>CM057840.1:32761500-33961500 GCA_030068075.1 Paguma larvata | reverse complement strand
TCAAAGACACATGGAATTTTTTTCAAAAATGGTAATGGACCGAACTGCAAAACAAGTCTCAAATTTCAAAGGATTGACAAGTCCTGTTCTTTCTCCACTATTGTATCAACAGTATAGTTCTAAAAATATATTTTTAAAAACCCCATACATTTGGAAGTCATAATGGAATCTAAAAACTTCTCTGTAACTAAATGATAGTAATGACAGTAAATTAAATGATAGTAACTAATGTTATGATTCTGCAGAGAATTAAACAATAATGTAAATGCTACTTATTACATTAGGATACTGAGAGGGAAAATAATGACTTTAAATACTTATATTGGAAAAAAAGAAGGGCTGAAAATTAAGCAAGTAAATATCTAACTTAAGAAATTAGAAAACGAACAATAAACCCATAGAAGAAAGGGGAAAATGACTCAACATCAATGAAATAGAAAACAAAGATACGGTAGTGAGGTTCAACATAGTTGGCTCTTTGAAAAGACTATTAAGATAGATAAAAACTGATGAGATGAACCATGCAAAAAAGAAAGAAGCCACAAACAACATTAGGAATGTAAAAGACATAAATCCAGGCCGGCACAGGTTAAAGAGATGGACTAATACTATGAACATTTTGAACCAATAAATTTGAAAACCTAGGTGAACTGGAAACAAATCCCTAGAAAAATATAACTCACTAGAAGTGCCTTAAGACAGAGAAAGCCTACACCATATATATGTCTGTGTCCAAGCCGGGTTTATTCAGGAGAGCAAATGTGATTTAGCATTAGAAAATCTATAAATGTCATTTATTACATTAACAGATTCAAGGGAGAAAAGCATATTATTATTAGAGTAGATGGAGAAAGAAGTATTAGACAAAATTCAGCACCTATTCGTGATAAAAATTCCAAACAAACTAGAAATAGGATTGGAACTTCCTTAGCCTGATGAAAAGCAACTACAAAAATTCTACAGAAAACATTCTTAATGGGGAAACTTTAAAACCAGGATTAAGACAGAAATGCTGTTTGTTACTGCCTCTGTTCAACATTGCACTGGAGTTTCTAGCATGTACAGTATAAAAAGGAAAATAAAATTTGGAAAGGAATAGATTGTCATTTACAGGTATGGTTGTCTACATAAAAGCTCAAAAGATCTACAGATAATGGGCAGAAAAATGTAAGTTTGGGTAAAGATCAATATAAAAAATCAAATGCATTTCTAAACATCAGCAACAAGTAGTTCGGAAAAAAAGTTTTAGAAAGAAAAGATACCACTTATAATAGCAAAAACTGTGAGGCGGCTAGGAATAAATCTGAAAAAAAAAGTACAAGACCCATATATATATAGAAAACTATACAACTTTAGTGGAAAACTTTAATAAAGACCTCTACAGAGATTTCTTTAATACGGAGTTTTTCTCTAGATAGATTTTCTCTCTATAGATAGTTTTTCTAACTATAGAAAGAATATCATAAAGATTTCAATTCTCCCCGGACTCATCTGTATATTGAATGCAATTTTAGTTAAAGTCCCTACCTTGTTTTTATGGGACTCAGTAAGCGAATTCTGGAAAGGATAGAGGCAAAGAGAAAACTAGGACGCCCCTGTGCAGAAGGATATGGTGGCTCTTCACCCCTACAGTCTCTTCAGTTTACTTCAAAGATTATTACACTGATAATGAAGACTGTGAATACTGCAGTAAGAGATATTGCAGTAAGGACAGACAAATTATCAAACGGAACAGAGTCAAAGACTCATGCATTTATGGAACTGATAGATGACAGAAGTGACATTTCAGACCAATGAGACTATTTAGAAAATTGTCCACTTAGTAATTGTCTTTTTAGAGAAATCGATAAATGCAAAAACAAACAAATTAGACCTCTTCCCTACCTTATTCAAAAAAGTAATTCTACTTGGTCTAAGGATTTAAATATGAAAAGAAATTTTAAATTTTAGAGGACTTATAATATCTGACTTTGTGTTCATAAGGATTCTTGGAACACACGGCACATAAGAAGTTCACTATAAAAAAAAAACTATTGATACCTGTAACTATTTTAAAGAACGTGTGTGCGTTAAAACAAAAGCAAAACTACAGAGGTTATGCAAAAAACAAGCCACAGGCTGGAAATTACAAACACACAGGATAGTGGTTGCCTCTGGGGAATGAACGTGAAAAAGGCAGAGGAATATATGTGTCAAATATTACACTTAAAGGGACAATACAGAGCAAATTTTAATAGAGGCTTTTTGGTGACTCGGGCAATAAACAGTGAAATTTAAAGAGGTGTCTTCTCTCAAGTTACAACATCTTCACCTTTAAGACAGTTTCTGCTAGTTGATACGGAAAGGGCTAGAGTTAATGAGTCACCTGAAACTTTGCTTTAGAAAACAAAGTCAGAACTGCTCTGTGTGCTCCGTGCATGCGTAAGTTAAGTGTCTGCATCAGCTGCTGAGCTGAGACTTTGTGTCTTTCCTTGGCTTTAAGAAGAAAAACCCGACTTTTGTCAGCCCCAGTTGGATGCCACCTTGGCAATTTATCCACCCACCACATCACAGTTGGAGGAATCTATAAAGTCCATTTCCCCATTTGATATGACAGGCAAGGATGGCAATTTAAATAAATTTGGCTTCCCAGGAGCTGAGAGGCAAATCTGCCGGCAGAGTCCAAAAGAGCATCTACCATTTTTACTAGAATTTGCTAAAAATAACATGCATTTTCTGTCTCCCGCTGGCACACAATGGTGTTAAGTACAATTACCTTACCACCAGGACGGGTCAGAAACGAGCTTCGTGAGCGCTTAAAAAGCCTATAAACTTGTAACATCAGACCCTTAACTGTTACCACATGCTCTCCGTGCTCTTGTGGAATCCTTCAACTTTTCAGGCACCTGCTTTTAACCGGAGAAAAACTCATTGGGAGCCGAAGTGCTGCCGAACATGACCTGAACTTAGACATTAAGTGTACTCTTTCCAGATCCATTTGGGTGTAGTTAAATAAAATACAAGCACGCTCCCACTAAATTTACACCAGCCCTGTCTTTCTAGCCAAGCCAGAACATGATTTCATCTCTGCCTCTCTCAGGACACCTAGCATTTTTCATCTCGTAGGAAAGTAGTGTCTCCCCAACTTGAGGACAAAAAGCCATTTTTTTTTTTATATCACCGCAATTATTTGAAATAGGTAGTTTACGCACAAATTCGAAAGGTACGGAGGGTATGCATTAATCTCTATGCATGACTTATGACATTGTTGTTCGTTCCCCATATACTCCGTTATCTTTTCCAGAGGCAACCAATATTGCCAGTTTCTTGGGTATCCTTGCACAGTATTCTGCTCCTATCGAACCATTCCCAACATGTATGCAGCCATATATTCATCCTCTCTCTCAGAAAAAAAAAAAAATAGAAATGGTAGCTTACTGTTCTGCCCTTGTTTTTTTCTCCTTGGTGAATCTTGGTGCTTATTCCACTTCATTCTGTAGTTTCCTCCTGCTTTCTCACAGGTGCTTGTATTTACATGTACATGTAGCCACACACCAATGTATGGTTGAAGCATAACCCTTATATCCTTAATGGGTTCTTATCTTTTGCTATTACAAAAGCTGCAATGGTACTGGGGCGCCTAGGTGGCTCAGTTGGTTGAGCGACCGACTTCGGCTCAGATCATGATCTCACGGTGCATGAGTTCAAGCCCCATATCAGGCTCTGTGCTGACAGCTCGGAGCCTGGAGCCTGCTTCACATTCTGTGTCTCCCTCTCTCTCTGCCCTTCCCTTGCTCACACTCTGTCTCTATGTCTCTCAAAAATAAAATAAAAACATTTTAAAAAATTAAATAAATAAATAAATAAACATTAAAAAAAAAAAGCTGCAATGAATATCCTTGTTAACATGTAATTTTGCACATGCATGAGTACATGAATGTGTCTGTTTCCCCATACTCTCACCACACAGTATGTTAGCAAACTTGGATTTTTGCCAGTGTGATAGTAACATGGTAACGCAGTCTAATATAAATCCTGTTGCTCTTCTTACAAGTGAGACTGAGGCTATTTTACATGCTTAATAGCAATTTTATATTTATGTTTTCATTAAGCATTCCTGTTCTTTCTCCACTGTTATTGAATTGTTTAAAAAATTTTTGTCAGTGTTTTATTTTATTTTTGAGAGAGAGACGGAGCACAAGCAGGGGAGGGGCAGAGAGAGGGAGACACAGAATCGGAAGCAGACTCCGGGTTCCAAGCTGTCAGCACGGAACGTAATGCGGGGCTCCAATCCATGAACCTCGAGATCATGACCCGAGCTGAAGTCCAAAGCTCAACTGACTGAGCCACCCAGGTGCCCCTGAATTGTTTTTAACCTTGATTTTCAGAAGCCCGTTAGGATACGAGTTGCAAATATTTTAGCTCATCTTGTTGCGTATATATTATCTCGATTAATTGTGGTTTATTTTTATATTGACCAGACTTATCAATCTTTTATGTTTTGGGGCTTTTTATTACATTTATAAGTGCCTTCAACACATTGAGATAAAAATGTATGTGTTATACATCCTTGTCTCTCGGACTTCTAGAATTTCATCATTTTATATTTTAATTTTTGACCCATCTAAATTGTATCCTGGTGACAGTGTGACATGGATTCAGACTGCAATTTTTTCTAGATGGATAAACAGTTTTCCCAGGTCACTTATTAAATCCATGTTTCCACAATAATTTCAAAATGCTGATTTTTCATTTCATAAGTTCCTTTTTATATTTAGGTCTAATTCCTGACTTCTGTTCTGTTCATGTGTGCATTGCCCCATTTTACTTACAGCTTGACAAGTATCTGGTTGTTTATCTGTAATATCTGGTATGGCAAAGGAACAATTTCATTCATTTAAAGCCCAACCTCTACCCTTCTGCAAGGTCGAATTTGTTGATTTCATTCATCTATTTATTCATTCGATTCATACACCCGTTTATTTACTATTCAAACATTTATTAATTCTAAATACCTAGCATTATGCCAGTGCAGGAGAGAAGAAGATGAACAGCAGGCCCTACTCCTAGAAAGTTCACAGAGATGTGGGCACATAGATATTACCCCGCCAGCGTTCAACAAACGTCAAGTATCGGTAGAATTCGTGATCAAGAACATGGCCCCTAAGGCAGACAGCGTCCATTTATTTATTTATTTATTTATTTATTTATTTATTTATTTATCTTCACTTATTTTTTTAATTTTTTTAAACATTTATTTATTTTTGAGAGACATAGAGACAGAGTATGAGCAGGGGAAGGGGCAGAGAGAGAGGGAGATACAGAATCCGAAGCAGGCTCCAGGCTCTGAGCCGTTAGCACAGAGCCTGACGCGGGGCTCGAACTCAAAGACCATGAGATCATGACCTGAGCTGAAGTCAGCCGCTTAACCAACTGAGCCACCCAGGCGCCCCGACAGCGTCCATTTAAATCTGGGGTTCACCTCTTACTGACTGTATGGCCTTGGGCAAATTATTTAACCTCTCTGTGTTTCTCATCTAACAGTAGGGATAATAACACGTGGCCTGTAGGGTTGTCATGAGGATTAAGAGATTTAATGCACTTTGACTATTCCTGGCACCACACAAATTCTAGGTAAGCCAACTTTGCCCTGATCCCTACCTCCACAAGTCTCCAGGGATCTCTCGATGTCCTCTCCCCTGCCTCCTCATCTCTGGATGACAGGAACGTTACCATAGCCCAAGACCCTACCACTCCCTCACACCCAACATGCAGTGGCTTCCCCACCCTCTGTCTTGAGACCACTGAGACCAATCTCACCGGGCCATTTTTTCTGTCTATGTCATCCATCCCACCCCATGCTCCCAAACACCAGACTCGGGTCATCCTCCTTTTCCACATGGGACTCCCCCTACAGCTGTGCACTTTTCTTTTCTGGCCCGATCTCCCGGCCCTCCCCATCTCATAAAACTCTTCTACTGGGCCCTCTGGAGCTCAAGGGAGTTGTGGGCACATCTTCCGGCACACACCACCTCTTGTCAAAATATTCCCTTCCCCTTCATGCTCTTCAGTCCTCTCCACTTCTGGCTGGTTCTCTCCCGCCTTCCTCATACCCCTGGGCCTAGAGGTGAGATGGAGGCCCCACCCCCAACTCCTCATTTTCCCTCATCTCTCCCTAAGACCTTCCAGGTTGGAGTGTCCTCTGGATAGATTGTCACCTACTCTTCCTTGCTGTTGTCATCCATTTGCCCGCACGCTCGCACTCATTCTGTGATGATTTCAGCTCCGGGCTCACTGTCATGCTCTCCAGTGCTGCTTCTGCCATCGTTCTTGGTGCTTTCGGTCTCCATGGAGATGATCTTTTCAAACCCTCATGTCTCAGTTCTTTGACATCCTCTCCTCAATACACTTGTCCTGCATCCCGCTTCAACTACCCACTCCCTACTCATACCCCGGTCCTTATAATCACGGGTAACACACCCCCAGAATACATTCCACTTCCGATTCCACGCTCTACTCACCACCTCAGTTTTTTAGCTCATATCTTCTGACACCCCAAGTTCAATAATTCTTGTGTTGCACGTGGGACCTACAACCTGCTGATTCAACCACCATTTCCCCCTGTCTTACCACCACATGACCCCCAGTCTTCACTTTGCTTTTTCGCATGTTAAAAGTCCACATCAAATGTTATAGTCACTCCCTTACATACATTCTCACCTCCTTTGCTGATCTTCTTTCTTTGGCACAATGCAGCTCCTTGCTAAACCCAGCTCTCTGCTTACTCTCTGTCAACACTTGCACGTCTGATAAGAGCTGGAGAAAGGCACACTGCCAGGCTGCCCCATCGCACTAAGTTTATGGCCACCACCTCACGGACGCCCTTAAGGCTGCCATATTGCCCTAGTCACTCACTCTCCCACTCTTCTGGACCGCTCTTTCATACCTTCCCTTCTGTCCTCCAAACTCCAACACCTCCTACCCCATCCTCACTCCTAGCTTCACACTTTACTAAGAAAGAAGCGGTATTCAGAAGAGAACTTGTACAAGCTCCCACCATGACATATACCCAGCTGCTGGCATCTGTCCCATACCTGTCTTCTCCACCCCAGCCTGTTAGAAGGGATGACTTGCTCACACTTCTACTTAAGAACAACACCACTCCTTCAATCTAAATCTCATCCCTCTCATTCAGAGCATTTCACATGCAATTCTTTTTTCTCTGGCAGCCTTCGTGTTTCCTTCCCTGCTTGATTATTCCCATTACTCGATAAACTTGATATTACTTCTCCCATTAAAAGTAAAAACAAGCTATCCTTGTACGTCTCTATATTGCTTCATTATTGGCTCTCTCTTAAAACAAAGCTTCTCAAAAGAATGGTCTTTTCTTCCTTTTCTCTCCTCCCATTGTCTCCTGAACCCAATAAGGCGTCTGTCCCTGTCATTTAGCTGTAATTGTTTCTGTCAAGGTCACCAGTGACTTTCATATTGCTCAGTTGAATGGTCACTCTCAGTCTTCCCCTTAATTAACCTATCAGCAACATTTCTTAGACACAGTTGAAACAGGTTCTTCACCTGGTTTCTAGGACACTATATTCTGTTGGTTCCCTCCTGTCTTACCGATTGTTCTTAGCTGTATATTCTCCCTTCATCCAAATTTTACAGTTCCTCAGGGCTCAGCCTCTGGAAAGAATAAACCCTACCGACACTCTGATTTTGGACTTCTAGACTCCAGAATGTTGAGAAAATAAATTTCTTTTTTTTTTTAATTTTTTTAACGTTTATTTATTTTTGAGAGACATAGAGACAGAGCATGAGCAGGGGAAGGTCAGAGAGAGGGAGACACAGAATCCGAAGCAGGCTCTAGGCTCTGAGCCATCAACACAGAGCCCGACACGGGGCTCGAACTTACAGACCATGAGATCATGACCTGAGCTGAAGTCGGCCCCCTAACCGACTGAGCCACCCAGGCGCCCCTGAAAGAATAAATTTCTATTGGTGTAAACTATTCAGCTTGTAGTAATTTGTATGGCAGTCCTAAGAAATTAATACATACTTCAATAAACTAAAAAATACACCAATCGCGGACACCTGGCTGAGTCAGTCAGTAGAGCATGCAACTCTTAATCTCAGGGTAGTGATTTCAAGCCCCACATTGGGAATGCATGGAGCCTACTTTAAATATTTAAAGTAAAATATTTTATTTAAATAAATAAATAAATACAGACCAATCAACCTTTAATGGCTTTCCATTTCAATTCATGTCACATGCCTTAGTGCCTGGGTGCTAGGTCCATCTGCCTGGGATGCTCTTCCTATAAATACCTATACAGCTCTCCCCTTACCTTCTTTACATGTTTTCTCAAGTGTCATCTTCTCAAATGGATAAATTCCTAGACACATATAAAGTACCAACACTGAAACAGGAGGAAATAGAAAATTTGAACAGACCAGTAACCAGCAAAGAAATTATATCAGTAAACAAACAAACAAACAAGGAAAAACCTCCCAATAAACAAAAGTCCAGGACCAGATGGCTTCACAGGCTAATACTTCCAAACATTTAAAGAAGTAACACCTATTCTCCTACCATTCCAAAAAATAGGAAGGAAAACTTCCAAATTCATTCTATGAGATTAGCATTATCCTGATACCAAAACCAGATGAAGACACCACTAAATAAGAAAACTCCAGGCCAATATCCCTGATGACCATAGATATTCATCGATTCAGGCAAAATCCTCAATAAAATACTAGCAAACCAAATCCAACAATACATTTAAAAAATCATTTACCACAATTAAGTGAGATTTATTCCCACATTACAAGGATGTGTTCAATATTCACAAATCAATCAACATGATACATACATCAATATGAGATAGGTTAAGAACCATATGGTCATTTCAGTAGACACAGAAAAAGCATTCGACAAAGTACAACATCCATTCACAATAAAATCCCTCAACAAAGTAGGTTTAGAGGGAACAGCTCAACATAAACATCAAAGTAAAGAGCTTCTATATTGAAATACACAGCAAAAGAAAAAACCAACAAAACCAAAAGGCAATCTACTAATGGGAGAAGACATTTGCAAATGACTAAAGGGTTAGTATCCAAAATGTATAAAGAAATGACACAACTCAACATCTGAAAACCAAATAATCCAATTAAAAATGGACAGAAGAAATGAACAGACATTTCTCCAGACATCCAGATAGCCAACAGATACATGAAAAGATATTCAACATCATTCATCATCAGGGAAATGCAAATCAAAACCACAATGAGATATCACCTCACACCTGTCAGAATGGCTAAAATCAACAAACGAAACAACAGGCGTTGGCAAGGATGTGGGAAAAAAGGAACATTCATCACTGTTGGTGGGAATACAAGCTTGATACAGCCACTATGGTAGACAGTATGGAGGTTCCTCAAGTTAAAAATAGAACTATCTGTGATCCAATATTGCACTACTTATATTGGGTATTTACCCAAAGAATACAAAAGCACTAATTCAAAGAAATACATGTACCTTAATGTTTATAGTAGCATTGTTATAATAGCCAAGATATGGAAGCAGCCCAAGTGTCCACTGACTGATGAATGGATAAAGAAGATGTGATATATATATATATATATAAAACGGAATGTTATTATGTGATATATATAATATATGTATATATGTATGTATATGTATATATGTGACATATATAATATATAATATATATATTATGTTATGTGATATATATAATAGAATGTTATATATTACATATATATAGGAATATATATAATGGAATATAATGTTATTATATATTACATATAATGGAATATATATATAATGGAATATAGATAGATAATGGAATGTTATTAAGCCATAGAAAAAGAATTGCCATTTGCAATGACATGGATGGAGCTAGAGAGTGAGTGTAATGCTAAGCAAAATAAGTCAGACAGAGGAAGACAAACACCATATGATTTCACTCATGTGAAACTTAAGAAACAAAATAAATGAGCAAAGGGAAAAAAGAGAGACAAATCAAGAAACAGACTCTTAATTATAGAAGAACAAACAGATGGTTACCGGAGAGGATGTGGGTGGGGGAAATGGGTTAAATAGGTGATAAGGATTAAGGAGTGCAAATTGTCATGATGAGCACCGGGGGAAGTATAGAATTGTTGAATCACTATATTGTACACCTGAAACTGTATAACACTGTAGTTAACTGGAATTAAAAGAACTTAAAAAAAAAAAAAAAGAAAGAAATGTCATCGCCTTGTGGAGAACTTCTTCAAAATAACTGTTCCCCCACATTCTCTAGCCCCCTAGCCTGATTGACAGTCCACCATTGCAGTTAGAATCATCTGGCATGCGTTGTTTCACTCACTCATTTTATTTACAGTGGCCTTTTCCCATCACTAGACTGTAAGCTCTATGGAGACAAAGAATTTTTCTTTCTCTTCTGTTCAATGCTGTTTTTATATTTTCTGGCATAGAGTGGATGATCAATAATTTGTTGAATGAATGAATGAGATTGTCTCTTATATCTTTTTTCAGTCAAAACATGGGGTCGTATTATTATTTGATACAGGACTTTTTCTTTTGTTGTCTTTTGTTATTTTTATTTTTTATTATAGAAATTTTCAAACAAGTAGAATATATAACGTAGCTCTCACCCCAATTGAACAATTATCAATACAAGTATGACCGATTTTGTTTCATCTATATTCCCAGCCATTCCCTGTACCTCCCAAGAGATTACTTTGAAGCAAATCCCAAACATCTTATTATTTTAATTTGTAAGGATTCTATTGAGTATCTCTGAAAGATAAGGAATCCTTTAAAAAGACACAATTTCATCACACCTAAAATCAATTTCTTAATATTATCATATAATCCGTGTTCACCTTTTTCCAGCTGTGTTTTTATTTTTGCTTTGTTTTTCACTTTGAAAGTTTGAATTAGGATACGAATAAGTATCATATATTCCAATTTGAAATTATGCCTCTTTTATTCTACAGATTCTTCCTTTATTTTCTGCAAGTTTTTGGTAGAAAAAAACCAGCTCCATAGTACTAATTCCCCATAATTGTGCTGTCTTCCCCATCATCTGGACTCTGCTGAGTGCAGGGCTGCCCTCTCAAGGGTTTTAACATGTTCCCTTATCTCCTGTGTTGCCTGTAAACTGGTCAGTTGATTTAGGTGCTTGATCACATTTTGGTTTCTCTGTTTTTCTCAAACCTGCTCTACTGGTGGTATTTGTACTTCTAATAGGAGAAAGAGTCTCTTGTTTTCTCTCATTTTTAAGGGGTGATGATCATTGCCCAAATTCATTAGTTTAGTAGTGTTTGAAAAATAGTGGTATTCTATCCTTCCTTCACCCTCTTTTTAGTTGAAATAATTCCACAAAGAGAGGCCCTTGCACATTCACCCGCACATCAATAATCTGGCTTCCCTGATCACTTAGGAAAGAAAGGGCAAATGCTTCATTTATGTCTTTTCAAATTAATGATTCGCGTTGCTCCTAGCGTCTTCCAAAGGTGACCAATGAGTTGTGGTTATTTTAATACCATTTTGAATAATAGATGTAAGTATTTTTTAAATTTTTTAATACTTATTTTTGAGAGGGAGAGAGAGTGTGAATGTGGGACAGACAGAGAGAGAGGGAGACACAGAATCCAAAGTAGGCTGCAGGCTCTGAGCTGTCAGCACAGAGCCCAATGCAGGGCTCAAACTCATGAACCACGAGTTTTGACCTGAGCTGAAGTCAGAGGCTTAACCAATTGAGCTGCCCAGGTGCCCCTAGATAGAAGTATTTTTTATGTGTTTTAATCTACTGTAGTAATGATCTCTGTTGATGCTCAAATTGTTCTTTTTGGCCTATGAAAGATTGATTCCTGAGTCCTACTGACACAATCCCAATGGTCCTTGATAACTTACTGTGGTATGACAATATGTTCTAGGCTTGTCTTGTACATTACTTCTTGCCCTAGGTCAGAATTAAGCCATTTATCCAAAGAGCCCTATTTTCTTTGGTGAGCAGTAGTATTTAAAAACCACAGTTGGGGTACTAGTGGGGCCTCACTGGTACTAGGTCACTGTGCAGTAAACAATTAACTCAGCAGACCCGGGTCATCTAAAGCCTGCACATTTCAAAGAAAGATCTGGCCCTTGACCGACTCCTGGAAGACAGCCTCTACATCCTTGGACTATCCCACCTGATATGAGTGTTCATCTAGGACCTTGGGTCACAACAGGTAGTCTATGCTAACAATGTGATTTATGGGGGACAGGGGGGGCCTTGGGCCACACAGTGTGAGTTGACCTCAGAAGGGTCATATCTACATGACTGACCCCCAGTATAAATCCTGACATCAAGACTAGAGTCAGATTCTGTGGTCGGCAATACTTTGTGCGTGTTACCACACATCACTGGTGGGAAAATTAAGTACTGTCTGCATGACCCCACTGAGAAGGGATAGCGAGAAGCTTACTCCTGGCCTTTCCTGGTCTCTGACTCATGTGGCTTTTCCCATTGCTGGTTTCAATCTGTACCCTTTCATTGAATGAACTGTAACCGTGAGTATAACAGCTTTGCCGAGTTCTGTAAATATTTTTAGAGAATCCGTGAGCCTGAGGTTGGTCTTGGAGACCCCTGAATACAGTCAGGAACTGTGTCCAGGTCTCTTCAGTAGATACAAGTAGAGAACATGCATTTTTAAGATTGAATACATCATGATTTCGTACTATATTACAAACAAAGGACAGGTGCCCAGGCTTTGACTTAACTCACTAATCCTACGTCTGGATCTCCTTCCAACCAGCCAGAAATAGCTGCTGGCTCTTAACGATAACAAATAATCACTTTTCTTCCCTCTTCAAGTACAACAATCTCAGAATAGCAGCACCAAATCGACTAGCAACGCTATGATTACTGAGAACAGTTTAAAGTTTTGTTTTGTTTTTTGCTGTTATTTTTGTGCTTGGGGTGGATCTCAGTGAGACTATATGGTCAAATTACTATTTTAAAGTCACTTGAAAAAGCTCTTATGCTATTAACTGGATACACAGATATAACCACTTGTATTTTATTTTTGTGTTTTAGGGGGTCTTATTTAATTTTGTTTTATAATTTTGTGAAATATTTGTGTTTCTAAAGACAAGTCTTTATACTACTTAAAGAGGTTCCTCCATCTTCCCCTCTATATAACCATTTTTAAATTTTGTACTATTCTTGTAGCGGTTTTTATCACAGAGAAACACATAAATGCGTATCTGTATGTCTATCTAATATCTATAACAATGTACAGATAAATGCCAATCATCCCTTTCTATATTAAATGGTAGCATACTATACATGTTCTTCTCTGCTCTGCCTTTTCTACTTAACAATACTCCCTAGAGATCACTGCCTTGTAGGGGGTAGCGATACTCCTCATCCCTTTTATACTGTGAGGTGAAGCACTTTTCGTTTGACTGTTTTCCTATTGACTCGGGGTATTGCCAGTCTTACTATTACAGATGGGGCATGAACAGTACCTTGGGCATACATCATCTCATATTTTTGTTAGTGTGTTTTCAGGATAGTGAAATCTAGATTCCTAAAATAACAGTTTCCAGCGTGATAACTGGACCCCATGATACATGTGTGTATAATGTTGCCAAATATTGCCAATTTCCCCTCCCTCAGGACTGTTGTGCAATTTGTATGCCTCCCAGCAATGCCTGCAGATGCTTGTTTCACCGTAGCCTCACCAAAGAGTGTATGGTCCGAATTCCGGATTCTTACAGATCTTATGGATGGGAAATAGAGCTCAGTGTAGTTCTAATTTACATTTATCTTCTCTTTTTTAAAAAACTTTTTTCAATGTTTATTTTTGAGAGAGAGAGAGAGAGAGAGAGAGAGAGTGTGCTCATGAGCAGGGGAGGGCAGAGAAAGAGAGGGACACAGACTCTGAAGCAGACTCCAGGCTCCAAGCTGTCAGCACAGAGCCCGATGCAGGGCTCGAACCCATGAGCCATGAGATCACGACCTGAGCCAAAGTCAGTTGCTTAACTGACTGAGTCACCAAGGCACCTCTGATTTATATTTATCTTACTGTGAGTGATGTTGAACACATTTTCACATGGTAAGGGTAATTTTCACTCTTTTATCTGTGCATTTTCTTTTTTTTTTAATTTTTTTTTTAATGTTTATTTATTTTTGAGAGACATAGAGGCACAGCATGAACAGGGGAAGGGCAGAGAGAGAAGGAGACACAGAATCGGAAGCAGGCTCCAGGCTCTGAGCCGTCAGCAAAGAGCCCGACGCGGGGCTCGGGCTCACAGACCGCGAGAACATGACCTGAGCTGAAGTCGGCCGCCCAACCGACTGAGCCACCCAGGCGCCCCATTCTGTGCATTTTCTATACATACCTCTGATCATGGATTCTTCAGGCTTTTCCTTATGCTTCAAGTTATTATCCTTCTGCTAACACAGCCTCAAAGTTTAACAAGAATAGGATACAACAAAGAAACTTACAGTTTGAAGTTGAAGGGTGGTGTGTACAAATATTTTCAAATATTGGGGCGCCTGGGTGGCTCAGTCGGTTAAGTGACCGACTTCAGCTCAGGTCATGATCTCACAGTCTGTGAGTTCGAGCCCTGCGTCGGGCTCTGTGCTGATGGCTCGGAGCCTGGAGCCTGCTTCAGATTCTGTGTCTGCCTCTCTCTCTCTCTGCCCTTCCCCTGCTCACGCTCTGTTTCTCGAAAATAAATAAACATTAAAAAAATTAAAAAAAATATTTTCAAATATTGATATGGGTTTTGAATTACGAGATTAAAAATCTTAGATTCTTTGGGGATTTAAGTTAATTTAATTTACTTATTAACTTAACTGATATTTCCTGAGCACATGCTATATCCAAACACTGTTTTAGGTATTGGACGTCCAACAGTGAGCTTGTTCTCCAACCTCAGGAAACTGATGGAGAAGGAAATGACATTCTTCTGATTCAGGCTGCAAGATTTTCCGTAAAAGAAGACACTCTTGGTTCATATGACCTTCCCCATGGTTCCACCTGTGAAACCCAGAAATCTGGAGTCAATCCTACTAGTGGGTCAAAAGCAGTGGTGAAGTTTTTGCCATAGGAATGGCTATTAGTGCTGGGAGAGGACCTTTGGACCTCACTTTGCCTCATTGGCTTCTTCCATCAATGAAAGGGAAAAATTTTAGAGATCTTATTACTAAGTCACACAGCCAAGCGCCTCGTTTTCAGGTGTTCTGGGGTTATTTCCACAGCACCAACATAGTTAAGGCACCAAAAATAACACAAATGGAACCCCATCTGTTGGTCCCTGTCTGTCTAGAGAATAACTCCAATTAATGGGCCCTGGGGCAATTTTTGGTGGTGGCATTGTTTCTGCCTGACTGTTTCCTGGCTCTACCCTACATGCCAAGCCACGGAGCTCTCCAGAGTCACAGAGTGAGTTCGAAGAGACTGCAAGGTGTTTTTAATTTCATAAGCAAGATAACAAAAACCAGTTAGAGAAAAGTGGGAGCAGGAAGATAAAAGCAACATGCTGAGAAAGGAGGAAGGCTGCTCTGAGCTTCTAAACCATATAGATTATTCCCAAAGGGAAGGACTAGGGCTCATGCATGTAGAATTGTACGTAAGCAACTAACGTATTTGTTCGAGGGTTCTGGCTCTCTCTCTGAGAGTAAAAGTTCTATAATAAAGCCCAGGACTTACATAATTAGACCTGAGGTTGGGTCCCTGCTCTGTCACTAACCAGCTGCCTGAATCCTTGACAAGTCAATTCTTCTGAGCCTCAGTTTCTCCTGAAAGAGTGTGGCTATCTAGCTGATAGTGTGACTGAGAAGATCAAATTAGGTCATGTCTTTACATATGCTTTATAACATTCAGTTCTTCTCCCATTCCTGAACTAGCCATTCATGAATTTCTGGTACACAGTTCCCACCCAACAACCTAAAGCATGTATCTACATACCGCAGAATATTTAGATAGACTAGTTGCCATTCACTGAGGCTGATTTTTCTAGAAAGTTGCTCAGTTAATGTTTCAGCAGGTTCTTTGAAGCCTCCTCCTGGATGCCGGGTGAGAGGAGACTCTTTAAATCCACCTCTCAAAGCCCCTGCTCCAAGGCAGCTGCAGTCTGTACTCTTTCTGGAGCAACATGAAATAATTACCCATTGGCACAGTGAGCCCATCTTCTCTCCTGGCAGCACAAAAGAAAGCTCAAAAGCATCTCCAGCTTTGATTGCCAAGTGGGGGAGGAAGTGACAGTTGCCTAAATTATGAGTCCAGGTGTCTCTGCAGAAATCCACTTCTGCCTCTCTGAGGTGCTGACGTCACTTTCCACCACGAATGCTTCCTGAGCCCCGCGCTTCTGCCCCTGGGGATGTCCGCCTGGAGTCTGGGCAGGCTCTCAGCCTGGCGGTAGACCAGGCTGACAGGTGTCCATCAAGGCCCTGTGGAAAACAGGGTGGAAACAGAAAGGCTTGTCTCTCCATGGGTAAAAAAAAAAAAAAAAAAAAAAAAAATAAATAAATAAATCACAGAAAATTGCTTTGGTGAATAAGCTACACTAAATCAACACTTAAAAAATTTTTTTTAATGTTTATTTAGTTTTTAAGAGACATAGAGACAGAGTATGAGCAGGGGAAGGGCAGAGAGAGAGGGAGATACAGAATCTGAAGCAGGCTCCAGGCTCTGAGCCACCAGCACAGAGCCCGACGCGGGGCTCGAACTCACAGACTGTGAGTTCATGACCTGAGCCAAAGTCGGCGGCTTAACCAACTGAGCCACCCAGGCGCCCCTCAATCAACACTTTAAACTGTGAAATACTTCCTGTTGATTTTATGGAAAAGGTGAAATAGAAATACGATGGGTTTGTTTAGATTTCTTTTCTCCTTTTAGAGCAAGAGCATACACACCAAGGGAAGAAGGGCAGAGAAAGAGAGAGAGAGAGAGAGAGAGAGAGAGAATCTCAAGCAGGCTCCATGCTCAGCACGGAGCCCAACACAAGGCTGGATCTCATACCCCTGGGATCATGCCCTGAGCTGAAATCAAGAGTGGGTTGCTCAACTGACTCAACCACCCAGGCACCTCAGTTTAAGGTATTTTAAAAGAGAAAAATCTCTAGTCTCCTGCTGTGTGTACCATCCTATCTTGGGCTTTCCTCCAGCCTTGCTGCCGGCTTCACTTTCATCTCCTTTGCTGAGTTCTCTTCCTCTATGTGTGGTTCGAGATGTCCCCAAGACTCCTTCTTGGCTTCTCTCTCACCATTCCTTCACCCAGGGCATCTCCTCCACGTCCATGACTTCGCCACCTCCTGGATACTGGTGACCCTCGAAGTGCTGAACCAGCTAAAACTCTCTCCAGAGCTCGCGGCACTTAGACCTCACACCCATAGCTGTTTTTATTATTCTTATTGCTACTTGAGCCCATCTTATTTTCAAAAGAACTTAAAGTGGAATCCAAAAATACCTAAAAGATGAAAACTAAAGACAATAAATAAAGGCAAAATCAATGTGAAGATAAAAATGAGGGCAAAAAAAAAAAAAAAGTAAGGTAATGGAAAAAGTTAGTTCACAAATCTATTTAGAAAAGTTCTATACAGTTGCTTGACCTGCATCATAGGTTTGAGTTTGAGCTTGCTAGTAACCTTTGCAAAGAGGGAAACACGAGTTCCCAATTCATATGTTAAATTAAAACAGTATGGCTGTAGCAAATTCGTTGTTCACAAGCAGCAGAACTGAGAGAAAAGTCTTTGGTGGATTCTCATCAATAAGGAGTTTGCAATGTAATGACCAGTCCTCAACAACATCCTAAACACAAAAATGAGACACCCGACACAGTTTCTAAAAATCTTCTACAATAGCATCCAATGGAATAACATAGTTGTGTTAAAGAATATGTGTAACGCAGTTAATGTAAAAGAATTCCAGGAGAAATTAAGGTGATGCAAACCAAGTGTGCACATCTGATGGTTTCAGTCAAGGGTAAAGAATATTATATACTCTGTAAAATTTTCTGGGAGTTTTTTTTTTTCAGTAGAGATTTTGAAATTTATTGACTGACAGTGAGTCTTAAGTTACAATTGCTTGATGTTTCTGGTGTGCAAATAGTCTTTCTTGGCAGAGGACACACTCTCTTTAAAAGCCAGTCATTGGGGGGTGGGGGTAAAAGTGACATCCTTTTATGAATATAGAAATGCATAATCTAGGCACTTACCTAGAAGAGGCCATTCCACCTGTTTCTTCATGGAGATGGACCGAGGGGCTACCAAGGGGCAGAAAACAACTCCAGGTTCAGTCCACACCAGGGATGTGTCCACGAATGAGGCCCAGATCTCTATACCATGGAAGAATGCCAAAAAGCAAGGAGAACAGAGCAGGGGAGGACACAAGGGAGAAAAGCTAAAGGGGTGGAATCTTCAGAACCGACCACGGGTTGATTTGAAGAGAAAGAGGGGTCTAGCAGGACGCTCATGTTGGGGAAAGAATTTTGTCTGCGCACTTTTCTCTTCACCATGTCGCCCTGGGCAAATCACTACTGATACACAGAAGAGAGGTGGCTACAATGCAACACTACAGGAATCAGTTGCAAACATCAAGGCACATGGCCAGAGCAAGTAACAAGAGAGGGACACTGGCTGAACCCTCCTTCTCTCCACACTTTTGAGGCTGAAGAGGGGCAATGCCTGAGGCTGAAGTATAGAGAGGCTCCTTGGGAAAAAGATGGTCTCTTCAACAAATAGTGTTGGGAAAACTGGATAGCAACATGCAAAGGAATGAAAGCTGGACCACTTTCTTACACCATCCACAACAATACCATCAAAATGGATTAAGAACCTAAATGTGAGACCTGAAACCATACAAATCTTAGAAGAGAACACAGGCAGTAACCTCTTTGACATCAGCCTTAGCAACTTGTTTCTAGATACATCTCCAGATGTATTCTAGGCAAGGGAAACAAAAGCAAAAATAAACTATTGGGACTACATCAAAATAAAGAGCTTCTGCACAGCAAAGGAAACAACCAACAAAACTAAATACAACCTACTGAATGGGAGAAGATATTTGCAAATGGCATATCTGATAAAAGGTTAGTATCCAAAATACATAAAGAACTTATACAATTCAACATCCAAAAAACCAAATAATCCAATTAAAATAGGGGCAGAAGAGGGGCGCCTGGGTGGCTCAGTCAGTTAACTGTCTCTTGATTTCAACTCAGCTCCCGATCTCACAGTTGGTGAGTTTGAGCCCTGGGTCGGGCTCCACACTGACACAAGCACAGAGCCTACTTGGGATTCTCTCTCTCTCTCTTGCTTTCTCTCTGTGTGTGTCTCTCTCTCAAAAAATAAACAAATAAAAACTTAATATATATGGGCAGAAGACATGAACAGACATTTCTCCAAAGAAGATATACAGATGGCCAACAGACCTACGAAAAGATGCTCGACATCACTAATCATCATGGAAATGCAAATCAAAACCACAATGAGATATCACCTCACATCTGTCAGAATGACTAAAATAAAAAACTCAAGAGATAACAAGTACTGGCAAGGATGTGGAGAAAAGGAACCCTCATGAAATATTGGTGGGAATGTAAACTGATGGAACCACTGTGGAAAACAGTATGGAGGTTCCTCAAAATACTGAAACTTGAACTCCCTATGATCCAGTAATTGCACTATTGGGTGTTTACCCAAAACATACAAAAATACTAATTCAAAGGGATACACACACCCCTATATTTATTGTAGCATTGTTTACAATAGCCAAACTTTGGAAGCAGCCCACGTGTCCATGGACAGATGAATGGATTAAAAAAATAATAATAATAATGGAATATTATTCACCCATGAAAAAGAATAAAATCTTGCCTTTTGCAAGGACATGGATAGAGCTAGAGAGTATAATGCTAAATGAAAGAAGCCATTCAGAGAAAGACAAGTACCATATGATTTCACTTATAAGTAATTTAGGAAACAAAATAAACAAGCAAAGGGGGAAAAAAGAGACAAACCTAAACAACAAAAACAAACACGGACTCTTAACTGTAGAGAAAAAACTATATGGTTATCCAGGGGGAGATAGAGGGGAGGAGGGATGAAATAGATGAAGGGGATAAGAGTACCCTTATCATGATGAACACTGAGTAGTTTATGGAATTGCTCAATCACTACATTGTACACCTAAAACTAATATAACACTGGATGTTAACTATACTGGAATTAAATTAAAAAAAAAAAAAAAAAGGTTCCCTGTGGCCAGGGTGTCCTTGAAGTAGAGCAACCTTGTAGACTCTCCACCCTGGCGACTAAGGTAGGGGAGACGCTTGTGGTCCCTCACCTCATCCTCTTGGTCACCTGAGCTCAGTGCAGCTGCGACAGACAGGTCCGTGCATGATGCTTCTGCACCCACTGGGATGCATGCTACATTCTCTTTTCTTTTTTGCCTCAGGAGGACATCACACGACCTATGCAGGGGCAGCTAGGAAGGGTGGGAAAGTTGACACCCACAGAAACAACTCTTAACCAGCAGAATCTGTAGGGGATGGAAGTTAGTAGATAAATGCCCCTGGTGGTCATGCCTTCGGTGGGAAAATTCTGAGGCATGTTGCACAGTTTCTCAGAGGATACCCAGTGTGATTGAGCCTAGTTGCCCACGGCAGGAACCAGCTCAATAACACAGATTTTACTTTTTCCCTATGCCACTCTCCTTACTGCATCATGGCTGCTTCCTAATATCATCTCGTAAGACAAGCACCTTGTTCTCAGGCTCTGCTTTCCGAGGAAGCTGTAGGAAGCCAGCCCCAATCCCAGAATTAGAGCTAGAAGACTGGATTAAGGAATACTCCCAGAAGGCATCAGAAAGAAATGAATGATGGAAAATCTAAAAAGTGTTAGATCTGGATGCTAGAAGCGGATGTGTAGTTACTCAAATAGCAGTTCCAGCGGGGAGACAAGCTGGTTATGGCAGTAGTTCAAGTTAGATGGTCTCTGTGTAACTTTATTGAGTGTATCTATCACCTTCCACAAACCCTTATCTTCAATTTCTCTGCCTTCCAACAGAGGAAGTGGAGAGGAAACAAGCAGCATGCTCTTGGCTCATTTCCCTTAGCATCTGGTGATCAAAGCCACTCGGACCTCAGTGCCAGTTACTCATGTCTCTCTTCTCCAGCTGAGACACCATTGCTGCTGGCTTTCAGTTACTTCAGCCCATCAGCCTCTTTGCCAAGACATTTGTGTAAGACCTGTACTTGTACCTTACTCTACAGCAGCTTCCCGTCATAGCGAGGAATGACTTTCAGAGAGAGTAAGGGTAACCATCTGGATGGGTACTCCCTTCATGAGGACGTGGAGCTGTCTCCCTTGCCATGTGGCCCCTAGCAAGCTCAGAAGACAGTCTTTCTGTCTAGGACTAGAAGCAGCTTCACGCCATGCCATACTGCTCAGAGTCAGAACCGCCAGAATATGTCTAGAAATTAAGCATTCACTTCGGTGGCTCCTTACTGGACCAACATCACTCTCCTCCCCTTCTCTTTTTCTTCTTCTCACTGATCTTACTGCTCCTCTGGGAGAGTCCTCCATACCATAAAAATGACAAGTGACTTTGGGGCCACTGCTGAAAACCAAATGGAGTGTTTTCTCACAATTTCTCTTTTCATTCCTTCTTTTTTTTTCCCCCCTGATTAATAGAGGAGATCAAGGACATGCTACTTCCCTTGAATTTGTTATAGGAAATTGTCTCCAAACTTCTGTCATATCTGGAAGGAGAAAGATCCCTGACCCATGGGTTCCCACTGCTGGAGGAAGAAGCTACAAATATAGAGGGGGAGAAGATGCAAACTCTATGGGGTGTTGGACTGGAACTGGAGGCATTGGTGTGAACTAATGGTCTTTAGTATATAGAGATTATTAATATAGAAATAAATATAGAGGTAAAGGACTATGCGTATGTAGAAAATTATATAATAATTATATATTGTTTAAAGTTATATATACTATTAAAATTATATAATTACATATTATATATAACTTTTATGTGTGATAGATATATAATTCATTCACTAGATTGAATTCACTACATTGCTGAGAGGGCCTTGAAAACAATAACAATGAGTACACCTAATTCTCAGATCTTCATTTCAGAACACCATTTCTCACTAAAATGGACAAGCGCTCTTTGGGGAAACAAATGATTTCGAGGTTGAGAAAGAGAAAAGGACAAAATGAACCCGAAATCCCTTATGTCAGAAAATGATGTGTACAAAAAAGGGTTGTCAGAGGTCAAAGAAGCCATTTGGAAACGGGTTTCCACGGCCAAACCTGGGACTATTTGAGCATCAAAATAATGATAGCAACGGATTACAGCCCAGGAGATAAAATAGAAACACAAGAGTCCATAGAGATTTAATAAATTGATGAGTAAGTTAAAAGTTTAGGGGGGCGCCCGAGTGGCTCAGTCGGTTAAGCGTCCAACTTCGGCTTGGGTCATGATCTCACGGTCTGTAGGTTCGAGCCCCGTGTCAGGCTCTGTGCTGACAGCTCAGAGCCTGGAGCCTGCTTCAGATTCTGTGTCTCCCTCTCTCTCTGCCCCTCCCCTGCTCATGCTTTGTCTCTCCTGCTCTCAAAAAAAAAAAAAAAGTTTAGGGGCACCTGGGTGGCTCAGTTGGTTCAGCATCCGACTTCGGCTCAGGTCATGATCTCACAGTTCATGAGTTCGAGCCCCACATCAGGCTCTGTACTGACAGCTCAGAACCTGGAACCTGCTTCAGATTCTGTGTCTCCCTCTTTCTCTACCCCTTCCCCGCTCACTCTCTCTCTCTCTCTCTCAAAAATAAATGAACATTAAAAATTTTTTTTGATGAGAAATGGGATGTTTACATAGTCTCTAAGAAGTTCTCAAAAAAGAAGTTATTGCAGTGAGGAAAAAAAGTAACTTTAGAGTGGAAAAAACTTGTAGATACCGCTTTAATTTAGTGATCACAGTTAACATTATCAGTAATAGGAAAACTAAAATCCAGTGCCACCAGATAGGATGCAATGAGGACACGGCTTCATTTCTGTGTGATACTCTTCTCAAAAACACGCGAGCTTAATCATGAAGAAATATCAGACAAACCCAAATTGAGAGACTTCCTCAAAATACCTAGCTTATCATCGTAAGTGTCAGAGACATGAAAATCAAGGAAAAACTAAGGAATGGTTTCAGACTGATCATATATGAGATAGATAGATAGATAGATAGATAGATAGATAGATAGATGATAGATGACAGAGAGAGAGAGAGAGAGAGAGAGAGAGAGAGAGAGAGAGATGATAGAGAGAGATATATACATATAACTAGATGCAATGAGAAATTCTGAACTAGATTCTTTTACTCTAATGGATATTACTGGGCAAATTGGGAAAACAATGGCATCTGAGGATATTGATGCTAATTTCCTGATATTGATGGCTGTATTGTGGTTACATAGGAGAATATCCTTGTAGGGAGGAAATGCACATCAAATGTTATCCATACATAATACATATTTAGGGTGATGGAGCATTGTGTTGGCATTCTCAGATGGTTCAGGAGAAACGTCTTTCATGTTGTACTTATATACTTCTTGTAAGTTTGAGGTTATTTCAAGAAAAATAGCGTAAGGAGAAAAAACTCCAGTGGAGAGATACTGTAGAATGACACCAGCTTCCTGTCCATGTTTGGCACCTCCCATGCACCTCTCCTACAGCCTCTCCCAGTCACCGGTGATGCTGTCACAGGACCGGCCATCTGAAGAATCAATCCCCCATTTTCTGGAACTAGGAAGACATTGAAAGACATTTATTCTTTAGGCCCTCAAAATAGGATATAAGTGTTTCTAAATTCTTTTTTTGGAACTTAGACTGAGTCATCTCTGAATGAGCTTTTACTCTTTTAGAAGGTAGAATGGGGGCGCCCGGGTGGCTCAGCTGGTTAAGCCTCCCGACTTTGGGTTTCAGCTCAGGTCATGGTCTTATGGTTCCTGAGTTCAAGCCCCATGTTGGGCTCTGTGCTGACACTGCAGAGACTGCTTGGAATTCTCTCTCTCTCTCCCTCTCAAAATAAATAAACTTTAAAAGAAGAAAAAGAAAACAATAGGAGATAGAATGAATCTCTCTTCATCCCTTAAGAAGGTGCAGGGGGTGCAGAGGAGTGGGGATGAAGATATTTAGTGCTCAGTAAAAATAGAATATGCACCATTGGTTATAGGGGAAGGCAGATGTGTTGGTTATTCTTTATTTGCACCTCCCCCTACCTTCATTCTCTTTCCCTTTTTTCCTTGATTTTTACTCCAAGAGGCTGATCCCCACAGTCGGCTTGACCTAATGTCTTGCCATCTGGCTTCTGCTTGGGTTCTGCCAGTGAGAGGTAGGCAGGGTGAGAGAGTGGTGTTTCCTCCCCTGCCCACTCCTGCCCTTGGTGCATTGGTGTCTCTCCATGACTCCACTTCCTGTTAGAAACCCCTTCTCTATGTCTCTAGCTCCCACTGGCATCTGGAAGGGTTCGTCCCCTTCTCTCTCCTTGTGTTTTGGGCCTTGGGGAGGTGACGCTTCCCTAGACATGAGGAACAAGCTTTACCACAACAAAAGACAAAGCCTGAGCAATACATGGTGGCCTTAATAAAAAAAGCTAAATATACTGCACAAATGCCTTCCTTTCATTCAGGAAGTGGCTTCAAGTTAAGTGATTTCAAGAATCGACTCACTTTACTTTACGTTAAACTGTATGGGGAAGCCATGAGTGCCCAGGAGGAACCAGTGAAGGTGGAGTATATGGTTTGATTGTTCAGTATTTCACTGCTTCTCCCTGAGAAGGTGGGTGGGCCTGTGTCTCGGTGACATGTGATTCGCTCCGTGCAACGAAATAGGAGCAGAGGGAGTGGTGGCCCCTGCCAAGCAGAAGCTGTACGAGTCTTCTCAGAGTCGGTCATTTTCTTCTCCCTCTGCCATGAGACCAGCACCATCCCAAGAGCTGGATTCATCTTCAGCCTGGATTCCACAATGAGGAGGATGTGCGGCAGCCCTGAGCTAACCTGGGATCGCACATAATATTAGCAAGAAATAACCCTTTGTTGTTGTGAGCGCTGAGATCTTAGGTCATTACCATCCCGTAACTTGCCTTAAGCTGATTAATACAAAAGACACTTACCTTGTGTTATTAAAAAAAAAAAAAAAAAAGGAAGGATTGTTTTTTAAAAGATGATCTAATGGTAAACCACCTTGCAATATATCCTGGCCCTTTCCCACAACTGGCAAAGGCAGGATATACCCATATGCTAACTCTATACCCATATGCGAGAACTCTAGTACAAAGATAGGCACATAGCTAGAAATGAACACACAGGATAAAAGCCAACATTTTTTAAAGGGAGACACCCCCCCCCCACTCTACAGCCAGATGAATTGCCTGGGTCATTTAAAAAAATATTTTAACATTTATTTGATTTTTGAGAGAGAAGAGACAGATCACAAGCAGGGGAGGGGAAGAGAGAGAGACAGAGACACAGACTCCAAAGCAGTCTCAAAGCTCTGAGCTGTCAGCACAGAGCCTGATGCGGGGCTTGAACCTACGAACCATGAGATCATGACCTGAGCTGAAGTCAGATGCTTAACTAACTTCATTTTTTAAATTTTGATAAGTCGGTTGCTATACAAATGAACATCGAAAGGGTTTGAGGGTCAAAGTTTGATGAGATACTTGAGCCCCACTGTATTTTTGCTGGGATGGTTGTTTTAAAAGTGATTCAGTTACACAATTCCACTGGTTTTCTGTGGCCTGCTTCTTACCCTAATCTTCTTGTAAGCCCTATTATTTTTAGTGTGTGATTTTGCAGAATGCAAGGGTTTTCAGGAATGCACATATAGTCTTATATCTGAAATGCCTGCATTATAGTAGGTAACAATTCCCATATGCACATTTAAAACAAACAAAAAGCCCATAAGTCTTTCTTCATCCCCTCCTTTTCCCCATTCAGTCATCCTGTACATGTACATGGGGGCAAGAGGAAATGTAGTTAAGTGGAAAGAGCATGGTCTCCAGAATCAGACAGAACTGAGTCTAATCCTACTTCCTATGTTAACTTGGATGACGTTATCTTCCTGAGCCTTGGTTTCCTCATCTGTAATGGAAAGAGTAGAAAGGCCTTTCTGGAAATTGGCCAGAAGAGAGCCAATCTCCATGAACAAACTCAAAAGCCAACAGCCGAGTGTCCCTGAGGAGGTCCTTCCCACAGGCTAGCACTTTCCAGTAGGGACTAGGCACCACCCCTGGCAAGGCTCAGGGCCCTGAACTAGAACCCCAGGGATGAGGAATGGCCGGCAAATCTTTCACCATCCCCCCAGATAACATGATGCCTGGTGACACGCATGGCTCTTTGAACATAGCTTGCTTGCTTCCCTTGTTCTGATTCTGTGTTTAATAAGCAATTGAGAGCATGGTACTCATGGGGCAAGAATGCTTGGGGTAGGTAGACAGAAAGTCTGGTCTGCTTAACTGCTGCAAATAGCAAAGTGACATTCTGTGTTTATTCAGATTGCTAAAACTCACTGTGCTTTAGCTTCCTCAGCTGTAGCATGGGAATAATAATAGCACCCAACTCTCCAAGTTGCTGTGAGGATTATGAGAGCTATATGGAAAGTGTTTGGAACGGTGTTTGGCTCAGAGCGAGTGCTACCCGAGTGTTTGCTCTTAGTATTGTACATTAAGCTCCGTGAGGTCGGTTAATGTCACCCTGCCTTGGAAAGCCAGCGCTGTGTGGATGTGCACCAAAGCAACTTAAGAACGAGACCCTGAAGAGTGGCTGATTTACCAAGGTTCATATTGTTTTGAAGGGACCTCTCTGGGCCGCCAGAGTCCTCCCTTAGGTGATAATAAGCATGCCCTATCTTGTCATGTGTCTTAGTATTTGAAACTGTAAATAAGAATTATATGAACAATTGTCTTAAATCCTACCAAGTGTCTAGCACACAACCTTCCCTCAATCACTGGTGGCCTTTGTCTCTCTTCTTAAGCCCCAAAAGTCTTTGAGCGGTCAGCCGGAAACCACAATCTGGGAAAGGAATGCCTGACAGCCTGAGACTGTATTACCTGCTTCTGGCTACAAGAGAACCTGCAACCAGCTAATTCCCATTGAGTTTCTGGATTGAAATAAGTTCAGCAGGGGACTGTAGAACTTGCCGGCTGATAATGTGATTTGAGACTCAAGTAATAGAGCCCCATGCTGAAGTACAGATGGGTCAGCACCACCCCTCTTCCACTTGTAAAACCACTCATTTTCCTTCAAGATGCAACCTAAATGTCACCTCCTCTTTGGAGCTTTCTTGAACTCCCCGAGAGTCCCTGCTGTGTTCCTATGGAATCTTCTCCAACTCACATAATTATGTTCCTGTCTGTCACCTCCGTTAGACTTCACCTCCTCCTGAGTAAGAATGTCTTAGTGACCTTTATATACCCTGCATCCAGCACAGTGCTTGCCACATAGTAGGTGCTCACAAAAGATTTGTGTTGGGAGCCATCTTGGGCTCACAGGCTGAGACACCTCCCTGTGTGGAAAGGCAGATGCTGCGAAGACTCCTGCCAATCAAACGGCGTCTAGTCTTACCTCCTTCTAAATAACTTTCAGGCTTGGATTTTTTGAATTGCCCTTGTTGGCCTCAAAGGATGTAATGCTCTTTTGCTTTATGACATTCAAATAAAAAGGGGACCTGGAATGTGATGCATTGATGGATAACATCTGAAGGAGACTTTGTAAATGTACTCATTCATGAGCAAAGGACAAGCATTGGGAATTCTGTCCTTGCCAGATGGGTGGCACCTCTCCCATTGTAGTTGGAAGAATAGGCAGAATGACTCCTTGCCTATTTATAGATAATTAACATAGGCCTGGGTAACACCCTGTTTTCTCCCCCTGCCTTAATTTAAATGCTGCTTGAAAACAACTTGCGAGATTGAGGAAATTGCCACTCTGCGGATAAAAACACATTGTTATTAAAGATATCCAACTATGCTTACTGATGGAATGCCACTCATTGATGTAATGTCACTTACTACTTTTAAATAAAGACACTGAGACCAGCAGAGCAGAGATGCCAGAATTGCCAGAGATGCCTGCTTGGTGATCAGACCACATCTCATGGCTCTCTCATTCCTTTCACCGATCGTCCGTCCTTTAGAAATTCCTGGATGTGCCGGAGCTGGACTCCGGCAACTAGATATTAAATTAATGCATTAGGTCCCAATTTAAGGTCCTTGAATTAATGCAATGGGCTCTGATTTCCCCTATTTTCTTACTCGAGCTGGAACTAAGGCACGTGAACCTTCAGAGCCTTTCCAGAGGCAGAGGGACAAGCCAGTCCAGACTGGAAGAGACAGCCACCTCAACAACACGCTGGTAAAGCCTTGCACCATGAGGACTGTAAGGCACCTCCAAGTATCTAGTAGACCAGGAGATGACCTTGGGCGAGATACATTGATGTCAAACATTGTTTATTCAGCAGACTTTTATCAAGTGTCAACATGTGCCAGGCCATGAATGAGATTCAGTTCGTGTCCTCATAAATCATACAGGCCATGAAACAGACCATGGTAACAGGTGCTGGGACAGGAGGGAGCACAGGTCGCCATGGGAAGGGACACGGAAGAGAGAACTTTGAACGTGTAGCAGGAGAGACAATGTCAGAGGCGGGAACAAACTATGGATCATGCTGCTCTGAGGAGGGAGAGCCACCTGTTCTCTCTGACGCTGGAACAGGAGGATTGCCTCCTGCTCCTCTCTCTCTCTCTCTCTCTCTCTCTCGGGAGAGGCACCATTTTGGATATAACCATCTCCACCATCTTCCTGGAAGCCTGGAGACGGACTGCCAGGCCCGCCATGGGCTGTCCAACACTACATGGAATGTCTTTCCACTACTAGGTAGGATTCTGTCCTGTCCCTAGCAACCACTAGAGACAGCCTGACCCTACTATGGCCATGGGCAATGGGACCCACAGGAGCTGACCCTCCATTCTCCATTACCCTCCATCCTCCATTACATTACTTTGCCTCTTCTAGGAAGCAGACAAGATGTACGGTAAGTAGATGCAAACCCATGAGACACAAATATTACCTTGGTGTGAACAAGCCCCACGTTAAAAAAGAAATAAGAATTTCTACTAACAAGTTTATTATTACTGATGGCATCTTGAATGAAGCAAAGAATTCAAAAAATAGAAAATATATATATGTATTTTTAAATCACAAATAGATGACAGATTTACGGAATTGGTTTTCTGATCACCCAGGAAAGACAACGATGTTTATTTAGTACAAAAATGCATTTGGGTGAGACGAGCCACGGGGCCACGAGCTCTAGGCCAGGACATGTCGGGAGCTTCCGGCCAGCCGAGGAATGGCGGCAGGACAACCACCCACCAGCACAGAGGAGCCAGGGCTGGGCTCAGACATCAGCGTAGGGAGAGACGAATGCCTAGATGACTGCCGTGTGGCCCATGATGAGTGTGGGATAAGGTGACAAGATTGTTCCCATGTGCGGAAGGACCAGGGTTGAGCCACAGAGTCACTGGGATTTGAGACGGGCCTGCTGGGATGGGAGGAGAGGGAAACCACATGGGCATCCCCGCCAGAGAGAGAAAGCCAGGAGCCCCTGAGGAAGCGTGCAGTGGGGTCGGAGGTTGCAGAGTTTCTGGAATGCACAGGAAAGTTGGGGGAGGGGAGAGGAACTGGAAAGGGAGCTGGAGGCCAAAGTGGGTCCCGAAGCAGGAGTTTTCGGTTAGGTTGGATGAATGACAGGGAGTCCTTCCCGGACTCATAATTCTCTCTTTTATTCAACAAATATCAGCATGCAGGCGCTCCGAGGTGCCTCCCCAGTGTGTGCACCTGCGGGCAGCCGCTGCCCTTCCGACGCCCATCGCAGGAGTGCCCAGACCCCTGCTGTGCCTTGGGAGCCTCCCCCCACCCCCTGCCAGCTCCAGAGGAAGGTAGGGCTGCGACCTGGTCCAGGGTGAGGGCCAGGCTTGAGCTAGACACGCGGTAGGGAGAGGTCACTTCCTGGGTGAGGGTGCTCGGCAGGGTCAGTCACGAGTGAGATCCCCTTAGCCAGGTCCTCCAGCACATGATAGGGGGAAGAGGCATCCCATCAATGATGGGACGGAGGTACAAAAAAAATGGGGCAAAGAGAGGGGAGGCAGGAGGCAGAGGAATGAACCGCAATCTTCCCCCGACCCCAGCCTGCAGTGTGCTCCGGTCACCGGTCAGCGTGGCCCGGGGACTTCCGCCCGTTGCTCCTCTCGCCTTCTTGCCTGTAGTCATCCTCCTCTTCCCTCCCTGTCTGCAGCTCTCTCTGCTGCTCTGCAGGCTTCTGGTAGATCACCCGATTCCTGCGGGCATGAGGACAGCGGGGAAGGGTTTGCCCTCACTCGGGCGTCGGGGATGAGAGCCTAGCGCTCCGCATGGGAAGAGCAGCCACGGGACCTGCCTTCCCTACTCCTCCAGACGCAAAGGGACACGGGGCTGGAGGATGGGCAGGTGGCACAGATTTGTTCTGCTCACGAGCTCAGGGTGTTACAGGAACACGCTGGCTCCACTAGACAAGGGGGCACCAGACGGTGGCAGTGGCTCAACACCGCGCTTGCCCCTGCACAGACCACAGGACGCCTGGGGAGCCACGGGCCTTGGAGTCAGGTCTCAGGCCTGCAACGCCACCTCGGGACAGCTGTGCCCGGTGGTGGCATGACTAGAAGAGGCCATGAGGAGCCGTGACACTTCCTCCCACGCCGCTCAGACCCACAGATACTCACGGCCTTGTGTCCTCGGCCTTGTCCTTCTCCCGGCAGCAGCAGCAGTAGATGACAATGCCCAGGATGACGAGGGCTGCAGCCACGCCCCCCTGCGATGCCCGCATACAAGGCCACGTTCATGGAGGCTGCAAGACACAGAGAAGGGCAGGTGCACCTCCCAGTCCCGACAGAAGCCCAGGCTCTGGGGGTGTGGGCAGGGCTGGCGATGACCAACGGTGCTGAGGGATTCCTCTGGAAAGGCTCAGTCCCCCTCCCAGCCCAGGGGCCGGCACAGCCAGCTTCGAGCAACACTCCATGAGGCATGGCCTCGTAGAAGGTGACCAGGTCGGGCTGGGACCACTCTTTAGGATGGAGGTGTACACAAAGATACACAGGCCAATAGATTGTGTCTCAACACTCCCTGGGCTACCCAGGCTCCTAAAAAGTCCTCAGCTGTCGGCCATGCCAGGTCCTCTCTAGCTTGTCAGGATGACCGGGGTAAGGTCCAAACTCTGTGGCAGCTGACTCTGGGCCCTTCCCCATAGCCGCTGAGCGGCACTAAGGGCAGGCGGGACTGAGCAGGTCTCCAGAAGTCAGTCTAAGGCTCTTCTTCCAAAGAATCAAGGGAACAGGACTGGTCTCTAGGCAAGGGAGCCTGGGGCAGGAGTATCTGGCTGAAGTCACCCCAGCTACCCTGCCAGCCGGCTCCCCCGACTCCCCTCCACAGGGTCTCTCTCAGCTGCCTCTTTGGCCCCCAAGCCAGTGATCTCCTGGCCTCGTCCACTCCCCCTACCCTTCTCCCTCCCTCCACACCCAAACTGCTCTTACGAGGTCTGACAGCCACAGTGATGTTACAGGACTCCGTCCCCACCTCATTGCTGGAGACGCAGATGTAATAACCCGACATGTCTGTGGAGATGTTCTTCAGAGATAAAGTCTGGCCTGTGACTGGGAAGGAAGAACAGTCAGGATGAGGAGACCCGGCCCCAGAGTCTGGAAACGGCTGGGAATTCGGAAGCCTGAATGGGCACTGCCCCTGAACTGGTCTGAGCCTCCTCCATGAAACGGAGAAAACATCCACCTCTGGGCCTTCTAGAACAACTGCAGGCAGGATGCACAGCTCTGAAGTGCTTAGAATTCAAACCCCCCGGGTTTGCAGCCCGGGGTCACCGCTGATTCATTTCGTGACTTTGGCCCAGGAATTTAGCTGCATTGAACCTCAGCTTCTTTATTTACAAATGGAAATCATCACAATCCCCAGTGCACGTGGGAATTGTGAGCATAAAGTGAGGTAGTTAGTAATCAATACACGCCCACGGCAGAATGCCTGGTGTATAGTAATAGCTCAGGAAACATAAAACACATTAGGCATTACATGAAAACACTTTATAAGAAGAAAATGTGGTTATAACCACTTTTATGATCTTCAGAAACCGAATCCTTTAGCTTGGACTCAAGGAAGAAGTCTTTAAGAAATCAAGAATGGTCCAGTCGTCCTCATGAGAAACCGTCCTGCTAAATCTGCCATCGTGTGGCTTTCTTCACCTTGAAAGGGAGAGCTTCATATGCTGAGACGTATTTCCTGTCCTCAGAGCTGCTTTGTCACAACTGCTACTCGGAGTGGAGAGTTAGAGACCTTTTCCTCTAATTTGCTGCAAAGTTAGCCTCATAAGATTCTGCTGCCACCAGCTGGTTCCACGTCCTCCAGAGGAGATGTGTGACACGGCAAGCAGGATCTAGTCACCGCACTGCTCAGACATTCCGCAGGTGGCCTGTAATCTCCAATAACAAGCCCCGGCTTCCTCAGACTTATTTCACTTAGTATTATACTCTGCAGCTCCATCCATTTCATTGCAAATGGCAAGACCTCATTCGTTTTATGGCTGAATAATACTCCATTGTACATGTGTGTGTGTGTGTGTGTGTGTGTGTACCACTTCTTCTCATCCATTCAACAACCAATGGACACTTGGGCTGCTTCGATATCTTGGCTATTGTAAATAAAGCTGCTATAAACATAGGGGGGCATATATCTTTTTGAATTCATGTCTTTGTATTCTTTGGGTAAATACTTGAACTTCCTGAGGAAACTCCATCCTGTTTTCCACATAAGTGAAATTTAAGAAACAAAACAAATTAGCAAAGGGAAAGGAGAGAGACCAATCAAGAAACAGACTATCATGAACAGAGAACAAATTGATGGTTAACAGAAGGGAAGAGGGTGGGGGCAAGGGTTGAATAGGCGATGGGGATTAAGAAGTTCACTTGTGGTGACGAGCACTGGGTGTTGTACGGAATTATCGAATCACTATACTTTATACCTGAAACGAATATAACATTGTATTAACTAACTGGAATTAAAAAAGCTTTAAAAAAAATAGCAAGTCCAGGCTTCTTAATGTGCTCACAGGGTTACAGATTTGGTCCTACAATCACACCAGCTTCAGAATCTCTTGCCAGTTCTCCTGGTGTCCGGCCCAGCCCCTGCCCCACCTCCACGCTTGCAAGATTTTGCAAATACGATTTCCTATGATTTTTTTCAACAATCGTGTATGGACATCTCCAATGTCACAGACGTAACTAGAGGCTTAAGAGAAAGAAGTTAAGGTACTTGCCCAAGGCAGCAAAATCAAGAAATGACGAAGTGTAACAAAAATCCTGTTTGAGGTCTAGAATTCCCTGGAACAATTGATAATTTTCTTTAAAAATATACACGCGTTCTAAAAACAGTGTCTGTTCATTATAAGAATTTGTACACAACATGAAGCTATTATTTCAATTCAATCCAGCCCAGAAAAATCTTTAGGTGCTGATCGCATCAGCTCCAAACAAGATGAAGAGGGTCGGTGTCCTCCTGGGATGAAGAATGATAGCTATGAAACCAGGGCGACCACAGGGTGATTAGAGTTCAAAGTGGAAATGCTATTTGGGTTTATAGTAAGGGAGTTTAATCTCATCTGAAGGGGCAGGGAAAGCCGAGGACAGAGAAGAAAATAAAATCATCGATAATCTCACCAGCTAGAAATAACTGGTGATTTGGGGTTATTTTCTTCCAATCTTTCCCCATGCACTTTCTTTAGCTTCTTCCCTTGAAACCCACAGCAGTGTTTCTGATGGTCGCTCTCTATAAAATGCTGCCTCTTCTATCCTATAGTTTCATATACCTCTGAGTGTTTTCTGGAATATGGCTTACACGTGACAGTGACATAACGGTGCTAAAAAGGGGGTCCATGACCAAAGCAATTTTAGGAATCATCGAGAGAGGGTTAAATAAGTTTTTTAAGAACAGAACTCTTAGACCTTCTAATATGCTAATGAGCACGGCGTGTCCCTGAAATGGGGGTTATGGAAGGGATACAGGAGTGCTGATGCTTAGGGGCACATGTACCCCAATGTTTGGACCAGCACTTTCAACAATGCCAAATTATGGAAAGGGCCTAAATGTCCATCAACCGATGAATGGATGAAGAAGATGTGGTTTATATATACAATGGAATACTACTTAGCAATGAGAAAGAATGAAATCATGCCACTTGCAGCAACGTGGATGGAACTGGAAGGTATTGTGCAGAGTGAGATAAGTCAGTCAGAGAAAGACAGATATCATATGTTTTCATTCCTATGTGGATCTTGAGAACTTAACAGAAGCCCATGGGGAGGTAAGGGGAAAAAATAGTTACAAACAGAGGGGGAGGGAGGCAAACCACAAGAAACTCTTAAATACAGAGAACAAACTGAGGGTGGATGGGGGATGGGGAGGGAGGGGAAAATGGGTGACGGGCACTGAGGAGGGCACTTGTGGGGATGAGCACTGGGTGTTCATTTGTAAGCCAATTTGACCATAAATTACCTTAAAAAATAAAATAAAATGGGGGTTATGGTATTAATGGTCTTAGTTTCAAAACTAACTGATTTTTTTTTTAAAGTGGCATCTTGAAGGAACACACTTTGGGAAAAGCTCTCTAACCCTGGGAATACTTAGGGGCTCTGTAGCCCTTCTCAGAATCCCACTACTCAGAGTGAGAGATTTGGTCTACGCGTAAGGTGTACACAGCACACCGCAGACATATCAGGACAGAAGAGCTCAGAGTGTTTTCTAGGACCTTCCCATTATCAGAGCCTGGCTTGGGGCTCCAGGCCTTGCTCCTCAAAGGGAACAGTGGACATTAGAAACCGCTCTGAGGGGCGCCTGGGTGGCTTGGTTGGTTGGGCGGCCCGACTTCTGCTCAGGTCATGATCTCATGAGTTCAAGCCCGGCGTCGGGCTCTGTGCTGACAGCTCAGAGCCTGGAGCCTGCTTCGGACTCTGTGTCTCCCTCTCTCTCTGCCCTTCCCCTGCTCATACTCTGTCTCTATGTCTCTCAAAATAAATAAACGTTAAAAAATAAAAAATAAAAAATAAAAATAAATAAAAACAATAAAAGAAACCGCTCTGAGATTAACCAGCGCGAATCCAGTGCCGCAAAATCTGCTCTTACTCTGAGTTGGGGCTCCCAAGCCCCTTTCCCTCTTGGAAGGGACCTAACACAGTTTCTGAAAGTCGGCCAGTTTCTAAAGTCAATGTTTCCGCTGCAGTGGCGACACCTTGTGGTCAATACGGGGAATGCAAGAAAAGTCAGCATCCCGCTTCCCTGGGCTCCTACTGGGGACAGGTTTCCCCACCAGAGGAGCCCTGGTCTCCCAGGGGCACTGATGTCAAATTGGCGAGATTTAACTTTCCGGTCCCCAGCCGCCCTCCACTTCTCCCCTCATCCCCGATCCTGTTGCTTCTCTGCAAGCTCAGGAGGCCCCCTCTCATCCAGGACCTTCAAGGTCCTTCCTGGTTGCAGGGCGCATGCCCACCCTTCAACCTTTCAAGAACCTCCTTCCTTAAAGCGCTCTAGCTCCCAGAATTACCCCTCCCTGCTTCACTGAGACCCCGATTCCTGCTCCAGCAGTTCATGAAGCTCAGCTGACTGGCGATGGGGTTTACAAAGGATGCTCAGAACTATCACGCAGGGACTCTCCTCTTGTCTCTTCACGGCCCTCAGGGAAGGCGGTAGCGTGACCACCCTAGTATCTCAGATGAGGCTACTGAGGGTCAGAGAGGCTGGGAGTGACTTGCAGCTGCAAAGGGTAGAGGTCAGGACTGAAATTCTTCTTTCCTGATCCCAGATTCCCCGTTCTTCTCACTGCCTGCCTGCCTCCACCCGCCTTCACTTACTAAGTGACAGGAAGCCATCTCTGCCGTCTTGGGCTGCAGGAGGGCAGAGGAGCTGCTCTCCAAAATCATCCACTGTGGACCGAAATGTTTTACATGTCAGAACTAGGTTTGGATTGACTGCAAAATACAGGATTGACCCAAGGGCTCTGTGAGGCAGGGGGAGGCCAGAGGCTCCGAGAAGACCCCCTGCTCCACCCCAAGGCCAAGGGCAGGACTGTGAGGTTTTTAGCATTCACCGCTCGGCTGGCACTCCCAGATCCGGATTCTGACTCTGAGCAAATCTTAACCTGAAGCGGGAGGAAGCTCTTCCGAAGTCAGTACGTGAGCCTCCCTTGGCCCCCCTTTCAAGTCCTCAGGTTTCTCCTCTTTCGGATCCCTGAAACACGAAGTTTTGGCCTCTACCGACTGGAACTGGAAGTCTCTCCCGCTGGAGGCAGGAGAGGTGTAAGTGGGGTGTTCCTCTGTGACACTCCCCGGGAGGTGCCCGTGACCTGCAGGGCAAAGGCCAGCCTCCCTGGCCTAATGCACAGGCTCCTCATGACTCCTCGCTGTCCCTTTTCTTACGGCGGCACCTCCCTCCTTCCTGTGCACATGCCCCCTACCCCGGCCGCACCCAATCCTCACGGTTCCGGGATCCGCGCCGAGCCTCGCTGACTCATCCTTCACATCTGGCTCACATAACAAGTAGCCAAAAATACCTAGCATTCGGGAGTGCTTACCACCTGCTAGGCACCGGTCTCCATGCTTTACATGTACTGTTTTAAAAAAATTTTTCAGGTTTATTTATTTTTGAGAGAGAGAGACAGAATGTGAGCAGGAGAAGGGGCAGAGAGAGACGGAGACACAGACTCCGAAGCAGGCTCCAGGCTCTGAGCTGTCAGCCCAGAGCCCGACACAGGGCTCGAACCCATGAACCGTGAGATCATGACCTGAGCCAAAGTCGGACGCTCAACTGACTAAGCCACCCAGGAGCCCCTGCATGCACTTAAAAAAATTTTTTTTAAGTTTATTTATTTATTTTGAGAGAGACAGAGACAGCATAAACGGGGGAAGGCAGAGAGAGAGGGAGAAAGAGAGAATCCCAAACAGGCTCTGCACTGTCAGTGTAGACCCTGACGCAGGGCTCAAACTCACAAAACTGTGAGTTCAGGACCTGAGCTGAAAACCAAGAGTCAGACACTTAACCGACTGAGCCTCCCAAGGCGCCCTACATGTACTTTTATTTAATCTTCACAGGGGCTCTATGAAGCACTAGATTTATGCCCGTTTCACAGATGTAGAAACTAAGAGAGACTAAGTCAGTTGCCATGGTCACACAAGTCAACAAGTGGCAGAACCAGGACTCAAACCCACACCACGCTCTTAGCCACCATGCTATGTGGCCAGGTCAAACGCCCCCTCTTAGAAACCTTCTTTAATTCCCTTATGCACTGTCTGGTTTACAACACCACTGGGAATAAAACTCATAGTGTTCACCACCCTGTAAGCTTCTGCTTCAGGTCTCCCGATGCACACTTTGCTAGAAGGAAGGGAAGACCAACCATTGTCCATGGCAGACCTTGGTGACCACTGCTGGAGTCACCAGGTCACTCACTGGCCAGAGAGACTGGGCCACAGACCCAGAGAAGAGCTGCCGGGTGGTTTCAACAGAAATTCCAGACACACTCGATATAAATTTGCTAGCCATGGGGTGCCTGGGTAGTTCAGTTGGTTGGCCATCTGACTGACTCTTGCTTTCGGCTCAGGTCATAATCCCGGGGTTGTAGGATCAAGCCCCGTGTCAGGCTCTGCACGGAGCATGGAGCCTGCCTAAGACTCTCTCTCTCTCTCTCTCTCTCTCTCTTGCTCTGCCCCTATCCCTACCATGGCTCATACGTGGCTCTCTCCCTCTCTTAAAAAAAAAATTGTCAGCCAGAAATATGTAAACAAAACTGGAAGCTTGTTGAAATCTACAGTACACCTTCTAATTTACATTAGGTGGAGAGGGTTCTTTTTTTTTTTTTAAACTTTTAAGAAGTTCTCATTTTGCCTCCAAGTGGCCAAAGGACAGAGTGACAAAGTTCATCCTGGTTTGACCAAAGCCTCAATCTGTGCATTCACCCAGTGGGGCTCACCAGGCCCCAGGGGCTCTTCCTTGGCCCCTCCCACCTTCTCGCACTGGTCTCTGACCACTCCTTCCCTGTCACTGCCGGCTCCCTTTTCGCCCACACCCAGCGGAAAGACCTCCCAGAAGCTAAGCCAACAGGCCCCTTTCAGACCTTGTCTTTTTTGGTCTCCAGGAGCACTGGGTGTGCCAAGGGGGCACTGGGGCCCAAAGATTTCACCGAGGTATTCCCACCCCAGTTGGCTCCGAGGTAATGACAGATATTTATATAGGGTTCTTTTTTTGTTTGTTTTTTTTCAGTTTGTTTCCTGACCAAAGGTCAAACACCAAGCTGCCCAGTACAAAGCTGGTCTCCAGGCAACCACAGCTGAACCTACCTTCTCCTTCTCTGAGAATGTGGGACCCTTACAGCGGGCCTGGTCATGTAGGTGGGCACGCCCATAAACGGGGGCCATGTTTGGGAAGCTGGGGTTCAGCGAAGTCTGAGATGAACCAGCCTGGATAGGGAATGGGGATGGGAAATTTCCGCCTCTGAGCGGAGCCATGGAGTTAGACTTGGGGCCTCAAATGTACACCTTAGGACATAATCACAGTCAAAATATAAATCCTACTCAGTGCTTTGGCACAGAGCTGGGTTACGCAGACATTCAAGAGAATTGAGTTGCAGGGAATAAGGGTAACAAATGAACATTTATTACGTGTTTCCACTGAGGGCTTTACACGACTCGCTTTTATTCCCCACGACAACCTATAAGATGGGTAGTATCACGAATCAGGTTAGAGATGCTGCAAGTTAGGAAAGGCTGACTGCAGGGTGGGGGAAAGGGGCAGCCTTCAGGGGGGCCTGATTGGTCAGGCCAGGGTCTCCGCCTGCAGCCCTAGCCAATCACCTGCGTCTTGGAGTGGGGGAGCGGGGCGGTGGGGGGCGCCTGCCTTCCCCGTTACCTGGCGGGGCCTGCCGCTCCTGGTTCAGGATGTCGTAGCTCCTCCAGCTGTACTGAGGGGCAGGAGAGCCCTCCTTCGACTGGCAGGTCAGCTGGATGTTGTTCCCAATCACCGTCTCCCCCTCGATGCCGCAGTCTGGTTTGGAGGGTGGGACTGTATAGGGGAAGGACCAAAGAGAAGGCGTGAATCGGGTGGGGCTTGGCGACGGCCACCTCCCACCGCGGGGAACACACACGCGTGCTGCTTTGGTTGTTCTCAGGCGGAGGAATTCAGCCGAGTGGTGAGAAGTACTGCCGTAAGGCCAATCCAGCCCGAAATACCTCCTCCGTGGCCTGTCGCCATCACAGAGAGGCAGCACGACGCACCACAGGAGGCATCCTTGAGTGCAAGATTAGAGTCCCCACCGTTGTAAAGGTGGGTGGCACCGAGGCACAGAGAGACCAGGCAAGAGCCTGGTGGGACTAGAACCCAGGTCTTCTGACTCCGCATCCGGTGCTCTCTCCACCAGCCCGTGCGAGCCCCCTCTGATGTTGGCTCCTCTGTGCCCTTTGAGGGAAATCTTGCAAACCCTCCGCGTTCCCATCTGTGAGCTCAGGTCGAAGGTAATATTTTGGACTTTGTGAGCCACATTATGGTTGGTCACTGCTTCTACTTTTGAAACAACGCTTTAGGGGCACCTGGGTGGCTCAGTCAGTTGAGCATCAGACTTGGGCTGGGGTCAGGATCTCACGGTTTGTGGGTGTGAGCCCCGAGTCCGACTCTGTACCGACAGCTCAGAGCCTGGAGCCTGCTTTGGATTCTGTGTCTCCCTCTTTCTCTGCCTTTCTCTCGCTCATGCTCTGACTTTCTCTCAAAAATAAATAATCATTAAAAAAAGTTTTTTTAAATAAAAAAAAAAAAGAAAGAATGCTTTATACACGCAAAAACCACTTAGCTTCCAGGCCATGTATAAACAGGCCCAGGCTGGATCGGCCGCATCTGGCCCTGGGTTAGGCGAAAGCCCCTTTTGCTGAAGCCCTTCAACTCAGACTTCTTAGGAATATTCCCTTTGTGTTAACGTGACCCTTGTCCCGTGTTTTGCTGATAAAACGCGACTGCTCAGAGTAACTGGGTCCTTGGGGAGGCCCCAGGTGGCAGCAGACGTGCGTGCTGAGTGGAGGATGAGGACAGAATGGGACAGGGGGGACGGAGAGGCAGAGACAGGGAAAGGGAAGCCTACAGAAAGGAGGTTGCAAAAACCAACAGGCCCCCTGAACTCAAGCCTGACCTGATCTCCCACAATTCCTGAAGACCTTAAGCCGGTGTTTTGCGCTCGGCACTAACTACCACTGTGCAGGGTGGTTCGTTCTACAAGCCAGGTTGGGCACCTATATATGCCTGATACCGCTGGGCACTGGGATGGCACGGTGAGTGACTCCCCGTGTTCAAGGACGAGACGAGAGACAAGAAATTGGACAATGACCAGGCAGGAGGCAAGGCTGCTAGGGCAGGGAAGGGACTCTGACCCCATCACAGCCTGGGCTGGGACCTGAAGGAAGAGGGAGAGTAAACGAGGCCAGGAAAGGGGGTGGTGGCGGTCAGAGGGGTGAGGGCGCTCCACACAGAGGGAACAGCACGTGCAAAGGCTCTGAGGCAGGAAGAAGCATCACGGATGCATGAATTTCAGGCAGTGTCCTTGGGGCTGGGAAGGGGAGGACACGCAGTGCAGAGGGCTCTTACTGAATTGCCGTGTGGCAGGCCTGTCCCCTCCACCTCTTTCTTTAAACCCTCGGATGGTCTGCCTGCCCAGGGTCAGTGGTCACTGAGCGGTCACTGAGCGTGGAGAGCGCGTTCCAGCTGGGGGAAGCTACCCAGGATGCACCTCTCCCCGCCAGCCCCGCCGACAGAACTGGTTTTTCTCTGAAACAGGCAGGGGGGCTGCGGGTGTGCCCCTCATGTCCCGCTGCTGTAGTGGGGGCCCGGCCAGGGCGTGGGGCAAGCATGGGGCGCATTAGAGGAGCTCCCCTATGCCAGCCCATTTGGACAGCCCCTAAGCCTCAGAGGCCCACAGTTCAAGAACAGGTTTTTTTTTTTTCTAAGAACAGGCTTCTTATATCCTGGCCCAGGCCCAGGAGTGAAGGAGCCTGGGAAGGAGGGGGCTACTGCCTCCACCCCCCTGACAAGGAGCCTGCCCCCCCCACCCCCCCCACCCCCCACCCCCCCCACCCCCCCCCACCCCCCCCCCCCCCCCACCCCCCCCCACCCCCCGCTGGCCCAGCAACCAGAGAAGGTGAACTCGGCTTCCCAAGAGACTGGCTCTATCTTGGTCAGGGCCGCTGGGCCAAGCTTTCCCTTTGCGCTCTCCCTAGGCACAGGAACACCCCTCTCCACTCATCAAAAGCAGTCTCCCTGTTGCCCTGTGTGCCTTTACCAGGGGCCTAAAACTTTATCTCACAATTAGAGAGCTGGCCGAATATATGGTATCCCCTGAGAAGTGTCACAACGACCAGCGTCATACAAAGTGTGCACAACTGTAGTCCAGCCCCTCTGTGTCCAGGTTTCTTTGGGATCCAAGACAAAAAGGGGAGACAAGGCTCTGAGGCAAAGGAGCATAAAAAAGCAATCTGAACGCACCGGAGGCTAGCTTTGCTAGGGGAAGTTATTAAGGCAAATCCAAGAGATAACAAGAGACCAAACGGCGCCTAGACCAGCCTTCCGGAGGAATGTGTATTTGTCACCCCGGGGCCCTTAACCTCAGCTCCCAAGCTGCCCTCCCGCCTCAGCCCAGCCTAGGCACACCCGCCCTCACCGTCCGGACCCTTCTCTGAGGGTGCCCGCCCCAGCCCCCCACCATCCGAACCAGCTCGGACCTCGAGTCAGCGCTAGTTCAAATAGCCCCTCCCCCCGCTGCGCGGCTGTGAGGCCCGCGGGGCTCCCGGAGATCTCGGGTTCTGGGTGGGCTCGTCCTCCCCGCCCCCCCGCCCCCCCCCCCCGCCCAGTTTGCAGGTGCGATCGGAGGATTTCAGGAGCCGGAGCGCTGGCGAGCGAGCCCGGGGTGGCCAGGGCACCGCGACGCTCCAAAGCCTGCGCCTCCCGCTGCAGACGCCAGGGGGCGCCAGAGGCCACGGAGCCGCGCGGTCCTGGTCCCCGGGCCAGGTGGCTCCCCCACGCCGCGACCGGCTCCGTGGGCTCCGCCTCTGTCCGGAAGCTCTCTGCTTTCTCAGTTTACGGTGAGGTCACCCAGCCCGAGGGGGCGGCCCCGTGTAATTAAAGCCCTTCTACCTAAAAATAACCCAGTGAGCAAAGGCCTTTGGAAAGGATTTTTTTTTTTTTTAAGATTTTTACTTGGATTACTTAACATCTAGTACAAAATGATTTCTCTCTCTTTCTTTCGCGCGCGCGCTCTCTCTCTCTGTTCTAAAGCAAAACATTGGTTTCACCGAGTTCCATATTCTCTGTATCTTTGGGCCCTTCCAGCTAGCCAGGCCCTGACTTAAAGCGAGGCTGTCCGTGAGAGGGGAGGGAGGAAGCGGACATTCACACTTAAGTGAGGGCTGGCTGCCTGTCCAGAACCAGCGTGTTGACCGCTAAAAATGGGAGCTGCTTTAGGGAAGCCAGAAGGAGACAGAATTAGCCAGAGAAGCACCAGGTCCGGAGAAGTGAGGGATTCAGCGGGGGGGGGGGGGGGGGGGGGGGGGGGGGACAACAGGGGCAGCAAGAAGGGCAGAATAGAAAGCGGATAAAATGCTCGTTTTCTCGGCTTGCTGGTATCTCTCCAAGGAGCTAATGCAAATAAAAATGAAGAGCTGTGTGCACAGAACCGTGTGTTGCAACCTTATTGATAAAGCTTTAATTGGAACAGGCTGCATGCTCAGTCCAGGGACGGGGGTTGGGGGGGGTGGGAGGGGGAGTGGGGGGGTGTCTCTGCACCCACTTGCTGGAGCTGCGGGAGCTACAAGTGCGGTAAGGGCTGGGTCAGCAGGAAGGGCTATCTGGTGAGGAATGAAAAGAGCAAGGAGTCCAAACTATCAGGCTGCAAATTCGGTCGTGGACATAAATAAATGTGTGGACCGGAGCTGGAAGTAAAGGTGGATGAATATAAAACCTAGTGATGCAAGTGAATTTTTTTTTTTTTTTTAGTTTCTCTCTCTCTCTCTCTTTTATTCTAATTAGTATTTTCTTTTTATAAATTTTTTTAACGGTTATGTATTTTTGAGAGACAGAGCGTGAGCAGGGGAAGGGCAGAGAAGAGAGAGGCAGACGCAGAATCTGAAGCAGGCTCCAGGCTCTGAGCCATCAGCACAGAGCCCGATGCGGGGCTCAGAACTCACAGACTGCTGAGATCATGACCTGAGCTGAAGTCAGCCGCTTAACCGCTTAACCAACCAAGCCACCCAGGTGCCCCTCTAATTAGTATTTTTAAGAGGCAAGGGCTCACCAGACACCGTGATTTCTGTTTGGATTAAGGTCGCTATCCTGGGAGAGCGGCGAGCGGAGCTCCATTTGAACAACCAACAACCTTCTGTGGCCTCCAGTGTCCGCCCGAGGAGCCCTCCAGACCGCAGGCCGCCTGCTTTAATGGAACCAGGTAGACCAACCCATCCGGGCTCCCCGCCTCCATCGGGAGCAGCTGAAACACAGCTGTAAAAATGCTAGAAGGTGATAACGTGTGATGACGACAGCCTCGTCCCTGAGAGGAGAGGGGGAGGGAATGTTTCTAAGGGTCTAAGACCCTCTAGAGCTCCTGGTGAAAATCCAGAAACAGTAGCCCGTGCGCTCACAGGGCGATGGAGCATCCGTCTCCCGGACCCTGAGCAAGCACCTTCCCGTGCAAGCGCGGTTACAGAACCTCACTTATCAATGGGCGATGTGTCCAAGGTTCGGGTGTTCATGGACGAATGAGGGCAAATGGCACCTCCAAGGCGGACGCGGCTCTACCCCTCCAACTTTCTTTTGTTGGCCCGGGGAACAGGAAGGGCGAAGTGCAAGTTACTGCCTGGGGCGAGATCAGACATCACGGTCAAGCTCGTGTCTGCTATCCACAGAAAGAGAGGGTACTTGGAAAAGGAATATAAATCTAGAAGAACTTGGGAGTCATCTTGAACTGCGGCAGTTCGGGGCTGGGAGTGGCAGGCTTCTAAGGTGCAGCGGTGAAGGGCTTTGCATTGGGGCCGTCCTCTTTCCATGGAAGCTTGGAGACTTTTCTCCAGGTCATTCAACCTCTCGGTGTTGTCTTCATTAGGCACGAGTGTTAACGTCCACTTCCACCGCTAGGTTGCAAAGATTAGAAGTCGGCATAGCTGTAAGGCTCTCAGATGCCTGGTGCGTGCCTGGTCCTCAGTCAATGGGGGCCGTTAGGAGCATGAATTTCTGGCAGCTTTCACACAGGCAAAGGTCATTGCGAGTTGATGGTAGTTTTCTCTCTATTTGAGATAAATCCCCTCTGTTTTCAGAGCAGGAGGACACAAAGAATTTGGCTTTTGGGATGGGTGCAGGGTTGTGAAAAGAGTTCCTTGCCTTCCGCCTGCACGCAGGCGGCCTGGAACATTCTACGGAGATACCTTGTTATTGAAGGTCATTGAATCTGATATACATCTTCCTAGATGAGAGGACTGAATATTTTTAACATGTCATTCCTTTGCAAATTCACGTGCAAGTTGACCATAATTCCAATCAACTTTTATGTATTTTTAATGTTTACTTATTTTTGAGAGAGGGAGAGAATAAACGGGAGAGGGGCAGAGAGAGAGGGAGACACAGAATCCGAAGTTGTCAGCGCAGAGCCCGACGCAGGGCTTGAACTCACAAACTGTGAGATCATGACTTGAGCTGAAGTCGGACGCTTAACCGACTGAGCCACCCAGGCGCCCCCGAGCAACTTTTGTTTTTAACTAAGCAACATGATTTTAAAAATAAACATGGAAGAGTAAACGTGCAAAAATTGACAAGATGTTTTTGGAAAAGTTTAGTAAGAGAAGATATTACACAGTCCCAGATGTTAAAATCCTGATAGCTCTAACTAAAATATATATATCAATACTGGCTATAAACATGTTGTAATCAAAACCATGTAATATCAGCATGAGAATGATCGGGAAATGAACAAAATAAGGAGTAAAAACAAACAGTCGTGTCTGTGTAAGAATTCACCATGTGACAAAGTTGGCAGTCTAGTGAAATAATAATTGTTTCTTTGGTACGATAAATGATGCTGATGGCATTGACTATCCATTTGGAAGGGAACAAAGCTAAACTCCTAGCATCCTATTTACAAAAGTAAATTCCAGATACAATAAAGGTCTATGTGTAAAAAAGAAGACTTAAAGACATAAGAAAAGAACCTTAAGTTCGTTTTTATACTCCTAAAGGTGGTGGAGAGAGACATGCATGACAAGGGGCCCCAAATGCACGATAGAAATCGTCAACGAGACGCAGACCGGACTTCTCCTGTGTCTCACAATTTCCACTACAGCCTCCAGGATGGCAAGTGTCCTCGGAATTGAGGAGAAGCATGAGAAACATCCCAGCAGCCTCTCCAAGAGCAAACCCTTGGGCTGGCAGTTACCCTCCTCCCACCCACGGGAGAGAAGCCCAGAGGTTTGTTAGGAAGGAGATTCCTTTGAGGAGGGTGCTCAGGAATAGAGATCTAGAAGCATTTCCTCTCTTTCTTTTTTTAAAGTTTTTATTTTGTCAATTTTGAGAGAGAGACAGAGAGAGAGTGGGGGGGGGGAAGGGCAGGGAGAGAGAGAGAGCAAGAGAGAGAATCCCAAGCAGGCTCTGCACTGTCAGCGCAGAGCCCAACACGGGGCTCGAACTCATGAACGATGAGATCATGGAAATCAAGAGTCGGATGCTTAACCGACTGAGTGACCTAGGCGCCCTTCCCCACCTCCTTCTTTTAGGAGAACGGAAGGAGGTATTTCCCCCACCTCAGGCCAAGCCAGGGAGGCACCCGGAGAATCCCACGTGGAGACTGGGGTTCTCTCCTGTTGGAGCTGGCATCTCTCATTCTCTGGTTGAAGCTCACGGGGTGACAGAAACCTCTAAGCTCCTGAGTGCTGATCTTGCAACCTGATGATGGAAGGCCTTTATAGATGCTCCTGGGTTTCTGGGGACCCATCTGAAGACTATGGTGCCTGCCTGCTGCCGAGAGGAGCTGGTTGGAGCAGGCTACCATGGCAGGGTGAGGAAGGGGTGCCGCAGGGCAAGGGTGGGGGCTGACTCATGTCATACGGAAGGAGTCTGCTTGCTGGGCTCCCAGGAGTCCAGAGCAGACGGGCAGAGAGCAGGAGCGAGTGCCACAAGCAGAGGCTGGGTTTAAAAGCAGGAAGGCCTACACACTACCTGTGTCAGGTGGAGGAACCCACCATGGCACCCCTAAAAAGGCTGTGGTTGGGATGTCTGCTTTGATTGGGATTATGCGAGAGCCAAGACAGAGATACAAAAGGCCTTTGCCTTTTTCCCTTTAACACTGCCTCCCTTGGCCATGGCCTCAGAGGAGCCACATGGCCTCGTGGGGGTAGAAGGAGTTGGATGAAGGAGGGTAAGGAGACAGACCCTCCCCACCGCTGGTCCCTAAGCTTTAGGAGGTCGGGCCCAAGTAGATAGTGAAGGCTATTAGTGGTTAGATTAAAATTTTGACTTAGACTGAACCGAATTTTGTTTCACCTCACAAATTAACAATATTTACAAAAACTTAAAAGACCGGTAACATTCGGTACTGGTAAGGCTATGGGAACACAGGCCTACTCATATAATGCTCATAGCAATGTAAGTTGCGTTGGGGAAAGTAGCATGTCGGTACGGATTGCCATTTCATGAAAGCACAGTCTTTGCCCTAGAAATCCTGCTTTTAAGAATCTATGCAGGGGCGCCTGGGTGGCTCAGTTGGTTGAGCGGCCAACTTTGGCTCAGGTCATGATCTCACGGTCTGTGAGTTCGAGCCCCGCGTCGGGCTCTGTGCTGACGGCTCAGAGCCTGGAGCCTGCTTCGGATTCTGTGTCTCCCTCTCTCTCTGCCCTTCCCCTGCTCACGCTCTGTCTCTATGTCTGTCAAAAATAAATAAACGTTAAAAAATTAAAAAAAAAGAATCTATCCAATAGAAATAAAAACAACAGAGTGGAAGAATATATATCTATTTATATCAGTATTGTTCATACAAAAACAATGGAAACAGCCTGAGAATATCCATCAGTATGGAAGATGGGAATGAATCATAGTACATCCATGCGATGGAATATGCTACTAGGTAGATCTGTAAATTTTGATCTGGAGAAATATGCCTGTAACATTACCCAAAATAAGTTGCAGAGTGATCTTTATAATAGGATCTGTTTTTTATCCCAAAGGAAAGAAAGAAAAAGTGTGTGTGTGTGTGTGTGTGTATGTGTGTACACGCACACACGTGCACATACGGTGTTTTGAAAGCATGTGGAGAAAAGTATGTAAGAATATACATCAGTACTACCATTGGCTACCGTGGTAGTGGTAGGGTGGAAGGAAGAGACGGTTAGTTATTTTTTATTCAGGGCTATATTGTTTGACATTATATCAACAATGCTTCAAAAAGCCAGGCAGCCACTTTATTCGATTAAAAATCAAATCCCACTAAGTAGGGTCAAGGGAAAATATAAAGGAAAATGATCCATCATTTGGGTTTAAAGTGTTGCCAATCTCCCAGTATAAGGAGACCATTCCTTATACTGGACACAGAGTAGGCATTGGCTAAAATGTTCCCAGTAACAGTTGGACTCCAAGTCAGGTGCCTACTTTCTCTGGGCCTCATCTACAAAATGAAGACACTAAAGTAGACGATTGTACAGATTCTTCCCAAACTGTAAGCTCCAATAGTAAGTTATCTGTATGAAAAGAACGTCATCTTGGGACATATTTCAAAGGCTGTAGGGTCCAATCAGTGGTGTGTTGTTGGGGTCGAGGGGTGGAGAGACGGCGGCGTGAAGGGTTTCTACTGAGTAGCTGAATTTATGGCGGGAGAGAATCATGATCTGGCCCTCAGCACCCAAGAAAGGCCCACTGAGAGCCCTTATTTAGGGTCTACAATTTTCCCTTTTCTTCTCCCTACTAAGTTTGCCATGAAAAAGAAGAGAGCTTGGGATATGAGGCAGAGCACTGGACAGAGCATGGACAGAATTTCCCAGGCCGACCCCAGAGCCACTCCAACGGGACTTCTCCTCTGCCCGGGGAACTGTCTGCCCTCGGTGGACAGCTCAGAACAAAGAGGGAGGAGCAGCCCCCTGCCCGGAGGGATGGAGTCCGGAGCTGCCGCCTCTGGCTTTCCCTGACCTCCAGGGCGCTCCTCCTCCCTGCACCACCGCCCTGCTGCCCCAGGAAGGAGATGGAGACACTCACCGAGGACTAAGAGCTGGACACGTGACTTTGAGGTGCCTTGCAGGTCTGACATCAGTGAGACTGAGCACTCGTAGGTGCCGTTGTCATCCATGACCAGCTGGCCAATAGTGACGGAGGCATCTGAGAGCTCGGCATTGCCAGACACATTGACTCGGTTCTCATAAAGCTGACCATAGATGAGGGTTTTGGACGAAAATTCCCAGATGAGCACCTCTTCCTGGGAGGAAGAAGAAACAGCAGTTGGTCTTACCCCGAGTCTTAGCACGGAGCTTGCAGCCTGTCCATCACCCAGCATTCCCAAGCCCAAAGTGCTGGATGCACCAACCCATCAGGACAAACAGCTCTAATACGTGGGGCCCGTTTGGGGATTCTTTTATTATGTACATATATTTTTAAGGAAAATGCTGGAAGACCTGGGCAGGTAGGCAGTTCATACCACAGGAGCACATGTAGCTACATGGTCCCAATGCTTTCGTCTCTCGTAAAATGGCATTTCGGGCATCTCTCTTACCCATTCAATTTTGGTGCATTATCTGTTCTCGTTCCTTCAGTCAACCAATATTTATTGAGCACCTATTATGTGCCACACATTGTGCTAGGCAGCCACCCTTGGCTTCCAAGCCCACTTGATTTACTTGACTCTTGCCTTTGGAATATGTTTGTTCATTGATATACTCATCTTTTACCAAAAGGAACACGATACTGGCTAAGATCACTGAGTTCTAGCCAGACTGCCTCAATTCGAATTCCAGTTTCGCCACTTACGAGTTATATGACCTCGAGCAAAATGCTGACCTCCCTGTTTCCTCCTCTACAGAATGGAGATAAAAATAATAACACCTATTTTATACGATTTTTGTGAAGATAATATATGCAAAGCAGTTAGGGCATTGGCCGACATGATAGGTTTGCTGTGAGTGCCAGACATATTGTTACTGAGAATCTCCTAGGCGTGCCTGACTCTCAAAAGTGAAAAACTCATGATTTCTGCCCTTAAAGAATAACAAGAGTGACAGGCGACCCAATGTTACAACACCGTATGATTAGCTATGGGACCTCAGAAGACAGGTATTGCATCTAAACTGGGAAGTCAGGGAAGGCTTCCTGGAAGAGTTCCCGGAAGACAGTGCCTTGGATCCTGACGGACAACAGAGAACCGGCCAAACAAAGGGCCGGGGAGTTGGGATGGTGCATGTTGAAGGAGGACAGACGTATCTGGCATTTTAGGCAAAGGGAGAACAACGGGGAGAGGCCTCGGAGTGGGAAGCTACGGGTCAACCCCAAGGGGTTCACATGGAAGGAGGTGAGTAGTGAAAGGTGTGGGTGGAAGGGGAGCAATGGCAGGTAGCAGTAAAGATCAGACTGCTCTCTGCTGGGACGTGCCACGTGCTGGGTACTCTTCTAAGCACTTTGTATGTATTATCTCACTTAATCCTCACAACCCCCCCCCCCATGATCTAGATATTATGATTACACCCATTTTACACATGAGGAAACCAAGGCGCCAAGAGTTTAAGTACGTCTCCCAAGTTTACACGGTCAGCTGAATGGCAGGGCAGGGATTTGAGCCAGACGTTCTGGCTTCAGAGCCTGAACTCTGGTATTCTACGTTACCAGATTGCCGGCTCCGTGTATATGGGACGGGATAGTTTGCCTTTTATCCTGAAAGCACCGGAGAGCCTGTGTGTTTCAACACAGGGTGGGAAATGAACCAGAAGGAGAAGGGAAGGCAGTTATGAAACCAGTTTAGCAATTCGGATGAAAAGTGATGGGTCTTCAGGTAGGGCTGTGGCAAGGCAGGTGGGAAGAGTGAGTGAATTTAAGGGGTGCGAAAGGGGTAGACCAATGGGGCTTGGGGTGTATTAAATGCACAGGGTTGAGTGGCAGCTGTCAAGGGTGAGAGTCTTTGGCCTGGATATTTGGGTGTGTGGTGATGTCACTTCCAAGAGAGGAAACACCTAGAAAGAGAATGTTTTTTTTTTTTTATGTTTATTTATTTTGAAGGGAGGGGCAGAGAGAGAGAGAGAGAGGGAGGGAGAGAGAATCTCAAGCAGGCTCCATGCTCAGTGCAGAGTTTGATGTGGGGCTCGATCCCACCAACCGAGAATAGTGAGATCATGACCTGAGCCAAAATCAAGAGTCAGATGCTTAACTGACTGAGCCACCCAGGTGCCCCTAGAGAGAGGCTAGTGCCCCAAGAGGCTTGGTGCCCCAAGACGAGACTGCCAAAAAGCCAAGGGAGGCAGAGTCCAAGATGGGAAAGCGGTTGGTAGTGGGAGGTGCTAGCGAGAGAGGAAACAAGACGCAGGCTGAAGGAGCACACTGAATTCAGTGAAAGAGGAGTTGCCGGTGACGTCCTCAGGTTGGCAGAGGCAGAGGGGAGAGCCTGCTGGGTAGAGACGAGGATGTGGAGACGGCGCCACGGCTGCCGCCGCACGTGTCCTTTGGGAAAATTAGAAAAAGGAGGCCTAGTGTTTGGACGGACGCAGCCTGTGCCAGGGCAGTCGAGTTGGCTAACGGAGTGCAGCCTGCCGGGCAGGGCTCCCCTGTGCAGGGCATCCCTGTGACCGCCGGGGGGGAAGGGGAGGTGGGATGCAGATAGAAGGGGCGGAGCATCAGCGCGGGAGATGAGGGCTGGTCTCAGCTGTGGACCAGTCCGTGGACGCAGATCTTTCCCAGCTCGGCTCTTTTCGGACCTGCTGGCTCTGCCCCGGGCTCTACATGCCCCCTAGCCGCCCTTCCAATCACAGATGTCCTGTGGCTTCTCCCCGATCACCCACCCCCTCGCCTCAACACGTCACAAGAATCCCCCTGAGAACACAGAGTGACCCTCTTCCTCTGCCTGCTTGCTTACTCTCAAGGGGATTGCCTCAGATCCTTATGGAAGTGAGGGATCCCTCAGTCAACAGAACTTTAGTGTTTATCTAAGCGCTCAGAGAGGTGCCCGGCAGAGATCTTACATCTGCTTGGCTGAACACATGTGATGGTGAAAGAGGCGTCCTTCAGTTTCTCAGGCAAAAGGCAGTAGCTTCCCTCTCTAGGTTTTTATGCTGGGATTCCAGCAACAGATAGGACGCATGCGTGTGGCCCATCAGCTAGGTTTTTACGCTGGGATTCCGGGAATAGATAGCACGCATGCGCGTGGCCATCAGTGTCCCTGCGGCAGGCCAGGATTTCCTCTTCTGATGTAGGCCTTGGGCGCCCCTCCTTTCCTATCAGGGAGGAAGCTAAATGCCTTCACTCTGGGTATTCCGGGGACCTGATGCTCACCTCTGGCAGGCACGTTTGGGGGTTGGAGGACATTCAGGATATTTTTGTGATTTTTTAAAAACTCCCCCTTTTTGTATATGTAACGTTAAGCAAATGAAGAAATATGGCTCTAATGGTTTAACAAAGGAAGGAGAAAGAAAGACCCTAATTTCTGGGTGAAGGTCTCCTTCTATGTGGAAAGGTAAGATCAAGACTGTTATTAAAAGTTTGTCTGGGGGCGCCTGGGTGGCTCAGTCGGTTAGGCGTGGGACTTTGGCTTGGGTCATGATCATGCAGTTTGTGAGTTCGAGCCCCGTGTTGGGCTCTGTGCTGACAGCTCAGAGCATGGAGAGCCCGGAGCGTGTTTCACATTCTGTGTCTCCCTTTCTCTCTGCCCCTCCCCTGCTCGTGCTCTGTCCCTCTCTCTCTCAAAAATAAATAAGCATTAAAAAAAAGTTGGTGTGTGGTATTGCCCTTGACTTTTCCTGGAATTGTAAGTGGAACACAATAGTAGTACCCGATTACACTGTGACGTGGATATTGTTACAGAGAATACACCAGCGGCTTTCTCACTGGTAAGCAAATGATGCCTTGTGAATGTAGGGTCTGCGGAGACACCCCTGCAGTTTTACCAGCGGATGCTGTCTATCTGCTGGAGAATCAATTTTGGATGTTCTTTTTCCTTCCCCCCACCAAAAAAAATAAAAATAAAAAAATACAAGTAGCGCTCACTCAAACTTATGAATAGGTGCTCCACTTCTTGTAATCGGAGAAATGTGAATTTGGTCAATAATGAGATACTTTTTTCACTTATCCAAATGGCAAATATCACAGTTTGGAGAATAGTCTGCGCTGGAGAAGCAGGTGCCCTCACGTTGGCGATAGTGGAGATTGGCGTGATGTCTAAGACGGCAATTTGATATTATTTATAAAAGTTTTAAATTCGCATATCCGGTGACTCAGAAGTTCCATTAAAATTTTTTTTAATTTATTTGTTTTTGGGAAAGGGGGAGGGGCAGAGAGAGAGAAGGAGAGAGAGAATCCCAAGCAGGCACTGTGCTATCAGCGTAGAGCCCAATGTGGGGCTTGAACTCACGAACTGTGAGATCATGACCCGAGCGGAAACCAAGAGTCGGACACTCAACCAACTGAGCCTCCCAGGGGCCCCAGAAGTTTCATTTTAAATAATTTATCCTATGTATATACTTTATATATACCTTCATACTATTATATATGTGTGTATATATGTCCATAGACACTCATATAGTGATATTTATTGCAGCATTATTTGTAACAGCAAAATATAGGAAACAAACCAAATGTCCATCATTGGTACAGATAACACATTCATAAAATGAAACACGGTGCAAATGTTTAAAAAATGAAATAGATATAAATGTACTGACATATGAAAACAACTTCATGATGTGTATTATGAACAGAAAAAAGCCAAATAGAACGATGTGTGTGTAGTCTATGTAAACAGACATACTCATATATGTATATGTACATATATGTAAGTCTACATGTATGTTTGTGTGTGTGTGTTGCATGTATTGAAGGCCACCCCAGAATTGGTAAGAGCGGTTCCCTTTGGTGAGGGAGACAGGAGACTGGGAGTTTAGGGTGTGAGGTAGACAGACTTTCGCTCTGGGTGCCTTTTTACTGCTTCGACTTTGACCCTACGCATGCGTTATTTAGACACACATTCACACAAATGAGCCTGTAGGGAAAGAGGCACTCAGACCCTGCTGGTGGGAACACAAAACGCTTCCCTGTGGAGGGCAGCTCGGTAGCTTCCGTGAAATCGTAAAAGCGTTTACCCTTTCTGAGTGTATTTGGCAGGTCTACCTGCGCACAAACGAAATGACATATGTAAATGGCTATTACAGGTAATTGGAGGATTGGGAATAAGCAAGTGTCTATCACCATGGGGCTGGTTAAATATTAACAGCGTATCCACACAATGGACTCCTATGAGCTCTTAAAGAATGCGGGAGCTCTCTATTAAAGGATACAGAAAGTTCTCCAGGAAGGATACTAAGTGAAAAATGCAAGGGGCAGGATAGTGCCTGGAATATGCTGCCTTTTGTGTAAAAAGAGGGGGAAATAGGAACACACACACACATATACACATATAGGAAACATATTAACATTGTCTTGAATTTACATAATTTACATAAAGAATCAATGCAAGGACACACAAGGCACTAAATTGGTTTTCTTAGCCAAGAGTAAATATTCAGAGTACTTAACAATTACAGCAGAGACACCAACCAATTCGTATAGGTGCTGGTCCCAAAAAGCAGGGTGGGGAGGGTGTGTGGGTGGGGGGGCGGGGGGGGGTGAGGCAGAGAAGGATTAGAATGGACAGGAGGGGCAGAGATAAGAAGGAGACATCACAGTGCATGTTTTTGATGATGTTTTAATTTTGGAACATATTATATTATATTAACTATTTCAAAATAGGTATATTATATTTTATCTATTCATATTATTGATTTCAAAATTTTTAAAAATGTCTTCATATTCCCCAAAAGAACCCAAACGGAAAACCAAAACCAAAAACAAAAACCCTAGAACAATTTAAAATAAAATCTGGCCTCAGGGAGAGCTCGGTGCTAATCAAAAGGCACGAAGGTCTTCAAATGACACAATTTAGGTAATTCGAGACTGACCAGCAGAAGGATATTCATTTCACAATAAAGGGCCCCTCCCCGGCTCCAGCATCCACTGCTTCCTCCCCTCAGCCCAGCCTGGGTGCTAACGTGTATTCTTTTTTTTTTAATTTTTTTTAACGTTTCTTTATTTTTGAGACATAGAGTGAGCAGGAGAAGGGCAGAGAGAGAGGGAGACACAGAAGCCGAAGCAGGCTCCAGGCTCTGAGCCGTCAGCACAGAGCCCGACGCGGGGCTCAAACTCACAGACTGCGAGATCATGACCTGAGCCGAAGTCGGCCACCCAACCAACTGAGCCACCCAGGCGCCCCACTAATATGTATTCTAACATTTATTGAAAAATGTTTTAGGGCTTGTCCTCTGAGAGGTCATGGTCAGATAATACTCATTCCCATGACATGAGTATTTTTTAAGGATCCTTACCGTGTGACTCCTTAGAAGCTTGTCCCATCGGATAAATCCGTTTCGGTTGGAGACAGAAGTGTGGTAGGTGCACGGAAGGGTAACGCTCTTTCCCCGGGCAGCCCGGAGAACGTCCCGTGGGGTTTCCACAGAGATGGCATTGACTGTCACCCAGACTGGAAAGAAAGCGGGAAGCGGGAAGAAGTAAATGATACAGCCTAGCCACTCGCCGCTCGTAGGACTTCTGAGGGAATGCCCAGGGACATCCTCCCCCTGCACTCACAGCCAGACAAGATCACACTGTGATCTTGGCCATGGCGCACCAGCTGTTCTCCTCCAAGACTTAGGCGAAGACAAACGTGGACCTTGGTCCACCCTCTACCCATCTCACCGCATCACAAAGAAGTTAAATGCAGTGTGCGGTAGCTAAAATCCTGGCTTTGAGCCTCAGCCTCACCCCTTGCCAGCTGCGTGAACTTTTCTCATCCATCAAATAGGAACACGGATACTTCCTAGAGCGCCTGGGAGAATTTAATGAGATAAGACATATGAATACTTTGCTTTAGTCCCCGTCACGTAGACAGCTCTTGATAAATATTCGTCACCATGTTTTTTGTTGGGATGATGATGTAGTCATTCATTTAACAAATTTTTCTGCAGCACTTGAATGTGCGAAGGAGTTTTATAAATAAAATTAGATCAAAGTAAAGAGGTAGAAGGTATTCCCCAGGGTTTATCAGGAAAAAGTGTCCCGGTTGAGTTTATTCTGTGGAAGTTTGTCAGGAAAAAGTGAGGAAACTGTGGCCATGCCAGTATGTCCCATCATGTCTTACCACATGGTGGCGACTCTCCTCCATCTGTGTCCCCTCCTCTGGGATCTGGGTGGGCTTGTGACTACAGTGTGAGTGGCACCATGTGACTTCTCATGCTAACTTATAAGAGGCCATAAGCTTTGCCTGGTCCTCTTGAGATGCTCACTCTGAGAACTGAATCGACATTCCGTGAGGAAGCGAAGCAACCACATGGAAAGACCACGTGCAGGTATTTGGGACACAGCCTCAGCTGAGGTTGCGGGGCCACCATCATCAGTTCCCAGCATGTAACTGAGCAAGCTCGGCCATCTAGGGAAGCAGAACAGAGCTAACCCCGCAGAACCCGCCCATAGTGAAGATTCCTGAGCAAAACACACATTGGCATTGTTTTAAGACACTCAGTTTGGGGCGGTTTGGTTTGCAGTAACGGGTGATTGGAGCAGAAAGCCATGCGGATCCCTGTCATGAGAACTTTCTAGGCAGGAGTAAGTAGGGTCCCTGTGAGGAAGAGCAAGGAAGACACGAGGCGGGAGGGAAGTGAGAAGGAGAGATGAGACAGAGAAGTAGAGAGGTCTCAGGTCACATTGGGTCTTGTAGCACATTTTAAGACTTTATCTTTTACTCTGGAGGCGTGGGAAGCCCTTGGAGGGATTGAAGCAGAGGTGATATATTGGACACACATTTCTAATGGATCATCCTGGCTGAAGCGAGGCGAAAGGAAGGAAGATATTGGGGGAACAGAATGAAAGCAAGGCAAACAGTCCAGGGGCTATTTCAATAGTCCAGATGAATGCTAATGGTGGTGTGGGCAAGGGTCGCGGTAGTGGAGATGGAGAGAAGTGATCCAAATTAGATGTCTGTAGAAAATAGAGCCAAGGGGGATTTGGTTGCACATTAGATTTGACGTGTTAGAAGAAAAGAGGAGTCAACAATCTGTACGGGGTTTGGCCTGAACGACTGGGAGGGTGGGATTGTCCTTTATGGAGGTGGTGACGGCTGAGGGAGGGGCAGGTCTCGCGGAGAAGTCTGTTTGTGGACATGTGAAGTTTGAGATGCTTATTAGACACCTAGCAGAGGTGTTGCGGAGACGGTTGTGCAAGTCTGAAGTTCCGTGGAGGCGTCTTTGAAGGCCAGGGGATGGGAGGAAGACAGGGAAGGTACCAAGGACAGAGCCCTGGGCACTCCAGGGCTTAGCAGTGGTGAAAATGAGGCAAAGCCAGCAAGGGAGAAGGAGAACTGGCCAAGGAGCTAGGAAGAGAGCCAAGAAGACGTGTTTCCCAGAGGCCAGGCAGGAAGTGTTTCCTGACAGCAGAGGGAGTCACCCACTCCAATGGGCCAGGGAACTGGGAGCTGAGATATGCCCACTGGATGCGGCAACATGGAGGTGACCTTCGTATGAGCAGATTCCATGGGGCGGAGAGGATGGAGCCTGGGAAATGGGCTCAAGAGCAAGCGGCATGAGAAGAAGATGGCACCTTTTGCCAAGAGGGAGGGAGAGAGAAGGGGCTGTGGGAGCTAAAGGGGTCTGGAGGGTCAAGAGAGGTTATGCCTTCTCAAAAATATATGTTTGATGATTTAAAAAATATTTTGTATGCTGCCACCCTTGTTTTTCTCTTTCTATGGGATCTTTTCATCCCTCCTCAGGGAGCGAGACAAAAGTACCAGACAGGACATCTACTCTGAAAAGCTAAGAAGTAGAGAAGTTCATTTCTAGAGCCTTCCGACTACCTCCTTTTCTCCTTCCTTATATGGGTCTACATTGGGTACCTCCTTCCTATTGGTCCAGAACCCACCCCACCCGGAAGAGCTGCAGCTCCCCTGTCCTGCTGCCGCCCGAGAGCCGCGTGCCTCATGCTCCAAGGGTTCTTTCTTACCCTCGCTCCCCTGCTCTCCTCAAGGCTGAGCCCTTCTCTTCATGAAGAGTATCCATCTGATGCTCAGCTAATTCCCCACGAGGGGTTAAAAATGAATAGGTCAGGGTTGTGTTAACCTCGCCGAGGACAGACAATTGGGAGAGCGAGTGCTTTCACCTCTCGGAAGCAATCAAAATCTCCCGGCACCATGGTTTGCTGAGGAAGAAGTTGAGAGTGTGTCCACTGTCCTGGCAGCAACGTCCAGACTCTCCCAGGAAGAGTGGGTGCCTCAGTCCTGTGTGCCACCTCCTCCCCATGAGCACCTGCCTCTTAGCCCTTCTGTCTCATGAAAGTTCACTACACAATACAGCAGGGTGGCCAAGGGCACCAACGCGGGAGCCAAACCGTCCGGGCTGCCATCCCCATTCTTACTCTTTCTAATCGTGTGACCTTAGGCCACTTAATTAACTTCTCTGTGCCTCCGTTTTTCTCAGCTCTAAAACGAGGAGAACAGTATTACCTAACTCAAGGTTGTTGGGAGGGCTGCGTGACTCACCATAGGTAGCACGCATATCCTTGTCCCTGGCACACGAGCAAGAACTCCACCGGCATTCTAGATTGTTATGTCTTCCTCCTCTGCTACTCTGTTTTCTTCATCTTTGTGTCCCCACGGCTCCCCAAAGTGCCCAGCAGTGGAGGCGCGGGTAAGTGCTCTTCCGCAGCCAGTAAACGAGTGGTAGAGAATTTGAGCTTCAAGGATGGAGCAGGATTCACAACCAGAGAAGCCGGCTGGAGAACCGGTCTTCCCGATTCCTCGAAAATGCCAAAAAATCAAATGAAGGACCCAAAGAGCCCCCAGAGAGGGGAAGCGGAAGTCTGCAAGACGCCCCAGATGGAAAGGAGAAAGGTCAGGGTCACCTCCCTACAAGGGCGGGATCGGAGACCCAGCCTGAAGCGCTGATGATTGCTTGTAAATAATTAAGGTTTGTTAAGAAGATAAGAAACTGTCTCCTGAGAGCTCACCAGAAAGTAATACATCCAAGGAGGCTAATGAAATGCTTGATGGAAGTGCTGCTGGAGGCGCACGCAACACATTATTGGAACCCTTGGGAAACGGGCAGTAATGCTCCCACTTAGGAAAATCCATTTGCTCCCAGAAACCACATTGTTAAGGAGGAGGTGCTGGAGGCCAGAGGTGACCCCGCCCGGCCAGGGCAAGGCGAGCTTGGTCTGGCCTCGAGAAAGTGTTAGTGCCCTGGAGGGGGAGGGGCAGCTCCAGCCGGCCAGGCAGGGCAGCGCTGCCTCCACTGGCGGCCTTGGAGGGGGGTGGGGGGGGATGGTTAGAACCTAGTAGTTTGTCAACCTGGGTGATTAGGGATCTGTAACTTCTAATCAATTCAGCGAATTTCTCCTAGGGTCCTACTCCAGCGCAAGGTGCTGGGGACCTGAGCAGAGGTGTGCTCCTGCGCCACCTCCTCCAGAAACCACTGGGACCGTCCCAGACCCCACAGGCCATTCAGTGGGGCCACAGCAGCACGATTCTCATGCGCACGCCATTCTCACGTTGCTGAGGGTTGGTGCGCGCAGGCAGATGGCATGCTCCTTCCAGCAGGGTGTCTCACGTCTCTCTTGTCGCCACCGCCTGCCAGCTCCCACCTCAAGTTTTCTACAGGGCTGGGAGCTCATAAAACCTTGTCGTTCGGGGCGGGGCGCCTGGGTGACTCAGTCGGTTAAGCTTCCTACTTCCTCTTGAGGTCACGGGTCCCTGCGTCTGGCTCTGTACTGATGGCCTGGAGCCTGCTTGAGATTCTCTCTCTCCCTCCCTCCCTCTCTCTGCCCTTCCCCACTTACTTCTCTCTCTCTCTCTCAAAATAAATAAATAAACCTAAAAAAAAAAAAGAAAGACCTTGTGGTTTAAGTGGCTTGGGGCACAGTCCCTGCCCAGGAAGGAGTTAGAGGTCACTGTCAGCCAGCAGCCTAATGGAGCCTAATTAAGTGTTAAGTGCAAGTGTTAAGGGAGTCAAGTGGGGGGGAGGGAGGGTCAGCGTTACCCCCGTGAGAAGGGCTGTGACAGAAAGGGTCATTGAGGAGGTGGGACTTGAAATCACCCCCAAGGGAGTCAATTCACTATGCGGAACTTATATATGTAAGAAAATAAAGCAGGTGCAAAACTATATACAACAGTATAGAGAGCAAATTCTAGAAGAAAAGACACCAAAACACAGTATTAATAAGTTATCTCTGGATTTGGGGGCCATGGATAAAGTTTGGGTTTCTTGTTTGTGTATTTTTTGATTTTCCAAATATTCTGCAACAAATGCACAGTCCTCTTGCCATCACAAAGCCGTGCTAACTTTCCTAAGTGAAGCTGGAAGTGAGGAAGTCGAGGCAGGGCGGGCAGCCTATTTTGTCAAGCAGCTCACCTAACATGGAGAAGTGAAAAAGCTGAAACCAGAGGGCTTTGGGAAAGTTCCTTTAGTCCCCTCAGGGACAGACTTGAAGCCGCCTTGTAGATTATAGGGAAGGAGCTTCTAGAAAGGCAAGACATTGAAAATAGAAGGGAAGCCAGATGAAGCAAGGCTCCCGCCCGGGTGACACGGCTGGGATCAGGTCCTATTTGGACCAGCCTTGCTCACAGCAAGTGTAAGCTGCTTCTGCGCGTGCAGAGAGAGAAGCCCCTAGGTGGGAGCTTCTGTCCGTCACTGCGTTCTGCCCACGCCAGGTGTTTATGGCATCCCTGACTCACCAGGGCAGAAAATGAGGAAGCAGCCCAAAGGTCACTGGGCGGCAGAGGGGAGGGAGGCACCTCAGGGAGGAGGCGGGTCCAAGTGTGACAGTTGGTGCTGGGACAGAGAGGGCTGCTCCAGGGACGGGGTTATCTGGGAACAGAGACAAGCCCGTCAGGCAGAGAGGAGACGGGGATAAGACCTCGGCACTCCCAACATGGAGTGGTTTGAGGCGCAACTCTCTTTAAGAGCCTCCAAGTCAAATATGTCTGCCACCAACTTTCTCAGGACTGAAATTCCTACCACTGAGGGGAGACACTGAAGAGGCTGGATGCAAGTGCCGTCTGGGAAGGAGGGAGGCACACTGGAAGACTCTCTTCCTTTCACCTGCAGGACAAACCCATCTCCCCAGTGGGTCCCATCAGACCCTGGAAAGGCACTCAGAATGGGTAACCTTTTTTTAAGCGATTTTATTATTATTTTTTAAGTTCGTTTATATTTTTTGAGAGGGAGAGAAAACACTAGTGGGGGAGGGGCAGAGAGAGAGAGAGAGGGAGAGAGAGAATCCCAAGCAGGCTCGGGGCTGTCAGCACAAAGCCCAAAGTGGGGCTCAAACTCACGAACTATGAGATCATGACCTGACCCCAAATCAAGAGTCGGGTGCTTAACCCACTGAGCCACCCAGGCGTCCTCAGAATGGGTAGCTTTTGACAGAAACGTATGAGATTAGAAAGTTGAGGCTTGGAGGGAAGCTGAAACTGCCCAGAGAAAGGGGGAAGGAAAGAAGGGCAGGATAGGGGATACTAAAAGCCAACCAGCTTGCTGCCTAGTGAGGTTCCAAAGGGTAGGTTCTCGTTCATTAACAGCCTATCAGCCAATGGCCGCCGGGCACCCAGGTCGCAGGCACTGTGCTTAGACTCTGGGGAGGAAACGACAAGCAGAGACAGACACAGTTACTGCTGTCATAGTGTTCAACCTTCTGGACGAGTCCAACTGTAATGAATAATCCCAGAGACAAATGTAAAACCATCATGGAAACCAGTATTACACATTCAATGACAGGCTATAACAAAATTTGGGGAGGAGAAGAGGTCGTCCTAAGGGAGAGCCTCTTCAGCTGACATTGGAGGACGAGCAGGAGTGAACCCCGAGAAAACTGGAGAAGAGGTGAGTGGGAGAGAGAAGAGCATTGCGCAGAGGTCACGGCACGGAGAAGGTGGGGCACATTCCAGAAAGTAAAAGAAGCCAGTCTGTAGCAATAGCACCAAGGAGGTTTGGGGGGTGTGATCGCCCCTGCATGATAGCCTTTTGCCTCCCCACTAAGACTCCAAAAAAACATCCAGGTCAAGTACCAACAGCCTACTAGTTCCACCAGGGCGGTTTAGGACAAATTCCACTATCTGCCCTCTTTCAGCCAGCTTGCCTCCCCTTGCGCCCTCAGGACTGTCCGCCAATGCAATTCCGGACTGTCCTCCAACGCACACTGCCAGTGTGGCCAGAAATGTGGAATGGGCCCAAGTCTAAAAAGGCCATGACAACAATCTGAGGGGTTGTTTTCTACTTTTATGGATTTTCTTGCTATCTGCCTTGACGGTTTATTTGACACAGCTCTTGTTTGCCTCAAATAAGTGAAGACTCAAAGGAGGGAGGGAAAAGAGTACTAATTAGTTTGAGAAACGGTTTATCTTTCTATAATTGGATGAGGAGACAAATGAAGAACCCCCTGATAGTGGGAAAAAGCAAGCATTACCTAGAGTCTAGCGCGTGAATAAAATAGGTACTCAGTTATCATGGGTCACCATTGGTTTTCCATGGTAGAACACACGGCCGACTTGGGAACACGCATGCTTGAAGCCAGGTTAGTCTTATGTTTCACAACTGTGCTGTTTGTAGGGCTGTTGTTGCCGAAGTGGTTGGCTATGCCCAGACAAGTGGGCGTTGGCCTGTTCCCACAAATCTTTACCCTGGTCTTCATGGCAAGGAAGTCACTGCCATGTGCTCTCAGCCGATCTCTTGTCCTAGGTTCCTGGCTTGGTTGACAGCAACCCCCTCAACGCAACTTTTGTCACCACAGCTTGTGATGCAAGACTGGTTTCAGCCCAAGGAACCTGGTAGTGAGCATCGAAGGGACAAGAAGCCGACTTATTTTCAACAACGGCACAGTTCGTAAGCTTCTTCCACGTTGGAAAACGAGCCCATCTGAATGCTGGGTGGAGACACAGACGCCCTCACCCCACATCAGAGCGCCAGTAACACTCACTTCCGGCTCCTGGACATTGGGGGATGAGGCCCCTACTTCCTGTGCCAGGCAGGTGGGTTCTGGCTAGAGCCAGAGGCCTCGTGGGCCCGTCATGCCCCAGGGTCCCCCTCTCCGGCCCTTTCCACTCCCCAAGCGCCCCCTTCCTTGGGCCCATCTTCCTCTGACCCACAGCACAATGGTGGCCCTGCGTGGCTGAGACGCGCGCCGCCTTCCCTGCGCTCCTGGCTGGCCATCTTAGGGAAGAGAATGACGGCCTGGAAATGGGTGCAAGGAGACACGGGAGCAATGAGAGGTCAGCTGCTGGCTGGGGAGAAGACTTGTTTGTGAGAGTTGTCGGCATGGAAGGGTACTTTCGACATTGAGGGTAGAAAAGAAGAATTCTAAAAAGGAGAGGAGCAGGCAGAAGAGCTTTACCACCATGGACAGGAATGCGGTGTGGAATCTCCCAAGTCAATAAAGGTATCGAAGAATGCTTGGTAGGATGGACGCCGAAGTCAGACCAAAGGAGTCTCGGAGTTGAGGAGAGAGCTCAATGAAAAGAGTTGGAGAGGAAAAGAAGACCAGAAAGTTATAATTTGATTGTGGAAAACCAAGCATGCTTTGTGAGCCTTTGTTCTGGTAACTGTGACACTGGAAGGAAGGAAGGGGAAAGAGAGAGAGAGGAAGGAAGGAAGAGAGAAATAGAGAGAGAAGAAAGAGAAAAATATGAACAGTAGTTCTTACCCTCAGGTTGTTTAGGAAACCTAGGCCCCAAAGGGAGAGGTTAACTGGCAATATAATAGATGCCAAAGTGATCAGACTACAAATTCCCATTGGGAAGAAATCAGTGGGGCCCAAAGTGACCTGGGAAGGCTTTAATGGAGGCCAGGGACTTGTAACCTTTGAAGATTAGACAGGGAAAAAAAAAAGGGAAAGTGTGGATAATAAAGGTAAAGTTAGTGAAAACGATTTTCCAAACCAAGGAGAAAAGATGTGATATGACAAAAATTTTTGTACCAGCCAAGGTGTAGGAGGCAGTCTGGAGATCAGTCAGGGTGCTGAAATACTGGGGTTTGGTGAACACTTCAAGTGGTTTATAGAACTGAAATGTCACTTAGGAGAAACTACCCTCACGATTTGAGTCCTTATTCTAGCAGGAGTAGGAAATCACTGACGAGCTGAAGTAGGGGTAGTGACATGGTCATAATTTGACTTTAAAAAAAAATTTTTTTAACGTTTTATTTATTTTTGAGAGACATAGAGACATAGCATGAGCAGGGGAAGGGCAGAGAGAGACGGAGACACAGAATCGGAAGCAGGCTCCTGGCTCTGATGAGCCATTAGCACAGAGCCCGATGCGGGGCTCGAACCCACAGACCGCGAGATCACGACCTGAGCCGAAGTCGGCTGCCCAACCAACTGAGCCACCCAGGCGCCCCCATAATTTGACTTTAAAAGATCATTCTGGCTCCAGTGTGGAGAACAGAGAGAGGGGGGCAAAGCAGGCACATAAGGCCAGTTAGAGGCTCTGGAAGCAGCTTAGGAGATGCAGCTCCCGTCAGCTGGGGGGCAGAGAAACAGAGAAGGGAACAGATTCAAAAGATGTCAGAGAACTAAAATTGCCAGGGCACAGCGATGACTCGAATTTGCAAGCTGAGGGAGAAGGAGGTATTGGGTGACGCGGTGATTTTAAAATATGGGCCTCGAATACTTTGAAACTGCTCCCATCAAGAGGAGAGGTTCATGTCCCTTCCCTTGAGTCTGGGTTCTGTGACTGCCTGACCAATAGAACATGGTGGAAGCAAGACTAGGTCAGTATCTGGGCCCAGACCTTAAGGGACTGGCAGCTTGCCTTCTCTGTCCCTGCTGGTGTTTGCTCTTAGAATCCAGCCACCGTGCTGTGAAGAAGCCCAGACTTGCCTGCGGAGAGGTCCACAGAGAGAGGAACCAGAGTTAGCCAGCCAGTGAGTGGACCATCTTGGAAGTGGGTCTTCCATCTCCAGGAAGTCATCCCAGGGACAAACTGTCCTGGCCGAGCCCCATCCCAACTGGAGATGTGTGAGCAAAAGAAATTATTATTTTATCGTTTTTAAGTTTGGGGCTGGTTTATTACAAAGCAGTAGAGAACTGAAACAGATGACTGCTAGGTTTCTGGCTTTCCTTCTTGGATGGATGAGAGTCATTGATGATGCAGAGTCCACTGAAAAAAGCCCAGTTAGGGAAAAAGATTATGGGTTTGCTTTTCAGCTTGTGAGTTGGCAGTGCTTCTGAGACATCGAAGCTGAGAGGTCCTACAGGCTGTTGGATTTGTGGGTGTCTGTAGCTCAGGAGAGAGGTTGGGTTTGAAGACGCAAAGTGTGAGTCAGTTGGAAGTGGGTGTCACCCAAAGACATGGATGTGGCTGGAGGGTGAAAAATAGAAGTGGGTCTAGGTGTAAGGAGCTCTGACATTTCCTGGTGGGCAGGGGAGAACGAAGCTACAAAGCACACCTGAAAGGAGGAGGCCAGGGATGGAGGCGGAGAACCAGGAGAGGGCAGGGTGTATCATGGGAGTGGACACAATAGTTTCAGGAAGGAGGGAGGAGCCGGGTCAAGGGCTGCCAGGAATACCAGCACAGGCTGAGCCAGGCACACACTCCCCAGGCCTCCCAGGGACCCACGTCACAGTAAGCAGTATGGCTGGGCTACCCAGAAGCCCGGGGGTAGGACTGGGGGACAAGGGCAAGACGAGGATCACACCTGTGCCCACAAACCAGTTCTTCCCCGGAGACTTGTTTCTTAAACCGTAGTCCCTAAATCAGCAGCAGCAGCCCTTGGGGGCTTGATAGCAATGCGCAATCTCAGGCCCTGCCCTACTGAATCAGTCTGCATTTTCACAAGATTCCCGCCCCCCCCCCCCCCCGGGGACTTTTATGCACAGGAAAGTGGGAGAATGCCTGCACTTGGGCCCCTGAGTTGAGGCACCAAATCAGAGGCCGGACAGTAACTCAGGGAAGCCTCCAGATGGCGCAAAACCGAGCCGAGTCACTTGCAGAGTGTCCGTGGCAATAGAAGTGACTGCTGGTTACACCTGCTTTCCTTCCAGTTTCAGTGTATAACTATAAACGTAGATTGCACGTGAGAATCACCTGGGTAACTTTGTCAAACTCAGAGGGACACACAGATTCGGCCTCCCCGTGATTCTGATCCAGAAGGTCTGGGGGGCTGGAGCATCTCTGTTTTTCGCTCCCCGGTGATTGTGATGGGCAGCGAGGGTTGATAGCCGCTGTCCTAAACCGTCACTCCCCACCCCCTCTTTGCACACGCACTCCTCTTAAGCTGACCATTCATGACATCCTTCCCCTTTGAGGCTGTGGCTGGGACTGGGGCGTTTTAATCCTGTTCGCGTCTCTGGCAGGTAGACTGTGTAATTCCCCAGGCACATGAGCCCTCCCTGGGAGTGCTGGCCTCTGACCTGTGCTCAGATACAGGCAGCAGGTGGCGCCCAGGTCCCTGGTGGGAGCCGGGCCCGGGGGATTGGAGTGGCAACAGGGCTCCTACCCACGGAGCAGAGGAGAGGCTGGGCTGCCCACCTCACAGCACACCACACTAACACCGTGCTGGCTCTGGCCCGAATACGTCCTCAGAGTCAAGATTAACTGGGCACAAGGCCACTCTCGTACCTGATTCTGCTCACGTGTGCACGTCTAAGGCTGAAACCCGCAAACCTCACAGCCTGGGCCGGGTCACTGCTTGGAGGCTTGGACGTGCAAGTGACACCGAGCTCAGATCCGCTGCGCTCTGACAGGGCAGACCACAGGGACCTCCCCGAGCCTGTGTGACCGATAGGAGCAGAGCCCTTCGGAGCGGCCAAGTGTAAGTCTGTTAGGGAAAATTACCTGCTGGGACTTGTGGCTCTAGCAGAGACCCAGGGAAGGGATCTAAGATGACATGTCAGCCTCACTTCAGGAACCTGGACACCTAGATCCCAGCAAAGACACCCCCTCCCCCACTATGGATCAAACATCCATGGGTTTATTGAAATAGTTTTGGATGGGGGAGAAAAAATGTATTTTCTTATCTACTATATTTTGGGAATCATAGGTTCCTTTAGTTCTCTGTGTAATGCAATACTTTCCTAAGTTTTTCTAATTTAAGCTTCAAAGGAGTTTCCTCTAGTTCTAGGAAGGGGGGGCTTTTTTTTTGTTTGTATCTTTTATCGAGTCTTCAAAGATTTTAGTGACTCCAGGCAGAGACTGGCTAGGAGACTCTATTTTCCCTCGGGCGGCTTCCTCTTTGCCCATCTCTTTTCCTGCAACTGTATTTCCATCACGGCACGTCTCCTGGAGTCTGGTGGCTGGAAAAATTCCCGGAGGGAATTTTTAGTTTTGTGTACAAGTTGGGCCGTTTTCTCCAGAAGCCTCTGGGAGGGGCGATACTCAGGACTCGTCCATAGTGACTCTGACTCTTTCTTGGCACACTTCTGCCAGATCCCAGTGCTCAGGCGATTGTTACCGAAGTCTACTCATTCTCTGTAACTTACACTTGCCCACACTAATAGTATCGGTAATAATAATAACCGGCGTTTATTGAATGCTTATTATGTGTCAGGCTCTGTTCCAAGATCTTTACATTTTCAAACTCATTGGCTATCCTTGATAACCCTGTGGGAGGCGCACTGCATTTTTCCACATTAGAGATTACCCTCCCCGCTTCACAGAGCAGGAAAGTGAGGTTTATGGAGGTTAGCTAATTTGCCCCTTGCTAAAGTCAGTACAGGAAGAGAGCGCCCCGCCCAGTGCCTGTGTTAGAGTAGAGTGTCATGATAGGAGGGGGTGGGATCATATTCTAGAAGGGCGAAGTACTTTTGTCAGGCTGATTTTTAGTTGCTTTTCATATTGTTTTTAAATTTTCTAATATACCACCTTCCATTTGGCTCCCTACTATGTATCATAATTTCTGTCTCCCCAAAGTCTGATGAGTCCTGGGGTGCCTGTTGGCTCCTCGGTGGGGTTTGGCTCTGCCCAGGACATCAGCAAAATCTAGATCATTCCTGTGCAGGTTCAGATGGAGAAAGGAAGAGGGGAAAGGCTAATAGGTCTTCTGGAACCCAACTCCAGCTCTGCTTCCTTCAGGAGCCCCTCCCGCATGTCCCTGCTCCTGCCTCTGGTGTCCCCTCATGACACATGGTGGGAAGGGCCACCCAGTTGCTCTTAGGTTTGACCTTTGAACACCTTCACTGCTCACTTGCTCACGTCAATGGGTATTTTATCCCCAAATATTTCCACTTGGCAAATTGTCCATATGCCCCGAGCTGGCCACCGTCCCAGTCTTGCCTCGCCCACTGCTCCAGCCCCTCCCGCTTAGCATGAGATATGGAGGCAAAGGTGGTGGGTGTATGGAGCTGGACCGGGCTGGCTGGGAGGGTGGAGGGAAGGGGATGAGGGCAGGACGCACACTTCATCCTCCATTCTGAACACGGGCCCGAGAACTGGTTCCGCTGGACGAGTGCACCCGGGGGTCGCATGCCTTCTCAAAGGGAGAGGCAAAATGGACCGCTCCAGGCAAGCCAGAGTTAAGCCCACTTTTCATTCTAAGCCGGGTGAGCATTTTGTTTTAGAGGTTTTTTCCGAGGCCCAGCATGCACTGGTTGCAGCCAGACTACAAATGCGAGGATGTGTACCGGAAGGTGGGGGAAGAGGGAGGCATCCCCGGCAAGACTTCCGGCTCTGAAGAGGAGGCTCAGAGCATCCCTGGCCTGGGCCCCGGAAGATAGGCATTCCCTGTCAGCCTCCCTCCCTCCTTCAGGGCTCGAAGCATCCTTACTGTCCGCATCTGCTGCTGAGACAGGTGCCCTCGTGGCTGCAATCATTCCAGACCCCTCACTCTTGAGACCCCTGCATAAACCATGTGCTCAGGAAAGAGGTTTTGATGAAGGAACGAACCAAGCAGGCCCTCTAATCTGCTCATGAGGGCCTCTGTGCCCCCCATCACTTGGGCCTCTTGTGGGGCTTGAGCCAGCCTGAGCAGACTGATCTTTTCCAGGTCCACCTCCAGGCCTTGACCTCCACCTAAGGGCTTGAAGGCCAGGTTTTGAGGAATGGGAAGAGTGGGGCCCATTGGGCAGGCCGGCCCGCTGGTCCTGGGGCTTGCTCTAAGAGCTGAATACCTTGGCCCCACTTCTCAGGCCTTGGGTTTCCTCGGTTTCCTGGTGTAACTCTTCACCTCCTTCCCATTTTTACCAGATCCCTGAAGCCTGCGACAGTTTCTAAATCGCAGGCTGATGGGATTTCTCAGTATAGCCAAATACACCGAATTAGAGATACTCCACAAATTCCCCCAGCCCCAGTCTCTCAATGTCCATTCTCCATTCTACTTCTTCCCTGGGCCCAGTACCCTAACACCAAGGGCTCCATCTTAACCTTTAAACACTCCATGGGCCCCATGCAACGACTCTGCTCTTCGATAGCACTTGATTTGGATTTAACCATTATATCAACAAATGCCTGATTTCTCTTTTGTAGGGTGTTCCCATCTTCCAAGTTTCCGGTGACCAGAGTATCAGAAGGGTTGAAGAGCTTCGACCTTTGGAAAGGGCCTTTGTAGTTTGGGTTTTGAAGGGTTTGAGTCTTGTCTTGCTCTGGGGATGATATTGAGCAGGTTACATGGTCTCTCTGCCTCGGTTTCCCTACATGTGATGGAGATATCGTCACTTTTACCATTGCCTTTTCCTCTAGTTTTGAGGCAATGGATAGAATCCCAGGTAGCAAACATATCTAGATCCACACGTTCTGAATTTCCCGGGACTTGATTTCAAGTATGTAGTCCCTATTATCAGATCGTGTGTCTGATCTTGTGATCTGATTTGGGATCAGAATTTATGGTCTTGAGAATTTATGAATTATTCATTCCAGAAACAGGCCGAAATTTTACTTTCTAATATGCATATACAAACCATTCGGTGCTGGTTTAGAACCTGCCCCCCCCCCCCCCCCCCCGCACAACAGAACCTGTAATTCTTCCCAGCAGGAACCCAACTAAGTCTCTGGAGGTCCTCCCCGGGGAGGCTCTGGGAGACTGTCAGCGCTCAATCCCCTTGTCTCACTTGCCCCTGGGCCCCGCACATGGGAAGAGCCTACTCACCTGCGCAGAGCATCCCCAGCACGGGCCGCATCTTTCTCAGCATGGTCGTGCCTCCTCTGTGCCCCAGGCCCAGCCTGTGGAGCCCCAGACAGGTCTGGGCTAACTGGTTATGTTACAGCAGCCTCTGGCCTGGCCCAGCCCTCTGTCACTGTGGTTTCCCTTTTCCTGCACACCTGTGCCCAGCCTGGCCCCCGCAGCAGGCTCGTCAGCTGGCCTGGCACGAGCTAACCTATTGGACTGGACTTGAACCAGTCACCCGCCCTCTCTGCCTGTGCCTTTTCTCCTTTTGGCAGGTGTACAAAGTCCTGGACTTCTCACCCAGGTGTGGGCTGCTATAACAGATAGGAAATTACCATCTCGTAATAAAAAGGGGAAAGATCTCAGAGGCAGGTCCTCTAAGCCAATAAAAGAAGGGCGTTGCCCACAATTGCTGAAACACCACAGAGCACAATAGGATCCCCTACTGCCCTCCCTTCTCTACAACCCCCACCTGACTCACGCTACAGACACAGTCATGAAGAAGAAGGGAAGTCTCTATGCTCAGAGCATGGATCATAGTTGGGAATATGAGTCTACACAAGTAAACAAAGAAGACAATTTTAGAAATACCATGACCAACTTGTCTCAGTTTGCTTGGAACTGTCCTTTAAAAAAAATTGAAGTATAGTTGAACTACACACAATGTTACATTCATCTTAAGGGTACAACCTAGTGATTCAACAAGTTTATACTTTATGCTGTGCTCACTGCAAGTTAGCTACCATCTGTCACACTATAATGCTATTATGATACCATTCACTGTAATTGTCTTTGCTGTCCCTTGTATTCCTGTGACTTATTCACTCTGTAACTGGAAGCCTGTATCTCCTACTCCTCATCACCCATTTTTCCCCCTTCCCTCTGGCAACCATCAGTTTGTTCTCTGTATCTATGGGCTTGGTTCTGCTTTATGTTTGTTTTTTCATTTGTTTGGTTTTTTAGATTCCACATGTAAGCGGAATTACATGGCATTTGTCTTTCTCTGTCTGACTTATTTCACTTAGCGTCGTGCTCTCTGGGTCCATCCACGTTGTTGCAGATGGCAGGATCTCATTCTTTTCTTTGGCTGAGTAATATTCTTCATCTATTCATCTATCAGAGGACACGTGGGCTGCTTCTTGGCTACTGGAAGTAATGCTACAGTAAACATAGGGGTACATATAGCTTTTCCAATTAGTGTTTTCATCTTGTTTGAGTCTATATCCAGTAGTGAAATTACTGGCTCACATGGTAGTTCTGTTTTTAATTTTTTGAGGCACCTCCATACTGTTTTCCAGAGCGACCGCACCAACAGTGGATGAGGGTTCCTTTTTCTCCACATCCTTGTGAACACTTGTTATTTGTTGTCTCTTTTATTATAGCTACTCTACCATGTGTAAGGTGATGTCTCGTTGTGTTTTTGATTTGGATTTCTGTGATAATTAGTGATGTTGAGCGTCTTTTCATATGCCTGTTGGCCATCCGTGTGTCTTCTTTGGGAAAATGTCTATTCAGGTTCTCTGTGCATTTTTTAATCAGGTTATTTGTTGTTTTGGTGTTGAGTCATGCAAGTTCTTTATATATTTTGGATAATAACCCCTAAGACGATATGTCCTTTGCAAACACCTTCAGTCGGTTGCCTTTTCATTTTGTTGATTGTTTTTTTTTTTTTCATCGTGCAAAAGCTCTTTCTTTTGGTGTAGTTCCAATAGTTTATTTTTGCTTTTGTTTCCCTTGCCTGAGGAGACATATCTAGAAAAATGTTGCTGAGGCTGATGTCAAAGAAATTACTGCCTATGTTTTCTTCTAGGAGTTTTATGGTTTCATGTCTCACATTTAGGTCCTTAATTCATTCTGAGTTTATTTTTGTGTATGGTGTAAGAAGTGGTCCGGTTTCATTCTTTGGCATGCAGCTGTCCAATTTTCCCAGCACCATTTACTAAAGGGATTGTCTCCCGTCTCCCCCCGCCTCCCACCCGCTCCCACCCCCAAGGAACTGTCCTGGTTTTAAAAGAGAAAATCCCTTGTCCCTGGAATCTCTTAGTCCCAGGCAAAGTGGAAATGATTGATTACCCTACTTAAAGAGTGATGGTGCTATGGGGAACATAACATGGAAAATGAAATTGAGGCAAGGGAAGGGGCCCCAGTTTAGATTGGGTGGTCAGAACAAAATAGGGAGATGAGTATCATGGTTCTCTATTTTACAAACAGGGATCTGATTCTCAGAGGAGTGAAATGAGTTCTCAAAGGTCATACAGCCAGTAAGTGTTTTTCTGATTTCTAGTCCACCACTCCAGTGGCCTGATGTCACCTCTGCAGGTGACTGAGGGTATATACAAGACAGAGGCTGTGCCTCCTCCTGAGTGGTCCCCTCCTTATCTGTTGCCTCTCTTGGGTGTGTTGGCTCTCTGTCTTTCCCTCCCCTGCTTCCCTGCCACACTTTCACCCTCTGTGTTGTGGGCCTATCATCTTGAGCCTTACCCTGACTAATGCAGCCCTTCCGTCTTCCCCTGCCCCTTCCCTCCCTCATCTCACCTCTCTCCCAAACCACAATTCATCTTTATGGAACCTTGAAGTGTGTGGACATGAACTGAATCCCCAGGTTTTCTCAGTTACGGCCATTCTTCGGCAATCAATTACTGAGTCCCTATTTTGACCCCCAGGTTGGAGGCCAGTGGTGGTGCCATGTTCCTCCTCAGAGGTGTGTTCCTTGACCACTCTTTCCAAAGGAGCCCCTGACTCCAGCCCTGCCCAGTCTCTGCCACACAACTGTTTGCTTTCTTCTCAGCTCTAACCACTGACATCCCCCGGTTTTGTTCATGCTCTCCCCTCTGGCATTTCTTCCCGCATCATATCTGCTCTTATAATCCAACTTGTTTTTTAAAGGCCAGTTTATGTATCATTACTTCTTTCATGGAAACTTTCCTGACTCCTTCAGCCAGAAGGGCTCCTCCCTCCTTTGAACTCACACAGCACTCTGGATCTCTCTGAAGATACTAACTACACTCTGCCTTATGCTTGAGTTATTTTTGATCTGTGTCTCATTCCTCCTAATAAAGTGTGACCTCATTCATTTATTCAGCCAATTTTTGATGATACCATGTGCAGGGCACTTAGCCAAGAGGAAGGACCATTCTGAGCATGTAATTCTGTGACACATAGTAGGTAATCATTTGTGAATGGGTAGACAAATGGGATGGGATGGATGGATGGATGGATGGATGGATGAATGAAGATGTAATTATAGAATGTATGAGATGAGGGACTGACTATTGGGTTTTGGGGCTTTGCTTTGGTCATGGTGATGGTGGGAGATGACAAAGTGGAGTAGGGTAGATTATGAGCTCATTTGAAGTTTATGAAGCTTGTGGAATTTTTTAAATGTTTATTTGTTTTTGAAAGAGAGAGTGGGAGCGTGGGGAGGATCAATGAGTGAAGGGACAGAGGATCGGAAGCCGGTTCTATGCTAACAGCAGCGTGCCCTGATGTAGGGTTCTGGTTCGCAGAACTGAACCATGAGATTATGACCTGAGCTGAATTTGGACACCCAACCGATTGAGCCACACAGATGCCCCGAAGTTGTGGAATTTTTATGCCACCCAGGCTTGCCACTTGACCACCACCACGAGTGTGAGTGTCGAGAAGGGACTGTGGAGGGTGAGTACAACTGCCAGTTGACTATTCAGAGTCATCGCTGTGCAAAGAAATGTAACCCTGGTCACAAAGCAGTGACTATATCCTTCAGTCGCACCATGGTCCTCTCCCAACCTCCATCAGAGCGCGCTCCCCAATCTATATATTGGGTATTTTTTCCCCAGCACTCTCTAGACTGACATGGGGCTGAGATATAGTTTGTTTCATTCCGCTAGATTTTTGGCATTAGATCGTCTTCTGTTTGACTAGGTAACCCCAGGCAAGAGGTTATAGAGAGAGAGAGTCCAAAGAAAACCTTCCTACTGGCCTCTCCATCTATGAAGTGTGACCTTCTCCTAACTTTGCTGCTCAGTGTCAGTGTCCAGTGTCCAGAGAATCAGCCAGGAGGGAAAGAGTTAAATGGGGCCAGCTTTCGGTCTGGGTCCTGAGACTGCATTCCTTCCTCCCAGAGATCTGCCAGGCTATGGGACCAGAGGCTAAATTTAGAAGGTAGCTAAGATTTCCTGTTAACAGCTGTCCTGTCCCTCAGAGAAGAAGCACTGAAGAGAGGAGAGAGGTTGGTCCCTCTCACCGATCGGAACTTTTGGCCATTTCTTCTGGGTCCCTCAGCCCTTGGGTGACTGCCCTTTGGTGTGGAGATCTAGGCAAAGCAGTGGTGAGTGCGCCTCTCTCTTCATTTTGTCCCGTGAGCCCAAGACTTCTAGGCAGAGGGGCAGCAGCTCTGCCTTGAGTGACAAGGCCCAGGCATGTGCGGCACCAGCTCCTGAGGGATTTCATGTTCCTTAAATCAGAGTAGTGCCTGAGCCAAAGGCAATGACCCCCGTGGCCTTGGTTAGAGACACTGAAGGGGGCTGGCTGCACCTCCCCCAGTAGAGGCAAAGGTACGAGTGGGGTGTGTGCTTACATATATGTACGCATGTGTGCGTGTATGTGCTCACGTGCCTGTGTGTATGTGAGGGCACACCCAGGAGTTCCAACAGAAAGATCCTTCTGGCCTGAGGACTTCCCTGCTTTCCAACTGCTTTAGCTTAGTCAATGCAGAGCGCTGGTTCTCCTCTCTGCTTCCCTGCTGGGATCTGAGCAAGGAGGCAAGTTGTCAGTTCTTAAATATTGTGACTCCGAGGTGGACAGTTTACACAGCTGGGGCGTGCATCTTGGTGTCCTGCTGAACGCAGCCGGGCCAAGTCAGACTGCTACTGGAGGAGTAGCATATGGTGACCTTTCCCCCTTATGTCGCCAATATACCCCTTCCCCCCACAAAACCTCTAGAAGCAGATTCCCTAACCACTTTTCTCATGCCAAACGTACAGGGACTGGCAGGCTGTCATGGCGACCAGCGGGGACCCAGAGGAGGAGCAGGTAGTCCCAAGTGAAGAGGATGAAGCCAGCGTGCGGGCCGTGCAGGCCCAGTACCTCCGGAGCCCCTCCCCCAGCCAGTAAGTGTGCACTTGCTGGGCTCCCTCCTCGTGCAACCCAAGCAGGAGCGGGCCTGGGAGCGTGAGATGTGGGCCCCGGGGAGCCAGCAGACGCCACCTTAAGTTCACTCATTTAACAACTATCCTTGAGTACTTTTTATGTGTCATATTTTCTGGAAGAGGCAAAGGTGCAAACAGACTGCACCGTTACGTGGAGCACCGTAAGTGCTGGAATTATGTGCCTCAGGCCTAGTGCGTGGGGGGACCAGGGAAACTTGGACGGGTCACAGGAGGCTTCCTAGGGGAGACGAGTCTGACAGGCCCACCTGGAGGGCGATGCTTGACTCTGTAGGACTGAGGCTGAATATGAGTGCTGGACCATAGAGGGAAGGCATCAGGGCAGGAAGAGGGCAGGCCCAGGCCCAGGCCCTTGTACTAAGATAATCGTGCATCTGCGATCCAGCCACGTGTTTCAAACTGGGGTACGCACATACCTGAAGGTAAGTGGCAGTGTGCCCGGGGTTAGATAAGTATGGTGCGTCTTCCTAGAGAGTCCTCTCTATGTTATGACCGGTAACTTAAAACTTTCTTTTACATAAAATTATTGAGCATACATTTACAATATAGATTGGAGAATTTGCATGAAATCTTAAGGAAAACCATGAGACATCAAAGAAATATTTAATCCCCGGCTGCAGCAATAGCGTGTGTCCATCTGGTTTCTTCTGCCGTAGATAGTAGATAATAGTAGGAGACCCAACTTCTAATCCTAGCTCTGTCACCAAATTTGTGTGACGGCTCCCTTTGATTCTTGAGCCTGTGTTTCCTTACCTTCAAGAAAGGAAGGAAATGGGGTGCCTGGGTGGCTCAGTTGGTTAAGAAAGGAAGGAAAGACCCAAGTAGGATACCTCAACATAACGGTACCTCCACATATCTATGATTCCGCCTGCCTCCACTTTTCTTCGGTTCTCCTGGGGTCTTGCTGGCTCCTGCTTCCCAGGGTTCCAAAGGCTTCCCCACTGGAGTGATGGGAACAAGGGCAGGTGTTATCACTCATGGGCCAGGACACTGTGTCCAAATGGAGTTGGGGACTTTTCCTTGAAAATTCAGCATTATGTTCTGACTTGGAAAAACTCTCAGGATGGAGTTTTTAAAATATATCCCTCCTCTCTCTAAACTACCAGACAAGGCAGAGAGCGTTTTGTGTGTGATTGGGGTAGGTGATGAACGGTTTTGTGTAGTAGTTAGGGTAATGCTAGCTTGCTTTAGCAAATGGGTATTTCTTTCCCATGCAAATAAATTCCAAAACAGGTGCCTGAGCAGTGATTCAGGAACTCAGGCTCCTTCTATCCTGTAGATCCTCCCTCTTAAGGGAAGGGAGGCTGCTAAAGTCACTGTGCTCATCAGCATCGAGACAAAATGGGAAGAGAATGAAGAATCTCTCGGGAGGTTTTTATGGGCCACGCCTCAAAATGGCCGTTTCTCTTCCACTCATTTTCCATCGGCTAGAACTCTGCAAAACCATACTTTCTTATAAGGGAGGATAGGAAATGAGGTCCATGAGCCCCAAAAAAAGAAGAAATGGGTTTGTCAATACATAGCAGTCTCAGCTGCAGTATACCCCTGTAGGCAGTTACCTTTCTCCCCACTCATGAAACCCCAGGGGAGACAACCCCAAAAGCAGTTTACCAATCGCTGCATACAATTCAAAGGCTAGGTTCTCTGACTGTATGTTAACAACTAGAATTTGAATAAAAACTTGGAAAAAAAAAAAAGGCGAGGTTCTCAGGAGGGTCCATGTCCTGTCGCCGAGGTCTGAGTGCGGCACGTCATGGCCTGGTCAGGGTGATGGAGAACAAGCTTCCATTTGCTAAAAGGAGGAACAGGAGATACAGTCATCAGTCCATATAAGTAATGCACACGCCTGCCTGAGAAGCAGGAAGGTCTCCCAGATTTGACCTTGATTGGGCTCTCCGGGTAACATTCCCTTGTCTGTTGTTCTCTGTGGCTTCTAGCTCCACCCTTTGGGCCTTTTTCCTTGTCTGTTGTCGAACCACATCTGAACTGTGGTAGGAAAGTATACTTTCCTCGAAGGCTGTTTCTTTGGCAGACTGTGTCCTATTAAGGAAATTGGGGGACCCAAGGGCCGTTTAAGGCTGAAAACAGCCAAAGCCTTTTTAGGACTCATGGTTCCTTTGAAAAGACGATCCCTTCGAAAACTTGATACGTTTCTAATGGATGTAGACCAGACAACCTCATGTGTCAGAAACCACACACAAAGTTCTTTCTTAGATATAATTTTCAATCTGAATTTCTTTCTTTGCCTCCTTGTGTGCATGCTTCACTCTACGCTTAAGACTTTTATCTTGAGAGAGTGTCTGGGACTTTAAATGTGAGTGGGAAGTCCAGGATGCATGCGGCCCTTTGCAGTGTAATTGTTAAAAGTTTTACAACAGAATCTATAACTGACAAGCTAATAAGGGGAGGGTGCAAAACTAAAATAGAAAAAATCCAAAAGAAGACAAGAAAGAGGCAAAAAAGAATATAGAGAAAGTATAATGAATAATAAGAAAATAGTAGGATTGTAGATTTAAACCCAAGTGTAGAAATCATTATGTTAAACATAATGAAAACTAAACACTCCAATTTAAATCAAATATTATCAGACTCAGTTTTTTTAAATAGTTTATTTTCAAATTGGTTTACATATAACACCCAGTTTTCATCCCAACACGTGCCCTCTTTAATGCCCGTCACCCCCTCTCCCCCCTCCCTCACCCCCCTCACCCCTCTCACCCTCAGTTTGTTCTTAGTCTTTGAGCAGACTCAGTTTTTGAAAAAGCCTACATACCATTTACTAGAGACCCACTTAAAAAAAATAGAGGGCATCTGGGTGGCTCAGTTGCTTAAGCGTCCGACTTCGGCTCAGGTACATGAGTTTGAGCCCCATGTCTGGCTCTGTGCTGATAGGTCAGAGCCTGGAGCCTGCTTCAGATTCTGTGCCCCCCCCTCTGCCCCTCCCCTACTCATGCTCTATGTCTCTCTCTCTCTCAAAAATAAAATAAACATTAAAAAATTTTAAAAAATAGAGATGGGCAAAGATTAACAAAGGATAGAAAACTTATACTACACTCTTCCAGTTGCAATTGCTCATGCCTTCAAAACTGAGTGGCATAAAACAACTCTTTTTAATGTTCACAATCAGGGACATGGACAAGGCACAGTGGGGTGGCTTCTCTTCACTTCGAGATGTCTGGAGCCTCAGCTGGAAAGAGTTGAAGGCCCAAGAGGACTTAAGGCTGAGAAAGACTCAAGAGCTGAGGGCTGGTATCTTTGTGGCATTTCCACATGTCTGAGACTTCATCTGGGGCTTTAGGTGGGCTGCTGGCTAGAGCACTTGGCATGGTCTTCTCATACGGTCTCTCCACGTGGGCCAGTTTGGGCTCCTCATAGCCCAAATTCATAGCGGAATTCCGAGGGTTAGCATCCAAGAGAACAAGACAGAAGTGCACTGATTTTCATGATCTAGCCTCAGGAATCATATAAAGGACCACAGGGGTTCAAAAGGAGGCACCATGAACTCTGTCACCACTGCAGGAGGAAAGAGAACAAACCGGGTGACACTGTGGCCATCTTTGGAAAACACAAACCGCCACAGTCACAAACATTAACTAAAGCTAGTTATTGACATCAGACAGGGAAGACGAAGGTAGGAGTAACCAGAGACAAAGAAGGATGTTTCACAATGACCAAAGGTATGGCTCACCAGGAAGATATAATCATTTAAGATTTTGATGATCTAATAATGTAGCCTTAAAATATATAAACCCCAAAATGAATGGAACTAGAGAAAAAAACTAAAATCCACAATCGTAGTCAAATGTAAAAAAATTTTTTTAAAAAACAACCTCAGTAACTGATAGCATGAGCCCTGCCTCCACCAAAATCATTAAGAATATAGGAAGTTTGGGGGTGCCTAGGTGGCTCAGTCGGTTAAGCATCTGACTCTTGATTTTGGCTCAGGTCATGATCTTGTGGTTCATGGGATCAAGGCCCACGTGGGGCGCTGCACTGACAGTGAGGAGGCTACTTGGGATTCTCTCCCTCCCTCTCTCTCTCTCTCTACCCCTTCCCTGCTCATGTGCGCACGCACTCTCTCTCTCTCTCTCTCTCAAAAATAAATAAGTAAATATTGAGGAAAAAGAATACAGGAAGTTTAAACAAAATGATAAACAATGTCCACCTAATCAGCATTAATTGAACATGTAGCCAACAAGTGGAGAATGTACATTCTCATCACATGAACATGGAACATTTGCCAAAATAGATCACATACTGGGCCATACATGATTGACAAATTTTTAATGCTAGAAATCATATAAAATATGTTATTTGACCTTGGGAGAATTCAGCTAGAAATCAATAAAAACAGAAATATATAATAGGATTTCTAATTTGAAACACAATTCAATACTACTACATTTCCCCCGGACTATCTAAAATGAAAAACAGATGATAGCAAATAGTAATGAGGACGTGAAGCAATCGGAACTCCATCTGTAGCTGGAAAGCGTGTAAGCTAGTACAACCACTTGGAAAACTCTTTCATAGTATCTACTAAAGCTGAGGATATGCCAGTCCTGAAACCCAGCAGGCTCACTCCTGATGCATACCTAACCGAAATAAGTACATTTGTACACCAGGAGAGAGGTCCTGGAATGTTTTAGCAGCTAACAGTCATAAAGGGTATAGAATGTGTAAATAACGGGGTGAACTAACTGTCTAATTAACCATAGGCTGCATATATAAAGTCTAATGTCTATATATATTTTTAAATACTGCCCTAGGGAATAAAGATTTTTATTAAGTGCTTGTTACGTTAGTGCCGTTGAGCTTCTCAGATGGTTGCTTGGGGCACACAAACAGTGAGCAGTGGGCACGAAAGTGAAAAGTGGGTCACTGCCAGGGGAGGGGGGAGACAGGGAGGGCCAGTTGTGCTGGTTGCACAGTGTCACCTAAGGTTAGCCTGCCACGCACAGGACAAAAGCATTTGTTTACAAGAGGGAAGTTCCAGTGGTATTCATTCCATTCTTAGTCCTTCCAGCTGCCGGTCCCCGTCCAGGGCAAAAACAGGCTCAGCCTGAAAGCCCCACTTACACGGAGTGGGCTGAGCTTCCTACAAGCATGGTCCTCCATACAGAGTTCATTTTCTCCATGTTCTCGGTGACTCCTGCTGAATCCTGTTGGTTTTAACTCTCTTCTTGGTCCTTAGCAATTGGTTTTTGAAGCTGATCCCAAATTGGCTAGCCCTTTTCAGAGATTTTTCAAGGGAGGCAAACACACGGTGACACTTCATGGGCCATCTTTTCCTATAGCAATCACCATAAAACCTGAGGTATAAACTATTACAGCTGCATTGACTTTTGAGTTATCATTGAGTCACTCCCACTGCATGACAGAACCAGACCTAAACCAGCCCAGATGAATGAGTCAAAGTATCTTTACAAATGAAAAGACAGCCTCAGTGTCTTTATTTAAAGGTAGTGAGTTACATTACAGCAATGAGTGATAGCCCATTAGTGAGCATAGTTTGAACAATGGTAAAGCGGGCGAATCTTGCAAGTTGTTTTCAAGTTAGTTAGCATATAAATTTAAGGCTGGGGGAGAGGACAGGAAGTTACCTGGGCCTGACTATGTTAATTATCTATAAACAGGCCAGGAGTCATTGCCTATTCTTCCAATTACAATGGGGGAGGTCCAACCCATCTGGCAAGGACAGAATTCCCAATGCCTGTCCTTTGCCCGTGAATTTACATAATAGGAGCCTAACATTTACACAAATCACACCAATATTCAGCCAGCTCATAACTGGCTATCAATCTATGCAACCCATCCCCAAGATGCAACTTTAAGGTGGTCAGGCTACTCTCATTCAGATGCAATCCATCAAAGCATCCTGCTCCAGGTCCTTCCTTTTATCTAAATGCGGTAAAACAAAAGAGCATTACATTCCTTAAGCCAAACTCGAAGAAAAATGTGCAAATCACATATCTGATAAAGAACTTGTATCCGGAGCATATGTTTAAAAACCTCCCGAAACCCAATAAAAAGGAAGCAAACACCCCAATTAGAAAATGGACAAAAGATTCGAACAGATACTTCACCAAAGGAGATATGTGGAATGCAAACGAGCACAGGAAGAGATCCTCGAAACCCTCAGTCATTAGGGAAATGCAAATTAAAGCCACAAGGAGATACCATTACATATCTACTAAAGATTGACCACACTAAATATTGGTGAGAATGTGGAGTGCCTAGAACAATCCCCCTGCTGGTGGGAATGTAAAATGGTACAACCATTCTATAAACTTTTTTAAAAAGTTAGGGGCACCTGGGTGGCTCAGTCGGTTGAGCGCCCGACTTCAGCTCAGGTCATGATCTCACAGTTTGTAGGTTCAAGCCCCGCGTTGGGCTCTGTGCTGACAGCTCAGAGCCTGGAGCCTGCTTCGGATTCCATGTCTCCCTCTCTCTCTGCCCCTACCCCACTCATAGTCTGTCTCTCAAAAAATAAATAAACATAAAAAAATTGAAAAAAAAGTTAAACATACACCTGCTTAAACATATACCTACGCCTGTATGACCTAGTCCTTCTACTTCTGGGTATTTACTCACGAGAAATGAAAGCCTGTGTCCCATACGAGAACTTGTACATGACTGTTCAGAGCAGCTTTATCGTAATAGCCTAGAAACAACCCAAATATCCATCAACCAGTGAATGGATACGCTTGGTAGATTTATACACTGGAATACTATTCAGCAGTAAAAAGGAATGACTTACGGATTCATTCGACCACATGAATGAATCTCAACATAATTATGCTCAATGAGAGCAGTCAGACGAGAAAGGGTACATACCACATGATTCAGTTTATAGAAGATTCCAGAAAATGCAAACGACTCTCTATGGTGTCAGAAAGCAGATCAGAGGTTGCCTGGGGAGTAGGGCAGGGGGAGGGCAGGGGCAGGGTAGAGGGAAGGCTTCAAAGGGACCTGAGGAAACTTGGGGGATGATAGGGAAGTTCACAGTCCTGATTGGGGTGATGGTTCTACATACATCAAATGTTAACTAATCGCACCTTTTAAATATGTGCCATTTGTATAACAATTATACCTTAGAAAGCTGTGTTTTTTAAAAAGCTGTGAAAGGGGAAATAAAACTCTTCTAGGAGGCAGTGTAATGCTGTGGAGAGAACGTGAATGTGTAACTGAAGCCGGAGTTGAAGTCAGGTCTGCTGTCCCACTTATCAGTCGCGATAGCTTGTATAAATTACTTAATCATAAAATTGGAATAGCAGTTTTTCCCCGTGGTAGAAATTAAATAATATAATGTATGCTGTTTATAATATACGACATATGATATATGACATACAGTGTTGTAATAGATAAAGGCATATTAGGTCTTGATAAATGGTGATTCTCTTTCCTTTTCCCTCCGGACAAAGCTATCTGACAGTAACTCATGATGTCAAGAATTTTTATTCAACCAGAGACCCACCCACCTTAGTTAAAAGGACACATTTCTCTTGTTGTGCTGCCAGCAAATACTGTATTCTAAGCAGCTGAGCGTCACAATGGCTTTTCGTCTCCATCCTAGACAGTCTGTACTTAATTAGTGACTGAAATTCCATTCTTCTTGTTTTATCTCTCTCTCTCTCTTTTTTTTTTTTTAAACATTTATTGATTTTTGAGAGACAGAGCATAAGTGGAAGAGGGGCGGAGAGAGAGGGAGACACAGAATCCCAAGCAAGCTCCAGGCTCCGCGCTGTCAGCGCAGAGCCTGACACGGGTCTTGAACTCATGAACCGTGAGATCATGACCTGAGCTGAAAGTTGGGTGCTTAACCAACTGAGCCACCCAGGCGCCCCCTGTTTTATCTCTTTAGGTTAAAGGCTTGAGCCTTTTTAAAATTAAATATGCACTGAGTCACCAAATACCCCACCAGCTACTCTCGGTCCTGGTTTCCTGTGGCCACTGTCACAAACGACCACAAACTGAGTTGCTCAAACACAACACGGATATGTTCTCCTGTAGTTTCAGAGGCTGGAAGTGTGAAATCAAGGTGTTGGCAAGGCTGAGGTCCCACCGAAGGCTTTAGGGAGGACTCCTTCCTTGCCACTCCCAGCTTCTCTCCAGGAGTTTCTTGGCTCGGGCCGTGTCCCTCCAACCTCAGCCTCAGCCTTCACATGCCTCCTCTTCCCTCTCTTCTCTGCGTGTCCTTTTTTAAGGACATTTGCCATCGGACCTAGGGCTCGCCCTAATCCGGGATGATCTCGTCTCAAGATCCTTAGCTTAATTACATCTGCAGAGATCATTTTTCCAATGAAAATTGTATTCACAGGTTCTGGGAGGCGCATCTTTCTGGGGTACCACCATTCAACTCCCCACCACCCTAGATCCAGCCCCTGGGAGACATATCTGTGCTGTGTCCTGTGCAACCAGGACAGGAACTCACAAAGTCAACCCGGGGCTGCAGGCAGCCCCCGCCAATCAACCAGAGCGAGTTCAGGGATGAGGCCGGCTTGCTGTCCCGGCAGGCAGTCTTAACATTGCCAGCCTCATCGGTACATTTCACCCCGGGGTGAAGTAAGAGCCTGAGAAAGGGGTGTAGACAATGGATAGAGGTGTCAGACCTTGTTTGTGCCTGATTTAGGCACTGACCTCAAATGCGGTAAATTCGAACCCGCCTCTGTGAGTCATTCTCTCTGGAAGAAAGCCTTCAGCTAGAGATTCATCCATCCATCTCCCAGTGAGACAAATTTCCCTAGGTAATTTAGGAGTTAACACTAAAAGTTAAAACCTCTGTCCAGGGGGGAGACTTGGCGGGGCCTCGTCGGTTTCTATAACCTCCATCAGACCTCCCCACTTACCCAAATGAGGACAGTCTACAAAATTAGTGCGCTTGTGCCGCAAACCAAGCTCCAGACAGCCCCCCTTTACAAGGATACTGCCGCCCCCCAACTCTCCTGCAGGTGAGCTGGAGCCCACCTCTGCCTCTCCTATGACCAATTTCCTTTTCTTTCCAAACGAAGGATCAGACTTCTTTAGCCTTCTCTTGTTCTGATTTGGAGAATCCTTTTCTGTTTTCCTTTCTTTCTTTCCAAGTCAAACTTCATTTCTTGCTTTGGCTTTTCGGATGGGAATTTTGGAAGCCTTTGCACTTTCTAGAACTCCTTGACGATCTTCTCAGACAATCTCTCATGACAGCACTTTCTTCTCCACCTTCAGCTAAGTTCTTAACCATGCTGTGCTGACCTTTCCTGCAGCGAGGTCTCTGTGCCTGGTAGTGGCAGTTGGGACAGGAGATGGGGCCATGGAGTGTCAGGACCGTGTGTCCATATCATGTGTCCTTGGGAAATGGCTACCCGTAACTACCCTTTCTCTTTTATATTTCTTTTTCTGTGAGGATTTTTCCAGCGTTCGCAAACCCTGCTGGAAGCAGCTTGCCATAAATCCATTTGCTTTAGATTACTGACTCCTCTCCTTCTTCGGAGCCAGAACTTTGCCTCTGCGGTCACTTTCTCTGAAGTGAATGAACACTGAGAAGAAACTCAGAAAGCTGTTCCTTTTCGGCGAAAGCCAAATCACGTCAGGCACCCCCTCCCGGGCCTCTGCCTCCACTTCATTCCCAAGGGGCTCCTTGAAAGGAAGTGATCAGCCGGCAGGGGGCCTGCATTGAAGGCCCCAGTTCTGTGCCTTGACAGCCTGGCAGTTGGCTTAAAGCGGTGACTTTCAACCTTTGCTGACTGTCATCCGCAGGAGGACATACCATTTACATCTCAACTCAGAACTTACTTTCAGGTCTGTACAAAATTTAAAAAAAGGTTTCAGGAAGTTATCTTACAATGGAAGGTAGTAGTCTACTCTCTTTCTCTTTCTCTCTTTCTCCTTCCATCCCCCTCCCTTCCTCCCTCCCTCCTTCCTTCCCTCCCTTCCTTTCTCCCTACTTCCCTTCCCCCTTCCTCCCTTCCTTCCTTCCTCCCTCCCTTCCTCCCTCCCTCTCTTCCTTCCTTCCTTCCTTCCTTCCTTCCTTCCTTCCTTCCTTCCTTCCTTCCTTCCTTCTTTCCTCCCTCCCTCCCTCCCTCCCTTCCTCCCTCCCTTCCTTCCTTTTTCAGATGCTGGGCAGGACCCATTGAATTGATTTTATGAAACACTAATGGGCACAGTCTGTAATTTTGAAAAACACAGGTCTAAAGAAAACTGCCCCAGTCTCCTGCTCTTGGTTAGGAAGTCCATCAAACTCTGCTTTATTGTTTCTCTTTCAAATCACCCTCAAGGCTTTTTTCGCTGCTGCTCGGTGATCCTGTGATGAGGTGCGTATCGATCCTGGATTCTCTCCTTCCCTGCCCGTCTTTTTGAGCAGCCGGCCCGTGCTGCTTTCCAATCAGGGCGTGAGTGTCATTTCACTCTGTCTCAGGACTGCGGAGGGAGGCGCAGACGTGGTCATAAATCACAGCCCCTCGGGCCACCATCTCACTGACCTTGCAAATATGAACAGGGCCCGTCGTTCAGGTCTTGCTTCTCTTTCTCCTTTCCTTCCTGCAGTCCTGCTTCTCCACAGAAGACGAGGGAGCTGCTCCTCAATGCCTAAACTTTGTTCTCCCCTGAGGTCCTTTGGGGTCCCGCCCCACACCTGACTTTGTAAACCGCATCTGCGGCAAAACAATTTAGGACTGTTCGGTTTACACGTCCTTTTCTCTTAGCAGTTGACTCATAATTTACATCCTGTACTCGCTGCTAGATGACGCTGAGCTCGGTTCACTGTTGGTCACATGGCTGCGTCAGCAGCCAAGAACAGACACATCATGTGGCCGGGGCAAGAATCTGTTCCTCACTCCCCTCCTTTCTCAGTCACAAAACCGCCAACTCCTGAAAAGCGTACTGGGTAGAATCTTCCAGAGCCTCAGACTCACCGACTCGTCAGCCGAAGTTCAATCTTGACTACCCACAAGAGGGGACGATGTTTCTCAGCCATTTCTGTTTTCAGATTTTAATTTCAAATTCTCCCCCATGACACCACAGCCTCAGAGGTCCGCTCTACTTAGGACAGATTCTCAGTGCTCTGTATTTGTCGTGGGAAACTGAGTGCACCCCACCTGGCCTCTGTGTTGTTGAGGGAAAATGGCATGATCTTGGGTTTGCTGATAGTTCCAGGCGGGGGTCCTGGGGACACTGCCAGGAGAGTTCCTCACCAGCCTTTCTACACAGCTGACAGGTGAGGGCTCCTCCCGTGTCCCTTTTCAGTTTGTGCCCATTGTTTGGGATAGGATTACACATGTGAGAAAGCCACCCTGTGGGAGAAATGAGCGGCGGGGCCAGGAGAAAGCCCAGCTCATCCCCCCAGTAACATGAGGATTCTCTACTAATTACCTGGTCAGGGTTTTGCTGTGATTCCCGCGCCCCCCCCATCTCGTTTTACGTAATCCTGACTCTTAGTAAACAAAATGATTCTTTTACTAATAATAGTGTAATTAATATTGCTTGTAAATGAAAGAATAAAACTCCCTTAGTAAATATTTATGGGGGCGTGGCTCACCTTTATATACAATTTGAGGCTCTGACTCTAGTTTTGTGAAATGTTGCTATTTTCAAACCGAGACTGCCCTGAAACCTGGGCCCGAAACGTCCACAGGGTCCGGCCTAGGGCAGGGCTTGCTCTCATATTGCCGTTGTTTTGTCGTTGCTTCCCAACAGCAACAAATCTGGGTCACGCATTATCGCTATTCGGGAGAAGAGTGCCTTGGCCCCGGGAATAGCATCTACCTGTTACCTGTTGCTGCTTAACCAATTTCCCCCCAAACATAACGACTTAAGCTCACGATTTGATTTTGCTCCCCTCTTTGTGGGTTCGGAGTCTGGACAGGAGTCAACTGGGCGTCTTGTTCATGTGGTGCCAGCTGGGGGGCTGCCTCGAAGAGGCTCATCCCTGTGGCTGGCTGTAGCCTGGGAGCTCAGCAAGCAGTACTGAGCGATGGCTTTTTTAGCTTGGTGGCCTTGAGGTAATAGGGCGTCTTCATGGCAGCCCAGGGCTTCCAAAGAGAGCGCAACGAGAGCCGGGAAGGGTGCTGAGGCTCGGACGGTGCCATAGTGTCACTTTTACCATATTCTATTGGTAAAAGCAGTCGCAGAGACCACCTGGGTTCAAGAGAAGTGGACATAGACCCTTCTCTATGTGAGGGTATCACAGATCTGGGGCCACCTTTAATCGACCCTAAGAAAAAAATTGCTAACTGTCAACACAGGCCTCTGAGACTGTGTACGACTTGGCCTCACAAAGGCAGAGACTGAGCATGAACCGAAGATAGTGAAGACACTGGTTTTGCTTCTGGGCTTGCTGCTGGTATCCCAGTAAAACAATGAGGAAGAGCCAATTACTTGGTAAATACCTCTTGCTAATCGTTGACACTGCTACATTACCTTAAACATGGTCTACATGGAGGCCCAAGCCAGTCAGTCAGTGAATCAGAAAATACCTATGAAACCTTTACTCTGTGCCAGCCATTGTCCTCGGCGCTGGGCACGCAGCAGTCATCAAAGGACCCAGCCATGGCCCCTGCCTTGTAGAGGGTATGGTTTAGTACTGGAGACAAGTCCTTAGGAAATAATTTCATAAATAAAAATAAAGTGGCATCTGATAGAAGCACCATAAAGGAAAGGTGTCTGGTGCAGTGGGAGGTGGAGCTCAGGGAAGGCTTCCCTGAAGAAGTGATGATGGAACCGAGATCTGAAAGACAGGCGAAGCAGGAAGGACTGAGCCTCTAGGCGGTGGAAACGGGCTTCTGCAAAGTCCCAGGGCAAGGGGAAACTGGATGAGGAAAGGAGGCCAAAAGATTAGTATCCTAAAAAGGAGTCGGCCCGAGGGAAGCCAGTGCAAGCTGAGGCTGGAAAAGAGAAAGAGGTCAGAGATGGCAGGACCCCGGACACCATGGGTTTGCTCCCCAAGGTGGTATGCGGGCACTTTGCCCGGTACCTGGCAAGTTCCATCCATTTACCTATCCATCCGTCTGTTCATCCACCTGCCCATCTGTCCACCCACCATCCACTCAGTGTGATCTGTCTGTCTAATCAGCTTCCATGTGCTGGAGATACAGAGGTCAATAAAAGGACCTAATGTGTGCTTTGCAGACCTCAAGCCCGCCCCCACCAGGAGCTCTACTCTTCTGCCTTCACCGAACAACGGGACATCTCCAGTTCTCACATCCAAAGATCATGCCCCACACATTTTTTTAAAAATAGTTTATTGTCATATTGGTTTCCATACAACTCCCAGTGCTCATCCCAACAAATGCCCATCACCCACTTTTCCCATCCCTCTGTGCCCATCACCCACTCTTCCCCTCCCACACCCCCCTCTCCCCTCAGTTTGTTCTTAGTCTTTGAGAGTCTCTTATGTTATGTCTTCCTTCCTCTCTGTGGCTTTTTTTTTTTTCTTCCTTCCCCTCTTCCCCTCCCCTCTGGTTTTCTGTTAGGTCTCCCTAAGCCTGCCTATGCGATACCCAACACATTTTAATCCACCCCCGCTCTCCAGTCATACTTACTTCTGGAGCACTGGGAGTACTAGAGGGGTACTTGGCGCTAGAACAGGAGGTCCCTCAGGAACTACCAACAACAGTGCCACATTGTGCTGTCCCTTATGCTTCATAGGCAGGTCTAGCCACACCCTGGGTAGAGTCAGAGGCTACTCCTTTCTTCTGGCAAAGATATGTCTTTCTCATAGCCTTTCTAGCCCTGAACACACCATGCTCCAAAGTGAGGACTCTACTGTGGATTTCTATGAGAAAATTGTTCTGCTAACCAATTCAGCTAAACTTCTCTTCACTCAAGTGAGCTCCATTCAGTTCGGCTGGACTCAGTGCAACTCAACCCAGTCCATCCATCCATCTCTTCATCTGTCCATGCTTTCGACAAGTATTTTTAAAATACTTTTCTGTGTCAAAGTCTGTGTTACGCCTGGGGATCTACCAATCACCTCGCCTCCCCTGTCTTAACCTAAATGGTGACTTGTGGTGGAGAGAAGACTGAATTTCTTAGAACAGGACTGGCCTGTGTGCGCATCCTAGCTCTGCCTCTTCTTTACAGCCGTGGGGAATTTCGTTAGTCTATCTGGGCCACAGTTTCCTCATTTTAAAGCAGAAATGATAATACCTGCTGTGTGGGAGTTTCGTCAGGATTAAATTCATAGAGGGACCCAAAAATGGTATCTGTTCTCAACACAATGGATGAAAATAAACCAAAGAACGTCATGGGGAAGGTTCTAAATACTGAAAACCAAAAAAAGATCCTATCAGTTTATAAAGATAAAATAAGTCAATTTACTTATTTTAAGGATCAGGAAACACATTGACTTCAGACTTTTTGAAAGCAAAAAGACTGTAGAACAGAGATTCCAATTCTGGGTAAGCGGGCAAACATACTGGCCACGGTCCCGTGGATTGCCTTTATAAAACCTGAACAGAAGGATACAGCAACAATTCGGAGACTCTGGAAAGTAAATAGTAGCAGGCAGATGGAGGAAGACAGAATTCAAAGTACAAGCAAACCAGCAATGTGAGTATCTTTTTTCCCTCTGGAATACCCAGTTGTAACTCGAAGACAATGGCAACAATAGCCTGGGGTGCCTAAAAATGGAGTATTATCCAGCAGTAAGAAGGAACAACTTATTGATTATTACAATAGAAAAGATTGCTTATAGATGCATTTTACTAAGTGAAATAAGCCAGATCTAAAAGACTATGATCGGATTCAATTTATATAACATTTTGGAAAAAAAAAACACCACACTGTAGGGACAGAAAACAGATCATTGATGGACAGGGAATGAGGTTCAGGGAGGGGTTGACTGTAAAGAGGCAGCAGAAGGGAATTTTTGTGATGGGGAAAAAACATGGGTATACATTAAATTCTCTCACTTGCTCGTAATCTCTCTGGACCTAAAGGAAAGACTAAGCAAAAACAAAACAAAACAAAACACACACACACAAAAAACAACAAACAAACAAACAAAAACACAAAAAACCAAAACGCTAAAGCTCATCTAATACCTGGGAAAGAGAAGAATCCCATTAAGGGAGAGGGTACCCACCCCGATACTGCGGTCCTACCCCTTGTTTCCGCCCTTGATTTGCCATGTTCTCAGATCTTTTGTGACATCTCTGCTGAATTATGTCTGGAAAATTGCCTTGACATTTACCTAAGTTACTTTATTGCGTCCATGGTCTCAGGGTGAACCTTGATTTTTTTTATTTAGAATCAGGACCGTACATTTGAACACACCTTCAGATTTCCCCCATGCCAACCCTTTATTACATAATAGCCCATTCTCTTTCAAACAGGGGAAAGATGTGGGGCGTAGAAGGAATGGTGGCCACCTACCCAGCCCACCGATCCAGCAGGATCTCGGTAGCAGCACAGTTAGGGACATGCTATATAGTATTGACAACAGAGGAACAGGGAGGGGCGAGAGGGCAAGAATGAGCAGCACTGCATCCGCAGATGGGAGCCCAGTAGAGAAGGTGAAGCCGCATCAGGGTGAGTTGTCCCCAGCCACAGACACGCACTATTCCCTCCACCAGCTAGACTACCACGTCATTAAACATCAACTCGCACAGGTGCCAGCTCGGGTCTGAACACAGCTGGCAACAGAGTCATAGTGTTCTGCGTTCTCGGGCTCCCTAAACTTAGGAAGGCATTCCCTTCATCTCTCATTGTTTTCCGCTACGCCCAAAATCAGATCCAGGCTTCTGGTCTAATAAGAGTGCCGCCCGTTGAGATGCTGCCCAGAGTCATCTCACACCAATATCTTCTTCTCTTAGGTACTCGTTGGTCTCAGACGCAGAAACAGAAAGCATTTTCATGGAGCCCATTCACCTCTCTTCCGCTGTTGCGGCTAAACAGATCATCAATGAAGGTAATGCCGTCGATGGTGGTTGGGAGCAGGGAGAGTCCACGACTCATCTGGGGACCTTCAGAAGGGTGGAGGATGCCAACGTGCTTCTTGGGTGCTGCCCATCACATTAAGAGGAGCAGATCCAAGAAGGCAGTTCTGCCAACACAAGTGGCCATCAACCTTCATGAGACTGAGGTGGAAATTAACATGCATCAGGGTGAATGACTAACTCTCTTGAGTCGACAGCAGGGAGGCAGTTCCGGTCTGCTCCTATGGCCTCCCATTCAGTTTTTCAGTTAATCTCAGGGGTCCTGGGGTAGCTTAGGCTAGAGACACAGACCTGAAAGCCCAAGAAATGACCAGAAGCACCCAGAGAGTTCTGTTCAAAGAGATCTCTGGATTTAGATCTGCATCTCCACTAGTGCTTGGAAATGGTTGTCAATCTGAAGTATGTATAAGGAAGAGGTTGGGAAAGGTGGGGTGGGGAGAAATGTTGATACGCACACAGCAGAAAGCATACGCATTCTGACTGGATGGATTTTTTAAAAATTTTTTTTAATGTTTATTTATTTTTGAGACAGAGAGAGACAGAGCATGAGTGGAGGAGGGGCAGAGAGAGGGAGACACAGAATCCGAAGCAGGCTCTGAGCTGTCAGCACAGAGCCTGATGCGGGGCTCGAACCCACGGATGGCGAGATCATGACCTGAGCCGAAGTCGGACGCTCAACAGACTGAGCCACCCAGGCGCCCCAAGGATTTTTTTTTCTAATCAATTTAAAAACAAATTTTTTTTAAAGTTTATTTATTTTTGAGAGACATAGAGACAGAGCGTGAGCAGGGGAAGGGCAGAGAGAGAGGGAGACACAGAATCGGAAGCAGGCTCCAGGCTCTGATGAACCATCAGCACAGAGCCCGATGTGGGGCTCGAACTCACAAACCGTGAGATCATGACCTGAGCTGAAGTCGACTGCTTAACTGACTGAGCCACCCAGGCGCCCCTAAAAATTTTTAACGTTTATTTATTTTTGAGAGACAGAGCATGAGTGGAGGAGGGGCAGAGAGAGAGGAAGACCCAGAATCCAAAGCAGGCTCCAGGCGCTGAGCTGTCAGCACAGAGCCCGCTGCAGGGCTCGAACTCACGAACCGTGAGATCATGACCTGAGCTGAGGAGGGATGCTGAACCAACTGAGCCACCCAGGCGTCCCCCTAATCAATTTTGAGCAGATTTCTTGTCTTCTTCCTTTCTCCTGGGTGTCTCTGTCACTACTGCTGGGACGCAGCAGCAATGCTAATCACACAGGGCCCCACTGGACTTTGGGCTTAATTTGACCTCCACTGATGGTGGCCACAACCCCTTCCCTCGCCTCTGGTCATGAGAACCACACATGCTGCTCCATGTAATCCCAGGTCTCTCTCAGTCCCAGGCCCTTTGGTTCCCCACAGGGTCCCTGAGGACACCTAGATCTCCTGTCCACCTCGTGAGGAGCCAGAAATTCCATTTGCTGCTGCTCGCGATCTGGGCACCCTGGGAGGCCCCATCTTCTCAAGGAACTCTCAAGTTTTTTTCTACGTTACCACCCTGCCTGGGGTCTCTGTTCCCTTGCGCCAGGCCGTGCCGGAGTGGCTCCACCCAATCTAGATCTCTCTAAACTGCCCCCAGGCCACCCCTCGCTCTGGAAGTTCTTTTTCCCTCCCGTGTGTTTGGGAACTTCCCTCACCTTCCAGCCTGAATCCTTCCTGATCTATGCGTCACTCTCTAGACACCCCCTCCATGCCTGGGTTCTTCATAAGCGAAAATCCAGCCTAAGGAGTTGTGAGAAAACCATTAAACCATTTCCTCTCTTGAAAACGTCACTTTCAAGCCTATAGAATGCTATAGACACGTCTACAGGACATTGACCACGTAGGTTGAAATCTAAAGCCTTTTTCGATTCAGGTTTTATCTACTCTCCTCTTGTCTGGGGCATGAAGCCTAAGTTTCCTTAGTCTTAGCGGCAGAAGGGTGGTAGGGGGAGAAAAGATACTTGACAGAGAAAGGAAATGACAGCTCACCCGTGATCAGAGGGATAAAAATGTCTGTTAAGAATCCTTCGTTTTCATGAAAGTCTGCCTGTGCTGTCTTGGAAAGAAACTTAGATTGCAGAAATAAATGAGAGGAAGTGATGCAAGACGGGGGGTGGAGTTGATACAGGCTGAGGAGTGGACCAGAGACCTACGGAAAGCAGGAGCCAGAGCCGCCAGGAGGGAGGAGGGGCTGGGACCTTTGTTTTTCAACTGGAAAGGGAAAACTCAAGACAACCACCTGCTATGTAAATAGCTGAGGAAGACAATGTTGTATATTTTAATGAGGCATCGGGGAGTTTTATTTTTTACGTGTAATAAAGGAGAGACATCTCAGGGGAGGGAAGGACAGGGGCTTTTACAGTTGCTAGGTAAGATCCCAGGAGAGCCGGGGGAGAAGACGGAGTGGTAGAGAAAATAGGAACGCTTCATCTATTTTTAAACAAAACAGAGCTCTGGGATTGCAGAAGTTTTCTTCTTTCCGCTTTTGAAACGGAGATCAGAGAACATTTAGAGCTGAGATCTGACGCGGGGAGGTGGGAGCCCATCAGGTGGTTCGAGAAAGGGAAGAGAGAGAGAAGGGCATCAGGGAAATGGAGCGCTCGGCCCTGGCTAGAACCCAGAACTCCCAGGACCCACAGACCCTGAGCAGCAAGCTCGGTGTACAGACACCTGTTTGTCCCGTGGTGGGCGGGGCCTCGTCTATTTGCCGGAAGTGGCCGGGCTCCTCACCCATCAGGGAAAGAGACAGTGCCAGCAAGAGGCTGGGGCCAACACAGGCGACACGCCTTTTTTCCACCTTTGGTCAGGAGTTTTGGCTACTAAGTGGCAGGGAAGGATTTGCCCTCCACTATTCTTGTAGACCTTCTCAGAGAAAGAAATACCTTACTCACCCACCCCCAGATTTGATAAGTTGGGAACAAAAATAGGAGGAGGAGGAGATAAAGGTTCACTCAAGACGTGGGCGAATGGATTTTGAATTCATCTGGAATCTGAGCTCTTCCGAACTGTTGGCAGAGAGGCCCTGCGTGCTGTTTTGGGACTGGCATTGGAGTTCCTGGCAAACCTTTGCCACCTGTTGGAAAGCTGGGAGGCTGAGGCTCACAGGCGCTTGCACTCCCGTGGGAAGAAGCAGACAACACATGAAATAAATAAACTAAATGTGTATAGGGAAGTCATCAAACATAAATGCTGAAAGTTTTACTTTTCCCAAGATTATTTAGATTCTGTATGTAAAGGAGTCAAACTGAAAGAGTGAATTATGTTATGAAAGAATGTCACTTATTCATTTGGTCAATGACTCTACCCTGTTCGGAGCACTGTGGGAACTTAAGTGTGAATCAGACACATACCGGGGACGTAAGGACCTTGATCTAAGAAATTATCATCCAGCTTTAGAGAAGTACAGGAAGGAGTAAGGGAAACCAGTGTTACTTCACCTACACCTGTCTACCTCTACTGCTGCCGGTCCTGACCACAGGTGTATCCAGGCCAGTGCAGGCCCCGCCCCGCCCCCCCCCCACCTTCGTTAAGTCCTTCCTGCCATTTCAGCTCCTGCCCAGAGTCCCAGCAACAGACTGGCCAAGAGTGGATTCGCCTGAGGAAAAGGGAGGGTCATGGCCCTCTTGCCTCTTTGATGAGAATGCTGCCCGTCCCTTCTAGAATTCAAGCCACGGGGGATCAGAGCCGAGGCAGAGTGTCCAGGCATGCTGGAGTCGGCTGAGCAGCTGCTGGTGGAGGACCTGTACAACCGTGTGAGGGAGAAGATGGACGACACCAGCCTGTACAACACCCCCTGCGTCCTAGACTTACAGCGGGCCTTGGTCCAAGACCGCCAGGAGACGCCCTGGAATGAGGTGGATGAGGTCTGGCCCAATATCTTCATAGCAGAGAAGTGAGTCTGACCGCGGGGTGGGGGAGGGGGGTGTCACGAACCTTTTTCCTACCCTTCTGGGCAGTGCCCGAAAGAGATGAAACTCCCCCCGCTTTCAGCAAAGGCCCCAATAGCTCCATCTGGCAAACCGATGCTGCCCGACGGCGCATTTGGAGCCAGTGATGATACTGATTTTTATTTTTATTTTATTTTTATTTATTTTTTATTTTTTCACATCTTGGAAGTTTCTCAAGATCCACAGATGAGCGAGGACCTATGGTATCCGTCTTCGTTAATATTATGACACAGGAAATACAAAAGAGCAAACATTTTTCCCTAATGTAAATTATCCAGAAGTGGGACAGAGTATTTATATGCAAATCCCAAGGTGAGCCCACCTTCCTACGAGCCCTCTACAAGCTAGGCGCTCTGATGGTCTCTGGGGTGCAGAACCTGCCAGCAAGGGACCCTCAGTGCAGTGGCAGGGATGGGCACAGAAATCAGTAATAAGCAGGGACAGCGATAGCTCTACTGGTAAACTTTCATATCACTCTGGACGTGTCTGGGACATCTGGGGAGCAAGAAGGTAGGTCCTTTTTTTAAAAAATATAATTTATGGTCAAATTGGCTTCCAAACAACACCCAGTGCTCATCCCAACAGGTGCCCTCCTCTGTGCCCGTCACCCACTCTCCCCTTTCCCCAGCCCCCATCGACCCTCAGTTTGTTCTCAGTATTTAAGAGTCTCTTATGGTTTGCTTCTCTCCCTCTCAGTAACTTTTTTTTCCTCCTTTCCCTCCCCCATGGTCTTCTATTAAGTTCCTCAAGATCCTCACATGAGTGAGGACATATGGTATCTGTCTTTCTCTGACTGACTTATTTCACTTAGCATAATACACTCTAGTTCCATCCACATTGCTGCAAATGGTAGGATTTCATTCTTCCTCATTGCCAAGTAGTAGTCCATTGTATATATAAACCACATCTTCTTTATCCATTTGTCAGTTGATGAACACTAGTCTCTTCCCATAATTTGGCTATTGTTGAAAATGCTGCTATGAACATCGGGGTACACATGCCCCTATGCATCAGCACTCCTGTGTCTCTTGGGTAGATTCCTAGCAGTGCTATTGCTGGATCATAGGATAGTTCTATTTTTAATTTTTTGAGGAACCTCCACACTGTTTTCCAGAGTGGCTGCACCGGTTTGCATTCCCACCAACAGTGGAAGAGGGTTCCCATTTCTCCACATCCTTGCCAGCATCTGTAGTCTCCTGATTTGTTCATTTTAGCCACTCTGACCAGCGTGAGGTGGTATCTCAGTGTGGTTTTGATTTGTATTTCCTTGATGATGAGAGATATTGAGCATTGTTTCATGTGTCTGTTGGCCATTTGGATGTCATCTTTGGAAAAGTGTCTACTCATGTCTTCTGCCCATTTCTCTACTGGATTATTTGCTTTTCGGGTGTGGAGTTTGGTGAGTTCCTTATAGTTTTGGATACCAGCCCTTTTATCTGATACGTCATTTGCAACCATCTTTTCCCATTCCCTCGGTTGCCTTTTAGTTTTGTTGGTTGTTTCCTTTGCAGTGCAGAAGCTTTTTATCTTGATGAAGTCCCAATAGTTCATTTTTGCTTTTCATTCCCTTGCCTTTGGAGATGTGTCAAGTAAGAAATTGCTGCGGCGAAGGTCTAAGAGGTTGTTGCTTGCTTTCTCCTCTAAGGTTTTGATGGTTTCCTATCTCACATTCAGGTCTTTCATCCATTTAGAGTTTATTTTTGTGAGTGGTGTAAGGAAGTGGTCTAGTTTCATTCTTCTGCATATTGCTGCCCAGTTCTCCCAGCACCATTTGTTAAAGAGACTCTTTTTTTCCATTAGATACTCTTTCCTGCTTTGTCAAAGATTAGTTGGCCATACACTTGTGGGTCCAATTCTGGGTTCTCTCTTCTATTCCATTGGTCTATGTGTCTGTACCATATTGTACCAATACCATACTGTCATGATGATGCTGATTTTTAAATGTATTACCAACCAACGAAAAATTTCACAAGAGGATAAATAGGTTACAAATTATATATACATACACACACATACATATGTATAGTGCGTATGACACTTATTGAACAATATATAGGTGCGTATGCGTATGCACTTTTGCATAGACAACAAATTCGAAACAAATGAGATAAAAGCATAACCATCCAGGAGACGGTTGTATAACTTATTTTTATTTTCTTCTTTAGGTTTCTTTTGAATTGTACGGATTTCCTAAGGAAACATTACTTGTTTTTATAATCAGAAAAAAATGTTATTTCTTAAAAGTTTATGAGTGATTTGCAGAGCAAAACCCCAAATGATTCACTCATGTGCTATTCCTTCAGGGTCTTGCCAGTGGGTCATTGGTACCAATAGGCTAGTTTGTGAAACTGATTTTTGCTGATCTATCGGCTACTTAATGAGCTATTCTCCCAGTGTCACTCCTCAGATATGCAGAAGCAAAGGAGGGAATTTAGGGCTCCCCTGTCAGGCAGTAGGGAAGATAACTTTGGACCGTGGGTCTTGAGTACTCCCCCAGCAATAGTCTGTTGTCTAGAACCTGATTTTCAGGGCTGGACACCAAGTCCTAAGCGATCTCCAGCTAGCTCCGTAGACCCATAAACATCACATCATGCTCACCAGCGACCCCAGACACCTTCAGATAACCCCAGGCTTCTGCTCCTTCTTTGGCAACCCTGTCTTCAAGGCCTCTTCAAACTAAGCTCCACTGATTCACTGCAGCCTAAAAAGAGCTCTGAACTAGCAACCAGAAACACCTGCCCTTGTTCGGCCCTTTTTTCCTTTCCTCAGTGTTAGGAAGTCATAAAAGCTGTCAGATTCATTTTCGTAATCTTTGAATGGGAATAAAAATAGCTGCCCTGTCTACCTCTTAAGTTTAGTACTAGGGATAAAATAAGACAATGCATGGGAAAGGACTTTGAAAAATATGACATGCTTCATCAACATGAAACACACCGGATTTGATTATTATTTTTGTCTGCCACTTTTGTGTGTTTTTTAGTGTTTATTTATTTTTGAGAGAGAGAGAGAGACAGAGAGAGAGAGCATGAGCAGGGAAGGGGCAGAGAGAGAGGGAGACACAGAATCTAAAGCAGGCTCCAGGCTCTGAGCTGTCAGCACAGAGCCCAACGTGGGGCTTGAACTCAGGAGCTGTGAGATCATGACCTGAGCTGAAGTCGGACACCCAACCAACTGAGCCACCCAGGCGCCCCTCTTTCTTTGTTTTTAAGGTTTATTTGTTTAAGTCACTCTACACCCCACGTGGGGCTCGAACCCACAACCCTGAGATCAAGAGTTGTCCATCCCTCCGAATGAGCCAGCCAGGCTCCCCTGCCACTTTCGTAGCTTGATGAATGTCCATTCCCAAGGCAGGGGATTTTAAGCCAGAGATCTGTGGACCAAAGGTTTCCTTACACATCAGTCTTGGTCTCCTCTTCATCCTGCCCTCCCTGGCCCAGCTCCCTGTGCCTTCTCTCTCTGGCCCCCTTTTATAACTGTATTTGCAGTGAGCGCCAGACACATCTGGGGGCAAAGGAGGCACTCACCGAACTACAGCGTTCCCGACCCAGCCGAAGTGGCTGCCGGTCTCAGTGGTGGTGCGCCTCTCCTTTCTCGCTCTGACTCTGGCAAAAATTGTCTCTGCCTCTTTCCCCCCAGGAGTGTAGCTGTGAACAAAGGGAGGCTGAAGAGGCTGGGCATCACTCACATCCTTAATGCTGCTCATGGCACCGGCGTCTACACTGGGCCCGAATTCTACACTGGCCTGGAGATTCAGTACCTGGGTGTGGAGGTGGACGACTTTCCCGAGGTGGACATCTCCCAGCATTTCCGGAAGGCTGCCGAGTTCCTCGATGAAGCCCTGCTGACCTACAGAGGTGAGGGGGTTCTGCCTGCTCCGGGCTGCTCGCTAATTCCACAGGGGGAGAAGCCACCGGGAGAGGTCATGGACACTTCCGCGTTATCTGTCCTGTCCGGAGGTTATCTGTCTTAAGAGATTTTTGTCTCGTTCTAAGAAGAAGGGAAAGGAAAGGATGACCGTTCACCCGATCGGTAATGACCGAGGGCTAACACGTGCCAGGCGCTGCTGCAGGTGCTATGGTGGAAGATGCAGAAAAGGCTGTGGATCTCGCACTGTAGAGACGGCAGAGAAGATTACAAAGAAAAATGTCGGTGACAAGGGCGAGGCAGAGACTAACTACGATGATGTGTTGGAGGGACTGGCCAGCTCCTTGGGGAGGCTGGCTGAGAGGTCCTCTCTGAGAAGGAGACATTTACGCTGAGTGACAAGAAGGAAGTAGCCACGGAGAACTCAGAAGAAGAGCATTCTGGGCCAGGGGAAGTGCTAGGGCAAAGCTCCGAAGGCGGAGTAAGCGTGGCAGGTTCAAGATCACAGGCTAGTGAGGAGTAGGGTGGCGGGGAACGGTCAGAGTGGCAGGGGCCCCATCATGCAGGAAGTTGACTGCTGAGGTGAGGGAGTCGGAAAGCGCCTTGCTCTGATCTGCGTTTTAGAAACCTCGCTCTCTGGGCTTGGGAGACCTCAGCAGTGGGAGCCAGTAGAGTGGATGGGACCCCTCAGTGGGAACGGGCTGCAATCCACGCGACGGGAGAGGCTGGGAGTGTCACAGACCTGGGCTAGAGTCCAGGCTTTGCTACGCTCTCTCTATTCCATGGGACTTCGGGCGGTTCCGTTCTACAGCAGAACCTCAGTTTCCCTGTGTATAGCACAGAGACAAAGAGACCCTAATCCTCCTGAAATTGCTGTGAGGAGTAAAATTTTAAAGTGCACGTAAGAGCTGCCAATATATATGTGTACGTATATATGTATATTTATAAATACATACGTTATATATATCTATACATAGAATGTTTTTATATATTTATAGATTTTATTTAAGTGAAATTTATTGTGGCACCAGGCTGGCTCAGTGGATTAAGCGTCTGACTTCAGGTTCAGGTCATGATTTCATGGTTCATGAGTTCGAGTCCCACCATTAGGCTCTGTGCTGACAGCTCAGAGCCTAGAGCCTGGAGCCTGCTTCAAATTCTGCCTCTCTCCCTCTCTCTCTGCCCCTCCCCTGCTCACTGCTCTGTTTCTCTGTCTCTCAAAAATACATAAACTTTAAAAAGTGAAATTTATAAAATGTACGTATATATATTACATATGTATGTATATATATGAAAGTTTTGTCCTCTTTTCCATGCTTTAAAAAAAAAAACAACTTCCTTTTAAAAATGTATTTCCTCTGACCCGTGTGACTTGAGCGTGTCTCCCAAAGCCAGCAGGGAGGGGATTTCTTGGGCTGCTGCTGGAGCACAGCGCTCCGGCCCGGCCCAGTGGGCAGCGCAGTGGAGATCCCGTAGACGGGGCCTCTGGAGGGCCGGTCTGGCAGCCCCTAGGACCGGTGACTGTCGGCCAGCGGACGCGCAGCCCCAGAAGTGCGGCGACAGCGAGGGCCAGACGTTGGGAGAAGCTGCCGAGCGCGTGGAGGGAGGGCCTGGGCGAACCGCAGCTGCCCCACTCGGGTGTTGGCGTGGGCCGCCCTGTGGCCCGAGCGGTGCAGGGCTGCCTGAACCAGGATCTGGGGGGCCCAGGGGAGCCCCGTCACCAGCAGGGGCCCCCTCCGGCACACCTGCCCCTGTGTTCTGTCTGCCGCCAATCCTAGTCGCCTTCAGCCTGCCGTCCCTTCCCCTCCTCCCCCACCCCTGCCTGATAGGGAAAGGACCTTGTCCTTACCTTACCGGGTTGCCTCCGGGGTGCTCCCTCCTCCTGGCCTGACGGGTGTCACCATCCCTAGAAGTCGCCCCTGAGCCTTAGTTTCTATGATTTCCTCCAAGAAGTCGGAGTCGGTTCTTCAGAAGGAGGAAAGCTAACCCCTCGGCTGGGGGCTTCATGGAATAATAATCATGGAAAAAGCCTACAGTGAGAGGGTGTTAATTACGTTTTACAAAGGGGGAGATTTGACCTGTGGAAGGTTAGTGACTTTGCCGCAGTGGAATAATCAAGATTATTATCCTGGGTGCTAGTAAGTAGAAACTGTCTCCAACTACGTAACCAGCACCAAAGTCATTAATTACAACACAAGAACAACTCCAAAGAGGAGAATGTGGCTCTAGGAGCTTCTGGAACAAGGACTGGACAACCTCAGGCCTCTCAGTTCCCAGCTTCTCTTTTTCTCCCTACCTCGGACAGCATGGCCCCCCAGAGGCCACCACAGACTGGCTGACTGCCAGGCCAAGTCCCATTTCCGAGTCCCCTCTGAGAGAAAAGTTGCTTGGCTGACTCTGGTCCCTTGTCTACCCTGAATTCTATCCACGGTGGCAGGGTGGGGAGGGTGGCTTCTGGGCAAGTCCTTCTTGGTTTTCTCGGGTGTGGAGCGAGAGAAAGTTCTGAGGAGAATGAGAATGATGAATTGGGAGAATACAACACAAGCCTGCCACGTAGAGGCATACTGAGAATAGAGAGAGAACTTACTCAAACCCAGTGCTCTCTCCACCAGCTAGACCCTCCAGACTTTTAAAACAGAGAGACCACATGGAGACGGAACCTCCCTCCTGCCATCGGCCCTGCTGCTGATCGAAATGGTGACTGCAACTCAGAAAAAGACCATCTTCCTCAAGCTGTTTTACAGCTGGAAATTTTTCATCATAACCAAACAAATCTCCTTTGACTTCAGCGTGAAAGGCGCCCCCTGGAGTTGCGGAAGAGCACAGTCTCTACAGAGCGAGTGTGACCTCGAGCCTAACAGAAAATAGACAATCCTGTCACCCAGGGTCTGACCCACCTAGCCTCTCCCTTGTTCCACAGGCTGTTACTGAGGCTCCACGGAGGAATCCCGGGGTGCAAGGAACACAGCATGGAAAAGCATGACATGCCCGGCTTTGCCTCTGCCGGACTGAGTCTAAGAAGTATTTGATGCCATGTCCTTATGAGGAAGCTTGGCTGGTTGTATCCTGAAGTATCCTGATTTAAGCTGGCCTGGTAACTCCTCCTTCAAAGGAAGGAAGACTTTGATGCTGGCGGTAGCAAATGGTGGCCTGGTCAGCCAGTTAAAGGGAAGTCCTTGGTGGGGCGCCTGGGTGGCTCAGTTGGTTAAGCATCTGAGGTTCAGGTCATGATTTCACAGTTCATGGGTTCGAGCCCCGTGTCAGGCTCTGTGCGGACAGCGCAGAGCCTGGAGCCTGCTTCGGATTCTGTGTCTCCCTCTCTCTCTGCCCCAACCCCCACTCACGCTCTGTCTCTCTCTCTCTCTCAAAAATAAATAAAATATTTAAAAAATTAAAAAATAGAAAATTAAAAATAAAGACAGCTGAGCCTGGAGCTGAGGTGGGAGGAGATGCGACAGTGAATCTGTAGATGCGCCGTTAGCAGCTCTGATTCTGCCCGCTTGCCTCCCTCTAGTGATTGCCGGCCTTTGGCAATAATGCCTTTCAGCATTATTGGGCCTCAGGTCCCTTCTAGTCTTGCCTTGGCCTCCCACCCCTGTGTAACGGAGACGGTCTTCACTGATGCAAAGATGTACTAATACAAGTCATCTCCCACCCATTCCGTATTGTTAGCTAGACTCTTAACTGATTTGACAAACATCCCCAAAGACTGTTGGCAAATAGATTGATGACAGCCTGGAAGGAAGTCTCCAGTGGTTCCAGGCTGCATTGTAAACAGCTATTAGAATAAAGGCATCGAAGGCACGTTTGTCACATTTATGAAGGATGCAAAGCAGTAATCAAGGCTAGGAGATAACTGATCTATTGAATGCCAGGGTCAAGACTTGGGAAAAGTTTTCGTTAGCTTATAAGAACGGGTGGTAGCTACCGAAAACATGAATAGGAATTTGCAAAGTCAGTCTTATGTTTTAAAAATGCTACCCAGAAAAGTGACACGTGACTTATCAGCAGGTTTTTTAAAAAGCTTCACAGGTTTCAGTTGATATAAAAGATAACCTGAGTTCATTTGGGGCCATATCCACGCACACTGCAAGCGTAAACTTCGCGGAATCCGCGAAGGCTCGGTGCCCAGAAGGAGAGTGGAGAGCGGCCCGCTCTGCTCTGTGCGGCCTAGTCCAAACCTGAAATACATTCTGATACAGACTCCTAAGAAAAAAACCGATAAAGTTTGACTTGCGGTGTTGGCTAGTACAGTTATGGAACAGGAACACATGTCTGAATAATGATTGAAAGACCCAGAATCGCCAGGAAAAGAAAAAAAATTAACGAAGAAAATGATAGTGACCTTCCTACATATTTTTTGTATAAAAGGCCCTGTTCGTATAGATGTGTTCATTATCGACCCAGAACGTCAGGTTAGGAGCCCCGGGGGCCCATTACCGGCAGGTATACTTGGCCCTAACCTGTGAAAGGAGTTTCAAAAGAGTAGGTTGATCTAAATATGAGGTGTGTGTGTGTGTGTGTGTGTGTGTGTGTGTGTACGCATGATACTGAGCTCTCTGTCACAGAAGCATCCAGTCTCCACTGGATGATGGATGACCCAGCATCGAGGATGCCGTAAAGCAAATTCTCAAGTGTCCACTGTGCTTGTGGTGCTTTCCCAACACTGACACTCTAGGTGTCTGTGATTCCTTTATCTTAGCTGTACTTCTTTTCTTCTTTCTTCCCTCTTCCCCTACTCTTTTTTTTAAATGTTCACTTATTTATTTTGAGAGAGAGGGAGTGTGAGAGCGTGCACGGAAGGGAAGGGCAGAAAGAGAGGGAGAGAGAGAATCCCAAGCAGATTCCGAGTTGTCAGCCCAGAGCCCAACAGGGGAGCCGATCCCATAAACCATGAGATCACGAACCTGAGCCGAAATCAAGAGGCAGACACTGAATCGACTGAGCCACCCCGGCGCCCCACCTTGACCGAACTCTTTTATCTCTCCTCCCTCTGATGCTCAGTTTGGCAAGAAGACAGTAGACAGGCGCTCTAGTGTTTCAAAAGTGGGGACACTGGTGACTTCCCTTTCCCTCCTTCTCTCTGCCCATGTTCAGACAGTGCAGAAAACGCTTACGCTAGTGGAGGCGGCCTCACCGCCCTCTGGGACACCCATAATCTGGGGCAGTGATGCTTGTCCCTCGTGGGACTTGAGCGCAGATGGATGCCAGAGGCAAGAAAATATATTAAACCCAGCGCATCTAAACAGGTCTTGTTAACAGTACTTCTTAAAAAGCCTATAAGGAAGCCGCCGTGGTGACAGTATTATCTCTTGTGTTTTCCTCCAGGGAAGGTCCTGGTCAGCAGCGAAATGGGCATCAGCCGGTCGGCTGTGCTGGTGGTGGCCTACCTGATGATCTTCCACAACATGGCCGTCCTGGAGGCCTTGATGACCGTGCGCAGGAAGCGGGCCATCTATCCCAACGACGGCTTCCTGAAGCAGCTCCGGGAGCTCAATGAGAAGCTGATGGAAGAGAGGGAAGAAGACTACAGCCAGGATGGGGGGCTAGAGGAGGCTGAGGAGGGCGAGGACGCGGGGAGCAACGGCAGGGCCCGAGTGCACGCCCTCACGGTGGAGGAGGAGGACGACACCACCAGCCACCTGAGCGGCTCCTCCTTGGGGAAGGCCAGCCGGGCCTCCAAGCCCCTCACCCTCATCGACGAAGATGAGGAGGAGAAGCTATATGCGGAGTGGAGGAAGAGCCAGGGCCTCCCCACGGGCAAGGCCCCTCAGGGTGGAAATGGCAGGCGCTCGGCCCCCGGCCAGGGCGGGGAGGAGGCTGAAGACGAGGATGTGGACCGGATGATCCGGGAGTGGCAGAGCCGAAATGAGAGGTACCAGGCAGAAGGGCATCGGAGGTGGGGTAGAGAGGAGGAGGAGGAGGTGGAGGCGGGCGACGCGGGCTCCTTCGTGCGGAGAAGCCGAAGGCACACCCTGAGCGAGAGCAGCACCTCGGAGAGCGTCTGCAGTCACGACCTCCGGGTCCTGAGGCAGCAGCTGGAGACCAGCGGCCAGAGCCGAGGCGGGAGGCGGCGCTCTGACTCCGTGTCCACAGAGAGCACGTGGGACACGTGGAACCAGAGACTGCTGGAGATCGAGAAGGAAGCCGCCCGGGAGTATCACTCCAGGAGCCAGCGGGAGGAGGCGGCCGCGGGCTCCGAGGCGGGGGGCCGGGCCGCGAGAGGACGACGAGGCAAGTGTGGCCTCTGAGGCCAGCTCGTTCTACAACTTCTGCGGCAGGAACAAGGACAAGCTCACCGCCCTAGAAAGGTGGAAGGTCAAGAGGATCCAGTTTGGATTCCACAAGAAAGAGCTGGGGGCAGGGGACGGCGACAGTGAGCCGGGGCCAGAGGAGGCCGAGGGCGAGAAGCGTTTCTCCGACGTCGACCTGACGGCCTACCAGGCCTGGAAGCTGAAACACCAGAAGAAGGTAGGCGGCGAGAGCAAGGAGGAGGTAGTGGAGCTCAGCAAGGGAGAGGACTCCGCCTCGGCCAAGAAGAGGCAGCGGAGGCTGGAGCTGCTGGAGAGAAGCAGGCAGACGCTGGAGGAGAGCCAGTCCATGGGAAGCTGGGAGGCAGACAGCTCGGCCACCAGCAGGAGCCTCCCCCTGTCTACCTTCTGGTCTGCGGCCCCTTCGGTCAGTGCCGATGAGGATGTGGCATCAGTCCTCAGCACCCAGAGCCTCAGCTCCCGCCCCTCTCAGGCTGGGAGCAACCTTGGGGGACGCCCGGCCTCTGTCCCCATCACGGCACTGCCCAACCTGCCCGTGGGGCCTGGAGACACCATCTCCATCGCCAGCATTCAGAACTGGATTGCCAACGTGGTCAGCGAAACTCTTGCCCAGAAGCAAAATGAAATACTACTGCTGTCCCGCTCGCCCTCCGTGGCAAGCGTGAAGGCGGCGCCTGCGGCCAGCTGCCTGGGGGACGACCAGGTGTCCCTGCTCAGCGGACACAGCAGCTCCTCCTTGGGCGCGTGCCTACTGCCTCAGAGCCAGCCAGGACCCAGCTCCGACTCTCGGTCCCTGCTGTCCTCCCACACTGCACAGGGCTCAAGGGCTGAAGGTCTCGGGGGCAAAGTCAGGGGGACCAGCAAGCCTGTCTACAGCCTCTTTGCTGACAATGTCGACTTGAAGGAGCTGGGCCGGAAGGAGCGGGAGATGCAAATGGAGCTGAGGGAGAAGATGTGCGAGTACAAGCTGGAGAAGCTGGCCTCCGACAACAAACGGAGCTCCCTTTTCAAGAAGAAGAAGAAGGTCAAGGAAGATGAGGATGATGACGTGGGTGACAGGGACGAGGACGCTGACAGTGCCATAGGGAGCTTCCGGTATTCTTCCCGCAGCAATTCCCAAAAACCCGAGACGGACACCTCCTCCTCCCTGGCTGTCTCTGATCGCCGCGGAAGCGCTGGCAGGGCTGGCGAAGAGATGGACGGCAGTATCGCTAAGTGGCTCAGTGGCCTCAGGACAGAGGAAAAATCTCCTCCCCAAAGCGATTGGTCTGGAAGCTCCAGGGGGAAGTACACCAGATCTTCCCTGCTCCGGGAGACGGAGTCCAAGTCCTCGAGCTACAAGTTCTCCAAATCCCAGTCGGAGGAACAGGACACGTCCTCCTACCACGAGGCCAATGGCAACTCCGTAAGGAGCACTTCACGGATCTCTTCCTCCTCTACCAGGGAGGGCAGAGAGATGCACAAATTCTCTAGGTCGATGTTCAGTGAGACCTCGAGCTCCCGAGAGGTGAGCCCAGAGCCCTACTTCTTCCGTCGGACCCCCGAGCCCTCGGAAGGGGAAGAGTCCCCGGAACCACGGCGTCGGAACTGGGCCAGACCAGGGACTGGGAAGATGTGGAAGAGTCGTCCAACTCAGACTTTTCTGAATTTGGAGCCAAGAGGAAATTCACCCAGAGCTTCATGAGGTCTGACGAGGAGGGAGAGAAAGAGAGGATGGAAAACAGAGAAGAAGGGAGGTTTGCTTCAGGGCGGCGGTCCCAGTATCGGAGAAGCACTGACAGAGAGGAAGAGGAAGAAATGGACGATGAAGCCATCATTGCTGCCTGGAGACGTCGGCAGGAAGAAACCAGGACTAAGCTGCAGAGAAGGAGGGAGGATTAAGCTGGGCCAGGTGGACCTGGGAGACTGAGAACATGGGAAGAAGACGTACAGCATAGCACAGGGATCGGGACACACATTGCCACCACCCACCGAGGGACGGGGATGTGGAGAGGATCATTCTGAGGGCCAGAGCCTAAATGAGAGGTACCAGGCAGCAGGGTCCCAGAGGTGGAATAGAGAGGAGGAGGAGAGCTGTCGGTGTGAGGTCTGAATGCTAGGCCAACTGACACCATTTTCTGTTGCCCAGTGTCCTCTTAAGCTTTGACTCTTCATTTGTGTATTTGACAGTGTCTATCACCTACTGGAGAGGTGAGCTTGCGATGGAACCATAGCTTGCCAGAGACTTCGGCTTACGTGCAGGAAGACTGAATGCAAGACATGGTTCCGTTGGTGGTTTTGTAATGAGACCCAGGAAAGTTCTCCTGTGGCAAGTCTCACCTCCCCTGACAAAGCTGTGCTCTGGTTGTTTCTTTTACATGGTTTGGATCTCCATTAAAGTGGTTATGTTGTCAAACACTTCCCCTTCATTCTGGTCACTTTTAGCTCGTTGAATTCACCTTAAAAGACAGAGATGGGTTATCATGAGGCAGCCTCACCTCATTCCATAATGCAGTGCCTCCAGACAGTACCACTATCATCACATTAAAACAGTAATCAAGTATTTCATCTATGATACAATGTAGTGGGAAGACATGAGGAAGACCCTTGATAGTAACAGTGAATTAGACAGAGATTGGGTTTTATTGTGGTAAGAGATACAGGTGGAGGGGGGGGGGGTCCCTCGGAAACAGCAGGGAAGCAAAAGCAAACCATGGGGGGTGGAAAGAAAAGAAGCCCAATGCAAAGAGATGGAGACAGGGTTTTGTGAAATCTTGTTGTCGCCCTTGCTTTTCATTCCTTGGAGGATGGTTGGACAATGCAGTGGGCAGCCCACTGGATCCTTCCTGCACTCTGGATGAGCTGGATTGGTGAGAATTCTTTATGCTTTATTCCCTAAGGCATGTCTGCCTTCCAGAACACAGGTTGGGTTGCTGAATCCAGCAGACATGTTTTGAGCACAGTATGACAAGCATTGGTGGATTGGTTTCTACAATTCCTTTCAATTTGCAGTACCTTGCAGAGTTTGAAAATAGGCATGTGCCATGCAGGGCTCCAGGATGTCTGGTTCAATCGAAAAATCCAATTCAGGAGATACAGATGGCCATAGGATGATTAATGGGAGAGAAGAAGGGTGGCAAGGAATCCACCAACAAGGTGATCGCTAATCGTGTGACCAGCTTTTTTGTTTAAACTGAGAGTCACAGGATGTGGAGATTATGTAACCTTGCTATGTGGATTATTAGTCAAGCATCAAACATTTCTATGAGCACAAAGATAAAAGAAGGCAGAAGGGAGCAGACATGAGTACAAACTCGGAACTGCACGTAGTTGCTGTCAAAGCAATTGATTTAATTTGCTCACCTTCTCTCTAATCCTTCAGGCTACAGTTCAGCTACATCTGATGGTGCCCCTCTCCTCTCTGGTTGCGAGGAAGAATGAGGCCGTGGAAAAAATACTGCTCAGCTTTTGTCCCATTTGCCCCTTCCCTTCTCCCTTTGCTCATTGAATTTCAGTGAGCCTTGGTCCCTGGTTTCCAGAGCTTGATAGAACGTTCTCATCATATAAAATAACATCATCTTAATAGGCCTGGGAGGTTCTCAGTTGGTTGAGCGTCCAACTCTTGGTTTTGGCTCAGGTCATGATCTTATGGTTCGTGGGTTCAAGCCCTGACTCAGGCTCTCTCTCTCTCCCTTTCTCTCTCTCTCTGCTTCTTCCCCACTCACTCTTTCTCTCTCTCAAAATAAATAAACTTTAAAAAAAATGCCTCCCAGCAAGAAGGCTAGTTGTAGCCCATTTTTGGGTGTGCACAAGGCTTCCTCTCTCATTTCACTCCTATGGGGAAGTTTCTGGCACAAGCAGAGGAGGTCAGTCTTCTGGAGGGAGCAACGAGAATGTCCCTGGGACAACAGCTGTCTTTTCCTTTACTTATCTTATTGCCTTGAATAATCTTGTAATTTGAGGGTAAATACTAAGAAAGCCAAGGTCAAGGATGAATAGACCGGATGAACCGACAGGCCAGCTGAGCAGCTGCCCCTGCTACCCATCCATTGGAGTGAGTTAACTCAGCCTTTGACCATCTCTCTCTCTCTTCTTTAACATACATGAAAAATACACATAAGGTGATCTCAATCACATCGAGGTAGACAAGAAATGTTTTTAAAACATACTTAGTCGCTCCCAACTCATACCCCATTGAATGGATGTTGAACAAGCGTGTAAAACTCTTGGTCTCGAGAGTCACCCAGTCTTTCCCCAGCCTTGAGTGTGAGCCTTGGGGGACACGACCACCTGGCCTGCTTTTAGCTGTGCTCATAGTCTAGAAGGCAACACTGGCCCCCATGTGAAGGAGCTCAGCTCATTAGAGGATGAAACTAGAGAGGGGCAGGGTCAAGACCTGGAGAAAAGCCTTTGCTTGCTGGGTCTCCAAGAGAACTCCTTTCAAATCCTGTAGTTGGAGAGGTGTCTGAGAATTTAGGATTCAGAATTCAGCTTATTCCTGGAGCCCAGACTTAATTTTGGGAAATGACACCCAATTTTATGTGATTTTTGATGAGCTTGAAGGAATAGCTGAGATTTAGAGCGTTGGGATCACAGCTGTGACTTCTGCACTAGACCAAACCCAGGGCGACAGGTTGCACTCCAGTCTCTGAATGACACTGAAATGTATGTGTTGTCTGTAAAGGTCCCAGTAAATGGCACACCCCCATTGGAAACCAGTGAGAGTTTCATGCAGGAACTATGCACAGAGGCATGGGCAGGGGTAAGGGGGTGGGAAGGAATAGTAAAGCACCCAGGTACTAGCAATAGTGAGAAAAGGATACCACCCTAAAGCTGAAGGGACAATGTGGGGGCGCTGTTTGCAGAGCCCAGAAAAGCCACAACCACGAGAGAAGAGCCATCCAACAACTTGGCAGAGGAGTAGGAGGAACGAAATACCCTGACCTCTCTCTCTTCCTAGCATGTCATGTCATGCTCATAACTTTCACTGGCCAAACCTACCTGGAATCCAGCAGGAAGGGGAGCCCAGTATTGGAGTGCTGGAGAAGAACAAAAAGTGGATCTGAAGGGGCAAACAGGATGACCAGCACAGAGATGAAAACATTTAAATGGAAAGGCCGTGTCTGTGGAGCCTCCCCAATGATGTCGTTTTAAACGACTGAGGGGCACCTGGGTGGCTCAGTTGATTAAGCATCCGACTTTGACTGAGGTCATGATCTCGCGCGGTTCATGAGTTCAAGCCCCATTTCGGGCTCTGTGCTGGCAGCTCAGAGTCTAGAGCCTGCTTCCGATTCTGCTCCCCACTCACACTCTGTCTCTGTCTCTCTCAAAAATAAATAAACATTAAAAAAAATTAAACGACTGAGAATGCTATGCGCTGAACACAAGATTGATCTGCTCTTAAGAATTAATTGATGATTGGAACAGGGTTTTAGCTAGACAAAACCAGCTAATGGAGTCAGTAATTTTGTTTTACAGGAAAGAAAAGAGAAGACAGATCTGAATCTAAGTCCTTTGCCTAGTCCTGAGTTGTGTAGAAGTCACTAGGAGAAAACTCCCACAATAAGGGAGAATAGTGTGTAGAAGGGGACCCCACAAGAGTGGAAATACTGCCCAGAGTTCTGAGGTGGGGGGTGAAAAAGACAGAACAGATTTTTTTGCCTCAAAGGTGAGGCTTTGGAGGGGAAATGAAAGCATGGAGGCTGTGAAGAAACAACATATATCAGAAGCATGCCAGAAGGAAGCAGGAAGCCCAAATTAGGGTAATTCAAAAAGGGAGGCCCACAAAGGAGCCATTTACAATGCTGTGGGCAGAGTGTAGAGGGGTAGTGGGCACCCCAGGGCCAGGGGTCACATCTCTAGGCTGAAAAGGCAAGCACACTGAGCCGTCACGGGAGCCCTAGAGACAGAGAGGGCTGGCTGCGTGGAGGGGGCTGTCTTACAAGTGCTGATACCTTTGGTCTTGGGAGCCAGCCCGGCAGGACCCCACAGGAAAGGAGCCAGAGGTGTTGAGCCTCCAGTCTCCTGCCGGTCTCCCCACAAGCCAAAACCCAGAGGCAAGAGAGTTGGTGCGTGTGTAGTGCCTCTGATCTTATGGGCACAGAGGAGGGCGGGGAGCATGGGGTGTGGAGCTGGAAGGGCAACAGGAAGACCTCCAACAGCGAAGCGCCACCGGGGCCAGTGCACCTGCTGTCCTGGGACAGAGTGGTGAGGCCCGATTAGGAAGACTGCTTTCGGTGTTAGGAACGTTACAGAAGAGGGATGTGAATTTCTCTGGCCTCTCTTCACTCCCGGGGTGGCTTGGGAGAAGTATTAACCAATGACAAATGAGTCTAGGCTCAGTAGTGTGCCAGCTCTATCAAAAGAGCATCCACTGAAGCCCGAAACCTCGCAGCCAGGTCTGACACCTCCCTGCCCGTCTTGCCTGTACCTGGGCCAGGTAATTCCACCCGCTACCTTTGTCCCCTTCATTCTGTAACCAATTCTACTCTCCAAACCAGGCCTCCTTTATTCCCCTCCTGGCTGTTGTGACTGCCCTCCTAACCAGTTCCAGATTCGTCTCTTTTCTACCTAGTCTAGAACCAAACTAATCTTTCCAGGTTCATAATTCTGGTTCTTTTGATTCCTTGGCTTAAAAACTGCAATGTTCCCTACTGCCTACGGGATGAAGTTTAATGTCTTCACTTGGCGATCGAGGGCCACCTTATCTTCCGTGTCTAGCCCTCGCCGTTGCTCCCCTCAGGTGTCACACCTCCCATTCTGTGTGAACAGCACACCGTTCCACACCCTCCACTGTGCCCTTTCTTAGGCTGTCCCCTCTGCCTCAGGCACTCACATGCCCTGCCCGCCCCCCTGCTGTGGACCCATCACCCTCCAAGCGTCTCCTCTTCTGCTAAACCTCTTCCAGCCTCCTTAGCCACACGAGTCTCTTCCTTCTCTGACATTGCACAGTGTTCTGCTTACTCTTGTCTTTGATGCTTACCGCTGTCTGCTTTTTATTACAGGAATCAGGTACATAGGATAAGAATGTCTATTAGGATTATTGTGAGGTGATAATTAAATAAGATATTATTTTAACATACCTAGACAGGTGATGGCATACTGTAGAATCTACGTTGCTGTACATTGTTGTGTGTAATTCTATAATAATACTGTGATCACTGTTATAATTATTAATAGACACAATGTGGTAAAGTGGTTAAGAACACAGTTTTGGAACCTAATGGAAAAACAGCCCATACTTTATTAAGTGTTTACCATGCTTCAGGCACACTAAGAGCTTTAGCATGGATTATCCACTTCTTCTCCTCAAAATCTTACCCTTCAGTTTTTTACTTCACTTTGTTGAAGTACATGATGTGCTAAACACAATGAGAGGCACTGGCAATTCAGGAGAAATCAAGACACAAGTGACCTTGCCCTCAAGGGGCTAATAAGCTTATTAAGGGAGCTAGGCAGTGAACAAGGAATTTTGAAGATTTAGAATATTACTTGTTTATTTATTATCTGCCTGCCTATTTGTTTGTCTCTCCCTGCTAAAATGCAATTCCTGGGACTCTTGGCTGGCTCAGTTGGAGGAGCATGGGACTCTTGATCTCGGAGTCATGAGTTCAAGCCCCACGTTGGGCATAGATCTCACTAAAACATAAAATAAAAAACAAAATAAAATAAAATGGGATAATGCAAGCCTCATGGGGGTACCTGCAGTTCACTATTGTGTCCCCAGCACCCAGAAGTCAAGCCTAGGTTAAAAGGTAGTGTTAACAAACATGTGTTGTGGCTGAAGACAACAGTGCTCTGAGAGAAGTAACCCAGTAACACAGTGGAAAAAAATGGTGGGTGGGGAGTGGGTGGTGATAGAGTGGTCAGGGGAATATCTTTTCTAATGATGAGAAGGAGCCAGCCAGGTAAGGACCCCAAGGAAAGACAGCCTCTGCAGAGAAACCGATGGGGACACTGGGGTCTGGAGAGGTGAAACCATGAGTGACCCAAGGTCATATGGCAACTCCATGTCAAAGCCAAAATGCAAATTGAGACAATCTGATTTCAGAGCCTACACACTTGACAGAGCAGGTGGCATCGGTAGAGTACATCATAAATGCTCAATAAGTATCTTTTACATCCACTACTGGACTGGAAGTTTTCAAATCACTCTTATTTTAAAAGCATGGATCTATTGATCAGCTAGTTAATTAATGATTCAGCATTGGTCATTTTTAGTACTCAAAGAAGTCGGTTTGTTTCAGTTTAGTTTCAGAGTGATCGTTTTCCTTTTTTCTCCCCATTATGAGTGAGCAAAACTGTTAGGGTGGGATGGGAGAGCGATGGGGTGTGTTCCAGGATACTGGAAATCGGAGGGAATTCCAGACTTCTACGGGAGGCACAGCAGTTCAGGCACCCACTTGGGAGAGCAGCCCCCATTTCACTGACTGCTGGGCCAGAGTTGCTGAAAGCATTTCTCTCCAAGTCGGGGTGATACTGCAGGTACCTCAATAGAGGCCAGTTTTGACTAAAGTCCATACTCTCCAAGGTGGAGCTGAGGTTGATGTGGAGAGAAGGGAGGGGAGAGGAAAGCCACTCCAAAAGCTGGCACAGTTATGACCAGTCCCGGCCCTGCTCTGGGCCAGCGATGGCAAGCCTGCTCTGACCTCACTCACGTGAGGCTGCGAAGAGCGGTTTGGGGAGAAGCGAGTATTCCTCAAAGGAACGGAGAGCAGCAAAGGTCCCTGTGGCCAGCAAAAGGGCAGACAGCAGGCATGACTCACTGCCCCTTGCAGGACTCTGAGAAGACGTGGCTTAAATGGATTGTTGCCTTATTAAAGTTACTGGAACAAGAAGACAGTGCAAACAAGTCCTCAGACAGGAAGACGATTTAGTAGCTTCCTGTTCCTGGTCCTGCTGTCCCCAAAGAGCGGCCTAGCAAGAGAGGCAGGTAGCTGGCCACCTCTCAGCCAAGTCCCACTTAGCCCTGCTGACCAATACAACTCTGTAAAACCACTGGGTTGTTTTTGTTAAAATATTTGGGGCACCTGGGTTAGGCGTCCGACTTTGGCTCAGGTCATGATCTCGCAGCCTGTGAGTTCAAGTCCCATGTCAGGCTCTGTGTTTTCAGCTCGGAGCCTGGATACAGTGTCAGATTCTGTGTCTCCCTCTTTCTATGTCCCTCCTCCACTTACACTCTGTGTCTGTCTCTCTCAAAAAATAAACATTAAAAAAATTTAAAAACAATTTTTTTAACATTTATTTATTTTGGAGAAACAGAGAGGGACAGAGCATGAGTGGGGGAGGGGCAGAGAGAGAGGGAGACACAGAATCCGAAGCAGGCTCCAGGCTCCGAGCCATCAGCACAGAGCTGGACGCAGGGCTCGAACCCATGAACTGGGGGATCATGACCTGAGCTGAAATCGGACACTCAACCGACTGAGCCGTCCAGGCGCCCCTGCAAAACCAATGTTCATATCCCCACTTCACAGATGAGAAAAGTCAGACTTAAAGGGCTTAAGTGATGTACCCAGAATCACAGCATATGTAGGGGAACAAAAACTTGAAGCTAGGTATGTCTCATTATAAATCCACTATTTCTAGCACACCGTTTTGCCTTTAAGAAAGATCTGTGCCCAGAAAGGATTAAAACCAGGATTGCAGAGAAATCTGAAATCCGACTGCAGGGCTGCATCAAGAAGATGTAGTCCCTGAACAAAGCCGGTGCTGCAGTTGGCCTCCCTCCATCCTCTGTGCTAGTAGCCCTCTCACTAATAAACAGTCCAGCGCAAAAGAGTGTCGGGAAGATGACAAGCCCAGAGCCCCCAGGGACTGCTCTTAAATAGGAGCTTTACCTACAGGACGGATGTTCAAAGAGGTTCAGTTTTCAGCACGCGCTCTCCTCCCTTCTCTTGGGAGAGAAGCTTTCATTCCAGGGAGTCACAATATTTGCGTGTATTTCAGACAGCTTTCTCTTTTTAAAGCTGCTCAGCACAGGTAGTTATGTAGCTCTTGATTTATTACAAAGGCTGCAGGGGGAGATGGCAGAGAGCTGGAGGGTGTGTGTGCGCGTGTGTGCGTGTGAGAGAGAAACAGAGACAGCGATGGAAACAGAGACAGAGAAGGAGAAAATCACTCATCCTCACAGTCTTTCAAACAGAAGGAAAATGCCCCCTGCTTGATAGCAGTGGGGTCAGGAGGCATGAGGACTTCACATACAGCAAACATTTAGACAAATGGGTCTAACCCTAGACCCGTTCAGTTGACCTGTATTATAATATATTAATCAACAACAGTTGGGACCTGCCAAAAAAGATCTCCTTTGCTGGTTTCATCCATTCTTTGCTTCCTTCATTCAACCAGCACTTAGGGAGTGCTCTCTAGAAGACAAGAATTGTTCTGGGCGCTGCAAATGCAAAGAATGAAACACAGCATCTTTCTCCGAAGAGCTTGGATGCTCTGGTGGGTTCTGACAAAGAATGGCACTTGGGAGCCCAGAGGCAATTTTGGCTTGAAATCCCAGCATTAGACTCGTTCCTTTGAATCAAGGCCCAGCTGCACTTAGAGTGTCTGTGAATTGGGGGTAACTCAGTGGCATAGGGGGTCCCTTTGAAATGAGACAGATCCTGAGAAATCTGGATGAAATTTGATGAGGAATATCAAAATGTCCGGGAACCTGTAAGTTGTGACAGAGGAATAACAAAGGCAACATGAGGCCATTTGCAAATCAAGAAAGACCCTTTCCCTCCTTTCCCTCTATCGATTTAAGTATCTTAAAATGTACATCTCAGTACACGCTACAGTGAGTCACAAGACCACACAACTCACTTCAAACATGCTGGCCCTCCACTCCAAATTTTCTTTTCTTTAAAAAAATTTTGTAATGTTTATTTATTTTTGAGATAGAGAGAGACAGAGCATGAGCTGGGGAGGGGCAGAGAGAGGGAGACACAGAATCCAAAACAGGCTCCAGTCTCCGAGCTGTCAACACAGAGCCCGAAGCAGGGCTCGGATTCACAGACTACGAAATCATGACCTGACCTGAAGTTGGAAGCTCAACCAATGGAGCCACCCAGGCGCCCCTAAATTTTCTTTTCTTTTTAAAATCTGTGTGTCAGCATTTCAGCCAAGCCAATCAAAGCTTTTTATTTGATTACGATAGTTGCGGAGTTTTAGGTGATAATGTTTACTTGACATAAAAATATCATGTCTGCTGTGATTGTATACTGGATGGTTTTTAAAATTTGCATTTATGATCATAAAATATTTTTACTGCCACACTACTGAACAAGATGAACTAGGCCCTCTAAACTCTGGCCTTGCAAGCCTGACCCTCGATGAAGTCTCAGTGTTAGGACTGAGTTCTGTCCAGATGAATGCTACACGCCTGGGCATGGTCAGCCATTAGCTGCCCACGGCACCTTCAATGTCTCCACTGGCCTGGCCAAGCAAACAGCATTCACTACAGAAGGCAAGTGAACAGAACAATTTAATTCCACGGACAGCCTTCAAAATTTCCTTCCTTCCCTTTAGACGATAAAATGTCATTTCATTAACTTGTGCATCCATCTATATAAGATGCCTATCATGCTGTGTTTATTTCATTATGATAAAGCTAAGAAACTATCAAGAAAATCATAGAATAAAATGGCTTCAGACATTATTCTTCCATCTTTTTTGTGGTTACATAAAATTATGTTTCTTTAAGTCAGAAGCTTTAAGTCAACTTTCGGCTGCAGGAATGTAGCCCATGCTACCCCCACCCCCTGATTTCTCCACACAATCTCTCAACTTGTCTCTGAGAGACTGTATTCCACCAAAGTTTCCAGGGCTCACCAAGACCTTTCTATAAGCCACAGTCGGCATATACCAGCTTATGTGACTCTATACCATCTCGGTGACCTAACAACAATCAAAAGAAGTCATTTAATCACCACTTTGCACTGGAAAAATAGGTTCAGGAGTTAAAGAAATTACTCAAGGGCAATCAATTGGGAAAGACAGAGTAGGGAATCCACCTTATAACTTTGAGCCTAGATCCCACAATTTCTCCACTCCGCTGTTTTGATTGATTTTAGTTCTAGATCCAAAGCAATACGTGATAGCATTTCAATTATTTTACTTAAAAGTAATTAGTTAATAATTAAAATGTGACTACTACATAGTAGACTTTTTAATTTTTATTATTTATTTATTTAAAAATTTTTTTTAAATATTTATTCATTTTTTGAGAGACAGGGAGAGACAGAGTGGGGGAGGAGCAGAGAGAGAGGGAGACACAGAATCTGAAGCAGGCTCCAGGCTCTGAGCTGTCAGCACAGAGACTGACATGGGGCTCAAACCCACTGACCTGAGCCAAAGTTGGGAGGCTTAACCGACTCAGCCACCCAGGTGCCCCAACTTTTTTCTTTAGTGTTATGGATCAGCAAGATGATTTTTCACAATTTTTTACTTCAATGCCCATCCTCTAGCCATTAGGAACTTCCTAGAAAATTAACAATTTCCTTAGGGTGTTTTTTTTTAAACTTTCTCTTTAAACAAAATTCTGGTTTTTCTCAAGAATATCTTTAAATTTCTAGACAACACTCCCTCCCCTCAAGCCTTTTCTGGAACAGTGATGTCTTTTTGCCACATTTTGAGTGTGGAAGAGTTCAGCTCAACATCGATTGGTTTAATCTCATGATTAGTCTTGAATGAAAGTGTTCTGGTTCTTTTCTCCAGTGTCAGGAGCCATCCTGGGCTCACAGGTTGAGACGTCTCCCTGTGTGGAAAAAGCAGATGTTGCAAGGTCTCCTGCCAACCAACTGGTGTCCAATACAATCTCCTTCTAATAACCTTTCAGGTCTGGATTTCTTGAACTGCTCTCTTTGGCCTCAAGGGATGTAATGCCCTTTTGTTTCATGGCATTTAAATAAAAAAGGGGACCTGGAGTGCATTGCTTCCAGGGATTACATCTGAATGAGAGTAACCTGGCCAGAAGTAACCTCAAAGTTGCCTCTTAGGGATAGGTTACACAAATTGATCATACAGAATAGCAGTTATGAGTTGGCTAAAAATTAGTGTAACTTATGTAGACGTGAGGCCGCTATTGTATAAATTTACTCATTCATAAGCAAAGGAGCTTAGACAAGCATTAGGAATTATGTCTTTACCAGATGAGTTACACTTCCCCCATTGTAGTTTAAAAAGCTAGACAGAATGACTCCTAACCTATCTATAGATGATTAACATAGGTATTAAGGTGACAATGTATGGACCCTCTGTTTACTGAGACTTATGATAACAACCTGCTTTCTTCATAAACATCCTGTTTTCTCCCCCTGCCACAAATTTACCTAATCCTACTTCAAAGACAGTATATGTTAATTAACTTAGGAGCAGAATCACAAAATAGCTAAGATAAGAATTGTTTCCTTTATGGTCAAAAAAGAATGAAGAAAAACAACATGCAAGACTGAGGAAATTGAGTTTTTGCTGATCAAAACACTTTGTTGCTAAAGATATCAAACTACGCTTACTGATGTAATGTCACTCCTTGATGTAATGTCATTTACTACCTTTAAATAAAGATACTGAGATCAGCAGGGCAGAGACACCTGCCTGGTTCCAGAAGCCTCGCTGCTCTCTCAAGTCATCATTGGGCCAACACTATTCATCCTCCAGGGACACCTGAGAGTGCCGTAGCTGGCCCATGGCACTCCAGTAAGGAACTGGATGACTTGGCACTCATTTGTTTGTTTGTTTATCAAAGTCTGTTTTGCTTCTCTGTGTGACACTGTGCACTAGTCCCTTAATGTTACCAATAATGTTTGGCACCACCATTGGTGAAATGCTCCCAGGCTCTATGACAGATATTTTCATACATTCTTTTATTTCATACTCATGACAATCCTATGAGATCGGCATTTCTATGCCCATTTTACAGATAAGGAAACAGATTCAGAGAAGTTTGATTACTTGAGCAAAGTCATACATCTATGGCAGGACTGACCTTAAAACACATTTCTGCTTGACTCTGGAGCCAACACTCTGTCTCACACCCTACTTGGCCTCCCAACTGCAAAATGCTCTAGCAGGTATGGCATGGGATTTTGAAAGGTCACGAACTTTTTCTCATACTCCTAATTCATTTTACCATCCCCTAACCCCTAAGTCAAGGACTAATATCATAAATCAACCCTGGGCACATAGTTTTTTTAATTGAGCAGTCTCTAATACTGATATTTCCCCAATCAGACGTCCTGATCATGTCTGGGGTTATTTCCTATGTTTGTTTCTTTATCCTTTGGGAAGAGACATGTGATCTGAGAGCATCTGCTATTTTCTGGAACAATGTTCTCATTTGGGTTTCAGCTTGCTGTAGGTATCAGATGTGCTTTGTCAGATTTGTTGGTGCGTGCCACAAACATCATTAACACCTGTTGTTCGAGAATGTTTGTGTAAAGTGAGAATGGCCTCTGATAGTAATGCCGCTATCAGCTTACTTAATTACATTGCTACTGCTTGATGTTCTAGGTACTTCGAAGGAGAGAAGAAAAATTCGCCCCTGCTAACGCTGTTCTGCAGTGGAGGTGTTTCTGCACAAGAGTCAATAAAAGAGATCTGTGCTTGTTGCAGACAGCGATCCCGTCACGGAATCACAGAAGCTTCCGCTAAAGGCTTGGTGAGATTAGTAACTTCTACAGACTTCTGGTGTCATTGGGAGTACAGCTGCTGTTGAAAGCGGGGTTCGTGGCTCTGGTCTGACAGAAACATTGAGGATAAGAAATGCCTGCATGCCAAAATAGTTTCCTATCAGAATACAATTTCCAGACAAGACAATGCCCACTGACAAATTAGAGAATCAATGTGAGAATATTTAAAAGGCAGATAATGAAACGTGAACTTAGATGATGTAAATCTTTACGCTTTCCCAATAACATTCTTGAGGTTTTTTGTCCTCCATTACCAATAATAATAATAATAATAATAATAATAATAATAAAATAAAAAGGAAAATTTCACTGAAGCAAATTTGGAACACACATACACACAAACACAAAAAGGAAAGAAAAGCTATCTGTAATCATAGTTCCCTGTTGCTATTTTTATGTGTTTATAAATACATACTTGTTATATCTTTGAGATCCTATTGTATACATTTTTAAATTTAATTTTCACTTGATATTTTTCCACTTAAGATATTTCCCTACAACGCAATTTTTAACAACTTCGTAGTATTCTATCTTGGGACTGTCTCATTCATTTTACAATTATGTTTTCTCGGGGCACCTGGGTGGCTCAGTTGGTTAAGTGCCCGACTTCGGCTCAGGTCATGATCTCGCGGTCTGTGGGTTCAAGCCCCGCGTCAGGCTCTGTGCTGACAGCTCAGAGCCTGGAGCCTGCTTCGGATTCTGTGTCTCCCTCTCTCTCTGCCCCTCCCCAACTCATGCTCTGTCTCTCTCTGTCTCAAAAATAATAAATAAACATTAAAAAAATTTCTACAATTATGTTTTCCCCTTTTCCCTATTATAATCAATGAGATGAATCACCTTATACACACCTGGCTGGGTAGCTGTCCAGTGATTTCTTCAAAATAAACTCCTGTAAGTTCTTTCCTCAGTGCATACATACTTAGAATCCAAAAACCAAAACCTCTTTGTAACATATGGTCCAACTGCCTTCTATGAAGTTTGTATAAATTCAGTATCAGCCGCAGTACCTAGTTCTCCACTCTGCCACCTGTGCTGGATATTAGCAAATACACTTATCTCTGTGAAAATCGTGTGATGCTAATGATGGCCGAGGTTATCAAATCCTTACTATGTACTAGGCACTGTGCTAATGTTTCCTAGAGCTGGAACCTCCTTGGCCATGCCTGCGCACCCACTGCTCCCCACCTCCAAATCCTCCCGTAAATGCTCCCTGCAGACCCATGTCCTTCTCTGAGTGCCCTCATCCTCTCCAGCCTTAAAAGAGACTTGGCGTTTCATTCAGGACCCAGCTTCAGCTGCAGCCGTCACAAGCAATGGCTATTTATACCTTTACCCATCACACACCTCAGGGCCGCATGCTAGAAGAAACAGCTGAAGGCGGTTGCCCACAGAAGGCAGAAATCAGCAGTGAGGAGAGCAGACGCAGGTCTCCTGATTTTTGTTATTAACTTTGTAATTTTATTTAACTTTAGAGATGATGTACATGTACATGGTGTAATGATGTGTATTACTTTGAGAAAAATTAAAAATAAGTTTTAAAGAAGAAAAGTATAGAAAGTATCAGTAGCTTGCCCCAAATCACATAATAAAATGCCATCTCATTCACATTTTTTAAGTATTACTGCTCACTCTGACTTTTTCCCATATGCAACTGACTGTTGTACCATTTGCAGTTGCTATGCCCTTTTCACTTTGGGGTGTCTATCTTTGGACAAATTTACATCTACTCTAGCTATAATGTACTTGGACTTTGTCATCTATCTTGCAAATAAATTATTTCCTTAGTTTATTTTCTTGCAGTTTTATTAACGCTATTTTTTAGATATATAGAAATTTTATGTTTTGAGAGAAGTCAAAAACATTTCCATCTTTTCCTTTTTCCTATTCAGTAATTCACACAAATAAAAGGGTTACGTATATAATTAGTTATTTATATACACAGTTGTCCATACTATTCCCTTACGATCCTTTTTATTTTGTAAGGTTTTATTTTGTAAGGTCCCCTTCTTCATTCTTGCCTGTAGTAAGCTCTGTCTCCTCTTTTTTTTCTTCTGGCTTAGTCTAGCAAAAGATTTCTTACTCCAGTCAATCTTTTCAAACAACAAACTTTATATTGATTCTCTATTATTTTTCTATTCTATTTTAATTATTTCTGTCTAATAATAGTTATTTACTTTTTCTACTCCCTTTGTGTTTACTTTGCTGTTATTCTTTTCATGGAAGATAGCAGTGTGTGTTTACGTGGGTGTGCCAAGTTACTCTCTTAAGTAATTCCTGGATCAAAGAAAACCATCAAAATTATAACCACAAAATATTTAGAAAATCATGGTAATAAAAAGAGCAAACAGGTAAAACTTATGAAGAATAGCCAAAGCTATGCTCAGAGTCAACTTGGTGACCTATAAGAAATTTAATATAAATATATACTTATATTAAATATATCATATATTTATTTTAAAATACCCATAAATAAAAAATGAATGCACTGTGTTCTATTCAAGATGTTAGCAAAAGAATAGGAGAACAAACCCAAGGAAAGTAGGAATAAGAAATTAATAAAGATAAAAGCAGACATTTAATAATTAGGAAACAAAGAGTGAAAAATAACTTCTTTTGACAAAATACAAGAAAGTAGATAATCTACTATCTAGTCTAAAGCCAAATGAATAAACAACTATAAGACATTAGGAATGAGAAAGAGAATATAGTCATAAATACAGCAGAAATGTTTAAGATTTATGAGTATATTTCATATAGTACATTTGACAATTTGCATTAAACAATTTCTAGGAAAATATAAGCAATTAAAATTTCCTCAAAAACGGGAATTTTTATTTATTTACAACTGGAAAATTTTATTTTATTTATTTTTTTTAAAGTTTGTTTTATCTTTTTTTTAATGTTTTATTATTTTTGAGACAGAGAGAGACAGAGCATGAGTGGGGGAGGGGCAGAGAGAGAGGGAGACACAGAATCCGAAGCAGGCTCCAGGCTCTGAGTTGTCAGCACAGAGCCCGATGTGGAGCTCAAACTAACAGACCGCGAGATCATGACCTGAGCCGAAGTTGGCCGCCCAACCGACTGAGCCACCCAGGCGCCCCTAAATGTCAGTCTTGATTTATACTCAGATGTTCTCAGACTTCACACCTATTAATTAGAAAACAGTTCTCTCCAAGGAACTTCTAAAAATAAGTGTAAATCTTTAAAGATTACTTTCTACTTTCCTTATGGCTAGGAGTTTAGGGGTATGGAATATACAGTTGACTCTTAAATAGTGCGGGAATTAGGGGTACCAGTAACCCTCTGTCAGCAGTTGAAAATCCTTGTGTGGGGCGCCTGGGTGGCTCAGTTGGTTGAGAGTCCGACTTCACTCAGGTCATGATCTCGTGGTCCATGAGTTCGAGCCCCACGTCGGGCTCTGTGCTGAAAGCTCAGAGTCTGGAGCCTGCTTCAGATTCTGTGTCTCCCTCTCTCTCTGCCCCTCCCCCACTCATGCTCTGTCTCTCTCTGTCTCAAAAATAGTAAAACATTAAAAAAAAACTTTTTAAAAAAATAAATAAAATAAAATTTTCCAGTTGTAAAAAAATAAATAAATAAAAATTCCCGGTTGTTTGGTGTTTATATTTGTTAAGGTTTTAAGGCTGAATGAAATATGTAAGCCAATTTTTGTTAATATTCAATTTCTATAGGGTATAGAGTAGGAACCAATAAATTAGGTCCAAATCTCCCCTACTGTCTGTTTCGCAAATAAAATATTATTGAAACATATCCATACCCAGCCCATTTATTCATTGTCTGTGGCTGCTTTCACACTACAACTGCAGAGTTGAGTAGTTTGGGTAGAGACCATATGGCCCACAGAGCCAAAATGTTTGCTATTTGGCCCTTCACAAAAAAAATCTGCCATTCACTCCATAGGAGTAAAGTACATAGGGTATAAAAATGGACAAGACAGTCTTTAAATAGGGCATCTATTTTTGCAAAGAAATATAAATCACGACTACACAGTATGATTTAATTAGTTAATTAACTAATTTCATAAATTAATAAATAGATGAGATGATTAATAAACACACAACGAAAAGATTTGCCGTCACCAGAGGTGACTATGGCCCTGCAAAAGATATTGGGAAGTGTCCCAATCCAGTCAAGATGATCATAACTCAATACCAGAAGGTAGCCAAAGACAGCTCAAAATAAATCGTGCATACCCTGGAAGTACGCAAATAATATGAAAAGTCATTCTTTCCAACTTCCTGGAATATCGATATTACAAGATGATTATTGAGTTAGAAATATTAATGTAAATATAACCATGCCAAGGAGTAAAATGTAGAATTTGTATCCATTTTTAAGATAAAACAAATTACTAAAGGACATTACCCTTGATTGTAGTAGGTTAATTAAGTTGCACTCTAGTTCCCAGGAGGATGCCTTTATTCACTTTGCCGTGGCAAGTTGCTGTGGAATCGCGGTATAAGAGTAAGATGTTCTTTGTAATCATTATCAGTGTGTGTTTATGTGGGTGTGCCAAGTTTCCAATTCACCTCGTTCAATACCTGAGGGGTTGGCCCCGAAAGCATTAAGCTTAAAACATTCTGAAGTCGAAGCAGAAATTGGCAATGTGGACCACAGCCAAAGAAAATTTGATGTCATACTGAGTAACCACTGTATGTCAAGGCAAAGCTCAGAGTACTGAAAAGGCAGGTAGAGCGCCCTCACAGGACAACCTGGAATGACAAGATCCCCATCCTGGGTGCAAACTTCTGGGATGAATAGCCTGGGCTTCTAGCTACCAATTACATCACACCTACCTCAACTAAATAAACAAAAGCTTTGAGCAGTTTCCCAATTTCCCTCTAAAGGACCTTAAGGAGTGTTCCTCCTATTAGCATATCTCAAGAAGCTAGAATTCTCCAGCACCTTCTCTTCCCAGGACCCGTGCTACGTCCCCTTGGTCTGCCTTCCTTCCCTACCTTCTGGCCTCTGAGTTAATAAAAGGGCATAGGGGAAGGCTCTTTCGCTCTAAAGAAGAGTCATAAGCCTCTGATTATTTTCTCCCCTTTCCTAGAGTGAAACTACCAGTCAGAGAGGAAACTTCAGGAGCTTGATTAGTAATCAACGTTCTATTCATACCCGATTCAGGTGTCTCAATTGAAATGTGAGCAGCACCAGGGTAAGCTGACCAGTCCCACTGCGGTGAGGTCTGCATGGACTGCATGGGGGAAGAATGTTATGAAGACTTTATCAGGGTTTATTCAATCCCACAAAAAGGAAATGGACACTGCGTTCCTAGAGTCACTACCCCTGGGTGGGGCTCATCCATCTTTTCCATAGCCCAACTGAAATATCACTCAAGAAAGAGCACCAGTTAGGTGCTAACCTAATCAGGCTAACCTCTGATTCTAGAGCTGCTTTAAAATAGTCCGATCCTTGGCGCCTGGGTGGCTCAGTCAGCTGAGCATCTGACTCTCAATTTTGGCTCAGGTCATGATCCCAGGGTCTTGGGATCAAGCCCCGCATCAGCCTCCGTGCTGAGTGTGGAGTCTGTTTGGGATTTTCTCTCTTTCCCTCTGGCCCTCTCCCCTACTTGTGCTCTCTCTCTAAAATAAAAATAAATAAATAATAAAATGAAATAGTCTGACCCTGTTTCCCCAATAATGGCAGAACTTTGTTGTCTACCCAATAGCCATTCTGTCCCTTTCTTCTTTATTTTATTATTATTTTTTTAAATCTTTATGGGGTTTTGTTTGTTTTGTTTTTTAATTTTATTTTTGAGAGAGACACAGTGTGAGCAGAGGAGGGGCAGAGAGAGAGGGAGAAACAGAATCTGAAGCAGGCTGCAGGCTCCAAGCTGTCAGCACAGAGCCCAAGATGTGGGGCTTGAACTCATGGACCGTGAGATCATGACCTGAGCCGAAGTTTGATGCTTAACCGACTGAGCCACCCAGGCGTCCCCCTTTCTTCTTTATAACATAATTACAATGTTGGGAAGAGGGCGAGTGATGAAATTCCCAGCTGAAAACTGAATTTCCCAGCTTCTCTTAAAGAGAGTAGGTAACTTTGTGACTAAGTTCTGGCTTCTAATATGTTGGACCTTCGGGGAAAGCCCCTAAAAAAGGATTGTTTAATCCGTTGGGAATCCCCATTGGCCTTCCCCTTCTTTTTCTTCCTACTAGAACTGTGGATTCAGTGACTGGAGAGGCAATGTCCAACTTGTGACCTTGAGCAACCTTGTGAATGGAAGCTATCCAATAAGGATGGCTTATTGAAGGAGCAGAGCCAGCATATCAGCTCTTAATTGCCAATATCTAAACTTCATTTACATGAGAGAAAAAGAAACTTCTATCTTTTTAAATTTCTTTTTCTTAACATTTATTTAATTTTGAGACATAGAGACAGAGCGTGAGCAGGAGAAGGGCAGAGAGAGGGAGACACAGAATCTGAAGCAGACTCCAGGCCCTGAGCTGTCAGCACAGAGCCCGATGCAGGGCTCGAACTCACAGACCGCAAGATCATGACCTGAGCCAAAGTCGGCCGCCTAACCGACTGAGCCACCCAGGCGCCCCAAACTTCTATCTTTTTTAAACCATCATTATCCCAGAGCTCTGTTGCTAACAGTGGAACACAATTCCTGACACTCTATATGCCAATCAGAATGCCTAGGCTTGCCAGTTAGATGTATCTCCCTTTGCAAAGGAAAAATTGGTAGTACAGATTTACACACCAAGATGCTGTAAATCGGTTAATAAGAAACAAGCTCCTAAAGCCTTCCATACTCCCAGTGAACTCCAAATTTGAATTTCTGGGTTCTGCAATGTAAAGAGTATGAGATAAAAAGAAGATTCTACTTAGGAGAACAGTAAAGGAAACATGTCCTTTAATTGGGATGAGCTTTTAGTTAAGCAAAAGTAGAGAGAAGGTTCTGTGGGAAGTTTGAAGATAAAACAGAACTAACTCAGAAAGGTAGGAGGGTTCTAGATGATTAAGGCAGGAGGCACATCAGCATTCTTGATCCAAATCCAAACTGCCATCCACCCATACCACCATATTCACAGAGCCCGGGGAGCCCACAATTCACTCACAGCCCCAAGCATCAGGAGTCAGTAGTACAGACACCACTGACTTTCCCAATGGGAAGCAAGTTTCCTTGCCTGCTGTCCCAAATCAACATGTGGTGTGCTTGCAGTACCTCTAAGAGCCCATACTGGCTAGTCACCGGACTTGACTGCTGTCTAGAATGTAACCCATGCTCGGCAAATACTGGTTGATTAATGGGAAACAAAAAAATTACCAAAGTTAAAGTGGCTGGAATTCCCAAGGATGGGTGAAAAAGTTGAGGCAAATGGTATTTAAAAATAAACACAGGCAGGCCATCTGAGTGGTTTAGTCGGTTGAATATCCAACTTTGGCTCAGACCATGACCTTGTGGTTCGGGAGTTTGAACCCCACATCAGGCTTGCTCCTGTCAGTGCAGAGCCTTCTTTGGATCCTCTATCCACCTCTCTTGACTCCTCTCCCACTTGCTCTCTCTCTCTCTCAAAAATAAACATTAAAAATTTTTTAATTAAAAATAAATGCAGGCAATTAATTATAGTTAAGATTTGTGTTGGCAGTTAATGAAAGGTAAGGGGAAAATCCCATGTAAGAATACTCTGGCTCTAGCCCATAATATCATTACTTTCAAAGAAATAAGGTTGGTGATGGTAGGGGCTGCTGAAGGGGAAGCAAGAGGGCACTGATGACCACTTCTGTGGGGAAGGCCTGCCCTGGTCACCATGACGGTCATTTCTTTCGTAGATGACCCCTCTCTGGACCAGCTGCCCACTTAGTCCTCGTTCCTTCTGCCACCAGCTCCTGGGCTTTCAGTGCTGGGCTGATCCATTTATTTGTCCATTCAGGGAAGGGGAGGATCTGACCAGGAGGCCTGTGTGTCCCTAAAGCGGGAGATGCAGGCCCCCGGTGACACAGGCAGGGACTACCTCTGAAGGCTCCACTCGAGGTGTGGCTGGTCCGGATCAACCCAGAGGAACCCACACTTCCAAAGTTACGGTCACTGGAGTCACTCCAGCTACTGAGCACCACAGCGCTCTGTGTGTACCAGTTCACTGAGTACTTGGACCTGCTCTGTGAGGTCAGTTCTAGTACCTTCCCATTTTGCATTTGAGGAAACAAACTTAGGCGGGGTGAGTCATTTGTCTCAGATCACAGTTCCTAAGTGGCAGCTCGGGGATTCACACCCCCAGTGGTGTGACCACAGAGCCACGCTCCAGCTTGGACACTGTGTATTCACTGTTTTCTATGAAATCTAGAAAAGGGAAAGGAAGAGAATGAAAATCATCTCTGATTCCACCAACAGAGATAACTATTGGTTTTATTTCCTACCTGCTATCCTTCCTGCAAAACCCACCTTTATGTGGCAAGTAATGTCAGCTTTTCAGGCATGTTCCTGTGGGAAGTTGTCTCTCTCCTTCCCTGTCAGTGGCATATCTTGAGATGAGCCTCTGACAATCCCCTGGTAAAGTCGGTGTCCCCCGCCCCAACTCTGCCAGGTGACCCCAGGTGGATTTCTTAACCAGAAACAAGGCCTTGACCACACCAGAGCCCTGTTTCCTCTGCGGTCTGGCTGACCTAATAATCTCAGGTAATAACGCTGAAGCTTTAGTAGGTTACTCCTTGCAGGTGACAGGTTTCTAAAGGATGGAAATTTTTGAGAGACACCGTAGTTTTTAGCTGAAAGTCCAATGTAGAGATGCACCGGGCTCAGCCAGGCCTTTGGCATTCTCTTCAAGCGTCCCATCTCGACTTTGAGGCTTTACCAGTGGGAGAGAAGCGCTTTCACAGTGAAACCTCCAGCTGTGATGAGGACCGTCTGCTGGTGGGCGGTGGGGGAGACATGTCATGTTGCGACATAGGAAGTCGCTGACCTGGGAGGCCCTGAGGACTCCGGTGAGGTCAGTTCATCTTCAGTTCGTTCTTTCCTGCCTCAAAGCTGAGGCTGACTACAAAGGTCCTTCTGCCTCCAGAGCACAGTTAGAGGGACAGACAACACAGTGCCAGGGCCTGAACATGGACCAGAAAGAAAGTTGAGGCCAGCCCCCTCAGATACGGTGCTTCCCTTGTATAGGAGATCTTTCCTAACATCTCTTTTACTCTCTGCAAATGAAATTCTTAGATAATATAACCTACCTACACATACGGTTTTTAAAAAATCAGTGTAACGTCCTGCCTATAATACAAAGAAAAAAATGAAAGGAAAGTAGTCGGTAAAAAAATGAAGTACATTCAAATACATGACCCTAGAACACAACTACACCAGAAGCCAGCAAAGAGCCAGATGCCAGCTCGCAGCCTGACATGAATTCATTGTGAGCGCAACGGCTACAAAGACCGCTCCATATCATGGTGGTTAAATTGGTGATTCAGTATCATGAGGGGTATTGCTGTCAGAAATACATAAATTGTGGACAACTTTTGGTAAAGTTCTACACAAAACACAATATCATCTTCCCTTGATTCACAGGTGTATTCTAGGTTCAGATAATTATCTGTACGAATTTCAACTACACGAGTACGTGGCGTGACTTCCCAAAGTCACGTGAGGCCCAGAACAGCTGCTGTTACCGAGAAGTATCCTGCTCATTTTACGAAGTGCGGCATCCTTGGCCCCCTCCCTAAAATGTTGGTGGTACCCCCATCGTCGTGATGAACAAAAATGCTCCCATGAATTTCCAAAATACTCCCAGTGGTGTGACCTTCATTGAGAATCAATGTCTGGAGAGACCCCAGGAAACTATTTACCAGGAAATCCACACGCCCTCACTCTGCTTGTGGTGTGAATAATTCAGTAGCATAATGGAAGCTGAGACAGAAATACTGACGAACAGCATAGGCAAATGTTAGTGACATGTTTCCCAAGAAATTAAACATATGCTAGCCCTCACACTAAAGTCTACACTCAACATAGGAGGATCCAGTCGGGGCTTTGTTAAATCGCCTCAAAGAGCTAGAGATGCCTAGCACTAGAGATTCAACACTAACCTAATGATGGTGGGAATCAATGCAAAGAACTTAGGTAAATTTGATGAAAATCAATCGATCACACATCAGTTCACCAAAAGATAAGTCCCTCAATGATCAATTATTCATCAAAATCCAATGTGTTGAAAATTAATTTGCTGAATGATTAATTTACCCCAAACTGCCAAATCTGGTACCTTAAAACTTAGACCTCTGCAATAGATCACCAGAGCGATATCGCGGCAAACTCGTTTGCTAGAATTGTGTCACTACAACTGCTAGTGTATTTGGCACTTTGGGTCTACGTCATTGAGTAACGAGAAGATCTGGTCTACTTCAAATTTCATGCAGTGTGCATCTCTAATGTCAAGGATTTGATAAATAATAAGATAGGTTTCTCTCTGCAACTACATTTAGCCCATTGCTTTTCCTATTATTCTTAACCATGGCCTTGTGAATAAGCTCAAATATTTTGTGCCTGTTTCAAATTTCAGACTCCCTTCTCTTTGATGGCATATGCGTGAGGTTTGCCCTTTAAACACAATTTTACACCAACTTACCCTTCCCTATTTTTGCTGACTTTATCAGTCTCTTGAAAAAGATTTTTGTCTCCTTGTTAATTTTGCTTATCCACAACAGATGAGGAAATTGGCAAAAGTCTTTTCCTGAAATGAGTTGTCTATATAAATTTAGGCATGTGGCCTATAAAATCTAAGTGATGCATAAGGGCCTCAAAACTAGAGAAGGCCATAGGCTGTGTTGAAGAGTGGGCTCACCTGTTAACATATAAAATGCTGTGCATTAAAGATCTAAAGAGTAAAAATCATTAAACCAAAGTCAACCCGGCCGGCCTTACAAATTGCTAGTGGGAGAGTTGGACGAGCCATACAGCGCAGACACTGCAAATGGAGCCTCAGATCCAAGCAATGACATACGATCTGTTACAAACTCTACACGCAGGTAACAGAATCAAGGTTTCGATGAATCAATAATGTGGTAAGTTGGTCACTCAGTAAACTGTGGTAATTGGTCATTCAGCACATAGATTTTAGCAAACTGTTTTGGTGGCTTTTGGAATATTCCTTTGCTTCCCTTAAGAAGGGATGTGACAGGGGCGCCTAGGTGGTTCGGTGGGTTAAGCATCCGACTCTTGATTTTGGCTCAGGTCGTACCTCACGGTTGATGGGTTGGTGGGTTCGAGCCCCGAGAGGGGCTCTGAGGTGACAGTGTGGAGCCTGGTTGGGATTTTCTCCCTCTCTCTGCCCCTACCCCTGCTCCTGCAACATGCACACATACACTCTCTCTCAAAAATAAATAAACTTAAAAAAAGAAGTGATGAAATAAGCAGAAGGGGGGGTTGGAAATAAGAGTGACAAAAGCGAGCATGGGGAGAACCCCTCTGGGCACAGCTTGGTCATGAGGATGGCCCGTTGTCATTCTGGCCTGGGCTCATCTCCGCCGGGGAGACAGGTGGCCAATCCTTCTCCAACTCTGTGCGCTCACCTGGAATGCTTCTGATTATAAATGACCTTCCCAGTCGTTTGCCCTCAGGGAGAGGATTTGTAGGTCAAGGGTCAGGAGTACCTTACTCACCTTGGTGGACATAAATCTAAATGTGCATTAATAAAAAAGCATCTTTGTTCTGCTATCTGTATTTTATGAGCTTTGTAAAGTGGGGGTCAAAGCCACGGAGTCTGATCACCCCTGGGACCTTGGTGAGGTTCATTTTTCAGCGTCTGTGAGTAATGGCTGGACCCAGGTCGGTTCTGGATTCATCCAGTTGACTCTGAAGCTTTATTTTACATTTCTACATTCTCTAAAAACATAGTCGAGGAAGGCTCTACATTTACAAAGCAGAACTAAAATAAGTGCAGGCAGAGAGAATAAATTTTTTTATTATGCATTTTATATAAGGGCTCTGATGTGACTGCATCCAAAGTCACACCGGCCTGGAGGCCAAGACGGGGTCACGTTAGCAGAAATAAACAGTATTTCTCTGGAAATAGCAATCTGCTATTGTGAGCCTTGTGTCATGCCATGTGCTGACTCCCAGCCCCCCCAGTTATTCTGGGGGCTCCCCCGGAGCTCTCACATGCGGATGAGGAGCCCCCTCAGCTGTCCCCGTCCCCTCAGCTGTCCCTGCCACCTCCCTGCTCAGTTTCGCTGGTGTCAGTTGTGCCTGTTGCTGGGGACTTCCTCACGATGCTCACAGCCAGGCAGGCACCAAGGGGCAGGCTTCTGCTGTGGGGCCTCTTCCCCCCCACCTTCCCCGCTTCTCCAGCTGGACCCAGAGCTACACGAACCCCTCCAGGTCCTCCAGGTGCCAAGACCGGGCTGTACCTGCTGCTGGCACACTCTGCACGAAAGGGTGTGAGAGGAATATCTTCTTCTTATTTTCGTCACAGTAGGCCCTGGACCTTGCAGTGCTGCCGCGCGTTTCCAAAGAATTGTCACAAACATCCACAGGGACTCAACTAAGGCTCATCTTAGGCCCGGCTAGGAGAGAGAGTAACCGCCACCACGCAGAACTGGGAGGTAAACGAGCCCGAGGGTCAGGGAATCAGGCAGCCGTCAATGCAGAGCTACCCAACCAAAGAGGACAGGTGTCAGGTGTCATGAGCATGAGAGTGAAGGTGGGCCCTGGCTACCTCCTGATCTGTCCTACCAATCCAGAGAGAGATGGAAGTGAGGATTACCATCAAAACCACACGAAAGACCATAAATTACTTTTATAATCATAAAAAAAGACAATATTTCAAACTATCATTGTAATAAAAGAATACGTTCATTTGTTCAGCTTCATGCTTACGGTCAGGTATGCACACTGCCACCAGCAGTCCCAAGAGAGTGGGTATGTCATTGTCAATGAATCATTTTGCTATCTCCATAAAGTCACAAACCCTTAGGTGGTGTCGGAAGATACCAGATCTAATTGGACCCAACCAACAGTTGCATCCGAGATTCCATGACCCTGAGTGGGCAGGTCAGAGAACAGGACCTCAGTGGAGTGTGGTCCTGTTGGGAAAACACATAGAGTTCTATGCCAAAGATGGCCGACGGGACTAAAACAAGCTCTAGCTCCTAGCCCAGAGACCCCTCTTCCGGGTTTTTCCTGCCTTATTTGCCCCGCGCGCCAAAACCGCCAACAATGCGGAAGCTGACGTTATAAATGACCCTTCCTACCTTTGTTCTGGGCTCAGACCAGCGGAGAATGATCTCCTCTGAGCCCAGAGTGTTAAATAAACCTCCAATCCACCAAGATCTCCGAGTGCCGCTTGGTTTTTCCGCCAGTGTTCCAGCCTGGGTCCGTGACAGCCCTGCCCCGGCCAGCCCAGGTTCCATTTCTGGTATCAAGGACTTTTCAGCCTTGCTCTCTCTCTCGTCCTGTATCTATGAATGGTCTTGTGCACCCGCACATGCACCCACACATACACACACTTTGCTTTTGACCCGGATAATTTCCAAGGCTACTGGTCAACTTTAGACTGGTTTCCTGATTAATAGGTGCTCGCCGCAGGCTTCACCTTGCAAACGGAAGAATTTTCCCTGGTTCTGCTCTGTTGCTCCGAGGAGCAGAGAGCCTCTGAGCAGCCTGGAATCCCACCTTCCCAACATCCTTTCCAGAGAGGGTTCATGGAGGACGTCTGTGTCCTCAGGGAGGTGTAAATTCTCATTCTGCAGATACCTCTAATTAATTTCAGCCTTCCCTTTCTTATGAAATCTGTCTTTTATTCCATGCATCTCTCAGCCTCACTCTTCTTTCAAACCAAGTGAGGAGAGGGACCCTGCTATTTATGATTGACCTTAGCCTGTGTTTTGTAAGGTATGCTAAAGGATTTTTCTCCCCACCCCTGCCACAGGGTTTTAAAATTAATTTTGAAAGAGAAGGCAATTTCTGAGGCTGTCCTTCCTTGAAGGACATTTTTTATTCCCTCTGCAGAATGTGTAACTGGGGATTGGTCTATAGAAAAAAAATTCTTTCTAGATCTCTCTTTTGTTTTATTCTTGGGGTGGTTGGGGGAACGGGTGACCTGGGGACATGACTAGCCAGAAGGGTTAGTTTACAACATAATGGGGGTTAGCAGTGGATATCCTGAAATGTTAGCAAGGCTCTCTACAAAAAAACATCATTCCCCCTCAGGCCAAACCCATTCACCTATAAGGCTACTCTCAGTCAGTGTCTAGCATCTTGCTCTCAGCTATCATACTTGGTCCCCCAGTGATTAAAAAAGATCACACAGGGGCTTGTTCCACACACACACACACACACACACACACACACACACACACACACACAGACTCTGGGAGACATGCGCCTTCCAGAAGTGTTCCTATCCCTTGAGAAGAGAAGGGTTAAAGGAGGGAGGGTATACAAGGACACGCGAGTTAGACCCGTGTTTCCCCCACCTCCATGGTGGTCGGCAGTCGAGTAGGAGACGGAATGGTCAGAGAAGAGGAGACAGCTAAGTTGGAACGCAGCTGCCACAACAGAAGCTCTGCCTTTCCTCTCTGTTCCGTGGCTAAAACCTGGCTCACACAGGTGGGAGGTGGAAACAGACAGTCCTGCTGTTTCCACATCTATGCTGGGGACCTTTTCGTGCCCCAAACTAGAGCAGGTGGACTTCTGGGTTCATTCGACACAATTTTATTTATTTATTTATTTATTTATTTATTTATTTATTTATTTAATTATTTATTTATATAAGTTTATTATTATTTTGAGAGAGAAAAAGCAGGTGTGGGGCAGAGAGCAAAGGAGAGAGAGAATCCCCAAGCAGTCTCCACACTTTCAGCACAGAGCCTGACTCGAGGCTCGAACACACAGAACCATGAGAACATGACCTGAGCTGAAATCAAGAGCCAGATGCTTAATTCACTGAGCCACCCGGGCGCCCCCTGGCTTCATTCTAAAGAAGCGGCAGGAAATGTTCATGGAAATCCTCCCAGGGTTAACTGGGAATCCCGTCGCTATTGGTTTAAGGCGAACACAGTGGAGATGGGGGTGTGCGTCCCTCCTTGTTTATCTCCTACTTAATGGCACATCTCTCAGGCCTGGTGGGGATGGGCCATTATTCCCAATTACTACCAACCATAAAGCCCACGAAATGAAGGCAGACCGGTCCTTAGTCACTGACTACCCAATAGCATCAGCCATTCCAGGATGGGGGTCAATATATTCATCATGCAGAGTGACCCCAAAGGCTACCACCGTAAACACATGTGAGAGTCTGACTGTATCTTTAAAAGAAAACAGACCTAAAAAGACCACTTCGATTAGCTGGAATCCAACTACCCAGAGTTCTTACTTAATTAGGGCTGTAAACTACAAAGAAAAGAAAAAAGCAAAATGTTAACAAAAAAGATAAAAATCATAGCTATTTCTTGAGTCACTTCTATGCTCCAAGGAAGTTGCTTTACGTAATATTTGCACCAACCTGAGGGAAACCCTAAGGTCAAAGACGTTAAGTAAACTAGACAAAGTCTCATCTCTATCTGCAAGTGGGAGAGTCAGAAGTCAACCCTAGTTTCCATGCTCTCAACAGCTAGGTTGTGTTTATCTTGGTTTTTGTTGTCTTTTTTTTTTTCGGTTTTCGTATTTATGCCCTAAGCCAAATAATGGGTGAGAATTTTATACCCACAGAGGTAGTTATTAGTGGTGCTCCCCAAATATTTTCAGAGCTCCATGTTTTGGAGCCAGACTTTTTCACCCCACCCTGCCCCTGCCCCCACCCCTGGGTTGAGTGAGGCCCTGTGACCCCTTCAGGCCCGTGAGTTGAGAGTGGAAATAATAGAAGTGGTGTGTGTCACCGCCGCCCTGGGGCTTCCCAGAGCTCTCTCCCCTTCTGTGAACGGCCCCAGACCAGCCCCATCAGCTCCTGAAGTGAGAACAGCATGAACCGAGCCCCAGCTGACCCTCGGGAGATGTGTCGTGTGCCCGACATTTGGGGGTTGATACTGCAGCACGGTCTAGTCTACCCCGACCGAGAACAACCCGGACAGAACTAAAATGTACCTTTATTCCCTCTGAACTGAATTTGGCGATCAGGGCCTCACTTCTACCAATGGAGAGACCCAGTCTTTCCCCACTCTGCTCACTTTTGACGGAATGGTCAGCCATTTTCCGAGGGAGGAATACTTGGTAAACTCAAGGTTCTGCTCCCCTCCTTGTCCAGCGGGGAAGGGGGAGAGTATATCTCGGTGTTTCGTTTGTTTCTTTGTTTTCGTTGTACATCTAAGTTTGGGGTGATGGAGGGTGATGAGTAAGAAGAGAAGGTAAGTGCCCCAGGGGAAGAGAGGCCCGGGGGGGACACCTTTGCCTCACTCTGCCTTCTCATCCACAGGCCATGATGGCCATGTGACTTTCCCGTCACCCTTTGTAGCAGATGTCCAGGACCGCCAAGTCCTCCGAACACCAGCACCACTCTGGCCCCTCCTCATCCCAACCCAAGGCCTCTGGTAGCTCTTAGCACTCTCGAAACATTTCTCCTCCCCTTGTGCCAGACCTCTGGACCTCAAGGTCTCTAAGATGCCGGGGGGGCAGTCCTCAAGCACTCTATTCAGCTGCAGTGACCACCGCTCTGGCACCTCGCCACACCGTGGGTGGTGGTGGGAAGCTTTCTCTAAGAGCCTCACCACCTCCTGAGGCCATCCCTTGGGGAGCAAGGCAGAAGGCCCCATCTCCCTGAAGCTTATCAGAGTTGTCTGTCCATTTCCTTCTACACTCAGTTGCTGGGATTAAGCCTAAGGAGAGGGGAACCAGGGTGGTGGCCGGGACTTGGAACATTCTCACGGGGAAGCACCATGATCACACCTTCTTCTCGTATTCTCCTTTCTCAGGTCTCTCTTCCCTCCCACTGGGGGAGAGAAAGCTCTCTCTTCACGCTCAAACTCCTCAAAGCGCTGGTTGACAGCCAGAGAAGGATGCTTTGCTCAAATGTGAATCATCTTCGATGAAGGAAACAGTGTGAGTTTCCTTCATCGAAGAAGTCTGGCTACCAACAGGAGAAGAAGAGTGCCCACTGAACTAAATGGCGTTCACGGCGATAAGGCTGATCTTACGTTTCTTTTATGAGCTCTTTCTCTCGGTAATAAACAGTTGTCAGGAGGCAGCCTGTGTCCTGCATTCCTACCTATTCTGTGGCTCCTGAATAAATGTTACACGCAGCTTCCTTCCGGTTTGGCTTTTGATGTTCAAAGTCAGCTTTTGGAATTTCAAACACCTTTCCACTCTCCGGTACCTCGCCTTTCAAGACTATTGTTTCAGCTGGGACTTTAAAACAACCTTATTCAAGAATCCAACTGGCTTCTTTGTTCCATTCCGTATCTGCCGTCATTCTGAGATTTTTAAAAAAATCATTACCCGAGAGACGGGGGGAAGAAAAGCTAATATTGACACCTTTGTGCCGTTGCGCTCTTTAATTGTATTTCTTGTTTCCCTGGTTAGAACACTGCATAATTTTTAAGGCAGAGACTTATTTTATAAATGAGCGTTAATTCTCTAAGTAGTCGGATTAATCAAAATTTGTCTAGCTCTTTGTGTAGCTGATTTTTTTATTATCAGTCATTTTGAATCTGTTGCCTTCTAACAATACACATAATCAGAAAGTTGCCTTGTTAATATGATATCTAGTAAGGATTTACAACACGAATAAATCTTTTTTATAACCTGAACTGAAAAATGTGCGTTATAATATGGGATTGCACTGTGAGAATACATTTTAAAATAACCCAAAAAAGGCTTGGAAAAAAAAACAATAGAAATATATTCATTTATTCATGTTTTTAATTTATGTAACACTCTTTAATAGAGAAAATCATTTTAATTTTCATAAAATGTGACTGAATTTCCCAATTGACTTATAACCTGAGAAACACATGATTCTTGGCTACGTTTTGCCTTATTTTGCTCTTTTTGAAAAATTTTTTTATGTTTCTTTATTTTTGAGGAAGAATGAGAGAGAGACAGAGTGCAAGAGGAGGAAGATCTGAGAAAGAGGGAGACCCAGAATCTGAAGCGGGCTCCAGACCCTGAGCTGTCAGCACAGAGCCCAGTGTGGGGCTCAAACTCAGCAAACCTGGAGATCATGACCTGAGCTGAAGTCTGATGCTTAACCAACTGAGCCACCCAGGCGCCCCGTTATTTTCTTCTTTGCATGGTTTATCACCCCAGTTTCTTTTCCAAGAATCTTTCTAGCAGTATCTTAATCATCTTGGAAGGTAATCAAATCCCACAGTTTTGGTACATTATCGTCATCGACCCATTTAAGACCTCTCCCCTTCTTCTGACCTTCATTCCAACCCAGCCCCAGGTACCCATTCTCGCCCTGGGGTCTAGGAAGGTGTGTACCCCCATACCTTGCATATGCATTCTATTACCTTGCTCATCAACGCAGTGTTTGGAAGAATTGGTCCCATCGCTAAACCCTTCTTGTCTCCTAACTCGGACAGTTAACGTGTTGTCGTTTGTAACTGGCTTCTTTCAACGAGCATAGTGCTTTCAGGTGTCGCCCAGGATAAAGCATGTATTTTATCCCTTTACCTGGCCAAACAGCACTCCACTGCACGGTACCCAGTACTTTTTGTATCCATTTGGCCTCTGAAGTAAGAGCACATCGCTTTCAGTGCCTAAACTGTAGTCAGCCTGGAAATTGTCGTAATACATACTTTCTGTCAAGGGATTAGAATACATGATGTTTATTTTGGCATGGGCCTAATTTGGCCATTTCCACGAGATATAGGGGAGAAAAGAAAGGCTTGGGGGCAAATAAGAAACTTCTCTATTTTTTCTGTCATTTCAGAAACATGGAATCCTCTGCCAGCCAGAAATCCTTTTCCACTTTTTCTCTGTGACCACACACGGCCATCTACTTTCCTAACCCCGAGAAGGCAGAGCACGCAGTGCTCTGGTAGCTGGGTGCTGAGTCGCAAGCAAGCGTTGAATAAAGGGTGACAAAGTGAATGGACGCTGGCACCTGGCTCTTTCCTGTCCCTCTCTCGCAGCCCCACCCTCAGCTTTACTGTGTCCCTCTTCCTTTCCATGGAGCTAGTGCAGGGAGGGGGGGTGGGGGGGAAGGAGCAGGGGGAGAGTCGCAGGAGAGATGGGTAGTTAGGCTTAATTACAATTTCTCTGGGACTGCTGGGGAAAGGCCCCAGCCAAGATCAAGATAAGATCAGTGGAAGGGCTCAGAGGGCCTTGCAAGGCAGCTCCTCGACAAATATGCGATTGGCTTTTATTGTTGCTGCTGTGAATAAAACAGGTGTTCTCGAAGCACCCCTCCAACCGCTGACAGGACTTGGAAGGTCGCTGGCCCTTTATTGGTTGCTGAAACCAAATAAAACTCAAATTAAAGTTTAATTCACCCCATAATTTTCTTCCTGGCAGTTCTGCTTGGCCAGCCGCGAGGGGAAGCCAGCTTCCTCCTCCTCCATGGTGTATGTCACCTGCAGCCCGAAGCCCCCGGAGGTCAGCGGGTCCCCTTCCCTCTGCCAGAGGCCCGGTGTGGGTGGTATTTGCAGCTGGGAGAAGGGCCACAGCTTAGACCAAGAGGCAAGAACGTTGGAAGCTGCTGGATGATACCAGAGAGGAACTCCCTCCTCTTCTCCCTGGGGTCTCCATGGTAACCGGGGAAAGCTGCTAGGTGTTCGGGCTCTGTGACCTGGCCAGGCATGGTCCCAGCCTCCTGAGGGTGTTGGCCCACAAACGCTGAGGCCGACAGACACAGAAGCCTCGTTCATTCCTATTTGCCTCATATCGGGATAGTGGGCTATCACTATAACACAGCGAATATGTTTTCTATTCAACTAGTGCACGAAGGAGTGACTGAAGAAATGAACTCATTTCCCGGCTCTTTCCTTTTTAAATAGTCCCCATTCTTCTTTCACCTTCTTCCTTGGTTCTCCTTCCTGTTTTCCCTATGACATATAAATTATCTGGGACCTCAGGGCACCATTCCGACTCCGGCAGAGGACTCCACGCCTGCTGGGAGTTAAGCCCTTGCCACTGACTGTGTGAACTCGGACTTGGACTTCACAATTTGAAATGCATCCGTTACTCTACAAATGCAGAACAGGGACTTCTTCGTGTAAATCAGACAAAACACAAAGATGAGGGGAGGGTCATGACGGAGGCAGGGAGTGACGGACACTTGGCCACTCTCGTACCAAGCACAGTCTTCAAGGTCAAAAGGTGCTTCAGGAAAAGCTCCTGCAGTGACATGGGAACTTCAGAGGTAAAACCCACAGGGCTACAAATCCCCCTCAGAAGGGAGGCCTGCTCAGCCCCTCCGAGGTTCATGTCTGCACAGCGAACTGGGCTCCCCCGAGAGGACAGACACCAGAAGGCTGACAGACAGGGGCTGCAGGCAGGTAGGAGAGGCTGCGTGGAAAGGGGTTGTCACGCTACAATGTGAGGAGGGCTGCAGCAGAGACACAAAGTGCAGCCAAAACAGAGGGGGTGCTGGTGGGATTCTCAGCGGAGTGACACGAGATTGTGTGGGTTTGGTGAAGGGAAGGCAAGATCAGGAGGGGCCAGGAACAGGAGAATGGAGAAGAGGAAATAAGCTACACAGAGTGTCCCTCAGTCTGTCTTCTGTCCCTGTCTGAGGGGGGGACCACCTCCACTAGGTGTTTCCCTCCCAAAGTCTTCAGAGACACTCCAAACATATTCGTGGCTGCATTGACCTTTGCACATACGAATGGCACTTTTTCTTAGAGAGACTCTAGTCATGGCATATCTTTTAGCATAAGTTTAGGAAAAAGAGGATGTGGAAATTATGTCATCGTTAAGATATTTTTCTTTGTTTTAGAAAATGTAATGCGTTTTCTCAAACCGTATACAAACTAAACAACTTACGTTTCCTCGGTCACAGAAGTAGCTGAGCAGTTATGCATTCTGATTTTAATTCATGAACCAGGAAGTCTGTCATGGGAGATCCTCGTGAGTTTTCACTTTGGCTGCTGACAGAGAATTGTGTTTTCTGCAGTCCCTTCCTCTCCATGCCCTGTCCTGCTTCCCATATTCTTCAGAATAGTTAGTAGACAGTAGACACTGACAGTTGACAGAATGTAGTCCTAAGTTTGAAGAGCTGAAGTTTACTCTGCAGGTGGCCCAGAGCCAGGGAAGGGCTTTCTCAGCAGCAAGTCGTGGTCACATGGTGGCTATGTGTGGACCAAGTGTCACTCACCAAGACAGATTTTCTCTTTCTATTCTTTTCCCCCACCTTTTAAAAATTTTAGCCTTTCCGGACAAGACCAGGCTTACTCCAAGGTAGTACTGGATAAGGTTGATGTTAAGTGAAGAAGGAGAAAATCAGGGAAGGAAAGGAAGGAGGAAAAGTTGTGGGAGAGGTTGGAGAAAAAAAGGTGGAGGGGTAGGGGGTGGGGGGTAGATAACAATAGTACTACCACCAGCCTTCTTCACAGAGCTAGAAAAAACCATCCGAAAATCTGTATGGAACCACAAAAGACCCCGAATAGTCAAAGTCATCCTGAAAAGAAAAACAAAACTGATGCATCTCAATTCCAGACTTCAAGCTATACTGCAAAGCTGTATGGTACTGGCACAAACACAGACACATGGATCAATAGAACAGAATAGAGAACTCAGAAGTGGAACCACAAATGTATAGCCAACTAATATTCGACAAAGCAGGAAAGAATATCCAGTGGAGAAAAGACAGTCTCTTCAACAAATGGTGTTGGGATAACTGGGCAGCGACACGCAGAAGAATGAAACTGGACCACTTTCTTACACCATACACAAAAATAAATCCAAAATGGATGAAAGACCCTTATGTGAGACAGGAAACCACCAAAATCCTACAGGAGAACATGGGCAGAAACCTCTTGGACTTCAGCCAGAGCAAGTTCTTACTAGACACATTGTTGAAAGCAAAGGAAACAAGAGCAAACATGAACTATTGGGACCTCATCAAGATAAAAACTTCTGCACAGCAAAGGAAATAATCAACAAAACCAAAAGGCAGCTTACGGAATGGGAGAAGGTATTTGCCAGTGACATATCTGATAAAGGGTTAGTATCCAAAAATCTATAAAGAACTTATCAAACTCAACACCCAAAAAACATATAACCTAGTTATGAAATGAGCAGAAGACATGAACAGACACTTCTCCAAAGAAGACATCCAGATGGCCGAAGGACACACGAAAAGATGCTCAACATCACTTATCATCAGGGAAATAAAAATCAAAACCATGATGAAATACAACCTCACCTATCAGAATGGCTATAATTAACACAAGAAGCAACAGGTGTTGGTGAGGACTCAGAGAAAAGGGAACACTTTTGCACTGTTGGTGAGAATGCAAAGTGGTGCATTCACTCTGGAGAACAGTATGGAGATTCCTCAAGAAACTGAAAATAGAACTACCCTATGATCCAGCAATTGCACTATTAGGTATTTACCCAAAGGATACAAAAATACAGATTCGAAAGGGCACATGCACCCCAATGGTTATAGCAGCATTATCAACACTAGCCAAACTATGAAAAGAGTTGTCCAAATTGTCCAAATGTCCATCGACTGATGAATGGATAAAGAAGATGTGGCGTACACACACACACACACACACACACACACACACACACACACACTGGAATACTACCCGAGCATCAAAAAGAATGAAATCTTGTCATTTGCAACAACGTGGATGGAGCTAGAACAATTATGCTAAGTGAAATAAGTCAATTAGGGAAAGACAAATACCATATGCTTTCACTCATTGGTGGAATTTAAGAAACAAACAGATGAACATACGGGAAGGGGGGGAAGAGAACGAGGGAAACAAACCGCAGGAGACCCTCAATAATAGAGAACAAACTGAGAGGGTCGCTAAAGGGAGGTGGGTGGGAGATGGGCTAGACGGGTGATGGGTACTGAGGAGGGCACTACTTGTAATGAGCACTGGGTGTTGTATGTAAGTGATGAATCACGGAATTCTACTCCTGAGACCAGTATTGCACTATATGCTAATTAACTAAAATTTAAATTAAAAAAAAAAAAGAGAGAGATAGTACTGACTTTCTAGGGCTTTTGCATTTGTCGCCTTCACCAAGAACTCACTCTCCCCAATGTTCTTACTCTCTCAACTCACTTCAAATATCACCTCACAGTGAGGCTGTCTCGATCTCCCTACATAAAATTCACTCCTTTCCGTCACTCGCTAATCCCTTAACTGGTTCTATTTTCCTTCATAGTCATTATCACCACCTGCCATATTATGGGTTTTAGTTTGTTTTCCTGCCCTCAAAGGCATGTAAACTTCACCCGCACAGGAGTTTTCTCTTTTTTTTTTAATTCCTATAAGTTTTTATTTCAATTTAAAAAAACAGGGAGCCTAAGCCTTTGCAAAACTAACTACTACAGAAATGAGAGCAAGATCCCATGAGACAGGATACATAGGATTATTTCACTTTACTAATACAAACATCTGAAAGTCGTGTTTTCTTTTTAATTTGTCAGTGATTAACTCGGCTCTGTCTAGGGTATTTGTATAACATCTTGGAAATTAGTAAAGTATCTTATCTGACATTTTCTTTCTATTTTCTCTTTAAAATTTTTTTTAATATTTTATTTTATTTTTGAGAGAAAGAAAAAAACAGAGAGCGTGAGAGCACAAGCGGGGCAAGGGGTGGGGGCAGAGAGAGGGGGAGACACAGAATCTGAAGCAGGCTCCAGGCTCGGAGCTGTCAGCACAGAGCCTGATGCAGGGATCGAACCCACGAGCCATGCGATCATGACCTGAGCCGAAGTCAGACACTCAACTGACTGAGTCACCCGGGCACCCCTCTTTTTTCTTTTTTAAAATTGAGGTATAACTGGCATATAACATTAATCTCAGGTGTACAACATAATGATTTGTTATTTGCATACATCATGAAATGATCCCCACAACAGGTCTAGTTAAGATCCACCACCACACACAGTTACAGAAAAAATTTTTTATTGTGATGAATACTTTTAAGATCTACTGTAGTGACAACTTTCAAATACGCAATATAGCATTTACACCATGCTGTACATTACACTGATATTACTTACTTATTTTACAACTGGAAATTTGTACCTTCTGACCCCTTCACCGATTTCGCTCTGGTCTCCCCCCCGCCCCAACCTCTGGCAACCACCAATCTGTTCTCTGTATCTGTGAGCTCAGATTTTTAAAATTTGTTTGTTTTTAGATTCCACAGACAAGTGAGATCATAGGTATTTGTCTTTCTTTGTCTGACTTATTTTACTTAGCATGATACTCTCAATGTCCATCCATATTGTCACATATAGCAAGATTTCATTCTTTTTATAGATAAAGAATATTCCATTATATATATATATATCTCACAACTTCTTTATCTATTCATCCATCAATATAGATAGATATGTATATTCATATATGTAGATAGATATAGATGTATCTTTATATATAGATAGATACAGATATATCTATATAGATATATCTATATAGACAGAAAGATAGATCTATAGATAGATATATCGATAGATAGATATAGATATATTATTCATATAGATAGGTAGATAGATTCATATATATAGATATAGATAGATATAGGTATATCTATAGATAGATATATGTATTCATATGTATAAAGCTATAATATATCTATTCATCCATCAATATATATTGATATATTCATATATCTATATATCTATAGATTCATATGTATAGATATATAGATAGATATAGATATGCCTATAGATGGATATATCTATTCATATATATATAGATATATTCATCCATCAATATATATATTGATATATATTCCATATATATATATCTGAAAAATGTTCCATTATATATATATATCTCACAACTTCTTTATCTATTCATCCATCAATATAGATAGATAGATAGGTATATTCATATATATAGATAGATCTATAGATAGATGTATCGATAGATAGATATAGATATATCTATTCATATATATAGATAGATACAGATATATTCATATATCTATATAGATAGATAGATTCATATATATAGATATAGATAGATATAGGTATATCTATAGATATATCTATTCATATATATAGATATATCTATTCATCCATCAATATATATTGATATATATATTCCATTATATATATATCTGAAGAATATTCCATTATACTATATATTCTATTATACATATACATATATATATATATATCACAACATCTTTACCTATTCATCCATCAACTGACACTTTGGCTGTTTCCATAACTTGGCTATTGTAAAAAATGCTGCAATAAACATGGAGGCGCATGTATCTTCTTAAGTTAGTGTTTTTGTTTTCTTCAGAGAAATACCCAGAAGAGGAAATGATGAATCATATGGTAGCTCTATTTTTAACTTTTTGAGGAACCTATGTTCTGTTTTCCACAGCGGCTGCACCAGTTTGCACTCCCACCAACTCTGCACAAGCGTTCCCTTTTCTGCACATCCTCGCCAACACTTGCTGTTTCTTGTCTTTTGGATAATAGCCATTCCTAACAGATGCGGTGTTAGGTGTTAGAGGTGGTACCTCACTGTGGTTTTGACTTCCATTTCTCTGAGGATTAGTGAAGTTGAGCACCTTTTCATGTACCTGTTGGCTATATGTATGTCTTTTTTGGGAAAAAGTCCATTCAGACCTTCTGCCCATATTTTATTTTTTTTAATTTTTTTAATTTTTAATAATTTATTGTCAAATTGGTTTCCATACAACACCCAGTGCTCATCCCAACAAGCGCCCTCCTCTGTGCACATCGCCCACTCTCCCTCCTCCCACACTCCCCTCTCCCCTCAGTTTGTTCTGAGTCTTTGAGAGTCTCTTATGTTATGTCTTCCTCCCTCTCTGTGGCTTTTTTTTCCTTCCCTCTTCCCCTCCCCCCTGGTTTTCTGTTAAGTCTCACAAAGCACACCTATGCGTGGAAACATAAGGCATCTGTCTTCCTCTGCCTGACTTATTTCACTCAGCATAATACCCTCCAGTTCCGTCCATGTTGCCACACATGGCCAGATTCCATTCTTTCTCATTGCTGCGTAGTATTCCATTGTATATCTATACCACATCTTCTTTATCCATTCGTCAGTTGATCCTTCTGCCCATATTTTAATCAGATTATTTGTTTTTTTGCTATTGAATTGTATGGGTTCTTTATGTTTTGGGTATTAATCCATTAGTGGATATTTGATTTGTAAATAACTTCTCGGTAGTTTGCCTTGTAATCTTATTATGGTTTCCTTATCTGTGCAGAACCTTTTTAGTTTGATGTCCCACTTCTTTATTTTTTGCTTCTGTTGCCTTTATTTTTGGTGTCCGATTCAAAGAATGGAAACTGATGTTAAGGAGTTTACTGCTGTTTTCCCCAGGAGTTTTATGGTTTTGAGTCTTGTATTCAAGTCTTTAATCCATTTTGAGTTGATTTTTGTGTACAGTGGAAGAAGTGGCCCTGTTTCTTTCTTTTGCCTGTGGCTGTCCAGTTTTCCCAGCGTCGTTTATTGAAGAGACTGTCCACACAAGGACTTTTTCAATTACATTTCTTGCTGCATTCCAAGCATCGAGAATAGTGCCTTGCACGTAGTTGGTGTTCAATAAGTATTTGTTGACTGGATGAATGAGAGGTCTAGGACTTCTTAAGAAAGTAAAACAAAATATCCCTCCACCCCCATTCAATCTCACAATAGCTCTGGGAAGAATGAGGATTTTGATGTAAAATCTTTATTTCCTGGAGAGAAATTATTTTATTTGCTTATAGTTTGAACCTTCCTTTCCTTTTCATAATTTTTCCATAACAGCACCCCAACCCCCCAGAGAGAGAGAGAGAGAATTCATAGATGTGTGTGCACTATCAAAGGAATCCTTTTTTTTTTTTTTCACTGCCATCCTTTGGGACAAATCTTATGTCTGCAAGCCAAGGACAGTGAACACGTCCCAGAAAAGGACAGAGAGAATCCAGTGACAGAGGAAAGAGTGTGAGGAGAGACAGAGCTCACATCACAGAGATCCTAGGGGAGGATATTTTCTATCTTCTTTCTAAAGTCTCTGTAAAAAGCTCGATTTTCATTTCTGAGTTGTGGCCACTTTCAAGAATGGAAAACCTGAGCTCCAGTGAGTGTGGCGTGGTTCCACCTCCGGCTGCTGGTGTGAGACGCAGCGGTGGGGCTCTGTGGGTTGACATCTGACTCGCGGCCTTGGGGAGGAGCACAGTTAGAAGTGAGGGCTCTCTGATGCGACGCTGGTGCCAGCGAAGGCTGGGGCTTTGTGCCAGGACTCTAAGCAATTCAGGCAGGGAGGGTTGACGGAACTGATGGAAAGGAACAGCAGGCAGAAGTGGAGGGAGACGGAAGACTGAAGAAGAGGCAGGGAACGAACAGAGATGACTCATGCTACCTTCAACCCATGTTAAGTTCACCTGCGACCCTGTGTAGGGGGACCAAGGAAAACCTTCCGCTTAGCTTTTGGTCAGTGCAGGCTGGTGACCCTCAAATCTGCACCTGCAGCAGCTCTTAATCATTTGAGACAATTTTCTAGCCAGCCTACCTCGGTGGGTATAAAGAATTTGTGGGGCGCCTGCGTGGCTCAGTCAGTTAATCGTCCGACTCTTGATTTCGGCTCAGGTCGCTGTCTTATAGTTCGTGGGAACAAGCCCCACATCCCACTATCAACTGCGCTGACAGCACAGAGCCTGCTTGGGATTCTCTCTCTCCCTCTGCCCCTCTCCTCATGCATTCTCTCTCTCTCTCTCTCTCTCTCTCTCTCTGAAAGTAAATAAATAAACTTTAAAAAAAAGAATTTGTAGGACGCCTGGGTGGTTCAGTCATTTAGTGTCTGACTTCAGCTCAGGTCATGATCTCACAGTTTGTAAATTCGAGCTCCGCATCGGGCTCTGTGCTGACAGCCAACGCTCAGTGATCATGGGCAGAGCTCCTGGGTGATGAACACTTGGATGGGCTGGGGGCATAACGCACCCTCATTCCATGAGAGGAGGGCACAGGATCCTCCAGACAGCGCCCTGTGCGTCTCTTCGTTTGGCTGTTCCTGACCCGTATGCATTTTTGTCATAAAGTTGTAAAATAGCTCTCTCCTGAGTTCTGTCCATTATTCCAGCAAATTAGCAAACCTAAAGTGGTCAAGAGAACCCCTAAATTAATAGGCCATCAGCCAGAAGGGCAGGTGGCCTGGAGACCCCCTGAATTTGTGGCCGGTGTATGAAGCGGGAGCAGTCTTGTGCAGACGTGCTGACTCCAGGAAGCGAGTGCCAGAACTGAACCACAACGGGCCAGTGGGTGTCAGAATACCCTACTTACTCAGCATAAATGTCGACTCCCCGGTGGAACCTTCCTTCCTGGACTACCCCAACTTAGGTGCCCCGTCTCTGTCCTTCTATAGCAATCTGTTGCTGCCTCGATCACAGTACATGCCCTACTTTTGCACACACAGAATTCTTCTGTGAAGGACTCTGCTTCCCACCCGTCTGGGCTCCTCCAGGGCAGGGCTGTGCCCGCTCCCCTCCACTCCTCCCCCCACCTAGAATCATGCCTGGCACACAGGAAGTTCTCAGCAAATCTTAGAAGAGCAGATGGGTCATGAAAATAACTTCTTTAATGAAAATAAATTCTTTGAGACCCATCGGCCCAGAATGGATAACTAATGACCAGAGAGTGAATTTCTTGTAACTTCATTTAAAAAAAAAAAAGTGTCTATCTGTCTATCTATATTGAAAAAACAAAGTTACACGCACCAAGTAAACTTATTTCCGACCATAAGCCCCACAGCAGAAACATACCCCACCCTAAACAGGGGTTGTGAACCGTGGGGCACCCGTGGGTGAATGGGTGGAGGTTCGATGGGTTTATTTAATGGGTTAGAAGCTTCTCAGGGCAGGTGATGTCTATGTCAAACACCTCCGTGTGTATTTAGGTGCTGGAGGCAGGTAAGGAGGTGCAGGGAGCGGTCCTAAGAAAGTCACCCAGAACCGAGAATCACAGGTACTCCGGAGAAGACGCCAAAGCGGTAAGGGAAACTGACGAAGCTTCTTGTTCGGTTTTCATCTCCGGGCTGCGATTCAGCGCGGTCATGCAGAATTTCACACCCAGCCCCAGCTCCCAAGAATCCCTGTGCACGGTTCCTCCCGTCTTAGCCCAGGGCCTGGCCCGTTCCCAGCGGAGCCTCCCACCCGCCTCTTCTGAGAGCCCCCTCCTCCGTCCTCCCCCTCCTCCCTCCCTCCACGGAAGGCAGTGGCGGCAGCTAGCTTTCTGTGCCTTTAATTGGCGACAAGGTGGAGGGAGTGACAAGAAGGGTTATATTCTGGAAGCCTTCTGAGCTTCAGCTTGAACTAGGAGGGCCGGTCTCTGGAAAGGGACGAGGTTCCACAGAGGGTACAGATTGGAAGAGGCTTGCGAAACTGGGCTCCAGCTCCATGAAAGAGAGAGGGGGAGGGAACGGGGAGAGGGGAGCCGCCCCGCGGGAGGGCTGGGTTCGGGGATAACTAATGCAATTACCCTTTTGGAATTCAGCTTAGGAGATGGCAGAAATAGACCGGAGGTGGCAAGCTTAAACATTCTTGGTCTTGTTGCTCTCCAGCCCTCTGCTGCTCAAGCGGAGTGGGGAGGGAGGAGAGGTGGACCAAACAAAAGCAAGTGTGTGAGGGGGTTCACACTGGCCCCAGGCAAGATGGGGTGTTAACTGTGATCTCCCCAAATGTAGGACTGCAGCAATGATGCATAGCTGGGGGGCGGGGGTTGGGGACAGGGGCAGGGACGGCAGGAAGCCAGCCTGTTTCTCTCCCCTGAGAGTCGTGCCCTCACCAGAGAGATCACATCCCTGGCTTGGGAAGACCTAGGGGGGACTGGGAGAAGAAACGGCCGGGAACTGGATTCATTTTATCCGTGTGTGAATGGCTTCCCGCTCTCTCTCCGGCCCTCAGAGCAATATTGTCTGGCATCTTCTCAAGGTTCCAGAACGCTGGGAACCTGGATCTGACAATGCCTGGTGCACCTCGCGAATCAGCTTGAGACGCACACTGTAGCGACACTCCTATATTAGGGGTTTTACCCCTATTTGGTATCTCAAGTAGGAAACCCGCACGCATAGGGAGGCTCTGGGCTGCTCTCGCAGGAGATTATGTAAGCAATGAATTCTAAGCTGGGAAAACTCACACCACTTTGCAAATGAGTTTGAACTCTTCCCCCCTGCTTCCTCCCGCTGGTTCCTTTTCTATTTAATCAGCAGTAAAGTCAATAAAGTCTGGATTTTTGCAAACTCATCCGTAAACTGTTACCAGCAGTGCTGAGTGGCTATTAGCACTCATTGGGAAATGCCCACTGGCGGTTCGGAAAGTACCTTCATTTTCTGGCCTCCGTGGCCGAGGAAGATGACTTTTTAGCAGCCGGCTCTGTCCCCAGTGTAAAGGCAGAACCACTGGGCACGAAGCACCTGTTCTCTGAGCCCGTGCACAGCCACGCGCAGAGACGTGGGCCGACTGAACACAAGGCTGCCGGGTGCTTCTCAATCAGCGTGTCTACACAGCCTGTTTCTCCAGGGTGTGGAGAGGAGGGCAGGACCCTAATACTAGGAATGCTAGAGGGTGATGTTTTTGGTAAACAGGCGGGGTTTGTGTTTCCCGAGTTCCTTTCCTTTTAATCTCGATTGCATGCGTGTGTTGAGTCAACAATCGGTTTACTGAGTTTATAGTTAGGTTCTTTTTATCTTCTCGTTAACTATCAGCGGTGATCCGCTCTGTACATAAGCTTCTGCAAGGAAAATATTTCTTTGTTACTCTTATTAGCATTATTGCTTCTATTGTTAAATAGATTAACCCAGGATTAAGTGAGGAGTTGGTTGCATATTTCCGGCATTAAGATGTTTTAATTGAGTTCGAATGCTCTCTTGATTGACGACTGTTTTTCTAGCCACAGTAACCCTCCATTCATCTATAGCTGTGGAAAACAGTTGGAACTGAAGTTGAGAAAAGGACAGTCTGTGGCTGTATCGGCCAGGACAGGCTGGATTACGGCGCGGTAATTGACACCTCCGAAGTCTCAAGGCTTCTTTCTCGCTCCGGCATCGCATCCATCTTGGATCAGCTGTGTTGAGCTCTATGTTGTTTCTACTCTAGGACCTGAACTGATGAAGCAAACTTTCTGTGGAACGTAGCTGGTGTCGTGAGAGAGAGAGAGAACTTGGCAAACCCAAGCGGGCTGTGAATGTTTCCCTACTTTGAGAAAAAACCCGCATTACTCATACTTGTATTAACTACCTACTGCTGCATAACAAATCAGTCCCAAAAAATAGTAGCTTAAAACAATAACCATCTATGGAGGCACCTGGGTGGCTCAGTCAGTTAAGCGTCTGACTCTTGGTTTCGGCTCAGGTCATGATCTCGAGGTTCATGAGTTCGAGCCCCGCGTGGGGCTCCATGCTGAGCGTGTGCTTGGGATTCTCTCTCTCTGCCTTTTGGCTCCTACAGAAAAGCCCATCTATCACCTGAATCCTACCAAGTGACCTTCTCCAGTCACATGGTCCACAAACACAGGGCCCCCACCTCGACTGAGCCCACAGCCTCCAGGCGAGCACAGGAAAAAACACATTCATGTCACAAGCTCTTACCTTATTTCTTTCCTTTGCAAATTTTGATCTAAACCCTAGTTAGTTAACACACAGTGTTGGTTTCAGGAGTAGAATTCAGTGATTCGTCACTTACAACACCCAGGGCTCATCCCAACAAGTGCCCTCCTCAATCCCCATCACCCATCTAGCCCATCCCCCACTCAAGTTCTCATCTCGGATGAAGCACTCGGATCGCTTCAAACAAGATGCCCACAATTGCCAAGTGTCTTTGCTGTTATCAGCCCCAAGATCCACCCACAAATCCCGTTACCGAGAAGATGCATGGAAGGCTGATTGAGGAGTAAGGCTCACCTGCTTACCACTGGGCAAAGGAAATTAGAGGAGCCAGGGCAGGCCCACAAAGTGTGATTCCCCCGCGGATTAAAAAAAATTTTTTTAATATTTATTTGTCTTTGAGAGAGAGAGACAGACAGAGCATGAGCAGGGGAGGGCTGCAGAGAGAGAGGGAGACACAGAATCTGAAACAGGCTCCAGGCTCCGAGCTGTCAGCACAGAGCTCGACGCGGGGCCCGAACTTGGGAACGGTGAGATCATGACCTGAGCTGAAGTCAGATGCTCAACTGACTGAGCCACCCAGGCGCCCCTCCCCCGTGGATTTAACCAAGAGGCAGCCGGATCTCCTGCTCTCAACCCACCCTCCAGTTCAAGAGAGGAGCAAGAGGCCAGATGCAAACTTTTGGGTTACGACATGAGATAGTATAATTTAGAAGCTGGCATCTCCCTAAGATCCTTTTTAAATAGATAAAGGAATTGCAGCCCACCCTGGCTCGGGTGCAGCCCATTTCTGATGGTGGTCTCGTGGAGGTCCCCCAAAACTCTGGTCCTCAGACCCGTGTTGGGCTGGCTGCCTCAGACTCACCCAGGGAGCTCACAATACAGCCTCCAGGCTCTCTCTCCTGATTCTGTAGGTCTGGCGTGGGATCAGAGCGAAGCCAGTAGCCAAAGGGTTAACGGGACTAATTGCAGCCACAGGCTAATAAGCACCACGGCCACTTTCTACCCAGCCTTCTTTCCTTTGCCTTTAAATTTCCCTGATTCTCCTGCTCTGGAGGGGTGGATTTGAAGCTTGCCCTCCCATCTCCTCTCTAGCTGCCTCTCAAATAAACTCTCTCCTTGCTGCAGACTCTATGTCCCAGTGACGGTCCTGGCTGCGCGTTAGGCACACCAACTCGGGTTTGGTTACAAGAGGATGTATGTTTCCAAAAGCTCCCAGGTGATACTGATGCACAGCCGGGTTTGGCAACCCCTAGATGAACATCGGTTTAACGCAATAAATCAGGACGTGCCTGTCATGTGCCAAACCAGCTCACGCATGGAAGAGTCGATATTGGTGACGCGAATGTGTAGTAATAATACTGCCCTTTGGGAAGAAGATCACAGACACCTACAACTTTATCAGTATTGTGGGTATTTAATAGAAGCTTCAGCAAAAAGGCTGGTTTATTTTAGGGAGGCAGGGGGAATCTTCTAGAACCACAGGTTGAAAAGAAAAGAGGTTGTTGTTTTAACAACAACAACATCTCTGCTTTGGTCAGTATCACCCTTCTTTCTCTGCAGTGTGGCTCGCTGCTTCTCTGGATGCGTAGACCAAACGCCCCCAGCCTCCCCCCTCCCCGCCCCCGCCTCACCCCCCCCCCCACCTTACCACACTTCTCTGTCCCGACTCTCACATCCTGGCGAGAGTGCAAAGCCGATACTCCTTGGCAGATATGGCCACCGACTGGGTTTGTCTTGGGCAACGCGATATTTTTTATGTAAAATAATTTCAACATGGTTAAATTGGGAGATTTCGTGTAAAAACCTGAATGGCAGACTTCTGTAAACATCAGAAAAACCGAGCAGACGGGGCTCACGTGTGGCAGTGGCCGGCTGGAGCTGAATTACAGGCCCTCGGCACGGAGCACGAGCCCTCGCACCTCGGCTCCCTGTCCTGCCTCGGTCCTCGTCGGTCCCTGCCGCTGTCACAGGAACTCACCACACGCTTACCGCTCACAGTTCTGCAGACCTTCTGGCAAGGCTGCCATCACGGGGCCAGCCTGCTCGAAAGCCTTCTTCCTGGTTCCCTCGCATGGTGGAGAGAGAAAGAGAGAGAGAGAGAAAGCAAGCTCTCCCATGTTCCTTCTTACAAGGGCACTAATCCATTCATGAGGACTCTGCCCTCGCGACGTGTTTACGCTCACCTCCAAACACTATCACACTGGAGATGAGACTTAAAACCTAAGAATTTGGGGTGACACAAACATTCGATTCATAGCAGGATCCCCGACCCCAACCAAGATCACAGGTCAGGTGAAATTGTGCTCAGAAGTTGTAGGGGGCGTCTCGGTGGCTCAGTCGGGTGAGCGTCCGACTTCAGCTCAGGTCACCATCTCACGGTTCGTGAGTTCAAGCCCCGCGTCGGGCTCTGTGCTGGCAGCCTGGAGCCTGGCGCCTGCTTCAGATTCTGTGTCTCCCTCTCTCTCTGCCCCTCCTCTGCTCACGCTCTGTCTCTCTAGCTCAAAAATAAAGAAACATTAAAAAAAAAAAGTTACGCCAGTGGGGGGCGCCTGAGAGGCTCTGTTGGTTGAGCACCGGCTTCATCTCAAGTCAGGATCTGGTGGTTTGTGAGTTTGAGTCTCACATCAGGCTCCATGCTATCAGCACACAGCTCTCTTCATATCCTCTGTCCCCCTCTTTCTCTGCACCTCCCCTGCTCATGCTCTCTCTCTCTCTCTATCTCTCAAAAATGCAAAAAAAAAAAAAAAAACACATTAAAAAAAAAGAAGTGTTATTGGTTTCCTTACACCTGGCCAGCCAGCCTCCTTCATTGTAGTACGTGCTTAACCCTTACAGGCATTTGAATTTGGAACCCTCTTGACTTTTCTAAGTGTGTGTTCTGAACTCCCAAAAGGAGAAACAGACTGACCCAGCCATGACCTGGTATCTGCCCCTGGTCCAAGCAGCTCGACCACAGGAGGAGTTGTGTGGCTCCGGCCCCTCTCGGCAGGACCTAGGAGAGCAGCAGTGAAGTTCAGCGAGAAGACGGTACGGGGCGGGAGAGAATGATCGGTGGTTCTTGTATACAGGTTTCGTGCCCTTATCCGTCCGTATTTTTTTCTCACCCCCCTTAGGACCAGGGCACGGGCATTTGCAAGAGGGTCAACAGAGTTTATGGGTACGGCTGCGTTGGTAGACAGTGTAGAACTCTGGGGGAAGTTTTCTTGTTTTAATAAATTCTATAGTAAGGGCGCCTGGGTGGCTCAGGCGCTTGAGCGTCCGACTTCAGCTCAGGTCATGATCTCACGGTTCACGGGTTCGAACCCCGCTGACAGCACAGAGCCTGCTTCGGATTCTCTGTCCCCCTCTTTCTCTGCCCCTCCCCGCTTGTTCTCACTCCCTCTCTCTCTCTCAAAAATAAATCTTTAAAAATAAATAAATAATAAATCCTATGGTATAAGCTCCTTATAGGGCAGGAATTTTTCCCCACTCGGTTTTCTGATTAATTCCACACACCTAGGATAGTGCCTGATCCACGGACATGCGCTATACACAAAGTGTAACGAGGAAATTGATGGGTTGAGCCCCCTGTCATCCACCGAGGAGTTGTGGTCTTCAGCTGGGAGGGCCCTTGGAATTATTTAGAAAGCTTTTAGGGGCGCTCGGGTGGCTCAGTCGGTTGAATGTCCGACTTCAGCTCAGGTCATGATCTCGAGGTCCATGAGTTTAAGCCCCGCGTCGGGCTCTGTGCTGACAGTTCAGAGCCTGGAACCTGCTTCGGATTCTGTGTCTCCCTCTCTCTCTCTGCCCCTCCCCCACTCATGCTCTGTCTCTCTTTGTCTCAAAAATAAATTAAAAAACATTAAAAAAAGTTTTTAAAGTACAGACTTAAAAAAAAAGAAAGAAAGAAAAAGAAAAAAGGGGTGCCTGGGTGGCTCAGTCGGTTGAGCGTCCAACTTCGGCTCAGGTCATGATCTCATAGTTCATGAGTTTGAGCCCCGCATCGGACTCTGTGCTGGCAGCTCAGAGCCTGGAGCCTGCTTCGGATTCTGTGTCTCCCTCTCTCTCTGCCCCTCCACCACTCATGCTCTGTCTGTCTCAAAAATAAATAAACACTAAAAAAAATAAAATAAAAGTACAGACTCCCTGGCCACATCTTAGACCTATTGAAATAAACTTTCAAGGGCTAAAGCGTCTACATTTTTAAAAAAGCACCCCAGGGGATAGAGGTTATTTAAAAAAAAAAAACCAACAAAACAAAACAGGAAAACTCTAAGATCTTTTCCAAGGTCTCAGATTCTTTCCTAAAGTTCTATAAAATGACTAAAGAAGCAGAGGAAGGGAGGTAGCAGAAACAGGGATAAAGCGAAAAATTTTAAACAAATGATATAGAGAGAAAACAAATCTTGAAGTTTTTCAAGCAAGCATTTATATCTAACAGTGTTTACTTAGCATAAGCTATAAATTAACTCTAACTGGATTTTAAATCTCTCTGAAAAACCACACCGTATGTTAACTAACTGGAATTTTAAAATGTTAAAGAAATAAATAAGTGACGGGGATAAAGGGGGGCACTTGTTGTGGGGCGGCTGGGTGGCTCAGTCGATGGAGTGTCCAACTTGGGCTCAGGTCATGATCTCGCAGTTCAAGTTCGAGCCCGGCATTGGGCTCTGTGCTGACAGCTCTGAACCTGGAGCCTGCTTCGGGTTCTGTGTCTCCTCTCTCTGCCCCTGCCCCACCTATGCTCCGTCTTTCAAAAATAAATAAAACATTTAAAAAATTAAAAAAAAAAAAAAAGAAGTGCACTTGCGATAAGCACCAGGTATATTCAGGTGCTGACTCACTACGCCCTAACCCTGAAACTAATATTATACTGTAGGTTAACTCACTGGAATTCAAAGTAAAACTTTAAAAGTAATTAATTAATCTCCCCGAAAATCATTGCTACTACTTTCGTTGTGAAAAATCAAGCAGCCGCTTTGTAATTTGTAAACATGTTTACTGTCTAAGAATGTCTCCACTGTCAACAAGTTTGTATTGAGTTTTCTCTTGAACAAATAAATTTTGTTCTATATAAATGATAGAGGATACAAAACTTTAAGTAAGCAGGAAAGGGCATTAAGCCCGTGAAAAGTTAAAATCAATCTGCCCCCGGGCGACCTGCTCCGGCGTCAGCGTCGCGCCCCCCCGCGGCCGAGCGTGTTTGCAGACGACGCGGCTGGACCCACGACGAAGCACATGCGGATCACATGAACCCTGGCTCCTCGCGGCGGAAAGGTCACTGGCATTTGCAGGCAGTGATAAAAAAAGGAGTTTTACATTCTTGGCACGGCCCTGGGAGATGGCCAGGCTTCACTTTCATTACAACAAATCCTCGAGGGCGGTCAGCCCTGGACATCGGGAGGGCTTTGCTCCCGTTGCGGTGAACTTTCCCCCACGTCCCAGAAGGCTGGTGATCCCGGGCTCAGGCAGGGAGCCCAGGGGACACTGAGCACGAGAGTCTGGGTCTCAGGGCTCTGGAGTCAAACCCGAAGGTTCTGAGCAAGAACCTGAGAGCAGAGAGGAGCTGGGGGGGCGGGTACCGGGAGGCGGTGGAAAGGAGACTCTCTAAAGGTTCAAAACCAGTGACCCAAGACCTCAGGAACTGAACTTACCGTCTTCTTCTTTCTCATACCGTGTGTAAGTGTGAGCTGGCTGGAACTTTAGACCCAGCATTTGTGTTTAAAAAAAAAAAAAAAGCATCTGCACTTATATATGCATGTGTTTGCTTCCTTCCACGTGGAGAATTTCTGGAAAGACATGCAAGAAACAGGTAATAATAGTTGCTCCTGGGGCAGGAAACTGGGTAGCTGGGAGGTTTACTTTCTTCTGTATTCTAGCGTGACTCTTGCATGGTCTATCGAACCATTATTTTATCTTTTCAACAAGAGTTCTGCCAAGTAAACCCTGCACCCATGGGGAGAACGTATGTGATGTTGACCGAAACTCAACAGTCCCAAGCCGAAGGCTGAGAACCCTACGTTCTAAAGGAAGCCGCTGACGCTGGGAAACAGATGGCTTCCTTAGGCTCAGCAGACTGGCCCTGCCATCCCCAAACCTAATAACACCAGCATCCTTGTCCCCCAGGTCTGATAGGAGACAGAGAGAGAGTCACTGGGAGCACAAGCCAGCGGTCGTCCTTCCCTTTGGAGGGTGTGAGCTGGCCGGCTAGCCAGCCTCCTGGGATCCGCACTCCAGCCGAGGGAGCCTCCGTCCCCACCGCCTCTGCTCCTCCCCTCTGGCTGCCAGCCCACAGCACCCAGTCTGCGACACCCTGTCCCCTGGAAGGCAGAGACTTCATCATCATTTGACCCCCAGCCCCAGCACCCAGCCTGGCCCCATAGTAGTGCTGGGGACAAGTGACTAAATGGACAAATCCATGACATCATGCTCTTTACTGTCCCAAAGTTCCCAGAGAAGAGAGATTTTACTTGCAGCTGCCAAGTCTGACGCTGTCCAGGGTTTGTAAACAGGGCTTCCCAGTCTACACAGCATCTTTGCGCAAATTAGGAAAACACGCTCCTCTGGGCAGAGGCAGCCCCGTAGACGACAGCCTGGTGCAGGAGGAGCCCCTGTGAGAAGGTAAGGCGGCTTCCTCTGGGGAGGCAGCCTGGATTGCTGAGTTCAGGTTAGACTTTAAGCCCTACTCACCCCCGGGCACCTCTCTGCTGGGCCCACACCGCAGAAACCGCGTGGCTACGGAATGCCTTCTGTTTCCCCCGCCGCTTCTCTGTCGTGCCGCCTGGTTCCCCCATTCTCCTTCTCCAGTGTGGCCGCTTGCTTCCCCGCCTCTCTTTCCCCTGTCCTGTCCCCATGCCCCTGCCCCCAGCTCCTCTGCCCACCTCGCTCGCTCTCTTCACTTCTCAGTCTCTCCTCAACACTGTTCTTCCATATTCCCCAGCTCGGCACCTTCTGTGTTTTCAACACGTACTACGTGCTGGACACATTTTTTCATTCTGTCCTTGCGGCGCTGAAGCGAGGAAGTTTGTTCACCCCTGGAACAGGACACGAGCTGAGGCTGGGGCAGTTCATATAGCTGGACTGCGGTCACACCGGTCTTACGGAACAAAGTCAGCCGTGTAACCCAAGTTTAGGTCACTTCAGACATGAAGTTCTGGCTTCTTCTCTGGCTAAGATGGAGTACCAGAGCCTGGGGTTCATCCCCCTGCCTGAAACAACAAGAGAAAGACATAAAAGAAATGATGGTTTCAAGACACCGAGTAGCAGGTGAGCCTGGAGAAATGGGACATAAACTTAAGGAGCCCCCGACAGTTACCATGGCCTCCTGATGCCACACAGGAGGGGAAACTGAGGCTGTGGCCAGTGAGCTCACTGAGGCGAGGAGACAGGGCTGAGCGTCTGGGGACACCAAAGCCAGAGTGGCAGACAGAATATGAGAGAGGGCAGAGAACCTTGGAGTTCTGCAGAGGAAGGACCCCTGGTCAGAACCCTGCATGTGGGGAGGGCACCATCCAAAAGACTTAGAGGACACAGTGCCTTCTATGAACACAGGGCCAAGAGCCGTGCCTGAATTGTGTTCTTTTCAGCCATACTGCCAAAAACTTACATTTCAAGGGACCTTGGGTAGTGTACTCAGGAAGGTCTTATCTCACTAGACCGAGCCTTGCTCTGGACCTGCCTAACAAATCATAAAAGCAGGACTCAAAAGGATCAAACTATTTCCAAGTAACTGCATCCCAGAACAATGCGCAAGACGATCGACAGTAATGCACAAATACCTAGCGCCCGACAATATGTAATTCACAAGGCCTGGCATCCAAAGACTACTGGGCCGGCAAAGAGGCAGGAAAGCATGATCCAGATTGAGGAGAGTAAGTCAGCAACTGCAGGGTTGACTGGTCCAGCCCAGAGCTGGCGCCGATGTTAGAACCAGCACAGGATGTGAACAACGTGGTAGTGCTCAATGGATCAGTAAGACGGTCGCTATCATTATTATTGGATTTCATCCCCCAAAAAAGGAGATCTCAAGGGGGCCTTTATCATTCTCATGGACGGAGAGTAAAACGAGGCCCAGGGTGGTGGAGGAGGGTGCTGAGTAGGGGTAGAAGGCGTTCCTTCGTTTACATATTCCTGGGACTAGAGCTACCAGGGCACCTCTGGCCGCTGCAGATCAGGCTTCCGGTATCCGGTATCCGTGGTCAGCATCCAGCCAGCCCCCAGGGCGGCTAGACACTGATCTTCCCCAGGATGGGAAGAATTTGAAATTTGACTGAAGCTCTCACCCCTAAATTAGGCAGGCTGGTAGAGACCTGTTAGCTTGGGGACCTGTTGGTTTAACACAGATGTGCAGTAAAATCCACGGGCCCAGGGCCATTTGGCGATAGTTTCTGCATCTCTGAAGTAGGAGCTTTGGTTAAAGGATCTTCACAAACATTGGCACCGCCAGCATCCAGGGAGTTAGGGAGAAGCGGCCGTCCAGAGCAAGCTGCTCTCATCAGTCTGGATGGGGGAAAAATCAACTAACCAACCAGACACACAAAAAAGAGAGTATCTCAAATACCGATGTGCACCACCTGTAGGGTGGATTTGAGAATCAATTAATATAATATAATATACATGTACAATTATATATGTAATATAATAATATAACATACTGCATTATAGTCAAACCCATCACTGAAAGAGCTGTGTATGAAAATATTTAAAATGTTTAGTTTTCAGTTATGTTGACTATCCATTTGTGTTGGAGAGTCAGATATACTGGGAAACATTCATGCCGCCAGCGCCTGTTAGGCCCCTGGAAATATACTGGATGGATGGATTACACCTTAGCCTGGAATGTATTTCTCCTGTTACTAGATCCTGTTACCATGATTATCTCAAAAACAACACCCCTCTTTTAGCTTGGGACCCACTAAAATCATTAGGCCTTTCTCTTATGCTGTGTCTTCTTTTTATAAGGGGGAGGATGTTTCTTTGTTCAATTGACATTTTTCTCCCCATTTTTATTTATTATTTTTATTATTTTTTTAATATTTATTTATTTTGAGAGAGAGAGAGAGAGAGAGAGAGTAAGCAGGGGAAGGGCAGAGAGAGAGGGAAAGAGGGAATCCCAAGCTCTCTGCTAACAGCGTAGAGCCTGATGAAGGGCTCGAACTCAAACCATGAGACCATGACCTGAGCTGAAATCAAGAGTCAGACACTTAATTAACTGAGCCACCCAGGCACCCCTACTGCCCGTTTTTAGAAGATAATATTGCTTTCTTGTCAAGTTTCACAAACAACCCTATTCAACTTGTCCTCTGAGAAAGTAAGGAACATACTAGAAGTCCATCATCTAAATTGTTGATGAAGATATTAGATGACTAGAAGTAAGTTCTGCGGGACAGTCCTTGACACTATATGTTTTTGTTGACGACTTCAGACCAACCTGGTACCATCTAACACACTCAACCCAATAATTCCAAACCAGTGGGTCATGAATTTTGAGGGAGTGAGGCAAGAAGGGTTCACGGGTAAGAAGTTATTCCTTGTTGTCTGTGTATCATTGTTTGTAGATGTTTGTAACTAATGTTTCATGCATATGTGTATTTCTGGTTTTGAAATGTACCTTAAGGCTGTTATGAGTACTAAATCACAAATTCATTTAAGATGGTCACTAAATTCTTCAGAGATTTTGGTCATTATGCATTTTTCTCAATCAATCGATATCCTACAACTATTTGCTCTTTTGTGGAAATCGTTAGTGTATATGCCCCAAATTATCTGTTACGATTCTGTTTGTAATATCCTCAAACTTGGCAATAACCTGACTATGGGTTAGTTAAGTAAATTATAGTGTATAATACAATGGTATACCATTCAAATACTTAAAATGATTGTATTTAGGGGCTCCTGGGTGGCTCAATTGGTTGAGCCTTCAACTCTTGACTTCAGCTCAGGTCATGATCCCAGGGTCGTGGGACTGAGCTCCGTGGCAGGCTCCGCACTGGGCAGAGAGCCTCCTTGGGATTCTCTCTCTCCCTATGCCCTTCTCCCTGCTTGTTCTCTCTCTCTCAAATTAAAAAAAATTGTATTTATATTTATTTATATGAAAAGTGTCTGTAACTTTTCTGGACAGTGAAATATTGTTTATGTTTTACTTTTTTGGTGTTTGTAGATTTTTTGAAATATGAGAATATAATTTTTTGAAAGTAAGAAAACTATTGTTAAGGGTTCCCATGTATAAAAATGGTAAGTATAATGGCTACATCTTCTTAGATTGGCTATAAGAAGAACTCAGTAAAATTCCAGCCTTGATTGTATATCTGCTTCTCATCCTTTATCTACACAACACACCACTCAGTCATGGAAATAACTCAAATTACTTTGGCATAATTTGGTCACTGTGATCCTACTTTGTGGTAGCTTTCATGCAGCGAACATACTCACACATGCAACCTTTCATATGTGGAATTCAAACTTTTGCACTCTGCTAACAGGAGGACCCTGAACTCTCATACGGTAGAGGTGCCTGCCAGCCAATTCGTTCAGCCTCAACAGCGACATTTTCGACTCTGAAGTGGTTTTGGTTGTTTATTTACGTTTTTCTTGTTACTTAAATCTTTTGTTATCTTCTTTAAAAATAGAATACTTGAGACTTCTACTTTAACATGAGTGTTTGTGGGGTGGAGGGCCTGGGCGGCTCAGTTGGTTTAGTGTCTGACTCTTGATCTCAGCTCAGGGTCTTGAGCTCAAGTCCCGCATTGGGCTTCATGCTGGGCATGAAGCCTGCTTAAAAAAAAGAGAGAGAGACAGAGATAAAAATAAAAAAATAAGAAAGAAAATAATCAAGTACTGGGGTGCCTGGGTGGCTCAGCTGGTTTCAGCTCAGGTCATGATTTCACAGTCATGAGATCGAGCCCCATGTCGGGCTCCATGCTGAATGTGGAGTCTGCTTAAGATTCTCTTTCTCCCTCTGCCCCTTGCTTCTGCTTGTGCTCTCTTTCTCTAAAATAAAAAATAATAATAAAATAAACATGTGCTTGACCACACTTTTTCATCTCTGTTTCCTCCTAAAACCCAACTAAAATAACAGTAAAGAAATAAAAAGATGTAAACAAATAAAGAGAAAGAAAACGGAAGAGACGAAGACCACAGCTGAGAGATGTCAATAAACTTGGAAGAGGGACAATGAATGAACGAGTGAATGAGTGGTTTCTGACTTAGCAGAAGAAAGAATCTATTAAGGGAGTGCACTCATTCTAGTGACAAAATTAAGGAATTCAAGATGGCTTAAATGTGGGAGGTGCCTGGCTGGCTCAGTTGGTAGAGCAGGCGACCCTAGATCTCCGGGCTGTGAGTTCTAGCCCCCACATTGGGTATGGAGATAACTTAAAAAATAAAATCTTAAAAAAAAAAAAAAGGCTTAAATGTGGGATGAGATTCTCAACTAGAGTATTGGCAGTAAGTCTACATAAACAGCAGTTAACCCCCAGGTCTCCTCCCTCACTCTAAGTAGCTATGAGCTATCCCTTCCTCGCCTCAACAGCAGAGAAGTGGTTACTGCCTAGAGGTAGAAGCTGAGTATCTCTGAGTTTAGGGACACTTATCACACCTAGAGGTGGGAAGGAGACACCATATTGAAAGATAGCCTATCAAATGGTTAAGAACCCTTGAATCCTATGCTTGAATCCCAGAATGCTCTCCACCAACATATCTTTTGGACCTACCCACCACTCCCAGAAAAAGTTGAGAAGATTCCCCTCTGGGAAAATTTACCATCCCAAGCAAAAGACCTATAGACCCTGATGTTTGGGGTCTCCTAATGAAGAGCAGTTCCCTTTGGTTAGCTCATTGGTTAGTAATCTTTCCCCATGCACATAGAACTTTCAGTCAGATTTGTAGTGCCTCATTCTGAAATATGGATTGACTACCAGACATTTGAGGAAATCCTATAACTTTACAGATGAAAAAAATAAATAAGCAGAAAAAGGATCTTAGAAGAAAGACTGTGAGGTAACAGAAGCAAATTCACAAAAGCTACAAGGAATATGTGCAGACAGATGAAAAGGTATTTCATCTAGGGGCACCTGGGTGGCTCAGTTGGTTAAGCAGCTGACTTCAGTTCAGGTCATGATCTCGTGGTGCATGAGTTCGAGCCCCTCATTGGGCTCTGGAGCCTGCTTCAGGTTCTGTGTCTCCCTCTCTCTCTGCCCCTCCTATGCTCATACTCTGTGTCTCTCTCTCTCTCTCAAAAATAAATTTAAAAACATTAAAAAAATTTTTAAAAAGATATTTCATCTATTAAGTAAGAATATGCAACAAAAAGAGAACATTTGGAAAATAAGAAAGCTCTATTGATAGTAAAACAAGTGATATATAATATCAAAAATTAAAAGTCCAATAGAAGGGTTGGAATATCAGATTGAGAGAATATTCCAGAGAATGGAGGGAAAACAGCAAACAAATAAAAGGGGGAAAAAAAAGACAAAGATTTAGATTAATCTTTAAGCTACAAAAAAAATCCAGAAAAGGAAAGAAGAAGGAACAAAGGAGAGGAAATTATCAATAGAATAATAATAGCAAACTTCCCACACGATAGGGAGAAAGAGAACATTTAAAAATTTCTGGGGAAGAAGAAGGAGGAGAAGAAGGAGAAGAAGGAGGAGGAGGAGGAGGAGGAGGAGATTCAAAGGACCAGGAATTGGACTTCTCAAAAGCAATGCAGGAAGCTAGAAGGCATTGGAGCAATGCCTTTATTACATATATATATACATATATATATATTTTTTTAAGTTTATTTATTTACTTTGAGAGGGACACCGTGCAAGTGGGAGAGGGGCAGAGAGAGAGAGGGAGAGAGAGAATCCCAAGCAGGCTCCAAGCTGTCAGCAAGAGCCTAACGTGGGCCTTGAACCCACAAAACTGCAAGACCATGACCTGAGCCAAAACCAAGAGTTGGACACCCCTGGAGCAAAGCGTTTAAAGTTCTGACAGAACATCATTTCTAACTTGGATTTCTATTCCAAGTATTTAATTAAGTAGAAAGTAGGATTAAGATTGGTTAAGATCTTGGGGCACCTGGATGGCTCAGTCAGTTAAGCATCCAACTTCAGCTCAGGTCTGATCTCACCATTTGTGAGTTCGAACCCCGCATCAGGCTCTGTGCTGACAGTTTGGAGTCTGAAACCTGCTCCAGATTCTGTGTCTCCCTTTCTCTCTGTCCCTCCCCCATACATGTTCCGTTCTCTCTCTCTCTCTCTCTCTCTCTCTCTCTCTCTCTCTCCAATAAATAAACATTAAACACTAAAAAAATAAAAAAGATTGGTTAAGATCTCAGAAGAATAGAATGAAAGAAAGTATTTCTTGTGCACCCTTTCTCCAGCAGCTACTGCTGCATTTGTTTCAAAAGAGTGAGGGGAGAAGCAAGGAAAAGGAAAGTGTGGGCTCAAGGAAGGAGGGGATACCACACAGGAGCATAGCGAAGGGAATTCTCAGGCGGCTGGCAAAGAGACGTTTCCAAGGTAAACTTGAAGTTCAAGGGTAGGCTTCAGGGGCACTGAGTGCAGGTCAGGCAGCATGGTGAGGGCCCTGGAGAGATCGCTTCAAGAAAACCATACATATATGTGGACTGTATTGAGAAGAGTATCATATTTCTAGAAAGTTTAGATATGAATTCATAATTTTAACATGGAAACCTAAGCAAACAAAAAATAAGACAATTATTTACTTTTGGGGGGGAAAAGTAGTATCTGACAGTAAATATAATCAAAGGAGCTTCAGTGGCTCATCTGGGACCTATGTTTGCCTCGCAATAAAAATGTCACTTCTGATTTTTAGATCACTTAGTAGAACTTTAAATGTTGATTTAAGAAAAATAATAATAACATAGGTCTTTCAGTAGACAGTGAGGAAGTATGTGTGGTGGTGGAAACTAAATCCTTGTTTTCTATAACTGGAAGTAAATAAAGCAATGTCTAAAACAGAAAATGTCAATAAAATTAGCAATATAAGCATATTCAGAAATACGAGAGTAAAAAACAGAAGAAGTAGCTAAAACATTTTTGTCTGGTTTCCCCTAGGAGCAGGCGTTAGAATGGGGAGCAGGTTGGGGCACAAGGAGGGTTGGGGGAAGACCTGGGTGGCTCAGGTCATAATCTCACGATTTGTGAGTTCGAGCCCCGCGTCGGGCTCTGTGCTGGCAGCTCAGAGCCTGGAACCTGCTTGAGATCCTGTGTCTCCCTTTCTCGCTCCCCCTTCACTGCTCAGACTCTGTCTCTGTCTCTCTCAAAAATAAAGAAACATTAAAAAAATAAAAAGATGGGGCACACTGGTACATATGTAAATTCTAGAACTTATAGTACTATTGAGTATATATATATAAATGTTTCATCTGATATGCTTAAAAAGTATTTAATGACTGGAGAACAGAAAATACAAGTGCTTTTATTAGTGATAGGAGGCAAAGTTCTCATTAATTTAATGGCTTAAGACAAAGATGAAAATCATTGTTCTCGAATGGTCAGTCTTTAGCCTAAAACAAATGTTCATTGGACTTACTGTTATCAATATAAAAAAAAAACAACCTAAAAATCCCATGCCTCAATTCAATGTGTTGAATTATAAAGGCAAAGAAAAAAGCATCAAAATAAAATGCTTGAAATAGATGAAAGATTCTGTCTTAAAGGCAGGGTGAAATTATGGTCTTTAGGATGTTGTTAACATTTCAATAATGAAACTCTCATTATATGTGTAAGCCCATTTATTCTTTTTTTTTCCTTTTAATGAGAGAGAGAGAGAGAAAGAGAGAGAGCACGCCTGGGGGAGGGGGCAGAGGGAGAGAGAGAATTTTGAGCAGTCTCCATGCTGCCAGACGTGGGGCTCAGTCCCACGACCCTGGGATCATGACTTGAGCCAAAATTAAGCCTCGGACGCTCAACAAACTGAGCCACCCAGGCATCCCTATTGTCTGTTTCATGTCTACATTCCAGGCAGATTCTTAGAAATACTTTATGTGCGGGTGGGGAAAGAGCATATTTGAAAGTCTAGGAAGCCTGTTTAAAATAAGCAGATCATCTTAATTTTCCTCTTTAATGAAAGACACTTCATTTTCTCTTTTCCAGTTCTCAAAGACTCATTCCACTGGTACATTTTGACTGCATAGAGGCCCTTGTAGTCATTAGTCACTTTGGGTTTGGAGAACAGAAGACTCTTCTTGCAGTCAGTGTTGCTTACTCTGCGCTTCTACCTGGGAAGAAACTGTCTTCCTCGAAGTTTCAGATTCTTTTTTACATCCGAGATCACGGCCAGCCAGTGGACTATTGGGCTATTGCAAACTGCAGATTATGTTCAAATGATTCCCTCTTTCCACCCCACCCCCACCCCCTGGTTCGAAAACCATCACCATCAACAGTGTAGACGGGCTATCCTTCCCTTTTTAACACTATAAGCAGGAGAGCAAATGTCAGCTGCGTCAGATGTAAGAGAAATAGTGTTAAGTGATTTCACAAACTAGTGAATTCCAACAAACCAAGTTCTCCCTTCCAGTTTATCTTGTTCCCACCAGCAGGTAGGTTTGGGCTCAGTTCAGAGGCCACTCATGGCTTTCATTGTGTGGCACGGAAGCGGACTGAGCTTGCCTAGGATTCAGACTTTCAAACTATCCCAGCTAAGAGATGTTAGAGAGATGAGCAGCAGGCAGTGTACTGTGTCGAGCGATGGTCTGGGCTGGAAGGAGACGGAAGGGGGAGGAGGAGGAAATACGGCGAGTAATTGGGCTGTTCTTTCTTGAGTTCCTTTGTAGCAGACTTGCATTAGGACAGCTTTTTAGGAGGCTTTCACAGTGAGTCAAGGAAAGATTCATGGGTCTCCCTACAGTGTGAATTAGTGACTGCCTGGTGCTGGGTCTGCTTTTCCCTCTCCATCATGTCCAGGAGAAAAGAGCTGAGAGGCTTTCCGTGATATTCTGGGAGCTCCAAAAAGCTGCCGAGAAGCGCTTCTCTGTTCATCTCGTGAACTTTGAAATGTCTTCACCTCTGAGGGCAGAGATCACCTCCCCAAGGGGATCCTCCCTCTCTCCTGGATAACAAGTTCCTCAAGGACAGAAAAGGATGGCGTACAATTTGGCATTGGACGCCATGCCCAACAAGGGTCTTGTCCATGGCGGGCACCAAGTCGGATGCCTGGTTAATGAGTAACCGAAGATACCTACAGAGATATCTTCTCCTTTGGGTGTTTAAAAGTGATTATTTAATTCAAAGGGATACATGCACCCCTATGTTTATAGTAGCATTGTTTATGACAACCCAATTATGAAAGCTGCCCAAGTGTCCATCAATACATGAATGGATAAAGAAGTGACATATATAATGGAATGTTATTCAGCCATAAAACAAGAATGACATCTTGCCGTTTGCAACAACAGGGATAGAGCTACAGAGTATAACGCTAAGCAAAATAAGCCAATCAGAGAAAGACGAAATAACATTTGATTTCCCTCATATATGGAATTTAAGAAACAAAATAAATGAGCCAATGGCAAAAAAAAAGAGAGACAAACCTGAAACAGACTCTTAACCATAGAGAACAGACTGATGGTTACTAGAGGGGAGGGAGGAAGGGGAGGGGTGAAATATGCGATGGGGATTAAGGAGTGCACCTGCTGTAATGAGCACCGGGTGATGCATGGCATTGTTGAATCACTATGTTGTACCCCTGAAACTAATCTAACACTGTATGTTAACCATACTGAAATTTTTAAAAAGGGATTATAGTCACTTTTTAAGATAAAACAGTGATCCTTCTTATTCGTAGCCAATAAACAAAACTCCAAGAAGTGATTTTTACGTGGTTTTTTTTTAACAAACGAAACTGCACCCAATAAATTTTCTTCCCAACTGAGGCGGCCAAGAGAATATTTTAAGCAAAGGTTAAAATTCCAAAGACATTTCTGAGATGCAATAAATATCATTAAGCCAATAGCTCTACTCTGTTCTCTGGAATGATCCTAATTTTCTTATTAAAAAATCAGTACACATACAGGCTATTCCTCGGCTTTGATTACCAGGGCCCATCCCCTGGCTCACCTGTTCAACCTTCAAAACCCAGCCAAGGAGTCACCTTTTCTGGAAAGCCTCCCCTACCATTGTCCCGCCTCCAAACTAAATGAAGTTATGTGCTCCTGGGTGACTGGAACATCTTCGGATTGTTTATGAATCACCAAATTATAATTTATCATTTACTTTGTAAGATCTTTGAGGGCGGGGATAATGTCATATTTACATCTAGACTCCCTAAACTTGGGAAGTGGCATATCACAGAGTCATCAAGTAAATGTTGGTCGAATTGAATGGAATGGTAATAGAGAATGTTTTCTTGTGAACTTAGTCATATGAAGTCTCACAATCATATAAAATGACTTTATCTTTAGTTATATATTTAACAAATTGCATTTATTAAAAAGATTAAAATTACATGAAATCAGAGTGTCCTGGAACATTCTAGACATATGGCCATATGGCTTTAAAGTTGCATAATACCAGCAGCTTGGACTTACTTAATTTGACAAAGTGAGGTGCTCATTGGCATTTGAAAGAAATGTCAGACAACACCATAGGGATGGGGGGGGTCGTTTCAATTAATTTCAGTTGCCAAAGGGAAGTGATTCATTTCCAAGTGATTTATTTTGATTCTGATACTATTTTCCTAGCACAGATCTGGTCTTATATCTTCTAGTAATTGATTTAATACCATGGGGTGTTATTTGGCCCTTTTTCACATATGCACGGAACAACTCATTTCTAAAATATAAGAAAAGGCTTGTTTTAAGTACTTGCTAATTGAAGAGCTAGATTCTCCTAGTGTTAAATTAGGGTCTCAGGCAAATTAGGGGGACTATGAGTACAGAATTACTTCAAAAGCAGTGAAAATTATAGGGGTTAAACCAGTTGGAGTATGAAAAAATAGAGAATAATGGTGGGAATTTAATCTTCCTATGCTGGAGAGATAACACCTGCAGTATTTTTTTAAATATTTATTATTGAGAAAGAGTGAGAGAGAGAGAGACAGAGCGTGAGCAGGGCAAGGGCAGAGAGAGAGAAGGAGACATAAAATCTGAAGCGGGCTCCAGGCTCCAACCTCTGAGCTGTCAGCACAGAGCTGACACGGGTCTCAAACTCATGAACCATGAGATCATGACCTGAGTTGAAATTGGATACTTAACCAACTGAGCCACCCAGGCGCCCTAGGACACCTACAATATTAAAGCATTCCATTAATTCATTTGTTCATTCAACAAGCTGAGGCTCACCGAAAACACTGCAATGGCTATGGCATACAATAGTACCGTCCAAAAAGTGCTGGAAAGAATGTCCCAGAGGCTTGACAATTTAATGTCCTTCTCTAAGACCTTAACTGAATGCCAAACTAATTTTGGTTGTTGAGGCATAAGACAAGTTATAACTGGGGTCTTAGAAGGATGGTCAAACATAAAGCTGAATACAATCCCGTCTGAACTGGATTAACCCTGATATTCTATCCTTAATTGTATATTTCACTGCAGACTGGACTTAAATCTACAAAGAAGCACAGATGTTAACAAGATTTGTGAGTGCAGAATTCAAACCTGAGTTATCGTTTAGTCGTTTGTTAACGAGTGGTACCTTTCAGTATGAGAAAAATAGGCAATTAAGTGTCTAGAACCTGACTCCTTTTGGGCTTTGTCCTTTGTTTTCGAGAACCTCAGAATCAGATAAGCAAATGTGGGTATTCATCTAAACCAACAAGCCATCATATAAAAACATTAATTTTGTATGTTATGTCTGCGAGGCACTAAGGATGCCAAAAAGTATAAGCTATGATCTCTGTCTTCACTGGGCTTAGAGACTCTCAAAGGGCAGCATATGTGTTTAAGGAGATAAAGAGGGGTGCCTGGGTGGCTCAGTCGGTTGGGCGGCCGACTTCGGCTCAGATCACGATCTCACGGTCTGTGAGTTCGAGCCCCACATCGGGCTCTGTGCTGGTGGCTCAAAGCGTGGAGCCTGCTTTGGATTCCGTGCCTCCCTCTCTCTCTGCCCTTCCCCTGCTCCCACTCTGTCTCTATGTCTCTCAAAATAAATAAATGTTAAAAAAATTAAAAAAAATAAGAAGGTAAAGAAAAACATTGGAGAAAGATGCAAAATGCTTACTCTAATACAGACTATTTAGTTCGTATAGTCTATATAGACTATAAGTTCAGGACTGGATAGTCTGGTTGAGGGAAATGGAAGAAGGAGAACTTGACAAAGACCTTGAAAAGGGGAATTTCGGAATTTTGGGGTGGAAGCAGGGGAGGCTCTGGCAGGGAATAGGGAATGTGAGTGGTGCCAGAGAGCAATGAACAGGCTAGTTTTGCTCCAGTGCAAGAGTGTTCTAGAACGGAGTTTATTAACTGGAGCCTAATGTCTGGTTTGGGCTGTAGTATATGTATTATTTGGCCTGAATTTAGTTTGAATATTGAAAAACTGGTAGAAGTCATATCGAAATCTGGATTTTGGGGGCACCTGGGTGGTTCAGTTGGTTAAACATCCGACTTCGGCTCAGAAATTGACACCACGGTTCATGGATTTGAGCCCCACAGTGGGCTCTGTGCTAACAGCTTGGAGCCTGGAGTCTGCTCTGGACTTTGTGTCTTCCTCTCTCTCTCTCTCTGTGCGCTTTCCCTGCTTGCGGTTTCTCTCTCTCTCTCTCTCTCTCTCTCTCTCTCTCAAAAATAAATAAACTTTTAAAAAATTATTTATTTATTTATTTTTAATGTTTATTTATTTTTGAGAGAGAGAGAGAGAGAGACAAAGAGAGACAGGGCACAAACGGGGGGAAGGGCAGAGGAGAGGAAAGAGAGGAAGACATAGAATCCAAAGCAGGCTCCAGGCTCTGCTCCGAGCTGTCAGCACAGAGCCTGACATGGGGCTCAAACTCATGAGCTGTGAGATCATGACCTGAGCCAAAGTCAGACGCCTATCCGACTGAGCCACCCAGGCGCGCTCCCCCTCCCCCTAATTTTTAAAAAAAATCTAGATTCTTGATATTCTTGTAAAAACCGGAAAGTCTCATAGCAATAGGTGAGTGTTCCTGGAAGGTAAGCGTCACCTGAAGCTGAATCGCCACGATACCCGCCCCCCCCAGAGCAGAATGGGAGTTTCCCTTGGACGCGGTCCCCACCTGGCCCATTTGCTTTACCTCCTCTGTCTCATGCTTACCGGTATTTAGTTAGTCCACTTTTGCTAGGTTACGTGGCGGTGACGAACACTCCCCCCAGATCTCAGCAGCTCACGACTACCAAGTTTTATGTCTCACGCTTAATGCGTCAGCTGCAGGTGGTTGTGGCCGTGTTCCGTGTGTCTCCTTCATTCTGGGATCCAGGCTGAGGAATCGGCACCTTCCTAGCAGGTGCTGTTCTCCAGGTAGAGGCGGGGAAGAGCAGAAAAATGGCAGAACCATGAAATGGCTCTTAACACCTTTGCTCGGACATAGCATACGTCGCTCCCTCTGAGTGCATTTGGTCAAAGCATGTCACATGCTAAGCCCATGTCGGTGGTTTGGAAAAATATAATCCTTTCATGAGGACGTGCAGGAACTCATTGGGAATGTATAACACAACCTTTCACAGCATTTGGATGAGCTTCTCCGCCGATGAGAAAACATTTGGGAGCGAGGGGTAGGCGGAGAGGGCCAGAAGGGCGGCGCCAAGGCTCCTCACTGACAGCAGGGTTCCACGGGCACATCAAACACGCAAAGGAGCAAGCACACCTCCCCCAAGGAAGGCTTGACTCCGGGAAGCAGGGCTTACATGTGCGCCCTCAGAAGAAGCATGCGTGACAGAAGCTAATACAGGAGGAGGAAAGGGTTGGATCCCTTTGCTCCTGTCTTTATTTACAGCAAAGGACAGAACACTTTGTCACCTTGGAAACAGCCGACAAAGGCAGTGTGTAAAGCTCTGTCTACTCTCTCCGAGGTGGTGGGGGCTAAGTATTGGGGTGGGCACTCTGCCCATGGACTGCCCTGGGTGGGCAGGTTGCTCCAGCTGGAAGAAAAAGCTTTTTGGCCTTTGATGGCCACAGCTGACTACATAATATGTACCTCCTTGTCTTTTGTACTCAGAGATAACCCCGCTGACAGAGGAGAGCGTGGCCACAGTGTTCGAACCTACGACCTACGCTGGGGCCAGTCCACTCTCTTTGCTGTATAGCTATTCTTTGCAAGGCTTATTGCAGCCTGTCCTGCTCTCTAAATAAACCGTAACAACAAGGTCTGGGAGACTTTGCCATCATCCCCAAAGGTCACCTGCGTGTCCCTGCTTGCCTATGTATAGTTACTAACCTTCGCTTACCTTTTCACGCTAAGTCACGTAAACCCCGCAGTAGTAAAATTCTTCACGAAGCTGCCTGCGCTTCTGTCACAGGCCAGAAGGAGATTCTAAATTAACCAGAAGATTGGTCACACTTACTGCTGTGTTGGCTTAGAGACTTGTGATGTCCAATGCCAGGTCGATGCTACCTTGGCAGTATCGAAATATTCTTGGCCTTTGAAATAGAGTCTCGAGCGTCTTGGACTTTCCGGCTATGGTCGTGATATGTCAGGTGACGGCACGCAGGGAGGACAGCCCAGGACATCGTTAGCCACAGCGCGTATCACCTGCTGCCTCATGCCATTCCTACCTGACGTCATAAGCAGTGGCAATTTTTTTTTTTTTTGCATTTTGCTGGAGAAAACATCTAATTGTGTTCAAGATGAAACATCATCGAGCTCCAAACTCTATAATAAACTCCAGTTCATCGGAATACTAAACTTCAGAGGATTTGCATGTCTCTGTGTCTAATATTGTCTAACAGCAATGATGACAGATTGAAGGAAGCTGAACTTTGATTTCGGCTCAGCCACTTATGTGATCATAGACACGTCATTTATTCTTTTATAAAACGAGTGAACTACGACGAAGAGGAGATAGCAAACAAATGACCATGGGCCATGACGCCTAACAACTTTGCCATGGCAGACATGACTAATTGATCACGGCCCTGATGATTACCAAACCTGGAATGAGCATTGGGACCCTCTTGAGTACAGAGTTCCAGGCAGCTGCTACCAGTCGTTGGAACTGACTCTCAAATTGGAATCTACACACAGGTCTTGTGTCAATGGTCTACAAGGCATGGAGAGATAGCATGTAAAAGGGCTCATCTGTGTTGTACAAATTTAAGGTGTTGTGCAAATTTAAGATTGTAACGGAAAATTTGTGTGTGCAGATTGTGTTCAGAATATATGGGGTGCCGATGGTGGTCTTTTATCTTGCCAACGCTGCCTACAGTTTATATTCTAATAGCATATGCGAAGTGCTCCTGGCGTCTTTAAGTGAGCACATACTAGGAAAGCGGTTTCAAAATAAAGAGCAAGGACTGCCTGGGGGTGCCTGGGAAGCCGTCAGGAAGACACGCTGACTTGGGTTTGAGGCCTGGCTTCACTTTTTAATGTGTGAACACTGGGCTGTCACTCAGCCTCTCTGGGCCTCAGTTTCCTCATCTATGAAGTGGGCCTCATAACATCTTCCTAGGGTTGTGGCAAAGTTTAATTGAGTTAACATGTATGGCTGAAAACGCCAAAGCCATGATTCATAAGCTGTGCTCTATAAATGTTACTTCCTGCAGCGGAAAAACCTGGTTCATGATGAGCACTCCGGGAACCTTCCTTCACTTTCTGTTTCAGCCAAAGATTGATGAACGTTAAGAGTCAGAAAACACTTTCGGTCAGAAATCACATTTTTTTTAGCGCAAGAGAGAAGCACCAGTGCTGAGAGCACCATCTTCTTTCAAAACAAAGGTAAGAGCTGGCGCGCAAGCCCTCACTCTGTGAGATTTGTCTCTTCTACCAAAGGAAGACGTTGCAACTTCTTTATTTAAAACAATGAGAAATTTTCAAGGGAAGGAATGATAAGCCCAAAGCTGCTAATGTTGTGTGGATGCTATTCGATGAGGGGAAAATGCTGACTTCGAGAACGTACTTCTAACTCGAAGGTTTGAAACTGTCATATTATGCATGCACAGTGCTTGATCTCAGATGAGAACAATGCAAATCCCTCGGGGAAGGTCTGCGCGCCTTCTCAGACTGATCTGTGTCAGAGTCCCAAGCACCTCGACCGGAAGGTTTCTTAATGCTCAAAATCTGGACGTTTCTGCTCTTTCCACCCCAAAGATGAGAATTCCTTTTTTTTTTTAAATTTTTTATTAACATTTATTTATTTTTGAGAGACAGAGAGACAGAGCATGAGCAGGGGAAGGGTAGAGAGAGAGGCAGACACAGAATCCGAAACAGGCTCCAGGCTCTGAGCCATCAGCACAGAGCCCGACGCGGGGCTCGAACTCACAGACTGTAAGATCATGACCTGAGCTGAAGTCGGCCCCCTAACCGACTGAGCCACCCAGGGGCCCTGAGAATTTCTTTTGAAGCTGTCGACCTTGCAGTTTTCTTCTGGCTCCGCTATCCCTCATCTTTCTGCCTCCCCTCTGCCAAGTTTATTATCAGGACACGTGTTCCTTCGTATTTGGAGAGCAAAGCCGTTTAATGACAGCGGGAGGAAAGGTTGATGGTGCAAACGGTATAAAGCGGGTTGAAATGACTGCTATGTAATTTAATTAAAAATCTATTTGGAGTAGCTTGAATAAAGCTTGCTTTTGCGGTAGCCCATTTTGGAAGGCAGACTTTTCATCTTCCCCCAAAGCAATGATTTTTTGTGGGTCGACTACTGATGAAAAGTCCTAAGGTCCAGAGTATCTGTTCAGGAGGTCGGCTTTCCTAAAGATTAAGGGAAGACATTCTTGGGGCGCCTGGGTGGCTCAGTTGGTTAAGTGGCCGACTTCGGCTCAGGTCATGATCTCATGGTTTGCAGTCCATGAGTTCAAGTCCCGCATCGGGCTCTGTGCTGACAGCTCAGAGCCTGGAGCCTGCTTCAGATTCTGGGTCTCCCTCTCTCTCTGCCCCTCCCCTGTTCATGCTCTGTCCCTCTCTGTCTCTCGAAAAATGAATAAACTTTAAGAAATTATGAAAAAAAAGGAAGACATTCTTGAGCCTCTTCTTGGGTAAATGTGTTTTTTTTAATGCAAATGACTATAATTAATTCCCAGATTTGAAATTGGTGGTAAGCAATCTTTTCATTTAAAAGCCAGTGTAAAATCATAACATAAAACGTTTACAGTGCCCACTCTCTTATTTTTTTCTAGATAGAAATGCCTTCGTTTTTTTCTATCCTCATAAAAGAAAAAATTAAAGCTGCTTTGTTGTCAATAAATATGAATATATCTAGACATATTAAGAAAGCGACAAAGTGAGGCTTTTTTCAATCTCTTTATGAAATGAGATCAAAATGCAAGGCCAGTAGCATGCAGTCTTTAAGCCACAGTGTTCATCACTTTCTTAAAAGTATATAGTTTTTCTTTTAATTGTGGTCTCTCCTAAAAAAATCAGTTTTTTAAAAAATTTCTTTTTGAGAGAGAGAGAGAGAGCATGCATGTGCAAGCAGGGGATGGGCAGAGAGAGACAGGGACAGAGGATGCGCAGTGCTCTCTGCGCTGACAGCAGAGAGCCAGATGCGGGGCTTGAACTCACAAACTGGGAGATATGACCTGAGCCAAAGTCGGAAGCCCAACTGACTGAGCCACCCAGGCGTCCCATAACAGAATCCCTTACTTATTATGATTTTTTTAATGGGTGATTTTTATGGGTTTTTTTAAAGTTTTATTTATTTACTGGAGAGAGGCAGAGACAGTACAAGCAGGGAAGGAGCCGACAGAGAGGGAGAGAGAATCCCAAGCAGGCTCTGTGCTGATGGTGCAGAGCCCCATTCGAATGCACGAAACCATGAGACCATGACCTGAGCCGAAACCAAGAGTCAGATGCTTAACTGACTGAGACACCCAGGTGCCCCACGGTAGAAGCACTTTTGAAACAACCATTACTGAATTCAATATGGAGACTAGTTTAAAAATAAATGTAAAGATGTGTGTATACACATACATGCATGCATACACATATACACATGTGTCTATATGTGTATAGTATGTATATGTACGTATGTATGTGAAAAATCTCATACCTCTGCAAGTTGGAGTAATTCTAGAATACTGTTTATGTATGGGGAAATAGCCGTCTTCAATTAGTCCCTTCTGCTTGTAGAGACTTGTGAAAGTAGGAGTTGTGAGAAACAAGAAAAGATACACAGATATTTTTAAATCCTCATTATTGTTTGTTGCTAAAACGTGAGACTTGTAATGATGGCCTTTGTTTTTTCAGAGCACCTCAGTGTGTCTGGATGAGCTAAGGCGGGCCAGAGTGGAGTCCAGAGAGTGTCAGAGTGAAATTATGCTGAATTCATGATAGAACAGGAGTAAGAAAAGGACTTAACTTCCACTAGGGGGCCCATGGATTACTGGAGTTGTTGAGGGGGTTGACTGGAGAGGAAAGCCTGGGAATGATAGAAGCGAGATCTAGGGGGTCAGCCGGACCAGAGCTTAGGGCCAGAAGTGACCATGAGAACATTTGCTTCCAGAAGTTTGCAATCTTATATTGAGGGAAGTGGAAGGGTAGGCATTGCAGTTAGCAGAAAATGGGAGTCAGATAATTCTATTTAAATCTCAGAGAACTAGAACTTCTGCAGACAAATATACCCACTTATGTTTGTTTAAGCATTGAATCAAGTCTGGAGAATGTGTACCAAACTATCCCGGTCATAACCACAGCTCATTTCTAGAGATTCTAATTCATTAGGTTTGGAATAAGGCCCCTAAATATGTTTATTTAAAAGTTTATTCAGGAAAGTTACCAAAAACTGACGAGAGAAATAAAAGACCTAAATATACACAGATGTATAAATAACACAGTCACGAACTGGAACATTGAGCTTCGTAAAGATGTCAAATCTCTCATATTTGTAAATGACATATCTGATAAAGGGTTAGTATCCAAAATCCATAAAGCACCTATCAAACTCAACACCTCCAAAAAACAAATAATCCAGTGAAGAAATGGGCAGAAGACATGAGTAGACACTTCTCCAAAGAAGACATCCAGATGGCCAACAGACACATGAAAAGAGGCCCAACATCACTCATCATCAGGGAGATACAGATCAAAACCACAGTGAGATACCACCTCACACCTGTCAGAACGGCTACAATTAGCAACACAAGAAACAATAGTTTTGGGGACGATGCAGAGAAAGAGGAACCCTCTTGCACTGTTGGTGGGAATACAAGCTGGAGCTGCCGCTCTGGAGAACAGTATGGAGGTTCCTCAGAAAGTTAAAAATAGAGGCGCCTGGGTGGCTCAGTCTGTTAAGCGTCCGACTTGGGCACAGGTCATGATCTCATGGTTTGTGAGTTTGAACCCTACATCAGGCTCTGTACTGACAGCTCGGAGCCTGCTTTGGATTCTGCGTCTCCCTCTCTCTCTGCCCCTCCCCCATTTGGCCTCTGGCTCTCAAAAATAAATAAATGTAAAAATAAAATAAAAAAGAAGTTAAAAATAGAACTACCCTATGACCCAGCAATTGCATTACTAAGTATTTACTCAAAAGATACAAACATACTGATTTGAAGGAATACGTGCACCCTGATGTTTCTAACAGCATTATCAACAACATCCGAATTATGGAGAGAGCCCAAATGTCCATGGACTGATGAATGCATAAGGAAGATGTGGTATACATGTACAGCAGAATATTACTTGAGCATCAAAAAGAATGAAATCTCGCCATTTGCAACGACATGGATGGAGCTAGAGTGTATTACGCTGAGCAAAATAAGTCAGTCAGATAAGAACAAATACTACATAATTTCGTTCTCAGGTGGAATTTAAGAAAAAAACAGATGAACATCTGGGAGGAGAAATAAAAGAGAGAGAGGGAAACAAACCATAAGAGCCTTTTAATGATAGAGAACAAACTGAGGGTTGATGGAAGGAGGTGTGTGGGGTTTCTTGCGTTGCTAATTGTAGCCATTCCGACAGGTGTGAGGTGGTATCTCGCTGTGGTTTTGATCTGTATCTCCCTGATGATGAGTGGTGTCGAGCATCTTTTCATGTGTCTGTTGGCCATCTGGATGTCTTCTTTGGAGAAGTGTCTATTCATGTCTTCTACCCATGAGGATGGACTACATGGGTGATGTGTATTAAAGGGGGCACTTTTATGATGAGCACTGGGTGTTGTATGTAAGTGATGAATCACTGAATTCTACTCCTGAAACCAATATTGCACTGTGTGTTAACTAACTAGAATTTGAATAAAAATTAGAAAAGAAAAAAAAAGAAGTTAACTCTCCCAAAGTAATCTAGAGATTTAATCAAAAACCCTCACTCTTTTCAGGAATTCAACAATCCAGTTCTAAAATGTGTATGGAATTGCAAGCGACCAAGAACAGCCATGACAGTCTTAAAGAAAAAGAAGAAAGTCAAAGGATTTTTATGCTGTCAGTTATCATGACTTACTATGAAGCTAAATAAATAAAATGGCACAGAGTGAGACAAATTAGATGAACGGAACACAAAAAAGTCCAGGAACCAAGCTGCACAACTGGTCCATGACACATGACTTATGATGAAGGTAACCCTGGCAGAGCCATAGAGAAAGGTCGGTCATTTCCATAAACAGTGCTGAGTAGGTATGTGTCCATCCATAAAGGGGAAAAATGAGGCCGCTACCTCACACCACACACAACAAGTACATTCCAGATGGATGTTTGATGTCAATGTGAAAGACTCAACTATAAAGCTTCTAGAAGGTAACATTGGAAAATATATTTGCAACACGACAGGACCTGTACCCTCAAACAATGACAAGAACCACCTAGCCTAGAGTGGCCGACCATTGTGGCTTACCTGGAACTGTTCTTGTTTTCCCATTGACATGTCGTGTCTGGACGACCCCTTAGTTCCAGGCACACTGGGATGGGTGGTCACCCTAACTAACCTGTAGGTGGGAAGACTGACAAAGTGGATTGCATTAAAACTAAGAACTTCTGTTCATCGAAATACATTATAGAGACAGTGAAAAGGCAAACATTGGAATGGTAGGAGATATTTACAATACATCTAGCCAACAGAAGGGTAGTATATATACTGCAGCCCTCCAAACCAGTAAGAGAATACAATACTAAAATGAGCAAAAACCTTGAAAAGGCATTACGCAAAATAGCCCACAAACATACTAAAATTACTCAGCCCTGTAAGTCAGGAGAGAGATGCAAATTAACCCCATGGTGAGAAACTACTGGACGCTTTCCAAGGGGTCAAACATGGGCCTCTCAGACCATAAGGAGGATCCAGAGAGATTTAGGATAAAGATTCTCCTTTTATGCACATCATGAGGAATTACCAAGGAGTTAACAATAGAATTATTTTGGGGTGCCCAGGCGGTTCAGTCAGTTAAGTATCCAACTCTTGATTTCGGCTCAGGTCATGATCTCATAGTCATGAGATCAAGCCCCACGTTTGGGCTCCATCCAGGCCGTTGTGTGGAGCCTGCTTAAGATGCTCTCTCCTTCTCCCTCTGCCCCTCCCCCACTCACACTCATGCTCTCTCTCTCTCTCTCTCTTTCTCAAAAAAAACCCAGAATTATTTTATGGTAATTATTGAACCTTATTTTTAATCAGTATATATAATTATTTGTAAGTTCTTTTAGAAAACTACAGTTTATGCCATGATGAGAGTTTTGTTGTTCTCAGTTAATCCATTTGGTTGTCTTTGTCAAGTCCTGAAACAAAAGAACTCAGTGTAGGGGATTTTAGAGAGAAGTCCCTGTATAAGATGAGTTCTCCTCATACACAGTAAGTTTCTCATGAGCGCAACAAGCATATTGGCTGCGCAGTTGCCCTCACAGAACGGTGTCCAAGAATCTTTGTTCCTGTGTCGCATGCACTCCTGAACCAGCACTGAGTCCTAGCAGGTGGAAATAAAACGGGGACTGCCAGAGCCCCAGGGCAGCCTCTTCTAGGGAAGAATGTGACACTTTTTTAAAAGTTTATTTATTTATTTTGGGAGAGAGAGAGAGAGAAAGAGAAGGGAAGGGGCAGAGAGAGGGGGAGAGAGAGGATCCCAAGCAGGCTCCATGCTGTCAGCACAGAGCCCGAATGTAGGGCTCGATCTCACCAGTCGTGAGTTGGTGACCTGAGCCGAAACCAAGAGTGGGACGCTTAACCGACTGAGCCACTCAGGTGCCCCGTGACACTTTTTTTTTAATAAGTAGTGATTAAAAAGTATTTTAACGAGGTGGCGGATAGTGAAGTAGCGAAGAATGAACTCAGTATCTTGTTAGGGAATGATTTTACTGAACCACTGCCTTCAGCCTAAGGATGCTGCCGTGTGGATTCGAGAAATGTGGCAGCTCCTAGAACAAGGGGCCAGGGGGCTGAGTGTCTGAGGAGATTGGGTTTCAAGGGAGAGATTCCATGATTACCAAGAAAGAAGGTGAGAATTCCATATGATGCCTTTTTTCTTTTTAACAAACTTAAGAATCTCAAACACCTGATGGGGCATGGTCCTCTACCCAAACCCCAGGCCCAGTTTCCGGGTGAGTGGACCTGTTGAACCCATAGCTGGCAACTCCAGGTCTGTTTGTATTCCTTGCTATGCATGTTGGAAAGAGTCATTTGAAAAGGGGGTTGGGGGTAAATCCTAGAGAAGATAGGGCAAAGGGAGCTAAGAATGGAGCCTGCGTCCCAAGCTTAGCTCCAGGGAGAGGAAGCATAATTCCAAACTGAAGAAGCAGTTTCCTTAAAATACTTGGTGGGACTTGATACACAAGCAGTGATACTTCTGGGCCAGGCGACCGATTTTGACACAGTGGTGGAGCGAGGTGCCCTCTCTACAGGTGAGCCAAACGCCCAGCGTGGTGTGCCCACGGGCTTGCGGCAGTGCTGGGGGGCCACCTTCTCCTGGGGGGCAGGGATGGCAGGGTGGCTCCGTGCAGAGAGGAACAGGAGAGGACACCTTCTAATGGGGCGTGCTGATGTTCTCCAGGGCTGGTGGCTGGTGCTGCTGAGAACAGGAACTTTGGGGTGGTCAGACAATTGGGCCTCATTTGTACCCATAGGCCAGTAGGGTCTTGAGACATCAGGGGTGTATGATATCAACGTGATTTGCATGATTTTTTTTTTGTAAACAGAAGAAAGAGAATTCAATTTATATTATATAATAAGACCCTCACTTATTTTACATTATTAGGAAATACGATATCCCAAGGAAGCTAATTTTCCAAATGATTGAAATAGTCCTTTAAGATGATAACATTTTAACCTTTCTGATGGAAAGACTGCCAAAATACACCGCACTTTGGTAACTTCCTTAAACGGGGAAAAGATGAATTTAACCATTCCTTAGTATCATCATGAGCACTGATTACTTTTTGTGCCATTTGGTAAGTCCCCAGGATCTGACGTGTATAGGGCTCCACTCTCCTAAGATGAATCGTGCCTAATATGCTATGCTTTCTGAATTCTTCTGTCCGCTTTTGGTAGTTTTTCTTTCTTCCACTGTTCTTGACTATCAATAGACCCTTCTTGCTTCTCTTGGGGAGGGGAAACAATTTCTAGGAACCAAAACTCATCATCCTTTTAATTTGATATTTCATCTGCTTTGGATGTAGAAATTGCACGACTCTTGTGAAAATCCTCTCTTAAAAAAGCCCCCCCAAAAATTGCATTCTAACTTCTGACACGGGGTCGGAAAGGTTTGCCTGGGAATGAAGTGCGAGTCTTTAAGACAGTCCTTTTGTCCATTTGGAGGCATTTTGAATTAACTTTTGCTCTTGGCTGTGTTGCCCCAAATTGGAGTTACCGGATAAAGGACTTCCAGAGAAGTGGTTTTAGTGTACATATAATTGAGATCCGGGGGAGAGGGGAGCCCCCCATCTTACCCTGAGCAACATTATCCTATTCATTTTATGGAAATTGTAGTTAATATTCGGAATTAATTAGATTGTACAATCAGTTTCAAAGCCATAATGCAGCGGTGTATGAAATTTAATAATGCATAAAACTTGTTATGGAAATTTAAAATTTTAGGGCCTAGATGAAATTCCAACATGAATTTTGTATGAAGAAATGAAACAAAATAGTCTTGTTCGAGTAATTCGCTTTATTACAAGGGAAAACACCCACGGCATCATTTAAATACTATACCATTCATCACATGCAATGCTTCCCAGCAAACTAATTTAAGATAGACTCCAGACTCGATAAATATCAAAAGGGTATATCACTGTCCTGCCTCTGCCTGTTTTTCTTTTGAAGATCAGCAGGCTTCGTAAAAACAGATTTTCTAAAATAAGCATTATCATATACAGAGAAGACTGGAAATCATAAGTGATGTGAGCAACCTCCCTTGATTATGACAGGAAGCCTGCATATGTAATCTTTGTAGCGAATAAACATCTTCAATTTCTAGTATTATATCATCCAATTCCAGGAAAACATTATCATAATATGAAATAGATGAGAAAGGAAAGAGCAATTCGAACTCCCTGGCAGTGAGAAAGACTAGGTTTTCCTCTCCCCTGAGTTGGGGCAGCCCGGCTTAGGAAGAAAAGTTGATGTCAGGTGGTCCTGGGTTCCAATCCCAATGCCGGCGGGACTTTGGGCAAGTTACTAAATTTCTCTCAATCTATCTTGTTACGGACCCAGGCTGGAAGGCAGGCGGAAAAACCAAGCGGCACTCGGAGATCTTCGTGGATTGGAGGTTTATTTAACGCCAGCAGGCTCAGAGATCATTCTCCGCGGGTCTGAGCGCAGAACCAAGCTGGAAAGGGTCACTTATAACGTCAGCTTCCGCATTCATGGAGGGTTTTCCTGAGGGCCGCAGACAGGGCAGGAAGAACCAGGAAGAGGGGGCCCTGAGTGAGCTAGGAGCTAGAGCTTGTTTTAGTCCCGTCGGCCATCTTTGGCGCAGAACTCTATTTTCCCAACACTCTGAGCGTCATGCAACGGACATGATCCTTCCCTCGGACGGGTAATATTGAAATGAGGTGGTGTGCATTTAGCACACTCCTCCGCCCTACCTCTCCTACATTCAGGGGGCACTGACTCCCTTCCAACCCCAGCGCCCCACTTCCATGTATCATCTTTGTGGGGGTCTCCAGCACCCATCCAGGGAGTTTGTGGTTGTCTCCTCCCTCTCCTTCCTCCCCACGGCTGTGGATGACTCCCTGCCCCCAATTCGAATGTGAGTTAGAAGTCGGATGTATCTACCTTGAGATTGCCTGATCTACACGCACTACATGCCATGTACTTACCTCACACTGGTGAATGCTCTATAACCTAAAATTTTCTCCAGGGAAGGAATTGTAGTTTTTAACTCTGGAGATGATACCTCTGTGGAACGGAAGTAAAATAAATGAGAAATAGCTCACAAAATCCAGTTTGCTGTCTTCCCATTCCTGCTTATGCTCGTGTTGCCAACTCGTGCGGCTCTTGGGTCACTGGCTGGTGCCCTGCCGACCTAAGCAGGTCTGGTCTCCAGGGTATTTCTGGGGACCTTGTGGGTGTGTCCCACGCTCAGACCGCCACCTGCAATGACAGCAGCACTGGGACAATACCGGGATCCCAGGGTATTCAAGACTCTTGCCTGAGGTGAAATGGTGAGGGAGAAGCGCAATGAGATGGATCTCAGATCTAGCTGAAGCCAGAGCTCAGCCCATTTAATCCGTCTGATCAGTACCCACGGCATCCACCATTTCATTGCTTTTCGTGAACTCAAGCTTCCCTCTCCAAGCGCTGCTACTGCGTTTGGTTGATGCTGCTGGTCCCTCTCCAGCACGGCAGTTTTTGATTTGCCAGAGTTGGACAGAATTCCCTCTCTCCCTTGTGTGAAACTTTATCAGAGGAGTCCCAGGACTCCCTGCATCTCGGTTTCTTCTAGAAAGTTTCACGTGATGAGGTTTTGGGGTGATGGTAGGGGGGGCTCCAGAGCCGACGACCAAGAAAGAATTCTTGATGAAGTCTTTGGTGCAAAAAGGTGATTTTATTAAAGCACAGGGGCAGGATCCGTGGGCGGAAAGAGCAGCACTGGGGGGTGGGGGTGAAGGGTGGCTCCTTACATACTATCAAGTTGAGGGAGGTAAAGTAAAAAAAGAGGCCTCCAGAAGGACTTTGATATGCTGAAGAGGACTCCTAAGATACCTGAGGCCTTGCTGTGGTCAAGTTAAGGTTATTTTTCCCTCTAGCAAAGCATTAACATCGAGACGGTAGTGAGTTCCTGGAGAAATGTTTTACTTTGCTTTTGCCTCAAGTATTTGTCAATGGGCTGCAAGCTATAACGAAATTTAATTTTACCTGCCATTTCCTTCTTGCCTTTGTCCCCCATATCACTATGGAGGGAGGGGGATGTTGGGGCTCCAGGAAAGAGAGTCTACAAGGTTTCTGGAGATTAGGCCATTGATAAGATTGCCTTTTTCTTGTAATTTACGAAGATATTGGGAAACCGATGGAGACTGGGACTGTGATCTCTATCAGTTAACCATTTGTTTTCTTTCCTTTCCTTTGTCCTTGGGCAGCCAGGATGCCTGAGGAATGTCACACACATCCCACGGGGGAGGGGGGTGTGGGGGGGAGACGGTTGGGGGGAGCGGTGCGCTAACTTATACTGGGTCCTCAGCTCACCCCATGCTCCCTCATCAAAATGGTCTTTTAAAAAAATTTTTTTAATGTTTATTTATTTTTGAGAGAGAGAGAGAGAGAGTGTGTGAGCAGGGGAGGGGCAGAGAGAGAGAAAGGGAGACACAGAATCTGAAGCAGGCTCCAGGCTCCTAGCCGTCAGCACAGAGCCCAACTAGGGCTCAAACCCATGAGCTGTGAGATCATGACCTGAGCTGAAGTCGACTGAGCCACCCAGGCGCCCCCAAAATGGTCTTTATAGACAAGGGCTGAAATTGATCAGGTATGCCCTGGTAAGGCATGGGGCACAGCTGGGATCTACTCTGATGGGTTGCTTGTCTGTTCTGTTTGATCAGTGCTTGTACCAATCTGGGTGTTAAATATTTTGAGTATCGCCTCTGCTTCCAAAGCTACTTCTCCACAAAAATCCATAGATGAGTGCTCAGGGGAGTCTGAGCCAGAAGTTTAACCCGAGTTTAACCAAATCATAGCTGTGAAGAGAGCGTTTTTAAGTTTCTTGTCCTAAGTGACAGCCCTGCATTAGTTTGAAGCCAGTTCTCTTTTCTGCTAAACATAGAGGGGTCCTGCGTTAGAGATAGTGTGCCCCAGACTTCTGCTTACTGTGAACCTTGTTAAGGGTTATGATTGCTGAGAATTCTGTTTTGATTGCTGTTGGCTGTGAACACTGTGCAACTTTTCTTGGGGTGCTGTGAGGCCTGTTTGGTTTGCTATGTATTAGACTAAGTTGCTGTGTGTTAAATCTTGTTAGGTATTAGATCTAGAGACTTAGGAATGTACTAGACTCCTGACCCGTTTGCTGTGACTGCTGTGAACCCTGTTTGCTGTGTTAGGAGAATTGCCATATTGTGAAAGTGTAGTGCTGTGAGGGCTAAGGCCACTCCATTTTGGTTTAAGTTCCATCTTGGAGTAGTTCTGGGCCCCGAGTTCCAGGAAAACAAGTCACCCTGGACTCTGCCCCGGGTTCCGGGAAACAGAGTAGCCCAAAAGGCGGGACCCAAATTAGCAGACCCTGTCACTACCCCGGGTGGGACTGGACCCTGATTAGCAGACCCTGCCTCCACCTTGAGTTCCAGGGAAACCACAGGAGGCCAGATTCCTAGAATAGCCCCTAGCAAAGCTAATCAGTGTTCAGCCCACGCATGCTGACCATTTGAATCTGCGCGGGACCCCCAAGCTAAGCCAATCCATAGCTAGCCCGCGCCCGCCAAATATGAAATACTCAATCAGAAACTAGCCCGAGAAAATGCCAATCAATCAATTCAAAGAATCTCCATTCCCGCCCAAAAAGTGTACTTGAACCCTGATAAGAAGCCTGTGTAAACCTGGCTCAGGGCTCTTGCCGCTGCATCGGGAGGAGCAAGAGTCTGAGCTCAAGCTTGGAATAAAGACCCTTTGCGTTTGCATCAGTCCCGGCTCCCCAGGCGGTCTTCTTGGGATCCAGAATTTGGGCACCACAAGCTGCTCTTCCCCTTGAAGTCCAAGATGGAGTGAATGTATGGTCAAGCTGTCAGTACAAGTGTAATTTGGGATAGTTTTTCTCCCAGAAGTGACCTTAGACCTTTAAGCAAACAGATACATGCTGATCTATCTCACTCTGCTAGGTAAGTCCAGACACAGCTATGGTATGCAGTTTGGGTCCAGTCTAAGGAGTCCAACTCACTTGATTGTAATAAGAGTGGAAAGGGCATTACGGTTAATTTGCATTTCAGGTTAAGTAATAATAGGGAGAAACTCCTTTTGTATTAAAATCTTTTATGCTTGTGATCTTGTCAATCTCTCTTTGTAATTTAGTTTTTATTTTATACATCTCAAGGTAGCTTGCTAGTTGCATACAAGTTCATTACTGTTATAGCATTTTTATGGATTAGACTCTGTCAACATGTATTTTTATTTCTTTATTTCTTTATTAATTTCTTTTATTTCTTTATTAATTATTTCTTTATTTTTTATCACAAAAATTCCAATTTTTGTGATAATAATATTGCTAAATGGCTTTCTTATAAAGGGCTTCATTATTTGTTTTCTTCTAGAAATTTTCTTGTTCTTTTTTACATTTAACCACTGGGAACTGATCCTGGTCTAAGTTTGAGGTACAGACCCAATTTTATATATAAGACATATTAATACATACACACATGTATTTTGTTTCTGAAACATATATATTTATATGCATACATATATACATATTTGTTTTGAAATCTCTCTCCTTTCTCCCTCCTACCCCCCAAGATTCTGGTCCGTAACTGGGTCTTCTGCTGGTGGTTAGGGGCTCCTGCAATACTAGAAAATTCCAGGGAGCAGATCCATTCATTTCTTGGTTGTAAGGCTGCGTCTTGGTCTTTCCTACTTGGCTAACCCCACAACTTCCTGGAAAGCCATAGCCTCAGGCAACAGTTAGGCAGCAATGCTATTTGGCCTCCATTCACAAAGTTGTGTGGGGGTGTGAAATGACACAGGTAGAAGGTTGCTCAGTATGACCTTGTGAGCTGCAGGGAACTTTGGAAACAGCTTGTCCAGCAAGAGGGGAGGACTGTGGTTGAGTAAACCACAGTTCAGGCACACTGTGAAGGACACACAGCTGTGAAAAAGATGAGTGAAATCTCCGTGTTCTGATATGGACAATATTCTTTTTTTTTTTAATTTTTAACTGTTATTTATTTTGACAAAGAGAGAGAGAGAGAGACAAAAAAGCATGAGTGGGGGAGGGGCAGACAAAGAGGGAGACACAGAATCGGAAGCAGGCTTCAGGCTCTGAGCCGTCAGCACAGATCCCAACGTGGGGCTCGAAGTCACTGACCTGACCGTGAGATCATGACCTGAGCTGAAGTCGGATGGTCAACCGAGTGAGCCACCCAGGCGCCCCCTGAGATGGGTGATCTTCTGAATATACAGGTAAGTGAAAAAAAGCAAGGTGTGAAACAGTATATATAGTATCTTTTGTGTCAGAAAAGGAGAGAGGGATGCGTGGGTGGCTCTGTCAGTTAACATCCAACTCTTGATCTCTGCTCAGGTGGTGAGTTCGAACCCTGTCTTGGGCCCTGTGCTGGGTATGAAGCCTGCTTAAAAAAAAAGAGAGAAATAAAAATGTAGATAGTTGCCAAAAGAGATGTTTGAAGGATGAGCAACGAATTAATATAGATGGTTTCCTAAAGAGGGGAAGTAGGGAAAGAGGTGAATGCCGGGATTCTCTCTGTATCCTAAAATGCTATAGTTTTGAGTTTTGATTTTTGTAAGACCTGACTATATAAGATGATTTACGGAAGATTTATGTAAGATAAAATCATAACAAAACCCCACCAGATGCATAAGGTGTGTGTGCGCGTGTGCACGTGCGTGTGTGCCCATGTGCGTGTGCGTGCGTACGTGTGTGCGTGTGTGTTCTGGTTCTTCCTCTTTGTGGCATTAACACTCCAGGACCACCACTTGCTTCTGGGCTTGCTGTACCCTAACAGGCCCAGAGCAACAGACTCGTGGTTTGTATTTTTGTGCTTTTCCTGATTCATGGAAATGATCGCTGCTTTTGAGCGCATGTCTTTTTGGTTTTCGGTCTTTGTATTCTATCTATAATTGCTATATATTTATAGCAGAGGAAATGCTTAGATGTGTGAACCTGCTGTGGCCATGGAAATCTTTTTCCTCTTGTTTTAATCCTCAGAATTGAAAATCCCTTAAAAACATTTCTTTTCCAGTCTTAGGAAGTCTAGTACGTTCAGACTAATGAAATATTTCTTGGATGATACAACGTATTAGAATGAAGTTTCTAAATCATAAATTTTAATGTAAAAACCATATTTCATGGAATTTAAAATGCCACTGATTATGAGATATGCCATTATTTTACATAACATTAAAAAACTCTGCCCATGGGGTGCCAGGGTGGTTGGTTAAGCGTCCGACTTCTGCTCAGGTCATGATCTCACAGTTTATGAGTTCGAACCCCATGTGGGGCTCTGTGCTGCCAGCTCCGAGCCTGAAGCCTGCTTCAAATTCTGTGTCTCCCTCTCTCTCTGCCTCTACCCCACTCGCTCTCCCTCCCTCCCTCTCTCTCTCTCAAAAATAAATAAACATGAAAAAAATTTTAAATGCTGCCAATTAAGTTATGATGCAATGCTTTGTAACACATCCTTTGTAAGATGCATCTTGATTTCAAAGATATAAAACTGAAAAAATGTGCATCTTAAGGTAGATAAAATAAGAGGTATAGATATAGACTTGGAAGATAAAACGTTCGAATTAAATGTGTACTCAACCCAAGATGTTTCAAAAACCAAAAGGAAATATTTTTGCCTAGAGCAAGGCCAAGTACATGGTAGGTACCTGAAGAATGCTCATGAGAGAGTAAAGGCTTCCCACATGACATTGGGCAGGCACTGAAATACAGAGAGAGGTATGAAAAAAACTGTTTTTAAAAAAATTGTTAAGGGGCGCCTGGGTGGCTCAGTCGGTTAAGCGGCCGACTTCGGCTCAGGTCATGATCTCACTGTCTGTGAGTTTGGGCCCCGCGTCGGGCTCTGTGCTGACAGCTTGAAGCCTGGAGCCTGCTTCAGATTCTGTGTCTCCCTCTCTCTCTGCCTTTCCCCTGCTCACACTCTGTCTCTGTGTCTCTCGAAAATAAATAAATGTTAAAAAAATTTTTTTTAAATTGTTAAGCATAGACTATATTCAGCCCCTGAGCTATACCATTAAATATAAAAAGATAACAAAAAATAATGAGGACAAGACAGACCACCCCTTGAATAGTTTCTACTTGAGTGAAAGAGACAAATGTGACAAACACAGTCTGACATTCGAGGGGAAAGCAGGACTGAAGGCGTAGATTTGGGGTTCGTCTGCAGAGAGCTAACAGCTGAAATTGTTGGGAGAGATAATGACCTCCGGACAGGTTTGCAGCAATGAGGCGAGGGACAAGGGCAAATCCTTGGAGAGTGCCTATATTAGATGGGAAGGAAAAGAGGATCCAATGAAGAAAACCAAGACACGGCTAGAGAGATAAGAGGAGAAATTGGAGAGTAATTTGTCACTGAAGCCGGAGTTAGAGAGATGGTTTCAAGGAGGAAGGAACAATCACCATTGTCAAATTGCCGAGGGATGGGCAGGATGAGGAGTGAGGATGTTATCAGATCTGGCAGTTACGAGGTCATCAGCGATTTTCAATAAAGTCATTTCAGGAAAATGATTGGAGCAGATGTCAGCCCATAATGAGTTGATGAGTAAATGCAGGAAGAGTTTATCTAGAAAAGCTTATGAGAAAGGATGGGAAGAGGCAGGAAAAAAACAGGAAGGGCAGAAAGGGAATCAATGAATACAGGAAAAAGTAGGTACCAAAGCTCACGGAAACAAAGCAGAGGGCTAAATGTCTAGATGTTGGGAGAAAGGCAGGATGGGGAGGCAGATGGCAGCCGAGGCGGGGAACAAATGTGGGGGCCTAGAGAGGAAAGGCAGAGAGGATATGGGATCAGGCGATTTTAGTTCAATTCCTAGCTCTGTCCCTTCATGTATGAATTCGGGCACGTCGCTTAACCTCCGTCCTTCAGATATTAAGGAAGAATACCCAGAAAGAAGACAGACTGTCCAAAACCACTCCTACAGTAAATATGATACATTTCTCAGAGGTTTTTTTTTTCTTCTTCTTATGATTTTAATGTAGGCTGATGACATAAGTCCAAAGCATAATTCTAGGAAAGAAGCTTACAAGGGGACAAAGTGATGTATTTCAAGCACACGGCTTCCTGACAGTTTGGCTTTTAAGAGTATCTAGGGTGGAATTACAAATGGATTTCATCCCACATGCCAGCGCTGATGAGATGCCAATGACTGCCCAAAGCACTGGCTGGATAGAATCGTGTTTGAGGCGAGAGTCTAGGCTCAGCATAAGAAGTTGGCCAGAGGCTTGGAAGGGATGGTGGTAAGAGTAGTGTCGTGAATTTGCTGACCATGAACCAGAGGGGGAAAATGGACTATGTATCCATCAGATAGTTTTCCATCAATGACATTGAGCTTTTTGATAAGTATTGACTTGTTAAAGTCTTCTGTGTACATTTCTCTGAGGAGTACAAATACCCTACGTTGTACATTAAGAGTAGAAACATAAATTGCAGCCGTCAGCTACAGTCAGTAGGTTTGACACTCTTTTAAGAATGTTAATATATGTGATCAGAACATATTCATTCATTTAATAGAAGCCCTCTCTACCTGTTCAAGGCAAAGGACCATGGAACGATCTGAGGCGAAATCAAAATCTTCCTTAGAAAAACTCCTGGGTACAAAGTAAGACATGGAGGGAAAGGAGATTAAGTTCCTGATGCTTCATATACAATGACCATGGATCATTTTATTTTGAAAACTTGAGAAGTGACTATTGCCAAGCTTGCTTTCTTCAATGAAGTATCCATAGCATATGCATCTTTAAGCAATGAAATCATAAATTTCACACACACACATATATATATGTATATATATATATATATATACATGTATATATGTAATTTTTAAAAAGCAGTGATACCATGCTTTCAAATGAAAGCTCGTCTTAAACTCCAACACAGTAAGGCAGAGCCTTCCTGGTTGGTTTTCACCCCACCTTAAGGGCTTCATAAAACACAGCTTGGAAGCCTCTGCTATAATGAGTTTAGATTAGCTGGTTACAAAACACACCCATAGGTCGCTAAACAATTTAATACGCTCTATTAGAATGATAATCTTTATGACCAGGCAAAATGTTGGAGATGTTTATTAAAAAATGACAATATTTCATTTAGTCACCCAGGGTAATTACAATCATTCAAAGGCATCCCCCAGAGTCTGGATTCTTCAGTCTTTAACAAAATTAATATAGCAGCATCCAGGGTTAACTTCAGTACCAGGAAGGTAGTGTCAGGCCCTGGCTTCTCTTCAGCCTGTGGACAAGATCTGATTTGCTTCTTGCTCCTGACATGGCCTGGTATCTTAAGAGCCACAGCACCCCATAGCCCAAAACACCTGCAGGGATTTCGGTCTCGGTATCTGTGTTCCAGACAGCAGGATGGAAAAGAAGGAGAAAGGAACTTGCTGTGTTTAAGAGCTTTCCCAGAAATCCTATCCAACAACTCCTTAAACTCGGTGGCCAAAATGTAGTCACATGGTCACACCTAGCTGCAAAGGCTTGTGTGATGCACATTAGCAAGACGGACTGACGCCTTCCCATTCACACATTACTACTGGTAATAAGGAACATCCGAGAACAGTGATGCGTAGGCCAACTTACTCTCATGCCCTTGGCTACTTCTATACCTCGTGTGTTATATGAATAAAGCCATATGTATTGATTTTTGTTACCACCAGCACAATCAGGATTCAGAACCCACAAAATTCTCTCACTTGTCTATCCCTTCTCCCACCATTACCTCCTGGCAACCACTGATCTGTTTTCCATCACTATGGTTTTGTGATTTCCAGAATGTCCTATAAATGGAATCCTATTGTAGAATTCCTTCAGAGACTGCCTTCTTTCATTCAGCCTAATGTCTCTGAGAGTCATTGAAGCTGTTGTATGTTGTATGTTGTATGTGTCCAGAGTTCATTCCTTTTTATCACTGAAGAGCATTCCACAGTATGAATGTACCCCTGCCCGTTTATTCATTCACATACACATAGTGTTAATTGTCCGACTATTTATATTATTGGTAAGGCTCCCAGCAACGGTAGGCTGTTAGTAGTTAAGTGTCTGAGGACTTAAAAGCTGTACTTGGACTTTTGCCTGCAAAAGGGGGGTTTAGACTCTGCCTCGTTCAAGTGTCAACTGAGAGTATATTTCCTATTGGATTGGTTTTGTTTCTCGGGGAACCCTAATACAGGCAAGTTATGTAACATCTCCAGCTCTCAATTTTCCCATCTTGGAAAACTGGGATAAGCAGTTTCTACCTCCCAGAGTTGTGAGGATCGCAAAAAAGAATGGATGCACGTGAGTTTGCTGAGGTCAATGCAGTGGTTTACACATTTTGATATTTTTCCCACCCGAGTGAAGTTTATGGCAGAATGCAGATGTTCATAAATATTTGTTGAATAAATGGCTTTATCAATTTTTAAAATAATCCTAACATCTATAACTGTATTATTCATTCTTTTTTATTCAGCAAATATTTATGAATATCTACTATGCCCGGGCATAAATATTTTCATTAAGAGGAAAATGAATCATTGATATAGACTATTTTAAACTATTTTTTTTTTCCTCACAGAGCTATTCTCCCTTCCATAAAAATTCATCCCATGAAATTTTCTCTTTATGGAGACGAGATGAAGAATGAACAGCACATGCACTGGCCTCAGTTACTTTCTGAAAGTCATGTTAATTTATTTTTTAAAGAAAAGAGCAAAACAGAAAGTAAAGAGAAGGTACGAATTTAAGTTAAGGTATTTGGGTTCTTTGTCTTAGTGGAGGTAATTTCAAATTCGTTGTCCTCAGAGCAGATCTCCTATAGTAATACAGGGTGAATATAACTTACGCCAGACTTCCGGATGAATTGTAACATGATTGAAATTTGCATTTCCTTAACTGTGTGGTGTTGGTGTGGCTTGAAATAATTAGATTATATGGTGGTCCAATTATTTGAACAGTCATGTACACAGCCTAAGGCTTAATATTACCATGAATAAATCAATCCCACCCCAAATTCATTGGTTGTCACGGACAATAGCTTCGACTGCACTTGCACAGTGTAAGGAATTCAATGGGGAGGCTAAGACCCAGGATTAAAACTTTAGTCGTTAGAGTAACTGCTAACTCTTCGAGTTCGGTTTTCTTCAGTGTAGAATCTGCAATTCTACTCCATTGAACCTTTACGGTCATTTCTTTAAGACAAGACTATCCAGGATTTCTTTCCTTCCTGGCTTCTTTTCTCTTTGCTTACTATAAGATACACTTTTCTTTTTCCTTTTAAAAAATATTGGGGGATATTTTCCAATACTCTTGGAAAATTATTAGGGCTTTTAAAAAAATTTCGTAAAATAATTACCTGGGTTTTGTCCAGGGAAATTTACCATTAGAGATAAAGAAATCTCAGAACATGACTGAAATAAAGATATTTACAACAGAAAACGCCTATTCTATTTACTCTAAGAAACACGGCAAAGTAAAATTCTTGAGGAAGTTACTGCTGATTTCGACATTTTGATTTATCAGGTCATCAGTTTCCAGTTTACGGCTAGGTTTTAAATTATGTTCCTAAGCGAAAGGGAGACTGCCTCTTTATGGACTAGGGGCTGGACTCTTCGTTTCGATCCGGCGAGCGGCGATCGAGGCGCGTGAAAGCCCCACCAAGGATACGGGCGGAAATTAGCGACTTAAACGCCCGGATCCCGAGAAGCCAGCCGGGTGTTAGAAAGAAGTAGAGCAGAAGAGATTTGGGACTAATTAAAACCAGCACAAGACACTCCCCCTCGCGTTAGCCGAGGCCGGGTCTCCAGCATTTGCAGAGCTGGGGGCGGGGACTAGTTAGGATTCAAATTTAAAGCGGGACGCCCGCGCGCTGCTCAGCAGGTGCCTCTAGCCCGGCTCCCCGCGGCGGGCGTTTCCGCCCCTACCTGCCCACCGGGCCGGAAATTACCTAGCAGGGGAGCTGCCCCTCCTTTGTTGTCAGCGGGTCAACTGCGCGGAAAGCCTTAAAAAGTGCGCAGCGGAGGGGACGCGGGGGCTGGTCCGCCCACGGGTACTTTACGCGTTTCCACGCTCTTGGCTGCCGTGTCCCCCTGCCCATCTTTTAGTATGCCATTGTCACTGGGGGAGGTCGGAGTAAAGCCGGGAGAGCAGTGAGGCGGGAGGAGAGGGAGGATTATAAGAAGGGACGAGCACTCAACGTACTACACAGGTTACGCTTCAAGGAACCGAGGAGAGCTAACGCATGCGCCGCCTGCATTTTAGGCGCGTGGAGGAAGTCGCGCATGTGCAGAGCAGAGAGGGAAAAAAATGCAGCGAAGGGGTGACTGGCAGGTTGAGGGCGCTTTAGCCGGTGAAGAGCCAAGGCAGGCTGCAGACGCGTGCGCAGAGCGCCCGAAGGGGTGGGGCTCCTCCAAGGGGACGGCCTCGCGCGCCCCCTGGCGCGAGCCGGGGGAGAGGAAGGAGCGGGAGGGGGCGGAGAGGAGGGAGGAGGCACGGAGGGCGGGAGGGGGGAGGGGAGCCGGAGCGAGGGAGGGTTTATCGACCGGGCGATTTTGGTTAAAATATTCAAAATGGCGGACGGAGGAGCAGCGAGTCAAGATGAGAGTTCAGCCGCGGCGGCAGCAGCAGCAGGTAATCATTACAGCATTTTACATATTCATATTCATACTCAGCCCCAGCTCCCGCTGCCCCCCCCCGCGACTTAGCATAATTTATTAGTACTCAGGATTATTATAATTAACGGCGGGGAGATGGGGGGCCGGGGAGCACGGAGCCCCCGCCGGGCGCCGAGCGGAGGGGGAAAGAGGCTCGGAGCGGCCGGGCGGAGGGGGAAGACAAGGGGCAAAGGGGGCTGCGATCCACCGCCCTCCTCCTGCCCCCGGCCCACCCCGCCGCCGCTCGCCCGCCCGCCCGCCGGCACCGGCCCTCCTCCTCCGCCGGCCGCCGCCGCCGCCTCCTCGCCGCCGTGCCCGAACCCGAGCGGGTCCGCGGCGGGGCCGCGGGGCCGGGGCACAGGGAGAGGACAATAAAGACATTTTACATATTCATAGCCGCCGGGCCGCCGGGGCGCGGGCGGGCGACCCGGGCCGGGCGGGCGCGGGATGGGGGGGGCGTGGAGGGGGATGGAGGTGGCGGCGAGCACAATGCCGGGGAGGCGGCGGGGCCGGAGCGGACCCCGGCGGCCGGACAACCACACGCGTCCCCCCGCCGGGAGTGGGCCCAGGCGGGGGGGCGGGCGGCCCGGAGGGCGGCCAGGGGTGCGTCCGGGGAGAGCGCCCCGCCGGCGCCCGCGCCCCGCCGCCGCACCGGGGTCCGAGCGGGGCTGAGCCGGGGAGTCACGGCCCCGGGCACCTCGGCCGCGCCCCGCTTGTCCCCGGTGTGGCGGCCTGACCTGAGCCAGGCCTGCGCTCTAGGTGGGTAGGGGCGAGCGGTCGCGGGCGCTGCGAGGTGGCCTCGGGGCGGCGGGGGTGGGGAGCCCGCGCAGGGGTCCGGGGCGGACAGGGTCGAAAGGCGGCCCTCGTGGGAAGTTCCCCTTGGCGGGGGATGTCCTCCGGGGCAGCCCCATGTGCTGCGGACCATCGGTCAGCAGTCCCCTGGGTGCTGGAAAAGCTCCCAGTCTCCCGTGGGCCGTGCTCTCCCCCCGGGAGTTGGGTTGGAGGTGGCTGGCGTGGTCTAATCTTCGTCTCCCCTGTCCCCTCCCACTCGCCCCCCGCCCCCGCCCCTCTGCGCTGACCCGGACCCATGGGGCCGGGGGCCTTCGGGGAGCCTCTTGCTCCGAGGCCCCAGAAGCACCCGGAGGCCTCTCGAGAACTCGGATATAAAGGCTGCCCTCCTGCCCCTGCCCCTGCCCCTGCCCCAGAACCGGCTGGCCTGACAAGTTGCTAATATTCGCGATTTCCCCTTTCCTGTTGGGAGTTAGGTAGGGGCGGCGATCCCCCTCCCCGGTTGTGCGGTGTTGGTTTCTTGCTGGGTGCTGGGTCCTCTCTACCGTCTGCTTAGCCGAACCTCTCTCATTTGAATAATGTCTAATTCGGGGAGGTTTATATTATTGAAATGGCCGCCTGGCTTTCCCCGCCTCTCATGTTTAGTAATTCAGACCTTTAATAACAGCCACTCACAGCCCAACGCCGTGTTTATATTTTACATTCGCCCCATGTGCTTTTGTGGTTCGATATGATTCTTTTTTTTTTTTTTCCTTGGCAATCCACGGGGCTCTGAGATCAAACCCAGGCTGTGCTGGGAAGAGCAGGGGGAGGGCTAGGCCTGGGCTCCTCGGGCAGTCGCCTAGGCCTCGTTTTCTGCCGCTTGATTTATTTACTAATAACCAAAATGACTTTCCCCCACCAACTTCCACACACGTACCCGGCCTCCGCGGGCAAAACAAACCCTCCCGGGGCCTTCACCGGCAGTAAACCAGCTCCTCGCTGAGCTTCGGCTCTGTCGTGGTTGGTTTTCTCTTAAAAAAGCCTTTCTCCTAGTTTGCAGTAATATTAGGCCTGAGGAAAAAAAACCTTCTCATTTTCAGAGGCGAATGAAACCTATTTTGACTCAATACAAGTAAGTCACCTTACTTTAGTGATAGTGATGGTTCTCCCCTGCCCCTTGGCTTCTGCTTCCAAGCTGAACGCTTTCAAGCTGTGTAAAGGTCTGCACTACTTGGAAAACCAATTGTTTTGTTTTGTTTTGTTTTGTTTTGTTTTTCCCTAGGAGTTGTAGAATAGCTAAGCGGTTTAGAAATTCCAATAACAGCACTTGCCCAATGTCTCCGGGTCGCATTTCCTTTTCAGCTTCTTCATTCTGATTTGAGATAGGGCCCATATGAATTTGGTGCTACCCCTGTCCAGGTTTGCGACTTTTAGTGGGAGCTCTCCTCAAAACAGAAAGGGGGTTATGTTTTCTGGAGTGTTTGTGTCATGGTTAAATGAGTGGACACAGCAGAATAAACATAGTCATTGTGTCCACCCTGATCTTGGAACTTACTCTCCTCCCAGCGCACCCACCCCTCTTTAAGCTGTCAGCGTTGATTTTGCGTTTTATGTAGAATCAGGACAGTTGGTCTGCGAAAGTCAGGCTAACTTTTGTTGTTTAGAAGAAACAATCATTTTCGTTTCTGGTTTTTCTTTCAGTAAAGCTCTTTTCCCTTTTCATTCTATATAGTTTCAGTGTGTTTTACAAAAACATAGAGTCGCTTTTCATTGGTGGGTTGTTTTTTGTTTTTTTTTTTTTTTTACCCCTGCGAGTAAAGTACCAGAGAAGTGTTCTTTAGCTCTGATGTGTTCAGCCTTTGAAATTATAAGGCACTTTATTTACCGTCAGTTGCTGGGGACGTATTTTGCGAGACATTAGTCTTCAGTTTAATTTGTAACAAAACTGTAGATTTGAGGGGCTAGAAGCAAGCCACTTTCAGATAACCAGTTCTCATCATTTTTCCTCTTTTCACATGCAGTAGGCCGGCCCCGATTGCAGCGGGGGGGGTGTCTGTAGCTTTCATGTGAACGTTCAGGTGACTGACTGCTTCAGAGACCTGAAGCACGAGGTCGAACGGACAAAAAGCAGTAATATGATTTCATGCCTTAAATAGCATATGTTTTTGCACCTGATTCCCAAGACGTGGTCAAACTGATGATGTCATTGGACAGAGGACAAGGTGCAGTTAATTTGATTTATTGTCCTGAGGCGAAGTGTAGCAGTGAAACCTTCTCATAGGGAAACCGTTTATCTCAGGACAGTTTCCTTTATGGCTGCAATTTAACCACTACCGAGGCCGTAGGTGTTTTATCCAGGATGACAAAATGTATGCTGAATTTTATAAACAAAATTCCCCTGTTAGACTTGTTGTAATACTGAAAAGGATGAGTTTCGCTCACTGGCATTTTGGTCGGCATTCCATGCTGTTGTAAAAATTCATTTCCTCAAGTTCCGAGATGGAGGCTATGGGTTTTAATGAAGTAAGTATAATCCTGCAAGTGATCAGTATAAATGCTTATTTTAGTGACCTCCCAAACTCCCGATAAGAAGCCGCCAGGCTAAAGAAGGAGAGATGATTTGCCTTAGCACCTATTTTAATGAGTAAAGTGAACTTGAAGACAATGAGCGCTATACATTCTTTTAAACACTGAAATTACGGTGTTTAAAATAAGGTGGACACTTGTTAGAAAGCATGGGCTTTGCAGACAGTTTAAAAAATAATTCAAAAATTTTTTGGATTTGTCTTAAATTAGTCTGGACGGATTTATGTATTTTGATTGATGAGTGTTTTTTTTTTTAATGTTTATTTATTTTTGAGAGATAGAGGCACAGCGTGAACAGGGGAAGGGCAGAGAGAGAGGGAGACACAGAATCTGAAGCAGGCTCCAGGCTCTGAGCCGTCAGCACAGAGCCCGATGCGGGGCTCGAACTCACAGACTGCGAGATCATGACCTGAGCCGAAGTCGGCCGCCCAACCGACTGAGCCACCCAGGCGCCCCTGATGAGTGATTTTTAAAATTATTACATCATGAGGTAGTGATTCCACATAATATTTTTGACGTAGAAGATTTTCCTTTTAGACATTTTTCATCATAGTTTTAACTAGTTTATCTCAGAGCACTGATTAAAACACCCTAGGAATGTGTGCTTTATCCCTAACTCTTCCAAGCTTGATAGAGTATTTTAGATGATTTTGAGCCTTAGTAAGTTTCTAACCTGCCCGTCTCCTTATGCACCTGTCTGGCAGGCTTCTCACGAGTTTTCAGAAGACCCGTTGTCACTTTCTTAACTTGCCCCACCTACTAATTATAATGGTACTTTTGAGTTTAGGTCTTGAAAATTCATGTGACAGCTGACCAAATGTTTTTAATATTTGAAAGGACCGTTCTGCTTCTAAGCTATTACTGTAATTTTAGCGCTTTTATTTTATTTTTGAGAGACATAGAGACAGAGCGTGAACAAGGGAAGGGGCAGAGAGAGAGGGAGACACAGAATTGGAAGCAAGCTCCAGGCTCTGAGCCGCCAGCACAGAGCCTGACGCGGGGCTCGAACTCACAGACCGTGAGATCATGACCTGAGCTGAAGTCTGCCGCTTAACCGACTGAGCCACCCAGGTGCCCCTATTACTGTAATTTTAAACATCTTTTCCAAACTAATTTCCAATTCCTTTCATTTTGTCATTGTCAAAACTCCCAGGAATCAAGGAAAAACAAACAGTGACTATTGTTCAGGTATAAATTGCATAGTATTCTGCAAATTTTTAGTTTACTATTTCTCTGCATCGATAAGCAGCATAAAGCAGAAGAGATAAAATGTGTTTTATTGCTGCCCAGATTGAAGTAATTGTTCATCTGTTATTCATCCGGTCATTGGGTGTCAGAGGAAGGTTAGGGCTCAGAATGTTAAATTGCTCTTATCAAGCCACCAAAGACGTTTAAAGGAGCCTTGACTGGCTTAGGCAGGTGCTTCTAAAATGGCAGAACCGGAGGGGCGCCTGGGTGGCTCAGCTGGTTAAATGTACGTTTCTCAGGTCATGATCTCACGGTTCCTGAGTTTGAGTACCACACTGGGCTCTCTGCTGTCACCACAGAGCCCACTTTGGATCCTCTGTCTGCCCCCCCTTTGCCCCACACCTGCTCGTTCTCTCTCTCTCTCTCAAAATAAGTAAATTAACTTTGAAAAGCTTATAAATGAGGTAACTATGTCATGTAATATTCTAGCCTTCCCTCAAGCTTAAAAAGAAAAATGACAGGGGCACCTGGGTGGCTCAGTCGGTTGAGCACCGACTTCGGCTCAGGTCATGATCTCGCGGTCTGTGAGTTGGAGCCCCACGTCGGGCTCTGTGCTGATGGCTCAGAGCCTGGAGCCTGCTTCTGATTCTGTGTCTCCCTCTCTCTCTGCTCCTCCCCCACTCATGCTCTGTCTCTCTCTGTCTCAAACATAAATAAACATTAAAAAAAAAATTAAAAAAAAAAATAGAAAAATGACAGACCCGGAAATTTGAATGTTACCTTTTATAAGTGTTTGACATTAAAAATGAAATATTGGAAGTTTCTTGAATCTGTATTATTTGATCTTGGATTTGGTTGTCTGTCTTTGTGTTTAAGTCGTTTTTAAAATTGGTCACTCACTTTCACGAATATGTTTCCTTTGTACTAGGAAGACTATATTATGTAGTGGTGATTGCCTCATTAGTAACGGTTATTTTTGTTTGTTTTTTATGTTGACAACACATGCTTCTACTCTTCGCATATTTCAAGCACTGTTAAAATAATTTTTTTTTTTAATGTTTATTTATTTATTTTTGAGAGAGCGAGCGAGCAAGCCAGGGAGAGGCAGAGAGAGAGGGAGGGAGAACTCGCAAGCAGGCTCTGCTGTGTCCGTGCAGAGCCCGATGCGGGGCTCGAACCCACGAACCGTGAGATCATGACCTGAGCAGAAACCAAGAGCCCAACGCTTAACCGACTGAGCCACCGGGCGCCCCTAAAACGAATTACCTTTTAAAATATTGGTGTATGGCTGTCATTAACTTGTTTTTATATAACAGGACTTGTTCAGTTACACAAGTATTGTGAATAGTAAATACTACGAGCTGCGGTTTTACGCAGGGATGAGTTTTCCCACTGCAAGTGCTTGGGTTTCAAACTATTTAAATAATTATCATTTACAGGATGGAATAAGTAACAAAACATACTCCTTTTGGGGCACTTATGTTCTTGTTTCCGTTGCCTTTTTTCACGTTAAATGCCTGAGCAAACACGCCTTTTATTGATCTCTTCAAGGCAGTCCAGCGTTAGGCGTTAGAACGTGCATACGATGGTTCTACGTCTGTCTGACGTGAGTTTCTGTATCCCTTCCGAACGCTTTCCTTCTTTTTTTAGGAGACTCTTCGGGCAGAGATTTTGCTTAATTCTCTTACTGTGTTGCTTAAATAAGATAAATATCTTTTTGAGGGGAATCAGGGTTGAAAGAGGTAATAATTACAGATTATAGAGAAGAGCAGTTTCCCTGCCCATCTTTTGCGGAACATTTTTGCGCGTTATTGGCATTTTGTGAATAAAGATAATAACTTCGCAGGTTTATATTTTTCGTGGGTTATTTACCCTGATGGGAGTGTGAGCCGGTCCGATCCGTGGGGAAGAGGCGATCTTAGGGCCCTCCTACTCTGCCCTCTCCCCAGCCTCCCTCCTTATATTTCTTCTTAGGAATGAATCTGTTTTATTTTGCACCGAAATATTTCTATGTTCTAAACTGGCTGTGAGTCCTTATAAACTCTTTAGGCAGTAATAGCAGTGGGGGGAAAAATTAGCACGAGTGGAACCATTGCCTGACTTATCTATTTACAGTATAGTTAGAATTTGGAATATGAGAATTGTCTTGAGTTTCAGAACCTCTGATATAAAGAAGTGCTTTGCGTATTATGCATGTAGCTTACAGAGTTCTGCGTGTTTTTACTATAGGCTGTTATTGAGCGTCCATAGGTTATGTCGTTTGTACTTCGTTGCTGAAATAGCTCCTTTGTGTTTTGTTTTTGGGTTTGGTTTTTTTTTTTTTTTCCAGTTAAGCAAATATTCAAGTTTTCACTGTTGCCTAGATTTTGCTGACAGGACTAGTAATGAACAAAAGAAGAATCAGTAAACCTCTAGATTTATCAGATTTTCTTTTTAAAGTACTGTCCAGAAAACTGGGATATTCACCCAGAAAAGAATACCTAATATGGAATTAAAAAAAGAGACAATGTGAAAACCACAAAACTAAGCTCAGTGTGAGTATTGTAGTAGCTTTACTTAACCTACAACCTTGAAAGTCATTGCAAGTATAATTTCATTTGTCACATGATTTATTTCATAATTCTCTGTGACTTTATTGGTTTTTATGTTGGAATCACAACAGTAGTATGTAAAGTTACCTCAGTGAAATAATAAAAATCATGGCAGGTTTTCTTGGAGAGGACTAGGGAATTTTCTCTTTGTAATAGAAGATACGAACAGGACCGGCTGGGAAGTGAGTATTGTCGCGTCCTCAAGGTGGTTCCGCGCCTCGCCCTCAGCCTCGTCCCTGTTGAGTCAGGCATCAGGACACAAGGCTTGTTCTAGTCTCTTCCTCCCCACACCCCGGGTCTCTCCAGCGCATCGCCGCCAGGCAGATAAGACTTTAAGTAGACGATGAGTTTTAAAGCTGAGCTTCGAAAAAGGCATGAAGAATTAGGAATGGGGAGACAGAAAAGCATATTGCTAGGGAACTGTTCAGGACCGTAGGTAAAGAGTGAGGCATCTGTTCTGTGTGCGGGGAGGCTTTTGGAGGTGTTTAAGTGAGGAATCCCACAGTAAAAGCGAGGTTTAGGGTTACTGTGGCGGCGCACAAGGGGGTGTGAAACAGGAGGCGGGGACCGGCTCCGTGGGAACCAATACGTAAAAATCGAGGCATGTGATTTGCCCCACTAAGTGCTTTAAATGCTATTGGAGATACAAAGGACAGTCACCTGACCTCAAGAGGCTTTCAGTCTAAGAACGATGTAGTAAAACAGAGAACCCAGGGTAAACATGTTGAGGATGTCGTCCAGTTAATCACGCAGAATAAGGACCTTTGGGGGAGATTCTTGCCAGGTCTTTACATTAGGAACTATTTTATTTCTGACCGGTAGTTTTGTTTTTAGTCTTGACACTGGGTTGTCTAATTGACTTAGTTTTCTTTTCAAATCAAACTACCGTGTTCAGACCAAGTCATTAACCTGAAAGATGGGAAAGGCAATTATGGTGTGTGTTTTTCTTAACCTCCTCCTTCTCATTTCCATTTTATGTCCTTTTTTATATTTTGATTTAAGCTTCTGTCTTTAAACTCTTGTTATTTTGTGTTTGATGTGGGCCGCTTTATATCCTTTCTGGAGCAAGGCAGGTGTAAATAAAATAAAATTACCATCACCAGAACATAATGATGATGTCTGTATTTTTATAGCACTTTAAAGTTTATAGCAGCCCTCTCATTTTCATTACCATACTTGGTCCTTTCGGGCAAGTGTTATTATACCCATTTTATAGTCGAGTAAAATAAAGCCTGGATTAAGTGACTTTCCCAAGGTCATGTGCTCAGGAAGCACACAGTGTGTTTGGGGAACGGCAGGACTTCCGGGTTCGTTATTACCTAGGGAGTACAGTGGGGAGTGGTGGGAGGTAATGGACTCTGTGCTGGGGAGCTCTGGAGGCTCTGGGTTGGTGGTGTAGGCGTCTGCGTTTCTTTGGCGAGGCAGTAGGGATCCATTGAATTTTTTTGTTCTGGACTAGCCATGATCAAAGCCCTTAATTTTCAGTGTTTAGCAGCTAATCGGAGTCAAGAGGGATGCTAAGGGTTTGAAGGTTTGGAGCTTAGATTATAAAGAGCAGTGCCAAGTAAACAGAAGCAGGGAAGAGGGAGCCATTTGGAGACTAGACAGTGAATTCAACTTTGGAAACGTCTGAGACATGGCCGGTGGATGTTATTGGGTTATAAATTCATTGTGAAAATCAAAACGGTTTTACTGAATTAAGTGTGTGATAAACGTACAAATACTCAGATTGAGATTTGTGCTCCTGCCACTGTGTGGACTGAGCGCCGAGTCTGAGCATTGTGAATTCTAGACATCTCATTTTGACTTTGCCACGGACTTCGGTGGTTGTTTCTTTCAACGATAAGATGGGGTAATATCAGTGTTGGAGGGGTGCTGTGGGGAGTAACAAATCCATAGCGGAAGAATTTTTTAAATACTATAATAGTTTTTCTTACATGAGCACCAGAGTAAAATCAGCAATTTTATTACTCGTGCTGCTGTAGAGAAGCTTTAGATGGGTTCTGTGGGCCATCTTACTTCAGGTTCTGCGTTTCCTTGTGTGACCAACACATCAGGAGAGGGAACGCCCTCCCCTAGTTCTCTCCTGAAAGCTTTCCCTTGGAGGGGTTGCCTTGTGGCCCCAGAAGCTTCGAAGGGACTCTGTTATCCAGCCCCCACCCCTGCCTGTGCATTCTTATCTTCTACTCCTTCCTTACGGGGGGCATGATTCCACAGTTCCACTGGAGAGTCCCCTTATCAGCCCATCACAAACACAGTGTTTCTTTTATTAGGTTTTAATTTTTAATTTTTTAAAAAAAATGCTTATTTTATATTTTTCAGAGAGAGTGTGTGAGACAGAGTGCGAGCAGAGGAAGGGCAGAGAGAGAGGGAGACCCAGAATCTGAAGCAGAGCCTGATGCGAGGCTCGAACCCACTTACTGTGAGATCATGACCTGAGCCGGGTTCTGATGCTTAACCGATTGAGCCACCGACGCGCCCCAGGTTTTAATTTTTTAAAAAATCTACCCAGGGACACCCGGGTGGCTCAGTCGGTTGCCTATGACTTTGGCTCAGATCATGATCGCATCTTTCGTGGGTTTGAGTCCCAAGCCAGGCTTTGAGCCGGCAACGCAGAGCCTGCTTCAGATTCCCTGTCTCCCTCTCTCTGTGCCCCTTCCCCGCTGTGTGCATGAGCTCTCTCTCTCTCTTTCCAAAATAGACATTAAAAAAATATAATAGGGGCGACTGGGTGGCTCCGTCGGTTGAGCGCGCAGCTCTTGATTTCGGCTCAGGTCGTGGTCTCCCAGTCCGGGAGTTCGAGCTGCGCTGCCAGCGCGGAGCCCGCTTGGGAGTCGGTCTCTCTCCCTCTTTCGCTGCCGCCCCCTCGCCTGTGCCCCTGCTTGTGCTCTCACTCTCAAAGAAACTTGACAACATTTACTCAAAAAAATTTTTTTAAATTTACCGTGAACTCTGTGTTGAGGAGCTGTTCGGGGAAGGTGGCTGCCTGTTATCCCGATGCTTGTTCGGGCTCTCGTCACCCTCCCTCCCTCCCCGCCCCTTCCCGCCCTGCCGCCCAGGCCCGTCCCGGTTCGCAGGCAAGCCCGCGGGTTCGGTCAGGCTGGCATTTGGGATGCTCTGGCGGAACCTGCGCCCGCGCTGTCCCCGCTTCGGAATATCAGGGAGTATGAGGTGGTACAGGGACTCGAGGGACCTGGGTTCTGGGTCACCAGTTAGCTTGGTGACTTGGGGACGAGTTACTTCACCTCTGACTTTTTCCCTTTTTCTACATATTTGTAAATAAGGGTTTTCACACTTTTGCAAGCTGTTGGAGTTCTTTTTAAAATGAATTTTAGGCGAAGCTTATGCTCTGAAAGGGAAGAGTGGAGCAGTTCTGATCGAAGTGAGTGTCGGGGTAGGAGGAGCATCCCGTTTTCCACGGCGGCCGGCGGGGCGCGTTCCCAGGATCCTCCGGGAATCCTGCTCGGCGCGCTCTTGCGCGGCCCGAACTCCCGAAATAGCAGGTCTCTCAAGCCTGGGCCACTGTCCTAGTTTCTCTGAGTTTAGCGCTTAATTTGCGTTCATTTAGCTAATTCAGCACTTCATTATACACAGTCTTCTTTTCCTCTCTAACTGAGTTGTGTAAGTAAATCTCGTCTCTCTCAGAGCCCCGAGATCGAGAACACACTGCTAGGGACCGAGCGCATATTTAGCAGATAATGCTTCATTGATTAAATTAGGGGTTCTCAGTCTTTGCTGGGATAAGACTCATGCGTGGGGCTCTCTCAGCATGCAAAGGCCCAGGCCGTCCCTCCTGAGTTTCTAATACCCTAGAGGTCTGGCCATCCATAGCTTAAAAGAGCTTTACAAATGGTTCGGTAGTGTTGGATGATTAGGACAATTTAATTTAGGAAGAGTCGCATTTCAAGACTATCTCTTAGACGGTCTTGAGCAGTGGTTCTCAGTGTACCAGAAAGTCTCTGCAGTGGGAAAGACGGACAACACTAGGAAACCTGGATCCTTATTCTGTCTGTAGCACTGTGTAGCTTCCTTCCTTCCTTCCATCCTTCCTTCCTTCCTTCCTTCCGTCCTTCCTTCCTTCCTCCCTTCCTCCCTTCCTTCCTTTCTTTTTTAACATTTATTTATTTTTGAGAGAGAAAGAGAGAGAGCATGAGCAGGGGAGGGGCAGAGAGAGAGAGAGAGAGACGCAGAATCCGAAGCAGGCTCCAGGCTCTGAGCTGTCAGCACAGAGCCCTACTCGGGGCTCAAACCCACGAACCGTGAGATCATGACTTGGGCCGAAGCCAGACACTTAACCAACTGAGCCACCCAGGTGCCCAGCACTGTGTAGCTTTCTGATGCTGAACAGATCACTTAACTTTTCTAGCCCATAGGATTCTTACTGATAAATGGTGGATCGTTTTCGTATTTTTTTTTCTTTTTAAGCTATGGAATTCTTCAGTACTATCTTTTGGGTGAAGGCCAGTAAACGCAGATACTTTTGAGTCGTTTGGCTTTCATCTGAATACCATTTTAATACATCTGCTAAAAATACAAAGCATGATGGGCCTGATCCTGTCTTCCAGCAGAGCTAAGTCATGTGAGGTGGGTAGGCCAGAAAGGTGGTATTTGGATTTTAAACTGGTAACATTTTATTATTAGAATGTGAATGAACAAGGACAGTGAGCTTATCAGGAGCTGTAATAGTGCTTGGTGTGAGCATGAACTGGATTAAAATTAACCAACCCGACTGGTCCTTCTGCATTCATTTAATTCAGTAAATATTTATAGAGCTCGTTTTATTCCTTGCCATGTGTGCAACATTGGAGATAGAATAGTGAGGCAGATACAGATTTTGCCTTTAAAGCTGGTAATCTGCTGGGCGAGTCATACATTAACTCACACTGCTCGTATTACTTGAGTACAGTACGGGAAATCCGCGGACTCGGACTCCAAGTAAGACAGGGCCTCGGGGATAAGATAGGGGAGCCTAACCTGGCCGGGAGGACTTAGGAAGGGCTCCCTTAGTAAATGATGTTTACACCGAGACATGAAGAGTGACTGACAGTTAATCGGTCCAAGGCTGAGTAGGAAGTAGGGTTGCAAATGTCCGTAGGCAAAGGGAACGGTATATTCATTACTCTTGAAACTAGTGAAAACAGCACTTTCAAGGAACTCAAGTTTGGTCTGGGTGGTCCAGAAAGAGGAAGGTTTAGCTGAAGAGCCGAAGATGATTGTCAAATCATGAGGCTATTTTCATGACCTTTGTCTTTTTAATGGCCAAATACACAGGCAAAATCTGTGGAAGAGATTCCATACCTTCCACCAAATGTATTTTCCAATGACAATAATAAATAACATTTACCAAGTCTTTGTGCCGGTTATTCTACAAAATCTTTTTTTTTTAAGATTTTTTTTTAATGTTTATTTATTTTTGAGAGAGAGAGACAGAGTGTGAGTGGGGGAGGGGCAGAGAGAGAGCGAGGCCCAGAATCAGAGACAGGCTCCAGGCTCCGAACTGTCAGCACAGAGCCCGATGTGGGGCTCGAACTCGTGAATCGTGAGATGGTGACCTGAGCTGAACCGACCGAGCCACCCAGGCGCCGCTGTATAAAATATTTATATGCATTTTCATATCAATCTTCACAATGGCCCCAGGCAGCATGCGCACTTGTCACCCTCATCTTTCACGTGAGAAAGCTTGGTTTAAAGAGGCTCTGTGGCGCATCTAGGTCTCTGACCCGTTTTGATGGTGGCAGTAGGCAAGTAAGAGAATTATCATGCTCTTAACCATTGACTTCTCTTTCAAGCCACTTGGATGACGAAGTCTGTAACGACTCTTATTTCTGAGTCTATCCTTACTGCACTCACACAGCTCCCAGGCACAGATTGTGCGGTCTTGAACCAGTATCCCCCCCCGTCGTGCAGTTTGGAGGGGTGGACGTCTCACTGGTTGCTAGATCTAATGTTAACCTAGATTTCAGTATCTCCAGATGTTGGTTATAAAAATAATTTGAAGCTGTGTGTAGATTGCTGAACCTGGTAACCCATAAACCCTGAACATTTTGGATTTCTGTTAAGAATTATATTTAAAACTGACGCTATTTGCAGTCGTTAGCATTCAGATACTTTTTATTTTAGATTTTTTTCGTGACCTAGTTTGCTACCTAGGAAATGGGACTTCTACATGGGACTTCTACTATTATGTATTGTTTTGATTAACACGTGTTTAAAACATTTTAATGTTTCTCAAATGAGTTGCGACTTAAAATTGGTAGACAGGCAAATACCACGCATTTGTTTACCGCTCCCCTTCCCAGTCTGTTACTAAACCATGGCTGTAGCTTTCAGTTGAGGAAACATGGCTGTTGATTATTGTTTCTGAGAAGTTAGTCACTTAATAGTACTGGTGCTCTCAATCATGTGCACCCTGTTTAGTCTTGCCCGGCATCTCCCTGTTTGGTTGTCTGAAATATTTTTCTTTACACTGCCTTGCTGAGAGCCACTCACCCGTGCGCCTGGCGCTTTCTCGTGCACTCGGCCAAGAGTGCTGCTTAGGCAGACTAATACATTCATATACCAATCAGCTAGAAAGGAATAGGTGAAAATCCTCTGATGTAATGAGAGACACTGTAAACCTCACTGTCGCCTGGGAAGACTAATTAATTGAAGGAGTGTTGCTGGAAGAAATGACGGTGTGGTTTCAGGGACTTGGACTATAGCGTCAGAGCCATTGCCAGCTTGTGAGGCCGGAGTCTCAGCAGTTACATGGCCGTGTAAGGACCAGTATGGTGTCGGTTCAGTTACTGAGCCCCTTTCCTGGAATGTGCTCCTGAGTATGTGCAGACACATATCGAAACTCCTACCCGAGATGGGCCTGCCCCCTCATGTATGTGCACATAATTTAAAAAAGGAATCATAGTGTACATTTGTTATGTAACTTGCCCCTATCCCCTTAAATTTTTTCATGGCTCCCTGTTTAGAATTTGTTTCAGGTAAATAAACAATCTTTTTTATTTGCTAGGTGTAAGCTTTGGGTAATTTCAAGGCTGACTTATTTTTTCCCCCTTTTCCTTTTTTTTTTTTTTTTTTTTAAGATCTCTGAGCTAAGTTGAATGACTTCTAGTGGCATAAATAACAAATGGGCCAGTATTTTATTGTATAGATAGATCAATTATTTGATCCCTTTTGATCTAAGCATCCCATCTATAGTGCTTTATTTTTATTTTTGAATTTTTATGTTAAAATTTTTTACTTTTTATTTATTTATTTTGAGAGAAAGAGAGAGAGAAGAGAGAGAGTGAAAGCAGGGAAGGGGCAGAGGGAGGAAGAGACAAAACCCCAAGCTGGTGGGCTCTGTGCTGTCAGCATAGAGCCCAACACTGGGCTTACACTCAAGAACAGTGAGATCATGACCTGAGCTGAGATCAAGAGTTGGATGCTTAACCAACTGACCTATCCAGGTGTCACGATTTAACATTTTTTTTTTTAAGATTTTATTTTTACATAATCTCTACACCCAACATGGGGCTCCAACTTACAACACTGAGGTCGAGTCACCCACTAAGCCAGCCAGGTGCCCCTATAGTGTTTTATTTTTTTAAATATAAATCATTAGGAATAAGAATTATAGGATAAAAAAATTACACATTTAAGTATTTTGTACATGTTATCAGATTGCCCTTGGGAGAGGTACCATTCTCTCTTTTTATCTACAGTATGTATTTTATCTACCGTATTTAATGATGTCAGTTTCCTCACAAGCTTTTTTAAATTTTTGCTTTGTTGATAGATGAAAAATATCTATGAACATATTTTCATTTTCATATTTTTATAATATGTTGGACATCTTATTAACTTTTTTCTTCTTCTGTATCTTTTTCATATGTCAGTGATTATTTTTTCTTGTTTTGCACTGGTTCTAGCCTTTTCAGAATATTTGTGGTTTTCCTGAAAATTTATAACTTACGTATTGTCTTTACATGAGTACCTCCCCCTTCTTTTAGTAATTAATGCTTGTGTGTCTTTTGAGAAGCAGTTCGGGGATGAGAGAGGAGATTGGGTGACCAACTGGGAGCTCTTAAAACTTCCCCACTGCCTTCCCCGTGTCCCCAAACTGCAGAATCAGAGACTTTTCTCTGTTTCTACAGATAATATTCCAGCGTCTATTTTAGCACTTTTAATATTTGCCTCACTTGTTTCTCTTTTTCATTCAGAATGGCTTAAACTCTGAGCTTAAGGACTGCATTTTATCCCTGATGTTTAACACTTGCTTGCTGTGTATTTGGTGCTTAACAAGGCTGTGTTTATTTATTTTTGGTGTGTATAGAATTAATTTTACACTTTTTGCACCAACCAGCATTTTAAACGCTGACGTAAATTCCCTAATAAGATAAAGCAGAGACAAAAGCGTTATCTTATAAACAAGGTAACACCATCAGTCTGTAACTACTGTTGCATTTGAACTTCCATAATCTGACAGCATATTCATGGAACAGTCTGTAGACAACTAGCTTATAACAGACAAAGAACGCTTTGAAGCAGAGATGACTGTCCTAAATTGTTTATTAGGTAAGAATTGTACCGATATTACCTATATTATGGTGGAGCTGGAGAGCACTGGTCTCCAAGCTGCATGGTGAGACCCACCGACAGTGCGGAGGAACTTGCCACCCTTCCCTTGGCCGTGGCTCCTGCTCCTGCACCCGCACGTGTCAGCGCTCCCATCTCCCCGTGCTGGCGGACTGCTTCGGTGAGGCACACCGGGTGGCAGGATTTCTTCTCACAGCCTTATGGAGTGGACCGATGAGGATAACCTGAGATTTTGTATGTGGGATCCTCACCCATCCGGTAGGGAGCGAGGACTCCCAGAGCTGCGCCGCGGCGGCCAGCTCACTCCGGGGCAGCCCCGGCTTCCAGCAGACTTGTTGGCTCCCACCGTGCCCTAGGAACTGGTGGTCTCTCGCCCAGCCTTGTCCGGTGGGCGGGGCCGGGAGCCCAGGAGCAGTCGGGTCACCGCCCTGCTCCCTGACCTTGCCCTGACTGCCCTGACCCTGCCAGTCGTGTCCTGACTGCGTGTCCTGACTGCCGCGAACCTCTACTGCTTTCTCCTCCGCGGATCCAGCACCTGCTTGGAAGGGCCCAGTTTGGCTTCCGTTTCCCAGTATGGATGGGAAATTTTCAGATTTTCTTCTATCCGTACTTCTAGTGGAAGAGGAGGATGGAACTTGTATCCTTAAGAGAATCTGGGGCTGTTACGAAATGAAAAAAAATGTCGTGGCTATATAATCTAAAATTAGTAACATGGATTCTGAATTCTCTTTCCTAATGCTACGAAATGAAAAAAAATGTCGTGGCTATATAATCTAAAATTAGTAATACGGATTCTGAATTCTCTTTCCTAATGCGTGGGTGTTTGTTTTACATATCAAATATTTAAAATTATTCAACTTTGAGTAAAATTTACTTTCCAGAGATATCTAGGATGTTTATCTTGTGCCTTTGAGTACTTTCCCAGAGATCCTTGGTGTATCGATCTCCCCTTAAGAAGCACGGGAGGAAGTGAAAATAGCACCGACTCTGGAACCTGACAGATCCTGGTTGGAGTCTTGGCTTTGCCTCTTAACTGACTCTGGGCCAATGGACTAGTTACTCAGCCTCTTTGTAGTACTTTACCCAGTAATCTATTTTGCTTAACAAGTTTGTGTGTAGCAAATATTTATTGAGTGCTTACAGTTTGCAAGGCACTGTTCTGAGTGTGTGATTGTAAGCGCCCCAGTGCTTGTCCTCCTGGAGTGTCCCATGTGACTGCCAGGCATTTGCCCTCCTTCCCCCGGATCTGTAGCTGCTTTCCCTCCCACTTAGCAGAGCTTCCTCGACAGCCAGATCTCACTGATCTGGAACCAGCTGGTATGCAGACTAACCATAGTTTAAAAGAAGTGGTGCATTTTTGAAAGAATAAAAACGATAAGCAGAAACCTCTACATATGCTTAGTGATCTCTTGTTGACTCCTGCATGGCAATCAATAAATGCTTGATGTGTTTCTCACCTTGGCAGTCAGATGCTTTCTATTTCTAGCCGTCTTTTGGCTGTTCACAGAGAGGGGGCAGTTGCAGAGGCTGGGTGGGGACTGGTCAGCTGTGGCACTGTGATCTTGGTGAGCAGAATCATACCTTACTCTTGTATAAAATGTTCCTTTTAGCAGAGGGAAACTAGAGAGCATAAGTTTCTTACTGTGCGCTCTTAAGGCATTTTAATTTTTGGATCAGATGTTCAGGAAGGGAAGGGTAAAGGAGGAATGGAAAGATAATGCCGTTTGGGCAGTCTAGGAGTTTATTTAGACTTGATGTACTTGATGAGACCCAACCTAAAATCTTTTCGGTGCTATACTGAACTGGGGTCTAACCTTCCAGCAAACTTGGGGTTCTTAGGGCATGGGAAAAAAGAAATATAAGGAAGTTGACAATCAGGAAAAATAGAACTTAACTTCTGAGTGGAGATGGCTCAACAGTGTTATGTGTGAACCTGGGTTGACATACAGCAGTGACAGTGTTGTAAAGTCTTTTAGTGCCTAGGAATGATGACAGCAACCTTGAAGGAGAGGCTACCCAGCAAAAACTTGATCATGCTTGTTGGGGAGTTTAAACATCTACCTGCGCTATGCTGGGTTATTAATAAAGCGGAGACGTCAGTAGACTCAGATTGTTGCAACGCATAGGGTTTTTCCTAGTATTTGGTGCGGGGAGGGGGGTAGAGCTCAGATAGGACAGGGCTTACAGTAACAGACTGTATATGTGTTTCTCCAGTTAGTACCCTTTTGACCATTTTTATCAAGCAGTTTTTATGTTTTCTTTATCCACTCTAGCTGTGTTGTTTTTACTGTATTGAGTGATGCCTGTGGAATAATAAGTTTCTAAGTATCATATATAACTTTAACCATACAGTAAGTTTGATTAAGTTTGTATTGTCAGTTTTTACTACCATTTATCTAATTTATATAAATACATAAATTATTTGAGATATTCTCTATGCCTCTTCTCATGTTAATTTCCCTTCCTTCTTTCCCTAGGTAATTAAGAATTTTCCTCTTTCAATCCATATATTCTAGTCTTTAAATCCTTCCTTTCCCTTGACTTCTCGTGTGACCTTTTTTCTGACCTCTTAAAAAAAAATTTCTTATGATGCAAACTATTCATTTGTTCTATTTCATCTCCTCCTCCCAAATTTAAGGTGGTTTATACAGATTCATAAACTAGTAAGAAATGCAAAATAAAGATGGAAAATAAAATCAGAGGCCTGATATAAAAATCTAACATTTACTTTCAGTGGAGCACAGATATTTCTCTAAGCCTCATGTGCGATGGTGCAGAAAAAGAAACCTAGTCAGGTTATGTCCATAACAGTTAAAAGCAAACACACTTTTGTTTTAAGAAAAGCACAGTTCCTTGACACTAAGATCAGAAGGAAGGATCTCCAAGGCCCTCTAAGAACGGCACCCTGTGTAATGGAAGGAGCAGCGGCCTCGTGGTAGCCTCACTGTGGCTGCACCAGCAAACCTCATGACGTCCGTCTGTCGGCCAAGCACATCAACCAGAGCACCTCCACTAAAGGCGCCAAGTGGTGGATGATTCCAAACCGTCTGAGCTAGAAGACGGAGAGATTTGGGAATAATTAGAGAGAGCACATATCCTTTAGTCAATCTTCCATATCTGTTTCTTCTCTCGACTTTTTGTTGCGGAAGGAAATATATCTGTGTTCACATTGGTACAGGATTACTGGCAGTATGAAGTCTTTTCAGAATAAATACGGGCTGCCCTGGGTTTGGCATTCTTTGTTGGTACTCTGAAAGTAGGGGCGCCTGGGTGGCTCAGTCCGTCTGACTTCCGCTCAGGTCATGATCTCATGGTCTGTGGGTTCGAGCCCCGCGTCGGGCTCTGTGCTGAAAGCTCAGAGCCTGGAGCCCATTTCGGATTCTGTGTCTCCCTCTCTGTCTCTGCCCTTCCCCCACTCATGCTCTGTCTCTCTCTCAAAAATAAATAAACATTAAAAAATAAACGTAGAGAAGATGGTCGTGTTCAGGAAGACTAGGTGGCCCCCCAGTGTCAGGCTCGCTGGCAGGCCTGCTTCTCAGAAACCAGTTGTGCTGTCATACTGGCAGGGAGTGGAGTTCAAGGGAGCTGACTCTTGCTAACCGAGTACAGGATTGACAGGAACAGAAACAGTGCTTGTTCGTGTTACCCCGTCATGAGAAATGTAATTGCCCGGCGGACTGGAACTGCCGGCCATTCAGCGGTGCGTAATCTTGCTGTAGGAGAAGCCAAATTATAATCGGAAGAGTCGCTTAATGACTCTTCCTTGGTCAGGGCCGAGGAAATTAATTAATTATGATAATGGTCATAATTCCTGCTGGCTAAGGTTTATTTTGTCCAGAACAGTGCTAGGCACATCCTGAAAATTTTTGTTTTCCAGGCTTCCCTTTCCTGTTCTTAATCCACGCACCATCCTCTAAAAACATTGTTTGCCACTGACACAGAAAACTCGGTTAAATGCCCTGCTTAAAAAGTGTTATAAATAAGGGAGAAGGTTGATATTTGATATTTGGATAGTCTCAACTCCCGTGTTGTTCTTGTTTGCCGTGCCGTTATGACATAGTCAGCTCTCAGTTACGATAAATATGTTTATCTTCATAGTTTTCACTGCTCTGCCAGAGTGAAAGAACGTATATAAAAGTGCTGCCCACAGGCGGCAGTTCAGGTGGTAACGTTAATGCATTCGCCAGGTGTACCCACGCACGATAAACCGCTCTGGTGGCTGCATGGCGATTTTTTGGCATTGTAGTCAAATTTGATACTCCCCTCCCACCCTTCCCTTTTATTTTCATCCTAGCAGGTGCTGGGAATGCTAGAAGCAGAATACACAACCCTTTGAAACAATATGCTTTGAAAAGCGATCACTTTAATGCAGACATGAAAGTTCCCCGTCAGCATTTAACCAGAGTTTAGGATCCTTGAATGATTGAAATTGACATTAGGCACAGGGACCAGGTGGTGTTAGGACAGTTGACTGTCTGTCTGAAAAAAGAAATTGTGTGTCAGGGTTATAGCTTGTCATACACGCAAGTGAGTTCTGGAGAGATTAAAGATTCGAATGTTTCAAGGAAAACTTGGAAAAGTACGGGGACAAAAGTAGGGATAATTTTAATTCAATATTAGGGACAGAAAGCCTTTTTGACATGACACACAACTCATAAGAGGAAAAGATAGATTTAATAGTGTAAACTATGGAAGGTTCTACCTGCCAAAACAATCTACAGATATAATGAAGGAGTATAATATTGTGAGAGAAAGTATTAGTAGCCTATATGAAAGAATTAACTTTTTATGTTATTCAGTTTATTTTAATTTATTTTTAATATTTAATTTTGAGAGAGAGAGAGACAGAGTGGGAGCAGGGGAAGGGCAGAGAGAGAGGGAGACACCAAATCAGCAGCAGGCTCCAGGCTCTCCAGGCTTGTCAGCACAGAGCCGGATGCGGGGCTCAAACTCACGGACCGTGAGAGCATGACCTGAGTCGAAGTCGGATGCTCAACTGACTGAGCCACCCAGACTCCCCAATAATTAACTTTTTCTTAATGCATTAAATACTCTTAGACATCAAAAATAAACGACAAATGTCTCAATAGAAAAATGGTCAAGGCTTGGTGCCTCGGTGGCTCAGTCGGCTCTCTCTGCCCTTCCCCTGCTCACACTCTGTTTCTCTCTCTCTCGAAAATAAATAAAAAATGTTAAAAAAAAGAAAAGTGGTCAAGGGGTGCCTGGGTGTTTCAGTTGGTTAAGCGTCTCCTGGTTTTGGCTCAGGTCATTGGGCTCTAAGCTGACAGCATGCTGTCTGCTGGTGATCCTCTCTCTTCCTCTCTCGTTGCCCCTCCCCTGCTCGTCTGCTCTTGAGAGCACTCTCTCGCTCGCACTCTCTCTCTCAAAACATTAACAATAAAAAAAAAAAAGAAAATGGTCAAAATGTATGAGTAGGCATTCACTTAGGAGTATAAACGTATGAACCCTGATTAAGATTCCGAGCTGCAAAGACAGCAGAACCTTCTTCAAGTCAGAAAGGTAAAATAATGAAAGGAGGAAGAAATTGGAAGATACATGCTTTTGGTTGGGTGGTGGAGAAATTAACATGCTAGGGGAAAGAGTGGAGTTGAAATGAATTCTGGCCATTATTTAGAGGTATTTTGAGTGTTTTTTATATACTTGGTACCTTTATTGCTTTAAAGGAGGGAAAAATATTTACAATCAGGAAATAGTTAAGTTAGAGAAGGGATTCCTGCCTTTCCTAACGTACTATGCGGGACAACCGATCAGTGATTTGGGTTCATGCCTTGCCTGAGCTTGTGCAGTAATTGTTAATTTGTTCCGAGATCAGTGTCTTACAGATATCTGCAAATCAGCTGTTGTTTTAACTCCCTTTCTCTTGTGCTCCTGCACAGACATCTTTAATAATTGCGTCCATGTCCCGATGCAGGTACTGCTTTGCTGTAGTTTAAAGCCCTTCCCGGGTTTTTCAGCATTATGTGTATGGGAATTTCCATTCTGATTCGGAACTCAACTCTGGGACTTTTGAGTTGGAGACTACTTGTTTTGTATGAAATTTTCACGCAGGAGATAGCAGTCAGCCAGCTCTACTTCTCTCCTCTTTCACCCCCCGCCCCCCCCCCCCCCCCCGGCCAGCACACAGCAGTAACCTTAGTGGGGCCATCTCTTCTGTTACAATCTGTTTGTCTTCTTACAGGCTTGACTCCAAATGGTCTTCTCTAGTGCCAGGTGAAATAATGAAATCGTTTGTTTGAAAAGAAGGAATCAGAAATCCCCTTGCTTCTAGGTACTTCTGGGTTGTAAACCTACGGATGATTAGCAGAGCTGACTGAGCAGATGAAGTGACGCGGTTATGAGAATTTTAAAGCAGACTTTGCTACGGGTAAATAAGTTAACAGCAAGGTTTGTTGCTTCCGCTGAAAAATTAAATGACAAACAACCTTAGTTGGTGGCATTAGTTTAAGATGGAATGGTCTGGGTTATATGAAATAAGAGTTCATCAGGTTTGCTTTTAGCTCATGTGCCAGTCACTGTTTCTGTGAATTATCTCATTTAATCCTCACCTCAAGACTACGATACACATATTGTTATCTGTTTTGTAGATGTGGAAACTGAAGCACAGGGCAAGTTATGTAATTTCCCAAAGCTAACATAACTCGGAAGTGCTAAGTTTAGTTTAAGATAATTTAAAGGTATTGATTCCAGTTTTCAGCTAACTTTAGTTGACTTCCATATTTGATGGGTTAGGAAAGATATAACAGAAATTCTTTTTTTGTAGCAGTCCGTTGCTTTTTTCAGGATCTGGGAATGAAGTTATCTGTTGGGTGATAAAATATTTTTAGGGATGATTATACATTTAAGTGCCATTCGCTCCTTTGCACTTTTATAAAGTATCGTGGATGTTAGCTGTGGATGAACCAAGGAGCACCAGCTTTCATACTTTTTGTTTTGGATATTGAGGTGTCAAGTCCGAGTGGTCCAGCCTGTCTAGTGACAGAGTAAATGCCACGAAGGCAACTTTCAGCACTACCGTGACAGGAGAGAAGTGATAGGACGTGGACATCTTTGGAAGCGCGTGTGCCATGGCCCTGGTCTGGACCTCTTCGAAGAGGTTCTTGCCCGCGATGATTCTGAAAGGCTCTTAAAGCTGGTGTTTGGAACACAGATGGAAAGCTGGTGATGTAAGGATCCAAATCCCGGAAAGATTCTAAGATGAACCGCTTCCACAGGGGACATGCCGAGACAGGAGATGCTTGGGTCGGTCTCGCAGGATCGTCTCAGCTGTAGAACTGACTAGATTTCGTCCTGAACGGATGAGAAAGTGGATTTTTTTCCCCCACAGCTTAACTTTTGCTTATATACCCTTGATGTAAAATTAATCCAGATCAGGAGCCACAACTTAACTGACTTATATGGACTCAGCTTTTGAGATTTGGAATTTTTACTTGTTTTTATTAGCAAAATAACGAAAAATGAAAAACCTTCGTGAGTTTGTAATAATTTTTTTTACTGTGAAATGATACAGCAATGATTACTTCAGAAGTAGTAATATATTCATGATCTCTGCTTTTGGTAGGATAAGTATATCTGTGCATGAATAAAAATTCAAAAAATGGTATATCGGTCATACTTATTAATATGTAAACATATGAGTATATTCTCTTTCTCTCTGATTCCTTAGTCTCTCAAAGTGAATCCTTTATTTCTGACTCAGTTGGATTTTGAGGACGCGTCTCTTGGTGGAGACAGGATCTGTTATTCTTCAGCGCCTCTATGTAACTTATGCTCGGCCTGCTTCTGCCTTCATCTCTATTTCCTAGTTTAACTTAGGGCATCATCGTATGGTAATTAGGAATACTGGGCCAGCAATCTAACAAATTGATGTTTGAATACCTGCCCAGTAACTTTCTTCCTTCGGCAAATATTTCAGTGCTGCTGTGTGTCAGATAGTATGATAGGCACTTAGAGAAACCTAGGCTCTGAGAATTTCACTGTAAAAATCCTTCCTGTCATAGCCGGGTTTAGGGTTAAATATGATGATGTGCATAAGCTGCTGAGCACATTGCCTAGAGATCGAAGTCTGTAAATTTTTCCCACCCTAGACCTGTAAGTTTATAGAAGCTCCTTCTTCATATTATTTTCAAATATTTTGATGACTTGGAACCTCATGGTAAAAATGCAAGTGTATGCAAATGCTGTAATTTTCACTGTGTCGTACAAAGTTACAAACACACAGTAGATGAGTATCCATATTTAAAAAGGCTCCTTTGATTGTAAAATGTCAGTAGATAAGCAATAAACTGTGGAAGACTAAATTTATTGATATCAAAACAGCAAAGTCAACACCATGTTATGTAATTTCTATTCTTTGCAAAGTAGATTTTAATTTTCCTCTTAAGGTCTCCAACTCAGACTTTGAGCTCCATGAGGATAGAAGCCAAGATTTGTTAATTTTACCTCATCTTAGCTTGTAATAGATAATTGAGTAAATATTCATTAAACAGTTTTCTTGAATTCATTTCAGGATTGACACTCTCCATTTTTCCATGTCCCACGTAATTAGCATCATGTCCACCACCGCAAACATACTGATAGGGGCGCCTGGGTGGCGCAGTCAGTTAAGCGTCTGACTCTTGATCTCAGCTCAGGTCTTGATCTCAGGGTTGTGAGTTCAAGCCCTGTGTTGGGCTCCACGCTGGGCATGGAGCCTACTTAAAAAACAAAACAAAACAAACAGACCGTACTGATAGGCATAGTGAAAGTCCTCTTTTGTCCTCTTCTCCATATGTGGCCTCTGTAATTGAAGGAGAGTAGAGTCTCCCTGTGTCGGTCCCTGTTCTAAATCATATCGCCCATTTCCTATTCCTACTGGCTCCGGGAATCCTGAACACTGGGTCCAATGTAGCAAACGGTCCTTTCCGTGTACGGCTTCCGGAAGCGAGGGGCTGGAGCAGTGTGATAACGTGAGCTCTGGAGCTTCGGAGTTGGGCATGGTTCTCAGGTTGGAGGAGAGCGTGTAAGGGAAGAGGGAGGGGTTTTGTGGGGCAGAAATCTGGGCACGGCTTAGCTGAATCCTCTGCTTCAGTTTCTCAAAAGGCTGTAGTCAGGGTGATGGCCAGAAACGTGACGCTTGAAAACCCTGTGGGCTAGGTGCCTCGCCCTGCCTCCCTCCTCCCCCCCATAACTTTTGACTCCTCCAGAACTTCACTGCGGTAGCCTGCTTGTTGACTGGAGCCTTACCGAATAAGTATAAACAGTTGACTCGCATATATTTCACATATGTATTATATACTGTATTTTCAGAATACAGTAAGCTAGAGATAAGAAAATGTTCAGAAAATCATAAGGAGGAAAAAACAAATTTATAGCGCTGTACATACGTTTATTGCGAAAAATCCACGTGTGGCTGGGCTAGGCTGGGAATAGCCATGTTCTGCAACCTGGTGGCCTTGGCTCAGCAGGGCAGCTGGAGGGCGGCCTGTGGCAACAGCGGCCTGGAGGCGCCATACAGCTGCCCCATCTGCCCGGAGGTATACCACTAGCCCACGGCCATCGGCAGCTTCAGCCACACATGAGTGTGCCGGCTTCCGGGGGGCTCCAGGCTGGGTGCCGCCCTTGGCACGCGGGGATCGGCATCTTGCTGGGAGTAGTTCAGGTCTGCAGCTGCCCTGACGACCCACCGCGAGGACTGGGGTGGGGACTGGGGTGTCCCTGCCCAGCGCAGACCTGCTTCTGGGCGCGTGCCTCGCTTTAGCCTCGCCTCCTGCCCACCAGACCCCAGGGCTCCAGCGGACCACTCGCTTAGCCCGCGGGAGCCCCAGGAGCTGCCGATGGCCTCCCCCGTGCTCCTGCCCGGAGGGCAGCAGTGTAGCCCCCATGCCAGTCGCCTTTAATTCAGTCCTGCGGAGACCGGAGTGGGCAGTTGTAAATAAATGCCTTGTGGCTTTTGCTGTCAGCTCTTAAAAGAAAACTCCTTGTATAATTGGACCTGCCCACCTCAAAGCCATGTCGTTCAAGGGTCAAGAAAGTACTAGGAATCCGTCTGTGTAACCTAATCCCAGCAGTGGTCTCCCGTCCCTTTCGCAGTGTTCTGTCAGAAGCAAATTACTCCGTCCAGCCCACTCTCGAGGGGAGGGGGCTGCGCGGTGGCACCAAGAGCAAGACCTGGCTTAGAAATCTGAAATCTGCCTCCCACGGGGCCTTCAGGAATGTTTAAGAGTGTAAAGGGGCCCTGAAATAAAGTTAGAGAACTGCTAATCTAGGCATATTCAATTAGTGGAATATGCGTGGGAAAGAATCCCTTCCCTTAAAAGGTATAGTTCTAGAGTGAGACCTTGGGCCTCTGGAGTGAAAATGAAATGAGGAAAGCCTCTGATTTTTATGGACTTCATTTTCTGAAGAGGGAGGTCTTAGTATTACGTATTACATAGCCATTTCCCAACATCTTTTAGGAAACAACACAAACATGACAGGAAGAACAGCAAACGTTATAAAAGCCTCAACGTCTCTGAATCTTCTCATAGCTGCCGTGAGAACACAAAACACAATTTTGTCCTCGTCATTTTAACTTTGTGTCATTAGTAGGAAGCACGCAGGTACTTCGGGCACCTGCCTGAGGGATGGAAAAATGGCCTTAACTAACATTTGCCTTATCTCGTGGGACCTGAGAGGTCCGAAGACTTGGGTTCTTGTCCACGTCGTGAAAAGTTTCCACTACTCGTTCTGCCACTGTTTACTTCTGTGGTCTTAATATCGATGGGCAGAATAAAATGCAGCCATGGATTAGATGACGAAGGTTCTGTCTGTCTGCAGAATTCCTTAAGGCCTGCGTTGGGAGAAAGAAAATGAAAAAATGCAGCTTTGGGAAGGGGTGGCTTCAGGCGGAACTTCAGGGGGTGACGCTGGTCTCCAGTGTCTCTTCTGCCATCCCTCCTTCCTCGTTCCTGTCACTTTTTTCCCTCTTACATGGAACCCCCTCAAATAAATACAGTAAGGCTATTCATTTTGCTACAGTATTTATTTAAACCCTTCATATTATTACATAGGATTACCAGATCTCAGTCACAGGTCTTCGTGTCCAGATTTTCTTTAGCTTTAACGCCTGTGGTTTAGAGAGGCCTGGGGGAAAAGAACAGGAGCATGTTCTGGCAGGAGCCAAGTAAAACTTTCTTTTTTTTTGAGGGTCTTTGTATGTGTATTACCCTTTAGGAAACTCTAGAACTCAGTTCTCAAAGAGAAGGAATTGGGGGTAATAATTTTTAAAAAGGTTGTTAAAATGTTTAAGACAGATTTCAGTGTGGCTAAAATCCATTTTATGACCCAAATAACTTATACAAACTGTGATAAGATTTTATTATAAAATTGTTTATGTCATTTAGTCTGAATAAGCAACCGTATTTTTCATACCCATTACTTCCTAAATGGCAGGATAAAATAATACTTTTGGAAGCCTGCATTTATTTTTGCTTACAAATAGGTGACTGAGAAGAATGTCAGCTAAGCCATATTCTTAATATTTAAGATTTACATATAAAAATAGAATATAGACATATGCATAGCATTAGAAAATTTGAAAGCTTTCGGCAATTGATATTGGGAACATTATTATTATTTTCTTTAAGTTTTGTTTTCATAATCTCTACATCCAGTATGGGGCTTGAATTTACCACTCCAAAATCAAGAGTTGCATATTTTTCTTGTTTTTTTTTAAGGTGTTTTTTTTTTTCTTTAAATTTATTTGAGAGAGAGAAAAAGAGAGAGTGCAAGCAGGGTAGGGGCCGAGAGAGAGAGAATTCCAAGCAGGCTCCATGTTGTCAGCGTAGAGCCTGATGCAGGTCTTGACCTCATGGGACTGTGAGATCGTGACCTGAGCCGAAATCAAGAGTCAGATGCTTAACCAGCTGAGCCACCCAGGCGCCCCAAGAGTCATATGCTCTTCTGACGGAGGCAACCAGCACCCCTGGAAAGATACTTTTTAAATGTTTCAGAGTGTCAGGGGTGGCCTGCCTGGCTTGGTCCCTACAGCATGTGACTCTTGGTCTCCAGGTTGTAAGTTCCAGCCTCACGTTGGGTGTAGAGATTACTTAAAAATGAAATCTTAAAGAAAAATGTTTTGGATTATAAAATATAGTTAGATTTTTGGTTCAGGAAGGTCCTCCAATGACACTGCTAATAATCTACCTCAGTTATAACAAAAGACAGACGACTTTGTGTGTCCCTCTTTGGCTTTTACCAAGTTCATATATACTTTCTGGAGTATATGCAAGAGAATAGATCTGGGTTTTTTTTGGCAAATATATAGAATAAAGCAATAAAAGCAGTTGAGAAATTGTAGAGAAGCAGGTCTCAGTTTGGTCAGGTCTTCAGTTCTGGAGATTGCCGGGATGGAGCTATAGGAGCAGAGAAACCGCAGGCAGCGGGACGGCGAGAACTCAGGAAACCTGCGTTTCGGGTACCAGCACTAGGGTTAGCGAGTTACTTTACTTCTTCTGGTTTTAAAACGTAAGGGGAATACAATTACAGCAAATGAGCCCTGTCAGATTTCTTATTGTGCAGAGTCTTGTCCTTAAGTCACTTTGTATCCTTTTTACGAAGACCCATCTAAGAAATATCTTTCAGATCCTAAATATCTGAAGAAAGTCTTGTTTTTCTGGAGGAGTTGAATGCCGCTGTGCCCTGACCCCCGCCCTCCCAAAGCAGAGTTCAGAACATTCTCTTCTTGGCTTTAGCCAGTAGGATTCTTAGTGCCAAATTATGCTTTAGTTTAATAACTTGACATATTTACATTCTAATTTTATGCTTGTTTTAATCTATTCCTTTTTAATCTCCTTATTTCTGTGTGTTTTAGACTTTTTCTTTGCTTAAAAATTTTTGAATGAGGTTGTTCTTAAAATATTTTTAAACAAAAAATTCTCAGCCTCACAAATAATCAAATGGTAATTATAGCAACATTGAGAAACATTTTAAATCATATCGTTGGAAATGAAACTAATTATGAAAGTGAATTGGACACTTTCATATGTAGAGGCGAAAATCTGCACAGTGGCTTTGTAAAGCCTTCAAATAGCCCTACGTTTTGATCTAGTGATTTAACTGCTTGAAAATATCCTAAGGAAATTCGCTAAATTTGGGAAAAGTTTTATGCACAAAGTATTTACAAATAAAGTATTTACATCCCCTCCTTTATTTAAAAAAGGTAAAATTTAGAAACCACCTAAATGGAATTGTTCAGTAGACTATTATGTAGCTGCTTGATGGAAGGAGTGGTACCGTTTTTAACAAGCACCAAAACAGAATAACTGCCAGCCGGCATTAGTTAGGCATCTTCCCGTGTGCCGGGAGCGCGCTGAGCGCCTTCTCTTTTCATCCTCACAACAACCTTGTGAGGATAGGTACCGTTACTCCTCTCTGCTCTGTAGCCAAGGAGACAGGCTCGGGGGCCGGAATAGCTTCTCTGGGATCGCCCCGCTACTGGGGGCTAGAGCCAGGGTACAAATCTAGAGTCTGATTTCTGTAGCTGCTTGGAGCCACTTCTCATGGTACCTCCTTATGAGAAGAGTCGTAGAGGGAGCGAAGCCTAAATTTTAATTAATAAAGAATAAATGGAGGAGTGCCTCTGGCTGGCTCAGTCGGGTTAAGCATCTGACTTGGGGTCGGGTCATGATCTTGCAGTTTGTGAGTTCGAGACCCACATCAGGCTATCTGCTGTCAGCGTGGAGCCAGCTTCAGATCCTCTGTCCCCATCTTTCTGCCCTTCCCCTGCTTGTGCGTGTGCGCGCGCGCTCTCTCTCTCCCTCCCTCCCTCCCTCCCTCCCTCTCCCTCTCAAAAATAAGTATTTAAAAAACTTAGATAAAAAAGAATAAGTAGAAGATATCTGTAAGTTTTAGACCTGGAAGGGATTCGAAGCCCTCAAGATTCTCCCCCTCTGTTAGAGAGGAGTGAAGTTACCTGAGCCAAGATCTGATAGTTACAAAGAGACTCTGGATTTCAGATTTCCAAGTAAAATGTGTTTGCTTTTAAACAGTGGCTTTTAAAAAAATTGAAATTGAGTGATTTCTGTCTCCTGGCGCTATATGGAAGACAGGAAGACTATATCCTTTATTTTTCTTTTGCTTTTATGTTGATAATTTCTTCTGTTAGAGTTTCGTCTGTTTCTCACCGGCTAATAAAAATGAGGTGTTGCTATTTTTTCAAAAAGTGATACGTTTATAACTTTAGTTGCCATAAAAGACATAAGTAAATTGATAACTCTGAACAGTGGTGTTCTAAGTTGAATGCTAAATGTAACTTTGTGAGTGAGTCAGGTTATATACGTTATTCAATTTTTATATCCCCAAATTTTAAAACGAGCTTGGATTTATAAAGGACCCCTAAAAACAGTGCATAAAGTTTCATCAGCACCCAGATTTCCTTTTCTCACCCCATTTCCCCCTCTCAGGTCTGCTCTTCCTCTTTCCCTCTTTTCATTTATGGTTCACAATTTTTGAGAATACTGCATTCCCAATTGACTTTCAGTTTTGAACTGTGTAGTACATATTAGGCTTCTATTTTCTTAGCAGTTGGAACGTGGAATTTTTTTAAATTCTCCTTTTTCTTCCCAAAATCTGATGGCCTAGTATACATGCTCTACCATACTGTTAACTTTTGGGGAGTAATTCTGTTGGTCAGTAATGTAAGTATAGCAAGTCTTTATGACTTACTGAAAAATAAAAGGAAAAATAGCTTGGCTTTGATACACGGGTTATATACATATGTTGAAAAGGTGTTCTAAAAAGTTAGCTTAAACAAAAAGTGCAGGTAAGTAATTCTACCACACGTCAGACCACCCGTACTATGAATGTCGTAGAAATTGTGCTGCCTTTACTTTTCTTCTTTTTCTTTCTTTCTCTTTTGAGGTGTATGCAGAGAGAAAAGTGGACACTAGTCAGTTTCTGATCATCAGTGAGGGGGAAGTATCAACTTCTGGTAATAGAATGATCTATGAAAAGATGTGTGCTTGGGAGTTAGATACTTTGCTTTACAGAGTGTATAACTGTTTTACTTCTTTGAGACCATTATCAGATTTAATTTGGAAAGGGTTATTTGAATAATGTGTATGTGTATTCTGAATTTGGAAGCATCGCAGAAGTATGCGTGTGGTAATTCTTTGGAGTCCGGTGCTCTTGAAGGGCTCAGAGGGTAGTTATATTTTTTAACCTCAGAGTTTAACTGCAGCACCTTTGATAAATGATGGGTAGTAAGTAGACGAACTTGTTTGCTCTCTTGCCTAAAACAATCATCTGCTGATCTTAAGGGAAGGGAAGCAAAAATAATATAAAAACAGGGAGGGAGCTAAACATAAGAGACTCTTAAATACGGAGAACAAACAGAGGGTTGCTGGAGGGGTAATGGGAGGAGCGATGGGCTAGATGGGGGATGGGGCACTAAGGAATCTACTCCTGAAATCATTGTTGCACTAGATGCTAACTAACTTGGATGGATGTAAATTTAAAAAAATGAAAGAAAGAACAGTCTTCTGAGGCTAGAAGAGCTGATTTATTCATTTATTTTAACATTTATTGTTACCCATTAAGTAGGATGGTATACTGATTTACATACGTTACTTATTCTTTTTTTTAAATCATTTATTGTCAGTTGGTTTCCATACAACACCTAGTGCTCATCCCAACATGTGCCCTCTTCAGTGCCCGTCACCCACTCTCCCTTTTCCCATACCCCCCCCCCCGCCCTCAACCCTCAGTTTGTCCTTAGTAGTTAAGAGTTTCTGTGTTTTGTCTCCCTCCCTCTCTGTGGCTTTTTTCCCCCGCTCTTCCCCTCCCCTATGGTCTTCTGCTAAGTCTCTCAAAATCCACCTGTGTGTAGCTACATCACTTACTCTTAAACCCCCTGAACTTTAATCAGAAGAGATAGCTCCCATCCTGGAAGAACTCACAATTCAGTTTTGGGGAGGGGGGAGACAGACGAACGGATGAAGAGTATGCTGCGCTGTGACAGACGCCGTGAGAGGTAAGCGTTGGTGCCCCGTGGAGGGACAGAGGAGACTCACGAGCCCAGTTGCTTAGCAGGAAAGAGGGAGAAGAGCCAGAGAAGACTCAGAAGGCTAGTAGGGATTAAGTTGGGAATATGGAGGTTGGGGAAGTCCAGTACATTCTCTGTAGTAGACTGAACACAAGAGCACTTAACTAGCATTTTAAGTTTTTAGCCGGAATAAGAGCTAACGTTTAATACAGTGCATGTCATGTGTCAGTCCCCATTCCAAGTACTGCGGATTAGCTCCTCCTGTTTCAGCAACAGCCCTATTACGCAGGTGTTGTAATCATCCCCATTTTACAGATGAGGCAACTGAGGCACAGAAGGATGCAATACCTGGCTAGGAAGCAGACTCGCTGGAATTCAAACCCAGGCTGTCTCATTTCAGAGTTTGGGTTTTACTGTGCAAGAAGTTACACCCTGGGATAAACCCTTTCAATTAACTTGTATTACTGAAGCAAATACATTATATTCATAAAATGTGAAACAGTGGGTCCTACCCATTTGTTTCTGCTTCCGGGGGAACGTTGGGCATCTTCATCTTCCCCTTGCTTCCAAAATTTCCCCAGTTACCAGTCCTCTTATTCTCAGCATGATCCAATTTCTTTGTTTCTGTTCCCTCTGCAGAGCAGCCTTTCCTTGTCTCCAAGCGTCTTTGAACATAATGTAAACTCCTAAACTCCTTCTTCTGCTGTATGCCTTTAACTCCCTCCTCAACCCATTGAAATCTGGGTTCTAAAGAGAGATTCATGAGGAAACTTGCCGGATTGTGGAGGACCAGCCTGTAGTGCTGTGTTATTTTAAGTTTCTCTAACAGTGCTTGGAAACGCAAGGCATAGGAGTGGGGAAGGCAGATGGAATCCTCCGGGGTCGGGGGCTTTGTTGGGAAGTACGGCAGAAAGACAAGGAAGCACGGGAGTAGAAAAGACTGACCGGAAAGTCATTAATGGACATTGTGGTTTCAGTGGAATTGAGATGGAACTGAAGAAAGGGGGAGCAAACTGATGGTCTGGGGGAAGTGGGGGGCAGGAGGTCTGCCTTACTTACTGGATGAGAATAGTAGGTCTTTAATGGGATTGAGGGAGTGACAGATCCAGGAGAAGTGGGGCTGTATTGAGAGAGTTTAAGGTATTAGAAGAGTTCGAGTTCTAGGTGATGATGGGGTTCAAGATCTGGCCATTGGTGTGAGTGACTGAAGGGCCAGTCATTAGAGTGGAGGGTGCTGACCCCCTAGGGTGAGGAGGGGCCTTCTGTGCACAGTGAGCACTGCGATGAGCCAAAGAAAGAAGGAACGCAGAATTTGCAAAATGCCCTTTATCATCTCTATTGCTTGCTGTTAGACGGTAGATACTCATTTTATTAACGGGGGTGTGTTTACCTTTGTAATTGACATTTTGTTCTTGTTTGCATAGAGTAATGAATGCAAAGGCTTCAGTGAAAGGGAACATTATTTGTATGATCAGATTCTTGTATGTGTCTTCTTTTTGGTATGTTTCCTAGCATAACTACTCATGTTAGCAGGATTTTGACCTTATCTGTCACTCTGGGGAGTCTGTTCTGGCATTTTCTTTCCAGAAATCAAAGAAGAGAAAAGTATGCGAGGTGAGAATGTGGACGGACACACGTCTTTATTTCAGAGTGTTTGAAAGTTTGGGGGAATGTGAGCCAGTTAGAAAGCCAGTTAGAAAGAAAGCAGTATAATCACGGCTTGGGAAATATCGTTTTCCTTTTGTAGTCTTGTTTGTTTTGTTTTAATTGTCTCCAGTTAGAATGTTGTAGGTGCTTCTCAAAATTTGAGTTGTGATGTTTAAATTTTAGGTAAAAATGGAAAATGATGCTTCATAGGACAGTGTTTTTATTTTTGAGGTCGTCACCACTGGAACATCAGGGGAAAATGTAATCTTATGTTTGAGAGAATTAGTTTATTGTTAGCCTTCCCCTAAAAGGATCCTCTTTTGGGGCTAACCGTTGATGCACACAAACAACAAAAGTAGTAGTACAATGCGTTGGTTTTCTGTGAACTTTGACATAACTACCTTCAGTGGAATCTGGAAGCCCCCTGCCCCCACCCCCTTTTTATTTTTTTTAATGTTTATTTATTTTTGAGAGACAGAGACAGAGAGTGAGCAGGGGAAGGACAGAGAGAGAGGGATACAGAATCCGAAGCAAGCTCCAGGCTCCGAGCCGTCAGCACAGAGCCCGACGCGGGGCTCGAACTCACAGACTGTGAGATCATGACCTGAGCCGAAGTCGGCCGTAACCAACTGAGCCACCCAGGCGCCCCCCCCCAACCCCCTTTTTAAATCAACAGAGTGGATCAAACGGTCTCTAAAAAATGGTTTTTAGTAATCTCATGAACAGAGGAAATCTAAGTGCCTGGAATATATTACATACTTCAGTTTTCTGGTGTATTAGAGCATTATTTTAAAAAATACATTTTAATAACACCCTGTCTCCTTTTATTGTAAGTTATTTCTTCAATTTTTTTTTACCTTCCTTAGTTATGTTCAGTGTAGATTAGATTAAAAATGAAGACACACACACAGACTTTATTTTGCTAGGATTCTAAAAGTAAATTAATATGTTATTTTAGTAGTTTCAGAATTGTTTTCCTCAAGAGATCAGTAAAGACTTAACCAGCAACAGTTTCAGATAATAATAGTGAGATTTACGTGTGTGAGAGAGAGAGGTATAAGAAACTCTCATGAGCAGACCGTGAGGTTTTAGCTTTCAAACTCATCTGGAATTCATTTGTAACTTAGTAAATTAGGGCCAATATTTATCAATATTTTCCTGATTATGGAGAGAAATAGAGTTTAGAGAGAGAGTTTCAATATATTAGTGAGAAGTTTTCGCTTTGATTTTCTTTCCTGTTCTCTCCATATCAGGTACTAGGAAAATAGCATTTTTCCATTAAAAGGTCATACTTCTTAGGGACGCCTGAGTGGCTCGGTCGGTTGAACCTCTGACTCTTGATTTCTGCTCAGGTCATGATCTCAGGGTCATGAGATCAAGCCCCACATTGGGCTCCACACCGAGTGTGGAGCCTTCTTAGGATTCTCTCTGTCCCTCTCTCTCTGCCCCTCCCCTGCTCTATTTCTCTCTCTCTCTCTCTCTCAAAATAGATGAGTAAACTTTAAGAAAAAGAAAAAGGTCATACTTCTTAGAAATTCTCCTGGTCTGACAGCCGGAGCTCGTTCTGACTGTAGGTTATTTCCTGCTGGACGTAGTAAACTTTGCGAAATGAGCGAAAACACCATTGTCATTTTTGTCATCACTGAATGTATGTTGTGACAGGCTTCATGATGCATAATGTAAAATAATTATCATCATTGTCTTTTGTCAGTAAAAGAAAATGAGAAAATAGAATGTAAGGTAATATTAAAATTTTCTTGTTTTTTCTTTATATGTTGATTATTTAAGTCAAATATATTTCTTTTCTAAGCGTTGGCAGTTTTCTCCAGGTTTTTAAATACGTTTTCTTATCTTTTTATGTCCTAAAAGGATCCCTTTGGATGCTTCCACAAATAAAGGTCATCCTATTTGCTATTAGGATTATCTGAACAGACCTCCGGAGAGACTGTATTTAGAACCAGTAGTTCAGGTTTCATGTGTCATGTCTTTGCAAATGAGGAGAAGCACAGATGTTTGCAGTTTCTTTGTAGAGTGCGCCTACAAAGCAGTAGCCCCCACCAGTTTCTCCCTGAAAGACTTGAGGAATTCAAGTGTGCTTTTCCAAAGTGTTATCCAAACTTAATTCCTGTATACTTTTGCATATTGAAGAGGGCCGTGCAGATGTTGCTACTAGGAAGTTTTGTCGGGGGTCCTAAGATCCTCAGTCTGTTTTCCGTGTTAATTTTTTCTCACCGTGAAGGCGAACTAGCGCCATAATAAACTCCATTGTTGGTCATTTGAGAGCACAAGCCAGATAATTTATCTGTATTCTGTATAATTGTGTCGTTAAATTACAGCTTTTATTAGATTTGGGTTTTTACTTCTTTGCAAACTCCAAACTCAAGAATGCTGCTAACTGAGCCACAAGTGGCCAAATGAATCAAAGTATTTCTGGCCAATAGAAAAGGTTAGAAAAAAAATTCTTTCAAAGTATACCTGCATTTGATGGTTTCTTGTCACAGCAGTGTCAGGTTAACGTGGATGACTATAGCTTTCCATCTGATGTGTGAGGACACTACAAAAAAAAGCATATATTCCTCTAGGGTAGCATTCCTCACGTTCCTTCTGCCAAAGACTGCTGGCTGGCATTTTGCCAGGAGCTTTGGGTATTGACTGATTTATGTATACATTTAATTCAAATTTACATAATCTAATTGGACCTTTGGGTTTTTAAAAAATCGCCTTGTTTTATTGCAGTACAGTGTTCATTATAATGCATATATATATTTTTTTTTCTTTTTTCTTTTTTTGAAACATAGAGAGCAAGGGAGGGGCAGAGAGAGAATCCCAGGCAGGTTCCACAATGTTAGCGTGGAGCCCAATGCGGGGGTCGAACTTACGAACTGTGAGATCATGACTTGGGCCAAAGTCAAGAGTTGGGCACTTAACTGACTGAGCCACCCAGGCACCCCCGAAAATCTTTACTAAATTGAATGTGATCTAGGGGTAATTCTGTTTCTTTGAGTATTACTGTAGTATAATTGATACCAGAGCTGCATTCCCTACAGATCTTGCTTCTTGCAGCGTAAAAAGCTAATGCAGAAGACAGTATTAGTTTTATTCGTCATTAAAAGGCAGCAAGTAAGTACTGGAGGACCTGGAAGCTAGAGTCGGAAACATTTGTCCTCAGCTTGAGCAATTGAAGACATAGGATAACATTCTGTTCTTGGTTATCAGGGATAAAGGTGTTCAGGTAGCTTCATCTGTCTCTTTCCCCATCCCCCACCCAGTGTATAAACATTTTTATTTAGTTGGAAGGCCTGAAAATGGTATGTTGTGGTTTATTTTCTTCCATTGGGTGATTGTTGGGAACTATAGTTCACAGCAGAAGACTACATTCCATAACATTTATTGTTTCCCTACTGCCAGGAACAGGTTGAAGAACTGGATATATTTAAGAGGAATTGTTTTCCTTAAGTAGATCATCATCTCTAAGTGGTTCTTACCTGGGGAGGAGGAGCAGGTAACATTCATCTCCTTGAAGCCCTTTCCCAGTACACATGCCTGGGCCCTAATTCTGGTTTGGTATGGTTAGTGCGGTGCAGGTTCAGCCACCTGTTCTTTACAGAGCTTTTCAGATGATCCTAAAGCATGTTTGCTTTTGAGAATCATATTTTCCTGCAAATAGCTCAGTGCAGTAAAATGTTATAGGTGCCGTGGGAGAGAACTGTATTGGGTACAGCGAGGACCCAAAGAAAGAGAAGTCCTAGCAGGTACCTCGGGAAAGGTTTCATAAAAGTCGAAACACCTTAGCTGAATCTTGTTCTCCCAGGGGGTTTGGAGTAGGGAGAGCCCCTTGAATCCAAGAGTAGCACGGGGCAATTCCCGTATGGAGAACAATGTCAACAGAAGGACAGGTAAGAAGCAGCTTATTAAATATTGGAAATTGCAGTAGTTGGCGTGATTAAACTATAAGGGGAAGATGGTCAAAAATGAGATGATTTTTACGTGGCCAGAAACAAGGGTATGTAAAAAAGTATAAAAAAAGAAAAAAAAACCCAGAAGTATAAAGTAGGGAGGATAAGATGAGACTTGAACTTCAGAAAGATGCAGGTGACAGTATGCAGCATGGGTTAGAGCAGTAAGACGGGCGGCAGGGCGATGAGTTAGGTATGGTCACAGTAAAAGGGCCAGAGCGATCCGGGGGAGGCCTCCACTAAGGGGAAGGGACTTGCTGGCAGCTGCGGAGGAAGAAGATTGGAGAAAAGAAGCTACGGAGGTGGAATCTTTGAGAATTTGTGACCGATTAGATTTAGGGGGTGAGGAAAAGTGATTTCTCATTTATGTGGATGGAGAGTGTGGACGATGTACCAGATATCAAGGTGAAGGTTTAAAGGGGTGATTAGGTTTTGGAAGAAGATACTGGGGTGGGGATATAGCCCATGGGGGAGGGGAATGGGAACGGGGCCTCAGATTTACCTTGGGTAGGAGAGGTGTAAAGAACACTTGTTTTGTTTGAAGAATCTTTCTTGCTCCTTCGTACTTTTAGTCCTTGCCCAATGGGTGGTGCTAACTTCGCTCTGGCATTTAGGATTGTGTTCCCCCAGGCAAGTGATTGGTTCAGTTTCTCAAGTGAAGCCAACCGCAGCCAACCACAGCTGTTTTCTGTGCTTTGTTTTTTTTTTCTTAAGCTATGGGGGGGGGCGGGAAGGGGGGGAAGTATCCTAACTTAAACCCAGGCTGATGAAAGGCAAGAGCAGCTGCAGTGATGTGGCTACCAGGTGAAGCCCAGGAATCAAGTCAGAATAAGAAGAGAGACAGGTTGGGAGAGGGTGGAGGTAGGGGAGGGAGAGAGAAAAGAGAGAGAGAAAGGGAAATCAAGCTTGAAGATACTGCTTGAGTGCTGGTAATAAGCTCTGCTTCTGGTTATTTCAGTTACGTGGGCCAATAAATCCCCCACCCATCTGTTTGTGTTAGGTTTCCTGTCCCTCGAAGCTGATAGGATTCTTAACTGATAGAGAAATAATGATTTGTTGTTGAGGCAGGAAAATAAATGGTAGAAATAACATGAATTTTCAGATGAAGACCTGGTGAGCATATTCACACCAAGTCACTTTGAGTTCCTAAGTTAAAAACAGCCGAGGTTAAGTGACTTGCTGCAGATCAAGCATCCAACAAGTACTGGCAGAGACTGGAATTCAGATCTTGGGACAGCTCGGTCATTTTTTTATACCATATTATCGCATTTTTGCTAACAGAAGAGTTTAAAAAAATATATGGTCTTTGGATGAGCTGCCTGTGGATAAAGGGAGAGTGGGGGTGTGTGTGTGTGTGTGTGTGTGTGTGATTATATTTGGAAAGCTGGGATAGAGCAGTACAATGACTTTCTTGCTCTAAAGAGCTTCACTGCATATCTACTGATATATTAGGCTCTGGGAACACTGGTTATAGCTACACAAATCTTTATTTTGAGGCAGTCATAATTTTGAGTTGCTTCAGGGAGAGTGATACTTATAAAGCAGTAAAAATCCTGTTTGAATGTGGCAGTGGCTTTTCACTGTCTGGATGCGCTTGTGGAAAATGTCTCCCCAGGACCTTTAATTTTGTTCCTAAATTTATAACACAGCCACTTCTTGATGCTATCTACTGCTCAGGGTACTTTCGGTGATAAGATTGTTATTAAGTTGGGGAGGTGAGCTGCAGACCGTGTCCTGCAGGGAGCCATTTATTGTTTTGTACAAGAGAGGTAGTGCTGAGGAATCGTGTCTCATTTTGGGCATCAAATGGTCTCTCGCTTTAAAATCTGACACTGGCACTACCTTTTCTTTGATTTAAACAGAAAAGCCGGCAGATGCTCATACGAGCATGAGAAAGATAACTTAAAAACAACTTCTTTTGAGGCATTGGCTCTATTTTATTTGTTCTATGGAAAATAAAAACGAGGAAGAGCACTATAGTAGCGTTGTATGTACCGGTCTCCAAACAATGAGGAGTGGATGGCGTTCTGGCCCAGTGTCAGTTACCATAATTCTTTCCCAAGAAGATATCTGTCTTTTGAGCCCCCATATTGATTTTCAGTTGAAAGCGTTAGAAATATACAGGGCTAAGAATACATAGTTGCTTCAAATCTAAAGAAACTTGCCGAGAAGTGAAATAAAAGCTTTATTAAAACACTGAGGCAGAAGATTATTGGAGAAAATGGAAAACAGACTATAAGTGATTGGCTTTGTAGGAAATAATAAGGGATCTGTTTAGACAAGACTGTTAACTGGTTGTAATAACGCCATCACTTACCGACCGCTGATGGTGTGCCAGACCCTGCTTCACGGTGTCACCTCCCTTCCCCCTCCCTCCCTCCCCCCCTTCCTTCCTCCCTCCCCCCCCCTTCCTTCCTCTCCTTCCTTCCTTCCTTCCTTCCTTCCTTCTTCTTTTCTTTCTTTCTTCTTCTTTCCTTTCCTTTTCTTTTCTTTTCTTTTCTTTCCTTTCCCTTTTCCCTTTTCCCTTTTCTTTCCTTTCCCTTCCCTTCCCTTTCCTTTCCCCTTGCTTTCCTTTCCTTTCCTTTTTCCTTCCCCCTTCCCTTTCCCCTTCCCTTTCCTTTTCTTCTTTTTGAGAGAGAGAGAAAGAGAGCAGGGGAGGGAGAAGGAATCCCAAGCAGGCTCATGCTGTCAGTGCAGAGCCTTAGGCAGGGCTTGATTTCACGAACTGTGAGCTCATGATCTGAGCCAAATGCTTAACTGACCGGAGCCATCCAGGTGCCCCTGTGTTACCCTATTTTAATACGCAGGAGTCTTAGGATGCGGATAGTGCTCCTAACCCTCATTTTATAGAATAGAGATCCTGAAATTTAGGTTGAATAACTTGCCCAAGTTTTCAAAGTAAGCCGTGAATACTAGAACCGAGATTTGAACATGGGGCACGCTGATTCTCGGGCCCCATTGTAACTGGTACGCTCTGCTGCCTTCCCTTGTGCTTTAACTCCGGAAGTGACCGCATATGAAATAGACCTAAGTTTTCGCCATTTCTCATGGTTTGGGCACATCTCTATCTTTCGGGGGCAAGAATCAGCAACTCCTCCCTATCATATTTCCTTCATATTTCTTTTTTCTGAATGTGATCCTTACGCATTTTTTGGCATTCTGGTTATTATCTATCTCTATCCTTTTTTTCCTTCATAGCACTTACTGTAAATTGCAAATCATTAATTGCATTAATTTTTTTGTTTACTTCTTGGAGTTAATAATATCTTGTAATTATCGACTTTTCCTAGTGGCCAGGTGTATTCTGTATATTTCACTTATATTATTATTTCTGGTAACAGTTGAGGAGACTAAGGCATAGAGAGTCTAAGAACTTACCTAAATTTACACAAGATTCACCATGGCTGTTGCTCTTAATTAGAGGCTGGTAAACTTTTCTGTAAAGGGCCAAATGGTAAATATTTTAAGCTTTCAAGGCCTTTCAAGAATATGATGTAAATACTTCTGTAACAACAGAGAAACCACATTTCCATACATTTTTAGTTACTGAAAGTCAAAATACAGTCATAATTGAGTAAAAATTTTTGTAATACAGGTCTGTTAATGAAAATAATAGAATTATTCGAGTGGGTGGGGGAAATAACATTTCATTTCATTGAGGTTCAAAGATTGTCATCAAACAGTTGCAAATGTTCTTCTGTGAAAACTGCTCTCAGCCTGTGGACCGTACCAAACAGGCAGCAGGCCGGCTTTCGCCCACAGGCTGCGGTTGGTCAGCTCCTGCCCTCACCTGCTACCGCGGCGCTTAGCTCACCGAGGCAGCGAGTCGCCAGCCAGGTGCCCGTTACAGTTGCCCGGGGAGCCTTAAATTAGAATTTCCGCCAGCCATTGTTTTGGGAGCTCAGGAAGCAGTGACACATCTCTGCTTTTATGGAATGAGCTGATGTTAAGTGCTAAGTAGAGCATAAAGCAGGAAAGGGAATCTAGGAGCGAGTGTGTCGGGAGGGCCGCAGCCTCAGGTAGGGCGGCTGGTGCAGGTCTCTCCTGCAGGGAGCCACCGTTCTTCATACCGGCGGGAGCACCCCCTCAACGTGCTTTTAAAACATAGATGTTTACATCTATTTATATTTATATGTATAACTAGTATGATAACCTGTTTTTGTGCAGCTTTTTACACGAAACAGTATTTGTCAAATTTATTCATATTAATGGGTATCGTTTTAATCCATGTACGTGTCAGCTGTCTGTCACTCTGTAATAAACCCGAACACTTAACTGACTTACAATAACAGCCATCCGCTACTGCTCATGAGGCTGTGGGTCAGCCGGGTGACCTGCCGATCGTGGCCAGGCCGGCTCATGTTGTGTCCATGACCCGCTGCTGGGTGGGTTGAAGTTTGGGTAGGTCGGGAGGGTTTGGTTGAGACAGCTTGTTTCTGCTTAACGTATTTTATCTTGCAGGATGTTAGCCCAGTTTTGTTAGCTGAGCAGGATTATAGGAGACCGGAGGAAGTGCCAGGCCCAGAGCCTGGGGCTGGGAACTGCCACATTCTTTTATTAATGCACATCAATGCACATTTCTGTTTCCGGTTCTTGGCACTTACAGACTTGGCTGCCGTGGGTGATCTTGCGTGCGTCTCCTTGGGTACATGTGCTGCAGACTTTCATTAAGGTGTGTGTGTCTGTGTGTGTGTGTGTGTGAGAGAGAGGGAGAGAGACAGGGAGAGAGTATGCATGTGCAAATGTGTATGCACGTACACAAGCCAGAAGTGAAATTTTCGTGTTGCGGGGTATGCCTACTTTTAGCTTGGCGGCTATTGCCAGGGTGACTGGACCGACCTCCACTCCTACCAGCGGTGTCGTTCTCACCGCTCCACGTCTTCACCAAGAAGTTTTCATTTTTGCCAGTACCAGGGGGTGCGAAACGGTGTCTCACAGAGGGCTCGATTTGTAATTTCTTTATTAGTAATGAGATAAGCATCTTTGCATGTGGTTACTGGCCATTTTGTTTCTTCTGTGAGTTGCCGGTTAAATATGTCTTACCCATTTTTAATTGGCTTGTTTTTATCTTTCAGTGATTTGTAAAAATTATTTGGATTCTAATCCTTTGTTGGTTTTATGTGTTATAATATCCTTTCCCAGTCTGTGTTTTGTCTTTGTGTTTCTTAAATGGACTCTAGATTAACAAAAGTTTTTAGTTTTAATACTTGGATTTTCAGCCTTTTTCCCCCGTGGTTTGTACTTTTTATGCGTTATTAAAGAAATATTTTTTTCTTCTCTGTGTTCAAAATCTTATATTTTCTCAAAGTTATAACGTTTGATTTTTCACATTTTGGTTATAAATCAGCCTCGAATTTATTTCCGTGTATGAGTGAGGTCAGGACATAGGTGCGGATTTGTAGTTCGACCAGTCCAATTTATTGAAAAATTTTTTCCTTTCCTCAGCTTTCATGCATTGTCGGCTCTGTCATACAGTGAGTTTCTGCGTGTACCTCGGTTCTGCATTTCCTTTAATGTTAATTTTACATATAATGTCAGGGAGGAAGACCTTCCTCTGCCCTGTGGTCCTTCCAGCTGGACTTAGACTCAAATTGACATCAGACAGATTAACAGGAGAAAATCCAGTGTAATGGACGTACATGCAGGGAATCCACATGGACATGAAATTCTGAAGACAGTGAGACAACACGAAGCTAAGGTAGGGGCCTGTAGACACAAAAGAGAGAAAACTCATTAGCAAGAAGGTGAAGGGAGATGTTTGGAAAAACAAAATTGTTCTGGTACGCAGATGAGTTCCTTAGGTAGAGGGGGCCTCTGTTCTTACTTCTCGCATTTCCAGCGGAAACCTAGGCAGAGAGCCTCTGCTGCCTCTGCTGCGTTTTTGTGACTTTGAACTTTAGATGATGTTTAGCCAAAGCAGTACATTTTGGGGCAGCCTGCCCTGGGCCCCCACAAGAGAAATGCCCAGTTCTTCCTTTCGAAGCTGATAAATTTCATTTACTATGGTAGTCTCCCCTTACCTGGGGTTTTGCTCCCCGTGGTTTGTCACCCACAGTCAACCTTGGTCCGGAAGCACACGGTCCTCCTTCTGACTCCTGTCAGGTCAGTGATAGCTACTGCTCCTCACAGCGCCCCCGCCAGTCCACCTGCGTTCGTCTCATCATGCGGGCAGCTCATCATCCCACGTCATCGTGAGAAGGGGGTGTGTGTGGGTACAATACGATATTTGAGAGTACGTTCACATAACTTTTGTATTTCATATTACATTATGTTGTTTAATTGTTCTATTTTATTATCAGTTATTGCTGTTAATCTGTTACTGTTACTGTGTCTAATTTTTAAATTAAACCTTATCATAGGTATGTATGTATATAAAGAAAAAGCATAATATGTACAGGGATTCTGTACAATTTGAGGTTTCAGGTATCAGCTGGGGGCGGTGGAATGCCATGGGTAAGAGGGGCCTGTTACACTCTATTACCGCTTAAGTAGTCCTGACCGAATTAGGGTTCTTAACTCCCTTGGGTAAGAGTAGCTAGGATTTTGGTTGCTTACTGAATGCTAGATACTATACTCGGTGCTTTAATGCACTAGTTCATTGGTCCTCATACCCATTATATGAGTTGGCTATGCTCGTTCTCATTTTAGGGGTGAATAAACTGAGGCTCAGAGGAAGCCTGCTCAGCTGGGATTAGGAGCCCAGGCCCACTGGCCTCAGGGTCTCAACTTTAAATCACTATGCTCTACTGTTTCTCATTCGAATAAGTTTATGAATGACTTTTCTAATTTGAAACATTTGAACAGTCGCTTCGAGTCAGCTATACCCTATCTAAAATGTGTCCAACTACCGATGTGGAAGGAGATAGTTATTAGAACCTGAGTCAGGTAGGGGGCATAAAGTTGTATTGTAGTTTGTTTTTGAAATTTAATTAGGCCTCCTAAAATGGTCATCTCTGAGAGTTCCCTCTTCCCTTTCACACTGTGTGTGAGGAAAAGGTAGAAAATGATTTTATACTTTGTAAAATGTTTGTTGTGTTTCAGATTTCTGAGTTTTTCGTATGAGTGCTAGGAGGGGACATTTATAGGCGAGCGGTCCGGTGCTCTCATGGGTTATTCCTACCTTTCAAACCAAGACGGAGGGAGGGTCCGGCCGTTGGAGCACCCTGGGGGACCGTGTTGTTCGGGACCCCCTTGCCGCCTCTTCCCCTTCTCGCCAAGCCTCTGAGAAGTTCTCCATGGAGGCCAGTCCCCTGTGGCCTCCTGTTCTGCCCTTCATGGAACCTGTTCCAGCTCTTTGGCAACTCATAGTTGAGAATTGAATTGTTTGATAGCACTTTTATTATTTTTCTGATTGCTGGGGAAATTATCTTATGTTCCTAACAGTATTGCGAGCTTCTTAGGACAGGGATGGCATTTTATACTTACTGTTAATAATCTTCACTGTCTTTTAGTACAGTAGCTAACTACACTGCAGGCGCTTACCAGTTCTTCTTTCTTTTAATGTGGCTCAGTGATTAAGGCCTCAGTGATAAAGGGCGAATTTATATTCAACTTATAATTTTTGAGTTTTATTCAACAAAGTTGTTTAAATACACACTTCGTTCAAGGAATTGTAGGAAACAAAAGATAAATCAGAAACAATTCCTGCCCTCAAAAGGAATAGGCTCTTAGAACAGTTTACAGATTGTAAATACAGTTGTTTATTTTTGTGTGTGTAAGTTCTTGTCTTCCTTTCACAATTGGAAGGGGCTAGAAATTATTTATAATTTAATTCAGAGGATCAAACATATACAGAAAAAGCCATTCAAGATAGAATGGAATAAGTTACAAAGCACTGGGGCTAAGAGTATCCACGGAAGAAGTCATTTTGTGCTTCTGGTGGCCTGGAGAGAGACCGAGGGTGACAGAAGCATGTGAGCTGGGTCCTGAAACAGGAAGGTAGGACTTTGACAGGTGGATTATGAGCGGAGGGTGCAATAGTATTTCAGAAAGATGGAACTATGTGAACCGAGGTCTGGTAGAGGCAGAAAAGGCGGGCTGTGTTGGAGCAAAAGTAGTTCAATTTGCTAGAATATAGGGGAGTAAAAGCAAATAAGTTGGGGCCAGTTTCTGTGGGGTCTTAAATATCAGGCCAAGGTGTTTGGACTTAGTTCAGTAGACGGTGGGGAGCCACTAAAGTGTTTTGAGTAGTATGATCTGAGCCGTGCTTTGGAAGGTGAATCTGGTTGCCTCGTGAGTAATGAATGAATGGGAAAGTGAAAGTATTTTCCATTGTTGGATCACTGTCTGTCTTCTGTATGGACTATAATTAAAACAAATGTAAGCTTAATTTAGTTACTAAATAATGCCGAGAATCTTAATTAATATGCAAGAAAAAATATATTCGTGTCCTCATATTTGAAACCTCTTAAAACTAGTTGAGGCCGTATTCACCTGTTGGATTCTAATTAACAATTATTTTATGGCTGGCATTTCTTTGGGGGCTTCCCCGTGCCTGGGTGGCTCAGTCGATTAAGCAACTCAGGTCATGATCTCACAGTTCCTGAGTTCGAGCCCCCATTGGGCTCTGCTCTGGTGCGGAGCCTGCTTGGGATTCTTTCTCTCTCTTTGTCTCTCTCTCTCTGTCTCTGCCGCTTCCCCACTTGCGTGTGTGCACGCTCTCTCAAAATAAACTTTTGTTTTTAAAGAAGTACTTGTTGCATTTGTTTCGTTTTCTTTTTAATTTTTTTAATATTTAATCATTTTTTGAGAGAGAGATGGAGACAGAGCATGAGTGGGGGAAGGGCAGAGAGGCAGGGAGACAGAATCCGAAGCAGGCTCCAGGCTCTGAGCTGTCAGCACAGAGACCGACGCGGGGCTCAAACCCACTAACCAAAGGTCGTGACCCGAGCATAAGTCGGACACTTAACCAACTGAGCCACCCTGGTGCTCCGTTGTTTTGTTTTGTTTTGTTTTTAACAAAAATACAGGAGAACAAATCTACACCTTTATTTACTTTTCAGTAAGTTCAAGTCCTTGAGGTGTAGGCATCACGCGGGGTCTGTGGCCCATGGCTTTAGGAGGACGGCGGCTTCAGGATTCGGGGGGCACCATGCCCCTGTTTCCATGACACCAGTTACTCTTCCCCACGTCACTCTGGTTTTGTTCATTTTGCCACCAGGAGTCACTGTGCTGTGCTTTGCTTCGCACGCCTCAGCACATCTCTTGTCTAGATAGAATTCGTTTTCATCTCGAGCACAAACATCTTCAATTTTAAGAAGAGACATGTGCCCCCCTCTAGTTCCAGAGACCCTGCTTACGCCTGCAGAAGTGGCCTTGGACCACGGCCTTCCGGGGACCCTGTTCCCAGCAGGCCTCCAGGATGGTAGAGAGAGCAGAAGTGCTCGTCGCTTTCAGCGTCTTCGGTCGGTTATACACCACGGAGGGTTTGCCCCTCCAGATGCACTGTCCTGCTTGTGGCATCGTCAGGCTCGACAAGCCTTCAACACCTCTCCATCTGGCCACTGAATAAAGTCCGAACTTAATCACCCGACGGTCGGGGTCCTCCTTCATTTCTCTCTCCCACTCCCAGACTGCTTCAGAAAGACCGACCGTTCGTAAGACTTTTGTGATTTCCTGTTTTTGCGTCATTTACTCTGTTTTCTGTGACTTTCTTATAGTCATGAGATTAAAAAGGGGGGAGAGTACGTTGAGGTCTGAGAACTTAAGTGACTGGATTGTATCTGGCGGAGCTGGGATCAAAGCTCTCTCATTTGTTCAAAAATTATCTTTTGTCCTTGCTCGGTACAGGGTGCTGTGTCATTCCTTGAGGATGGGTGTGACGGTAAGCTGACGAGGAGAAGTCCCTGCTGTTGATGGCCCCCAGTCTTGAGAGACAGACATTGACCATTAAGTACCATTTAAAGAAGTGTTATAGCTACTAAGTAGGGTGGGCCCTCTCAAGGAAAAGTCTTTTGGGGTACCTGGAGAGAAAATATAATGGGGGGAAGGGAGCGAAGCTAACTCAGAGTGACCCGTGTGGGGGAAAGTCTCCTTGAGGAAGTGAATTTTATGAGCGGAGAAATGAACTGTGAGCGCTCCTGCAGGCACGCAGGCAAGGCCCAGCGCGGGAAGGGCACCCCAGGCGGAGGGAACAGTAGCATGGAGGTGCCCTCCGCGGGAAAGAACTCGGGGTGCTAGAGACCCTGAAAGGTCAGTGCGGCCAGAGCGTATTTTGATTGATGAGAAGTATGATGAGCTGGCGAGTTAGGCAGAGACCAGAGCTTATAGAGCCACTTAGGCCTTATTAAGGATTTTTCATTTCATGGAAACTGCAGTGAGAAGAAGGTAGCAATTGAAGGGCTTTTGAGTGGAGGAATGACACAGTCCAATTTACATTGTAAAAATATTGTGATTAATAATACATCCTAAGTCTAACCATTTCTCTCTACTGCCCCACTCTGGTCTGAATCTCCTACAAATTAGCTGGTCTCTGCTCCTACCCTTGCAGCCCTACAGCCTGGTCTTGGCACAGTCGTCAGTGTTTTCCTTTAAAATCTCAGGGCACGACTCTCTTCTGCTCCAGGTCTTCTAGTGGTTTCCCACTTGATGCAGAGTGAGAAGGCAGAGGCATGCTCCCACCTCAAGGCCTTTGTACTTCTGTTCTCTTTGCTTAGGAGACTTCCCTGCATGTCCCCATAGTTCAGTTCCTAACCTTCTTCAGGTCTTTAGCTGGTGAGTCTGTCCCTGGCCTTTGTATGTAGCACTGGGCCCCACCCCCGTCCATCCTTCCTTCCTTTCTCTTTTTTCAAAACACGTACTCATCTCCGACATTTTATAGTAGAATTTTAAGTTTCCCCAGGTAAAGGATTTTATAAGAGAATTTTGCGGACTGATGTTTTCTCAGTGCATAGAGTGCCTGGCATATAGCAGACATTCAGTAACTATTAGTTGAAGGAATGAGTGGAAGGAGAATGGCTTGGAAGAGTCTAGAGCAAAGGGTGAGTAGAAGCTGAGAGAACAGTTAGAGGTTCTTTGTCCAGATGAGAGGTGATGCTGGCTGGGATGAAGGTCGTGGAAGATGCAGAGAAATGATGGATTCAAGATCCGTTTTGGAGATAGAATCAACAGGATGCTTCACAATGGTTAGATTAACTCAAATTTGTACTTTAACAAATTTAGTGTTCTTTTCATTAAGCTACACGAAACCTAATTGTTAGCTAGTAATATGTGAGTAACCAGATGAGAATTTTTTTTCTTTTTTTTTTTACTCTGTGTCTCCTGGCGCTGTCATATTCACTGATGGCTGCAGAGTGTGGTGAAGGCTAATAAGAATTTGACAGATATTTCAAGTGCTTAAAATACCTGTATGCTTTTAAAATTGAACCTGCGAGGCTGTGCACGCGGCAGTGAAAGCGGTGCGATGCGGGCTTAGTTAGCCTAGGGGAGTGGTCCTCAGCTGGAGATGCTTGTGTCCCCCGGGAGCATCTGCCAATGTGCGGAGACATTTTTGGTTGTCACAACTTGTAGCGTGGTGCTGATGGCGGTAGTCGTTGGAGGCCAAGTATGCTGCGCAAGATCGGCCCTCCTCCCTCAACAGGATCATCTGGTCCAGAACGTCAGTTAGTGCTGAGGTTGGGAAGACCTGCCTCAGCGATTAAATCTTCACCTTCTGTCGGTGCCAAACCTACAGCCACCCTGTGACATCCACAGGCTGCTACAACTTCTTGTCTACCCAGGAGATCATTAGGACGGTTGTACTTAACTTTTAAACAAATGCTATAACTGACACGCGTGCGTGCTCGTGTGCTTAAGTCCAGTTGAAAGCTACGGCTTCAAAATAGTTTTCTTGAAGAGGTCATTCGTTTGTTTATGTGATCCTGCCTTTTTCTACAGTTGCCTTTGAGACCTGCGGGAAATCCTTTCAAGCTCCTCCTCGGTACATTTTCTTCTGAGAGGATCTGGAATTATGCGGTGCTTTCTGAATGTCCTGTGATAAGTAATGAGGCTGTGCAGTAATTCTGTGGTGACATGAAATTGACCTGTGACTATAAAGAAATAATCGGCTCTAGAGACAGGAAATACATGTTTATATTCTCAATCTGAAGGAGAGGAGTTGTGGGGCACCTGGCTGGCTCCGTTGGTAGAGTTGGTAGAGTCGCATGACTCTTGGTCTTAGCGTTGCGAGTTTGAGCCCCACATTGGATATAGAGGTTAACTTAAAAAAATAATGAAGAGGGGGCCTAGGTGGCTCAGTCGGTTAAGCGTCTGACTCTTGATTTTGGCTCAGGTCATGATCCCACAGTTCGTGGGTTCAAGCCCCACATCTGGTTCTGCGCTGACAGTGTGGAGCCTGCTTAGGATTTCTGTCTTCCTCTTTCTCTGCCCCTCCATCACACACCCTCTCTCTCTCTCAAAAATAAGTAAAAAATAGTATTAATGAAGAGGAGTAGTAGTGTGTGAAAATTTAAGAGGACATAAAACAAAAGCTGTGTTTATTGTTATTGTCTAGGATCATGGGAAACATTCTCCGGTAATACTGGAAAGACAACTTGGCAAAACTTTTGGACAGCAATTTGGTCATACTGTTAAATTTAAAAACGTTTGTATCCTTTCACTTTCCACCTCTAGCCATTAATTTATAGAAACGTTTACACCAGTAAACAAAGGTACACTTACAGTGCTATTCCTTAAAGCTTTGTTTGTAGAGTAGAAAAAATAAACAGCCCAAATATATAAGAACAGCATCTTGGTCATTAATCCTTAGTATGTCATCTTTGGTACTATTAATACCAAAAAGTTTTGATATGTCGACTGACATGAAAGGAGGTACAAAATATATTAAATTGGGGCAGAGGTGTGTAAAAACAGCAATCCCAAACTAGTATATATAGCATCCAATACAAAATTAGGTATGTAAGATCTCCATAGAAGAACCAGAAGAAAAAATGCTAGGTCTAACTGTGGGATTTCCAATATTTAAGACTTGTTTGTTGTTGTGTAATGACTGTAGTGTTTTATGGTCAGAAAAATAGAAATCTCTTTTAAAGCCATGATCTTTTACTGTTTCGAAGCAGTCTTTTGTATTAACATAAAACATAGCTAAGGATTTTTGCGCCCTTCTGTGTTTATACTCATGAATACCTAAAATTGGCCGAAGGTTCCTAGGGCTTTTGTTCTTCATCTGAAGCTATTCACTTGTCTTTAAAAGTTTTTAAATTCTTGACTTTAAAGTGAAAGTGGCAAAGGTTAGTGTGACTTTTATTTTTTTTTTTTTAAAGAATCTAAAAAAAAAAAAAGAATCTTAGGCTTCAGACTATGTTGTAGAATGCTCATCTGTACTTACCCTGCAGGTGGTGCTGGTGGTTTGGCAGTGTTCTTCGGTACTGTTTATCACTCAAGTAAAATTCTCTTAAACTGGAAAATTATTTAATTACCGGTTCTGCTTGTAGAATGCTCTTTCATGTAATTTTTTGAAAATCAGATGTTTTATTACTATTATTTCAAGAATTTCAGCGTAGCAGAAAATAATTGTGACAGGTTTTTAGGACATAATTCATTTTGTTCCTTATTGGTCTAGGTTATTACTTGTTACAGTCTCTGGGAAAATGAAACTTATTTCAACCCTGAATGATATTCTCTAACTCCTTTGAAGTTCTAAAACTTCATCAAAACTGGCAAGAGAACTAATTTTTTCAAATGAATTCCCTTTGAGGTCCCCCCTTTCTCTTCTCTTTGTGTGTTCAGCTCCCCCACTCTTCTCCCTCTCTTTCTCTCAGCCTGTCAAGTTCAAGAGCAGCTCAGATGCCATGAATTAGGTGAAACACAAAAGGGGGAAAGGAGACCCTTTTGAAGAACAAAGGCCTCCCATTAGGCTGCCATGTTCTTTTTTGACCAAACGTGCACCCTCCGTGGTTTCTATTGTTGTCCACATGCCCTGCACATAAGGTAAATACAGTAGATCCTCATTACCTCACGCTTTCCCCCTCTTCCTCCCATGCCACACACAACCAGTGCAGCTTTGGGGCTTTGATGTCTTTAGGCATTCTTATACAGTTGCTTTATCTCCTTGAAAAAACTCCAGGGGTAGAAATGGAAGTGCAGAGCGAGGCACACCAAGGAAAACCCCACACGGAGAGAAAATTAGCTGATAGAGAAGCTGCAACCCAAGAATCCAGGGCAGGTGGAAGGAACCAAGGATTTCACTGCTATTATTCCTCCGCTGTGTGCCTTTTAATATCCTGCATTTTTAAGATAATAACTTTGATTTACACTCCCCTGTAGATTGGTGAGTTAGTTTCTCCTTTCTTTGTCTGTAACAAAACGCACAAATGGGAATAAATTTAATTGCTGAGAACAGTTCTTGTAACCATGAGAAACTCTTGCTATCTGCTCCTGCGTCTTGGATGTTTGCTCTTTGGTGTCATGTAGATGGCTTAACTGTAGGTTTGCTGTCTTCAAGACTTCATTGGGATGGAACTGAGAAAAAAAAAAGAAGAAGCTCTAAATAGGAAATAACAAAAGGGATGGCCTATGTAGAACAAACTTTAAATTTCAGAGAAAATTCGTGAAATTTTGTGTTCTGCATATTTATAATTTAGGTTGCTTATGGTCCGGTTGTTTTAATGTTGATGACAAAGGTCGTTGCTTTTTATGATTCTAGATATTTTGCCTTTTTCATTGAGAAAAACATTATCGAGTTATCAAGTGTTTCAGAATAGCCAGAGACCTCCTTAATTCACTGCAGAGATGAAGTGTCTGGTGATTAGAGTTTCGGACTATGGTTTGATTTATTTTTATTCTTTCAGAGAAATTGGATAGTCAGTGCTTTGTGGTCGCGTTTAAGGGCCTGTCCAAACGATGGGAGAGGGAGAGTGACGATGGGGGAAGAAAGAACAGGCTTCCTTTTTTTGTATTTTTAAATTACAGATTGCACTATAGTGGAGAGCGCGGTTAGAGCTGCTGACGGGTTTCATCGGAGGTGGAACTAATGGTGGGCACCTCACGACAGCATGGAGTAAGGGGGGTCTGCCTTTTTAGGGTTCTAGTGGAGTAAAAAGAAAATGAAAGAAATAATTCCTTTGTAGGAGCAGTAATAACATTTTATTTGGAAAATTTCATGAGGGAAGTGTTAGTATTTGTTTCCTTCCCCACGTGCATTCAGATAAAAACACACAGTGCACTCAGCCCTCCTCCCACGGGCTTTTTCTCCTGAGGATTTCTTTTAATACTAAAACCTGGCTAGTGCCCTTGAAGTAAAACCAAAAAACCAAAAAACCAAAATGAAATGTGTTAACTACTCGAGGAAAGGTTTGGACCTTTAATGGACCCTGGATGTTGCTTTTCAGGAACCGTGTCCCTTGGGTTCCTATTTTTTTGGGTACAGTGGTTTGCAAGAAATCCTTCGGTTTATATACTTGACAGCAGAATAAAAGACGAAGGGCTTCTGCTTTGTATTGTGTAGTAAATTACCATTTCTGTTGTCTGTGCAGGATGTGCTAAAGATGTAGCCAGGGAGTCTCAGAGCGGAGAGAGAGAGAGACTTGCAGTTCTAATCTTTTCTTGCTTTGGCCTCTGGTGTAGGATGGATCGTGTTTCTGCTTTTGTTCCTTAGGGTGGCATCTGTCTTCAGGAGAAATCACTTCGCAGTCAGACACAGATTGCTGAACTGTGGCGTTTCTGCTCTTACTGTTACGCTGAGTTCACTGGGAACCATTTTAATGTAGGTGCATTTAAACACTTGTTATCTATGAATGGAGAGAGATGGAGAGTGAAATCTCATTCTTTATTGAAGGCTCCATCTCCTGCCCATCACCTTTCAAGAAACCGTTCTGCCCCAGCACATGGCTTTTCACTGACGCCCGGCTGGTTATGCTAATCTGAAAGATCCGCCGCCTCAGGGGCCACACAGTCACACACCTTCTGCGTGTAGAGGCCCTTCTGAAATGAATGACTTCTTGACACTTCCCAGTCCGTCATTATACCTTTCCAAGTTAGTATTGATTTTAACATATTTCAAATTTTGTGCTCCGATTAGTTTAATGTATGCTTATACTGTTTCAGTTATTTAAATAATTTAACATTTTAGGTCTCTGTGGCTTTAAATTTAAAGAGATGTAAGTTTTTAACATAATTTGAAACATCCTAGTAATAATGTTATTATAACAATAATAGCAATTAGAAAAACAATAAAGGAAATCATTCTAAAAATAGAAAAGACTAGTAACTGGGAAATTGGAGAGAAAAGCATTTTAAAGTAATAGATCGTCTGTTTTCCTGAGATGCCATTTGAACAGTTACTGGCAAGATTTTAAACCTTAAATGTATTTGTCACTAAAACCTGCCTTCTCAAGAACACAGCCTAACTGCTGTGGCCTCACAGGGTCTCATTGTGTGAAGAGACCGGGCATGATAAGATTGGCCAAACCTATATTTATTGAAAGCTTGAGCATGAAAAGATTTGGAACTTTACAGTAGTTGAAGGAAGTCGGATTTATAAAAAATGGCGATGGGGTGGCTTTTTTTTTTTTCCCCTGACATGGGTGAGATTTTGATTTAAAAACATCGAAGGGACTGACTGGCAAGCTGTGCCCTGGGGAGAGGGATGTGTAAGGAGGGAAGAATCTGATGAAATAAAGGACTTTAGAAGGTTTCCGTGGAAGGCTTAGAACTGGGAATGGAGAAAAGAAATTAAAAAAAGATCAAGAAAATATTCTTATAGACATTTATAAATTTTTATTTCTGCAAATATCGATAAAAATAACACGGAGATGGGCATAAATCAGTCCTCTGGCTAGGAATGAGTTTTACATTTTTTACATTTTGAAATGGAAAAAAAAAAGCCTACTATTTTATGACACATGAAAATTATGTGAAATCGACATTTCTCTATCCATAAAGAAAGTTTCATTGGGACACAGCCATACCCATTTGTTGAGTAGCATCTGTGTAGGACGCGTGGCCGCACTCGTGCCACAGCGGCACAGGTGAGTAATTGTGAACCGACTGCTTCATAAAGACTAGAGCATTTGCTTCCTGGCCCTTTCCAGAACATGTGTGCTATAATAATAAAGGATTGTCTGCAGAATGTTAGCGTGAGCAGCATAGAGTTTTTGCTAAGGTTAGGTGTGTTTGCCATTCATGTTTGTTTTCTGTGTTCTTGTGTATGTTCATCAAGAGTGAATGCTTTTTCTAGTGAGTTGTTTCGTTAATTCTGCAAAATGCCAAGAGAATAAATACAACCTTTTTCGCAGTGCAGTTGCTTAAAAATGCTCCTTGTTTTAGGGGTGGGGTCCTCTTGCTCTGACTCATTCGTGTGCTCCCTACTCATTAAGATTTCAGAAGATTGGGGTGCCTAGGTGGCTCAGTCGGTTGGGTGTCTGATTTTGGCTCAGGTCACCATCTCGTGGCTCGTGAGTTTGAACCCCACATCGGGCTCTGTGCTGACAGCTCAGAGCCTGGAGCCGGCTTGAGATTCTGTGTCTCCCTCTGTGTCTGCTCCTCCCCCACTCGTGCTCTGTCTCTCTCAAAAGTAAATAAACATTAAAAAAAATTAAAAAAAAGAAAGATTTCAGAAGATCAAGCCATATTTAGAACTCAGTCTAGAGTTCCAAGTCTGCTGAAGCTTTCTTGCCTGCTCTCCTCTTTGGAGCATGGGAGATCCTATTGTTTGAACACTAGGAGAGCTGTTCGCTGCTGTGAAAAAACAAAATTCAACCCAGGAAATTTGAATATCTGAATAGCTCTATTAAAGGATCCGTAAATCAGGCAGCAAGTAGAGGGGCGCTCTTAGTAGTTGTACAAAAATGGAAGGTTTTTATGGGAAGGATGATGGAGCGAGAAAGTTACTAGCAAAGGAAAGCGATTGTTCCAGACGGGGTAACTTTTCCTTGGGGCAGGAGAGCAGCTTGTCTTATCACGCAGACCCCATCATCCTCCCTTGGGGAACGGAGAGGACGCTTGTGACAGATTGCCTCACCTGTGCTAATCAAAAATTCCTATTGACCAGTTAAGAGTATGTTTCTGGGGGAGGTTGGAACTTCAGTCAGATTAGGTGTTAAGCCCCTGTTTGGTGACTTGACCTAAGTGATGCCATTTTGGGCCTGTGGTTTTTAACACTGCTGTTTGGGAAAGTCTGAGATCTCTGTTGTACACAGACAAGTTTCGCCCCACTTGAGCCACTTACATTGAAATGGGTAATGAATCTTTCTTGAAAGCATTAGGCCTTCTAAAATTTGTCAGTCAGGCATCTTAAGATGCATTTAGGAAATTCACGATAGACTTGTTCTTTACTTCTTAAGCTTTTTTTTTTTTTTTTTTTTTTAAATTTTAGAGAGAGCGAGCTTGTGACCATGTGAGTGGAGGAGGAGGCAGAGGGAGAGAGAAACTCAAGCAGACGCCATGCTTGCTGCAGAGCCCGACATGGGGCTCGATCCCACGACCCTGGGATCATGACCTGAGCTGAAATCAAGAGTTGGACACTCAACCAGCTGAACCACCCAGGCGCTCCTAGACTTGTTCTTTAAAACGTTGATCTTTTGGGGTGCCTGGCTGGCGCAGAGTTTGCCACTCTTGATCTCAGGGCTGTGAGTTTGAGCTCCATGTTGGGGGTAGAATTTACTTAAAGTTAAATTAGGTTTAGAGAATAAAGAAAGAATAAAACAAAACAGTGATTTGTCTTTCTCTTGTTCTCTGAACTGGTAGCTTCTGTGCTTTCCCTATTGTACGTGCCAGGCGTGTGGCCCTTGTTGGGAGGTAACTGGGAGCTCTCTGGGCGTCTGTAGGAAAAGCTAGGATGTCCCATATTATGGTCTGCTGATTGGCCTGAGTGGAGGGAGTAGGGCAGACAAAACTTTGAGCTTGTAGTCCATTTCCTCGGAGTCTTCCTGCCTTCCTCTCTCCCTCCCTCCTGTCAGCTTCCCATGCCTGGGACAATAAAACTAGGGATTTTGAAATGTCACAGTAAAATAAATTATTAGGTTTAACAAAGTTATAAAAGTCATAGTTAAAAATAAGTTATTTAATTTTTTTTGTGTTTCTTAAGTAATTACGCCTGAACCCCAAGCACGTCGTTTGTGACTAATCTCTATGTAGAAAAAACAAAGGTGGTAATTGTAGATCAAACTCCCGATTTATTCTAAATGACCACCAGCTGTAAACGAAGTGATTTTCCCCCCAATTAGGTTTTCTTGTTTCTAATCCTACCTAAGCAATGATAAGTTTGATATTTTCTTTTTTACTGCCTTGTGGTTCACGTGGTATTGCCGTGTGCAGGACCATGCAAGGTTTAAAGGAGTACTTCGTGTAGACGATTATGCATCTTTTCCCTCACCTGTTAGACGTGTAACCCCTGGCAGGTAGTATTGTGCAGTTAGTTGAGCCACTGCTCTGTCTCCTAGTCACCCGCCGGCGCCTTGAGGTAAAGTTCAGGGAGCTTTCTAGTAGAGCGCCTGGAGAGAAGGCGCAGGCGTCCGAAGGCCACGCGGCTGCAGAACTAATCATAGTGCTCCGTTTGATTACTTTACGTAATTCTTCCCCTATTTTCTTTCTTTTCCTTCTAGCTCTTTCAGTATTCCCGGAAATAAACTTTTTCTGGTAAATATGTATAGATGTGGGATTATTGAAGAGACAGGTTGGATTTTAAATAAGTTACCTATTCCTGTTATTTTATTGTCCTTGCTTTTCGAAGAGTTTGCTGTGTATTTGGTGCTATACTCTGCTGTAGAAACCAAAAGTTTACCCACTACTCTGAGTTTTAACAGAGTAAATATATTTGCTCATTGGTAGGGTTACTCCTCATGTTGACTCCTCTGTATAAACAATGAAATATGATAAAGTTACATTTTCTTATAAATCCAGACTTTGCAAGAATTCTTGTTACTTTTCAGTAATGCCAGCATCTCCATCTGAGAGTATTGGCGCTACTCCCACTCTCCTTTGCAGTTCTTTCTTGTTTTCAGTCTTTCTTCTTATCTTTTCAGAGATACTCGTGTGGAACATCTGTTTTTAGTCCTCAGATTCGCTGCTCACGGATTCCAGGGCTAATTCAGCCTTGGTCGAATGTAATCATTATAGATGGTAGAAGAACTGTGATGAGACCAGTAGTGTTTTCTTTCTTTCTCTCTCTCTCTCTCTCTTTTTCTTTTTTTTTTTTGGAAGTACTCGTACATATTGCAAGAGGAAAATGAGGTAGATAGCGGTAAGGAGCGTTATCAGTTTGCCTAACAGAGGAATTACAGTATTTTCGTAAAGAGCATAGAAGAGTAGTTTAATGTTTATTGTATCATTCTTTTTAAAAAAATTATTATTTTTTTAAGGCTTATTCATTTTTGAGATAAAGAGTGCAAGCAGGAGAGGGGCAGAGAGAGAGAGGGAGACACAGAATCCAAAGCAGGGATCAGGTTCTGAGCTGTCAGCACAGAGCCTGATGCAGGGCGGGAACTAACGAGCTGCAAGATCATGACCTGAGCCGAAGTCGGACGCTCAACCGACTGAGCCACCCAGGTGCCCCTTTATTTTGTCATTCTTGGTTTTTTTTTTTTTTTTAATGTTTATTTATTTTTGAGAGACATAGAGACAGAGTATGAGCAGGGGAAGAGCAGAGAGAGAGGGAGATACAGAATCTGAAGCAGGCTCCAGGCTCTGAGCTGCCAGCACAGAGCCTCACGCGGGGCTCGAACTCACAGACTGTGAGATCATGACCTGAGCTGAAGTCGGCTGCTTAACCAACTGAGCCACCCAGGGGCCCCTATTTTGTCATTCTTGGAGTAATATATTGTTTTTTCTTTTTCCTGCAAGTTAGGGGGTTTGTTTTACTGTTTATAAAAATTTTTTTAAAGGTTTACTTTTTTTTAGAGAGAGAGAGAAAGAGAGGGAAAGAGCATGAGTGGGAGAGAGGCAGAGAGAGAGACACACACACAGAATCAGAAGCAGGGTTCAGGCTCCGAGCCATCAGCACAGAGCCTGACGCGGGGCTCGAACCCACAAACTGTGAGATCGTGACCTGAGCTAAAGTTGGCCCCCTAGCTGACTGAGCCGCCCGGGCGCCCCATTGGACTGTTGAATGGCTTCCCTGGATGTGTCCGTGATCAAGAAACAGGACTGATTAAACCGCACAAGAAATCGTCTCATTATTTAATAGCTTCGTTTCCTTCTTAATTAGTTTTTCTCCTTAACAATTTTTTTTATGTGTAAGTTTTGAGAATCACGGTTTCCCGTATTGGAATGTGTGCTCCATGAGGGCATAGGTACTGGCGTGTCCTCTGTGCTGCCCCCGGCGCCTGAACAGTGAACAGAGCTTACGAGGTGCTCGGAGTACTTGCTGAGTAAATGCACCTGTGTACACACATTGCTTGTACCACGGTGGGGGTTGCTTTTGCTGGGGAGTAGCTTGGTGAGGAGAGACCATGCTCCCACCAAGCCAAAGACCTAGGAGTCCCTCCCAGTCGTCCCTCACTCTCACACCCCAGGTCCTGATCATAGCATAGTCTGTGTGTTTTCTATCCTTGAGTAATTCCAAGAGCTGGCCCCTTCTCTGTCCGTGTTCTCTGCTGGCCCGGTCTGAGGAGCAGCCGCATCTCTGTCCTGCAGAATGACAGTCGTCCCGCCAGTCTTCCTTTAATCGACTCTCTACACTGAAGCTGGGGTGATCTCCTGACAGTACAAATCCAGTCATGTCATTCTCCTGCTTACAGTTTTTTCCACTGCTTTTAGGGTACAGAGTAACCTCGTGGATACCTGCCTCTCCAGCCTTCCCTCCCACCCTCCACTTGGCACTTGGGCCGCCCAGGCTTCTGTTCACGTCCTCATGGGCATCCTGCTCCCACCTTCCATGTCTCCTTTTGCCAAGTCGAGTCCATTTCATTCTTCAGATCTCAACACGAAGAGAGTTTCCATAGAAAAACTGCTTCTCGATATATATGCTTTCCTTTTATAGCATTTGTCATAATTTATCATTATATATCTCTGTGAGGAGACCGAAAACTCCCAAGAGGGATGGCCCCTTGTCTGCTTTATTCATTGCTGAACTCCCAGTATCTCCAGTGCCTGGCACATGGTAGGTAATTAAGTGTTTAAATGACTAGAGTCTGTCTTTTCTGTAGATTTAAGGTATCTGTCACTGGCCCGTAAATTTTACTTTCAGGAAATCTTAGGGCACAGCATAACCTTTTTAGGCCTCAAAGATAAAGATAATATTATGTTTATCATTCAACACAAGTTAGAAACTAAAGATAAGTAAAATCGCTGATTTCCGCATTGGACTCGAATCTATTGAGATTCTCTGGGAACTCCATTTTTACCCGACCTGACATGTTTCCTGAAAGAAGATATGGTGCCTTTGGGATTTTGCTTGAATTCAGCGAACATTTGAGGGCCTAAAATATGCCAGACTCTCTTAGAGACTTGCAGACTCTGACTGCTTCTCCTTCATTTATCTTTCTGTGATAATAAAATTTAAAATGATTTTAAACTTGGATTTGGTTTTCAAGACCTCTGTTTGACAGAGTTACGTATTTGGGTCTTTGAGTGTGATTCTTACTTTAAATAAAGCACCTTATAAATAAAATGTTCACTCGAAGGCCATTTATTTCCCTTGACTGATTAGTTAAATAGGTTCTCTTTAATTTATACATAATTATGCATGTGAAAGGTATTCAGACGCCATTAGAATAAGATTTGTGTCCCTAAGTTCTTCTCTCTCCTTGTGATCGCAATGGTACTCGGTCCTTCCAGCATAAGCCTGGCAGTTTTTAGTGAGCACACATTATATGTGTAGAAAACTTCCGGTATTTGGTGGGGGTTGGCAGTATGTAACGGATGTCATTATTGGAAAGAAAAGCTTTAACATGGAAGAAGAAATTCAGTCCCTTGTTTTACAAATATTATACAACTGACTTCTGCCCTCGGATGCAGATGAAGAGATGTTACAAGTTTACAAATGTAGGTTTATACCGAACCATTTATTTTTCTTATAGATGTCCTGCCAACCATGATAGGATATATATATATATATACCCACACATATATATATGTCTCTCTCTATATATATATGTATATATGTCTGTATATATATATATATATATATATATGTATATATAACTTGGGACCTACCCTTGCAACTCAGGTAACTATAGAAATACTTGATAAATTAGTTTTAAGTGCTCGAGGAATACTTAAAAGCTGAGAAGAGATACGATCTGGAGTGGGGGCAGAAATGCAATTCTTGGAAGAACAGCATACATGTGTCCAAGGGAACAAACCCATACTGGTTGGCACTGGGTGGTGATGAACGGGTTCAAGTAGGAGGCTTAGCGAGCAGGTTTCTTGTGTAGGGAAGGAAAAATCTTTCCCCTACCCTTCTAGGTTCTTTTGACTGTCTATAAATTTACATAAGACAAATTAACAGGAGAGAGGCTCCAAACAGGCAATGGAGGCTTATACGCATCCTGACCTAAGGAGAAGGGGGAAGGGGTCTGAGCCCTCAAAGCATAAGAAGACGATTTTTCAGGAAGATAAGAGCAAATGTTTGGTAAACAGATGTTTGTCAGGTCACGCAAAGACAACGGGACGCAGAGAAGAACCTGAAGACGCAGGCCCCGTGAGGCCCAGCCCGTGCTCTGGTGGTGGTCGCTGGTGATGGCTTGCTTCCTGGACCAGGCCCTCTGTCTTAGAGGCAGTTACAGGGGAGGTAAGAAAGAAAAACAAAAAACGAACAAAGACTTCTTCCTGAGTCTCTGGGGCCTTGTTAGTCTTCAGTTCAAGGTGATCCACGTGTCAAAGTAAGGACTTTGGGGCGGCTCTTTCTGAACCCCTTCACTTGTGTAGAGTGAGAAAAGGTGGTGGTGATTGGTTGGAATTGTGATTGGAAACATCAGCTAAGAATTCTTACCTGATGAAATGATTTGTATTTAAAAACATAGTACCAATTTGTGATGTAAGAAAAAATGGTCTTGTGAAAATAAAAATGGACATGATAGGTAGCAAAGATGTTTGACGTTTGAGCTTGATTTTTTTCATTTGTTGTTTTTGAGATTTTATAGCTGGTCTGTTCATTTGGAGAATGTGGAACAGTAACCCTGAACACTTCCATTAGTGAACATGTTTGTTAGGCTCTCAACAAAACAATTTCTGGGTGTTTTTTTTTTTTTTTAAATATTTATTCACCTTTGAGAGACAGAGACAGAGACAGAGACCCTGTGCAAGCAGGGGAAGGGCAGAGAGAGAGAGGAAGACACAGAATCGGAAGCAGGCTCCAGCAGCTGAGCTGTCAGCACAGAGCCTGACATGGGGTTTGAACCCACAAACTCTGAGATCATGACTTGAGCCGAAGTCAGACAAACTTAATTGACTGAACCACCCAGACACTCCGTCAACAAAACAGTTTCTACAGCCATTTGTTCTATGCCAGTATCAGCCCAAATCCCTTAAGGGTATTGTTGGGGAGGAGGAGTTTCCTCTGCGCTTCCAGGTCCTTGTGGCTGGACTAAGAATCAAGTTGACATGAGACAGATTAACAGGAGAAAATCAAATTTGATAGTGTACATACAAAGAATCCACATAGACATGACATTCCAAAGACAGTGAGGCAACATGAGGCTCCTGTGAGCTACGGAGAGGAGTAGGGCCCTGCGGGCGCAAAGGGGAGAAAGCTCATTCACAGGAAGGCCAGGAGATGTTTAGAAAACAAAGGTGCTGGGGCGCCTGGGTGGCTCAGTCAGTTTCGGGTCAGGTCGTTATCTCATGGTTCCTGGGTTCGAGCCCCACGTGGGGCTCTGCACTGACAGTGTGGAGCCTGCTTGGGATTCTCTGTCTCCCTCTCTGCCCTCTTCCCCGCTCGTGCTCTCTTTCGCAGAAATAAGCAGGAAAAGGTGTTGCCTTATTACATAGATTGCCAAGAGGAATCTTTGTTTCATAGCTCTCGTCCTGGCCAGGCAGACAGCCGAGGGGCAGGTGAAGAGCGTTCCCTGAGTCGGCTAGGTGTGGACTGCTTTTAACCAAAAATAACCGCTTCCTGCCAAAATGGGCCATCTGAGGCAACCTGCCTTTAACATTCGGTTTGTATAAGACTCTTTCTTAAAAAAATTTTTTTTAACTTATTTATTTATTTTGAGAGAGAGAGCGTGCGAGCAGCAGGTGGAGGGACAGAGAAAAAGGGAGAATCTCAAGCAGACTCCGCACTGTCAGCGCAGAGCCCAGCACAGGGCTCAAATTCACAAGACCGTGAGATCATGAGCTGAGCTGAAATTGAGAGCCACCCCGGCGCCCCTGACCTTTTCTTGTGTTAAAGGTGCGGATCAAAGTCTGTTACAAACCAATTTTGCTTTTCTTTGAAATTATTTTAAATTAGGCTTTTGTGAACGTTTGGCTTTCTTCCCTTTTTGCCAGAATGGTTTCCTTTGCATGTTCTCTTCACTCGTAACCTTTATTTTTCAGTCCCAGCTAAGCATAAAAACGATGATCTTCCTTCTCACCCCTTCCTTCCCTGAAATTAATTGTGCTAAATTACCAGCTTCTTCATGCTGAAGGCAGTTATTCCGTGTCCATATGTGCTTGCTACTGTGCTAAGTTTTCTAGTAATAAAGTAGGAACTCTGGGGACTCATGTCTATTAAGTGCTTTTAAAGTGCCAGGTAACACTAATGCAGGTCGTATTATCGAGGCGTTCAGAGAAACAGTGTCCCTTCACCCCATCCCACCAAGCTAAGTGCCTTAAGTGCCCGAAGGGTGCATCCCCAGAGGAGTGTTTAGTTTTCATTTGGGTCTGGTTTAGATGAAGAAACGTAAGCTCTCCAGTTCTCTGGAGGTCCATTTATACACTGATCTTACTTAAAATGTACAGCGAGTGTTTGGGAGTACTCTCCCAGTAGCAAAATGCCCGAGACTGCGATTGTCTGAATAAGCGGCGACAGAGCTGCAGTGTGCGGGTTTACAGTAACGTGTTCGGGGGGACTCCTCGCTTACCCTTGCAGGATTATGGTTTGCAAGCTGTTGCCAGGGAAGAGAATTTAGATGTTACTGTTTAAGGGCGCTTGGGTGGCTCAGTGGCTTAAGCATCCAACTTCGGCTCAGGTCATGATCTCACGGTTTGTGAGTTCAAGCCCTGCGCTGGGCTCTGTGCTGACAGCTCAGAGCCCGGAGCCCCCTTCGGATTCTGTGTCTCCCTTCTCTCTCCGCCCCTCCCCTGCTCATGCTCTGTTTTTCTGTCTCTCTCAAAAATAAACAAACATTAAAAAAAGTAACAAAAAAATAAAGGTTACTTTTTATTATTATTGAAAATAGCAGATTGATGTCCTGTGACCAAAAGACTAGTTCTGGATTTCATAAGAAAGGTTATTGGAAACATAGAAAATATTTTTCTACTGTTATACCAAAATGATCTGTGTATGTGTATAGATTGATAGATACATAGATAGATCAATCAGTTGATTTGGGCACGTTGCTTCAGCAAAGAAGGAAGGTCAGACGAGGACCAGAAAGACAAAATAATTGCAACACTTCAATCTGGATTATTAAAAAATATTCAGGATGTTTGAGGCATTCATTCAAGCAGTTATTTATTGAGGAACAGCTGTGTTCCAGGCCTTGTGCTAGGCTCACAAAATGTTCTTTGTTGTCTTTGTCAGACCGGAGTCTACTGGTCTGCGCAAACTGTCTCACTGACCTTTCTTCTGTTGTTATGGGAAAACAAAAGAACAAATAAAACACAGATAAAACCTTGAGATTGTGTATGATCACAGCTTCTAAACTCTGTGGAGTAGATGGCAGAGATTTTTAAAACAACATTTGGGACACAGGGTAGAGTAGGGTCGGAGAGTGGGGGGCTAGGGCCAGACTGCCTGCATTTGAGTCTCGGGCTCCCTACCGCTGTGGGTTCGCTCAGGTTAACGTAACTCGCCGTGATGCATGCACGCACCTCCTTAAACTGGCCACCCTGCTGTCAACGTGATCTTTTTTTTTTTTTTTTTTTTTGTCTTCAAATAGATTACTTTATTCCCAATGGAAGACAGGAACAATACATTTAGATAAAACATGTCAAGGATCTAATCTCGGCTACCTCATCTATAAATTGGGCTGTTTGGAAGTTAATGTATGCAAAGTGTTTAGAACAGTTATTGCTTAATAAGTGGTAGCTATTAATTTGAAGAACTTCTTACAGATTTGGAGAACTAGATATTAGACAAATGAAAAATATACAGCACCTCCACCATTAATCAGCAGGTTCTTAGACAAAGTTACACAGTTACCGGCAAACCGAACGCCGGATCCAGTGGAGGCGGCCTCCCAGTAACTTGTCAGTATTTAGCTTTTTAGAATCCTGAGGTTATGGTGCTTGAGGTTTATTTTATTTTTTAGTGTTTGTTTATTCTGAGAGAGAGCGCCAGCAGGGGAGGGGCGGAGAGAGAGTCCCTCCCGGAGCAGGCTTCAGCTGACAGCACCGAACTCAACACAGAGCTCAATCACATGAGATCATGACCTGAGCGGAAATCAAAAGTCTGTCGCTTAACCCACTGAGCCACCCAGGCGCCCGGCGCTTGAGATTCCGTGGAAGAGGGTGGTAAAGGTGGTTTGGCTGATGGAAGATTGGCCTGCTGCAGGAGGAAGAGCGTCCCGGGAGTCAGGATTAGTTTCAGAGGAGAGTTCGGAGCTGGACAGGGAAGCACGGAAAAGAGGATGTTGAGTCCGTTTGTGTGGGTCTGGATCAGTGTTCTCAAACGTGGGCACTTTGGCCCCTGGCCCCGCAGAAGACGTTTGACCCCGGAGACATTTTTATTGCCCCGAGGTGGAGGAGAAGGGCGCGCCCCTGGCATCTAACAGTTAGAGGCCCGGGGTGCTGCTGAACAGCCTGCGGCGCGCAAGACGGTACCCGCAGCCGAGACCTGCCCCAAAGGTCAGCGGTGCTGAGGCTGAGAAACAGGGTTCTAGCCCAAGGTGTGATCAAGGCCGCCTGGCGTTAGAAGTGTGCATTTATAATTTTATCTCCACCCCCCCCCCCCATAAAACGATTGTGAGTAGAGATTTAGATCAGGTTACTCTAACTCCCCCTGGTGCGTGCACACACCTCCTTAAATTGGCCACCCTGCTGTCAACATTATCTCAATGGAAGAAGATGATAAGAAATTTAGATAAAACGTTTCGGGGATCTAATCCCAGCTTCTCCATGAATTCCCCGTGTGACATCAGGCAAATTCTCTCCCACCCCAGTTTTTTCATCTATAAAAGGAGTGTACTGTTTTTTCATCTATAAAAGGACTGTAATAACAGTTATGTCCACAGTTGATACAAAGATTAATGAGCTAAGTGCAGAAATTCAAATGGAAACAGATTGGCCACAGCGGCGGGGGCCCTCTGGAAGGAGCCTCACAAGACGCTTCTTGTTATCAAAGCTTCTGTGCCAAAGTCCGAGATTTAGTCTCCAGCCGGACAGGTTCAGAACCCCATTTATCCGTACATGTCTTTAGACAGAACTCCTATAAACCAGGCTCAGGAATGCCAGCTTGTAGCTTTAAATCGTCTCGACTGCCGGGTCTTCCTTGATGGCCGTGACCTCTAAGTGTTAGAGTGCCCAGGACTCACAATCAGACCGTTCCTCTTTTTGCTCTCATTCCCGGGTGTGTTCCTGGCTGCAAATACCCGCTACAACTTCACTCTCCGGTTCGTGTCTCCAGCTCTGTCTTCTTTGGTTTCAGGTTTTCCGTTTGTCTTTTTGTTTTTTAACAGCTAGTAACTAATTGTACTGAAATTTCCATAATTTTCACAAATGGCTAAGTGTTCTGCATACTTTTTTGTTTTTTAATTGCAGTGTAGTTCATATACAGTGTGATATTAGTTTCAGGCGTGCGATCTAGTGCTTCAGCGGTTCTGCGGGTGGCTAAGCGCCCCTCACAGTGAGTGCACTCCTAGGCCCCTTCCTCCGTTTCACGCACCCCCTCCGCCTCCCCGTTGGTAACCATCAGTTCGTTCTCTATATTTAAGAGTCTGTCTTTTTGTTTGTCTTTTTTTTCTTTGTTTATTTGTTTTGCTTCCTATTCCACATATGAGCAAAATCATATGGTGTTTGTCTTTCTCTGACTGCCCTATCTCATGTAGCATTATGCCTGCTAGATCCACCCGTGTCGTTGCAAATGGCAAGATCTCATTCTTTTTTATGGCTGAGTAGTATCCCATTGCATGAATCTGTGCGCGTGCGCGTGTGTACACACACTCCACATCTTTATCCGTTCATCTATGGATGGACCCTTGGGCTGCTTCCGCAATCTGGCTATTGTAAATAATGCTGCAGTAAACATAGGGGTGCATGTATCTTTTCTAATTAGTGTTCTCATATTCTTTGGTTAAATGCGCAGTAGCGGAATTATTGGGTCATATGGTAACTCGCTTTTTGGGGACCCTCCATCCTGCTTGCCACAGCGGGTGCGTCAGCTCGCACGGCCACGGTGCCCGAGCGCCTCTTTTCCTCCACATCCTCGCCAGCACTTGCTGTTTCTTGTGTTCCTGATTCTAGCCGTTCTGCCAGGCGTGCAGCCATCTCTCGGTGTGGTTTCGATGTGCATTTCCCTGATGACGAGTGATGTTGAGCATCTTCTCATGTGTCTGTTGGCCATCTGCATGTCTTCTTTAGCGAAACGTCCGTTCGTGTCTTCTGCCCGTTTTTTACTTGGATTATTGTTTTTTGTTTTTTTTTGGTGTTGAGTTGGGAAGTTCTTTATATATTTTGGATACTAATCCTTTATAACTTTTGCAAATGTCTTTTCTCATTCAGTAGGCTATCTTTGAGTTTTGTTGATTGTTTCCTTTGTCGAGTGCAACGTTGTCTTTTACCATGCAGTCTGGAAACTAAAACGACAGTATCTTTGCAAAAACCTCCATATCCTATCCTAGAGGGGGAAGAATGTAATGAACATTTGCTTAGATTAGAGATTGCAGTAAAACTGTTAGCAACTTTCTTTTTTTTTCCTAGGTCTTTTTTTGGTTGTACTCCTGTCCCTGGGAGGTGCTCTCTTGTACACCAGGCAAGGTGATTGGTTAACAAAATGGTGAATAAGGAGGGTTCATTTTACTGGTTGAATAAAGAAAGTCCATGCTTGAAGACACAGGGATCCTTGACATTCGCCTGTAGGGATGGTTCTTGACGTCACTACGGAGGTTTAAGAGAATCGCGGGATGGTTAGAATGAGAGAGAGAGATGGCAGTTTGTAAGTGAAATGGAGGATTGCCTGGTGCGTGGAATCTTGTGGAGGGAGGCACTGTGTTGAGGAAAATCCTTCGATCAGGTGGAAGAAGATAGGGACCTTTGCTCTGTAAATTCAACTGTCCGCTACAACTCTGCCAAGACCCCTCCGCTGAGGCCTGGCCAGAGTCCTCTTCCCCTTCCCGCTCCCGCGTTCCCTTCTCGCGCTCACTTTCCTTTCCACCCGCTGCTCAGGGCTCCAGCTTGAGGCGGCAGTCACTCTGTCACCTCCCGCATTTCCCCGCGCATTTAGCCTTCCTTCTTAATATTGTCCATACCCATTTCTTCTCCTTTCTCTTGGCTGCTACCTTCGTTCTAGCCTCCGCTCTTGCCGTGGGTTCCCGTGTTGGTTCAGTTTTCAGACTTAGCCCTGGAAGCTGTATTCATGCAGCTACCAAGTAAACTATTAAAAGAAAAAAAAAAGGTTGGCTTGTTTTGTTATATTAGTCTTGCTTTAAGGACAAAATTTAAACATTCAGTTGAGCTGAAAGTGAAATTTGAGGAACTTGATGGTATTGTCCTCGCCCCCCTCTCTACCCTTACTTCCTGACCCCTCCTCCCCCTCACTCTGAGGTTCCCGGACACGTCATGCCTGTCACATCTCTTTCCCTTCCTGGGTTCAACTACTTCTTTTCTTTTTTCTTTTTCTTTTCTTTTAAGTTGGAGTATAGTCACCAATGTTCTGCTTTATCTGTATTCGTCTAGCCAACATTCTGTTTCAATTGCTTCTACTTGGAAGCCTGCTCGGACTGTGTTCTCTGATCGAGATGTGGCGTCTCCTCTGCCCCTTCGGCAGCCTCGTGGAGGGGCGCGCCGCCCAGGTCCCGAACAGCCCTGCTCCCTGCCGATCGGGTCTCCTTGGCAGTTTACTAACTATCTCTGTGTCGTTCAGTTTTCTCTTATAAACTGGAGTAATAATAGAACTTACCATATAGGCTTGTTCTTGGAAGTAAATTAGTTAATAGGTCAAACACGTACAGTAGTACCTGGCACATGTTAACACTTAGCGTTATCCCGTTTTTTTATGCGTACCTCATTCATAGCAGATGTTATCTGGTATTGAACCGTTAGTTGACATGTTCCCTTTTCCGCTGCATTGTGAGCTCTTTTGAGAGAAGGGACTAAATTATACTCAACTTAAGTTTCATTAAAAAAATATTTATTGGGGGCACCTGGGTGGCTCAAGTTGGTTAAGCCTCCGACTCTTGATTTTGGCCCCGGTCATGATCTCACAGTTCATGAGATCAAGGCCTGCATCGGGCTCTGTGCTGACAGTGCGGAGCCTGCTTGCGATTCTCTTTCTTGCTCTCTCTTTGCTCCTCCCCCACTCACATTCACGCATGCTCTCTTTCTCTCTCTCAAAAATAAATAGTCTTAAAAATATATATTTATTGGGTATCCAATAAGTCAGGGATAGTTGTCTGAGTGCAAACTGTGGCCCATTTTTATAAGGCCCGTTAACCAGGAGAATGGTTTTTACATTTTAAAAAGGTCGTTAAAAAAACAACAACAGGTAAAAGAGTATGTGAACAAAGAATATGGGCCCACAGAGCCTAAAATACCTACTACCTCTGATACATTGATTCACAGAAAACATTTGCTCATGTCCGAGCTAGATCCCAGAGATACTGATGCTGCACTCGGGGTGGGCGGACAGATGCGCGAGCAGGTTAGAAAGATCGGCGTTGTGGGGGTCGGGGACTGTTTGTGAAAAGAAATGGCAGCAACCTTGTGAAAATATGAACGCCGATGGATAGTCCGAAAGAGTTGCTTTCTCGCCTTGGACTGCGGGACCAGCCCATCCGCTCGCCGTGTGGAGGGACATGATTTCCAGTCCCGCGTCTTTCTGTCGGTTTGAAAAGTTGGGTCCGGGAAGGCTGTTCAGAAGCCCAGGTCATCGTGGGACGGAAGATGAGAACTTGCCAGTTCCCGTAGGTTGTGAGGATGAAAAGATAGAAGTGGTCTGTGTTTTCCATGAGGCATTTCTCAGCATCCATGCTGGTAAACAAATAGTAAATACTGACTTTTGAATTTAACTGGCTTCGTTTATTTTGCCTCTGTGGATTTGTGGAAATAGAGCAGGCGGAGTAATGACAAGTTAATATTTATTTTTCACCATTTTTAGGGACTTCGGTCAAAGCGATTTACCCTCTACCGTGTTGAGGAAATAAAAAAGAAAAGAAGTTGTTTCGATGCCATAAAAAGAAAATAATTTATTTTCCTTAAAAAAAATTTTTTTTGAAGTTTATTTATTTTGAGAGAGAGAAGGAGCAGGGGAGAGGTAGAGAGAACCCCAAGGAGGCTCTGCACTGTCAGGGCAGAGCCTGGGGCAGGACTCAGACTCAAAAACTGCGAGAGATCAGGACCTGCGCCGAAACCCAGAGATGGACGCCCTTATTTCCTTTTTATTTCCTCAATGACTCAACTTTCTGTTTGCTCTGCATAGTATATGTCTTAATGCTAATGTCCAAATTATAATACTGACTTTAAAAATTTGTTTTTGTTGTTAATTGCAGCCATTTGCGTTTCTTTTTTTTTTTTTTAATTTTTTCATTTATTCATTTTTGAGAGACAGAGTGTGAGTGGGGGAGGGGGAGAGAGAGGGAGACACAAAATCAGAAGCAGGCTCCAGGCTCCACGCTGTCTCACAGAGCCCAATGCAGGGCTCGAACTCACAAACCGTGAGATCATGACCTGAGCCGAAGTCCGATGCTTAAGCAACTGCGCCACCCAGGTCCCCCAGCCATTTGCCTATTTCTCATCTGAAAGTTCCAGAGAGTATTTCACAGATTGGTCAATTACTTAAAATCATCAGAGGTACTTAGCATAGTGAGAGGGAGAAGCCAGTGCTCCGGCTTGCACTGGTTTTGTTCTCTGGGAGACCGCACTGCATCTCTGCCCACCTGGCTCAGTGGATGCTGTTTGGCGGACCTGAGATGGATGCATTTGAATATGTATAGTTCTCGCCTCCATATTCCGATTTGGAGGAAAATCCCTGCTCTGGAACACTGCCTTGTGGAAAAGACTTTATGTCAGTATATGGTTACGTTTCTGTCTTAAAAGGGGTTTTTTAACAAAAAATGGGGAGTAACTTGATGTTTAATCTTTAATGTTAAGCTATAAAATTTTCCTCCATGCTACCATGAGCTCTAATACTTACAATGGTAGACTCTCTGCTTTAATATTTTTCTTAGACTCTTTCTTTTAGAATTCCTAGCTAGCAGTGCCTTTTACAATAAATGTTGAATCGAACCTGCTGAGTAGATGAATTGCTTTGCTTGAGTGAAAAAAATTTCTGTTGCGATATAAAAGAATAACTTGGGGTTATTTGCTTTCTATACAGGGTTCATGCCTGTCTGTGATATTTTCAATGTATTTTTTCTTATTTAGATGTAGAAATTAAATAATATTCTAAATCAGTTGCCAGCTGTGATGTCGGTATGGAGCAGCAGGCTTGAAGTCGAAAGATCAAGTTTGTGCCGCGACTCTGGCGCTTGACTAGCCTTTGTATTAGGACGGTACGCGTAGATTTCCTCACCTGTAAAAGAAGAAAAGAGTAACTGCTTCACAGAGTTTTGTTAGGATTAAATGGGATCACATTTAAGCCTACCTAGCACAGTATCTGGTACGTGAAGAGTGTTTAATAATTGTTTACCAGGTTAAAAAACAAACAGTGTTTCAGGTATAGCCTAAGACTATTTTACCAGAGGTTTTATGGAATCACAAAACCTTACAATTAGAGGGGATATCAGAATTCAAGCCCAGCCTCCTTATAAGAACTTAATTCCTCCTCTGGTATCCCTATCAAGCGTTAATTTCTCAGTTTCTGTTAAGTTTCTTCTTCAGACAGGGCACCGTGGGTCGATTTTCAGGAAGCTGCCGAGTTGAACATGGCACAGATGCTCTTCGGAAGGAGGTTGCTCAGGACAGACTTCGTTGAAGACCCGGTAGTGGAGCTGGATCTTGAAAGATGAGGAGAATCTAAACGTTTAGAGGGGTTTCTGACTACAGGAATAGGTGGAACAAAGGAAAGGATATAGGGCAGCCACAGAAAATCATGAATCTGAGTAGTTCCATTTAATCAGAGATTAGGGGGAGGGAAAGGAGGAGTGTACGGTAAGGTTGGGAAAGATTGTGGCCACGTCATAGACGTCTGCAGCTTGACCTCCTCATGCCCATCAGATGAAATACAGAGAAAATTTTAACTGGAAGTGATGTATTCAGATTCGTTCCATTTTTAGATAAATTGTTCTGATTTTTAAATAGTTCTCCCTTAATATTAACTTGAAATGTGTTCCCTTTTTGTAACTTTCATCTCTTTATTCTAGTTCATTCTCTGTAGCCTTACAGAATCATTACCTTTCTCCTCCCCTCACGTCAAATTAAACACCTGTCACCTTTACGTTAAAACACATATACGGTCTGTCCCTTTTGGTACCATCTGAGCTGAAGCCACCATCATCTCTTTTCTAGATTACTGTCATACGTGGCCCAGAACCAACCAGTAAGTTCCCATTCCTGCTGTCCTGTTTAGAAATTTTTGTCAAAACTTTTGTAGTCCTTCATTCTCAAAAACCTGCAGAGAGCAAGTGCAAAAAATCATGTCACTGCCCTTGGTCCTTATCTCCAAAGTTATAGTGGAGCTAACAAGTGATCTGCTAATTCTTATTTTCTTGTAGCCAAAGCAGGAATCACTAATGTCATTGCTCGTGCGTTTCCTTGGGTTGCTGAACACTCAGAATGTTGAAATCAAGCAGGGAGGGGCGCCTGGGTGGCTCAGTCAGGTTGAGTGGGTTGAGCGGCAGACTTCTGCTCAGGTCCTGACCTCACAGTTCCTGGGTTCGAGCCCCACGTCCTGCTTTGTGCTGACAGTGCAGAGTCTGCTTCGGTTTCTCTGTCTCTGTCTCTCTCACAAAAATAAATATTAAAAAAAAAAAAACAAAAAACCCAGGGCAGGGAGGAGATGGTGGACCGCAGTGACAAGGTGGGGTGAGAGAAGAGCAGTGACAGAGTTAACGCTGGGCTGTGGGACCAGAGAAGCAAAGAGAACTCACTGAAAGCTTGCTTGTGAAGATTGAAATTGTTTTAAAACACACTCTCAGAGACTTCTGACATTACAACGGATTATTCTGAAATATTCTGCAAAGCCTGTGATGCCCCTTTACCTGTTTTCTTGCAAGCTCGAGGATACGGGGGATTTCCCCAGGGCCAGTGAAGAGGAGACTGCGTGGTCCTTTAAGTAATGCTGGGGCCCTCGTCCAAGACACATTCCAGAGCTTTCTATCTTAATGTCTGAAGACTAGACTTTTCAGGGTGGCGAAATGGAGCAGAGATCCCTTCATGAAGCTAGGACTCTTGAATATTGAATACCTATACTTCTAGCAAAATGTAGGCTAGGGAAGAAATCCACCTGCCGGCAAAGTGTAGCCATGAAGTCTTTCTTAACCTTACATCTCGGTAGATGTCCTCCCAAGAATTCATAACCAGAGCTCTTTTTAAAATGCAGAGTCCAAGTTTGAATATATGCCACCTGTGTGGTCTGGGAAACCCAGGAACAAGAAATAAAAGTAATTTGGGGCTAGAAGTGCCTCAGGAAGGGCAGGGGCAAATGTGTGGGGTTTTTGAAGGAATGTACGTTCAATCCAGGCTTTTCAGACTCCTCCTTCAGAGCCCGAATCCCCAAATGGTAGAACCTGGGAAGGAACAAGCCAACGACGGAGTTGCAGCAAAACAACCAACAATACAGGTACACTGCCCCCATCTCCAAGGACCTCAGATTATTGGAATTAATCAGATTTATTATTCAAATTACTTATAAATGTTTTAAAAATAAAAGAGCAGATTGAAAACATGGGGGCAAGAAACCGTAAAAATGAGGCAAATTAGGCAAAGAAACAATTTCTAAAAAGGAAAAAAATAGTCATTGAAATGTAAAACTCAGTGGATAAGTTAAATAGTAGATTACAGACTTTTTGAAGAGCGAATTAATGATAGAGCTCAGGAAATTAACCAGATCCCGTACTGGTAGCTACAGCTGAGAGACCGGAATGGGAAGGTAAGAGATCTGGAGGATGGGATTAGAAGGTTTAAAATGAATCTAATTTTGGAACTCAGAGAATAGAAGTGGTTTTCAGCTATTATCAATTCAAATACTACTTACTGGCTGAGAATTTTCTAGAATTGATGAAAGGCATGAATTCTCAGCTGTAGGAAGCACAATGAAACCCCAAGAGGATAGATAAAAATTCTGTCCCTAGATATATTACAGTGTAACTGCAGAAAATCGAATATAAAGAGAAGATCTTTAATAGGGACAGGAAGAATGGATAATTGCTCATAGAAGAGCCACATTTCCCAGTACTCAATAGCAGGAGTGGAACCCCGAAGACAATGAAGTTATAAAATGCTGAGAGAAAATAACTACCAACCTTAAAATTTTTACCCAGCTAAACTTTTATTCAAGAAGAAAGATGAAATGACATTTTTGGACAAATCAAAAACTGAATTCACTCCCATCATACCTTAACTAAAGGAACGTTAAGGATGTACTTAAAGAAGGAAATTGAACTCAGATGGAAAGACCAAGAGATTGGTACTGTGGGTAAACCTAAGTAAACTCTACACACCTGATTTAAGACCTTGATAGACAGTAAATGCTTGATTAACAGATAATTGGTTCATCAGTTTTCCTGAAATAGTGTGCCCTCTTGTTCAACCATGGCAAGTAGAGGAATCAACTTCTTAACTCCAGATTTTTCAAAGAGAAGCTGGAGTTTCGAAAGGACTCCCACCATGAGTAGTCTTATTTTACAAAGTTAGGAGGCACAGTCAGTCTCTAGGATGTGATTTGAAAGGGCCGAGTTTCTTGAAAGATTTGTGTCCACTTTTTGGCCACTGAGCAAATTTTAATTTGGGTGTTAACTAACTTTACCCCCTGTTTACCAAGATCCTAAATGTCAGTCTTGATTTATACTCAGATGTTCTCAGATTTCACGCCCATTAACTAGAAGACAGTTCTAAATTTATTGATTCTGAGAACCCATGCCTAATCTAGGGAAAACATTATAATTGTAATAAATAAAATAAACTTGATACTTTTTAAATGGCCAAGAACATCACAAACCAGAAACTACTCTTTCTCCCTGACTTTAAAAGAGTCCTGACTTGAAAAAAGAAGTATTTGCTAGGGGCACCTGGGTGGCTCATTCAGTTAAGCATCTGACTTGGGCTCAGGTCACAATCTCATGGTTCATGAGTTTGAGCCCCACGTCAGGCTCTGTGCTGACAGCTCAGAGCCTGGAGCCTGCTTCGGATTCTGTGTCTACCTCCCTGTCTGCCCCTCTCCACTCATGCTCTGTCTCCCTCTCAAAAATAAATAACCATTAAAAATATATTTTTAATAAAAAAAGTATTTGCTAGACAAAACTTTTTCTGTTGAAGTTCAGATACACTATCAGGAGTATATTTAGAGTAGGATTTTGTTAAGAGGGCCAAAATTAATAGATGAATTCTCTTAGCACAATTTTATGTGTTTTTGAAATAGTTTCTTTAAAGGAGTTTTGTGGACTTAAGTTGATATCTCCGATCTACTATTTATCAGACTTTCTGGGTGCTCTTCACTTACTTAACAGATGTTTTTGAGCACCCGTCAGGTTCTGTCCTGCACTAAGCTTGCTGTGCAACAAGATTAACGAGGTGCCTGTGCTCAGGAAGCTTGTCTTCTGCTGAAGCAAGTCAACAAGTTTAAAGTTATCAAAAGAACGTGGACTAAAATAGGGTGGCGTGATGGTAGTGGGGTGGGGGTGCGGGTTGAATGGCCAGGGAAGGCCTCTTCGAGAGTCGTCCATCAGAACCTGGAATAGTGAGAAGCCACCTGAGCAGAAGCTTCCCAGGCTGAAGGAACGGAAATTGCAAAGGCCCGCGCGAGCTTGGTACGTGTGGTAGTGGAAGCGCCGAGACGGGATATTAACGTGATGGTTTAAAATGCCCTTCCGTCTTGTAGAAATTAATTTCGATGTTATAATGGTAAATTGAATTAAAGTCCTATCTTTTACTGACTCAAGGGTTGTAAGCTACCCTAGTTTTTACCCTATTCTGTGTTCAGCCAGTGAACTCAGTAACATTTGGTTGGAGATGTTTGATTTATTTGCTGGCTCGCGATCTGTCTCATTTGGACAGTTTTTAGCGACCCCACTGGAAAAGAAAAACATTAAAATTATTTGCTCAAATTAGTTGAATTAGAAATCTAGTTTTTTACATAGGGAGACGAGAGAATGGCAAAAGACCAGAGTGTGTTAGATTTGGAAGAAACTTTAAAGGCAGTGTCTGAAACCTGAAGATGTGAAGATACGTCATAGAATTTAAGCATTAGCCCATTTTCTTTACACCTTATTTCATAAATATCTAGTTATTTATGGTTTTTCTGCGTAAATAAGAAATCCTTAAAAATCCCATGAAAACTGCATTTACTCTTTTGTGTTGAATTATGCACATATTTGTACCCTTTTATCAAATAGTAAGAACTTCTTTTTTTAAGATTTAAAAAAATTTATTTTTAGAGAGAGTGCAAGCTGGGGAGGGGCAGAGAGAAGGAGAGAGAGAATCCCAAGCACTCGGGGCTCTATCCCACGAACCGCGAGATCGTGACCTCAGCTGAAATCAAGAGTCCGACGCTTAACTGACTGAGCCACTCAGGCGCAGTTTAAGTAAAAATTTTTTTAGTTATTACTCAAATCGTAGAGTTCTGATGTCTGTTCTAGCTTTTCAGTCTACAGACTGAAGCTTTTCAAGGTCAGAATCATGTCTGATTCATCTTTCTGGCCCCGTGGAGCAGAGTATAGTTCCCCATACGTCATCAGCTCTTCAAATTATTCGAGGGCCTGAATGATTGAATGAATATGTGAACATAAATTATACGCTTACCCTTGGGGGCGTGGCCAGTAGTCAGTGTGCTTAAGAGGATTGACATGACATTGATCACTTTTAAAAAGTGCCTTTACAGTATTGTTGTGGGAAAATTCAGGCCTTTCCAAAGGGGAGGTGGCCGGTGTGAAGAGCACGCATATGGCGTAAGAAGCAGAAAATGGATCGGAGTTTCAGCCGAGCCATCACTCAGTTTGTTCTGGAATAAATCATGCGGTCTTGCACGTAATGTCCTTGTTTGCACAGTGAAGGGCTTGGATTGACTATCGCTCGCATTTCTCTCTGCTCTAAACGCTATGGTTTTTATCCTTTGATATTTGCAAGAGCCAGGAGAGATGAAGTTTGCCTTTTATGTTAGATTGGATTCTGAATCTAATGATACGGGACAGGGGGGCTTAAACCAGTCTCGTTAGACAGTGGGGAAGCTCTGGAAAAGGTCCAGGGGCGGCGTGCGTCCTGTGCTCTACCGTGGGTAGCGGTGCCGCGTGTACTGCCTGTCCGTTAGTGGCCCGTGCTCTTCATCCACCTGATTTTTCTCTTAGCACCGAGATTATTTTAGTACAAACAAGCAGTATGTTTGTAAGAAGGGGCCCAGTCAGTATGGTAAAATGTCTGGAAAGTACAAACAAACAAAAAGATGTCTGGATGGTTGGTGATTTCTAAGTATGGGCTGATCTGTAATACAGTATGGTTTTTTTTTAAGGTTTTATATTTTCAGTGTGGGAGGAGGTGCTGGGTACATTAAGCATAACATTCTCTTTTATACGTGTTAGTGTATTGTTGAGGAAATTTTCTAGAGCGAAAATAAAATGTTTAATAGCATTTCCAAGCTTAGAGAATTTTTTTTTTAAGTAATCCGTATACCCAGCATGGGGTTCGAACTCACAACCCCGAGATCAGTAGTCAGATACTCTACAGACCGAGCCAGCCAGGTGCCCCAGAATAGAGAATTTTAATAGCCTCCTTTTGTCTCCCAAGCAGTGTGAGGTGGTGGCTTATGTGAGTGACATTACTACAGTTGCTGTCATTTCTTCCTAGGTAGTGGGCAGAATGAAGCCTGGCTGCCTAGAGGGACGCTGCTGGCTTGGAGCCCCTCAGAGCCCGTGTGCCTGGCACACTGTCTTCACTTGGGTTTTGTTGTTGTTTTTCCAAATTCACGTCAGAAAACCATGTTAGGAGGGTGTGCCTGGGTGGCTCAGTCGGTTAGTGTCTGACTCTTGGTGTCTGCTTGGGTCATGATCTCACAGTTTCCTGAGTTCAAGCCCCATGTGGGGATCTGTGCAGCATGGAGCCTGCTTGGGATTCTCTCTCCCTCTCTCTCTGCCCCTTTCCCACTCATGCTGTCTCTGTCTCTCTCAAAGAAATAAATAAACTTAAAAAAAAAAAGTGTGAAAACACACATACACTCAGATATTTATTTCACCATTGTCTCTTCCTGGTGCTCTGGACTGGGGAGAAAGAGCTAGTGAGGCCTCTTATAGGTAAATGACACTTTTTTTTTCTATCTTTTTAGTCATTTTCATAACAATCTATTATATGAAAAGGTAGAATGACAGTATGGACTGAATACTCATTCAAGACAGAATCTTGATCTAAATTTAGCTAAAATGTTCCCTATTTATTGATCCTGTTTCTAATAATCATTAACCATTCCTCGTTAGTTGGAATTTTTTTCTTGACTTTCTGTTTTAAAAGTTATTGGCAACTCTAAAGTATGGAAAGAACCCAAATGTCCATCGACAGATGACTGGATAAAGAAGATGTGGTATATATATATGTGTGCATGTGTGTGTGTAATGGAATATCACTCGGCAATCAAAAAGAATGAAATCTTGCCATTTGCAACTACATGGATGGAACTAGAGGGTACTATGCTAAGCAAAATTAGAGAAAGACAGATCATAGGACTTCACTCATATGTGGAGTTTAAGATACAAAACAGATGAACATAGGGGAAGGGAAGCAACAATAATATAAAGACAGGGAGCAGGACAAAACATACTCTTAAATGTACAAGCAGAGGGTTGCTGGAGGGATTGTGGGTGGGGGGGATGGCCAAATGGGCAAGGGGCATTAGGGAAGACACTTGTTGGGATGAGCATCGTGTGTTATACATAGGAGATGAATCACTGGATTCTACTCCTGAAATGATTATTGTACTGTAGGCTAACTAACTTGGACGTAAGTTTAAAAAAAAAAAAAAAGAACACTATTGGCAGTTCTAATGTATGTTGGCTTAATGTCTGGAGGGAGCATGGAGTTAAACAGGGTTATAGAATCATCTGCTGATGGGTCAATGGGTTTAGGATTTTCGTCTAGGGTTTTAGAAATTCCTGCCATCATTTTGGTGAAGTAGGCCAAAATCGTAATAAACAATAAATTGTAATAAAATTCAGAGGCCAAAATTGTAATAAAGTGTTTTTTAATGGCATCGTGTGGAATCAGTTGTTTGGTGTCGTCATACCAGCGTAACATGAATGGGTCATAGGAGGTGTTTCTACCATGTTGACCAGCAGACCTTTCTGTCTACCACCCTGAACCCCGTAAGGGTCGCTGCTAATTTTTTATTGTGATTTTCTGACGAGTGAGTTTGTGAAGGAAGTAGAACCTGTAGTAGAGGTGTGTTGTGGAGCCTCTGCTTTCTGCCGACAAATAGCACAGACGGGGTCTGTAGTGGCTGCCATCCTATTAAAAAGTTATTAATATTTTTATTTTGTCTCAAACTGAACAAGTAGAAAATTGTGTTTACTTCTTGTATAGTTTAATCATGAGGTGACAAAGAATTTACCCTACTGAAGGCAATAGATTATCATTTGAGATTCAGAGATAGGACAGCATTTTGGAAGTTACTTCAATTAGCTTTTTTGCATTTAGGTAAATAAATTCAGGACAAATGTAGAAATGGTCAAAAAGAATCCTTTTTATAGTTTTTATATTATTTATATTTTTGTTTAGTTTTTATATTGTTTCTAGGCAACCTGAGCTTTGTATTGGAAGTCTTCCTTTGTATTTGCCTGTTCCCTCTTAATGACAGAGCTTTCTCATAACAAATCTTTATTTATATTTAAAACTAGTATTGTCAAATGCATTAAAAAAGTAAATTAGCTAAAAATTATTTCATAATAAACAAGAATTTTACAAAGACTATATCAACTGAAACCAAAAAACAGATAGGTATGCTGAATATTAACCATTTGTTACAAACCCGAACAGTCGTTTTTCCGTGTGCAGGTGTGTATATGCCTCTAGGTAGAGATAAAAGTGGCATCATGCATATAACTCATCTAACATTCCTGTCGATATGCAAAGCACTTTGCTGTGAAATATGGGAACTATTTGAACTTTACTGACTTCTATCACGAAGGCTGTTTTTTTTATGTAATCTAGAAATGTTGATGCAAATATGCAAGCATATGGATAACTTGATGGTGCACAATAACAAGACCAAATTTCGGAAATTCCAACCTGTACGTTACGTGCGCGTACATTAGGAAGTTTGCAGAGTTGTCCAGCACTAGGTGGCAACCACATTTATTAGCAGACTCCAGTAACTGATTTTAATTTATGAGCACCTAATTAGTAACTGTTACTCACTTACAGTTATGTGTTTGGTAGGTTGCTGTGAGCTTCAGATAATAGAAACTTGAGTCTGGCTTACACACAAAGGAATTGGCTCCCCTCGCAGGACTGAGACCAGAAGCTGCAGGGACAGTAGGACTAGGCGGCTGTGTTGTTTTGCCCTCAGGTTCTTTCCCTGCTGGCTGCCAAACAGCTGCTGGCAGCAGCCGGGAATTGTGCCTCCTCATCTGAGTCTAGAGACTCTAGCCACTTCCTGTGCTCTGCTAAAGGTGAGAATGACGGTCCCGCAAAGGTCCAGAGCGCTTTCCTGGATTTCAGGGCCTAGAATTGAGGAATGTTCTGGATTACAGTCTCGTCCTGAATAAGTCAATAGCTACGGGGGTGGGATTAATCATTCAACTCTTTCCCTTGAGCCGAGGTCATTTGCTAAATGGCACTGCCCTTATCCAGTGGGGACAGTTGGAATGGCACCCCGCGTGTACTCTGAGTATGTAGGCCGGAGTGACACATCAGCATGAATGGAATTAGCGCCCACTGTGGAAGACAGCATAGAGGTTCATCAAAAAATTAAAAATAGAAATACTGCTTGAGATTTTCTTTCTCTCTCTCTCTCTCTCTCTCTCTCCCTCCATTCCCCCCTGTCCCATTCCCTCCCTCTCTCTAAAATGAAAAAAAATTTTTTTTTTAAATTTTTTTTTTTTTTAATTTTTTTTTCAATCTTTCTTTATTTTTGAGAGACATAGAGGCACAGCATGAACAGGGGAAGGGCAGAGAGAAGGAGACACAGAATCGGAAGCAGGCTCCAGGCTCCGAGCCGTCAGCACAGAGCCCGACGCGGGGCTCGAACTCACAGACCGTGAGATCATGACCTGAGCTGAAGTCGGCCGCCCAACCGACTGAGCCACCCAGGCGCCCCTGAAAAAAATTTTTAATTAATAATTAGCGTTTGGGGATCAGTTCCCACCCACTAGTAGCACAAAGACGATACTTTGGCAGTCACTGGTGTAGTGAGAGCGGACCGGGGACAGACCCTTAGGAACACCACCATTCAGCACATAGAGAACGCAGAGCCTGTGAATCCATCTTCTACTTCAGTTTATTCTGTATTTATTTTTAATTACGAGCTTCAGAAAGCTATTCATTTGCCCTTATTTCTTCACTTCTAACAGCCTGTGTCATATTTGATTTACCCAGTGGTTTTTCTCCATTATGTCTCTCTGTTCGTCTCTGGTCACTTTAAGGTCACTCCCAGGGCTGTTTCTTTGAAGTGCTGCCCACATCTTAAAGGAAGGAGGGAAGGAATTAAGTGGCATACTGAAGCTAAAGGAAAACTGAAATGTGGATTTTGTAGTACGTGAATGACCTGATGCGTTAGTACTAAGGAAGAGCTGCCTTTGTGTATGCTTTTTTTTTTTTTAAGTTCTTACAAGCAGTGAGAGATGTTAAAATTTATGACTCAAACTTCAGACTTCTCCCTACCTGTGTCTTTGATATCTTGGGAAAATGACCACTCTGTCACTAGAAAGGAATGAACGGCAAAGTGCTACCCTGTGTCTGAAGGCCTCCATGACTAGAAACGGGCTGTGACTGGTGACAGGCCATGCATGGCAGGAACTGAATGTCTTAGGCACAGGACGCCTCCTGTCTTCGGGTGAGCAGGAACAGACCCTTGTCATTTTTACCTTGGCTTGGCATGTATAGGAAGGACAGACGCGATGAGCCCCTGCTGGTCGCTGCATAGTTTTTAGGCAGTGAGATACTAGCCAGTGCACTCAGTTGGGGGGGCCAGTGGGTTCTCCTTTCTGTTTTATTACCAGGCTTCACTCAGTTTTAAGGAGTGAGATAAAGCATGGAGTTTTCTTTTTATTTTAAGTTTATTTATTTATTTTGAGGGGGACTGGAGGAGGGGCAGAAGAGTGGAGGGGGGGGTGTGGCGGGGGAGAGAGAGTCCCAAGCAGGCTCCACGCTGTCAGGGCAGAGCCCTATACAGGGCTTGAACCCATGAAGCTGTGAAATCATGACATGAGCCAAAACCAAGAGTCAGCTGCTCAACTGACTGAGCCCCCCAGACGCCCGGACATTCCATTTTCTATTTTATACATCAATCTCTTCTGAGGTTGACACTGTAAATCAGCGGTTCTCGAGTTTTAGCATACGTCAGAGTCTTCTGGATGGTTTGTGAAAACACCAATTGGCGGGCCTCTAACCCCCAAAGTTTCTGATTCAGTAGGCCTGGGGTGGGGCCTGAGATGTTACGTTTCTAACAATTTCCAGATGACATTGATCATGCTGATCCAGGTGCTGCCTTTTGAGAATCACTGCTGTGAAAACATTTGCTTTTTTTTTTTTTTAATGTTTATTTTTGAGAGAGAGAGAGACTAAGCATGAGCAGGAGAGCGGGCAGAGAGAGGGAGCCACAGAATCTGAACCAGGCTTCAGGCTCCGTGCTGTCAGCACAGAGCCCGATGTGGGGCTAGAACTCAACATACCCGACCACGAGATCACGACCTGAGCTGAAGTCGGATGCTCAGCTGACTGAGCCACTCAGGCGCCCCGAAAACACTTACTTTTAATAAAAGCAAGGAACAGTCATACTGAATTTATTTGAGGAAAAGATACATGCTATTTACTACTGTTTAGATTAGACTTTGTATTGTTTTTCTCTCCCTGGCTGTGAGCTGTTCCATTAAGTGACCCACAGGGAGTACTCTCTTGAATTCTGTTTCTTTAGTAAAAGCGTATTTACCATTTGGTAATTGGCATCTCTTAACTTTTCACAGACGCATTGATTATTGCTGCTGGGCTGAAAGCCACTTTTGGCCTAGTTGAAAATACTTTGCATTATTTTGCCTGATAATCCCGAAGCTGGGATTTTTTTTTTCTTTTTTGTATTTGTTCTTTACTAAGATGCCATAATTGTTATTTCACTCAGTGAGCATTGAGACTTTTTTAACCAGTCTAAGGCCAGAACTGTGCCTTTGCCATCGCCAGCTGTGCCTGTCTCCATGGAAACCCAATAGGGTCTAGCAGGATTACTGTTAAGGACCATACCTGGCTTCTTTGCATCCAGTTTAAATTGAGGAGATTTCAAAAGAGTAACAGGTCTGTAGATGAGTCCATGGGCAGCCAGAAAGTGCTTGTCAGTCCTTGACCATCATATTGGTCTAAAGTGGAAGAGTTGGGGGGGTATCCCTCATGATAGGTCATGCTTCCGGAGGGTTTTGGTGGGTATGCTAAAGTCTGTATTTGTTTTCGTATTTATTTGCGTCATTGTATTTTTGTTTTGTTTTTGCTTTTGTTGTAGGGGTACTTCTTTAAATTAAATATCCTAATTTATATCCTTACTTAAATACCCTAACTTAATGACTTTAAAATTCTCTTAACGGAAGTACATGTAGATCAGACTCTTTCAAGAAAGAGAATTTCATTGCTTTCCAGTTGTATAATGTAATAGAATGTCTTAGTTTTTGAACACCGGTGGAGAGTTAGGTTAGAATTTTATGCTGATCTGTACTTTTCAAGCGTTATGAACTACTGTGAACCCCTTCTCTCACAAACATAACTTTTTCTAAAAAAGAAGGCAGTTTGAACTGTTTACATATTTGACTTCGTTTGCACCACTGAACGTGAGCCTTTATTTCAGAGTTTCATAAATGGTTAGGACCATCAGCGAATGTGTGGAAAAAAACTATCTGGACTAGTTACATGAGCACCGAGTACGGTTATATAAAACTTCAATGCCATTATTAATAAGTTATGCCACTCAGTTATACAAATCTATACTAGTTACACTAATTAGTTAGGCTAATTCAAAAATAGCTACATAGTACAGGTATATGGCAAAAAAGAGTACACATAGCAACTCCTCTTCCTTAGCGTAGGGCTGTTGAAACTCGCTACTGATCAGGGACCTGACATACTCTGTCAAAGAGTGTGGTGGCAGCCAGCGATGGTGAATTGCCATACTCGTGTGTGCCAAATACTGGTCTTTCTTGTTTTCTAAAGACAAAATGTAATCTGCACCTTTTTTCAGAATATTTTACAGTGTTAGCGATACATGTCGATCTGCCATCTGCGAACATACATGTGTGTGCATATATACATGAAGTGGATGCTTGTAAATTTGGAAGGAGGTAACATGGAGTTGGGGATTTTTTTTCTGTTAGTGAAATAAACTCTTTAAAGAAAAGACCAAGTCGGCTATTTTATTCAGCTTCATGAAACAGTAGCACCTTATAATACACGTTCCAAGAATCTTCTAATGTACCTCTGTGTTCCTGAAGTGAGGGCAGGTGCTAGCATCCCTGTTTGTAGACCAGGAAACAGGCACAAGAGAGGTGCCTGTGATCACGCCCTGTTCAGGCAGCTAAACACACCTGTGGTTCAGTGTCCTCCCCTGTTAAAGTGTTAGGTGATTTTATACGTCTTACTCAGTCTTGCCTTTTTCTCTTTTTGTATTCATAGACTGGAAAAGTAAGAAGAGCTTTCCTGCCTTTTTAATTACCAAACTACTCTCAGTTTTCAATGAATCAATTCAAAGAAAGAATGCAGTCTTTCTATACCTGGTAAATATTTTCTGCTCATAAAAGCTGTTAACTTAGTAGCTCTGATAAATCCAGGTGTTTATGATGATTACCTTTATTTTTGTGGGGTGACTATAAAAATGACTTATCACATATATGATATTGACTCCGAAATTTACTTGATATTTATTGTTATGGTGAAGTGATGCTTAGAATGCCTGTGCCCTAGACAGCAACAGAAGCTAATTTAAAATTGGCCCTAGTGCTTAGATTAGGCTCTGTTGGGGTTTTTGGTGGGGGGGGGAAAGTTGTGAAATTAATGCAAATAGGGTACATAAACACATTATTATGGAGTATCCTGTTGATTCAGATGATATAACATTAGCAATATTCCCTATGTGGTAGTTTAATAGAAGTGCTTTGTAAATAATAGTTTTATAAAATTAATCTAGTAATCAGAATGTTAAGCCTAGTTTTTACCACTTTACACATGACTGACGTAAGTGAAGAGAGGTCAAGTGACTTGCTTAAGAAAGTTCAACTAGCCGGTGTAGAGCGGAGGTCAGAATCTAGATCAGAGGCTACCTATTTGGATTCCTACTCCAGGGCCTTTACAACATTCTAGTTTTTTAAGTACCTTAAATAAGAATTAACGTGCCCAAGGGTCTAAACAAACCATAGTGACAATTTATGTGGGTCTTTTGTACGGCTTAGAACGTTAATATAGGATCAGAGAAGATAAAATAGATTTATTTCTGCTCCATAAAATATCTATTAACAACAGTATTGACAGCTGTTATTTAGCTACTAGGTACCGTTAAGTCTTTTAGATACACTTTATTTAAGCGGGAGGGGAATACTCGGGCATATTTTGTACCTGTTTTGCAGAAGACAAAACTGTGGCTTGGAATGAGAGTGCCTAGCTGAGGGTGTTCGAAGCGGAGTTTAAACCCAGTTCTCTCTGACTTCAAAGCCCGTTACTAATCTGTGAAACCTGTTGATCTTTGGAATTAAAACGTAATTGTCCAGCCTAACACGTGTTAACTGGTACTGAGTATGAATAATTCCCTTTCATAATTCACCCATCCAAAAATCTCAGCATTTTAGGGACATTCTGAGGTAGTGCAGAGAAGCCATGTCTTCCTCTGTAATGGTTTTAACTATAGGAATCATATTCGCTATTTTTTAATGTAATTGAAAGTTATAGGTCTTATACCCCCTTTAAAAAAGAAAGGTATTTATAAAATATTTGTATATTCTAAACATGTGCTTAGAGTAAACTGATTCGAGCAGGTGCAAAGGTATATTTTCGTGTGACCGAACATTTGTCTCCATGTTTTTACTTACTATAGTCGATCATCAAGGAGTGATTATTTTTCCAAAGTATTTTTAAAACAGATTTTTCAAAATTAGTTAAACCTTTGTTGGAAGAAATCGATGTTACATTAAAAAATTAATACATTTCAAGTGTCTGGCTTGGGGATAAATGAAGACTTATTATGTTAGGTGAAACTGTAATGATGAAAGTATAAAGAAAATTCCTTCTTCTTTATTTAGTAAAGTACCCAGAGTACCTGAGTTTGCCCAAACTAGGTGTATCTTTGCCTTAAAACCTGACTCATCCCCTGAAGCTCACCTTTCCCCACCAGTCTTTCTCTGGCTTACCACCATCACCTGCCTGGCCGAAAGAGGGTGGGGTTGCACAGAATGTAGGCAGTGAGATACTAAAAATACATTTTATTAGTAGCTCTCGGGAGGTAACTTTTATTTCTGGTAGCGTGGAATGTAACTTATGTGCATTTTAATCTCTACCACTCAAAATGAGGACTGTAGTTAGATGGCCTAGTGTCTTTCTCTTTTAGGCAATCCTATATTAGGACTTTGTGAAAGGTGAGACACATTGACAAATTTTATTATTTTTTAGTTAAATTCTTTCTAACTGGAGCATGCAACGGTGGTGTGACTTGTCAATACTATGACCTTGTGAGAAGAGGACAAAGCTGCTTACCTACCGGAATATTACTTGCGGATACTCCTCATCTGAGTAGCAAGGGAGGAGGGTCCGGCAGGGCGGGGGCAGCTAGTGTGTATTAAATCCCTACTCTGTAGAGCACCTGCCAGACGCATCCACATTTGTGCTTTCATTTTTAGTAGAAGTGCAGAAGGACAAGAAGTAGAGCAAAGAGAAGAAGAAAGTATATGCGAAATTAGGGCCTTGCCGTTTGCTTGGAGCGTCAGCTTGTTAACCTACCGTAATCTGCCATCATGCGCTTTCGGCGGCACCAAACGCTGTTGGTCCTTCCTAGTGGTCTGAATCACATCACGGGGGTTGCTGCCGTAGTGCTCGTGTGGCCAGAAGGGCACCTGGTTTGGGTTTTTTGGTGGGGAGGGTGTCAAATTTTAAATTTTCAGAAAACTGTAGTTAACAATACTGTATTATATATTTAAAATTGGTCTTCGAGGGTAGATCTTTTGTTAAGCGCTCTTGCCACACCCACAAGTTTTTTTTAATGAAAAAAAAAAGGAGGGGACGAAACTGGGAGGCGATGGACAACTTTATGGCCGCATTTGTACTCTCACAGGTGTATACTTAGCTCTAAATTTATCAAGTTGTATACATCAAATATGTACAGCTTTATGTAGGTCAATCATAACTCAATAAAATGTTTTTTCACAAAGATTTCAAAAGAGAAACCCTAGGGGCGCCTGGGTGGCTCAGTTGGTTAGGCAGCCGACTTCGGCTCAGGTCGTGATCTCGCGGTCTGTGGGTTCGAGCCCCACGTCGGGCTCTGTGCTGATGGCTCATCAGAGCCTGGAGCCTGCTTCAGATTCTGTGTCTCCCTCTCTCTCTGCCCTCCTCCTGCTCAAGCTCTGTCTCTATATCTCTTAAGAATAAATAAAAAACGCTAAAAAAAATAAAAAATAAAGAGAAACTCTATACTTAAATGTTATTTAAGGATTAAAACATGAGAAAAAGGAAGAAATCAGCCACGTTCAGATAATTGTAACATTATTAAGACTCCGTTCTTACATGTATGGCAGAGGTGATTTGGGGCCTGTGGATTAAAAGTTAGGGAAGATACATGGAAATGTTTGAGAGTAAATGTAACAGAAGAATCTTGGTGGTGATATTTATTAAATTGTCAAGAGTGTAATAACAATACCGTATTCATTTTTATAATTCTTGATCATTTTCAAAATAATTTATATTCTGATTTTAATTTTAAGAACAAACATGGGAGATAGCATAACCCCCATGTTTCAAATGAGGAAATTCAGGTTCAGCTGTCCTGCGAAGTTTCCTGGGGATGCCACAGCCTGGTGACTCTGGAGGCTAGAAATTTGAGGTTAAGGTGTTAGGACTGGTTTCTTCTGGAAGCTGTGAGGGAGAATCATGTCTTCTCCTCTTCCCTCTGTGCATAGCTGTCTCTGTGTGCAGATTTTCCCTTTTAATAAGGATGTCAGTAGTCTTGGATCGGGGCCCACCCACTGACCTCAGCTGACCGGGTCATCTGCAGAGACCCTGTTCCCTAATAAGGTCACACTCACAGATCCTTGGGGTTAGGCCTTTAACAACTTTTGAGGGGCACAGTTCAACCCATAACGGATGTTAAGTCTTTTTTTTATTATTATTGTTTCAAATGTTTATTTATTTTGAGAGAAAAAGCTCAAGCAGGAGAGAGGCAGAGAGAGAGGGAGACACAGAATCGGAAGCAGGCTCCAGGCTCCTAGCTGTCAGCACAGAGCCTGACACGGGGCTCAAACTCCTGGACCGTAAGATCATGACCTGAGCTGAAGTTGGACACTTAACCGACTGAGCTGCCCAGGCGCCCCTCATGTTAAGTCTTTTGCTCAACATCTCTTAAGTAGGAAAGTTAGACCTATCACACCGTAGTGCCACTAAAATCATAGTTTTAGAAGAACATGACAATGTATAACACCACATTTAAAATTAATTTTCTAATACCGTCTTTTGTCTGGGTAGATTTTACTTAAAATTAACCAAGTTTCTAAAATTGAATTAGAGGGGCGCCTGGCTGGCTCATTCAGAAGAGCATGGAACTCTTGATCTCGGGGTTGTGAGTTCAAGCCCCACGTTGGGCATGGAACCTACTTAAAAAGTTAGTTAATAAGGAAAATATTTAATAAAATTTTGTGTTGTGATGGGTTTCGAGCTCCTTTTTTTTGGGGGGGGTCATAAATAAGTGATAAATGATGCCAGCTGTGGAAGGTTGTTCAGTTCTCAGTGCTTTCATCGGGTTTAAATCTGAACTTACTTACTTGCAATGTAGAGCTTTAAAATGTGGACCCCTCCATCTCTTGAGATGTCCATCAGAATACTGTTCAAGTTGTTTCAAGTGCATTCTGATTGTAGATAATCTGTGAATTTCATGATTCTTTAAGAACTACTGTGTTGTCAGTGTTAATATGCACCTTGTGATCAGAGATTGCTGTGGGATGAGGAGGGCAGGACCCACTAGAGTAATAATAAAATACTGGTAGTTCGTTGAGTGGCTTTTTTTCCTCCTTTTTTCTTTTCTTTCTTTGCTATTTTTTTATTTTGATTTTAAAACATTCTTAGTACTTTAGTGAATAATCCTACAAAAAAGGACATTCTGCTACATAGCTACAGTACACACCCGAAATGCAAGAAAGTAACAGTAGTGCTTTACTATACATAGACCTGATTCAAATTTGGCTAGTTGTCGCCCAGTACCTTTCATGACAAAAGAACCTAATCCAGGATCTTACATAGCATTAATTATTCTGTCTCTTTAGTGTTCTTCAATCATAGTTCCTTAGTCTTTCCTTGATTTTCAAGACTATGTATTGGAAGAATACATTTTGTAGACTGTCTGTGAATTTGGGTTTATCCGATCGTTCCTCATAAATAGATTCGGGTTACCCGTCTGCGGCAGGAATGCCGGAGAGCAGCGATGCCGCGGTCTCCCCTCACCTTCTCTGGTGGCGCACCGTTGCGGTTTGTTACTTGGCCGGTGATGTTACCTTTGATCACTTGCTTAAGGTGATGTTCACCAAGCTTCTCTGTAAAGTTATGGCTTCTCTTTGTAATGGCGTAATATTCTGTAGAGAAACTGTGCATGTTCATCATCAGATTTTTGCCCACTAGATTTAGCATTTTGACTGAACTTATTATAATGGTGTCCAAATATTGACTTTCTATTATACATCCTATATTATCTGGCATTATGTAAGACAAATCTTTCTCTTCTCCCCATTTGTTTATATCAAATGGACTCATGATGTCATGAGTAAATGGTTACAGTTTATTTTTTTTCAGTTATATGTGGTATTTATTATTATTATTTTCTACATTTATTTATTTTTGAGAGACAGAGATACAGCACAAGTAGGGGAGGGGCAGAGAGAGAGGGAGACACAGAATCGGAAGCAGACTCCGGGCCCTGAGCTGTCAGCACAGAGCCTGACGTGGGGCTTGAACTCACAAACCACGAAATCATGACTTGAGCCGAAGTCAGACGCTTAACCGACTGAGCCACGCAGGCGCCCCTATTTTTTTTTTTTTATTTTGTTTGTGTTCCCAAAATCTGATCAATGGGAGACCCTTCAAACTTGCTTCTGTGTCTTTTCCACATATTCCCATGATTTTTAAAAAATGTTCATAAATAAAACATTTAAAAAATGTTTGCAACATTAAATATGTTATTTATTTTTTAAGCACTTATTTATTGAGAGAGAGCACATGGGTGAGTGGGAAAAGGGCAGAGACCGAGGGAAAGAGAATCCCAAGCACACGCTGCACCGTCAGCACAGAGCCTGACACAGGCTCCATCTCACAAACTGTGAGGCAATGACCTGAGCCGAAATCAGAAGTCTGGCGCAAAACCAACTGAGCCACCCCGGTGCCCCGTATTCCCATCATCTTTAAAGCACTTCAACTACTAATTTCTTTACCAAAACAGTAAAAGGAAAAATAAAATATAAAGTCTTAGTCTAGAAACAAAAAGCCTCAGTAAAGAAATAGAAAATGCGAAGAACTAAAAGGGAATTCTAGAACTGAAAACTACAGTAACTGAAACAAAAACTCACTGGATGGGCTCACAGCAGAAAGGAGGGGACGGGGTGAACCAGAGGATAGAACATAGGAATCACCCAATCCGGACAAGGAGAAAATAGAACGCATAAATGAACAGAGCTGCGGGACCTGTAGGACTATGACAGAAGACCACGAGAGGAGAAAGGGGCCTGGGCCAAAAAGTACTTGCACAAAGACTGGCTGAAAACTTCCCAGACTTGTCAGAAGACACAAACCTACGGATTCAGGAAGTGAGCAAGTTCCAAACAAGATAAACGCAGGGAAGTGAGAGTAAACATTGGTAAGCTAAAGGCAAAGGAAAAATCTTGAAAATAACAGGAGAGAAGTGGCACCTTTTCCTATGGGGAAAAATAATTCCGTGATAGTGAGTTTCTCCTCAGAAACCATGGAGGCCGGGAGGCAGCGGCACGCCGTTTTTCAGGCATTCGGAAAGAGCTCAGAATCCCAAGTTCTGTGTTCAGCAGGAGTCTCCTTCAGGAACGAAGGAGAAATCAAGACCTTTTTAGATGAAGGAAAACAAAGCAAATTCGTCTCCAGGAAATGTACCGTAAAAGAACGGTTAAAGAAATGACTTACGTGGTTTTAAATCTAACATGACACGTTTAGGACTTGTGTACACCAAAAACTACAAAATGCTGGTGGGAGGAATCAAGAAAGCTACAGAGAAGTGGCGAGATACACGGCGTTTGTGGGTTAGAAGACTCAGCATGGGAAAGCTCACTTCTCCCCAGGTTGATAGACGGGATTAAATGCAATTTCTATCAGGCTCCCCCCGTGGTTTTTTAATAGATAAGACTATTCTAAAATTAATACGAGGATGTGAAGAAATTAGAATAGCTAGCAAAATTTTGGAAAAGAAGAAGAAAAAAATCATTTTCTGTAATTTCAAGACCTATTGTATAGTCGCAGGAATCAAGCCTGAGGATGTTGGTGGAGAAATTGACACATTAATCTTTGGAGTGGAATATAAAACCCAAAAATAGGTCTCCACAGGTACAGCCAACTAATCTGTGACCAAGGTACGAAAGCAATTGCAGCAAGCAGAGGAAGGATAATCTTTTTGACAAGTGATTTTAAAAAAACATTTAATCCTCACACTAAGTGAAAAACATAGAAGAAAACTTTTAGGACATAGGGCTTGATGAATAGTTCTTTTAAAAAAATATTTTTAATGTTTATTTATTTTGAGAGAGAGAGAGAGAGCATGTATGTAGGGATGACCTGGAGAGGGGCAGAGAGAGAGAGAGAATCCCAAGCAGGCTCCACACTGTCAGCGCAGAGCCCGACATGGGGCTCGATCTCACAAACCATGAGATCATGACCTGAGCCAAAATCAAGAGTCGAGAGTTTAACCGACAGAGCTGCCCAGGTGCCCCAACACTTTATGAATAGTTCTTAAACATGACAGCAGAGGGGTGCCGCCAGGCTGGCTCAATGAATAGAGCATGAAACTGTTTTTCTTGGGGTTGTAAGTTTGAGCCCCATACTGGATGTAGAGATGACTTAAAAATAAAATCTTAAAAAAAAAAAAAAGACACCAGAAACACAGCCTACAAAAGAAAAAGTTGATAAATTAGACCTTATCAAAATTAGAATTTTGCGGGGTGCTAAAACTTCTTTAAGAGGATGAAAAGGTGGTTCTCTCTCTCTCTCTCTCTGCCCCTTTGTCGCTCATGTGCATGAGTGTGATAAATAATAAACGTTTTTTTTTAAAAGAGGGGGGCGCCTGGGTGACTCAGTCAGTTAAGTGGCCAACTCTTGATTTCAGCTCAGGTCATGATCTCACAGTTTGTGAGTTCGAGTCCCTCAGCAGGCTCCATGCTGAACAGGGAGACCGCGTGGGATTCTCTCTCCTCCTCTCTACCCCTACCCCTACCCCACTCTCTCTGTCTTCTCTCTCTCTCTGCCTCTCTCTGCCTCTCTCTCTCTGACACACACACACACACACACACACACACACACACAAAATAAATAAACATTAAAAAAAAAAAGAGGATGAAAAGGCAATCTTCCAGGAGGAGAAAATGTTTGCAAAGCACATATCTGGTAAAGGGCTGTTATCTATGATGTATAAAGGACTCTCAAACCTCAACCCTGTGGAGAAAAAGGAACCCTCGTGCCCTCTTGGCGGGAATGTAAGTTGGCGCAGCCACTGCAGCAATTAGTTTGGAGGTTCCTCAAAAATTAAAAATATAATTATCATATGATCCATTAATTCCATTACTGGATCTCTGTTTACCCAGAGAAAACAGAAACGCTAACTTAAAAAGATATATGCACCCTATGTTTATTGCAGCATTATTTACAATAGCCAAGATACGGAAGCAGCCCCAGTGTCCACTGGCAATGGATTAAGAGGATGTGGTATATATACACACAGTGAAATATTACTTAGCCAGAAAAAGGATGAGCTCCTGCCACTTGTGAAAACACGGACGGACCCACAAGGTCTTATGCTAAATGAAATAAGTTAGAGAAAGACAAATACTGTATGATTTCTCTTATACGTGGAATCTAAAGCACAAAACAAACGGATCAGTGAACAAAAAGCAGCCTCAGACCGATAAATACAGAGGACAAACTGATGGTTGCCAGAGGGGAGGGAGCGGGAGGATAGACCAAACGGGAGAAGGGGAGTGAGAGATACAGGCTTCCAGTTACGGGGTAAGCAGGTCACAGGAATCCAAGACACGGCATAGGAATGTTGTCAGCGCTATTGTAGTAGCGTCGAATGGTGACACATGGTAGCTACACTTGTGAACATAGCACAACATAAAAAGTTGTGGAATCACTGTGTCATATACCTGAAACCAATGTCCTATGTGTCGGCTCTACTCAACACACACACGCACACACACCCAGAAACTCAATCCTAAAACTCCAAGCAGTTCATTAGAAAAGGGAGATTTTTGGAGTTTTAGAAAAATCCAAAAGAATGGAATAGACATGTCGCTAAAGAGGATATACAAATGGTTAGTTGAGCAGATGAAAATACGTTTTGTTATTAAGTAGCCATTAGGGAAATGCAGGTTCAGACCTTTCTGAGATACCGCTACACACCTATTAGAACAGCTACAATGGAAAGAAATGACTGTGTCAAATGCTGGTGTAGATTTGGAGAAGCTGGATCTCTCCTACATTGTGGGAATCTAAAATGATACAACAAGGCTTTTGAAAAAAAATTTGGAAATTTCTTTAAAAACTATACACTTAGCATATGACCCAGCAAAATCACTTTTCTTTAGGTTTTTACTTACTGTTTTACTCAACATGGGGCTCAAACTCCCAACCCCAAGATCAAGAGTCACGTGTTCTTCCAACTGAGCCAGCCAGGTGCCCCCAGAAATATCGCTTCTATGCATTTATCACAGAGAAATAAAAATTTGTCCACATAAAACATACATGCACAAGTATGTGTATGAAGCTTGTGCTCCGATGTACATCCCAAATATGAATGTGTGTAGCACCTTTTTTGGTAATAACTCCAAACTGGAACAACCAAAAAATCTTCAGATAGGCGAATGGTTAGACAGATTACGGTACATTCATACCATGGAATATTCTCTTCAGCAAGACAGAACGAACTGTTGATACAGGAGACAACTTTGTTCGATCGTAAGTTCTTATGTCGAGTAAAACACGCCACCCTCAAATGGCCATATACTATACAATTCCATTTGTACGGTGTTCTCAAAATGACAAAATTATAAAGTTAGATGACAGATGAGTGGTTGTCAAGGATTCAGAATAGCCATAGGGGGGAATACCCGCCTATAAGGGGGTAGCAGGAGGGAATTCTTCGTGATGAAATAGTTCTGTGTTTTGATTGCAGTGGTGGTTATGTGACCTACCTACACACGGGGACAGTAAAATGACATAGAACTATACATACCCTTTATAGCAATGTCATTTGCCTGGATTTGATAGCATATTGTAAGATGTAACCAGTGGAGAAACTGGGTGAAGCCTTTACAATTTCAAAATAGAAAGTTAAAAGAGATTATCATTGCTACAGGATTTCAGAGAAGCAAATAGTAACTTGACGATGAAGGGAATGAAAGATCTGAGATCAATTTTTGAACCTGTCTTTAGAGGCTGGGTAGGCTTTTCATGAGCTGATACAGAGATAAAAGATGTTTTAGACAGATCGACAGTCAGTATATGTTAATATTATTAAAGCATATTAATAACATCCAATTAGTCGGAAGAACATTTTAGTTCAGTGGAGGAACGTGTCTTTAAATTGTAGATCTCACATAGACTCTGGGATCCTTGTTACTCTTGTATTTTCACATAAATTTGTGAAACCCGAGAGTAAGAGAGAGACATAAAAGGAGAGGACGAAATTACCAGTATCATAAATGAGACATAATAGTTCAAAGGACAGAAGGGAATAATAAAGCAGCCTGTGGTTTTAAGTAAAACTAAGCCTGCATTTCATGGATTTAGGAAATAGAATCAGAGAAAAAGTTACATTGCAGTTGTTAAGGTAGGAGAACTCTAACATTAGCCAAAGGCACCGAGACAGATTATAAGTGTATTAAAGCTGCATCGATACCTGTTCTTTTACTCCATGGAATTTTCATGCTTGGTGATTATGTTTTTGGATGATCGCTTCATATTTCTTTCCATTCGACTGTAAGCATTTTGTGGCTCAGCGTTGCAGCCCCAGTTCCTACCCCAGTGCCTGGCAGCACCTTGTAAATATTTGTTGAATGCGCTCATGCATGAAATCAGTAACTTTGCAAAACTGTTGAAACTAGAACAAAAGTACAGGAGTTACAGGATGACAAGATAGGTGAGACGGGCACATTTAGTATGACGGCAAAGCTGTAGCAGAGCTACGTGAGATCGAAGCTTCACAGCTGAGAAATTCAGGATTGAGTTCTGCGGTGGTATGTTTCCTAGGGGACGCCGAGTGCCAAGTGGAGCAGCAGACGAGCCGCGAGGATGACCGCGGCAGTGCCTGCTGGCAGGGGGTACGGAAGAGCGTAGAAGCTCCCCCCCCCCCCCCCCCCCCCCGCTTGCTGCTGGCTGCTCTCTAGGGTGGTAGCTTTCTTAACAAGCCAGCACTTACATGACTCATTAGCTGAACCGAGGCCTCGAGGAGCCTGCTGCCCTGCGGCGTGCCGAATGCCCGTCCAGGACGTCTGCGCACACCCGCCGCCGCTGCTCGCGACTCGAGTGGCGTGGTCATCCGGGATCATTACGCGTTTGTGCTCCCAAGCCTGTTCGGGCTGGTTGTGCTTCTTATTTTAGTTACACGATTTAAATCATTGTTATATAAACTAGGGAGAAAAACGGGAAGAGATGATGTTTCTATGAAAACTTGAGTCGAATGTTTTGAAAAGATTAGATGAAGGGTAATTACTAAAAAATACTGCTGAATTATATGTAAAAAAAGAGCTGTAAAATATTAGGGATAAATTATGCTTTAAAAAAACAGAAAGAAAAAGATTCTGTACTCAGAGTGCTTGGTGTTTCTTTAAGTTCTTGCTTACTTTTATTTTTTTTTTTAGTTTTTGTTAATTTTTGAGAGAGAGAGACAGGGCGTGAGCAGGGGAAGGGCAGAGAGAGAGGGAGACACAGAATCCGAAGCAGGCTCCAGGCTCCGAGCCGTCAGCACAGAGCCCAATGTGGGGCTCGAAGTCACAGACTGTGAGATGGTAACCTGAGCTAAAGTCCGACGCTCAACCTACTGAGCCACCCAGGCACCCCTAGTTCTTGCCTTACTTCTAAAGAAACTCTTCAATCTATAGGTCAATTTAGTAGATCGAAATCAGCAGTTTTAAAAAAAAAAAGCATATTAGATTGCATTACATCTAGGAAGGAGCGTTGTTCCGTGAAATTTTTCTTGGCGTTTTTTTCTTAACATATATGTAAAATGTGCAAAGCTTGAAAAACAAAGCTTAAGAAATTGAAACTGGAAAGATTAGAGTCACTATTAAGGACATGATTTACCCAAAAAGAAGAGGAAACTCAATGGATTCAGCTTTTCAAGCAAAAGCTTCGGTCCACCATCAAAAGATTGGTAAATGAATCCATATTTGTGTACTTTCTGTTAACATGAAATGTTTAAGGTATGTATTGATGGTTTTATGATATTTACTTTAAGTTGACCTTTTTAATTAACCAACTACAGATCTCCGTATCATGGGTAAGAGTTTCAGCATATTTTATTTTACCTATTTTCTTCTCGTGCCTCCTGTTATGTCTCTTCCCCCCTGCTGTCTTCGCCGCTTACTAGTGCGACCTAAGAGTCATTCCCTAGGCCTCAGTTTGGGTTTTAGGAAATAAGATTATCCTTCAGATGTCTTGCCGTTTAGCAGTGCTAATAATAGTGCCAAACTAATAAAATAAATTCTGTCTTGGTGTTTGTCCACCTCTGCTTTTAGTAAATAGCAGACATTCCGTTTTCTTAGATCTTTTTTTCTTAAGCACTGAAATCTCTCTCTTGCAACCTTAGGGGGCACCGTTCACATACACTGTGATGCACGGGGCGTAAGAACAGTGACAGTGCTCACACCCACCACTTGATTCTGGATCGAAAAAATGTTCAGATTCCCGAATGTTCTTTTGTATTTGGGCATTAGTGAATTATTTTAGGCTGTCTGTGGGTGACGGGTTTGGGGATGAGTGTTTTGGGTAAGATAACAATTTATAATTCTTGAGATACCAAAGTATTTTTAGTCCCGAGCATCTGCTGAAGCAGTACCATTGTCTTCTGTAAACAAGCCGGTAAGGAGCCCAAAGTCATGGTGGATTTTGAGAAGAGGTGAAGATTAAAAGGGACATTGGTGTGTAGCTGAGAGTGCCTGGGAGTGAGAGGAGTGGAGTGAGGAGATGAAAATCCCACCGAGAGGCAGGCAGGCGGCGCCAGGGAACGGTCGCTGAGTTGGGCCTTCCCCCCGTGGGACTCGATACACCGGCGGCGTCCGGGAGAGCCTCTACAGAGAGCTGCTCCTCCGGAATGTTACCGGACCTCAGTTCACTCATATACAGAGGATGTGTGTGGTTTTTTCTTTTTTAATGTTTTACTTATTTTTGAGAGCAGGAGAGACAAAGCATGAGCAGGGGAGGGGCAGAGATAGAGGGAGACACAGAATCGGAAGCCGGCTCCAGGCTCTGAGCCGTCAGCACAGAGCCCGACGAGGGGCTTGAACTCACAGACTGTGAGATCATGATCTGAGCCGAAGTCGGCCGCTTAACCAATTGAGCCACCCAGGCGCCCCACAAAGGATGTGTTTTAAAAAGCTGGTTTGTAATTGAGTCGTTCTCAATTGCCTTGCTAATGAGACCTAGACTAGCCCATAAGATCCCGAGTAAAAAATTACTCCACTACATACAGATAGCGTTAGCTGTGAACTCTAGGTCCCGGAACAGCGTTTCTCCTTTATAAAGAAAGGGCTCCGGGGCGACTGGCTGGCTCGGTTGGAGGAGCATGGGACTCTTGATCTCGGGGTCAGGAGTTTGAGCCCCATGTTGAGTGCAGAAATTACTGAAATGAGAAGAAGAATGCAAAATAGAAACTCCGTTTGAAACATAATTTTGAAATAATGTGAATTTTTACTTTGCCTTTTCAGCTCCTTTTTATGCTTCCATATGCTAATGTTTTCTATTCTTTTCTACCTTCAAGAACCCCGTGCTCCCATCCCTAGCCCCTGAGTCCAGGTCAGCTAACCTGCATTTCTTTTATAAGAGTATCCACTGGCCTCTTTCACACTAATCAACTCCTAAATGAGGTGTTAAAGTAAAGCAGTTGAATTGGATTACTTTATGCTGAAGTGTGAATGACTGACAGCCCCACAGACTTCCCAGAGATCATTTTCTTGGTTTTTTTTTAAGGATATTCTTTTTAGATTATGTTTTATCTGGTATTTCGGACAGAGGACCAAATAAAGTGAGCATTTGAGCTTTGTGGGAAAAGCTGTCTTCTTTCGGATCTAACTGTGCCATGACTGGGGAGTGCAGGGGAGGGAGAGATGGTGTCCACCCTCCCCCGGTCCATCTGTGGAGGCCTAGAGAACCTGCTAGCATTTCAACCTGCCTGTTAGAATGTGCCGAGTATGTATATCAAGAGTGGCAAGTAGGAGTTTTCTTGTCCTTCCCATTGTAACAAAATCCACCGCGTGGGTGAGGCCTCGTGTCACTCTGGATAGCTTCATCTCAGTGCAGCAGCCTTTTGCCCCCCTTCCTGTTCCTGGAGTGAAGACGATGACTTTTGCAATAGAGGAGAAGGGGGTCCCTCTCTGGGTAGCAGCCCATGTGAGTTGGTGAGCTATGGGCCGCCTGCTTCGCAGAGGCCCTGCGGACTCTCTTGGCTTGTGGGGGGGGCGAGTGGTTGGTGCTTGGTTATTACACTACCAGGGTCCTGCCCCTGCAAGGGTTACCTTTCAGCAAACACTTCTTGGTTGGCAGGGATTGTCCAGCTGTAGCTCCAAGACCTGCTTAACTGATTTATGAAAGGCCAGATGAGCGTAAGAAAGGTAGTTGAGAGGCATTACTGCACTCAGCGTCAGCAGTAGATGGTGAGCTGCAGAGACCTCCTGTAGGACGTCCAGGCAGGAGATGTAAAATTTGATGAAGGCAAAAGAGGAGAGAAAGAGACACTTACCGATACCTACTGTATTCCAATCACATTCATCATTGCTTCTAATATTTTCTCACCAAGTAGAACTTGTATAGTCCAGTGCATTCAAAACTCATTTGAATTTCATATTTTCTCGTGTAATGTATTCTCGATTGTTTTAATACAAAGCGTCGTGAGTTCTTATTGAATAAAATTGGTGCTCTTGAAAGATGTCGCATGTTTATCCTGTGTCGTGATGTCTCCCCTGGCACAGCTGCCTGGTGCTCCAGGCCGAGAACTAGTCTGAGAGGCACGGGCACGCTTATCCTCACAGCAACTTGGTGACGGAGACACTGTCATTTTACAGACGAGAAAATTAGGGTTCGAAGAGGGAACGAACTTGATTTCACTGCTTCCGAATGGCAGCGTTAAATTTCTCCCCTAAACTCTTGCCTCGTATGGATTTTGTGATTCTGAAAACAGAAAAACTAGCAATAGAAATAGGGTGCTTATCTAAAAGTTAAGAAAGGTTTTTGGTTCTGTTCCAAAACTAATTTATTGACTTTCAAAGAAATCTTTGTAAAGGTCCGTTATAGATGTCTTGTCTTGCATTTCCACGTATGGCGAGTTGAGTTAACGTTGGGAAAAGGTACACACAAATTTTTAAAATCAGACACTTGGCTGCTTGGAGACTTGTTCTAAATACAAAGAGTTATTAACGGGGTAATGCCCTGGAGGCCTCTCCTCTGTTCTAGTGCACTCTCCCATGTGTCTGGACATACTTGACTTCTAAACACAGAGTCTTTGTCACCAATTATTCGTCTCCTCACGACACTGGAAACAGGCCGTTTTAGTTTGCTGCCTCATTCAAGCTCCCCGTACCTACCACTTGCATAAATGTGTAACTTGGCCACGATGTGTACTTGTGAGCCAAGAGCTCAGATTTTGATGTCCGCAAAATCCGGTTTTAAATTCTGACCCCAAAGTATTAGTGTAACATTGGGTAAAGAGCTTTAGCTCTCTGTGCCTCAGTTTCCTTTCTCTCTCTCTCTCTTTTTTTTTTTTTTTTTTTTTTACAAAGAGGGTAGTAATACCTACTTCGTGGGATTTTTAAAATAAATCTGTCGAGTCGTCTGTGATGATTACAGTGGAATGTCCTATCGGAATGCCTAAAAAGCTTGGGGCTGATGTTTGCCTTGTAAATTCACTTTAAGTTGAATAGATACAGTCTTCAGCAAAGAGTAGAAGTATATGTATTCTTATACATTTGGTGAGATTTACTTAACTACTGAGTCATTCCATAATTTATATGACCCATTTTTTTTTTTTTTTTGGTGATTGAGATTGAGACGGTGGAACCGTCTTCCACTTTGGATTGATTTTGATGGAGGAAGGACGCTGCATAATATGCGGCATTCAGCTCATCTCTTCTGTTAATTTGATAGCATGAAAAGATGTATAGATAGCGAATTTCCATTCTCTTGAAAATAATTTTACAGCTCTTGCACTGCTTCTGGATTTATATTGTTGCCTTGTTTTAAAGGAGGACTTTCCCCAGACAGTGTATGTTAATATTTAGAAAATTCCCTATCAGTAGGCTAGCACCGTCGTGACAGCCCTGTGTTCTGCTTCTACCTTGCTAATTGTTTCCTTGGGATTATTTGGATTGTGTCGAAAGCTTTTTGCAAATCCTCTTATTACTGAAGTCATTGTTGCCAGCAGGAATAAGATTAAAGGTGCTTAAGTCTGTAGAGTTGTTTCTAATTTGTACGTGTCATTTCAGTGCCATTTTAACAGAACTCTGTCTCTTGTCTCTCCCTTCTCCCCCGGTACTATCTCAAGTTAGGTCCGAGGAGCCAGGCCATTGGAAGAAATCTCATTTTATCCTCCTAATTATTATGCTGGCACTCAGGAGATAATTTTTCCCTTCATGCACTGCCAATTAATATGCAAATGGGCTGATAAATATTTATGCAATGATTTAAATTATGCAGGGAGTGCTTTCAGTGTGTTCTGTAAATGAATTGTTCGTGGACTTCAAAGTGCTGGCTGCTGTGCTAACGAGGAGAGATTTGCATAAGGCCCTAATCACACGCATACTGATTAAGCTTCATTATGGAAACTGCCAGCTGCAATCTTTGTTTCTATTTTATTACAAAAAGGGGAACTTTTCATGCTTCAGTTGCCTTGACAATGTCAGTCCTAGCTGGTAGGAGAGAGACTAAAACTCCTCTGAGCAACTGAAGTTTCCTTATTCAGTTGAAGATTGCTATGGTGTAACTGAAGTTGTATTTTGCTTCTCCCCCTAATCCACTTTCCACCTCCCACCCTCGTTCTCTCAAGAACATAGTGAAGATTTGTTAGAAATAGTAGTACCTTCTTTCACCCACCCCAAGCTGCTACCTGTTTCTTCCTTGCTTTGGACTGTCTGAACCTCTAGAAGATTTCACAGCAATGCTGGACTGCAGTGACTGTGTTCTAGGTGGGTACCAGCACAGTTCTTTCTTATAAGCTTTAATATGGAAATAGCGCGTGTGGGGTTGACTATGCATAAATGCTTAATCGCATATGCAACCAGCTCGGGGGAGGGGGAGAGGTGGATTGAGCAGAGAAGGAGGAAAGCATTTGCAAGGCAGGAGCGTACTTGAATTTGCAGTAGGTCCCTCCCTACCACCAGCTCTTCTGGTTCAGAGGACATTTGCTGTAAATAGTGTGGATTTGGAATTCAACTTGAACGGAGGACATTTTCGCTTTTTGGAAATATCTGTTGGGAGCATTTCACGTAGTCCTGAAAGCACTCTAAGTCTGAAACAAGGTATAAAGTATACCTAAATAGTATGTACATATTAATAAAAAATGTTTTACAACCTAATGACAGACGTCTCGTATACAAACCAAAGTGCATAGTGAAGAATGAGGCGGAGCCAGAGAGCAGGAAGGCTCCCCTGAGTACCGACGGGGGGTGATTGCCGTGGCCACTGCAGTGGGACTGTCGATCCGTTTCCAGATTTGAGACACTGTCACCTTTCCAAATTTGGGCAAATATCAGTCTTTTTAAGTTTTTGTTTTTTTTTTTTTTAAATCAACTTCTCTTCAGAAAACAATGTTAAGGCTGGTATTTCTCTGTAGAACAACAAGCCTTTTAGGGAGGGGGGGTGTGCGGCCTGATTATATAAACTGCCTTTGGTAACCAAGATTTAAAACAGATTGAGGCACTTTGGTTTTGAGACACGCTATGGCTCCCGGTGGCCCTGTTTTGTGTTGAGTTTTGTCTGTGGGCACAGTTCTTGGAACGTTCAGGTCACTCTGGTCACCTGGAGACCCAGATGATGTGAACTCTAGGACTTTGATATTTAAGGTTTAAGATGTTTGCAGGGGATATTTTTTTCTCTGTGTCATTTTTCTCACTTGAAAAACTGAGGCTCCCCCCCACCCCATCTCCTTCACAGTTGCTAAGGATAAAATTAAATGATAGTTTGGTCAATGTTTATATTCTTAGGCAGAAAGAATGGCCCAAACTCAAGGCAGTAGTAATATTTGTATAGCACAATAAAAACAACAATTAAAACAAAAAACTCCTGTCAAGAATTCAGTTCAATCCAGGAGCAATTTGTAGACTGTGTCTTAGACTCATACACAGTCAGCCCAGTGTGCCCGGGGAGTAAAAACTTCAAATAGCACTAAAAGAACTTACTTGTGTTGACTCTTTTACATCGACTGAGTTGGGAACTCAAGAAAGGAGAGGAAAATACCTCTTTAAAATATTTTTAGCATTGTACTTTGAAATTAGAAATTGTATCTCTGTTATTTGTGATTAGCTGTAACTACAACTGTTATTTGTAAGTACCTGTCATTTGAACGGTCTTCACATTGTCGTACACTGTCAGAGTTTTACTTGTGTGTGTACGTGTGTGTAAAGTCGTTTTGTTAAATATCTTTGAAGCTCTTTGCAATTCAATAGAGAATGCTTAGAAGATTCACAGAGAACACCTGTGACATAATTTTTGATTTAGATATGTGGCAATTAGGGTGTGAATTGCACAAGGACAGGTTCCTGACTTGTTAAGAATTATGCCTACTTCTTTGTATAAAAGATATGTGGGAAAATTGTTACCCTTTTTATGAATGTTAACTGGCTCATATCCTTCCCACTTTTATTTTTAAACATACATTCTAAAGGAAGCATTTTGGTATGTTAACATTTGTGGTGATCTTTGCTGACTTTCATAAGATTTTGGCTAAGTCATTCAGAAAGCTGATTCTCACTAAGTTGTACACCTGTTCCTTTCAAACCTTAGTATGCTTTCAGCGAACATTTACAGTTTTCTGGACAGTAGGGGCAAGGAAGTTGTAGAACTAGTCTCATTTATGACCACAGAAGACGAATTTGAATCCTTCAAACATCTGAAGAAAAAACCAAAGATATGATAGAACTGCCTAAAACCGTAAGACCAGCATCTGTTTCAAAAACTTATTAGAAAAACTATTACATGGCTTCCAGGCTGGGGATGAAATTTATGACAGGACTCTTGACTATTTCTCATCACGTATGCATTTGGGGAAAGCAACTATGGACAGCAAGGTCGCGACTTCTGGTGATTATTTTGATTTCCTAGTTAAACATTGAAGCGGATGACAAAGTGTACTTTTCAATAAAAGAATCAAATATCACATTGTTTATTTATTCTCAACTAATAATTAGAGTTAATGATTCTTAGCCCAGTAGAGGAAAAGGGGGAACTTGCTGGATAGTAAACTCATTTCATTACAAATATACTAAGTTTGGGCTTACAGTAGAACTAGAATAAGGTAGATATTAAATATATATTGAGTCTTTACTCTGTTGAAAAGGTGGAAGGAAAGCGAACTTGTTCTTGTGTCTGGCATATCTTCTGGAATACCTGACAGTGCTTGAGGAAAACTTTTTACTATGGAAACCTTCATTAAAGAGCTAACCCTTAAGGAAATACACCCATGTCAGCAGGTTCATATGCGACATCAGATAGGTAGTATCATTTTTAGTTGGGCATGGCTGTGATCCAATTTTGAAATTATTAGGTGTATCTGTTATGCCTTGTGGTACAACTTCTTCTAGTGGTTTATGATCGAGGTATGAATTTGACATATGCTTACTTTGCCACCTGGTTGGTTTGTCCGGACGGGGGGTGGGGGGGGTAATGGGGATACTTTTCTTAGACACCCTTTCCTTTGATTCTGCTAGGTCGCTAGGTCGAGTTACTGCCAGTCTTTTATGAAGATTACCAACGGATCGTTTTAATTTGATTAACAAACACCTTTGCTTATGGAAAAAGACATTTTTGAGAATAACGTGTTTTGCCTTGTAAGGCGCATCGCCCCGGCTTTGTTTCTTAAACGTATTTTACGCCGCATATTATATTTACAATCCTTTTACGTGTCAAACTCTATTATAATTTTTTCAGGTTAGATTTCTGTTGTCTTTGTTAGAAGAATGTTAAAATTCTTTAGATAGACCATTAATTTGTGGATCACTTCAGCGTTAAGGGAAATCCCGAATTTCTTTCAGATAAAACTTCTACTATAATTTCCAATGTTTTAATGTTGACACTACCTGTCTCTGAACTGTGGGACTGTAACATGAGTCAGTATTCTCGAACCTTTCCTTTGCCACAGTTTTGCCTCCCTAACCACATCCCCAATTTTTAAAAAACCTCATTCACCTCTGATTCATTGCAGACTCAAGAATGAACAATCCGTCAGAAAGCAGTAAACCATCTATGGAGAGTGGAGATGGCAACACAGGTAAGGGGTCCTCCCCAGACCCGCTTCTTAACGGGATCCAGCAGCGTTGCCAGAAGAAACTTTCCATTTAACTGTGACTCCTGTTTGGCCAAGAAAAACCAATCTGAGTATTGAGTTGTCAAATATAATTTAGTGCTGGCAGGAACCGCGACTGGAACCGCGATTGTATTTGTTTAAGATTATTTAATTTCTTCAGATTGCTTCATCTTTTTGTTGCTGTTTATCAGAGACACTCTCAAGTAGTTGAGAGAATAGTTCCTCAGGGTCAGGTAGTTCTGGGTATGAATTAGGGATTTGTCACTTCGTGGCTTTGGATTTTAGGCAGTTTCCTAACTTCATTCAATTGGGATAATATATTTCATAGGTCATTGTGAATGTCAAAAGGAAATGGATTAAGCACAGTGCCAGCTACACAGTAACCATTCAGTAAGACCTGGCCCTTGTTACAGGTGGTAATCAAAACAGTGAATCTTACCCACCCACCCCCATTCGGTGTAAATTGCATTGAAGTTATGCTAAATGTCCGTACCTAGGTAGTTAAAAACACATACCTATTTCTAATATGTTCTTCTATTTGGTAATTTTTTTAAATTCATACTTTATGGTGGATCCGTATAGAATGTCTCCACAGCCCACACTCTTTAATTTATTACATTTACCCACGTGTCTTTATCGTCCGCCACAGATGTACAGGGACTTCCCCGGTTTCTGGTAGAGGCATAAATTAAAACACTCAACCATGTAAGAAGGGAATTGTGGGCAGGAATACACAGAAAGTAATAGTTTCTAAAGTAAACGAGGTGTTTCATCTGCAGAGAGGGTTGCCTCTTTGACCATCATTTGAAAAACTTCCTACTATGGGAGACAGTAAGAATGCGAGTCACCCCTGGAAACGGGCTGTCTTTGTCTCCCACCCCTGCTGGCCACACCGTCGTTTAATTTGAAGTAGATGAGCCGAACCTGCCTACAGGTTCCTGCGGTTCCTGCCTACATAGCTTTCATTCTAAATTGTTCTATACCCGGAGCTACTTGTTAATCTTTTAATCTCTAAAGGATACCTGTCTTTTTATGTAGAACAGCCGTGGGACTTCCTGTTGTATTGAACCTGTCACTCAGAATACCCTGAGGCTAGCCAAGTAGACTGCTGGAGAGCACCTCCTGAGGAGGAGCCTTCTCTTCTGTCTGCATCGTCGGCCACAGTCTCGTTTTTGTTGTTTCTCGGTCCTCTGGGCCCTGGCTTGCTTACTTTGTCGCACGGGTCCACCTGCCAGTGCTTTCGCCGTCTAGCTTAAGCGTGGGACTTGTTTGCGGAGAAGCGAAGCAGTCGATCTCCGAAGACATTAGGAGAGAGTGTGCAAAGCACTGTAAAGAACAGCTTCAGGGGTGCCTGGGCGGCTCATTTGGTTAAGCATCTGACTCTTGATTTCCACCCAGGTCATGATCCCAGGGTCATGAGATCGGGCCCCACGTCTGGCTCTGCACTGAGCGTGGAACCTGTTTAAGATTCTCTCTGTCTCTCTGTCTCTCTCTCTCTGTCTCTCCTTTCCCCTCTCTCTCCCCCTCTCCTTCTCTCTCCCCGTCACTCTCTCCACTCATGCTCTGTCTCAAAAAAAGCAAAGAATAGCCTCGAAGAGGCACGTATTTCTCAAGGAAGAGACACAGACTCAGAATGATTGGAGAGCACTGAAAAGGTCTCGTCTTCATCATCAGACTCCTTGCGAAACCACCACTAATAACAGACGTTTCAGTAGCTACCATTTAGTGAGCAACAACATTTAATAATCCCCCGAAGGCATGTTTTTAAAAACCTTGAGCACTGTACCTGTTACCTGACTTCAATTTGGGTTCTTAATGACAACCCTGTAAGTCAAGGAATGGGAAATGGAAGCACAAAACCAGTCAGCAAATAAATGCAGGGTGAGGATTTACAGCCTGTGTATGGCTTCTCCCATGAGTTGCGGTAAAATAAAACAGAAAACTTAAGCATTGCTTTGTATATTTTCAGGATTAAAACTATTTTCAGAGCTATATAGAAGATAAATTCTAGCTGTAGCAGTTGCTAAAACAGTCTCATGAGTTTCTTGCCTTCTTTCTTTGCAGTGCATGGTGGACTCATAGAACTGAGTAGTATCAATATAGAGTTTTACTTTTCGGTGTCTCTAAAACTCAGCATTTGTTGCCTTTGTAAAGTTGCAAAGGTCCATGTTACGGACCTTTACATGGACTTGAGGATAACTAAAATCCTGAATGTCAGTTTCTGAAATGTTAAGGGCCTATCGCTATGTCCTTAGTATCTCCTGCTGATGTCAGTTTGTTAGTTTAGGAATATAAAAATATATTTGAGTTCCAGTTAACCTATTAAATTACCATGTTCACTATATTAGATATAGAATTATAGATTATTCAGACAATTACATGCTTACAATTTGATTTTTATTTGAAAGTCAAACAGACCTGCAGATTGTTTCATTGTAAAGGATATATGGGTTTTTAGTTTTTGCTAGTTGAATAAGAAGTAAAGTTTTTAGTGGAAAGAACCACTGAAAATATAATAATAACTAAACTAGCATTATAATAAATTAAAATAAAACTAAAGCCTCACATTTTCTTGGATTCGAAATACCTTTTTTTAATGTTTGTTTATTTATTTATTTTTAATGTTTATTTACTTTTGACAGCGAGACAGAGTGTGAGTAGGGGTGGGGCAGAGAAAGGGGGAGATACAGAATCCAAAGCAGGCTCCAGGCCCTGAGCTGTCAGCACAGAGCCCGACGCAGGGCTCGAACTCACAAACCGTGGGATCATGACCTGAGCTGAAGTTGGTGCTTAACCGACTGAGCCACCCAGGCGCCCCTAATGTTTATTTTTGAAAGAGAGGGAATGGGGGACAGAGAGCAAGGGAGACACAGAATTCCAAGCAGGCTCCAGGCTCTGAGCTGTCAGCCTGGAGCCCAGTGCAGGACCTGAAATCATGAATCATTAACTATTTTTTTTGTTGAGGTATAACTGGCCTATCACATTATATTAGTTCCAGGGGTACAGCATGATGGCTCAGTGTTTGTATCCACTGTGAAAGGATGGCCACGTAAGAGTCTGATCTCCCGTCACCATATAAAGTTACATCATATGCAATATAGTGTCGTTGAATATAGTCATTATGCTGTAATTACATCCCCACGACTTATTATTTTATACCAGAAGTTTGGACCCTCTGGAGCCCCTTCTCCCTTTTCACCTACCACCCAGTCACCCTCCCTTTTAGCAACCACCAGTCTGTTCTCTGCATCTATGAGGTTTGTTTGTTTTCCCTTTCAGATTCCACCTATAAGTGAAATCATATGGTATTTGTCATTCTCTGACTTATTTCACTTAGCATAATACCCTCAAGGTCCATTCGTGTTATTACAAATGACAAGATTTCATTCTTTGTTATGGCTGCTGTGTATTCCATTGTGGGAATATGCCACATTTTCTTTCTCCATTCCTCCATGGATGGACACTTTGGTTGTTTCTGCATCTTAGTTATTGTGGACAGTGCTACAGCGAACATGAGCGTGCTTGTATCCTTTCTAATTAGTGTTTTTGTTTTGTTTTGTGTTTTCGGATAAATACCCGGAAGGGGGATAGCTGGTAGTTCTATTTTAGTTTTTTGAGGAGCCTCCATACTGTTTTCTACAGTGGCTGTACCAGTTTGCATTCCCACTGACAGTGCTCTAAGGTTCCCTTTTCTGTACATCCTCACCAACACTTGTAATTTCTTGTCTTTTTGATAAAAGCCATTCTGACAGGTCTGAGGGGTATCTCATTGTGGTTTTGATTGCATTTCCCTGGTGATGAGCGATGTTGGGCGTCTTTTCATGTACCTGTTGGCCATCTGTATGTCTTCTTTGAGAAAATTTCCCGTTGTTATCAGATTGAGTTTTTTTTTCATTATTGAGTTGCAGGAGTCCCTTGTATATTTGGCATACATTGACCATAGATGCATGGATTTATTTGGACTCTCCATACTGCTCCGTTGATCCGTGTGTCTGTTTTTATGTCAATACCATACCGGTTTGATTATTATAGTTTCGTCATCTAGTTGGAAGTCAGGCAGTGTGATGCCTCCCCTGTAGTGTTTCTCAAGACTGCTTTGGCTGTTCGGGCTCTTTTGTGGTTCTGTACACATTTTAGGATTGTTCTCTTTCTGTGAAAAACGTCATTGGGGTTTTGATAGGCCTTGCGTGGAATCTGTAGATCGCTTTGAGTACTATGGACATTTTAACAATGTTCTTCCAATTCATGAGCACGGGAGATCTTTCCATCTATGTGTGTCCTCTTCAGTGTCTTTAATCACTGTCTCGCGGTTTTCAGTGCATGGGTCTTTCATCTCAATTAAATTTACTTCTAGGTATTTTATTCTTTTTGATGTAGTTATAAATGGGATTGTTTTCTTAATTTCTCTAATAGTTCTCAGTTATAAAAATAAAACAGATTTTTATATATTGGTTTTATATGCTGCTATTTTTCTGAATTCAGTTATGAGTTCTGACGGTTTGGGGAGGAATCTAGGGTTTTCTGTATATAAAATCATGTCATCCCCAGATAGTGGCAGCTTGACTTTGTGTCCAATTTGGATGCCTTTTATTTCTTTTTCTTGGCTCATTCCTTAGGCTAGGACTCCCAACACCATGTTGAGGAACTTTGGGTATGTTTATGGACCAGCGAGAAGGAACTACAAGAGAGAAAGAGGCTGAAGACAGAAAAACAATTGATAGAACTAAGGTAGGGGAAAGGGCTAGGATCCAAAGAACAGAAGGGAGGATAAACTTTGAAACTGGAAAAAGATGTACCTCTTTCTACAGCTGGGGAGAAGATAGGATTGAATAATGACAGAACATTGAGGTGGAAGGAAAAAGGAAAATGAAGAATAATTCAAATTAGATCGCCTCAGTTTTTTCATTTATCATTAAAGTAGTTCAGGTGGTTATTTAAGAGAAAAGCAAGGATGATAGTAAAAATAATGGCAGCAGTTAAATGTGTTGAAATGTTACTAGGTATGCATGGCCAGTCGCTTTATTAGGTATGTTTTATATCGTAATGGTTAAAATATTCCCAGAAGGTAAGTAGGATGCCTATTTTCCAGATAAGGGGACTTAATTTAGAACTGTTAATTTACGATCGTAGAGACTGTGAACCTTTCATTACTTTTCACTGTCTTACACGGCCTCAACTCCAGGAGCTTGAATAGAGTGAATGAGTTTTGACATAGTTACTTTCAAGGGTCTGGTATAAATAAAAAACAAATAAGCTTTTATTTCATTTTTAAAATTTTGTTCACATTTATTTATTTTTGAGAGAAAGAGCGAGACAGAGCTTGAGTGGGGAGGGGCAGAGAGAGAGAGACACAGAATCCGAAGCAGGCTCCAGGCTCCGAGCTGTCAGCACAGAGCCCGATGTGGAGCTTGAACTCCTGGTCGGTGAGATCCTGACCTGAGCCGAAGTTGGACGCTTAACTGCCTGAGCCACCCAGGCGCCCCCAGGCTTAGTTTAAAGAAAACAAATGTGTTGCTTCTCTAGCCAGTGGGTTATGTAACCTTTTCGTAGCCTAGCTTAAAAAGTCCAAGATCGTGAGTGAAGAAAATGGAAGATTGGATTATTTTGCCAAAATAATTTCCTCTCCACGAAGTTCTACATCTGGATAAGAGAATAGTAATGATATTTCTTACAGTGTATTGGACAAGGCTCCTGCCTTGGATATTCCCCGAGGGGAAGCAGTGGCTCTTCATTTCTTCCTCCGCCCAGCCCTCGGTAACCTCTCATCTGTTTTCTGTTTTTCTAGATACTTTATACACGTGGAATCGTACAGTATTCTTTTGTGTCTGACTTATTTCATTTAGCATATAGTCAAGGTTCATCTACGTTATAGCGTGAATAGCTTAGTAAGTTTCCGTTATCGTATGTATATTCCACATTTTATTTATCCATCTGTTGACAGGCGGCTGGGTTGTTTTCACCTTTTAGCTGCAGTGAACATTGGTGCACAAGTATCTTCGAGTCGCTGTTTTCAGTTCTTTGGGGTGTATAACTAGTAGTAAAATTGTTGAGAAAATCAATACAAATTTATTATCTTTACAGTTCTGGATGTTAGGAGTTCTAAAATTAGGGTGTTGTAAGGCCTGCATTCCTTCAGGAAGCTCTATAGAGAATCCACTTTCTTTCCTTTGCTAGCATCTGTAGGTCCCCTACATTCCTTGGTTTATGGTGTTTTCCTCTATCTTCAAAGCTAGAAGTGGGGTCTCTTCAGGCCTTTCAGTCTGTCCATCTAATTCCTGCTTCCATCATCACATCTTCTCTCTCACTGCCCTCCTCTTCCTCTTTTTTTCCTAAGTAGGCTCCACACTGGGCATGGAGCCCAGCATAGGGCTCGAACTCAAGACTCTGAGATCAAGAGTCAGACACTTAACGGACTGAGCCACCCAGGCGCCCCTCCCCTTCCTCTTATAAGGAGCGTTATGATTACCCGCGTACTTGAGCATAATCTCGCCATCTCAGGACCTTTAATCAGATCTGCGAAATCCTTCTGCTGTGTAAGGTAACTAACTGTTCACAGCTTCTGGGAATTAGGATGTAGCCCTCTTTGGCCATTGTTCTGCCTCAGACGACTTGATTCTGAATTATATCTGATCCACTGTAGTATAGATAGCAATTGAAAAAGTCAAAAAGTTGTAATAAGTTTTGTAAACATCAGGAGGAACAACCAAAGCATTTTATTTTTTGATGTTAGAAATATTGGACGAATTTTAAAGTCTTGCTCAGTTTTAATCAGCAGCCTTTTTTTTATCATTACCTCTGACAAGTGGTCATCTACCCTGTGCCTGGGCTCGTCCACTGAAGGGACTAGTAGTTTTTGTTTGTTTGTTTGTTTTTAAATGTTTATTTATTTTTGAGAGCGAGAAAACTTGAGCAGGGTAGGAGCAGAGAGAGAGGGAGACAGAGAATCCGAAGCAGGTTCCTCACTGTCAGCACAAAGCCTGATGTGGGCCTCAAATCCATGAACTGTGAGATCACGACCTGAGACGAAGCCGGACCCTCAACTGACTAAGCCGCCACCCAGGGCCCCGACTGACTGAGCCACTGCCCGGGGCCCCGGCAATAGTAGTTTTCGATGCACTTTATTCTCTTGTGTGGCCCTGTTGTCTATATTCTTTTGAATTCTGCCCTTAGGAGTAATACAGGTTGAATGATTTTCCAAATCCTTTAAAACATGAAAACTCTTCTGGGGCGCCTGGGTGGCTTAGTCTGTTAAGCATCCAACTCTTGATTTCAGCTCAGGTCATGGTTTTACAGTTCATGAGTTCAAGGCCCGTGTCAGGCTCTGCACTGACCGGGTGGAGCCAGTGTGGGATTCTCTGCCTCCCGCTCTCTCTGCCCCTCCCCCACTTGTGCTGTTGCTCTCTCTCTCAAAATAAATAAACACATAAAAAAAAAAAAGAAGAAAGCTCTTCTGGAAATCATTGCCATATTTTAAGTCTTCTACATTTACTTGACACTTATTTTAAAGTACTAATTTATTATAAAATATGATCATTTATTATAGAGTAACAATTTATACTAAAATATTACATGAAGGGCTCTCATGAAGTATTTACTAGGTGTGTTAAGCACTTTGTATAGATTGCCTCGGTTAATCCTTGTGACAGTGACATGAGGCACTGTTTTTCTCTTTTTGTGGATCAGGGAATTGAGGCTCAGAGAAGTTTGGTCACTTCACAGAGGTCACACGTATCCATAAATGTGAGCAGAGCCATTCTCTTATCCTTTTGAGCTGTGTTGTTCCTTAGGTTTTGTCTCCCTTGTGCAAGACACTGTAAGAACACCAAAGGGAAATGAAATGTTGCTTTTGTTCTCAATAAACATATCTGACCAGAAAATATGATGAAAATGTAATAGAAGATTCCTAAGAGGTATACCAGGGTCCGTGAGACGTCAGTGTGGGAGAATCTGTTTCTAACCGGGAGGGCCACGCAGGGCTTTGTAGAAAGTGAAGCTTCAGCTGGAGTTTGAGGCCTGGACAGGATTTAAATGTGATGGTAGAGTCGGCGTATATGCTCGGCACGAGGAAGCGGTAAAACGAAGATGGGAGCTAGATAGATTGTCCTAAAGTTCTCTGATCCCTTCAGGTTTTCTTCCATCATGTCATGTGATTCTAAATTTTTTTTTTTAACGTTTATTTATTTTTGAGAGACATAGAGACAGAGCGTGAGCAGGGGAAGGGCAGAGAGAGAGGGAGACACAGAATCCGAAGCAGGCTCCAGGCTCTGATGAGCCATCAGCACAGAGCCCAACACGGGGCTCGAACTCACAGACCATGAGATCATGACCTGAGCTGAAGTCGGCCGCTCAACCGACTGAGCCACCCAGGCGCCCCTAATTCTAGATCCCTTATCGTTAGTCGTCCTCAGAACCAGACATGTTCCAGTTCTTCAGACTCCAGTGCAGCCATTACTATTGGAATTATTTTTTATAACTAAGGTAAAAATAACATTAGATTTAAATTTTTAAAATATAAAATGTGACCTTCTTCGGATAGTATTTAATTGCTTTGAAATAGTAAAATTTATTTCAAAGCAACTGGCTTACTTGTTGATTCATTTGAGTTTGCGGCCTGTTAACTGTAAGTCTTTTTTCACCTGAGTTATGATAGAGCTACAGCTCCCCAACTCTGCGGTGTTTACCTGATTTTTTATTCAGGTGATTTTTTTTCCCGGGATAATGTCAAGAGCTTTTCACAACTGAAATTACCAAATAATTTATTAATGCAACCCAATATATACCTGTGAAATTGCGTTCCAAAAATATTCTGTCACAAGGTTCTAACAACCAGGGATGTATTTGTTCTGTGGAATATGTTAGCGCCATGGCCGATATTAGGAAATTATATTCGTAAGAGAGCTTGAGCAGACATCATTTTCTCCAAGATAAAGAGAAGGGTCCTTGAAAGACCAGGGCACCAGTAAATATACCTGCTAGTCTTCATAGTAACTGAAGAATTGTGAAATCTTGAACCAGCACTAGTTTTGGAAAACATTTCCAGATAAAAGACAGTATTTTCAGAGAAGCCTCAGAAATTCACTGAGGAACAGGCCTCACATAAAGTTCTCATCAAAATAGGAGAGCAGTGGCAGATTTCAGACTCCAAAGGACTGTTTTCCCTGGGAACTTATGTTTATCCAAGGGCCATTTCTAATATTCTTAAGTGTTTTTATTATTATTTTAAATTTATTACATGTTTTATTGTGTAGACTACATTCCGTACTGGCCAGAGTGCTCTTGTCTAAGCCTGACTGTGGAAATACCAATGTTGATTTTTCTCGGAGCTCCTCCTTGTAGTTCCTAAAGTTTTAAATAGCGGGCAATTCCATGGGTCAGCGAACCTGGCTGGAGCACTTCTAGAATCTCAGGTGGAGGATATACACGTCCTTATTGGTCTAGAAGCAACAAGCAAATGCCTGTAGTAAAGATGGGTCTTCCTCTGTTGTTTGGCTTGGTAGATATCGGTTACAGGATATGGCTTCTAGAAGATTCTGACCACTACATATTGAGAAACTCGACCTGACCCTGCCCTATTGGTGCATGTTGGAATTTCGATTTTTTTTTTAACGTGTATAAAGCAGGGAGCTATAATTACTGAACCTGTGAGAATACTAAGTGGCATTTGAATTAAGATTATTTTTTAAGTTTGTTTATTTATTAATTTTTTATTTTGAGAGAGAGAGCGCATGAGCAGGGGAGGGTCAGAGAGAGCATCCCAAGCAGGCTCTCTCTGCACTAGTGCGGAGCCTGAGGCGGGGCTCGAACTCACAGACCGTGAGATCGTAACCTGAGCTGAAATCCAGAGTCATTCTGTTGAGCATCATCCAACTCATGACTTTGGCTCAGGTCATGATCCCAGGGTCGTGGGATTGAGCCCCATATCAGGCTGTGCACTGAGCATGGAGCCTGCGTAAAGAGTCTGTCTCTCACCACTCTGCTACTCTCCCCAGCTCGCTCTCGCTCTCTCACTCTCTCTCTCAAAAATAAAAATTAAATAAGGAAAGAAGGGAGGAAAGAATGAAGGAAGGAAGGAATGATCCTTTTGCCAAGAGATAACCCAATAATACAGAATTTTAAGGTAGTATCCATTTCATTTTTGTTCACCCCAATAGAAATTTCGAACATGAATGAAAGGACTTACTGCTAAAAGGCCCCTTCAGGTACAGATTATGGGATTGTTTATAATTTTCTCCTTTGTCCCTTAGAAGGCAGTTTTGTTTTCTATCATGTTCATTTTTTGTGAGTATTTTTTTTTCTCCGACAAGTATGAAAGAATTTTCTAGCCATGTTATACTTTACATCTTACTCGAAGCAAGAGAACTAAACTCATTACTCTTTCAGTTAGATCCGTTGTGCGGACCTGTGGTATAGAGCAGCGGCAGTGGAAGCAGGGGTCAGATTTAATGAGCATATGTGGGAGGAGGAGGGGAGGTCGAGAGGGCGTAAAGGAAGCAAGAAGGGACATGAGTGCCTGTATCTGGCTTGGGATCGGGATAGAGTGCCATTCTCTGAGCAGGGACGGGCTGAGCTGCAAACTTGACAATGAGATGATGCCTTAAGTTCTGAAAATGTTGCGTTGGGGGTGCCTTGTGGTGCCTGCAGGCGGACAAGTGCACAACTGAAGCTGGGGCCGTGTCCCTAGGAGAGAAACCTGGCTGCTCATGTCGGAGCGGGGGTCCTTAGCAGGAACACACTGCTGGGAAGAGAGTGGGACAAGCCGGGAAAAGGACCGAGGACAGACCTCTTTCACAGCACCGCAAGGGCTGGCAGAGGCCGAGGAGCCAGGCAGGAGCCCTGCGCCGTCGGGGCGGATGGCCGTGGCCGTGTGTGGCTGTCAGCATTAAATCCAATGACGAATTCCATCATGCCGGCCATGCTCGTAGTGCCCAGGAGCCACGTGTGGGGAGAGGCTACCCTCTTGGGTAGCACGTACACATGACATCTCCGTCATTACAGAAACAAGCTTCTGGACGGTGCTTAAGCTGACTGCTGAGCAACCACGGAGCTCAGAAGTGAAGCAGAAAGCTACGTGCAGGGAGCTCATGTCTGGCGTGATCGGGTCCTGCGGGGAGGTCAGGACGGGGGAAGCTTCAACCGTGACCTCTGCATTCGACAGTTAGCCGTCACTAGGGGGCCTGTTAGGGGTTTTGGGTGAGTGGTAGAGAAAGAGATTGCCGTGGATAGAGAAGTGAATGGCTGAAGAAGGAGACTGATAGACGTAGGCCACTCTTTGAACAGAAACCGCGAGAGCGTGTGCGGCATAGTGGTTAGGAGCCCAGGCCGCGCGACCAAACCGTCGGGAATCAGGCCCCTGGTTCTTTCCCTTACCAGTTATGTTACTTTGGGCGAATTATTTCTTTCCGTGTCACAGGTTTCTTAGCTGTAGAACAGAGATAAATGATGATAAATCATTGTGTAGAAGCGATGTTTACATTGAAAGCACGTAGATGTATGCCCCAGCATGTGCTCAGTGATCGGCAGTATTTATTCTGAACAGGACGGTGATGGTGGGGACTATTAAATAAAGGGAAGGGAAGAACAGGCGAGGAGGTCAAGTACGGTCGTATGTTTAGGAGAGGAACCAGTAGGAGGGAGTGGTACGAAAAGGATGGAGGACTCGGGAATCAAAATTCCCAAAGAGAAGGGAAGCTTTAGGTTTCCAAGCACCGATGGATGAAGTAGCTTAGACTCGAAGGCCCCCTCACCCCCATTACTCGATCTATAGCACGGTGTCAGCAGCCCACTGGATGGGTGAGCCCAAAGGGAAGCAAGATTTGTATGGTCAGATTTGTTCTCGATTTCATATAATTGAGGCGTAGTGTCTACAACATAAAATTAACCATTTAAGGCGAACAATTCATTGGCATTTAGTACATTCACAGCTTGTACAGCCACTACCTCGATCTAGTTCTGGAATGTTTTCCTCACCCCGAAGGGAAACCTCTACTCATGGAGCAGCTGTCCTTCATTTCCTCTCTCCCCAGCCGCCAGCGACCGTCCGCCCGCGCTCTGTCTCTGCAGACCTCCTCGTGCTGGGTGTTTCCTGTGACGGAGTCATGTGCTGGGTGACGTTGTGTGTGTCTGGCCTCCTTCACTTAGCGTGATGCTTTCGAGGCTCATTCATGCTGTAGCATGTGTAACCTTCATTCCCTTTTGGGGCTGAGAATACCCCACCGTGTGCATGTACCGCGGCTTACCCAGTCATCCGTTGATGGACGCTGGGTTGTTTCTCCTTTTTGGCTGTCGCGAGTGGCGCTGCCGTGAACATTCCTGGACAGGAATTTGTTTGAGTACCTGTTTCCAGTTCTTTCGAGGATATTCCTAGCAGTGGAATTGATGAGACATTATGATGATTCTGTGTTTAACTTCCTGAAGGACCACCGAACTCTTTTCCACAGCAGCGGAAGCATTTTACACTTCCACAGTCAGCGTGCAGAGATTCCGGTTTCTCCACATCCATGCCGACACTTGTTTTCCGTGTTTTTTTCCTTTTATGAGTATCCTAATAGGTTGAAAATGTACTTTTTTTTAAAAGCTTATATATTTATTTTGAGAGAGAGAGAAAGAGGGGGCAAGGGAGGGCCAGAGAGAGAGGAAGAGAGAGAATCCCAAGCAGAGTCTACATCGTCAGTACAGAGCCCGACGTGGGGCTCAAACCCTCGAACTGCGCCATGACCTGAGCCGGAACCGAGAGTCAGATGCTCACCCGACTGAGCTACCCAGGCTCCTGAATAACGTACTTTTAAAGTAGCAAAATGCACTCGTTTTTCCTCAGGAAATAATATCAGAAACAGAATCCTTTCTCTTTTTTCCAATTGTGTTTTTGTGCATCTCCCTCTATATTGTGGTCAGAATGGCTTGTAGTGCTGAGATGAGCAGTCGCTAGTCTAAACTGTGTTCACATCTGAACCATTAGATTTTCACTTTCTTACGTTGGTGGTTGAGGCCTCACCGTGTCCCCAGACCACCGTTCTGTCTGAGTCTCCCCTTCTTAGCCATGCCGGAACGCTCAAAGCCCTTTGTGCCTTTCTTTGAGCAAATACCGTATTCTGCCTTTCTTTGTTTCAGGATGATGACTCCGTTCTTACTTGTGTTGTAATAGCTTCTTCATAGTGCTTGTCTTTGACGTTATGATAATTTTTCTTACCTGTCACCCATACCTAACTCTGAGCCGCTCGTGGTTTCGGTGTAGAACTTGTTTACCTTCGTAAGCCAAAGACCTGACAGAATACCTAAAATTGTTCATTTGGATTCCTGGATGGTAAACTTTCACATTATAGCGTCTTCTCCTTCTGGTAGGGAAATGTTTGATGTTTTCCTCCTTCAGATAGCCATTTCCAGTTAATTCCATGTCTTCTCCTTAAGGTTCAACCAAAATGTTGCCTCGGGAAGTTTTCCCTGGCGATGCCTTTTCTCTTCTCTCTGAAAGTCCTCTTTCTGTGTTCTGCTCATACCCTGTTGTTGACTACCCTGTCTGTCCTTGCAGTTGCTATGGTGTGTGTATCTTTTTATGAAACTGAAACCACAGCTGTTACTGGTACAGCCCTACCAGACTTCTTATCCCTTTTCCCCATCATTTTTTCATTGCATTTATTTCTATCTGATGTTCAGTATTTTTTCACTTTTATTGTCTCTTCCCCACACTGGAATGTAAGCCCTGTGAGGACGTGGATTCTGTCTCTCTTCTTTACTGTTCTGTCTCTTGCATCAAGAACAGACATGCAGCAAGAACAGTGTCTGCCACATAGATACTCAGTGTACTCAGTGAGTAGTTCTTGAATGAATGAATTAATAGGCCTGAGAACTAATTAAGAGCAAGGACTGTTGTTTTCACCTTTATCTAATAACCTCAGTACTTGACACCAATGCATAGTAAATGTTTATTGGGTGTAGCATTTATTCTTCCGGCAGGATCTTTCTTCTACATGATATCCTTGGTTCTCTTTAGTTTTTGCTTATACCTATGTAATTATATGAAAACAGAAAATGCACATAAACAAAAACAATAGTCTCACTGAAAATGGGAGACGATTCAGTCAGAACTTTCGCGTGCATTGCCATAACAATAGGTTTATCCTGTAAAGGTAAAACCGTTCATTTGAAAGGAGAAATTTCAGGGCGCCCGGGTGGCTCAGTCAGTTAGGCATCCAACTCTTGATTTCAGCTCAGGCCATGATCTTGTGGTTCATAAGATCGAGCCCCATATTGGGCTCTGTGCTGGCAGTGCGGAGTCTGCTTGGGATTCTCTTTCCCTCTCTCTCTGCCCCTCCTCCTCTCACACTCTGTCTCTCAAAATAAATAAATAAACCTTAAAAAAAAAAAAGAAATTTCTTGCAAATTGTAGAGATGGACAACCCAGTTGGTTAAGAATTAGTTAACGGTTTAGGAAACAGATGAATACTCCCTATATCTATATTCCAAAGTAGTCACTATTAGAATGGATTAAAAGTAATAAAGGTAGTATAGAGTTTTCAGATGGACCAGATTTTTTTTTATGTTTTATTTATTTTTGAGAGAGATCATGAGCAAGGGAGGGGCGGGGGTGGGGGGGAGACAGAGAATTCCAGGCAGGCTCTGCGCTGCCAGCACAAAACCCCATGTGGGGATCAAACTCAGGAACCATGAGACCATGACCTGAGCCAAAATCCAGAGTTGGACCCTTAACCGACTCAGTCCCCCGGGCGCCCCGCAGGTGGACCAGGATTTGTAAGAGGAGATCGCATACCCTGCAGGTTAAGTTCAGTTCCCCATTTCATTAGCCAGCGATACTAAATGTTGCTGGAAGCAAAGTAACCTCGGGACAGGTATAGTATATTTAATGTGGCTTCCCTTTGTCCCCAACATTCTTAATGGGGAGGGGGGGAAGCAGCTGCCTCTGACACTCTCCTTATAAACAGGATCTTAATCTGAGAATAAAACGGATACCTGCCCTTTTATATATTCAGGGTTTAGGTCTCCACTCACAGTAAATAACTTTTGATCCTCCTTTGAAACTAGGGAATACTTACAAATATTTTCCAGCATTCCAGAAATCTCAATTCTCTGTAACCCACTTCTTTCCTCTGATTTAATTCTGTTTTGTGAGGCGAGTGACTCTGATGCTTGGTCTGAGAACCACAGTAACAAATCTATGTCCATGCGTTTAGCAAAAGAATCTGAGGTCATGGACATTTTCTTTTTAAAGTATCACAGTTTCCTTTAGACGTAGTTGTATCCTGAAGAGATCACAAAAATATCCTATTATTGTAAGTTTTAATTACTGGCCTTAAAGAGTTGATCTATTTGGAAAATACTAATGTTATCTCTTAAATAAGGATTAAGTGTCCTTCCAGAAAAACTAGGTTGTATAGACATGAAGTTTTGGGGGGAGTATAGTTAGATTGGCCCTGAAAGTCTTCCTAAAGAGAGCAGCTTCCAGGCTGCGCGTTGAGTGGTAGCTGGGACTGTGAGGCACAGAGGAGCGGGAGAGGGCGTCTGCCCTGGGGCCCTGGTCTGAGGGCATTGCCTTAGCTTTCTCTCGGACTCCTCCTCCCTCCCCCCATTCTTCTCCTCCTGTCACCATTCTTTATTCCCTACGAGGTTATGTTCCTGTCCTGCCCCATTTGTGCATTCTAACGTTAGTGTCCAGAGGGGGTAGATTTCCATCGTCATTATGGAGAAGCAGCGATAGGAATAGGGTAAATGGGTCAGCTGTTCCCCCTACCAAAAAACAGATGTACTCGGCGCAGGTTCAATAGCAGAAGCTGGTCTCCTCTCAGACATCACTCTGGCGATGACCTTGAAGGAAAAATGGAAAGGAAGCCTATCTTAGGAAAAGCGAAAGTTGTTATCACTGGTTACAATACTCTTGATAGATAATGTGAAAAATCAAGATTAATGTAGCTACTATCGCCATTTTGATTTGTTTCCTATTTTGAGCCCCCCCCCTTTTTTTTCTGGCCAAAAGTTTTTATTTAATGTAATATTTCTCATAAGGTACAAAATTGGATTGATCCACTTTAAAATTTTATCTCATCCTAAAATGGGTATAACTGAAGCAACAAGTTATGAGGTAGAAACCAAAGGTTTGCGGCACCTGGGAGGCTCAGTCAGTTAAGCTCCAGCTCTTGGTTTCGGCTCAGGTCATGATCTCATGGTTTGTGAGTTTGAGCCCTGCTTCGGGCTCTGTGCTGACTGCACAAAGCCAGCTTAGGAGTCTCTCTCTCTCCCTCTGTGCCCCTCCCTCACTCTCTCTCTCTCAAAATAAACAAACTTAAAAAAAAAAAAACCCACAAAGGCTCAAATTTCTTAAACCCTCATCTCCTGCTATCTCCTTGTGAGCCTGACCGTAGCTGCAGTTCTCGGTTGGCCACTTAGTTGATATTCTTTGCTGATTAGTGGTGAATTGGACTCCTTGGTCACAGGATGGTCTAGAGAAAGGACAAGGAGAAGAGAGGCAAGGGACTCTGAATTTCAGTCTGGCCTCAGTCACTGTCCGACTCAGTAATTCCAGTGCGAAGAGTTCCGTGTATTTTTTGTTTTTCTCATTCGTAAACTAAGGAGGCTGGTTGATCCCTTTTGATGGTCCCTTTCAGTGTTGTGTCCTCCAAATGCCACACAGATGGAGCCACACAAGGTAGCTATTGAGTCTGGCTTCTTTCACTCAGCACAGTGTGTTCGAGATTGATCCATATTGTCCTGTGTGCCGTTGCTCAGTCTTCTCCCTTCTTACCGCCGAAAACCGCGGGAGAAGTGGCAGCTGTGCTGCAGTAGTGCATAGAAGGGACAGGCTGTTGCTCTGGGCTAGAGAGCTGGGAACTGTGGAAAGGCAGCGTTTGAGCTATGCACTCCTGTTACAGGGCTCTGAAAGCCGGGAACCTGTGGCAAGCTCGGTAGCGAGAACTCTTCCTGGAGCAAGGAAGCCTCTGTTTTTGTATATAATCCTTGAGTGCTGGTTATGAAGAGAGAAACAGAGCTTCCGGGGAGATGAGGACTCCCGGTCCCTTGAACTCCATGTACATTCAGCGGGGGGCCGTCCCTGGAACCGGTGCCTCCCTGGATGCCCCTCCCGGGGATTCCCTGTCACAGCCCTTACCATTCCCAAAGCTCTGCTCTTGTCTAGAACTTGTCTCCCTTTTTTCTGTTTTGCTGTTTTTATTTTCTGAAAACGCCTGCCTTTCCATTACTGAGAAAAGCGGAGCTGTCTGATTTGAACCCCACCACCTCCCTCTGGTTTACATTTTTTCTCTCTCCCATCTTCTTTTCATTTGCATTTAAAAAAGACTCCTTTCCATTATTATGGTCACCTCCACTTTTCACTCTTAATTCTGCGTCTTCTCATTTCCTCCAAGTTCCCGGAAGGATCTTCCACCATCTTGTTCTCTCTCCTCTCGTTCTTGCATCTTCAGTGTATCCCTTCCCATAGAACCTTCCCTCAAAATCTCGAGGCATGTGTGGTTTATCAGCCCACAGACCTTCACCCTCCACCCCCGTCTATAACGCCTTTCAGCTACTGTCTCCTCACCCCCACCACTGGCGGACTTACTAAAGGAAGGACCCCTGCTCGCTTCTTTGGCTCATTACCACCTGCTTTTTCCTTGGATCCTTGCCATCTGGACGGGTCTCTGAAACTGTACTGCAACTACTCTGTCACTCTGGGTGTTTTCCCGTTTTAACGTGAATGTAACTCTTAGAAACCTGTATGTGAACACGTGTGTACAGTTTAAACACTCCTGTGTCTACCGCTCTGGCCACGAATCAGACCGTTACCAAGTCCCGGGAGGCCAGTGTAGGTCCACCCTGGCCACAGTCCCTTCTCCTGTCACAAAGCTGACAATCATCCTGAATTCAGTGTTGTTGGTCACATTGCTTTTCTTTCCAAATTGTTTGCATCTGTGGATTCACTATCCTCAAATAATACTTAGATTCACCTGTTCCCACTATATAACTTGAATCACACTGTGTCCTGACTGGTTTCCTTTGTTCAACATTACGTTTTGGAGATTCATCCAAGTGAGTGCATATGTCTGTAATTCATTTTCACTGGATATAATATCTCATTATATATCACAAGTTTTCTATCCATTTTATTAGTGATGGACATTTGGGTTGTTTTCAGGCATTTGCTATTCCAGACATTATTACCGTAAGATAATTTTGTACTTATCTCTTGATGCATAGGCATGAAAGTCACCAAAGCTTACTTAGTGGTGTGACTGCCGAACTTATTCCAGTGTTACCCAGTACCGCCAGCAGTGTTTTTTCCTGTTCAAATTCACGTTAGGTACCATACAGCGTAGTACTGGTTTCGGGAGTAGAACCCAGTAGCACCCGGCCCTCCCAGCGCTCGTCCCAGCGGCGCCCTCCGCGACGCCCGCCGCCCGCGTACCCTGTCTCCCCTCCGGCAGCCCGCGGTCTGTTCTCTGCATGTCAGGGCCCCTCCTGGCTCGCCTCGTTTTCCAGCGCATTCGTGCTGCTTTGTCTGACTACCAGTTGCGAATGAGAATTTCAGTCTCACCAAAACTTGGTATTAACCAGCTTTGTAGTTTTAGCCAGTTTAGTGGGCGTCAGGTGGTATCGTATTGGGATTTTGATTTGTATTTACCTAGTTTCTGAGGACGCTGAACCTCTTTTCTAGTGTTTGTGCACCATTTATGTGTCTTTTGTGATATTCTATTCATTGGTTTTTTTTGCCCATTTTTTTCTATTGGCTTGACTTTTTTAATTGATTCGTAGGAGTTCTTTGTGTGTTCTGAATATTAATCCTTTGTTGTTTATATGTATTGCAAATATTTTTTCCTTTTCATTCTCTTTATGTAGTCCTTTGATGAACAGAACTTTTAATTTCGAAGTAAACTTACGTCTTTCATTTTTGGGGTCTTGATAAACAAATCCTTCCTTTTGCCAAGGTTATAATGATATACTTGCTCTTAGTTCGTCATCTGAAAAAGTAATAATTTTAGGCCTTTAGTCCTGCTGAAAAATTTTTTTCTTGCTTTCTTTTTTCTTCTTTATTTCTTTCATATGGTATGAATTGATCTAATTTCATTTTTTTCCCAAATGAATACCCAGTTACCCTTTTATGGAAAACTCCATCCTTTTCTCGGTGACGTGCGGCACTCTCTGACATGTTGTAAGTGTCCGAAGATACGTGTGGCTCTGTTTCCAGACTCTGCCTGGGCCTGTCCGTCCTGCACTATGCTGCCCTGTTCTAGCTATCGCGGTTCTGTGGTCACTCGTAATGTGTCAGAGAGTACAAGTCCTTCCACTTTTTTTTAAACATCTTGACCCATTGCCCTTCTACTTAAATTTTAGAATCATGGGGTACCTGGATGGCTCAGTCAGAAGAGCATGGGATCCTTAATCTCAAGGTTGTGAGCTCAAGCCCCACATTGGGTGTGGCAATTACTAGAAAAATAAACTTTAAAATTAATCAATTAATTAGTCAGTTAATTGATTGATTTTAGGATCAGTCTGTCAGTCTCTCTCTCTCTCTCTCTCACACACACACACACACACACACCAACTCTGAGAAGGAGAATGAAGGAAAAACAGAAAGAAACAGGCTTTGCAGTGAGTGTGGAGCCTGCTTGGGATTCTCTGTCTCCCTCTCTCTCTCTGTCCCTCCCCCACTCTCTCTCTCTCTCTAAGAAATAAATAAACATTAAAAAAAAGAACTTGCTGAGATTTTCATATGAAATTGCTTTGATTCCATAGATCAATTTGGAATGAACTAGTATCTTTACAGTGTTGAGTCTTCCAGTAAATGAGCATTTATTTGTGTCTTTATAATTTTTAGATAAAGTTTCATACTGAAGTTTATAGTTTTCCACTGACTAGGACTTAGTTCGATAGGTTTATTCCCAGGATTGTGTATTTTCGAAGTGTTAAAATTGTTAAGAAATGTCTTCATTTGGTGTATGAAAGCAGTTTTAAAATAGATTTTGTGTGCTGTAGTCGTATTAAGCTCTCTTATTCTAGAAATAGATCATATTCCATATACATAATCAAATCATCTGAGAAGAAAGTTTTGTTTCTTTTTTCCAGCTTATGTATTTTCTTTTCTTGCCTTGTTTTGTTGGCCGAACCTTCCAGTAGCTGGCACCCTTCTCTTGTTCTTAGTCTTGAAGGGAGTGCTTTTTACTCTTTGTCAAGTTAAGGAAGTTTCTTTCTCTTCCTATGAGTAGAATTTTTATCATAAGTGGATATTGAATTTTTTGAATTCAGTCAGGAAACTTCTAATTGAAAATTTCTAATTTCTAAGGATGTTCTTTATTCTTTGAGATGATTGTATGATTTTCCCCTTTAATGAATGTGGTGAATCACATTGATTTTTAAAAAGTGTTTACTTTATTCACTTACTTATTTTTAAAGGTTTATTTATTTACGGCAGGAGGTAAAGGCAGAGAATGGGAGAGAGAGAATCCCAAGCAGGCTCCACTCTGTCAGTGCAGAGCCCAGCGTGGGGCTTGATCTCATAAACTATAAAATCATGATCTGAGCCTAAATTAAGAGACCCTTAAATGACTGAGCCACCTAGGCCCATTTTACTTATTTTGAAAGAGAGAGAGCACAAGCAGAGGAGGGGCAGAGAGAGAGAAAGACAGAGAATCCCAGGCAGGCTCTGTCAGCACAGAGCCCTATGTGGGGCTCAGTCTCACAAACTGAGATCATGACCTGAGCTGAAATCAAGTCAGACGCTTCACCGACCAAGTCGTCCAGGCGCCCCACATTATTTGATTTTTTTTAACCCCAAGCTAACCTTGCATTCCTGGAATAAATCCACTGTAGTCTTTTTAAAATTTAATCTTTATTTTAAGCAGGCTCCACAGGTAATGTGAGGCTTGAACTCATGACCCTGAGAGCAAGAGTCGCATGCTCTGCTGACTGAGCCAGCCAAGCGCTGCCAATCCATCGTAGTCTTAATATTTTATCTTATTAGATTATTTTTGCTAGTACTATTTAGGATGTTATGTTATATGTTTGTGAGTAACACTGGCATGTATTTTTTTTTTCTTCTTTATACTCCTCTTTGTCAGGTTTTGATATTGAGATTCTGCTGGCCTCATAAAGTGAGTTAGGAATTGTTTACCTTTTTTCCCCTGCTCTGAAAAAGTTGTATAAGAATGGAATTATTTGTCTCTTGGATTTCTGGAAGCAAGCAGAGTAAACTTATCTAGGTTTTCATTTTTCCTTTTGGGAAGATTTTTACTTAGAAATTAAATTTATTCAAATGTTACGGGACCCTTTGGATTTTCCATTTCTCCTTGAGTCAGTCTTGGTAAGTTATACCTTCTAGAAAGTAATCCATTTTCAAGTTTTAATTTTCTTGGCACGAATTTCACTGGTTCATGATATCCTCTTTTACAGTATCTGCAGCACTTTCTTTTATTGTGTCCTTCTTCCTGTTATCCTTCAAGTATTTGCTCCTTCTCTTTTATTTTTTTCTTCCATTGTACCAGAAGTTGATAATCTATATGATTCTTTCGAAAGAACCCAGTTGGTGCTTCTGTTATGTGGTTTTCACCCTCTTTCATTAATTGTTGGTCTTTCCTTTATTCCCTTTTCTCTGTTCTCTTTGGATTAACTTCTTAGCATTTGATCCTTTTCTGTACCATTTGACAGCAGTAAACTACCGGTCCTTGTCGCTTTCTCTTGCCTGGCTCCTGAGACACACTAGTCCTGAGGATTTTTGGTCTCTTTTCGAACTGCTTACTCTCTGGTTCTCTTCGTCTTCACAGCTCCTAATGCAGGTGCCCTCCTGTCCTTCAGGCTTCTTTCTCTCCGCCCACTCTTAGCGGATCGACAGTTTCACTCTCCAGATTGCACCTACCACTTCTCTGTGAGTGATATAACCAGGGGACCGTGTCCTGGTCTTGGCTCGTCCACTAACTAGCTATGACACTTTGAACAATTCCCTTAAGATTCCTTCATCTGTTTCTCCACCAGTGAAATAAGGAGGGTGGGATTCGAGATCTCCGAGGGTCACCTCAGTAACACTGCCCCAGTGGCAACCATAGAATCTTTAGCTCTGGCCTGTGGCGTTTCCAAATGGCTTCTGGATCATTTGTCTTACGTGTTTTGGGATTTCTCAAACTCTGCATACCTTATGTTAATCTTCTGACGTAATTCACCTTCTCTCCCAAACTGTTAAATATCCCCAGTTCCTTATTTATGTTCCTTCCTGTTTTCTCTGGCACACATCCGGTTTGACTCCCAACCTCCCTGTCTCCCTGTACTACCATCTTCATACTCGAGTCTGGTGTGTGTGTGTGTGTGTGTGTGTGTGTGTGTGTGTGTGTGTGTTCTCTCTTCTTTCCTTTTAGCACAGGTTAGGTCTTTATGTTTTACAAGAAAGATTTCTCTGTGATAACCTCCTTTCTCCTATCACTTACCTTCTAGTGGAGCCTCAGAGTTTTACTTAGAAAAATACCTGCTTTTGCATCTTGAATCTCCTTTTATCTGAATTGAATTTATCTCGAGTTGATTGAATTATCCAAGAACGTTCTTTCGCTTTGCTAGCGTTGGATACCATGACTTTATGCGTCTCCCCAAGAGGTAGAGACAGGGCTCTTAACGAGTATTACTTGTAGGCCACCGTGGTAGGCTCTGTTCCAGCCATAGAAATCAGTCAATCTTGTGTTATATAGTGCTTTGTGATTCACAAGCGGCTTTTTTTTTTTGTGGGAACTTGAAAGTGGAACCAGTGTATAGAATTTTCAGGATCTCCATGAGAGTGAAATATTTGGTTCTGGAAGACTACCTGTATTGGTGATGTATTAATTAAGTGCCTCTCTCTTGTTTTTCAAAATCTCATCTCCTTTTAGCCGTCTGCATTTATGTAATATATGTTGAGCAGAGTTCTCTAATGGTGCACAATATGAAAATCTTAACGTAAGTAATGATTTCCTGCATGGAGATGGAGACAGGCAGCTAATGACAAAATGTGCAACTTTAAAATAATGAAACTTCTGTATGCGGCTCACGAAGGTGAACCTAATTAATTACTTTAAAAATTATTTCATACTAGTTTCTCACTGCTTGACACAAGTATGTACCCTTTTAATTTGATTAAATGTATATGTCTAGGTAGTTCTTTAATTTTTCTATTTATGTTCCCAACAATCACTGAGGTTTTAAGTAGGTGAAATATAGGGACACTCCTTGAATAACTATCTCATGGAAACCTTAAATAGTTCTTTTGAGTCATGTGATCTACCTCATTTTTCTCATTAAAGCAATACATGTGCTAGAAATCAGAGTATATAATGGCAGAAGATAGAAATACCGCTTTAGCGTTCTGGCTTGTGCGGTCCTAACTGGTGTGCTCTGTGTGTGCACACACAGGAGTGAGGAAAGGCAGATGGGTTGTTTGAGTGGTACAAAGTGGAAATTCAGTACCACATTCATGTGCCTCAGTGATTCTTGCAGGTTGCCGTAGTCTGTCATATTTTAGTGAGTACAAAGAATCTGGCTGAAAGTGTGGAGAGAGCCCAGATGTCCATCGACAGATGAATAGACGAAGAAGATGTGTACACACACACACACACACACACACACACACACACACACACACACACAATGGAGTACTACTCGGCAATCAAAAAGAATGAAATCTTGCCATTTGCAACTACGTGGATGGAACTGGAAGGTATTATGCTAAGTGAAATAATCAGAGAAAGACAAATATCAAATGACTTCACTCATATGAGGACTTTAAGATGCAAAACAGATGAATATAAGGGAAGGGAAGCAAAAATAATATAAAAACAGGGAGGGGGACAAAAATATGAGACTCTTAAATATGGAGAACAAACAGGGTTACGGGAGGGGTTGTGAGGGGGGGATGGGCTAAACGGGTAGGGGGCATTAAGGAATCTACTCCCGAAATCATTGTTGCACTACATGCTAACTAACTTGGATGTAAATTAAAAAAAAAAAAATTAAATTAAAAATAAATAAATAAAAAGAAAAAACCCTAAGAGTTCTCTGAATTAACTTACACAAAGAAAAAGTGTTTACCATAAGATAAATAATAAAAAATGCTAATTTTAAGTATCGTGTAAACTCCTCAGTAAATACAGTGTGAGAGTTTAGATCACATACTAGACTGCAGGCCAAACTCTGCCTGCTGCTTATTTATCTAAAAAAAGTTTTATTGAAAAAAAAGAATTCTGGCTATTTCTTAAATAATATCTGGATATTATTGTTTGAAAGAAAGCAATGTATTATATCCTTAAAAAATATTTCTGAGTATTAGGATGATACGTCTTTCCATAAATTAGTCAGTCCTATTCTAACATCTGATTGCAGCATAAGTGGTTAAAAAGCACAGATGCAACATTTCGAAGATTATAGTTACAGCAGAGCTTTTGCTAATTAGATATATGCAGCAATTTATACTTCGGAAACAAAGAAATTATTAAAACTAGTTTATCATGTAAATGGTTGTTTTTGCCATCAGATGGTCATGTTTTAAAAGCGTAAGTTAGGAATAAATCATCTTGTAAGGGTCACCGGTGAATTTCTTCTGTCCGTGCCAGAGATGGAGAAGGGGCGCCAGCAGAGCGGTCCGGGCACTTTCTGGAAGCCTGTCTCTGCCGTTCTTCCCAGCGGTGATGGTGGTAATGGTCTCTTCCTTCAGGCCCGAAGCACCATGCTTATTCCGACCCGAACACTGCACTCCCTTCCAAATCCTCCCACACCGTCTGATGGCTGGAATTCGTCTTTTATATTTTTGTTTCTCTTTCTTAAGCTCAGTGTTTGTTTATTTGTCCCGCCACCCTCCCTTTAGAAGAGAAGTCATTTTATGGTACATCTTTTTTCTTTTAAATCCCTCTCGTCCTCGGAGGGACTTAGGAAAGTGCTTCTACGAGATAGACGACCGATGCTGGTGACTGAAGTCTAGTGCTTTATTTCGGTGGAGTTTGTTTCTAATGGGTACGTTATTGTGCTTCCTTTCTAGGCACACAAACCAATGGCCTGGACTTTCAGAAGCAGCCTGTGCCTGTTGGAGGAGCAATCTCAACGGCCCAGGCCCAGGCCTTTCTGGGACATCTCCATCAGGTAGAATGCTCCGCTCAACCCTAAGGGAGGGGAAAAAACGGAGGCACGGTATGCTAGGGCCCGGGGAAGTCAGTTCCGCGTGTGGGACTGTCTACACTGATTAAAGCCTGTGCGAATCACACCTGATTGTGTCCTTCTGAGTGGTTCGGCCGGAATCCCAGGGCTTAATTGACTCTATAGCTATTGACCCCACAGCTGAGTGAGAAAGGAGTTCTTTGTTATGAATGGAATGTATATAACAACTGTGTTACTGTTTTTGTCACTGTGGGTCTGTGATGGCTCGCTGAAGGTGGCAAATTACAAAGTCATCCAAAAGGGTGTAGCCACCGTTGCCTGAGACCTGCAGCGTAAGGCTCTCAGTTCAGAATGTGTCTTCATTAAATGTGTCTTCGTATGTCTTCTGAGCTCATGAAATATGGTTTTAGACTACCTAAACTTTATGTAAAAGAATCACCTGTGATTGAAACAGGTGAGATTTTAGAAAGGTCCTCGAAAGCCCATGTGTTCACAAACTCAAAGGGATAGTGTGCAGGCCACAGTTAGCATCTTCTACCAGAGGGAGGCCCTCGTTGACAGACTTCTGCTCGGGGCATAGGTTTGTATTTTTGAAAGTAGAGAAACTTCTACATGAAACTTCTGGGTAAAATATTAAGATGATTTAGCATCTAAAATAACTTAAGAATATATTGTAGAGGAACAATGTTAGAATAGAATCACAAAGGATAGAAAAGAATAGAAAAGAATAACAAAATGTTATTTCCATGTTGATTTTTTTTTCCTAAAAACGTATTGTAGCCTCCGGCAAGTTTTCTGGTTTCTTAGAGGGATAACATTTTTGGTAGTCACTTTATGGGGCACATATCAAGTGTCTGGCATAAATTTGTGATGGTCCAAACGTATTAAAGAAAATCCCTGAAGATACATAGATGATCTGCAGTTTTTCTCCATTGGATCCAAATTCCAAGATGAGTACAACTCCTCCGTCAGCTACAAGGCCTCCCGCTCAGACTCACTGAACCTTCCGCATGCCCCATACCAAAGGACTTTAACTCCAGGAACTTTAGGGGCGCCCGGGTGGCTCAGTCGGTTAAGCGGCTCAGGCCATGATCTCATGGCTTGTGAGTTTGAGCCTCGCGTCGGGCTCTGTGCTGACGGCTCAGAGCCTGGAGCCTGCTTCAGATTCTGTGTCTCTCTCTCTCTCTCTGCCCCTCCCTGCTCATACTCTGTTTCTCTCTCTCTGAAAAATAAACATTAAAAAAAGTTAGAAACAAAGAGCAGGAATCCGTTCATTTTCGTTCTGAACTCTAGACTGAGCTCCATACCAACACTTACACTTAAGTGCAGGAGACCTTGATGTTATGTGATGTATCGAAAGTGGAACTCATGGTCTTCCTGTCAGTGGCACTACCATTTTTCCAGTCTCTCTGGTTTGAACCCTGGAATACTTCGTGACTTTTTTCTTTATCTATGTGCAGTCAGTTGCCAGGATCCTAAGTAGCACCTTGCAGTATGCCTCTCATGTGTCCTGTTTTTTGTGCTGCCTGCTGCCATTCTAATTTATGCTTCTTCATCTATTCGACCCTAATTTATATTCTTTTTCTCCATACAGAGTCTTTCTTTATTTTCAGGACATTGGCATTTTTGAAGAATACAAACTAGTTATTTTGTACAGTGTTGCTCAGTTTGGGTTTGGGGAGGAATACAGCATAAGTGGTATTGTGTTCTTAGTGGATTATACCAGAAGGCGTGTATGTCATTACTGGTGACTTTACCTTTTGTAATTAATAAGTATCTCTGGAGAGATAGTTGAGGATATATAAATATCACGTTAGTCCTCACATTCCACCCCTTGGAGCGTCCATTGACGACATTTGCCAGAGTCCGTTATTAACATGGTTGCCAAACAGTGTCCCTTATTCTAATATAATCATGGCTTTAGCTTTCTGAATGCATGAAATATATTTAGTATTATGACCGACTTTCACGTGTGGGTTATAGGACAGAGTCTGTATTTCAGCCAGCAGATTGGAGTTGCGACTATAAATGTTCTAAGGACTTGACACACACACACGCACACACACATACATGTATATGTAAGGTTTTTTTTGAAATTAGAATGAGTGGGTACTTCTGATTGTTTATAATGATAAAAATAATGTATGTAAGTAGCTCGTTCTTATGTGTTCTTTATATAATGGATGAGCGAAGTGTTTAGAATCTAAGTGTCCGCTGACTACAGACAGGATGAGGAATGTCTCATACAAGTGTGGCGCGCCTGAGGACGCTAATTTAGTGTGGGAAAATATGTCCGAAAAGAAATGTTCACAGCATTTTCTGGTAGGAAGTGGAGGGACTGTGAGCTTGTGCATAAAGTTTGGACTCCGTAAGATACTCCTCTTTGTATTCTCAGTTCTAACTCTGTGACGTGCACTAGGAGAGATTCTCGAAACACTTGCCGATGTCAGCCTCTAATGGTAGATGTCAGTGGTATTCTACTCGAACTTTACGTGACTGCTTTGCTTTTAGGTCCAGCTCGCTGGAACAAGTTTACAGGCTGCTGCTCAGTCTTTAAATGTACAGGTGAGCTGGGTTGGGGGATTATGGATCAGTTTTACTATTTTCCCCATACTTTTCTGATTTTTTTTTTTTTTTGGTAATGAGCATGCAGTAATTTTATAATAGGAAATACTTAGTAGTATTACCTTTTTTTTAAATTACCTAACGTCATTAAGATCCAAATAACGATAATCATCGACAATACATTAATGAAAATCTAGTTGATGTTATACCACTGTGAATGACAAAAGGTAAACAAGAGAAGCCTACTTTCAGAGTTGGACGTGTAAGTTTATTTTATTCTTATTTTGGGGGGTGGGATATGTAAGTTAGGTAAACTGTTGCTGAGTTATACGGTGATACCGCATACCTAAATACAAAGCCAAATACCTTCTAAATGCCTTTTTGTTTCCAGATGTCTTTTCAGTTGTCATTTTATAGCGTAGAGGAAAGAGCACTGGGCTGAGACACAGAAGTTTTAAGTGCGCATTCTCGCTCTGCCACTAACTCGCTGTCTGACCTTTGGCAAGTCACTTAACGTCCTGGGGCTCCTTTTTCTTGCATCGATTCAAGTGGGGAAGTTTAGAAGCCTGCCCAGGTCCCTCTCTGCTCTAAAGTGCTCTGCTTCTGAGGTCGTAAGAAGCCTCTTGTAGTTATTGATGGGCTTCATACAGTCACATTTTTAAAAACAAAGGTTAAATCTGGCTACTTTGCTGATACACAAACCACGCGGTAAAACATGCGAAGTTCAGTTCTTTTGCGTTACTCCGTAATTCAGTCAGTCTGCTGCTTCCGTTCGCTATAGTGTTTAGGTAGCTAACAGCAGGAGGAGAAAGCCGTACGCTAAAAGATTGATTTCAGTGTTGCTAGTGACTAAAGACCTTGGGTTCAGCGTTCCGGGAAACCCCGTGGAATATGGACCTAGTAACACATGGAAGCAAGAAGAGAAAAGAAAAGGAGATAATGTGACCTTCCTTGCTGAGGGAGAGGAGGCAGAAAATTGCCTCGGTTGCCATGGTAAACTTCCATCCCTCGGAGAGATGTTGGCAAACAGGCTGCGTCTCCAGTGCGGCATGTTTACAGTCCTGCACTGTAATTATCTCCCAGTGACTGGCAGAATTAATCAGAGCCTTTATGCTAATTAGCCTTGCTGCAGTCCCCAAAACAGGTGGTAGGAAATATGCAAATCTATGCAGCATTTTAATGCTCTGCATAGCCAGTTTTAATTACCATAAAATTTCCTCATAGTGTCCCTTTTAGGAGTGTGTTCTCTTTCCCTCTTGACTGCAGCGTTTCCCTCCAAACTTGTGTGTTGCTCGATGAGAGACGCGCAATTCGCTGGTATTTTAGATACCAGATGAAAAGTTGTGTGGGCCGAGTTGTCCGCTCTGAGATGACATACGAAGGAGTTTCAGGCTGGCCACCGGGTGCATCTCAGGATGCTGGGGTGGAGGGTCTGGTATAGAGATGGGTTGAGAATGTGCTTTCCCTTATTTCTGAACTTGAGATTCGGGTTTCTGAAAAGTTCTGTTGACTCGTGGAGGACCGGATCGTTTTTCTTCTCTAAAGTTGTAAGTGCAGCTTTGCTGGCTTTGGAACAAGAAGTCGATGTGGGTAGTTTCTATATTTTATTTTTCTACTTTTATGTGTTCCATATTCGATCGTTTCTTTCTTTCATAGATAGAAAACAACAGATAATAAATGTGATTTTTTTTTAAGGAAAGAGAAGGCTAAAAACTTACTACATTAAAATTAGGAAAATACAAAGATTAAGAAGAAAGGAAAAGGATGAAACCAGAAAACTCCTGACTAGATAAATCCATGTTGTAAACAAATCTTAAAATATGGAATTATAAGTAGCATTTTTTAATCAGTTACTTGAAATCTCTTATCTCCCCTCCCCCTGACCCCACCCAGTCTAAATCTAATGAAGAACCGGGGGATGCCCAGCAGCCAAGCCAGCCTTCCCAGCAGCCTTCAGTGCAGGCGGCCATCCCCCAGACCCAGCTGATGCTGGCTGGAGGGCAAATCACTGGGGTAAGTTTTTTCTGAGACAATTATAATAAACTTGCTTTGTGTCAGAACTGCCGATATCTGGATATCTGCTTAGAATTGTTTGCCGTAGCAGACAGGGACACGGTTGTGCCCGGCACTGTTTTTTTAAGGAGTTTGCTGCCCTGTAGGCAGCTCCGAACAAGGAACTATCTTTGTCATAAGTTTTCAGGATATCTCTTCTTACTTTTGCAGAAGTTCTAGATAAACTAAAGACTTATTTAAACCCGTATTTCAACTGTTGCTTCATCGTGCAGGGAAGTCATCCTCTGATGAGACCATTACATCGATGAGATTACAGTTGTCAGTTTAGAGTTATGATATCACCTATCACCGCAGAGTGGAAGTTAAAGAATGGATTAGCACCTAGAAAGAAAAACATTTTCTTTAGGTTACCCTGTCAGAATCTAAAATGAAGCCTCTGGCCTGTATCCTAGCTCTACAGTTTACCTCTGAGCCGATGACCTCGTCTCCCTGTGCCTCAGTTTTCCTTCAGTTAAATGGAGATGTTGTCTTTGTAAGGCACTATCTCACAATATTGTTATAAAGATTAAGAATAACAGTACTTGTAAAAAAAGAATGGTGCTTGGTCCGTAACAGTCAATAAGGGTCATTTTTGGCCTCTGTGAATATATTAAGCTTTTAACTTTTCAGCCGTCTTTGCTCTAAGACACCAAAAGTAGTTTTCCAGTGCTGAACATTTGTCTGTGAAGTTATTTTGCGGGTGGAAAGGCTAGGAGAGTCAACCCACACAATATTTTGTTTCCTTTATTTTAGTTAAGCATGTTTTGGAAGTTGCAAAACTGTTTGAATATTCCCTCAATGGAGATTAATATGTTTATTATATAAAATATTTGTAAACTTATGTATCTTGACAGCTATTAAGTTTTCAAAGGGTTTGATTTTGAGTCTTCCGTCTCTGATGTACAAATTATATTGGGCCCTTGGAGAAGGAGGGTTGTGCCACTAAGTGAATGTACATGCACTTAAGAATATATTTCAGGGTGGGGCGCCTTGCCGGCTCAGTCACTAGAGTATGCAACTCTTGATCTCGGGGTTGTGAGTTCGAGCCCCATGATGGGTGTAGAGATTACCAAAAAAAAAAAAAAAAAAGCTGAAAAAGAAAGTGTGTATTCCAGGGTTCCTTCTTGTCTGATCAGAACGTGCCACCAAAAGGAAGGCAGAGCACACTCACTACTTTGTGTTTGAAATAAGTTGCATTATGAAAGCGAGTTTAAATCTGCTCTAAGTCCATTTCCTGTTTTGGGTGATTAGTGTCTACAATAGTAGGAGACCCTTGGGACTCCAGGTTCATGTGGCTGGAGCTTCTATTAAACCTGGGCGTTCGGATTCATTTGCATGTAAAGAGAGCCACTGTCACCACCTGTTTCACGGAGATAATGTGTTGGAAAGGGGATCTAAAGTTGTAGAGACCCAGTGCTTTCAGTAACAGAACAGACGGCGTCGGGGAGGGGCTGTAGGGAGGCTTGGAAAGGAAACAAATGGAGCTCATATTCTTTAGTCATATCTTAGGACATAGTGGGAATGACGGAAGATGGCAGAGATTCATGCTAATGGGAAGCAGCTGGGCCTTATCAGTTCTTTCCGCGGTCACATCCAGCACCCTTGTTCCTCATTCATCTGACTAATCACTTGCTGTTCTGTTGGGTGTAAATTTCTTTTCATATCCTGTCAGCATTGATTCTTTTTTTTTCTTGCTCACTAGTTAATTACTTTTTTGCCTGAACCCTAGAGCCCAGGACAAGCTCGAACGATTGTTTAAGTCTGGAGTGAGGACCACCGTTTTGATTTAAATGTTCTGCTAGTTATGGTAGCTTGATTGCTGAGAAACGTCTTCGCTCCACACTCACCACGTGGAGTTGGGCGGCTGCGGTCTCAGGCCGCTCGAGTCACCTACCACAGAGGGGCTGCCTTGCTCTCGGGGCCGTCTCCCGCAGGCCTTTCCGACTTGTGTGCTCTGATTTTGTGTAGCTGACTCTGACGCCGGCCCAGCAACAGTTGCTGCTGCAGCAGGCGCAGGCGCAGGCGCAGCTGCTGGCCGCCGCGGTCCAGCAGCACTCCGCCAGCCAGCAGCACAGCGCCGCCGGGGCCACCATCTCCGCGTCCGCCGCCACGCCCATGACGCAGATCCCCCTGTCGCAGCCCATCCAGATCTCACAGGTGGGCCTCTCTTCGGGCGGGGGCGGGGAGTGAGGGACCAAAGGCAGGTTTTCTTCAGTTTGAAAGTCGCTTTCCGATCGTTAGTGTGGCTCCTCAGAGGCCTGAGAAGCGCGACGTCAGTGAAGCGTGCGGTGGCCTTCCTTAGCGCCGAGCTAGAAATAACACATTTGTTTGCTTGTTTGAATGGATATTATAAACACGTAACTGATTATTTGAATAACTGTTTATAGTAAGTGACAATTCCCGAATAATGAGTTGGCATATTTCTGAAGCAGGGGATTACTGTATTTATTTTAATTAGCTAATTATGGCAGGCCTGGGTTCTTTCATGTGCTCTGCAGTGAGTGTTGCCGCTCACGTGTGAGGGAGACGGCGCGCCGGCCCCCTGCTCCGCGGCGACTCGCCCGTGCCCAGCCGCCTCAGGACGGGGTTCGGCGGCAGCGGCCGCGCCTTAGGGCAAAGCAGCCGGAGATCATAAAAAGTTATTTAAGAGGCATTGCCAGTACTGCCAGGGAAGACAGGTAAACGAAGCCCTTCGTCCCCAGGAGAAGGAAAAAGTGCAAGTGTCCATACCAGTAAGTTACATAAAGAGTTATTATGAGTCTGGTGCTAGACAATTACCTTCATCCCCCCAGAGAAAACTCAGAAGCAGACTTGCATCGTAGCTACAGTTTGACCAGACGTTTCAAAAAAAGCCAGTTAACCGTGTGAGTAAAGAAGAGATGTCAGGCCAATCTTTATGACCGTTATGTCCAAGCTTTCTCAAGATGATGTTTTAATTGTGGCCACTTTCTTCCTTTCTTTCCTTTCATCAAATACGTTTTTAATATATGAGCTTTGAGACCCTATGTTGACCTTATTCTAATAAGATAATGTGTATGAAAGCACGTTGAAAATTGTAAAACCCGAGACCAACAGAATCAAGTTTAAAAGGTTGTGGATTAGATTTTTACACGGATAGCTGTTTTTAGGTATTGTTACACCAGTTTCTCAGTTGAGTTAGCCTGGTACCAAATTAAGATTTTTTTCTAATGTTTATTTTATTTGTTTTTGAGAGAGAGAGAGAGAAAGAGAGACGGAGTGCAAGAGGGGGAGGGGCAGAGAGGGGGGAGATGGGACGAAGTAGCTATTGAAAGTTAGCTTTGGCACGAGTCCTGACCCCGGAGATACCTGCAGAAATGGCAGGTCCTTTCCGCGGCCCCGGCTTTCTTCACACGGTTTGTGAACATGACCCAGAGCACGCCCTGTTTTAAGGAGAATGGAAGAATGGAGAATGTCGGCTCTTCTTTGTTTGGGTGACACAGTTCATCGCCTGGGAACCTTCGGATGCAGCAAGTCTTTACTTCAGGATCTCCAATCGTGTTTTCATTCTGATTCTCTAGGACCTGCAGCAACTGCAGCAGCTTCAGCAGCAGAATCTCAACCTGCAGCAGTTCGTGTTGGTCCATCCGACCACCAGCTTGCAGCCAGCACAGTTCATCATCTCACAGCCGCCCCAGGGCCAGCAGGGTAAGCGCCTCCTCGGCACGCGCCGAGGCCGCCCGCTCGTGCGCCACGCACACCGACTCCTGTCATGTTAATGTTTGTGTTAAATCTAACTGTAAACTCACTATTCGTGCTAAGAAAAATGTGTTTTTTAGGGGCGCCTGGGTGACTCAGTCGGTTAAGTGTGTGACATTGGCTCAGGTCATGATCTCACGGTTTGTGGGTTTGAGCCCCGCATCAAGCTCTCTGCTGTCAGCGCAGAGTCTGCGTGGGATTCTCTGTCCCTCTCTCTCAAAAATAAATTAAAAGAAAAAGGGGCGCCTGGGTGGCTCAGGTCACAGTCTTGCGGTTCATGAGTTCGAGCCCCGCGTCGGGCTCTGTGCTGAGAGCTCAGGGCCTGGAGCCTGCTTCGGATCCTGTGTCTCCCTCTCTGCCCCTCCCCCATTCATGCTCTGTCGCTCTCTCAAAAATAAACGAACATTAAGAAAAAAAATTTTTAATAAAAAAAGAAAAGAAAACTAATTTTGGTCATGCATACCACATACTCAGGGTCGGCCTGTACTGCCTTCATCTGTTCCGTCTCTAGCGGGGAGCCAAGAGTTTGGTCAAAAGTCTAAATGAAATCTTTCCAACATAAATTACTTCTAGTATTTTGATAGTTTTTCTTGGGAATGTATTTTAAAAATCCGGGCTGAGCATTAAAAGCATATGCTTCTAACAATCACTAGTTTTCTTTTGACGTTTGAGAAGGAGAGAGTGTTATACTAGAAATCACAAATTTTTGAGTTATAAAAAAACACGTTTGAGGCCTTTTAGTGATAAATACTGTTGCATCATTTCTGTATCAGACAAGTTCACTATTGGTTTTTGAGGCGAGTTCGTGGAGGGGAGCTAGTGTAGAGGGGTTCAGGGCATCAAGGCTTCACCCCGAGGACATTCGTGCACTGCTACCAGTTCCTGTTATTTTTGTCCTTTAGCCTTTTTCTTGATCATTCCAAAAATCTTTCATTATGTAAACGCCTATCCCACTTACTAGATAGCTTGCTGCTTTCCCGAGTCAGACAATTCTCTGGTCCAGCGTCTGCTGGCAGTTTTACTGGATTCTGGGTTAAGAAGGTGAGCTCTTTTTAGAGTTTCAAGCTTGCTTCCATTGAGAATACTTCTTCATTTTCATCCATTCCGTACTAAAATAAAGGATTGGCCAATCAGAGAGATCGTCAGACAGGTTATCAAACACATGTATCAGTTTTAGTTTATTTTTTCACATTCATTTATTTTGAGAGCGAGAGAGAGACAGCGTGGGCAGAGGAGGGGCAGAGAGAGAGGGAGAGAGAGAATCCCAGTGCAAAGTTCATTTCCCACGAACCGTGAGATCATGACCTGAGCTGAAATCAGGGGACAGGTGCTCAGCCTGCTGAGCCACCCAGGTGCCCCTAGATCAGGTTTACTTTAATATTCCGTATCTTCCTGCCCAAGTTGTAGTTCACAAGATTGGGTTTTAGGAAAATAAGACATTAAGAATTGTAAGACTGACACGACTATCGAGAGGTGAGTTGGAGGTTTTCCTTTCATGGTCTTCCTCTGCATTTTGCCACATGTTCAGAGTAATCCTTGGTGCATCTGACAGGACGTGTTTGTGTTTCACAGGTCTCCTGCAAGCGCAAAATCTTTTAACGCAACTACCTCAGCAAAGCCAAGCCAACCTCCTACAGTCGCAGCCAGGCATCACCCTCACCTCCCAGGTCAGTTTTCCCCGCTTTGAGGGTGCCTTTCTCTTACTCTGATCTTTCGAGGGACTCTTGGACTTGGTTTAATTAAAAACTCAACAAATTCCCACGGTACCATAATAAAAATAATCCAAATAGTTTTCACAAACTGAGCAAAAATTCAAAGCAGGACTTACCAGCTTGATAAAGCAATACTATCGGGTTGAGGTAATCGTTGAAAATCTTCAAGGCGTTCCTATTTTCTTATATATTTATGAAAAAATAACTGTGTTAGTGGCAAATGAGTACTGAGCTCTGGCTAGTTGACCGTCCTCTCCTCCACCCCTCCCCTCTCTGTAGTTGGCGGTAGAGATTACCACCGGCACCGGGAACCCACCGCTTCAGATAAACCACATCACTGCCCTTTGCCCTTTCTGAGAAACTGCAGAGAAGTTCTGATCTCTGTGTTTTCTTTCCTCTCAACTTTGAGATGTTGCTTTAGCTCATTTCTACTAGAGCTTAATAAAAGCACAGGTCTAGCCGTCTTGAGATGGAGGCTTCAGACCTCTTTCGCTTCTTAACCAGCTGTGACTTTGAGCGTGGCATGTCGTTTCTTCACCTGTCAATTAGGTAATTGAACTGGCTGATCCTGAATCCCTCTTCAGCTCTGATTCACTTTGTCTATAATCTTGGAAGTTCTCACTAACACATGGCCAGATTCGACAAAATTCAACATCTGTTTATGATTAAAAAAGAAAAACCTCTTGCAAACTAGGAATACTTTCCCAACCTAGTAAAAGGCTACAAGAAGAACCAACAAACCCTACATCATACTTTCCCACTAAGATCGGGAATAAGGCAAGGATATCCACCGTTAACCACTTTTTAAAAAATATTTATGTATTTTTTTGAGAGAGAAAGTGTGTGTGTGTGTGTGTGTGTGTGTGTGCGCGCGCGTGTGTGAGTGCGCATGCGCGCATGTGCGCACACACAAGCTGGGGGGCAGCAGAGAGAGAGGGAGAGAGAGAATCCCGAACAGGCTGTGCACTAGCCTGACACGGGACTCGATCTCACAAACTGTAAGATCACAATGTGAGCTGAAATCAAGAGTCAGATGTTTAACCAACTGAGCCACCCAGGTGCCCCAGCTGTTACCACTTTTATTCAGCGTTTTACTGGAGGTCCTTGCAGTGCAATGAGACAAGAAAGAGAAATAAAGGGCTTAGAGATTAGGAAGGAAGATGTAAAACTGTCTTAATTGGTAGAGGACATGATTGTCTATGTTAAAATCCTAAGGAATCTACAAAAAACTGCTAGAATTAATAAGTGAGTTTAGCAAGTATGTAGGATACAAAGTCAGTGTTAACAGTGATCATTCAGAAGTTGAACTTAAGAGGAAAAATATTTACCCTTTTCACAGATAAATTTAGCAAAACATTTGTAAGACTTATACATAGTTTTCCGTGTATATATTTCTACAAAATATTCCTGAGTGAAATTAATCAAGACCTAAATAAATAGAGGGATATAATGTCTTCAGGGATCAGAAGACTTAGGTTGTAAAATGTGAATTCTTTTCCACATTGATCCATAGATTCAACACAATTCTCATCAAAAGCCAGCAGGCCTTTTTAAATAGAAATTTGCATCATGTTTCTAACATTCATATGGAATTGTAGAGGACCTACAAAAAACAATTTTGAAAAGTAAGAAAGTTGAAAGACTACCTCATGTCAAAAATTATTAGAAAGCTACGGTGATGAAGACCGCATGATAACAGCATATGATTAGAAATGAAGTAGATTAGAAGGTTAAGTAGACACGCGTTTATGGCCAGCGGATTTTCACAAAGGTGCCGAAGGATTTCAGTGAGAAAAAGAGTTCAGTTTCCTTTTCCATAAGCAAAAACAGACAAACACCTTGATTCTTATTTTACACAGTTTACAGTGATTAACTTGAAAGGAGTAATAGGACCTAACCCTCCAGAAGAAAACTTAGGAAAAGATCTTTGTGTCCTTGGGTAAGATAATGATTTCTTAAATAGGACACAAAAACACTATTCATAGAAGAAAAAAATTGTTAAATTTAATTTTATAAAAATTAAAATCTTTTTGTTAAAAGCATAAAAGAAAACCCACAGACTGGAAGAAAATATTCTTCAAATTTATATCAGATAAAAGACTTGTGTCCAGAATTTATAACGAAATTTTAATAATGTCTTAATAATAAGACAACCTGGTTTTTTAAAAGGGGGGTATATGCAAAATATTTGAAAATACTTCACCCAAGAAGGTATGTGAATGCCCAGTAGCCATATAACAAAGATGCTGAAAATCATGAGTCATCAGGGAAATGCAAATGAAATATCACTACACACCCACTAGAATGAGCAGAATTAAAGACTATGACAATATAAGCAACTGGGCTCTTTAATATATTGTTAATGGAGTTGCAGATTGGTACAAACACTTTGGAAAACAGTTTGGCAGTTTCTTATAAAGTTAAAGATGCATGTACCCTATGTCCGAGCAATTCTACTCCTAGAAATAAAAGCATATGTCCACGCAAAGACCTATATATAAATGTTCAGAGCAGTTTCATTCATCACACCAAACTGGAAATAACCTAAATGTCCGTCGGCTAATGAATAGGTAACATGATTTTTGGCATATCCGTACGGTGGAATGCTGTTCAGCAATAGAAAGAAGTACACTTCTGAAACATTTGCCAACATGTATGAATTTCGCAGCATTATGTTAAGTGAAAAAAGCCAAACATAAAAGATCGCAATACTGTATGATTCAGCGTGTATGACAATTAGAACAGACAAAACTCTAGGGACGGAAATCGTATCGGTTCTTGCCAGGGCTGGGGGCTAGGGCTGGGGATGGAGGGCAAAGAGCGTAAAGGAGCTTTTGCGGGGGTAGAAATGTTCTGTCTCTTAATCGTGGTGTCAGTTATGGGACTATCTACAGTTGTCAGAACATCAGACTACATACTTGTAAATCGTGCATCGAATTGTGCCTGTGCTGCACGTAAAAGTCAGGTTGGAGTTTTGCAGAAGCCTGCTGCAGCAGTTCCCCTGGCCTCCGTGCTCCGCACACAGTGGCAGGGCCGTGGTGGCTTCCTCCTGACTCCTGCTCACTGCGTTCTACTCTGCCATTTCTAGATCTGGCCCAGTCCAACCTGAGGTTTCTGGAGTTGGGGTAACTTATCTGTAACCACCCCACCTAAAGGTACCCAAGCTATTTTTAGTCCTTTATTATTTGAGAACGGGGCTCCTTCAAGCCTGGAGATGAAGTAACAGTCTGGTAGTGGAGGCTCACCTCTGCCTGTCAGTCGGTCTCACTGGGAGGGGGATAGCTGGATTCTAACACGGTTGGGGCTGGTTCAGGCTCCTCCAGAACGGTCAGCTTGAAAATTACTCAGTGTCGCCAACATGTAATAGAGGTGAACTTGGCCGTCTTCGCTGAAGCAGGATGACAGGGAGTAGCTTACTCCAGTGGTAGGCCTGTGCAGTGCCTGTTGTGTCGTTTTCTGGGCCAGTTGGTTCAGTTGGAAAGAGCTTATTACGAACCAGGGCAAAGTTGGGGGTATTTGATGCATTTAAATTACAAGAAAACTCATAGCCAGAGACTTCATTTGTCACCCTGGCTATAATCTCTCATGTGGCCTACTGTTCACAGGAAGGGTCAACTGAGCAATTAGGCGGCAGTCAGGGTAGGACCTTCCGCTAACGAGGACTCACAAGGGCAGGTTTTCCTCAGGGCTTGTGAGGAAAACAGAGTAGCCTTGTGTTTGTGTAATAGGAAATTGAATATTTTCTTTAAAAGGAAAAAAATCATTCTTTCATGTCCCCAAATAAATTCTAGATAGATTTTAAATAAGTATTTAAAAATATATAGAGGAAGCAAGCAGACTATTAAAACGAATTTTTGAGTTTGAAATAAGGGAAAGCTGTCTCAGATTTGAAGCAAAAGAAGATTTTGGAAAGGGGAGAAAAATGATAATTTAAAACTTAGGTACACTGAAAAATAAAAGGAAAAAAACCAATTGGAAAAATTATTGGTACTAATAACAATAGACAAAGCCTTAATCTAGAACAATTGATGAGCTCTTTAAGGATCAGGATGAGGATAAGAAGATCATTAATATATGTGTGGATTATGGATATAAATTCAATTGATAAAGAAATACAGCTAATAACTGACACATGGGAAAATTTTACTTTGAGTAATAAGAGAAAGTCAAATTAAGGTCGTAGTGAAGTACCATACACTCCTTCAATTAGCAAAACATTTTTGAAAACGCTAACACAAATCACGCGGAGGGAACTAGCCTCATAGAGTAAGAACCAGCATTGTGATGTGTATCAGAAGCCATGGAATTGCTTATGCTGTACCCTTCGTCCAGTTACAGAAAATCACTTCTTAATGTATCTTAAAGAATGTGTTACAAAGGTGGAGAAAAGAACCATGTGCACAAAATTTTTCATTCTGGTGTTAACTACATTAGTGAAAACATAAATGAAAAAGCGTCTGTTAACAAAGAAATTGTTAAATAAATTATAATACTGCCTCGGTCAGCCTTTGAAAATGATTATTATGAAACAGAGTATAAAATTATATATACTATAATTACAGTTAAAGTCAAGAATGTAGATCCGAGGGAGGGCGGTGATGGAGAAGTTTAGGGCATTGTGGGTGGTGACAGTACATATGCATGAAGGTATACTTAATCTCCAAATTCATCAAGATGTACGCATTTAAGTATATTCAGCTTTTTTATATGTCATTCATACCAGAGTATAAACAAAGTTTACTGCTTTGATTTGGTGCCTTATGGTCCCTTCCGATGTCTTAATTGTATCATAAACATTACTCTGATCTGTGAGATGCGTGCCTTGTAATTGAAGATTTGAAAATTATTTACAATTTGTAAGAGAAATGTTTACAGATTAAATAAACTTTGTGCAACAAATTAAAAACAGGATAAAAAAAAGGAAAGAAATAAAAGTCAATGGAAATTAAAAAAAAAAAGCTATTCAGTTATTTAAACTTAAGTAGATGATTTACTTTTCCCCCTTAAAATTGTTTTATTCTTATTATCTGTATAATACCGTGTCATAAGTTGGAGATGCGATAGTGATAAACAAGATAGATATGGTCCCTGCTGTTTTGAGATTTACAGTTTAAGTGGCATATTTATGAAATAGATTCTTTAAAATAAAGTCTGAATTATTATGTATACTTTGAATATGCATAAGATACATGTATTCCGAGCATTAGAAAACCCAAATATAATGGGTTTCATTTTTGTGTATTTGTTTCCATGGCCTTCCATGGAAACCTTAACTGAAATGATCGTATACACAGTTTCACACTCTGCTCGTCTCACTGAACATCATGTTGTACCTTCCAGTGTTACATGGTCTTCATAGTTCTTCATGAATATAGCTGTTTCCTTAAGTTATTCACTTGTGACGCATTCCAGTCACAAACTGACGTATCATTTTGTGTGCTTGTTCTTCTCCTTCTGTTCCTTGTAACAGCCAGCAACCCCCACACGCACAATAGCAGCAACCCCAATTCAGACACTTCCACAGAGCCAGTCAACACCAAAGCGAATTGATACTCCCAGCTTGGAGGAGCCCAGTGACCTTGAGGAGCTTGAGCAGTTTGCCAAGACCTTCAAACAAAGACGAATCAAACTTGGATTCACTCAGGTAGGATGAACCCACCCTTAACGTAGATCTCCCTCCGTGACGGGTCCACACGTGTGCTTTCCTCATCCAGGGAGGCTTCCGAGGAACCAGTGGATTCCCCGGCCCTGTTTTTGTTTTTCTTAGCCATTTCCTGCCCTTATAAATTTAGACTATTATCATATATTCAGTTATAAATGTATGATTTAATGTTAGATTAAAACCTTTAAGGTTTCTCTCAGAACACAGGTCTCTGAAATCATAATTATGATTATCCCGATAAACGGCGGGGATTTGAAAGATGTATTTGGGGCTGCTGCAACCGTAGGGAGGGTTTTGTTATTTGTGCAACATCTGGTTCTAGGCCTTAGGGCTCTGTCTGCAGGACGGAGAGCGTAAAGATTGCAGGGTCTCTTACAGTAGCTGAAAGGGGAAAAGTTTGAAAGGCTTGTTTAAAAACAGGTTTTGGGGAGAGAGAAGGAGGCCAAAAAGAGAGAAAGACACACATACGCGCGCGCGCGCACACACACCCACACACACAAAATAAGCCCAAATTGACACTAATTAAACAAATAGGAATCTGTTAAATCCGAAAAGTCCAAATTAATCAAAATCCAAATTAATTTTTTTTTAATGTGCCCTAGCAGACAGCTTTGAATGTGGAATGAGTTTCATGGTTCGAACGCATATAGCGTTTTTGTTCCAAGCACTACCACTGACTCACTCTTCGATTAACCTGTCACTGAGAATACTTTTAAAGCAGGAAAAGAATTAAACTGAGTAACAGTTAAATAAAATGATAAAAGATCCTTAGATGAAAAAAGTTACTGAAGTATAGATTGGATTGAGTGTTTTTATAGACTCGGGAAACCTGATGTTTTCTTAGAATATAATTACTGTTTGAAGGTGAAGCCACCACTTGAACCCTAAGTTGAAAGTAAAGTTGTGTGTGATGGTGATAGGTCAAAACCCAGGGATCTGCCCCTGTTGGTTTTCTGTGTGTTTTTAAGAACAGACTTTTATTCCTTTTATTTCTTTGGTAACTTGTTTTCGCTCAAAGAAATTAATTATATAGTAGAAACACGAAATGACTTTTTTAAAATAGATGTGATTTTAGAGAAAATACGGTTATCTTTGTGAGGAGTTTCCGTTGTGAAGAAACAAATACAATTCAGAAGGATGTTAGCACTTGTGAAACACCTAAACAATCCGGCTTGTTCTTACAAAAGAAAGCTCAAGATGCAGCTAGACTGGTAGAGGTAGGTTAAGCTTGGACACGTGTGAGGCTGGCTTAGTTAGCAGTGCTGCAGCTTTTAGGCTATTAACACGACATACTCTTTGGTTCCCTCGGAGATTGTTGCCTCAGCGATACGCCGAGGATATTAAGGCTTTTAAAAATCTTTAACTTTGACCCAAATAGTGGTTTGCCTTTCCGTGGCATTTGACCCAACATATTGATTGCTAGTGTTCTTTCTCCTTCTTTTTCTCTTCTAGATACAGGAGCTTCCTTATGGTCTGGTGCTTTATGGTTTTATCCTGTTATTTGGTATAATTGTTACTTATTTCTCAGAATGATTTTGACTTCGCAGTGGCAGCATGTCACAAAATTTAACTGCGTGGATTAAAGCATATATTACTGGTGGAGGCTGGGAAAATCAACCTTTGTTTTTAAGTCACATACTCTGATTGTAGTCACTCGAAGGGTGCTTCGTATCCAGTAATTTTCTAATTACTTAATTGGCTAGAGGATTGCTGTAGATGTCACTGCATACTTGGGAGGCATACCATAGTACAACACTGCTGTCGCGTGTAGTACATTCATTATTTCCTAATCCCAATCTTTGTTCCTTTTTTTCCTTTTGCTCTTTTAAAAAATACAAAAGAGATGCAATATAGTTGAGATAATGTATGAGGCAACTGCTTAGAACATTTATTTTGTGAAGAAGAACCCAACGTGGTAATTACAAGAGCACTAAACTGAACATGTATCAAATTAATGAGAATTAGTGTATTAACTGAGAGAGAGACCTGTTGCTTTTTATTCATTTAAATAATTTAAATATGAAATAAAAGTGTATTATAAATCTCAAGTGGGTTTGTCATAGCTGATGGCATAGCTTTATTTAAGCACAGCTGCCATTTAGGGCATCGTTTGTTTTTACAATGATGTGATTTTTAATGTGTTATTTTTGTTTACTTACTAATACTGTTACTTTTCATAGAAAGATATTGTAGAAGTTTTTGAGAAATTCTTAGCACAGATTATGCAGATACAGTGTCAGAAGAATTTTATTTTCATGTGACCACAGCACATCTTTTACTCAAAGAACTGCAAGATTTAGTTGGCTCCACCCAGCTTTCTAGAAAGTTATCATCTAAACAGATAAAGTGGCCAAAAATGTGAATGTATGTGACAAACAAAGCATGTTTAGTGCCTGAAATATAGTAGACACTTAGTGAATATTTATTGATCGAGTGAAGATTTAATAAGTATGTAGAGATATCGATGCCGATAAACCTGTATCTACAGATATATTTGTATATGAATATAACAGATAGCATTTATGCCCGGCTCACTCTATCCTGGTTCTTTCAATTTTTCTATAATTGGAAAGAAATCAATAAACAGTCCATTTCTGATCTACTTAGAGATAGTATATTCAGAGCTGTAAATAAAACTTTCTGTGACAATGGGAAGGTTCTGTATTTGTGCTGTGTGGTACGTTAGCCACCATTCACGTGTGGCTGTTGAGCCCTCTTGAAGGCAGCTAGTGGTACTAAGGAATGGAGTTTTTAATTAACTCGATTTTAATTAATTTAAATTTAAATAGCCACAGCAGTTGAAGTTCTGATGAACATTTTTCCTCTGTTAAACTTTTTATCAGAAGTTGTGCACCAGTAAGAAAGTAGGAGTTTAAAAAAAAAATTGTATTTTTTTTTTCCCTTTTCTTAACTACCACCTAATGTAGGTGCTAATGGGCAGTGTGGTATCCAGAAGATGGACTGGTGGGGTTAAGGGGGGACCGAAGGCCTGGGATAATCCCAATTCAGAATAAGTGCTGCCACCGTGGTGGGGAGTTGGCTGTTTCATAGTGGTATTGGCTGTGGAGTACTTAGGACTGGGAATGTTGCCTTTCTGTCCTGCCACTAAACTAATTGAAATGAGAGCATGAATCGTTGAAACCCCATGAGTTTCTGTCGCCTGTATATAAAATAACGATTAAGATACGGCCTTTTCCAGCCTTAACAAGAGAGATTCAGCTGGAAGAAAAGTATTGTATACATTTCAAAGGTTATAGGCTTATAAAGAAAGTCATCTTTTGTAATATATTCAGGGGATCATTGTTCTATTGCTATAAGGTTACCAAGTTGCCAGTGCCCATGAAGGTTTAACTAAATGGGTCAAACCTCTCTACTGTGAATTTCTATCTCTATAATGGTTACAAAAGTAGTCTTTTAGGATACCTGTTTTTGTAACCAACTTTGAAATCCAAACTAAGGGTGGAAATAGATTTTTCCACTGCTTCCAGAAATACTTTATGGGCCTGGGGTTGGTAGGGGGGAAGAGGGGGCGATGGAGAATGAGGCATTATTTCTCAAATTTACAATGATTTATAGGGACTTTGGTTAGTTCAGAAATACCTGAAGTTATCTAGACAGTTACATCTATTAACTCTATAAGTGATAACAGGTAACTGTTTTTAAAGATTATTTAAATCATTTTAGTTGCATCCATTAAGGGGCTTGTTAGAATATCAGCACTATCTTTTGAGACTTGGAAATATTTAGTAGTCTTGGTTAGTAAGTGAAGTAGCAAGAAGAGAGACTCAAAATGAGAGAAAATGAGAGTTATAAATTTTGTCTTAATCAAGGGCTAACAGTCCTCACTAACACTGTGCTCAACTTAAAGATGGATGCTTTTGTGGGACCCTGTAAATGCATGATTGTTGAGTCTTTGCCTAAAGCAGTTACTGGGGCAGCACCCTAGACATTAGTAAGACAAATCTCTCTCCCTCTCCCCCTCCTGCTCTGTATTACCGTGCAGGGCGATGTTGGGCTCGCTATGGGTAAACTGTATGGAAATGACTTCAGCCAAACCACCATCTCTCGCTTTGAAGCCTTGAACCTCAGCTTTAAGAACATGTGCAAGCTAAAGCCACTTTTGGAGAAGTGGCTCAATGATGCAGGTGAGTGACACTTCCTCACTGTCCAGTGGAATTTGACAGGGGAGTTGTTTACACGTGGACTTATATCTTCTCTTGCATTATTGGTACTGCAGAACATTGACGCTCACTAATCTTGGGAGGATCAATAGAAATTTAGACTCCCTAAATTAGAGAGCTAATTCATTTAAATCCAGTAATTACAATGGACACAATCAACAGCAATTTTTAGCCTTAGAATGTTTCTTGAATTTGAGCCAGGTTAGGGATAGTCGAAGGAAGAGGATAAGAAGTCCTGGATACTTAGATCCACTTGAAAAACAAATTTATTGGTTCTTCCTTGGTAAATTGTCATAAATTTGTTACTGATATTTCTGCTTTTATTAAAAATGACCACATATGGTTTATATATACAATGGAATACTACTTAGTAATGAGAAAGAATGAAATCATGGCATTTGCTGCAACGTGGATGGAACTGCAAGATATTATGCTGAGTGAAATAAGTCAGAGAAGGACAGATATCGTATATTTTCACTTATGTATGGAACTTGAGAAACTTAACAGAAGACCATGGCAGGGAGGGAAGGGTAAGAAATTGTCACAAACAGAGAGGGAGGGAGGCAAAGCATAAGAGACTCTTAAATACAGAGAACAAACTGAGGGTTGATGGGAGTGTGGGGGAGAGGGGGAAATGGGTGATGGGCACTGAGGAGGGCACTTGTTGGGATGAGCACTGGGTGCTCTGTGTAAGCGATGAATCACAGGAATCTACCCCCAAAACCAAGAGCACACTGTATGCACTGTATGTTAGCCAATTTGACAATAAATGATATTTTAAAAAATGACCACATATTTCCTACATAAAAAGTTGAGCTGCTCGTTTTAACTCAGGTGTTTTGTACTGAGCTTTGTACCGAGTTTGTGGAAAATGTGGATTTTGAGTCACAGAATCATAAACTATGAGAGCTGTAAGGAACCGCAGAGATCTCCTAGGCCGTGCTTGTCACTGTAGACGTGAACAAAAGTCAGGTCCTTAGAAAAGACAAACCTGTAATTCCCACCCTTCGATAGTCTGATCCACGGTTCTGGATGAGGCCTCAGCATCTGTAATCTTACTGGGTTCCTCGGGTGAGAACCTCTCATTTTACATAGGGTGGACAGAAACGCGAGGTGTCTGTGACTTGACCAGGGTCATTAAACTATTAAATGACAGAACCTTGTTTAAACTTTAAAGAATTTAGAAAGATCTCTGGTAGGAATGATGTTTTAATATAGGTTATGAAAACCCTTCCATGCTGGCTTTTTAGCTTAACATAATATTGGTCCATTTTGTTGTTATTGTTAATATATGTACCACATGCACGAATCCTGCTCAGCTAAGTTGATATCCATGTTTTCTTCTCTCTTACAGAGAACCTCTCAACAGATTCAGGTCTCTCCAGCCCAAGTGCCCTGAATTCCCCAGGGCTGGGAATGGAAGGCTTGAACCGTAGGAGGAAGAAACGCACCAGCATAGAGACCAACATCCGTGTGGCCTTAGAGAAGAGTTTCTTGGAGGTGGGTAAAGTTGTTTTTTTCTTTTTGTTTTTTAAATGTGTATTTATTTTTGAGAGAGAGAGAGACACAGAATCTGAAACAGGCTCCAGGCTCTGAGCTGTCAGCACAGAGCCCGGCGCGGGGCTCGAACTCGGGAATGGTGAAATCATGACCTGAGCCGAAGTCGGACGCTTAACCAACAGAGCCACTCAGGCGCCCCAGTAAAGTTCTAACTTTTCGTGTACGTGTGGTTGTCTGTGTAATATTAATATTAGGCAGATGATAAACGACAGACGTGTCAGCCTCCTCCTTACAGATGCTTTAACCCAGTGGAGAACATAAGACAAAGGGAGGTACTGAACGTCGGAAGCAGAGCCATAGGGCTTCGGGGTTCGGGAGAGTCCAGGCGCCTGTCTGTGTGCGCGCCAGTGTGACGGAAGAGGCCGCGGCTGCCGTGGGATACGTGGGAATGGCCCAGGCGGGGAGAAGTGGGAGGAAAGCCCTTTCAGCAGAGGAAATGCACCAGCCGAGGCTTCCAGGGAGGAAAACCCATGAAGCAGATTTGTCAAAGCACAAATAGTGCGATTTGACTAATTTCTAGGGCCTGTGTGCCTCAAAGAGTCATCTGGGACTAGACCACTAAAGGCCCTGGGTGTCAGGGGTTAGATAAAGTTAATGCGGGGCTCATTCGGTGAAGCATCCAACTTTGGCTCGGCTCATGATCTCACGGTTCGTGGGTTCGAGCCCCATGTTGGGCTCTGTGCTGGCAACGTGGAGCCTGCTTGCAGTTCTCTCTTTCCCTCTCTCTTCGCTCCTCCCAACCTGCAATTTCCCTCTCTCTCAAAATAAATAAATAAACTTAAAAAAAAATAACTTAATTCTAACAGGTATTTGGCCTCATTTGTTGTTCTTGTTCGTTACTGCACTAGGCAGTATCACAATTGGAGCTTCCAAATATTTTAACTTCTCTAAGTTAGGAAAGGCTTGAGCATAGTGGAAGGAACGTCGAGTCAGGAGTCTTTACCCACGCTACCACCGCTGTTAACTGGGCGACTGGTCAAGTCATTTGATTTCTTGCACTGAAGTCCCTGCATCTGTGAAATACCTGTTTTTCCCGCCCCGCAGGCGTATTGCCCCCCTCCTGGGATCCTAGTGAAACCACATGCGTGGAGATTGAGAAACTTCTAAATTCCTACTAACGTGTAAGGTCGTTCTGATTATGGATTTTATTCAAGATGAATAACCCTTGAGAAGAAAAAATAAACATTCGAGAATACAACTCATTCTTATTTAAGATGATTAAGTTGAACAAATATATGTTGATTAGAATCTTTTTCTATAAAAGGTCTTTGTTAAAAGTGAGCCAGTACGGTCATATATATCCCAACTTCATCCTCGGATCTGTCCCTCCCCATTTGTTTGTTTATGTCAGTAGTTTAAAGAACTTATTCCAAAAGACGATTTTTTTTTTTCTCCTTTAGAATCAAAAGCCTACCTCGGAAGAGATCACCATGATCGCCGATCAGCTCAGTATGGAAAAGGAGGTGATTCGTGTTTGGTTTTGTAACCGCCGCCAGAAAGAAAAAAGAATCAACCCACCGAGCAGTGGTGGGACCAGCAGCTCACCTATCAAAGCAATTTTCCCCAGTCCAACCTCGCTGGTAAGGATGAAAGTAGAGGGCGCGAGCCCGGGGACTGACTTCTGTGCTTTCTCAAATGACCTATGAAATCAATTTATCTCACAATAGTAATTTATCGTGTATATATATTCATGCTGAGTGAGTATATATAAATTTGTGTTTTAAATGCTGCCGAGGTGATGCAGTCTCGTGTTGTCATTAACCCAAGGACTTACTGATCTTCCTTTTCTAAAGTGAACAATCTTAATGCTTTGCTATTTCGTGGTGGCTCCATTATTCTCTTCTCCTCTGTAGTTTAGTGGCTACTCTGCAAGCGTGGGAGCAAAATTGCTGCTGACTCCAGTTATCTTAAAAAAAATCTTTAGTTACTTTTTATTCACGTTGGGGTTTTAATAAAGCCCATATTATTAAAGTTACATGACTTAAGTGACAGCAAATTCCCAGATAACCTTCAGCTCTGAACTTGTATTAAAACAGCTGTCTCCTGTCTTCTCTCTCAAACGGGGCCTGTGGCTGATAACTTCATTGAGTCACTTCCACCGATTGCTGTAGAACAGTGTTCTAGGCTGCAGGGGGCGCGGGGTGCTCCCGCAACTCCCTTGAGCTCAAGGATGACCCCAAATGTGAGTCCGCATTCCTAACGAGAAATTCCAGGGCTGGGCCAGACTGTGGAGTTGGCATTTCTGAGCTTTCCTTGCTAATCTGTCTTATTTCATTTGAATGTCATTCTATATGGGGACGCTTTTTAAACTAAATTTGCCATTAAGAGCGTGCATGAGCTGTGAAGTGAAGGTGATCAAGTGATCCTTGCCTGGCGTGGCCTTTCATCGTGACGCTCATGCGACAGCAGTTCGGACAGCTTCTTAGGCACTAGACACAGTTCTCTTTTATGTAGGTGACTGTTTTTTGTGTTTCGGGTTTATTTGTACTAAAAGGAAGACAGTATTCCTTACAAAACTGTAGAAATATTTTGTTATTTCAAAAAGAGACTGTCAGCTTTTAAAAAATTCTTTCCATGCTATCATCTCATCAAAAACAAAAACAAGACAGTCTCGTCCCCACAGGGTCAAAAACAAAAGCAGTCCAAGAACCCCTGATTCCCCGATCCCATTGAATAGCTTTCTGTGGAGACTAAGTTGATAATTAGTACAATATTCCTTCCTTGCTCGGAGCATATCTGACTCCACATTATTGAAATTTCGGAATGCTTTTTAGTGTTTCTTTTTAAAACCTGGGCAAAGCCACTTCTAGTATCAGTGAAAAAGCCATCTCCTAATAGCCACCTTCATACACAGGTCTGTTTTCTCAATTCCAAGATCAAAAGTTGATTATAAAATTATTTCCTGTTAGGCCCTATTAATTATGTTGTATCTGGAATTTAAACATTTTTATAGGCAAAACACATCTCTGAGATGGATTTAAATTTTTAAGTTTTGAGGTTTTAACTGCTTTTGCACATTTTCACTTCTGACCGCTAGGTGGCAACGACGCCAAGCCTTGTGACGAGCAGCGCAGCGACGACCCTCACAGTCAACCCGGTCCTCCCGCTGAGCAGCGCCGCGGTCACGAGCCTGTCTGTCACAGGTGAGCAGCGGCCTGGCCCAGCGGCCGTTGAACACGTGGTGGGCCCACGACGGGCCTCTCTAAGAATCGTGAGTTAAACTGTGAATTAGGGCTCGAGCTAGAACTGGGTGTTGCTTTTTTTGAAAAGTCCTATGTGAAAACCTGAACTCCAAAAAACAGTCAGGCGTAATTAATTTTGTCAGAAAGAATTCTCTCACATAAAGATTTCCTTATCTGTTTTGTTCTTTCCCTCATTATTTTTATCTTCGACATCGCTCCCGGAGTTCTCTTTCAAAACTCCCAACTTCTTTTCAAGTAACTCCTTTCCTTAAAAACTTTCAGTGGCTACAGCTTTTTGTATTCAGGAGAGCATCCAAATTCATCATCAGTTCATAGAAAGCTATTTCCAGTCCGGATCTTCTCTTCCACCAGTCTTTTCTCCCTTCCATCCTCCACATACAGGAAGGTCCCATCCCACCCCTTTGTAAATACCGCCACAGCCCGCAGTGCTACCCCAGCCTGCACGTCTTCCTCAAAGCAATGAAACTACTCCAGCTAGGTATCAATTCTTTATGGAAATACTCTTTAGCCTTCTCAGGAAAGGCTGCCTATATTATAATGATTCCCACCCACCTGTATTATAAATGATGATGTTTTTTGTACTTCTGTCTTTCCCAGTAGATTTTGCACTTCTCAGAAGATCTGAATATTCTCTTTGCAATCTCAGTGCCTAGTTTAGTGCTTGACACGCTCACTATAAAATGAATAAACTTTTTTCCTTTGGCCTCCTTTATAAAAGCACATTTCCCAAGTACATTTAAAGTAACTTAGTGTTGGCGCGCCTGGGTAGCTTAATCGGGTAAGCGTCAGACTCTTGATTTCAGCTCAGGTCATTCTCAGTTTGTGAGATCAAGCCCCATGTTGGGCTCTGCACTGACAGCGCAGAGCCTGCTTTGGATTCCCTTTCTCCCTCTCTCTTCTTCTCCCCTGCTCACACACTCTCTGTCTCTCAAAATAAATAAAAACTTTAAAAAGCAATAAAATTAAATAATTTAGTGTTGTCATCCCAAGTTTTTTAGGGGGACCTGGGTGGCTCAGTCAGTTAAGTGTCTGACTTCAGCTTGGGTCATAATCTCACACTTCATGGCTTCAAGCCCCGTGTCAAGCTGTTTGTGCCGACAGCTCAGAGCCTGGAATCTGCTTCAGATTCTGTGTCTCCCTCTCTCTCTGCCCCTCCCCCACTTGCTCGGTCTCTCTCTCACTCAGAAAAATGAATAAACATTAAAAAAATATTAATACACTAAGTTTTTTAGTGATAGATGATGCATAAGGCATTCTGTAATTATTCACGAGGTTGATTACGTGCTAGTAAATTATCGAATGGATTTGTGATATTTCAGTCAAGCTTGAATTTAACCTAGAGTTAGGGAATTTGATTTTCTTCACCCATGTTTTAAATTTGTTATAACGGGCGCCTGGGTGGCTCAGTTGGTTAAGCAGCTGACTTCAGCTCAGGTCATGATCTCACCGTCTGTGAGTTCGAGCCCCACGTCAGGCTCTGTGCTGATGGCTCATCAGAGCCTGGTGCCTGCTTCAGTTTCTGTATCTCCCTCTCTCTCTGCCCCTCCCCTGCTCACGCTCTCTCTCTATGTCTCTCAAAAATAAATAAATGTTAAAAAAAAATTAAAAAAAATTTGTTATAACACTTCTTTGGCTCTGGGATCTAACTGAATGGCTTTATATAGTTATTAAGTTTCTAAGTTATTAGGAAATCTCATAATTTTGTTTATTTATTTAGAGTAGTACTTCTTGACCTCTTTTGGGTCTAGAGCTCTTTGAAAGTTTGATGAAAGCTTTAAACTTTTCCCCTCACAAAACAGACATACCCACAAAGTTTTAGTAAAATATTAAGGACGTTCATAAATGACAGCCCCCGTAGTCCCCACCTCACAGAAGCCACTTCTGGATGCCGTGGGAGTAGAGATCGCAAGTTGAGAACCCATGTTTAGAGTACGTAGTGTTCAGCACTTCGACCCAATAAGCAGACTGCCGGTGATTGGTTGCTGCTGTGTGGGGCGTCCGGAACATGCAATGCCTGCATCTGAGGGACTCACCATCCCCCGACTGCCTTCGTCTGTTTACCTTCCCAATAAATTCTAAGTCCCATTACGTTAGGCCTACAGATAACCATCTTTTGCAGAAAAATTCCTAATAGTTCAAACGTTAAGAATGAGTAGCTTTGCAGATTTCCTAAAAATGCAGCAAAAAAATCTCAAACCAAAGATAATTTTTAGGAGATACACAGACTCAAAACTAGCTACAACTTCTCTGTCAGTGTCTGATGTTCCTAACTGGCCAGTCATATTTTCCTAAACTCAGTTACTCAGCCCATTTATGTGGATTTAATTACATCTGTTTTCTGAAATGTTGGTAACTTTTTTTGGAGTGAATTTTTTCTTCAGGTCTTAAAAAGTTGGAACGTTATAGGAGACTCAGATGGGCAAAACCACCAGAATGAGCTATTTTTATCCTGCCTTTAAATAATTTTTATACATATGTGGACAATTCTAATAGTGTTTAATGTGTCCTACTTTCTTGTTTTACTTCTCATCTTACAATAAGTGTCATCCCCTGTTATAGTTTTTTACATTTCTACCTTTTTTTATAATCTTTTTCTCTTTTCTGTTTTTCAATGTTGTTTTGAGAGACGGAGACAGTATGAGTGGGGGAGGGGCAGAGAGAGAGGGAGAGAGAGTCCCAAGCAGGCCCTGAGCTGCCAGCGCAGACCCTGATGTGAGGCTCAAACCCACGAACTGCGGGATCATGACCGAGCCAAAGTAAAGAGCTGGACGCTTAGCCGACTGAGCCACCCAGGTGCCCCTACATTCCTACTTTAGATTTGCCTTTTTGTATTGAATGGTTGTGCCAGAATTTCATAAACATTCCGATGTAATGCTACGGCGATTAAGCTCTGCCTAGAATGGCCAGCTTTTCCGTTTGAGTCCCGCAAAAATTGCCTCCCAGGAACCCCCTCCGTCTCTCAGCCACACAGCTGATCTTTGTCGCTCAGTATTGTGTTCTTCCTGTCTAGCTTACCATCTAGAATGTCAGCTACCCAGTAACTATTAAAGGAATGTAGTTTTCACTTGTAAATAATGCTCTAATGAGGACCTTTGTACAAAACAATTTTCTTAGATTTTTTATGTTTAGGTAATTTCAGATTTACAGAAAGGTTGCAAGAATAGTTCAGAGAAATACCAAACCTCTTCCCTTAGGTTCTCCAAATGTGAAATTTTTACTGCATTTGCTTTTTCTTTCCTTTCTCTGTTTCTCTTCCTGTGGATGTGATGTTTTTCTGAACTGTTTTGAGGGCAGGTTGTGGACGTGCTGCTTTAACTCTAACTTCTTCATTGTGTGTTTGCTGAAAACCAGATTATAAAAATCAGGAAACTCACATTGACCCTGTACTAATATCTCGTAAACAACTCACGTTCATATTTTGCCAACTGCGCCAATAATGTCTCTTAAAGCACGAGAAAATCTGTGTTTTTTTTAATGTTTATTTAGTTTTTGAGAGAGGATCAGAGTGCAGGCAGGGGAGGTCACAGAGAGAGCGAGACACAGAATCCGAAGCAGGCTCTGGGCTCTGAGCTGGCGGCACAGAGTCTGACGCGGGGCTCGAAGCCACGAGTTGTAAGATTATGACCTGAGCCGAAGTCGGACACTTAACCGACTCAGCCACGCAGGCGCCCCTAGCACAAGAAAATCTTAAATCATGCATTGCATTCAGTTACTGTGTTTCTTTAGTCTTATTAAGCTGCAGATAATAGGAATCTTTATTAGTATTTTAGGACATTGATTTTTTTGAGGAATGTAGCTATTTACTTGGTAGATGTTTTGTCTGACATTTCTTCATGATTACATTCAGATTACGCACTTTGGGCAAGAATACCACAGAAGTGATACCGAGTTCTCCTTTGTGCATGATATGAACACACATGTTGATTGGCCCCACTATTGGTGATATTAACTTAAGGTGGTATAGGTCAGGATTTTCCATTGCAGAGTTATTATCTGTGTCCTCACAGCTAGTAAATGAGTTTGAGACTGTACAGATATGCTGTTTTTTCTCAAATCTTTGTCCACTAGTGTCCATTGATGATTTTTGCATGGATCTTTTATGATTCTCAAATAATTCTGTGATTTCTTCTACATTTATCAGTTACCCTCCTTACCTTTTTCCATATGCTAACCCCCTTATCAGCGACAATGAAAAACCTGACTCCTGTTATTAACAATACTGTTAATCGCTCAAACCTATAGTGAAAACAGAGTGGTTTCCAACTTGCTAACCCATGTTTCTGAACAGAAAAGGCTTACTAATTTGAGTTCCACGTTCGTTTAGAATTCTTGTCTTTAGCCTGAAGGTATATCGTCCAAACACTGTGTTCAGAAGTTGTTTAGATTAGGGCTTTTTATATCCTCTTCAGGGTGGCTACATTATTCTTTTGAAATTCGGTTTGTTTTGCTTGTTTTTAGAATTCAGTGTTCTTCCTCTCATCCTTGGGGTTTTTGTTTTAAATATATGAGATAATAGCATATCATCAATCATTGGTTTCAAAAGTCAGGACTACACAGAAATTTCTCTTCAGAATAATGCCATTCTCTTTTATTGTAATTCTCTTTCTCTGACAAGCGAGCTTGGAATCTCGGGGCTGTGTTGAGGTGGATAATTCTCACCTCGGCCGTAGGCTTCTCCTGTGCCCTTCTGGACTCCAGCTGCTTTCCTTACCATCTAGTTCCAGCCTTTTTCTCATTTCTGCAAATCTGTCAAAATCTCACGTTTTCTGATACCTGTCCCCAGACTTCTTACTGCCTTTTCTTTAGCATCATCTGGAATCAGATTTTAGGAACAAAGAGGAAAAAAACCCCGTATCCTCAGTCTGCCATCTGCTAAGAGAAATCTTGTCTGATTGACACAGTCATTTTCACTTTCCAGTATTGGCACATTGAAGCTCCCTGGTAAACTTTTCTAGAATAGATGTGAGAATGATCATGACCGGGCTACTCCAGAAAGATTGTGTTCTGATGGGTCTCAAAGCCTTGCAGAAATTCAGAACAGCCTTTGATAATCTCAACTAAGCACGCTCTGCCCCAGTTGTTTTTCCAAAATGGTATTTCACGATGAACCAGGTGCAGCCCCATACGCATCAGCAGTCCGTGCCCGTTCACCTCACCCTACGTGGCTGCTGAGGATGTGCCTGTTCGGGACACTTCATGCAAATAGAATCATATGATCTGCGGCCTTCTCGGTCCGGCTTCTTCCGCTTAGTATCACGTTCTCCGAGGTTCGCGCGTGCTGTAGAATGTTTCAGGACTTCATTCCTTTCTGTGGCTGTATGATATAGCATCATTTTATTTATCCTCTATGACTCGTGGACATTTAAGTTGCTTTCAGTTTGGGGCCATTTTGAATACTGCCACTGTGAGCACTAGTGTACCAGTTTTTATGTGGACTTGTTTCCAGTTCTTTTGTGTGTGTGCTTAGGAGTCGAATTGGTATATCATGGGGCAGACTAGAATATTATGAACAACTTTATGCCTCAAAAAGTAAGGCGATTTAGATGAAATGGGCAAATTCTGAGAAAGACACAAGTTATCAAAACTGAATCAAAAAAGGGAGAAGACTTAAATAGACTTAAAGCAAGCAGTGTAAATGAATCATTAATGTAAAACCTTCCCCAAAAGAGAAGACAAGGCCCAGATGGCGTTAGCAGCGAATTCTATCAGATACTTCAAGAAGAAACAGTTAATTTTCAGCCATCTCTTCCAGAAAACAGAGAAAAGACAACTCACTGTATAAAACCAGTGTTACCTTGATACCAAAGCTGGATAAGGAGACCACCAAAAAAATATAAACCTGTATATTTCTTGTGAAAATATACACGAAAACACTCAGCAGATTTTGGCAAATCAAATCCAGTAACATACAGAAAAGATCATACATCACCCCCAAGGGGGATTTAGCCCGGGAATGTAAGGTTGGTTGGTAATGTAATACACCATAGCATCAGGAGAAAGGGCCAAAACCACACTATCAGTAGATATGAAAAAAGCATTTGACAGAATCCCACCAGTTTATGACAAAAACCTGGAAGAGAAAGGAACTTCCTCACCTGATACAGAACATTAAAACCTACAGCTAACAGCATACTTAATGGTGAAAGACTCCCTGTCTTTCCCCCTAAGATCGAGACCAAAACAAGCTCTTGCCAACTTCCATTTAACATGATACTAGAGGTGAAGCCAGTTTAACAAGGGGGAAAAATTAAAAACATCCAGTTTGAAAGGAGAGAAGTTAAACTGTCTTTATTTGCGTTATTGTGTATATGTAAAAATCCCAAGGAGTCCACACACCAAAAAAACTACCAGGACTAATAAATGAATCCAGTGTTGGTGCCGGATACCATGCAGACATCAGTTGCATTTGTCTATACTGTCTGCAGACATCAGTTGCATTTGTCTATACTGTCAGTGAACAGACCAAAACTGATACTACAGAAATAGTTTTATTCATAATAGCTTCAAGAAGAATAAAATACTTGGGAATAAATCTAACAAAAGAAGTGCAAGACTTACACAGTGAAAATTGCAATTTGCTGAGAGAAATTAAACAAAGTCTAAATAAATGGAGAGGCTCTAGGTTCATGGTTTGGAAAATTCAGTTTTGTTTTTTGGATTTTTTTGTGTTGTTTTTTGTTCTGTTTTTTTGAGACAGAGCATGAGCTGGGAAGGGGCAGAGAGACGGGGAGAGAGAATCCCAACACGGGGCTCAGTCTCGTGAACTGTGAGATCATGACTTGAGCCAGAATCAAGAAATCGATTGAGCCATCCAGGTGCCCCAAGACTCAGTATTTTTAAGACGACAGTATTCTCTAGGGGTGCCTGGGTGGCCCGGTCGGTTAAGGGTCTGACTCTTGGTTTTGGCTCAGGTCCTGATCTCACGTTTTGTGAGTTGGAACCCTACATACTGGGCTCTGTGCTGACAGCACTGAGCCTGCTTGGGATCCTCTCTCTTCCTCCCTCTCTGCCTCTCCTCTGGGCATGCTCGCGCTCGCTCACTCTCTCTCTCAAAATAAATAAATAAATAACTTAAAAAAAAACTGGCAGTATTCAAAAAAAAAGATGACAGTGTTCTCTAAGTTGATCTGTGGATCCAATATAATTGTAGTCAGAATTCTAGCAGGGTTTTTTGCAGCAATTGGGTTTATCAATTCTCAAGTCTCTCATTCTCTTAAATATATATGGAAAGGACTCAGAATGGCCAAAACAAATCTGAAAAAGAATGAAGTTGGAGGACTTAAATATCCTGATATCAGAGCTTACTCCAAAGCTATGGAATAAAGCCAGTACACTGCTAGCATGAGGGCAAACGATAGATTAATGGAACAGAACTGAGGGTCCGGAAAAAAACCTTTATTTTTTTTTAAACTTAAAAAAAAATTTTTTTTTAATCTTTATTTTTGAGAGAGAGAGAGAGACAGAGCATGAGCAGGGGAGGGGCACAGACAAGAGAGGGAGACACAGAATCCGAAACAGGCTCCCGGCTCTGAGCTGTCAGCACAGAACCTGACGCGGGGCTTCGAACTCGGGAATGGTGAGATCATGACCTGAGCCAAAGTCAGACGCCCAACCAACTGAGCCACCCAGGCGCCCCCAATTTTTTTTTAACGTTTATTTATTTTTGAGACATAGAGACAGAGCGTGAGCAGGAGAAGGGCAGAGAGAGAGGGAGACACAGAATTTGAAGCAGGCTCCAGGCTCTGAGCTGTCAGCACAGAGCCCAACTCGGGGCTCGAACTCACAGACCGCGAGATCATGACCTGAGCCGAAGTCGGCTGCCCAACCGACTGAGCCACCCAGACGCCCCTCAGAGACAAACTTTTAAATTTATGCTCTGTTGACTTTTGACAAAGGTACCAAAGCAATTTCAGTAGCGAAAAGATAACTCTTCACCAAATGGTTCTGAGACAATTGGACATCCATATTCATGAAGACGAATTTAGATCCTTCCCAACACCATGCACAGAAATTGAGAAGAGGGGATCAAACTGTAAGAAATAAAACTTGTCAAAAACAGGAGAAAATCTTTATGACCTTGGCATAAGTTTGTAGACAGAGGGCAAAGAGTTTATAGATACAGCACCAAAAACACAGTTCATAGAAGAAGAGAAAATGATAACTTGGAATTTGTCAAAAGCAAAATCTTTCGTACTTTGAGAGACGTTTTCAGAAAAGAAAAGTCAAGCCATAGACTTGGAGAAAACATTTGCAAATCCTAGATCTGATAAAGGAGCATCTAGAGCATATAAATAACTCTTACAGTTAAGTATTAAAAATATAAACAGCCTCATTTTGTAAAAGGGGAAAAGATTTTAATATACATTATGCCAAAGAACCTAGAGAAATGGCTAACAAGCACATGAAAAGAGGCTCGACATTTTTACCCACTAGAGAAATGCGAATTAAAACCATAGATACTGTTTCATACTCATCCAATGGCTGTCATCAGAGAACCCCAAAAATAACAAGTGCGGGCAAGGATGTGGAGACTGGAAACCTCACCCACTGCTGGTGGGAATGTAAAATTATACCGCCACTTTGGAAAGCTCTGTGGCAGTGTCTTTATAAAGATTTTTTTTTTCGTTTTAGGTTTATTTCTTTATTTTGCAAGAGAGAGGAAGCAGGGTAGGGGCAGAGAGGGGAGAGAGAGAATCGCAAGCAGGCTCTGCGCTGTCTGGAGTCATCTTCCAGCCCAGATTAACTTTCCTGCTGAGACCGACTGGGACTTTCTTCGCACACATAGGGGATTTTAGGAGAGTGACACTGAATGACATGTCTGACGGTGGCAGTGGAGAGTGAAGGCCTCCTTTTAAGGCCTTTGACCTCGAGATAAGGGGTCTTCTGGAAATGGACACTTTCAGCTTCAGAAGTCTGAAAGGGAAGTAGTGCCATGGATAAAATCAGGGTAGATAAGGGGAGACATTGGGCAAGACAAGATTGAAAGCACATTGAAATTTCTTAGTAGTAGAAGAGAAGAGAGAAAATTACATTTGTAAATAGAATGAGGGGCAGGTCTCACAGGTGTCAAGGTGTGACTCTGCCCGACACAGGACCCAGCACTGCATCAGAGGCTCAGTGACAGAGTGATCAGATAGATTTAGAACTGCAAAACTAATGGAACCTGGTTAATAATATCCACGTAGGCATAGATGTATTTAGGGACAGCAGCCATAAAGGGAGAATGATACATATTTTTGAGAAGGGCAGAAAGAGGAGTAAATGCTCCCTTTTTGATTAGCAGTAAGAAAGCTATGTTTACCGGATTCACTGAGACCACATAACACCTTCGTGCAGCAGTACAGGGGGCGGGAAGAGCGGAGTCAACACTGAAATAGAGAGGTCTAGTTTCCTCCCAGCTCTATGATGTGTGAAAGAAACATTTCCTTCGAGTTAAAATGAGAAGAGAGTTGAATTCTAGGTGTTCTTATTATCAACCAGAAGAAGGCTTGAAAATAGTCTTTTAGAAGGGCAAAACTGAAACTTTTAAGAGTCTTCTTCAGCTTAATGGTATATTTTATCACCAGAAAAGTTATCTTTTACATAAGATCTTTGTTCCAGTGGCTTGAAATATTTATTTTGATTGGTCTAGCTTGTCTATAATGTATCAAGTCTTTTATGCCTCACAGAAGTATTATACTGAAAATTTATAGATGCGTTTTGAGTTCTCTATCCTGAGAAAATACCACTTAGGTCCTGCTTTATACATATACCTGGTTGGTTACCTACTAGAACATAGTAAGTTTCAGTAAATTAAGTTCCAGCTGGTGTAGGCAGCCTGCGTTTGGGATACGTGGCATTACCGATAACTGAAATAAGAGGGCCCGTTCTGTATTGCCTCTCTAAGTAGCATCAGAATTACACTCACTGGGGACTGCTGGCATCTTCTGCTTTGTGGAAGGTTTTCTGTCCTATGACTGCCTTATGAGTCATTTCTGCTGTAGGCCAAGAGACTTAAAACATTCTTTTCATCACACTTGCCTTTGTGACTCAACAAGCCTAACTTCTAGACATATTTCAGACTTGTGCTTCCCAATATGGCGGGCCCTAGCCACCTGTGGCTTTTAAGCACGTAAAGTGTAGCTAGTTCAAATCGAGATGTGCTAGAAGTACAAAATACATACCGTTTTCAAACACTTACTATGAAAAAAACAGTACTTTTTTGATACTGGTCTCGTGTTAAAATAGCAATATTTGTGGATATATTGGGTTAATAGAATATAATATTGAAAATAATTTACCTATTTCACCTTGATATTTTTGATAGGATGCCTAGAAAATTTTAAATTACATATTTATTGGGGCACCTGGGTGAGCGTCTGACTTCAGCTCAGGTCATGAGCTCACGAGCCCCACATCGGGCTTTGTGCTGACAGCTCAGAGCCTGGAGCCTGCTTCAGATTCTGTGTCTCCCTCTGTCTCTACCCCTCCCCCACTCTCTCTCTCTCTCAAAAATAAATAAAAAATTTTAAAAATGAAAAAAACAAATTACATATTTATTGTGTTTCTGTTGGACAACATTGATCTCGAACATTAAGTAATTCCAGTGAGTGTGTTTTAGTTTTCAGTGATGATATTTGTAATGTCAGTCAGTCATTTGTATACAAATGTTTGTTGTTCTCCTTATAACAAAAAGAAATTCGGCATCTTGATTTTATTAAGGTCTCCCAAATAGCAATTTCCTAGAGCTTCATTTTTCATGCTTTTATGAGATTCATAACATCCTTGTGTGTTATTGTTTCCATGAATAGGAAAATATTTACCACAGCAGGCTTCAGGATTTTCATTACAGAATAACTACTTAGATTTTTCAGTGCAAAGAAAGCATCTAGACATAGGCCTTTAGTTATTTTCATACTATTTCCGCATGTTATTATTGACACTTAGAAAAATATGTAACTTAGTTTTTCTTGCCTTCTTTGATTTTTCTATCGAGGCGACTCTGTACAAGTAGTTTCTTCGCACCTATGTTTCTTCCCCAGACCCATTGTGTTCCATAGTCGGAGCTGCTGTGATTCTTTATTTTCTGAATAAGAAATTGGAAATGGAAACCTGTGTTCTCTGTGACTTTCGTGGCTGCTTTATTGCTCTTGCCTCTTAAAGTAGGGTTCATGGTTTTGGTTCTAAAGTGTTTGTTTTTGTGGTTAATTTCCATAGAAACGCTAAACTAGGTTAATAAAAAAGGACATGGTTAGAGGTTCCTGGATGGTAATTAGTCCTTCACAGTTGACTCTAGAGTTCCGTTCTTGCAGAAACACCCACCGAAGGTCACTTTCTGCTCCGGTTCCTCTCTCCAGGCACCACAGACAGCACCTCCAACAACACTGCCACCGTGATCTCCACCGCGCCGCCAGCCTCCTCCGCGGTCACGTCCCCCTCGCTGAGCCCCTCCCCGTCCGCCTCAGCCTCCACCACCGAGGCCTCCAGTGCCAGCGAGACCAGCACAACACAGACCACCTCCACTTTGTCCTCTCCTCTTGGCACCAGCCAGGTGATGGTGACGGCGTCAGGGTTGCAGACGGCGGCGGCGGCTGCCCTCCAGGGGGCCGCGCAGTTGCCGGCCAACGCCAGCCTCGCCGCCATGGCCGCCGCGGCGGGCCTGAGCCCAGGCCTGATGGCGCCCTCACAGTTCGCAGCTGGGTAAGGAGCGGGCTCGCCGCACTCAGCCCTGAGAAACAGCTCATAACCCCGGGGTCGCTCACAGGGGAGACCCTCACCATCTTCAAAGCAAAAAAAAAAAAAAAAAAAAAATCTCTTTAAAGCCGTCAGCCCTTGGGAACGGGAAGCTCGGTGGTAGTGCGAGGGCCTTCCTGGAGCCGGGCTTAGTTTCTTAAGGCTCGGGGAGGGCCGCCATCACTCCGGTGTTCCAGACGAAGTGGAACACCGTCTGGAAACCCAGCCCCTGGAGCTGAGCTGCCCAGAATTCCCGGCTTATTCTTCTGCATTCTCCGTTTAACCTCTCTCAACTGTCTGCTTTCTAATTCTCAGACACAGACAAGATAATTTTATATTATCAAACAGTAAGGATTACTTTCCATATGTGCCTTTCTCTGGCATTTTTTAAATTTTGTTTTGGGAGAGAAAAGAATGAGGTAATTCAAAGAAGAGTCACCATGACTGTGCAGGTTTTAGGTTCTGTGCGGATCACATCCTTGTTGCGCTCTGTGCAAGTTAGCACCAAAGAGAGCAGTGACCAAACCTTACTCGCATAACGAGAATAACAGATATTTCCATGTACTTCCCCAGCTGTATCTTCCTTTTTCTTATCCCTTTGGGTGTATTGTCAAAATGACAGTTGTGCCTACATTGTAACAGAGTGACTGCTCTTTTGGACTTTCAGAGGTGCCTTACTCAGTCTCAATCCAGGGACCCTGGGCGGTGCTCTCAGCCCGGCTCTCATGAGCAACAGTACACTGGCAACTATTCAAGGTCAGTAGAATTTTTTCCCTTACTTAGCTCTTTGTTGTTGTTGTTGTTGTTATTGTTTTAAATGAGGGACGTTTGCTTCGTTATAGGTAAAGGTGATGGGGAGAGATGGTTGAATTGATAATGCTGAGTAACTTGAGGACCAAGAAAATGTCCTTGTAAAAAAACTTTCTACAAGAAGTACAGGTGTTAGTTTGTAGGAACAGGAAATATGCTTAGTTTGGGTACTGTAAAAAACAAACACAAAACAGGAATTTATGGCGATATTTATCTTCTTACGTGAATAGACTTGGAGGTAGAACTTCCCCCTGATAAATTTATCTAAGTAGTCATCCAAGACCCATCCCCAAGTAAACACGACCAAGATAAATTCCCCAGTCCCCAGCCCCACCCCCACATATGAGAGCCACTTAGGAGAAGGTCCTATAATGAATTAACCGTGGAGACTTCAAGAGTACTTTCCATTGTTAGGCTCTGCCCTTCATATAACCCCGTCAGTTTAGAACATGTATTCTCTTGGATTGTCTCTTTTCCAAGCCCAGTTGGGTCTCTTTTGGCCTTCGCAAGCTATCCAGTCTAAAATGGGTCTAAATCCACTCATTCCATATAGTGAAGGGTTTGCCTTATTTAGCTTGGGAGCTTTATATATGAAGATGCCATGTTATGTGATTCAGGAAAACATTTTGAGACATCGCTGTATTAATCAAAGAATGTGTGTGCGTGTGTGTGTTCCTTGAAATTTGAATGGTTCGTACTTAAGTGAGAGTTCTTGGGGCCAAAAATAAGCTCTTAGCTAACCTCAGTTAAGATTAGTGTTTCATGGATGGTATCTCTGCAGTATACTCTAGAGAATACGAGTTACAGACAAACCTAAGACATGCCTTAGAATAGATTACGCGTCTAGGTTTCCTGGACCCAGCTCCAACGTGCCCTGTAACACCAAGCAATTCTTGCATACCAGCAGGGTATCTGAGAGCTTAACTTCACTCTGACACTGTCTACCTAGAGATGGCATCAGATTCCACAGGGTAGGGGTTCAGTCCTACAAAACTGCTCCTGCCTCCCCTTCAGACACCAGGTGTGAGCCCAGGCTATTACCTGTGCTTCTGACCAGCTGCGGATTGGCGCTTCCAACAACCGCTTCCTTAGATTGATTCTATCCCTTTGCCAGAGCAGCCAGCAGAACTCGGGGAAACACATGTACCAGTTTATTAAAAGATATGATGAAGTATATAAATCAACAGCCAGATAAAGAGATACATAGGATGAGGTCCCAAACAAAGGAGTTTCTGTCCTCAGTGGAGTTTGGGGCCTGGCTCAGTGGCACATAGAAGTATTCTGGTTCTCAGGACTGGAAGCTCTCCAGAAAGGACCCAAAGGCTGTCCTCCTGGGTTTTTCCAGAGGCTTCGTGACGCAGTCATAATCGACTAAGTCATTGACCCTTGGCTGCATCAAACTCCATGTTCCCCTCCCATCATGTGAGGTTGGGGGTGGGACTGAGAGGTCCAGCCCTCAGATCACGTGGTTGGTCCTAGGGGTAACCTGTCCCCGCCCTTTGGGTGGGATCCAAAAGTCACCTTCATTGATATCAAGACCCATTTCACCTTTTTGGCTCTGAAGTGCGTTCAGGAACTGTGGATGTAGACCAGATGTATCTGAGAAATACAGATTTGGTCATTCAGATGACTGAATACATATTTCTTCTAAATACATTCTGTATTTCTAAACATATATATATTACAACGATTTCTTCTAATATATCATTAGAATGATTACCTTACATTATATGGACGTTCTCATTGACTAAATCATATGTAAAATTGATGGTTAGAGCTATAAACCTTTCGGTATACGAGTATTTCTCTTTGGCATAAGCTTTGTGATGAATCACTGTTTCTCCTGCATGAGCGTGTACCTCTGGGCTGTAGTGGTGCTACGAAGGCAAATGCCTTCCCCAGGACACGGCTGAGTGTAGAACAAGTACTCTCTGGGAAGATCTGGAACTATTCTATGACCCTGAACCTAGAATCTTAGAACACTTAAAGCTGCACCAAGTCTCCCCGATGCGTGCTCTTCGTGTGATCGTGTCCAAGTCAGACGTTCCCGCCAGTCCCTCTAGCTTTTGTTCTCTATGAAATCAACCAAGATTTTTTTTAATCTAGATTTATTGGAATTTTACTTTTTATTTTATTTTATTTTTTATTTTAGAGAGAGAGCGCATGAGCAGGGGAGAGGGAGAGAGAAAGAGAGAGAATCTTAAGCACAGAGCCTTCTGTGCCCAGCTAGGAACCTGACATTGGGGCTCCCTCACATGACCCTGGGATCAGGCCCTGAGCCGAAATCAAGAGTTGGATACTCGACCCACCGAGCCATCCAGGCCCCCCCCAAAGTTTTAAAATATTTATTTAAGTAATGTCTGCACCCAAAGTGGAGCTCAAACTCATAACCCCAAGATCAAAAGTCATATGCTCCTCCGACTAAGCCAGCCGGGTACCCCAGATATCAACCAAATAATGCCATTAGAAAACCCCTCAAATCTACATGTGAAGATGTAGTTCTGTGTCACCAGATAACAGGAAAAGATACTAAATGAGAGTGCCAGTTATTTAAAAGTAAAGTTCATTAACGCCTTCTGTGGAAGAGTGATTCGGGCGCTGTACTGGAACAGCATCAAAGAGCAATTCTCACCCATGGAAGCAAGTGTCACCCTTAGATGACCTCCTGAGGCCACCCACGTCCGTACATCTCTGCCGTCCCGCTCATTGTCCTTTGTAGAAGTCCTTTGTATAAGGGATCAAATGTGATCCGTCAACGAGTGAAACCTACACCTTACACTTTATTTGGTAATATGTAATTACTTTAGAACCAAAGCCATTTTGAAAGGTGGTTTTCATCTTGTCCATCATACCAAAATGCTCAAATTTATCAATAATGCCAGTTAGTTTGGTAAAAGCTAATTGTATTTTAGTGCCCCAGTCACTGTAGCTGGTTTTGTCTTTTGAACAGAAGTAGTTTAAATCAGCAACCTTCACTAACAACAAAACACCAGATTTAGTAAATGCTTCTAGTAAGATGGAATAAAGTTGAGGTTCCGAGAGGGCGGCGTAGCTCTGACTCATTAGGCAGTTCTTGACTCCCCTCTCACTGGTCCTGCTCGTGCTCATTAAATTAGTTAGAATTTTGGCCATTTAGGTGCTTGCAAAATTATAAATAAACCTCCTTTGATGACGGGCTGGCGGTGTGTGAAGAAAAGAAGTCAGTGAAGGGCCGCACTGTTTCCGGCTGGGTTGTAGGCAGGCTCAGGACAGGCGACGCGCTAGCTGGCTTCTCTAGGATGGTTTTAACGTTCTCCTTTCTGCCTGTTTTTGGGGGGTTTTGTCTGTAGCTCTTGCTTCTGGTGGCTCTCTTCCAATAACGTCACTGGATGCAACTGGGAACCTGGTATTTGCCAATGCAGGAGGAGCCCCCAACATCGTGACTGCCCCCCTGTTCCTGAACCCTCAGAACCTCTCTCTGCTCACCAGCAACCCAGTAAGCTTGGTCTCCGCCGCTGCAGCCTCCGCAGGGACCTCTGGACCTGTAGCCAGTCTCCACGCCACCTCCGCCTCCGCCGAGTCCATCCAGAACTCTCTCTTCACGGTGGCCTCTGCCAGCGGGGCTGCCTCCACCACCACCACCGCCTCCAAGGCACAGTGAGCAGGGCCGCGCGGGGCCTGCCACCAGCCTTTCCCGCCCACCGCGTGATTGGGCCGCCAGCCAGGCTGAGACTGAGCAATGTGACTGGCTTCCTCTTGCCATGTCTCAACAGCAAGGGAGAGAAGGGAGAAAAGGAAAACAACGCATACCAGGAAAAAAAAAAAAAAAAGAATGGAGACAGGACAACATTTGCCTAATTTTGTAATAAAACACTGTCTTTTCAGGATTGCTTCATGGATTGGAGAACTTTCTAACCAAAAATTTAAAAAAAAAAAAGCAGAAACAAAAAAATCAAAAACAAAAACATGAGTGAAAGGACTACTTATCATTTCCAGCAGTCATGGTGACAAGTTAAGGTGGGTTACCAATTCCGATATAGGAAGGGGATTTCTTGTTTGTCTAAATTTCTTTTTTTCTTAAAAAAAATCATTTTTATGGGTCTGTTGTACAGGCCATTAAGTCATAACAAGGTGTTTATAATCGTATCAATTGTGTTGGGGGTTCCTTTCTTAACTGGTACAATTTAGGCAGGCCTGTATTACTGTATCTCTATTATTATTGTTGTTGTTATTGTTTTTTATATATATATATAGTTTGGACATGTTTATCTCTTGCTCCTGGATCCTATTTCAGTGAGCTCCCACACTGTGGGGAGGGAGGGTTTGGGGGTAAGGGGAGACTTACGTTCTTAACTGCGGGGAATGTTCTTGCTGGTTTCCTTATCCTTGAGGACTCTTACAGAGGTGCTAGAAAATTATTTTCTTTTGCCACTTATGCAAGAGGCTTGGTGCAGAAGCTGATGGCAGTGTGTGCAAACACTCCCGCGCCACACACGCCCCCTCCCCCATCAGGTGGTGCCTTCGGAGCACTTTTGTGTAGGAAGGAATTCCTGCTGAACTGTAGCTCTCACTCACCCCAGATCATTGAATGACCCTGAGGCCCAGATCCTGCGGTGCGACGGGGCGGCTTCTGCTGTCCGTGGGGACGGCCGCGCGTGTCGCAGGGCAGGATCTGGTTCCCAAGAGCAAAGACTACTGCAGACACCTGACTTGGTGGTTCTCCTGATTCCCCGTCTCCTGAGAAATGCTCCTACTGTTGGTGTGTGTGTTTGTTTGTTTCCATTTTGTGGAAGTATTTCATTCCAACTTCCTTCCATTTACTTAGCAAAGAGCTAATTGATTTATCGAAATCGGGAAGCTCCTCTCTTCTGATGTGTTCTGAAGGAACTCCACTAGACTGTTGCCATCGAGTCTGTGTCCCCAAAGAGGTGTGATGAGAAGAGTCTGAGGCTGCCACCTTTCCCGTGGCCGCAGACTTCCTTCTCACTGGACGACGTGTAAATTCCTCTAACCTTAAGACTCCCCTTGCTTCCCTGACGGGAGTGTGCACTTGCTAGCCGGGCACGGGGTCTTTAGAACCTTTGAAGGACTTTGAGCAGGAACTTTGCACACACCTCAAGTGTCTCCTTGGTTTATTAGCGACGCTCCAGCTCGGTAGGTCAGATGGCAATACACGTCTTGCTGTACGCCGTAGAAAGTGATTAGCTTTGGAATTGTTTTCAGCGTGTTTCTAGACGACGTAAATGAGCCCATCGAAAGGAAGAGTTGACGGAAGTAGATGAAGAGTAATGAGGGTAACTCGGAAACTCAATTCCCCGTTGTGTCAGCGTACTACTCACTAGAGCGTCTGTACCAAAACGCTTCCCGGACGACGGGATCACTGCGACGCGGCTCAGCCGAGCTCCGCTTCTTGGTGGAGATCAGCTTCCCGTGTGGGGTCTGTGGCTGCTCTTACCTCCAGTGGCCCAAGACTGCACTTTCCCCCCTTTTGAGCTGGGGTCTAAGAGAGGGTGGACAGGTCGTTATCGTTCTGATTGCTCTGCTTGTGTCCCCAAGAGAGCTTGGATTCTGTGTGTTTGTCTCTTCACAGTGCTGGGAAAGGCAGTGACACAGACACGGTGTGTTCTTTTGGGTGTGGTCATCCAGGTGGGAGACAGGCACCTTAATGTTAAACGGCCAGAAACATTTTAAGTTCCCTTGTTAGTTTTTCTTTTGTGGCTTCTGTCTTCCTGTTTTATTTCATGGAGTATTTAATTATCAACCGAAATTTCCTCTTCTTCACCGTTCACCTTCCCTCAAATCCCTCCAAAATCAGTGAACTGCAAGCAGGGAAACTAACAAATGTCCATCCACCTTTTTTATGTGTGGTGTGTTGTTTTTTGTTTTTTTTTTTATGTTGTCGTTTTTTGTTTTTTTTTTAACTAAGCTTGAACCAAAGTCAATTTTTAGCAAGCTGCTGTACTAATGGACTAGTTTATAACGTGCATTTCAGACACATTGAGGAGATAGATGCTACTGACAATTTCTTTTTTCATTTGTCTTTATTTTATATAAAAGTTGCTGCTTGTTTTAATCTTTTATGTTGGTTAATTGTAATATCCTCTGGGCAGACATTAACTTGATTTTAACTAGTTGATTTAGTTTGGTGTGTAAATAGAATGGCAGTGTCAGTTACTAATTTTTCTCCTCTCTCCGTCTTCTCTGATGTAGTCCAGTTTAATCTTTTATCCCGACTTGACATCTCTGACTTTAGTCTGTGCAAATGGTTTTAGGGCTTTCAAGAATACTGTAGCTACCCATTGTAATGAGTCCCTCCCCTCCTTGGGAGCGGTAAGGTAGGAGGAAGGATTCAGGGAGGGAAATGCTGATACCCACCATCCCGGATTAGAGGTGATAGCATTAATTTCCCAAAACTGCTACCAGAGGAAGTGTGGAGTCCTAAGAGACTTAAACCCAGTGGATTCAAAGGAGGGGCAAGGAAGGGGTGTGCTTGTTTGTTTGTTTTCCTGTGTGGTTCAAAAGATGCTCCCTCTCCTGAATAAGATTCACCAACAGACTTTTTCGTATTTTAAAGATAACTAAGCTTTAAACGTCAGGACGATGGGCTTGTATTCCCCGCCCTGTCTGTGTTCTCTAGTCACCCTGGGATAAGGAGATTCTGCCTTTTTGTGTGTTGGGTGGATCACTTTATGAGGATAAACCTTAAACCAGCATAAAAATCTGTGTTTAAAAGAAATAAATCCTTAGACAAAGGTAACTTTTAAAATTTTTCTCAGTTTTTTCTTATTTAAAGACCAGTTGTAAGGTGAAAGGTACATTTGTGCACGTACACATGAAACACTAAACAGTTTGTCGACAGGTGTTTAGCTTCAGATCACCTCCCTTCAACAACCCTAGATACTTTGCTGATCATATTGCTTCATGACTCAACCTGTAGTCCTTTTTTACTCTATATTATATTTATCATCTCAAGAAAGGCTTTTTGAATTGAGTGACTCTCCTCAGCTAAGGTACTCAGACTTAACTTTGAACCACCTTATATGGGAAAGTCTGGAAATTAAGGGGGCCATTTGACCAAAAAGTGTTTGGTAGAATTCTGCATTTCTAAGTGGTTGGGCCAGATAGGTCATCATAACTCATTGTACATTCTTCTTTTTTCCCCCTAATATGTATGCAAATTTTATTTCATCCCTGAATTTGGTGAATACATATTAAACCAAAGACTAATTCTGAATGCATTTATAGTGATACTATATTTCTGTATTTGCCCAGGGTAATGGGCCCTCCCTCGGGAGCGGTGAATGTACTCGAATCCTGCTTATCACAAGCAGTGCAGTTGGGTCATGAACTTTATTTAGACCCTGTATGAATCTGAAGGACAGCGCAGAAAGACCTAGAAAAGGGCTTCTTATTGGAACAATATTATTGTTCCTGATTTAAGAAATAAGTTGAGTGCTATATCAGTTTAAATGTTTCTGAATTACATAGGCAGCTTTTTAGAATTAAAAAAAGTTCATCTCTATTACCTGACACAATGCACACTCCTTTTTTTATTTGATAAGAAAGACCAATTCATCCCAATTCACTCAACTTATTACTCAAGCAGTGGAACCAAAGGAATATCCAACTTTCATTTTGTGTAGGACCGTATCTATTTGTACTTTTTGGTAGCATTATTAGAAATTAACAATCCTTTTTTTTTTTTTTAAGGAAAAAATAAGGTTAATTAAAAGATTTTTTGTGAGATTATCATGCTCTTTTGTTCTACATAATTCATTCATCGTTGGGGGAAAGAAAGCACAATTATACCTCTTTTTTATGTTCTTTTGTCCTGTTGTCCCTCGTGTATTTGTGAAGGTGGGGGGATCTTGTCTATTATTATCCAGAAGCACAGATATTTTCTCGACACAATATTTAAGGTCAGCCCAATCTTTAACATTAAATTTTCTATTTAAATCGCTGGGAAAGCTGGATACGTTTGCAAATATAGAAAATCATTGTAGATATTTGAAGTTATAAATCCTGATAGTAAACATTACAATTAGTGTATATAATAAACTTACAGAAGAAACTCCTGGCTTACAGAAGAAACTCTTTGTAGTTCATAGTCTCAAGTTTCCAATCCCTGTCATCCTCACCAAACTTTCTTCACCTAGACACGAGTAAACCCATTGAGACAGGAAGAAAAGGGAGAAGTGCCAGCCGGGAAAAGTCCGTGTGTGCCGAGTGCCAGGGCGGGTGGTAAGCCATGCCGGGGAGCGGGCACGGCGCCCGCGCGGACCTCCTGCTGCTGGCAGTCCGCTTTGGGCCCAGACCCCCTAGGGGCACCCCAGAGGTCAGTCTGCAGTCGGATAACCTTCCGTTAAGAGCCTCAACAATTCATTACGAGATTTTGGCCAAATACTTTTCCATTGAATCAGCATCTAAAATCGATGAATTTAAAGTTGGTTTAGTCTTCAAACCAATGTTTATTAGAGCTGAAAATATTAAAACACCATCAGTGCTACCAAGAAAAGGGCTACAGGTCTGAAATTTAAAATTATTCAAATGGGCAAGAATCGATGGATGAGTTTGATCCAATAGCCAGTGAGTTCATTTTTGTGTATGTGTATAAAAAGCATTTAACGTGTGACACTGTTCCTCTCATCATAGCCCTGGCCATTTTGAAGTCGTTTTCAGTCTTAAAACATTTTGAAGATGACACTTTAAAATGGTAAATCTTTCTTAGCATTTACCTTCATTTTGGAGAAGGAAAAAGAATCTTTGCCATTCTTTTAAGAAAAATAACTAAGGTCCACTATTAGGCAGGTTTACGTAATGGCACACACACTATAAATGTGAGCTTGAGCGGGAACAGGAGAAATAAACTGCTTTTGGCATTAAAAGCTGATACTAATCCCGTTCTGCCTCATTCTTTTCTTAATCCAAAGAGACTAAATGGGACCCTCTTGAGACTTCCAGGAAGATATTTGAGAGGATTCCATCAGGAGGGCAGGGGATGTGTTGTTTCTCACATTTGTCCAGTTTACACCCAGATTCCTGTAGGGTTTGCGAGCTGTTGCTTTCGTCTAATCATCCTCATTCATGAAGCACTTAGGGCCTGGTTTTGGCCCTTCTACCTTGGCCTTTTCTAATAGCAGTCATTGAGTGAATCTTACTTTGATTCTGTAATCTGGAGCTCCTTTCCCCTCCTCCTCTTCCTTTCCTTTCTGAATGGTGATACCTTAATCTGTGAGGGTAACGCTGGTGGGTAACAGCTAGCTTCTGGCACCTTCATAAAATACCTCAGCGTAGCTTAGCATTGCTGCAGACCTGGTTTTACTCTAAAAACCAAATAAATGAAAAGAAAAAAACTTTATAAATAGTGGAAATAATTCTAGCTGTAGCATTTAGTTGAAACTGATGTTTATTACGATTGATAAACATGGTCGATGCTGTATGTATTTGGGATCCTGTTTATAGGTTACAGTTTATAGGGTTAGGGAGGGTTGGGGTGGGGAGAGGAGAAATTGATTACGTTAGAAGGAAAGTGTTGCTCACGTGTGTTTGTTTTTCCTCGTATCCGTCTTGCCAAAGGACTCTTGATTATCTCTGTGGTGGGTTTGGGATTCGTTGACCTCTCCGTGGCTTGACCTGCACTGCAGCGTGTGGTAGTGGCGTGCAGGTGACACATGGATTGCGCTTTAGGTTCAGGGTCCCCCAAGGCATGAGCGCCCCTTCCTGTGGCTGCCCTTGCCCCCAGACCCTGCCAGCCCCTCCTAAGGATTCATTACCTCTCTGTGTAGCGAGAGCTTGGGCGAAGGACAAACGTGCGGACATCTGGGTGTGTGGTTGAGGAACAGAGGCCGAAGTAGACAGGCACCGTTTAATCCGGAGAAGAAAGAGAGTGCGTGAGGCACGGTCACCCTCTTCCTGTCGTCAGCATTTTAAAGCCCTCCTTCCTTTTCTCATACCAAGGCTGATTCGGTCTAGACCAAAAACGCAAACAGAAGGAAAACCCACCCGAGCAGTTGAAAGCCAGCCTGCTTGCCTCACACGTGTGATCAGGTGTGACCCGTAGGGGTTGGCAGGCTGGCAAGTCTGAGGAGAGTATCGTTCTTGGTGGGAACGTGAATGAGACACGCTGGTGTGGGAAACATCGAAGCGCCCTTTCTGCCCATAGTCTCGGCTCTCCACGTTCCGATATAGACTCTATCTCCAAAAAGGTCATTTTTAAATAAACCATCCGTCTCACAGAACTTGAGTGGGATTTGGTTTGGATACCAAAGACACTGCTATGTCATTGTTTATTCTTGTGTTTCCAAAACAGGCAGAGAGAATAGGAGTGAAAGGCTGAAATTTGGAAAAGCTGTACCTATGTCTCTTTCCTTTCCCCCTCCCCTCTTTTCCCTCCTCCCTGACCTACTTTTTAAAGGAAGTCTTGGTTACCCTGGCTTTGGAAAAGACATGAATTTCGTTTCACTCTGCTGGCTCCATAAAGATGGGTAGAGTTGCTCAGTGTAGCAGTGATGTTCTTAGAATTGCTGGCAAGTTGGGGGGGTGGGTGGGCAAAAGATGGCAGTAGAATTTTTTTTTTCTTAATTTCCCCTTATCGAACACTTACAAATAGAACCAGTACAGCCTGTTCGAGTTCGGATGATACCTAGATGTGCCGTCTCTGTTCTGTCACTTGAAAAGGAGAAGCATTTTCGAGAGCAGGGTTACACGGAAAACCAAACTTCCCTTTGTTCCCCCGGGGAGCTGTATCGTTCCAAAATGGCTTCACGCAGGAGTCTAGGGAGTCGAGAAGTTCATGGTCTTGGTGTATTATTGATGGGACACGGAAAGGGAGAGAGGAAAAAGACCTTTATTTTACTCTCTTAATATTCCGTCAAAAATTGATCAGGTTGCAGAACTTCACGAAAGCTTTACTAATAATCTGATTGTTCTGACATTATATAAAAGTGGTATTACTATTGTGTGGCTTTTCAAAGCGCTAGATAGGTTTGTAGGTAGGCGATAGGGATACTGAAGATAAGAGCGCTTGAAACAGAAGTTAGGGGAAACAAGGCGTGCGTGATGGAACACCACTTTGAGCTCGGAAGGGAACCTCCTGGGAGAGAAGGTGCAGTGTCTGGTTCTTTCTGTGTCCCCGCACCTGCCCACTCGGCACTGGGCTCCGTCACCCAGCACCACCTTCGAGTTCAGACCCAGGACACTGTCCAAAAGTCCAGACCCCGGAAGTAATTTATTGTAAAATACATTGAGATCTGCTGCAGGGCTCCCCCGCGTTTTCTTTGTTTACTTGTTCATCCTCGTTTTAAGTCCGCCGCAACCTTACAAAAGCAGCTTTTAAGGCTTCTTTCATAACCTGGCAGCAGCGTTGAGTTCTCTGACATTACATCCCAAAGTCTGCAGGCAGACAGCCGGGTACAGTGCTGTGTGACAAATGAGGCATCCACACTCTTCTTTAAAATTGGAATCTCCTTCGAATGAAACGGTGAAAAAGGACAGAGCCCAGCGGAGGGAAGGCCACGCTTCCTCCCGAGCCCTCCCAGAGTCTGTGAGTCTGACAGCACAGCAGGAAAGGAGATGCACTTTCAGAGGCCAGATCGGAGGGGGTTCTGTCGAGAAAGGCTGTAGTTGCAGGCGGGCGGGGGTGCCCGTCCGTGGCCCGCGCCCGGCACGGGTCTGCGGAAGGCACATAACTTTTCTAAGAATTGAGTGGACCGATGCCAGCCTGGGTGTGTTGAAAACTGCAGATGTTGGGGGCGGGCGGGGGCGGGCGGAGGGGAGCCTAAGACTTTGCAGGCGTGTGACAGCCTTGGCTGTCTACAGCATCAGTGGTGTGGCCCCCCTTAGACGGAGGGAGAGGCCAGACTGACTGCCTCCAGCTTCTCCTCTCTGCGTGCGGGACGAGCTGCGCATTACTCCCTCCCACGGGAGACCTTAGGTCCAGTTCCTTCCTCTATGGTAGTAGCAAAGGCTGGGTGAGTCAGGGTGGGACTTGCGCCCACCTCAAGTCCAGGACTGTCGTATACCTCATTTCTAGCTCGTGACTGAGTAACTTGCTTTAACTTTCTCAACCCTACAGAGTTGCCAAGTCCGCCCTCCCCCCTCTGAGTAACGTTGAACTCTGGCCTATAGCATCACAGGACCTGTAGCCTAGGGTGGGGCCTCCTACAGCCTCTGAATGTCGCTGCTGAAAAGCTACTGCAAACTGAGGGCAAATTGCAATCTTCTGCTTCTTTTCGTTGCAAGGGGTCTTCGCAGGTCTCTCAACATCCGCTTTCCCCGCCACCCTGTCTTCAGGGGCTGGCCAGCTCTCCCCGCCCCCACCTGCTGGGGTGGGGGCGCCCCGTTCCCCTCTGCGGCCTCAGGGTTCTGCTCATTTTCAGGACTTTGGGTGGAAGGGACAAGACACCAAAGGCTCCTTTAAGCTGACTGCTGCATACACATTTCACTTTTTTTCCTTTGTCATGACCAAAAAAAGAAAAATCCAAATATTTAAGTTTTTATTATTATTAATATTATTATTTGACAATCTTGTATCCCACGGGCTCTTTAGAAGCTGCATCCCCAGCCCTTTCACCTTTTCTTTGAATGTAGTTCCCAGCCTTCGATTCCCACCCCCGATGTTGAAAGAAAGCTTTGCCAGGTCTCAGTACTGCTGCTATAAGCCAGGGGAGAGTGGTTTCTTTGTTTTGTTTTGTTTTGTTTTTTAAATTTCCAGCCAAAACCAAAGATTCCTTAATGATTGTATAAACTCAAAACAAACAAAAAAACCAAAGAAAAGAGAAGTCTTCAGCATCAATCCAGTCCGTGGCGTCCTGGCATTTGGAGGAATGAGGCTAGGGGTGGGGGTGGGGGGCTGTGGCCCGCGGGAAGGGCAGGGGGGGTCCGTTTTCCATGTTTTCGGGTTCGCAGAGGTGCGTCCTCGGTAGTTTTGGCTCTGGCCAGCTTGTGAATGCGCCGTGGAACAAATCGGCATTTCCGATTTTCCAAAAACAATACAAAAAAAAAAAAAAGCCGCCGTCACCGTGACGATCTACCCACAGCAGCCACGGTCGCCACGGGGGCTGGGGGGCTGAGGCCGCTGCCGGACCGCCGGACCCACAGAGCGGGGGGGACGTTGAAGACACTGGCGCGGGACTGGCAGCTCTGCCGGGTGCTCGGACCTCTGGGGTCATGACAGTGAGGACACGCCAAGGTGCCCTTCTGAGCCGTTTCTCTTTTCCTTTACTGGAACCGCTTGGAAGTGGCCGCCCCGTTTGTGAGAAAACATGCAGGATGATTCGCGAGCTTTTCCTTTCTCCTTACCGCAGTCGGTTTCCTTTCCGCAGCACCACTGTGCAACTATGCATTGTATTTCACAACCTGTGTGCTAGGTAGATGCCTGTGACTTTTTAACTCGGGGGTGGGGGCGGGGGGGTCGCAAATGAAGGAACTTTTTACATGGATCTTTTTAAATCTCAGTTGATTGGGGGCGGGGGCGGGGAGGGTATTTGGTTCTAGGGTCATATACAAGCTCTATCCCAAAGCAAAATCCAAATGTTAATAATATTAGCCTGACGCAGATACCAAAGATGATTTCTTTCCTGCAGAACCTTAGACTTGTGTATTAAGTACGATTACCCAGCACTTGCATTAGTGTAACCTCAGTAATTCCAAAGCTTAGATGTATATTTTGGTATATTTCTGGGATATAAAAAAAAATGTCGTTTAACTTCTTGTTTGTTTCAGTGTAATGCTCTTAAAGTCATAGCATGAGAATAACTGAACTGTCCTATTCTTAGTAGTTTGAAATAATAGTATTTTTGTATGTTTTGGGTGTGTCTATGTATGTATTAACATGACAGTTTTCACTGCCTAGGTGTTCATAATAAAAAAGAAAACGAAAAAGTTCTGAGTGTACATAATATTCAGTAATAAACTTCCACCAGGTTCCATTTGGATTGCATATTTGCCTGATTACTGTTCCCGGTGGGATTTGTTTTGTTTTGAAGAGACAGTGATCGTGTTTTCCTAAAGGTGTTTTTTTTTTTCTTCTCTGTCTTTAAATATCTCTACTTCCCCCCCACCATCACCTTTTTCTTTTCTTCCTTTTTCTTTTCTTTTTTTTTTTTAATATTGATTCAGGGGTGTTTTTCCACTGTTGTCGAGGGAAGGTCGTAAGGGGTATTGGCCCCTGGGCCTCCCAAAACTTTTGTTTTATGTACTTAAGTTTAAAATGTGAGTTCGAGTTCTCTTTTGTGGAACCTTCAGATGTGGTGTAAATGATTCTTTCCAAAGTTGTCCCGCAGCTTTAACGAGGCAGTGACAGTTTCTAAGTAGTCGATTGGAAGTCCTCTTACATTTCTCCTCAGATGACTTTGCAATCTGGGTGGCTATTGTGTAGCCTCACTGCCCCAGAGCGCCCGGTTAGCCATTTCCCCTCCGATAGGAATGTTTTAATAAGAATCTGCTGATAGCCCGGATTTCGGGGGACCTTGCTACCTGGGCCCCTGGGAAACACACGGTTCCTTGGTTTCGAAAACCCAAAACACAAGCAACTTCACATTTTGGGGAACTAGCTGATGTGCCTCCCGAGGCCTGAGGAGGCGGTGGGGAATATGAGCGGTGCTGTCTCTTTAAAAGTGCCCTTTATATGGTTCCCCCTCCTGGGCCTCGCCGGGGCTGTAGGCTTGGGAGAGATTGCTTAGGTGACAGTGAATCCGAATGAAATGGTAGATTTTGTGTAGATGCATTTGTCTGCTGTAATTTTTATATATATATTAAACTTACTGTAACTGTACAGTTCGTTTCTGTTGTAAAACATCATTAAACCATTTTCCAAGTGTTTTCACATTGTCGGAGTCTCCTTGCAGTTGTCGGGGTCAGTATTCTGGAATGCTCCCCGCACAGACTGTCGCATAGCCTTCCGATGGGTCTTTTCCAGCCGGAGCTCTCGGGGGCGGGGGGGGGCCCCGGGGTGCCCAGGCACTGCGGGCACGTGGGTTCCTAGCCCACTCCCCGTCCGGGTCCTGCCTCCTGTGTCCCCTGGAGCGCCGTGGCCACCACACCTCCCCTCACACCCCAGGGCTTTGTGTGACCAGACACACAGGCCCTCGACCGGTCCTGCAGAACCCTCCAGGGCTTCCGTTTCACTTGGGCCTTCGATGGCAGACCTGGTATTGAACTGGACTTTCCCACGCGTAACTGTTTATACTCTTTTGTGCCCCTCCAGCGTTTCCCGCCACATCCTGAACATTCATCCCCTCGGGCTCTCTGAAAGAAGCTAGTCCTGGACTGGCAGCCTGGTCTGTCAGAGGGCACACAGCTCAGCTTCGCTCCCTCTAGCTTCTACTAGTTCTCATTTAGTGTCCGGATGCAATTCGTCGTTTGAAAATTTGAATCTTTTTCTTCTTAATGTTTGTTTTGGGAGAGAAAGCAGGAGCCGGGGAGGGGCAACGTGAGACGGGGACAAAGGATCTGAAGCGGGCTCCCCGCAGATGGGGCTGCGGGGCTCGAACGCCCGAACCCTGAGACCATGATCTGAACCAAAGACAGACGCTCAGCCGACTGAGCCACCCAGGGGACCCTGAACATTTGAGTCTTCAAGTGAATTTCCCACAAAAGAAAGCTTCAGCTTGTCCAAGAGCTTTGGGAAGCTAACTTCCCTAACTACTGTGCGCGGAGTCTGCCTTATGTGCTCCCCGAAGCAGGAGACAGCCGCTGTCTCAAGACGCGCATGTCACCCCCTGCAGGGCCCGGAACTCTGGTCCCCCGGTGTAACCCAACTAGGTTACCATGCCACCCCTCGTATTTGCAGCTTGCACGTAAGTTTGGGAAGTATATTCCTTAAAACAATTTGGAGTTTTTAACAGAAATCTTCGGCTGGTAGAGACAGCGACGTGCTCACCGGCAGGAGAAGACTTCCGGAAGCAAACCCCATCTGTCACGTCCTACAGGAGGGGGTGCGGCCACACTGAATTCCCCGTGAGGGCGGGTGAATGACATCTCTTCCCGCTGCCTCCCGCTGCCTTTTCTTTCTCCAAAAACTAGCGCTTGAAGTTAGAGGACCTCCGTGGTTAGGACTCAGTCGCCGGTTCACAGAAATGTCCGGGGCCAGGCTGCCACGAGGCGGCGTGAGTTCTTCGCGGACAGGACAAGGTCTACGGCTGCCTGCGCGGCGGACGGAGTCTGCTCTGGAGCCGCCTCCTCGCTGGAACTGATCGTCTGCCCTTTTTGTACCCGCCCGGCCTGGCTTCGGCGACTGTTCTGCCCTCCAGCCGCTCTCCAGGAAGAAGAAAACTCGATCAGAAACCTCCACATCCTGCCTGACTGCAGTGACGTCAAAGTAACGCAGCTTTCTAAAAAATACGGGAAGCTTCCGTTTTAATTCGCGGACACGCACACAACGTCCTGGTTCCTCAGTGCAAGTGAAATCCCTGCCTCTGTTCTAAAACCTGTCTTCGTATCTTGACACTTACGAAACACGGCTGCATCTTACAATGGAGGTTGAGAGTTTCATTTTTTGTGGGGTTTTTTTACTTAAAAGAAGTTGCTGGCACATCTTATCCAATCAATAACTTCTCGGGATGGAAGGAGTCCAGCAGGGCCTCGGAGAGGGGACCGCCAGGCCTGCCAGACCCAAGGAAGGGCAGGAACCAGGCGGTGCCAGGGACGCCTCCCCCCCATCCCAGCACGTGCCGCTCTCGCTCAGCCGGCGCCTCCGTGGGGGCGCCGTGCCCATGGTTCAGGAATGCCCGCACCCACCCACCCGGGTCGGCTGTGGCACCCACGCCTCACTGCCGGCCTTCCTCCCTGCCTCTTGAGCCAAATTCTTGATGGAATGGGTCCAACTCTTATTTTCTTTTGTTTTTTTTTTAATTTTTTTTTTTTAATATTTATTTTTGAGACAGAGAGAGACAGACCATGAGCAGGGGAGGAGCAGGCTCCAGGCTCCGAGCCGTCAGCACAGAGCCCGACGCGGGGCTCGAACTCACAGACCGCGAGATCATGACCTGAGCCGAAGTCGGACGCTCAACCGACTGAGCCACCCAGGCGCCCCCAACTCTTATTTTCAAGCCAGCCATACGGGTCGCACGGCCTGTATGTAACTCAGGGGACCTTGAAACTAGGTCTGAGGTCAAAGGCGTGACTTGTGACTAACAGATGAATCCAACTTCTGTTGGTTTTAAAAAAAGCCCCGCGAGTAGAAGACAAAGGAGAAGCAACCCGAAAGGGGCCATCTGTCGTCTTGGCATCAAGGCAGCGAACGCCACACAACATCCTTTTCCCATTCCGTTGCCTCGTGACCAGGTGACATAATTAGGGCTGGCCGCCGTCAGCCGGCCTACGTTATGTCCCCCCTCAGAGGCCTTCCACCCGTGCAACTTCCCCGCCTCTCCGGTGGCTTCGTGGGCTCTGTCTGCAGCCCTTCGCTGGCAGCCGCTGCTCCCTGCCTGGCCTGCATGCGTCGCGTCACAGCCGCGCGATGCTGCTCTTTTCTGTGATGTTCCTGGAATCCAGTGGCAAAATGTGCGCTACGTCTGTGGCGGTACCTCCGCGTCTTCCCTGCTCACTTGCAAAGCGCTGGGCACAGAAATAGGTAGGCGCAGGGGCCTTCAAATACTTGTTGAATGGCATTGAATTCCCCCTGCGAGGCCAGGTGACAGATCGCATGCCTTCTCTCCGGGAGTTGTCAGCAGTACGCCCGGCAGAGACGCGCCCGTCACGCCCGCAGAGGTTTGTAACAGCCACGACCTGGGGCTTCGACCTCCCAGGACTACCCGATATTAATCGGTATGATTAATATCCGAGGTTTGGTGCGGTGGCGTGAGCGGCCGTCTGCAAGTCCCAGGCACCCTCTGCTGGCTGGCTGCTCGCCGGCCTCCCTCTGCTACAAGCTGGGCACGGCGCTGGGAGCCCTGCACTCCGGGCCCTTCCCCCGGGCTCCCCACAGCCTGGCCCGGCCTGACCTGGTCCGCTGGTACTGCACTCAAGCCCCCAGGCACGGCCACCGGCCCCGGCCACCGCGCCTGGGGTGCGCCTGTGGCCACCTGCGCCTCCCCGGGAACCACCCTGCTTTCCAGAAGTCAGTGGTTTTGTCCCCTGGTGAGGGCACCAGGCGGACTGCCCGACGACGACATCACCCGCCGGAATGCCGAAATAAAGCTCGGAGTGCAAGCATTTTCACCAAAGTGTTTATTATGCAAAAGAGTAAGGCTTCAGCAAACGAGTATAAATTAAAACCCAGCAGACAGAGAGGGTTTTCCGCTCATAGTCACGTGCCCTGTAACCACACGACGATGTGCCCGAGGGTTGCCTCGCCACGGCCCTGGGAGAGGTCTCCTCGGGTCTGCGTGGGGCTGAGCCTCTCGCCGCCGAGGCCTTCCCAGGGATGGCCGGCTCTCACCTGGGGCGCGGCGTGAACGAGTGCCCCGACAGAGTATGTTCTGGCCCCTTCCCTCGCCCCCAAGCTTGCCCTGCACCCGTGAGGGCACTTGCTGTGTCCGCTGGGGCCCGTCTGTTCACAACTCGCTTCTCCTAGGAGGGTGCGGGCTCCGAGGGGGCAAGCACAGGCGTGCGGGGGCCCCGAGTGCCTGGGCCGCAGATGCTGACTGCTCACGCCTGGCTGAAGAGGGCCCCCTCCTGTGTCCCCCCCCCGTGCCCCACCCCGTGCTGAGCCTCCATGACCCCCCTCCCCCCCACCTCATCCACCGCGGACTTGCCCCAGCTCCCCTCCCATCGTCCCCTCTGCCCAGACCTTTCACGGGGACGCGACGACAGCCCCTTCGCCCCAGTTACAAGTTACCTCGACGTGAAGCCACAGGTGACAACAGAAGCCAGATTTACAGCAGGAGCAAAGCCACGCACATACTGACAGGACGACAGAGCCTATTAGGATATGTGCAAACATCCAAGTTTCTCTGGGGACTTAACAAAACACGGACTGAACACGGCTGCATGTGAGCCCGTCTCCCAGGCGGGAGCCCAGGGCCTCCGGGACGGGCGCCCGTCCGCAGTCCCCCACAAACCAGAAGGCCCGAGAACCTGCGGGGTTCACCACGGACTCCTCGAGGGCGGGGCCGTGGCCCTGGGGGCACGCACTCCCCTTCGGAGTTCAGGGACGACGTTCCGTGCACGGCGGTTTGGCACTGGATATGGCCAAATGTCACGACGTGAAGCATCCTACTCGCAAAAAGGGATACTTGGGTGGTGAAGAAATTCGAGTGAACTGGGTTATACACGCTTGATCCTGTGTCTTTCACAATCCGGGGGTCTTCGGGTCTGGCCTGCGATTGGTGAAACGGCCGGTGCTGTTAGCGGGGGGGCAGGGCCTGCATGTGGAGGGCGTCGTAGGTGTCCTTGGTGGCCGTGCTGAGCCCCTAGTGAAAGCGAATCAGACGAGAAAAGGGGGTCAGGAGCTCTGCGTGGACCCTAGGCTACCTGGAAGCCAACAAGCGGCTTCCAGAGGCCTCGGCACAATCCCCTCGTGCCACAGGTGGGGGCCTGGGCCCCGAAGGCTGCAGAAAAGGTGGGTTCTATGCCCTACTGGGAATGGCCTTGGAGCCATTGCTTTCCGGCTAAATTCTCCCCTTCTTCCCGGCTTCCCGAGTACTGAGCCCTACAGTGTCTGGGGCCTAGGAGAAACATCCTATTGGACCAAAGAGGAAGGGGAGCCCTCCCCCCTCCCCAAACACTGAGCTGGAATCAGGGTTTGCTCCAGAGTCTGCTGTCCCTGAGACCCGGGCCTCCAGGAAGCCAGGACTTGTCACAAGGAGACGGCAGCTCCCTGACCTCGGTCCTCCTTCCCGAGCCTCGATCCCAGGCCTCCCCACTGTCCGGGAGCAGGCAGGCTGGACCCAGTCCCACCGCGACGTCTCTCCCTGGTCCAGAAGACAGATCAGAGAAGCCACAGGAAAGTTCTGGGCGCCCCTTTTGACATCATTCTGATCTCAGGCAAGCCGGGCGGCCTGACACTTTGGAGTCAGTCAAGCAAGCTGTGAACGGCCCAGGGGAGCCAGAAGTAGCCAGATAAGAACCCGCTGGGGATTATATTTTAGAGAAGTAGGTTGGCTCTCCTTAGTTTGCATAATTATTCACACCGATTTGCATAAACCAGACACCTGACTTCGACAACACTTTCTCTTTAAAGTTGTTATTTCCCTTGATGTTTTGTCCTTCAGCTTTCCCACCCATGCACCTATCGCGTTAGGTCTGAGGACACGAGGCAACCCAAGGCCTCTTGCAGGGGGCCAGGGCAGCGCAGGAAGAGGCAGGAACTTGCTTGTGGGGTGCCCTCCGCCTACATGGGCCCTTTAGCAAGACCTACATGGCCCTCTGGGCAGCTGCCGCCGCTCAGCCCTGGCCTGGGGGCTCCCGTGGGCTTCAACGGCTGTATCCCAGCCCTGCCCTGACTGGCCCTGCGCCGGGCCTAGGGTCTGCCCTGCCCAGCTGGTGCCACCAGCAAGCAGAAGGTGGGCGTCTCGCCTTGCCCTGGTTAGACGGCACCCAGGGACGGAGGGCCCACGGCGCAGACCGGAGGCTCCGTGTCAGCTTTTACCTGGTAGAGGCCATCGTGCCCCTTCCCTCTCCGCCGCTGGTTCTGTGGGAGGGAGACGACAGGGCAGAATGTCAGAGTGAGCAGCAGCCTCCGGCTCAAGGCCTCTCCTCGAGGGGCCCCCCCAGAGAATCGGAGGTGGCTGTCTCCCAGCCGGGACCCCTGGCCCCAGGTTTGCTCTGAGCCCTGCAGGGCCTCCCAGACACCGGAGTCCTGGCATCCGGGCTGCACGGGGGCTGGCCACGCTGCTTGTCACCTGGAATACATGGGCCTCCCTGCCACTCCCAGAATTCCTGGCGACTCATCCGTGCTCACTGGGGATGGCAACCATTTCGTGCCGGGAGCTCTGGCTGCAGAGTCCACCCGCCTCTGGGCTCCCCTCCTTACTAGCGAAGCGACCATGGGTAAGTTATTCAACCTCCTGTGCCTCGCAGGGCACACATTTCTCCTTGGGTTCTTGTGGGGATTACGTGAGGTCGCCTATCCGGGAAAGCACTGACCAGGCCTGCTTGGCGGACACACCACCCATGCAGTCCCCTGCTCAGGACGGTTCGGCGCTCTGCTCTCACCATTTGGAAATTCTTCATCTCTTATGAACAAGGGACCCCGCGTTTTCATTACGGCTTGGGTCCCAAAGTCCTGCGCACTGAACACACCGTGATAATTCCTCATGGTGACATATCTGACTGGCTTTAACAAAGCGTAGCGTGTCTTAGAATCTAGACTGGGTTCCTGAAAGAGCATCAGCCTTTCCTTAGTATCTCATGTACGGTCAAGTGCGTAGGAGCTGGATTAACCTTTGCCCCCAGTGGCCACCACAGGGGCTTCCGCAGGTGACCCGAGGAATGGATGGGAATGGAGGCCTCCAGCAGGCCTGTCTGGAAGATGCTGAGGCCCTCCTCGGGGGCATCCCCACCCTGACCCAATTCTTGGGAACCGAGAAGCAGCACTCACGTCGCCTTTCATCCCGATCTCGCTGTAGGCCTCCGCCATCTTGTCTTTCTGCAGGGCCTGGAAAAGAAGAGGGCGCGGGGCACCTATTTTACTAGCTCATGCGGAAAGCAGCGGGCTTCCCCGCAAGAAGGATGCCTCTCGACTCCTCCTTGGCCGGGAGCTCGCACAACCGAAGCTCCTGTCCTTATCCACCTAAGCCTCTCTGTCCCCAACCAGCTCCAGCTTCGCCCTTCTCCTCAGCCCTTTGGAATCTTCTCTGAGCTGCCAGCCCTTTGCACGGAGCTGAGACGCTCGGGTCGGGTTCAGAGGTCAAACGTTGAATTCTAGCAAAGAACATGAAGGTGGACAAGGCAAGGGTCCCCGGGGGCCCCCAGAACCATGTATCTGAGCGAGCGGTCTCTTCACACAGCCCACACCACGGGCCGTGGGTCAGCCAACTGCAGGAAGGAAGGAAAGTTAGCTCTCTCAGGGCAGACCCAGGTCGAGAGTCTGAAAACCACAGTCAGATGCGCACCCTGATGGTGAGGCTGACCCTTCGGCACGCGGCCACGCTCAGGAAAAGACTCCAGCCTCCGGAAGCAGGAGCCCCTCAGAGGGGCCTGCCGCCCGGTTCTTGCCCAGCCTGACCTTGCTGTCCCCCCCACCAGGGCCCTCTACAGGGAGCTCCGACAGCAGACGCGGGGGCTGAGGGAGGCAAGGCGAGCGAGGGCCGTTCTACAAACAGCCAGGTGCCACAGGCAGCAAGCAGGAGCGACGTTTGGCGCGGGAAGGTCAAGCAGGGCAGGGAGCGATGCCGTCACCAGGAGCCCCCCCCCCAGCCCCCCAGCCCACCCTCCTGTACTCACATTGTACACGACTTCCGGAGGATTCCTCCTCCTCTGCTGGGAAAGACAGGGGAAGGTTAGAGTTAGAGGTGGAGAAACAGAGACCCACGGCAGGAGGGGTGCCGCCGCCTCCTTGCCTCCTTCCTCACACCCGAGCCACTGGCCTGCCCCCCCCTCCCCGCCCCGGTCCCTCCTGCAGCCCTGCCCCCACCTCTACCGCAGCTCTACCTGGCGCCCTGCTTCCTAACGCATACTGCACACTCCTTTCGCACAGGCTCCACTTCCCCGCGGGGCCCCCTCGGCCCAGCCTTGCCCGGGGCAGGCCGCGGGTCCCCGCTGATGGCCAGTCTGCCTGTCCCCCTTGCAGACCAAGCGCCACACGTATCGCAAACTTACAAATGGGATTTCTGGCGGAAAACGAAAGGTACTGAGTACCTTCCTCTGGACCAGGGTCAGCCACTGCTCACGAGCCCTCCTCACCCCTCCGTCTCCAGCCCTCCTCACCCCTGCTAGTCCAGGTAAGAAGAGAAGAGAGCTGAGGCTGGAAGGCGGGGGCCAAGGAAACTGCCAGTGTCTCCCCTCCTCCCCACCCGTCCCCTCTAGCAACAGCATGACTGGCGTAGGGCTCAGACACCGGGGGGCCTGGGTAGACAGGTGTGACCAGTAACGACATGGGAGGGATGGCCACTGGGCACTGGCGGGCAGCACTGCCCTAAAACCTGGGCAGCGGGCCTTCAGGCCGAACCCTGCTTTTAAAAGGGCCCTGGCCTGGCCCTGTCAACCTCCCGTCCCCATGGGTCATGGAGCTCACCGCCAAGAGAACAGAGCCACTAGGAGCCTGGAGCCCGACCACGCTCCAAGGGGTACCTGGGACCCAGAATTCCTTGTCCAGTGGCCTCAGGGCCCTTCCCATAGGGGCCTCTTCACCAGATCTGTCCCTTTTGGGGGACAGATGGCCCCACTGTGTGTGCATCTCAGGGTGGCCAAGAAGTTTAAGAGGAGGTGGGTGGACCTTGGATACAAGGGTGTCACACTCACCAATAGGAGGTCCCCTGCGATGCAGAATGGAGCCCCGGGGGGAGGAGGAGAAGGGCATGGAAGCAATGGGGGCTCCACCTACGCTCGCGCCCTAGGGCCCTTGCGGGTCAGGATGGAGGGTGGCAGCAGAGCGTGGGCACCGAGGGGCCCTCTCCCTGCGGCCACTGAGGACACACACTCGCACACACAGGCAGAGACAGGAATACCTACCTGTTTTCCTCCCATCTCGGGGTCCAGGCCTCGTCTCTTATCCAAAACCTCATACGCCTCCCTTCCACCCAGATTGAGCTCCTAAAACCGACGAGAAAGGGTCAGAGACAGGAAAGACACCTCTGGAGGGCCGGGCCGGCTGGACCGGGAGTCCCCTCTGGGCGTCGCTCAAGGAAAGCAGCAGGACCGGGGCTCCGGTGGACACTGGCCCATCCGGGCACCAGCATCTCCGAGAGCATCTCCGAGAACATGCCTTCCCGTGTGTGTGTGTGCACGCGCGTGTGTAAATCGATTCCACCCGAGTCCCGATGCCCCGGGAGAGTGAAGACCCCGCTGACGCCCCCGCCGCCTGAGAGTGGGAGGGGCTCACTGGCCAGCGCCCCCAAGCAGGACCGCGAGGGCGGGACGATGGCGGTCCCGTGTCCCTGGGCCCTAGGGAGGTTGGACAACTGGCCAGCCCTGCCGCGGGCCCCTGGAGTCGGGGGAGGGGGGAGGGGGGTGGGGGAGGGCAGACTTACGTTGTAGAGCTGGTTGGCGCCCTGCTGGCTCGCGGGGGCGGCCGGGCTCCTGCCGAACTGGAAGAAGGGGCGGCGAGGTTAGAGCGCAGGGTCGGCCCGGGACCTCGGGACGCTTGCGGCCCCCGCGCTGGCCCCCGACCCCGGGGCGACGGCGCTTCTCTCGCCCGCACCCACCCCCCCCCGCCGCCCTCCCCGGGGGCGGGGCCTCGGAGAGCAACTCCAAGGTGGGTGGTGGCCTACGGTCCCAGCTTCCCAACTCCCATCGTGACCTCAGGCGCCCTGCTTCCCGCTAGCTTAGCGTGAGGACCCGCCGCGAGCACGCACGACCTCGCTCTTGGCGCAGTTCTCTCGGCCCAGGGGGAGAGCCTACAGACCCCGCAGGTCTCACAGACGCACCGCTTTGGAAACCGCCTGAGAGAACTAGGGCAGCGCCGTTCAAACTTTAAAAAAGAAAATTAAGAAGACTGTTTTTCAAATAAAATCTTCGGCCCAAATCTACAATCCAAAAGAGCAGGAAGCTGGGGGACCCAAGCAATGACAAGGACCCTGCCTCCTTCCACCCTCTGCTGGCACCGTGACCACTGCCCCCCCCCAACCCCAGCCCTTCCAGGAAATGCAGTCTCTGCAAGGCATCAATGAAAACCCTGCTCTGGGCTTGGCCTCGCTGACACCCTGAGGCTTCCAGAGACAGGCTGGGGGGGCCTCAGTCAGCAGCGGGACAGCAGGACCTGGGGAGAGACCGCAGGTCCCCCGCCTCCCGCGCTGAAGCCCCTTTTCTGCCAGCAGCACCCCTGCCCTGGGGACGCTTTGACGTCTACACATTTGGATGGCTTGTCACCAAGACAGCTAGCATCAGGCTGTCCCTTCCACGCTGTCAGGCTCAGTCAGACACCAGCCCGCCCAAGGTGCGCGCTTCGGCTGGTCCCCGCTTTGCCGTGGACGCCATGCTCGGGGCACTACCCATGCTTGAGACTTTCCAGGAGTAAGGCCCCTCTGAACATCGGCCAGTAGGGGAGCCCTCTCCTTCTCTCCAAGGCCCGTGGTACCCACCTTTGCTTTCAGGAACAGGGCAGTGACAATGACCCCGTAGATGAAGAGGAGTCCGTCCAGCAGGTAGCACAGTTTGGGATCCAGCAGGCCAAAACTCTGCGCCTCTGTGCCAAGAGATGAGACCCATCAGCCAGGCCCAGGGTGACAGGACGCGTGCTCACCCTCCCAGGGTGGCCCCATCACTGACTGGTCAAGGAGCTCACGACAAGGGGGGCTGGATCCATTCCCCGTCTGACCACAGCTTCTCTCCCACACCCTTGGACCAGCTCCGAGGGAAAACCCGGCCTCCCCCAACAGCGGGACACGACGCCCGGCGGGGTCACAGCTCCTGGGAAGATCGAACGGAAGCAGAAACTAGGTGGGGAAGCAAAGCTGTCCAGTGGACACAGGACTGCTGCCTCAGGCCCACCGCAGCCCAGCCGTGTGTGAGCGCCCGTATGAACCACGCACTCTGGAAGCCTCTGGAATAGATGCCCGGGTCTGGATGAATGGCACCACCCGAGTTAGGCATGTGGCTCCCGAAGGCCTACCCACAGGGAGAGAACAGGACTGATGTTCGGATGAGATCGTTCGTCAGGACTGTGGGAACAGGGGTTAACTCCCCCTTCCTGGCTCCGTTTCCCGGGTGCCGGGCGCTGAGCAGTCTCCCGCTCAGGGCGGTGGGGTGTGGGGTGGGCTTCCCTCCCCTGGGCCCCATCAGGAGTGGACAAAGGTACAGTTGGTGAGCCTGAAACTTGGCAGTCTCGATGCTCACCAGTCCCAGCCCCATGGCCTCAGCTTCGTCTGTCCCTGTCCCTGTCCCCCTCTTCTCCCCCGCACACTTACAGTCCCCGGGGACACATCTTGCTCTTCCAGACTGTTTGCCTCTGTGCCTTTGCGTGCGCTGTTCCCTCTACATATCCTCTCCCTCTGTCTCCCTGCAACCCTGCCCTCTGGTAGAATCCGACCCATCCAACAAAACAGAGCTTGGAAATCCATCTAGCCCGTCCAACCCCAAACCGCGGTGAGCCGCTAACCCCCACTGCCGTATTAACCTTTGTCAATGTAGTTGGCGCTGGCGTTTTAATTTTTTTAAATGTTTGTTTATTTTGAGAGAGAGAGACACATAGAGCGCGAGTAGGGGAGGGGCAGAGAGAGAGACACACACACAGAATCCGAAGCAGGTTGCAGGCTCTGAGCCACCAGCACAGAGCCCAATGCAGGGCTCGTCGAACCGACGAGCCTCGAGCTCATGACCTGAGCCGAAGTCGGATGCTCAGTCGGCAGAGCCACCCAGGCGCCCCTCGCACTGGCATGTGAGTGCAACGGGGGTTGGAGAAGGAGATCTAGAAAATGTTTGGGCCAAATAAGAGCATTTTTATTTCAAAGCTCGCTGCACTGTGAGGAGACATGGGTTTCAGGCTGTACTTCCTGCCAGTTATTTGCAGCAACTCAGCCTGTGTAGCGGGCGGGCCTGCTACCTGTCTCCACCCCTGCCCGCGAACCTCCGCCCACAGTGGCGGCTTCTCCCAAGGCCAGAGTGCCCTCTGGTGGCCGCCTGCAGCCCCCCTCCCCCCCCATCGGGGCTGTGGGAGCGGATCCCCTGCACCTGAGCGCTCGCTGTCTCATCCTCACCAGTGGCGTGACGTGGGTATGTTATTCACGCCTCTTCTGTTAAACTGGGTGAAAACGCTGACATTTCTTAATGTACTCTGTGCCAGACACCCCTTTAGTGGAGGAACTGTCAGATCCCCCCAACAGCAGCTCGCAGGAACACGCGCAGAACGTCAGGCTCCCCCCAGCGGCACACACGCGGCGCTCCAGGCGGCCCCAGGACTGTGTCGGGCAGTGCGTCTCCCCTCTCCGCCCCCCTCCCCTGGGCCCAGCCCTGCCCGCCTTTCTTCAGGAGCGATGGGTGGGCTTCTCCCACACGCTGTGTAAGCAGGTGACTCCGGGCCGCCCCAGGGTTCCTGCCCTGAAGCCTCAAAGCCTGTGACTCCTGCCCTATTTCAAGACCCCTCCCGGGCCCCAGGCTGCCGATCTCTCTGTAGACTTCCCACCGCCCCTGCTTAGAAACTACAGACAACCCAGTGGCTCTGGAACTAAGTCCGAACTCCTCATCAAGCTGCGCTCAAGTCCCATCCAGGCCCAGCTCCCCCACTCCGTGCCCACGCTGCCTCTCCTGCTCCTGCTCTCCAGTACTTTCCTGCCCACCTGCCTTTCCTGAGCGCCGTCCTCTTCCCCTCTGCCGGTGCTGACGCGCCCCCCTCCCCGCTGGGCATGCACTGGGGCTCCTGCCCCACCACCTTCACCCCTGGCGACTCAACGGCTGGTTCTGCACCCGATGGGGGTGCACGAGCCTGCCCCCCACAAAGTGCCCCCCACGCGTGACTCGTCGGGTTCTGCGGTTCCCCTGCACCTTGGCCGTAAGCCCTGGAGACCAGTGGCTGTGCTTTTGCCTCTTCCCCCGCCCTTGACTTTAGACCACAGGATGGACATTCATTAGCATTAGCGTGGGCTTTTCAGGGAAGATGCGGGGGCGGGGCGGGGGGAGGGAAGGGGCCCATGGCCGGCCTGCCCGCTGGCCCTGAGGCAAAAGTCCCCTGCTGACCCCAGGTAGGCGTCTGAAACCCTCTAGAAGGTAAGCCATCCCCCAGCAAAGGCCACCAACGCCGGGGTGATTTTTTCTTTTAGGGCCAGAGACGAAGTGGCAGCAACAATTTATGGGGTTGGTTGAGATTCAGGAAAAAGGGCTGGGAGAAAATCGCTCAGCTGCCTGTCACATAAAATGAGGCCAGAAAAATTACTGGACAGTAAATTTAGAACAAATGAGAAGAAATATTTCTTCCTGTTGTGCAGAGCCAGCGCGACGGGGGAGGGGAGCCGGCTGCCTCCCCGAGAGATAAGTAACAGGGACCGGTTTTCTTTCTTTCTTTCTAAAGAGCAGCGTGATTTTATGGCCGATGACAAGTCTGCTGTGTGCAGTTTGGCCAAGGAGAGGATATTAACCGCGACACATTTCCAGGGGAAGGGATCTCCCTCCACCCAGCCCAGCGGTGCCTGTGCTGGGAGCAGTGGGCCTGAGGAAGGCAGTGATAGCCTGGAAACTTCCACAAAGGGACCCAGGACCTAATTCGGTTATGTAACTGATTAAATATTTCTCGGGCATCTGCTCCATGCCAGGGGGTATTGAAGTGGAAGGGGCCCTCGGTAGGGTGTCAGGCAGATAGTCCTTTCTTTGCCACTAAGTGGCTGTGTGTTCTTGGACAAGTCACCTCACCCCTCTGGGCCTCAGTTTCTTCATCTGTAAGATGGTGGGTAATCCTATGTGAGAGCGAGGTTTAAATAAGGTATTTATTATGGGGTGCTGGGCCCAGCACGTAATAATAATGTGTCTGTTATTGTGGTCACCGTGACTTTTTTCCCCCAAATCACCACCAATACTATTTTTTTTTTTTTTTTTGAGACAGAGAGAAGGGTTCAGATTATATTAGGAACATTAAAACTGGGTAGGACGAGCCTGGGCGTCTTAGTCGGCTGAGTGTCTGACTCTTGATTTCGGCTCAGGTTCTGATCTCAGGGTCGTGAGGTCCACGCCTAATGTGGAGACTGCTTAAGATTCTCTCTCTCTCCCCCTCTGCCCTTCTCCAACCCCTCTCAAAAAAAAAAAAAATTAAATAAATTAACTGATTAAATAAAATTGTTTAAACTGGGTAGGACGAGAGATGCCGGCGCGCCTAACTTCTGGGCGTTCACAGCCCCGCAGCTAACCAGACCCTGCTCGGGATCCGTCACCATTAAACCGAGGCACATTTGATGAGGGGGCTGCACTCTGAGCGGTCACATGATTTCCCACTCAGAAAATGCTGCCTTCCCATCAGAGAAGTAGGGGCGAAGAGAACAGAGAGAACTTAACGATACCCTCCCGGCGCAGGCCTAGGTGTGACGGTGGCGGGTGAAAGGGGACAAGCCCTATTCGCAAAGCGGGGGACCGCTGCTTCGAGCCGGGCTGCAGGATGAGGGCCGGGGAGGGGGTCTGACCCCATGAGCCTTCATCTCTCCGGCCTGGACTCCCACAGGCCCATTCTCTGCACAAGGCACAAGGCCGTCAGCACTCAGGCGCGTCCAGTACTGGATACAGGATTGGAACACGGCGGGGGGTGGGGGGCGCGGAGCCTGGCGCACAGCCCGCCCTTGTCTGCAGTCATGAGGTCACTGCAATCCCCATCACAGACCTGATACGGCTCACGATGGCCAGGGCCTGGCTGAACTGGGAACCTGGACTCTGGTCGTCTCCTGGCCCCCTGCCATCGCGCTGTCAGCCACCGCGCAGGCATCGCTGAGATGGGCAGGGAACCCCGTCTCCCAGCAAGGGACGGAGCAAGCAGACAAAGAATCCCAGGAGCCCCCCCACCTTGAAAATCTCAGCAGAGCTCAGCACACGGCTGGACTTGGCCTCCTGTCCCACAGACTGGACCCTGGACACACGGGAATGACATGTAGTGGGTGGCCCATACGGCGGACAGCGCCCGATCCTCATCCGTGAGTTCTCTGAAACCTTCCTGATCTCGCCTGGAGGGAAGACATTTATGCTGTCCCTGGTCACAGTGGGCGGGACACTGGACGTCACCGAGGACAGCAGAGAGAGGACCTTCCTCCCCAGCACACTGGTCCCAGTGGTGAGGGGGCCCCCGGCTCAGGATTCACCTGCGTGAACAGCCTGAGGCAGAGTGGTGTCCCGCGCTCACGCCCGGCACCACGACAATCACCTCCGTGACCTGGGTGTCGTCCCAAGCTCTGGCCCCATGCACGCCATCTATCCCGCGGGCCGAGGGCTGCGCCAGCGGCCGAGGGCGGTACAGCCATGCACAGGGAACAGACCGTGTACCCTGAGCCCTGGCCTCGGGCCCCCACCCTACCCCGGGGCTGCACCCTCCCCCACCGAGTGTACAGTTTAGAGAACCCTTTGCCCGCGCGTTATCTGATCTGATTCTCAGAACGACTCTTCATGATGTGGGCAGAGCTACTACCGATTCGATTTTGCTCAGGAAACTGAAGCTCAGAAAGTTCACACAGCACGGGAATTCCCACTTTCTCCTGGTGCTGCCGGAGTTCCTGTTCTCCGAGAGCCTCCCGCCTTCTGCAGGTATTTCTTCTCTGACACCTTCAGCCTCTGCTCGAATACCCTGGGCGACAGAGAGCTCACCACGCATCAACCACTGGTGGCGAGCTCTCATTTTCAGAGTTGGGCCTACTTCTGCCTCCAGAGGCACAAAGAACACAACTTCTCCACGTTCTATAGCGCAGCCTTCAAAATCTCTCCCGTGTCCAGCTTGTCTCCCCCCTTAATAGGAAACACTTTGGTATCACGGCGAGAATAAATCCTTTGAAGGTGGAGAACTTCAGTCCGGTCCTGGCTCTGGTACTTGGGCAGCCTCGTGACTATGGGATAATTGCATAGTTCGCTCACCGGATTGGTGACATTTAAATGCATGAGGCTTGCTACCTCCTAAGCTCTCAGTACACAGGCGCTAATGGCATTAATATGCATCAGAAAGCCCACAGTTCCGGTAGGACCAGCCAGATTCCTAGCCCCCTGACCACCGTTTGTAGCCCTAACCTTGAGTCCACGGCTGCCCAGCCCCACCCCCAGGCAAAGACACAACTGGTGAGGACATTTCAGGCTGAGAATTTAGAAAACAGGAAGTCATGTGTTTTCAGGAAGGCGGGGTGGCGGCAGCTCTGGGGTGCCTGTGTGGGGTGCGATGCCCGGCTCACGGGCCCAGACCTCCCTCCCAGGGGGTTTGCTCCCTTTCATTGAACAACTTTCACCGCAGCAGGCAAGAGAGACACACTGGGTAATAACAATAACCATCAGCCGAAGCATACGGGAGTTTCCTCATTTGGGCCTTAACGGCGACCGTGACTTTACAGCTGGGGAAACTGAGGCTCAGAGAGGTTCACAATGTGCCAAAGGTTTAGATCCAGGGTTGAGCTCAGGCCTGTCTAGATCTGTGGTCCAGATACTGTCCGGTCCAGAATCCTAACCACCGTTTGGGCCGGGGAGGGGGGGGGAGGGGTTCCTCTCCAGGTTATGAATGGACGGACTCCTTTTCTCTGAGGATCACATGACATTAGCAGGTGTGCTTCTAACTCTACACGTGGCTTTCTTTCTTTGAGGGGGCAGGAGGCTGGGGGGCCTACAGGATTAACAGGGACAGACGGCCTGCTACCAAATGTGAGGCTATGCCGGCCAATGCCTGACCCACCCGGAGACAACCGTGACCTGCAGAACGAGTCTATATGACATACTGGAATCATGTAACTTCTTGCTACTCACTTGGACTTGCCACGGCCTCCTCAACGCCCCCCCACCCCCCACCCCCCGCCACCTCCTGCAAATGTTGGATTTCAAATGCTCTTGTTTCATTGTAAAGCTGAATATCTGGTCATAGCTGCACACAAATGATATATTCCCACAGACAAAGATTCCACAGCAAAGGGGAAGAAAGCGAGCTGTTGGATTTCTTAAAGGTAAGAGGGTTATGGAAGAACACTTCCTTTGCCGTGTTATTATTTCCACGAAATTTGTCATCCTTTTGTGCAATAATTGTAAAAATTTTCCTATGATCCCTTTTCTTTCTATTTTCTTTTTTTTAATTTTTATTTTATTTTATTTTATTTTTATTTTATAATAGTTTATTTTCAAATTGGTTTACATATAATCTTTCTATTTTCAAGTAAATCAACTTGTTATAAAAGCGCGGGAAAGCACAAAATAATCAAAATCACCCCCAATACCACATTCAAACACAGCCGCTATGAACATAGGCAAGACAGACTGCCTTCCAAAGTGTTTCTTATTCATAAATTATAATTATTATATATGAAATTTCCCCCCCCAAAAAACGATTGTTCTCTGTTACTATTATAATTTAACATTATATTTTCATGTCATATCACGTTTTTATATCTCGCGTTTCATGTTAGTCGGTAGGCTTCCTGAATATCCTTTTTAATGGTCGCATAATTCTTCCCCTATTTATTTATTATTTCTCCATTGACGGTCATTTGTTTCCAACTTTTCACCGTCGTAAATACCTCCGCGCTGAACAGCTTCCTTCCTAAAACTTTCCACAGGCTTAGAATTCGATCAAGAATACCTTGAGGGGCGCCTGGGTGGCTCAGTTGGTTAAGTGGCCGACTTCGGCTCAGGTCATGATCTCATGGTCTGTGAGTTCGAGCCCCGCGTCGGGCTCTGTGCTGATGGCTCATGAGAGCCTGGAGCCTGCTTCGGATTCTGTATCTCCCTCTCTCTGTGCCCTTCCCCTGCTCATACTCTGTCTCTATGTCTCTCAAAAATAAATAAACGCTTAAAAAAAATTTTTTTTTAAAAAAAAGAATACTTTGAAAAATGAAAGCTAAGACAACTAGTCGGAGAGAATTATCAGCAACAGATACAAAACGGCGGTTCTCAGAGGAGGAAAAACTAGCTGCTTGATGAACATATAAAAAGAGGGAGAGGTAGAAGATGAGGTTAGAGGGTAAGAGGGCGGAGGCCTGAGTTCGAACCTTCTCAGCAGGCGGATTTTTCTCTGAATGGGAGGGGGGAGCAATGGTAAGCCTTTCTCTTTTTTCCAACAAATACACGTTATTTTCGTAATTTCAGGAATGTGAAGAAAATTTGAAAGACACAAGTAGTCGATTGGAATAAACTTGGTTCAAGGGCGCCTGGGTGGGGAGGGGGGGTGCAGGTTGCCTGGAGATGCCCAGGGAAGCTGCAGGCCGGGCCCAAAAGTAGTAATCCATCTACGGCTTTCATCCGAAACTATAGTAATCTTTATCTCTTCCTGCCCTCGCCCCATAAACCAAGCTATGGTTTCCACACAGAAAGTGGTTTATTTCTACCGACAGGCTGCCAATCCCTTCGTTCTTGTGCTCCTTCGTCACTCAGTAACAGGGACTCACCGCCCCGCTCTTTCGGGCTGAATTGCGGCCCCGCCAGAATTCCCGTGTTGAAGCCCCAGCCCCTCTCAGGATGGGACCGTGTTTGGAGAGAGGCCTTGGCAGAGGCGATTCGGTTAAAATGATGACCTAGGGGTGGGCCCTATGCCCACACAGCACGCGGCCCCTCACAGTATGCTCTGAACGTTCACATGGTTTAAAAGAAATTCACTCATCAAACCCCCTCATGTCAAAATTCCAGGCACGGTTTTGCCATTTCTCCGAGACTTGAATTTATTCTGCACAGAAGCCCGCAGAGTGTGCACACGCATGCACGTACACACACACACACACACACAGGGGTGTTTATTACATAATTATCTGCAGGAGCAAAAACAGAAAAACAGGAACAGCGGAAGTCTCCACCAGCTAGGAACCTAATTAGCAAGTTTTGGCGTATTCAGATGGAGCAGTTTAAAAAACCGAAAACGCAACGGATAGTTCTGTATGTGCTGCTGTGGAAAGATCTAGGCAAGCCCTAGAATGTTTCGTATACTATTTACGAATGAAAAGGGGAAGACATATTAAATAGGCTGCATATGTATAATTATACATACAGAAATCTATATCCGGTTAGAGGTTTTGTTGGGGATGATGAAAAAGTTCTGGAAACAGACCGTGGCAGTGATTGCAAACAACGTTCGCCACTGAATTGTACACTTAAAACTGGCTAAAATGGTAAAATTCTATTTCGTATACTTTACCACAGTAAAAATGTTTATGTATCTATGGCTGTATCGACATCGATATTGAGAATCACTGTCTGGATGGCTATACGCACAGAAAATATTCTCCACACTTCGTTCAGGAGGAGCCAAGAAAGGAGGAAGGGAGGAGTTTACTTCTTTCCCATGAATGACGTGAGCCCTCAAATCACACGAAATCCTAGCAGGGCCGCCAGGGGACTGATCCTTGAACTTGGCAAGACACCTTGGATTAGACAGTGGCTCAGTGCATTCCTAGTGATGACTTACTGGGGTCTGGAAGTATCTCCAAGATACAGAAATTTTCACTATAAGGGCGTTTTGGGAATACGGTTACATTTATGTATGAACACGAAAGCAATCGGCGCCGGCCAAGGGCATGATTATTCTCGAAGCTATTATTATCTAGGGCTGCAGAATGAGAGGCAAAGTCTGTCCCTCCCCCAAGGCCGATAGGAGCCCAGGCCAGGCTGCCAGGAAGTGAGATGAGGAGCTCTGGCCACAGCCTGGGCCACCAGAGCCGCAGGCCCTCGGGGAGCCGGGCACCCAAGAGGCCGAGCAGGCTTCAGGGCCTCTGCGGCTGAGCGGCCCAGGCAGCGGAAGCAGACCCGGGAGCTGGACCTGCAGGCCCCGGGCCACCGAAGTCACCCACCTCCTCAGGGCTCCCCCCTGGTACCCATAGCAGACACCTGCTGGCCCCATGCCACCACACACTGCAGGACACGGTGGCAGGCTGGGAGCAAGGCACAGGACAGGCGCGGAGGAGCCCTTCCCACTGCACCCAGTTTCTCAGAGGTTGGGGAGGAAGCGCTGTTTTGGTTCTAAACCAGACACAGAGACCTCCCGGGCCAGAGTCAACAGCTCGCTGGGATTTAAAGAGGCCACGCTCCCGGCCTGTGGTGTTGGGCCACCTCCTGGAAGGAGGAAGAACGAGCGGCTCCAGAGGCTTCTCCAGAGCCTGCCTCCCCCCTCCCCCCCGCGATCACTCCTCACCCCTCTGCCCGCGGCCCCGGCGGGCTCCGGGCCGCGCGCCCCCCCCAGGCCGCCGCCGTCGGTGCGGTTACGGGAGCGGCGGCCCCGCCCCTCCCGCCCGCGGCCGGCTCCTCCTCGAGGTTTCCTGTTGAGCTACCCGGCAGGGCCCGGGTTATCGCCGTGATCTCCCATCTAAACTGCTCGCACACGCAGGCGCCCGCCCCCACTTGCGGTCCCTTTCCCCCCGAACCGCACCGCCCCAGCCCTCCCCGCGCTCACAGGTCGTCCCGGGCCGAGCCCTCGGGTGGGGGGGGACGGAGAGGCGGGAGGCTGGGGTCGCTAGCCAGGCGTGGGGGGGAGGGGGGATGGGGGGAGCCCAGGGGTCGGCCCGGGGGCGGGGTCGGCGACCGGGCGAGGCCTGGGCTGGACGGCTCGCGGAACGCCCACCCGTGTCCACCGCGTCCGGGGTCTCTCCGCCCCCAGCGCTCTTCCCGCGCCCTCAACAGGGAGCAAGCACAGGGGGCTCCCTGTTCTCCTACAAGGGGACTCCACGTGTCGTCAAAGCTGCCACTTTCACAACCGACAGCTGCTTTCATTTTGGAGCCCCGCTGGGGCGCTCAGTTTCCGGGCTCTCCTGGGGCGCACGCCCAGCAGAGCCCCGGATCTGAGCGCCCCCTCTGCCGGGGCCCTGCTCTGGGGCGCGCCGACGATCCGCGCTGGGACTGTCGCTGTGTGGTGGGGGGAGGGGCGAGACCCCGGGACGGCCAGGGGCCCAGGAGGTAGCGACCCGCTGGCTTCTTCTGGTGTTCTCTGACTTGAGCTGACCAGGTCCCGCGACAAGGTGTTTTATGAAAAATACAGACGCAGGGAATCTGGACTTGGAAAGACAGCCACAAGTCAGCGGAGCTAGTTCCTGGGCCCAGAAGGGTTTCTTTGCTCCTCTCGGCCTGCAGCAGAGTCCGAGTCCTCAGCAGGGCTCCCCGGTTTGGTGTGGGCCTGGGTCAGAATCGCCCCCAAGCCGCTGAATTAGAGTCTCTGGAGGTGGGTCCAGGGATCTGGGTTTGAACGCTCTCCCCCGTAGTCTTCCCGGACCATGGGAAGCATGGGTTAGTTGGCTCTGGAAGGTTCTATGAATGCATCCGCCCCACCTGAGCATTTGTGGACAGGCTGCTCCCTGAGGGAGGGCAGCCCCAAGGCTCTCTGAGGTAGACACAGAGCACCGTGACAGGGGCCAGCCCTCACACACTCCATCTCTTTTGTCAGAGAGACACCCCGGGGGAGACACGACTTTGACCTTCCAGACCCCTCTTGTGTGCCTTCCCCACGTTCATTCGTGCGACGTGTGATCCCATGTGACCATCACGGCGTACCTAACGGGGCTGACCGTGTTGAAAATATACTTCAGGGGCGCCTGGGTGGCTCAGTCGGACTTCTGCTCAGGTCATGGTCTCACGGTCTGTGAGTTCGAGCCCCACGTCGCGCTCTGTGCTGATGGCTTGGAGCCTGGAACCTGCTTCAAATTCTGTGTCTCCCACTCTCTCTGCCCCTCCCCTGCTCACACTCTGTCTCTATGTCTCTCAAAAATAAATAAACTTTTTAAAAAAAAAAAAAAAAAGAAAATATACTTAACGCGATGGTCCTGCCCTGCCTTCTTCCCGGGGGCAGGGGGGCTGCCCCAGAAGACCTGAGAGCCACCTGGGGCTTAGGAGATTCCGAGCAGCTGGTCTGAGATGCCGGCCTGGGGAGGGCCGGGAGCCGGGGTGGGCGTCTCACGCTGCTGCAGCACTGTCGCAGAGGCGTCTTTTGCTCCTGGTGGGGGGGTGGGCACAGCTGCCCTGGACAATTCAGGGACTTGGAGTGTCTTCCTCAGGGCTGTGTGGAAACGGGTTGGGGCTGACCCGGTGGCCCACTGCATGCTTTAGTCCCCCTTGCAGGGCTGGCTGGTCACAGACCAGAATGACCAGCAAAGGGGGAAAAAGCAAAGAAATGTTGCAGCCAAAACGGAGCTGGTGTCTTGCTCCCAAATGCCCTTCGCTGATTTATCCTGGCTGCAGAAGGAGCAAAATCATCCCCCCTCCTCCAGCCTTTCTCGGCCTTTCCCCGCGGCTTCCTTCCCGCCAGAGCTCCGACCCACACCATCTGCCGCGCATCGGTTATTTTTACTGCACAGAGCATTTTATTTGTTACTCTCATTGTGTCTAAGAGGCTCTTTCCTATTCAAGTAGATTGCAGGTTGCTAAAGGGCAAAGACCATAGCTTCTCGCTCTTTCGTTTCTCCTGCTGGAGGTAGGAAGCCCAGCGGGAGGCATTTCGGGGACTTGGTAATTACGTCGTTGCTCAGATAACTGAGGCACAGATTGGCAGATGGCTGCGTGGTGGTCATTCATGTGGTAAGATGAATTTTGCCCCGTACCCATCAAAGAACCTTTGGGTTGGAAGTTTGCACGGGAGCCTTGGGTAATGCCGTCATCCGACGTGTGCGCCCTCGGGGAAGTTGCTTCACTCTGGTTTCTTTGCCTCCAAGACGAGGGCATTAATGTAACGGTCTCTGTGGTTCCTTGCGGCTGTGATCGGTGCTCTAGCTGGCCACCAGAGAGAAAAATACTGCAGATTTCCTAGTGAGGAGACATCACGAAGTGTCAGTTCCCAAACGTGCTCTCCACCTTCCCCGCCGTCCCCGTGGGCGTGGGACATGAACGAGAGGGCCGGGGATGTTGCAGCGTTGGAGGGAGGAAGGCGGGCGGGGCCTTTTCTCACCGGCAGACCCTGGATGGGCCCCTGGATGAGCCCCAGCAGCATTCCGCTGACCCCTGAACAAACAAAGAACAGGCCGAAAATCGCCCAGAGAGGGGCTGCCAGCCCACTGCCTCCAGCACGCCTGCGCCTCCCCCTTCCTTCCGTCAGACTCTCCAGCTCGACCGACTCTTACTCATCGTTCAAGGCTCCGCTCCTACGTTACCTCTTCTGGGAAAACTTCCGGCTTCCTTCAAGGCAGAACTAATCTCCCTTCAGTGGGCACCTATTTCTAGTCTGTTAATCATGGGTTAAATTTATTGGTTTTTTTTTAAGTTTATTTATTTTGAGAGAAACAGGAAGAGAGAGAGTGCGGGTGCACATGCCTGTGGGGGAGGGGCAGAAAGAGAGGGGGGGAGAGAGAGAGAATCCCAAGCAGCCTCCGCGCCGTCAACACAGAGCCGATGGTGGGGCTCGATCCCACGAACTGCGAGATCATGACCTGAGTCGAAATCAAGAGTCAGACACTTAACAGATTGAGCCACCCAGGCGCCCCTAAGTTTACTATTAAGCAGAATATTAGTTACATTTTCAAATAGGCATTCAATATCTTTTCCTTCCACCTTCAGATACCTGTTCAGATGAAGTATCTCTAAATTAAAGGAATCCAAATGTTAACCTTGTAAAAAAAAAAAAAAAAAAGAAAAGGGTACAAGAAATCCAGTACTTCCTCTGTGTTTTCAGGCCGTAGTGTGTTGTTTGTATTTTTTTCACATCAACAGCTGGACACATTGCTTTAAATTTAGAAAAACTTCCTGATAGTGTGTCTGGCGGTTGAAGAAAACCATAGTGAGCATATTGTTTGAAAATGTAGTTACCATTCTGCTGAAAGTAAGTAATATTTCATATGGGACACGTTTTTGCTAATTATTCGATGATGGGTCTGGCCCCATTAAAAATTAAACTCCACGACATGAGGAATATATTTTATTCTTCTTTGACCCTCCAGTCCCTAGCTGGACTTCCAAGCATGAAGTAGGTAGTCATAAGGGTTTGATGAATGAATAAGTAGGTTTTGCTTGAACCAGTAGGTTTTGCTTGAACTCCTACCCCCAGGCTGAGCCCGGAGTGGGCTGCCTCCCTCATTTCGGTGTTTTCAGCTCTCTCTCCCTAATCCCTTCAAAAGTTGGACAAGAAGGGGCGCCTGGGTGGCTCAGTCAGTTAAGTGTCCACCTTCTGCTCAGGTCATGATCTCACGGTCTGCGAGTTCGAGCCCCGAGTCAGGCTCTGTGCTGACGGCTCGGAGCCTGGAGCCTGCTTCAAATTCTGTGTCTCCCACTCTCTCTGCTCACGCTCTATCTGTCTGTCTCTCAAAAATAAATAAACATTAAAAAAAAAAAAAGTTTGACGAGAAGAAATAAGATGAAGACTAAGAGCTTTATGTCTTAGACGTTGGGGCATGGAAGTAAGGCGAAGATGCCGGAGAAAGACCCAGATTCTCAGCCGGCCCGGCTGCTGACTAGTCTTGCGGCCTGGAGCAAGCTATTTCTGAGCTCCTCTGAGTCCGAGTGGGCGGGGGAGGGGGAGCCCAGTAGGGAGAAGGGCCTTGTGCGTTTCCAAGGCTCCTGCGCAGGTTGTTTGCGAGACAGTGGGGCTGCCGGCTGGGCCGAAGCCCAGTGAGAGGGGGAAGGCTTTCCTGGAGTGGGTTTGTCAGTTTGGCAACCCTCGGCGTGCCCAGCAGCCCACGCCCCGCCAGCGCTCGCCTGTGACGTACTTCGGGCGCGTGGATCAAAGGCCCCACAAAGCCTGCGCCCCTGCAGCTGGGGACGTGCTGGGGGACGTGGGTGGCGGTGGGCTGAAGGCTTGTTGGGCTCTCACCTGTCTCCCAGGAGGGTGGTTCACCCCGTGGCCTCCGGACCCAGCACAGGCCCTCCCGCTTCTGGCCAGCCTTGGGCCCCGTCGCCTCCCCTCTTGCCGGCTCAGTTAGCTCACAGTTTGGTCCTCGGGACGCCTCCCCCGGGGACCCCCAGGATCAGTGCGACCTGCTGCCAGAGCTGACGGTGGCAGGTGCAGCGCCCCCCAGCCACTCCCATTCAACTTCTCCTCTAGATTTTTAAGCATAGACAGATCCAGATATCCCGATAGAGAAGCAACTAGAAGACAATACAGCCAAGGGTTTCATCTCGGTTTCTGAAACTGTGGGTGATTTAAACCTTTTTTATGCCTTTCCCTGTTTTCATATAAGAATATAACCCTTTGAATTAAGAGAAAATAGGGAGAGTGCGTGTTCGATGCCTTCCTTGCATTAGCCGACCCCCCTCCTCGCACGTAGCCGCGCTTTGGGTCACCGAGCATCTAAATCGCTCTGCATTCTTCAGGCCTACGCCCGCAGGATGTGGGTAGCCGGTGGCATGCTGGAGTCACGGGCTGGTGCAACCGACTCACAGCACAGCAGAAGCTGCAGGGGGACAGCGGGACACTCGGCGTGGGACTCAGCCTCCGTCGCCGGGCCGAGCGGTGCTGAGCCCGCGGGGGGCCCAGGAAGCTAACAGGAGCCCGTCCACCGCCTCGTCCCACTCGGGGCTCCGCACTCCCGCTCACATCCCAGGCCGATGACCGCGCTGGGGGTTTGGGCGCGTCCTGGCGTCCCAGGCCGGCGTTCCCGGGAGCTGTGTCTCCGGGATGGCAGTGCCCTCCGGGTGTGGCCAGGCCCCGAGTCTGGCCGTGCGGCCAGAGCCGTGTGGCGGAGGGAGGAGAGCCCGCGGGACCGGCCGGGCCGCTGCCGCAGGTGCCGTGCTGGGCCCTCCCGCGCTGGGACCCGGAGGCCTTCGCGGGTGTGGATCTGAGCGCACGGGTGCCCGGGGACGAGGGCCGGCCACAGGCCTGTCTTGCCTGTTGGAAACTCTAAAGCAGGAAGTAGGTGAAGTGGCTCTTGGGTGGGGGGAGGGCCAAGCCCCTGCCGGGAGGGGTGTGCCTGGGCCCGCAGAGCGCAGTCGGCTCCAGACCCATCTACAGAGACGAGGCCCCTGGGGCCGCTTCCTGGCCTCTGCCTGTCACGTCGGGGAAGAAGGTGACCAGTCAGCAGAAGGGGCCAACTCCCAGCCCGGCCTGGGAGGCTGCCGCCCCATCCAACCCTCCTCCGGCTTCCCTCCCGCACGGTCCTGTCTCCTTTCCTCTTGTTTCCCCTTGTTTGTCTCCTCCCTGATTCTCCCCCTCTCCTCGTGCACCAATGGTCCCTTCTGGAGGCAGCATCGCGGCCCTGACGCCTCGGACAGCCTGGGCTGACGTGTGGCCCCGCAGCCCTGGCCCTGAGGGCTTGGGGACTGTTCCTTTTGCCAGACCCCGGCTCTCCGGAGGCGGTCGGCAGGTCACTCTTCCTGGCGTCTGCACACCTCTTCTGTGTGTGTCCCCCGAGCAGGTGCTGCCCTGGGCTACTTAGAATAAAGGTCGCACTGTCCACTCTAGTAGAGGAGTCATCCGGGGATTTGCAGTCAAGTCGGCGACATGACCCGTGACCTGGGCCACAGGCCTTTCTGAATCCCCAGACAGGCCGGGTACAGACGGCAAACTCGGAAGCCCGCGGAGCCAGCCGTCGGCTGCCCTTTAGAGCGGCGCACCAGGGCGCACCCAATTAGCGCTGCTCATCCCTGCCTCCCGCCTGGCTTCAAATACCCAGAGCCCTCCGGAGCTGCAAGCGGAGACCTGAAAAAGTCATCATTTCTTTTTTTTTTTTTTTTTTTGTTTTTCAAAGGAGAAGGGGGAAGGGGAGGGTGACACACACACACTAATTCACACACAAAAAAAATGAAAGCCGTCTTCAGAGAGGGAGTCTGCTGGGGTATTTAGAACCTAGGTTTGTAACTTGCATCTCTTTTCTCTTGATCCTGCATGTCAGCCTCCAATTTAGTGTGGACTCGGACTAGATCTGGGTGAACTTATTAGTTGAACACCAAATTCAAAGAGTCCTTTGTTTTTCAAACAACGTCAAACTTTTAAACTTAAAAAAAAAAAAAAGTAGACTTCCCTGAAATGAATGGTTGGAATTTGATCCGAATCTACGTAAATTTATTTCCTGCAATTATTGAATTAAGGAGAGTGCCAACCTAGTGCCTGAATTAAAACTAGTGATTCACTTCCGTAGCACACAGCCCTGGAGGAGTGTCTGGGTGGCTCAGAGAGAGAGAGAGAGGGAGAGAGAATATTCACCAGGAGAGGGGCAGAGAAAAGAGGGAGACACAGAAACTGAAGCAGGCTCCGGGTTCTGAGCTGTCAGCACAGAGCCTGACACGGGGCTCGAACCCATGAGCCATGAGATCCTGACCTGAGCTGAAGTCAGATGCTTAACGGACTGAGCCACCCAGACGCCCCTCCAGGGCTGCGTGCTACGTAAGCCAGCAAGCAAAACATCAATCCTTTTCTTAGCACTGTTTCCCTGACCTCCCCTGCTCATGCTCTATCTGTCTCTCTCTTAAAATTAAATAAACATTGAAAAAAAAGAAGAAGGACACAGCCCTGGAGATGGCCTTCTCATTCCACGAGACCACAGAACACCCCAGAAATCCTGACTCCGGCTAGTAAGACGCCCGTCTTTAATAACTGCCTCAAAAATAGAAACCCCTGCAGTTGAATGTTTGGCTGTACATTGTTTTTCTCCAGAATGTGCCAATGGTGGCAGGTAGCAATCGCCTTCTCATTGGCCATTAGTCAAGCTGCTGTTCGGTTGCCTTCCTTTGATGAGCTTAAATTACAAACGGAAATAATGAGTTTGTAATTTCCCCCCAAGCAGATACCACTCTTCTGAAACAGAAATCACCCCGCGATTGCAACAGAGCCCAGCACGAAGCCATAGTGTTCTGCATCCCAGTTCGTGATGTATTCAAGGCAGTCTCTTTATTTGCCCAGGCTGCATTGCTCCCTGGGCTTTTTACAAACACTTAGCTCCGAGCACCGAGGCCGCCTCCCTGCCGTGAGTTGTGTGTTGGGTTCCTGAACACCCCTACTTTTCTTCTGGGGAGGAGAAATCTAGTTTCAGCTCCGAACATCTCTAGGGCTTGCATCGGCCAGTAGCGGCTCCAAAACTGTCCCCTTAGCAAGCTCCCTGAGAGAAGGTGTCTCGGGCTCAGGTCTGGCTGCCTCCTGCTTTGGGCCCCCTTGCCCATCCCAGAAGCAGACAGGAGGGGCCCCCATACCTGGAACTCTCCAAAGGTGTTTTTCTCAGCGCCCCGCTCCGTCCCCTTTCTGAAAGCAGAAAGCCACGCCAGCAGGGTAAGTGAAGAGGGGGCGCAGGGAGGAATCCTGCCTGTCGTTTTTCTGGCTCCCAAACAGCTGGAAACCGGTGACAGCGCTAACCTGAAACTTCACTCGCCTCTGTTTCAAAGGCAAAAATTGTCAAGTAAATGTAAAAAAAAAAAGCGAAGATGAAGAACAAGAGAAGCCCAGTTACTTCATCTGCCGTGACTCTTACGCCTTCCTTCTCTCCTCCTTTCTCTCTCTCCCTCTCTCTCCCCATCTTTGTTTATTTCCTTTTCTATTGATTTGGCTGTCCCTTGTCTTTCTCTTCTCTTCTCCCATCTTCTGTCTGTCTCCCTCTCCCCTCTTCCTCTTTCTCTCCCCCTTTCCCTCCTTCTTTTCCCGTCTCCTTCCTTCCCTTCCAAAGACCTGTCCAGACATGGACTATGTTTACAAGCCTGGCGTTCAGAGTTCTGGAAGAACTCCCACTGCCCGTCCCCTCCCATCTTGTCAGCCTGTCGGGGCCACCAGCCTCTCCCCCACTGGAGGGCAGTGAGACAGAAAGCCAAAAAGCCTCTTGTGGTCTCCCCACCTTCCTTCGCTCTGCACCTGTAGTGCCTCCTCAGCTTCTTGTAGCCGAAGGAACGAGAAGTAAAAGCATTGGTTTCCCTGAACTATTTCAGAGAATTTATTTATTTCACAGCGGGAATTATTTATCTAGCCCAGGCGGCCAGAAAATTCTGAGCATCTAGTCACTTGGAGGTCATCAATGCCCAGCCGTGCCCTCTCCATATTTCTCTGGCTACAGTTAAAGCAGCTCTTGGAGCAGTCGGCTCGGTGATATTAACTCGCTATCTTTCTTCTCGGCTAATTTGAGTGTTCGGATGATACACGGCCAGACGCAAACACACTCCTGACAGCAGTTGCCAGGGAATATTGCTTTTTTGGACTCTGACACCAGCTCCAACTTTGAGAGGAATTTAAGTGATATTTACTGCACAGAAATTCCTCACTGGAGCTCTGCTCTTTCCGGCCGAGCCTGCTGTCAACGCCGTAGATTTATTCCGGCACCAACCAGCCCGAGACTCAAACTTAATTAACTTCACTGGGGGCCCGGTTGCGGCTTTGGAGTTTGCGGCTCGTCCGGACCTCATGATCGGGACCCATCACCGCGCTTAGGAGTACCTCGAATCAGACAAACCACAAAGAAAAGAACCCTGTCTCTTGCACGCTTGTCTGAGCGTTTGCCTGGTTCACTCTGACCTCCTTCAGGGGAAAACAATCGGCGGGTCTCTGGACTGATTAACGGAGTCCGAAGGGGTCTGTGGACGGCATTCGAGTCCATCTTGACATTGCATCATTTTGGGTTTGGTTTTTTTCTTTTAACGTTAGAACTGGTGGCTGACGATGTTGGGGAAATTTACATTTAGCGGTAACCAGAAGAATAATGATTGCCCTGCCCTGCCTTTTTAACCCCAAGTGACTTTTTACAAGTCACCAAATGCTGAAAATAAATGTTAGTGTGTTTCTATGTGTATCTAGAAGCAGAAGTACATGCGTATACACCTACATGTACTCACGTGGGTGTGTCTGTAAGTATCTGTGTAATGTACACAGGGGCACTCAGAGGTGGGGACCATTGAGAAGTCCGGGGGGTGATAACCAGGTCGCACGAGCCCCAGAGGCTGGCGCACCTCGGTTCGTTAGCAAATGTGGAAAGGCATCAGAAGGCTTGGCTCTGGTTCCAGAAGGACCTCGTCCCTTTTAGCTGCCAGGCCAGAATCCTGGGGGCAACCAAAGATTTCTTATAAATGCTTGTTGTGGTGTACTTACTTTAAAACATTTATTGTGGACATCAAGCTTGCCAACAAAGACCCACCAGTTGCTCCTGGCTAATTCCTAGGTGAAAATAATGTCATTTTTAGTGGCCCTTCATGCAAACAAAGAGTCACAAGAACCCCCAGGGGAGGGCCCAGGGCATGACTGTACCTTGCTATTTTCCACTTTTTTGTTTTGTTTTGTTTTGTTTTGAATCACCTGAAAACTCTCATCTCCCATTTGGAATGTTCAAAGACACGATTTCTAGAATTTTCTGTTCGGCCAAGAATTCTGTCGTATTGGGGTATTACCGGCATCCAGCCTGCTTCTCTGCCTTGGCAACTCGGAACCCGGCACTTTGCAGATAAATGAGAAATGCAGTAAAGGTTTATGTGGCTCCCCTCCCCGGGGGACCCTGGCGGAGGGCGGCGCTGGCTCGAATTGTCGCTAGGGTTGTGCACACGGACTGGAACGCCGGGGGCTGGTTGTTACGACTCGTTCTTCTTGGGGTTGCCTGGTTTTCGTTCACTGTTTCGGCCAGTCCCGGGGTTCTGCTTTATGCTCAGATTTATGTGTCTGTCTATGCATCCTCCAGCACCATCCGCCCCCACCTCTAACCCACTCAGATGAAACCCAGCCGACTTGCTCATACCCCAGTGACCTAGGGCCTCCATCTGGTCGCTTTAATATCCGTAGGGTACGTCCGTGGGCTCTTTCCCACCCCAGACACTTCCTCATTACAGACATTTGGCAACAAATCGAAATCACGCATCCATATTACATGCGCCGTCCTCCAATCTCCTTAGCCAATTCATAATTGACTTTTAAATCATTTAGGTGCAAAAGCAAATAATAATAGCCCCACTGTTCAGTAGCTAATAAATTCTAGCTCATGAAAACTGAGGGAGAAGGCTCGGACCATAAAAATTAAATATTTATATAGATACTATAGCCACATAGACATATAAATGCACATACACACGCGTTTTAGGCATCACTATTCATTTTTAATTCCTGACGTGGTATTCAATAAGAAGAGATTTCCGGTGGGGGGAAAAAATGAAAGGAAGACGTATTGCTTCCAAATTAATCTAAGAAAACACCCCGGTAATAGCATCCTCCTCCCTCACTAAAAGAAAAAAAAAAGGATACAAAAGTATCGAATTGACAACATTATTATCTTTTCTCTATTGTGAGAGAGGGGACTTAATATCCATAAAGAACTTAGAGCTCCCTCAGTTGAAGGAGGCTCTATAAATACAAATCGTCATTATAATTTATTATTGAACGGAGTCAATTTTTCCATCCGAGCCATCTTTCAAACCTCGCAGAGCCCAGGCCTGTCTGATGGGGGCTCTGACACGGAGCCAGAACACCTCTCCCGGACACCGAGAGGCCATCCATCAGTTTTATGCGAAGGCTCCTCCAGGTCGGCCTCCGGGAGCCCGACGGGGCTGCCGGAGCCGCCGCCTTCGCTTCGGCCGGGCGACTCACACTCTGAGCCCACGTCGCCGGACCCAGGCCTGGGGAAGGGCTGGACTTTCCACCCTGGCCACCCTGCTCCCCCAAAGGGGAAACTGAGGCTAGGGAAGCCTGATTTTTCTCTTCCCACCACCACGCCAGCCCTGCCTTCTGCTTAATCGTAACCGACAAATCTATAGGGGTTGACACTTCTGTTCCCAATGAACCGGTCACTCTTCCAAGTCCTGCACGGAGCTGGGAGGTTGTGAACCGAGGGGACGGGAAAATACAACGTGCTCTTTCCTTCCCAGCCGTGGAAGGAAGCTACCCTCCCCGGCACAGAAAAGGAGCAAACTGCCCTCGAAAACAGGAGTTCCTGAAGCTGAAAAGAAAATGCGATCCGGTTTCAAAATAAACCTTTCAAAAACTTTGGCAGGCGAGAATGACACATTTGTGGGACTGAGTTCGTTTAATGTGCCAGATCCAAACCAGAGGCCCGCAGGAGCGATCTGTTGGATCGGAAGACCGAGTTCCATCTGATTTTCAGTAAGACCCAGCTGCACAGTCAATCAAGGGATTCACTGGCAAGAAGGGAGTCAAGTCGAGATCTCCGGTCCCTCGGGACCAGATCACTTCCCAGTCCACCTACGTGCTTATCATTGATGCGGGTACCCTTACACGCTAAGACGGTCACATACACTGAATCAGGATTTTTAAAAGATTTCATTAAAAATTTTAAGTGGGGCTCAAACTTACGACCCCGAGATCAAGAGTCACATGCTCTGGGGATTGAGCCAACCAGGCACCCCAGAATCAGCCTTTTTTAATCTGATGGGTTTATTCTCAAGAACAACGCATGCTCCCCTCCCTCCCCCCTTTGTTTTCAAGAACTGGGTCTGAAAGGAGAAAGAGAGATAAAGGAAGACGTGCAGGCGAATGATGAGTTTGAGAGTTTGAGAACAGATCTGTGCCAAGGGCTCATCGTCTGTTCCTTTAGTCATAAAGACCTGTAGCGAAGTGCCAGAGAGCTCCCCGGGGCCCATCTCCCTTGCCAATGCCCCTGCCCCTCCCGGGTATCTTGGAGGGACTCCGGGGTCAGGCTTTGGATCTCTTTTCTGACCTTGAACTCACTGCTTTCGTGACCTCATTCACTCATTCTTGGGCCTTCGAAATGCCCGCATATGCTGTTGACCCCAACAATCAGACCTGCCTCTCCAGCCCCCCTGAAATCCGGACTCGCACCTCCACTCTGTGTCTGGTGGGCCGCGAACCCCGCTCTCGCTTCCCCCAGCCTGCTCTGCCGGAGGCCACGGGATAACGTTAGGATGAATTTGATTTCTCAATTCAAAACTGGGGGGAATGCTTTTAGATTCTATATAGCCTTTCTGATTACAGGAGTAAAAAATGTTAATTCCAGAAATATTGGGAACTAAATGGGGCGCCTGGATGGCTCAGTCGGTTAAGGGTCCGACTTCAGTTCAGGTCATGATCTTGCAGTTTGTGAGTTCAAGCCCCGCGTCAGGCTCTGTGCTGACGGCTCAGCGTCTAGAGCCTGCTTCAAAATCTGTGTCTCCCTCTTCCCCTCGCACTCTGTCTCTCTCTCAAAAATAAACATTAAAAAATTAAAAAAAAAGAAATATGGGAAACTATAGAAAAGTATCAATGAAAAAATAAAAATTACCCACAACCCCCACACTCAAACATAATCACTAACATTTTGCTGTATTTTCTTCAAACATTTTTTCTAATGTTTTTTTTTTTCAAAATCGGGGTTGTATCCCCGTTTTTGTTGTTTTTTTTACTTAGGACTACCTATTTTTGACTTGTCTTAAGTACAATTAATTAATTAAGCATAATTATTTAGCGGCCCCGCCCCATATTGCAAGAAGCGTAGGTTATTGTGGATTTGTGAGTATTCTAGTGTGGCAATAGGTATCTTTGAACATAGATATTTTTATCCCTATGATTATCCCTCAAGAAATAAATGAAGGCACATGGAAATACATAACCGAAGGGAGTAAATATTTTTGAGAACTCTTCAAGCTTGGGGCCGAGTTACTTTCCAGAATGGCAATGCCAATTTACACCCGGCAAGTGTTTTTGTTTTGTTTGCAAGTTATTTATTTATCATTATTATTATTTTTGTTAGTAATCTGTCAACCCCATATGATGCTTCAGCTCGTGACCCCGAGATCAAGAGTCACAGGCTCGGAGCACCTAGGTGACTCAGTAGGTTGAGTGTCTGAATTCAGCTCGGGTCACGATCTCGTGGTTTGTGGGTTCAAGCCCCGCATCGGGCTCTGAGCTGATGGTGTGGAGCCTACTTGGGATTCTCTCTCTCTCTCTCTCTCTCTCTCTCTCTCTCTCTCTCGCCCTCACTTTGCCCCTTTCTCTCTCTCTTAAAATAAACTTAAAAAAAGAAGGCACATGCGCTCCTAACTGAGCCAGCCAGGTTCCTCTACATTCAGCAATTTTTGAGAGACTCTAATTCATTATATTCTTGGCAAAGCTGTGCATTATCGTTAAGCAAACAAAAACCAAAACGACCTACCCAATAAACATAAAACAGAATCTCATTTACAGGTTTGCATTTCTTTGATTATTAGTGATGTTGAACATTTTTCGTGTGCCTTTTCTTCATCACCTGTGTTTCTTGTTATATGAATTGTGTGCTGATGACTTTTGCTTCTTCCTATTTTTCTGAATGTGTCTTCTTTCTTCTTAAGAAGTGATTTCTAGCCGCGCCTGCGTGGTTCAGTTAAGTGTGTGACTATTGATTTCGGGATCAGGTCATGTTCTCGTGGTTCATGAGTTTGAGCCCTGCATCGGGTTCTGTGCTGATAGCTCCCTCTCTCTCTGCCCCTCTCCCACATGCTAGCGTGTGCTCTCTCTCTCTCTCTCTCTCTCTCAAAATAAAAAAACTTAAAAAAAAAAGAAGTGATTTCTAAGAGCATTTTCCTGGAGCTATTCAGCCTTTTCACCTCATATGTATTGTGAATATTTTCCCACTTTGTCATCTACCTTTCCCCTGGTGTTTTTGACATACAGAATTTGAAATTTAAGTAGTCAAATAGTTTGCTTTTACGTATATGCTTAGAAAGTATTTCCTCATTTTGAGATCAAATATATATTCACTTATATTTTCTCGAAGGTACTATTTTCAATGATGTTCTGAAAAACAATCGCAATGAAAAATTAAGAGGTGTCAGGCAGCAACCCAGGTTGGCGAGTTATATCTATTGCTAAATGCGTCTGTACACTCGCGCATAGTATGCGCGCATCGGGGAAGCGAGTCTAACAAATTTGGCTTTTTCTACGTAAACGCAGCAAAGTTAAGAAGGCACAGGGGAGCCTGGGTGGCTCAGTCGGTTGAGCGTCCGACTTCAGCTCAGGTCATGATCTCGTGGTCCGTGAGTTTGAGCCCCACGTCGGGCTCTGTGCTGACAGTTCTGAGCCTGGAGCCTGCTTCGTGTTCTGTGTCCCCCTGTCTCTCTTTGCCCCTCCCCCACTCATGCTCTGTCTCTCTCTGTCTCAAAAATAAATAAATATATATAAAAAAAAAAAGAAGGCACAGCTGTGGCTTTTTTTTTTCCCACGGGGACAAGTACACACAGCCACGATCACTTTTTGGTGTCATGACACTTCTGTTAGGATTCGCCAACGCTAAAATCGGGTCCCTCTGCAACTTATTTCATTTATCACAGTTTCTTTAAAGAAATAAATATCAAAGGGACAGAGGCATCCATAGGAAACACTGTCGGTTTGTGTGTATCCAGTGCGGCTGCCTATCTCGTGTCTGATCAGTGCCCCGCGCTTGTCTGGCTTGGTGGTCCCACGGTCCCGCGTCCTGGAGAAGGTTCCTTTTTGCCCTGGTCGATGCCCTGTGCAGCCTGCATCTGTGAGTCCCCGTGCTTTATCTCAATTTATCTTGTGCGCCCATTAGCGGGCTCTGCCCTCAGGTATCAGAAGGGCCAAAGAGATTATTGTTTGAGTCTGGGAGCGCTAAAAAATTCCCACGTACATTCCTGGTAATCGCTTTATGCCATTTTGACTTAGGAAAGGTTTCGCGGGGCCCGTCTAGTTTCAGATAGCGGGGGAAGCCTGTATGCGAGTGCTGGGGCTGGAAGGATGTCGAGTGTTGGCTCCTCAAGTGTGTGGCATCATTTGCCTTCTCTAATTTTACACACACGCGCGCGCGTGCGCGCGCACACACACACACACACACACACACACACAAACGCCCCTATGGTTTTAGGTCTTCTAAGGCCTTTTCCTTTAAAAGCAGTAGATCCATATTTGGCCTCAGTCTTAGGGCGTCTGGGTGACTCCATCCCCTGAAATGACCAGGTCTCCCCAGAGTCTCCATCCAGTGCCCCGGGGCGAGCTTGGCTTCTCCCTCGCGATGCACCGCTGGCCACAGCCTCCCCCCGGGCCTTTCCATCATCCAACCTCCTCCATCTGAGAGTGGCTTCGACCTGGACATGGCTCACGGGCCACGGCAGACACGTGAGGCTCCCTTAGTCACGCGCGAACCTAGTGACTCCCGGGCCTCCCCGCTCGCCGACTCCTTCACCCCCCACTACAGCCCTGAGGACGAGGTGCGATTCGTTTCCCCATTGTTAGAGAAAAAAAAAAGGAAGCACCTGACCAGACCGAGCTCACACAGCTGGTGGGTCCGCCTGGCAGCTCTGGGCCTCTTTTCCTCGGCCACGTGAATTTGCGTGAGTGTGCGGCCCAGTGGCCACCGTGGAACCCCCTTCCCGAACATTCCTGACCGGAGGCCTTCCAGACTGCGGCGCTCTCCCTGGGGAGGGGGACCCCCTGCTTCGTGCAACAGCCCCTCGCTCCATCACTGGGTGGTTTTAACTCTTGCCAGCCTCCATGTCACATGGAGTCTAGCTGTGTCCTTGGAAGCGAACCGGTACGTTCCTTCCTCTATGTGGTGGTGCCTCGCGTAGCTGAAGGCCGTGCTTGGCCTGCACCCCTTTGGTCTTCGTGCCTTTTTTTGTCTTAAGCTTATCTCCGGGGGGCTCTGCCTGCTCTGTAAACCCCCCGATCCCCACCCCCCTCCTGACAAATTAGATAAAGCCCTGTGAACCCAAGGTACCCCACTACCTCCTCCTTGAATGTTTCTCTCTGATTTCACTTGCGAGATAAATCTGCCTAAATATAGATAGATGGAGATACTGAATACCCTCACTGCCCTCCTTTCCTTCTACCTGGTTCTGAGTCTGGGGGAGGGGCTGGCGCTGGGGAGGGGGAGCCAGCCTCAAGCAAGTTACTGCCTGAGCCTTTAAAGTCAGATTTTAATCTCCTTTCCCCTCCACCCACCCACCAGCGCAGTCAACGTCCTGAGACACCTGCTTGGCTGGGGGTGTGAGGGTAGAGGTGGAGGGGGGTGGAGGGGGACTGGGGCACGCTCGCTTGGTGTGTGGGGAGGAAAGTTCTGCTCCCGGCTGCGGAGTCTAAACTGGAGCCTCAAAGGCATCTTTTTAGGTCCCAGCGGCCAGGCACGAAGGAAGACCCTCAGCAAAAAGACAGCAGCCCTACCTTGGGAAAGTGTCCGCGGTCTGGGTAGGAGACGTACAGCACAAATGGGTCTCTTGTCACACTGGAAGCAAGGACACTATCAAAGACCACTGGACTTAGGTCAAAAGGAGCCATCTGGAAGAGGGTCCCACTGGCCAATCATAGAATCGGTGAAACATCAGTAAGAAAAACGAGCGCAGTGAATCAAAAGACTTCAGCGCGTGTCAAGTCCACGCAGACCCCATGACACTGAAACCAAGGAACCCACTCATTGCTCACCTTTGGAGGACGCTCGGGAACTCCCCCATTACTCAATCTTTACTGAAACCTGCCCCCCACCCTGCTTTTTGTAATAACCTGTATCACACATACATGAAAGCAGAGTAGTAGTGCTGTGTGCACCTGTTACTACAGCCTCAGTTCTACTTTGGACCCCTGTCCATCCCCCCCCCCAGGATTATGTGGAATCAAACCACACCCATCGCATCTGTTATATCATCTAAAAAGAACAAATCATGGTAAATCAGGGGGAGGAATCAAGCGTCTATCCTGAGTTTATCAGGATCACCAAACAGTTCATGAAGGGGAGTTTTTCTTTCCTTTTGTTTTCTTTTCTGTTTTTAATATTTATTTATTTTGGGAGAGAAAGAGAGAGCGCAAGTGGGGGAGGGGCAGTGAGAGACGGAGACACAGAATGGGAAGCAGGCTCCGGGCTCCGAGCCGTCAGCGCAGAGCCCGACGCGGGGCTCGAAGCCACGAACCGCGTGATCATGACCTGAGCCGAGGTCGGACGCTCAACTGACTGAGCCCCCCAGGCGCTCCCAGGAAGTTCTGCTTTACAGAAATGCTCTACCCAATAAACAAAAGAGGAGCGAACCCCTAACAACATCATCGGGGACGGGTGGCACGGCCCAGAGAAAGACCTCAGGACGCCCTGAGTTTCCTGATGAAAACACACCAAACCACCTTCCAGCACTCCCACAGCGTCATCAGACTCGAACCTGATCAAGCCTCCAGGTCCGGCTTCCAGTTTCTAAACAGACCGCAGGCCGAGGAACGAGTCACAGGGCACCCCAGGGAGGCAATCGGCAAGATTCAGACTGTGGGAAATTCTCCGGGACCAACAACGCGGCGTCCTCAGCAAATACAGTTCAAGGAAATAAAGGGGGTGGGGGTGAGGGGAAGGAAGCTCTGAGCACAAAAGGCGCTAAGCGACATAAGCCAGTGAGCTCCTAATTCAAACCAACGGAAAAGTTCAAAAAAACCAACAGGGGGTTGGAGAAGTTTCAACACGCAGTAGATATCTGACGATATTAAGGAATTATTGTCGATCGTCTAAGGAGGATAACGGTATTGCGATGGTGTTAAAAAAAAATACTCCCCATCTTTTAGCGATACTTACTGAAATGAGTACGAGAGGTTCGTTTTGTCATTTTCTCTGGTTTTATGCATGTTTAGAACAGAGAGAGCCGCCCCGCTCTCCCTTTCAGAAGTCAGAGCGTGGTGGGAGTGAAGCTCCACACGTCACGACACCGTGTGTTGAAACTGCAACTTTCCCAGGCTGCCGACACTTTCTCGGAGGTTCCGGTGAGCTTGGGTCGTGAGTCCTCCGGGGCCCCGGGCCCAGGGCTCACCCCTGCCCCGCGGAGGGAGCACTCCCTTCAGGGAGCTGGCTCTGCTCAGCTCTTACTCAGCTGTGGCCTCGATCTCTCAACCCCCTTTCTCTCTTAATCTACAAAATGGGAGCGATACAAGTGAATTCCCAGGGTCGTCGTGAGGATAAAATGGCACCATGTATGTGAATCGGCTTTCCGACCCAAAGCGGCGCGACCCGCGGTGACGGTCACAGCTGCCATGTATTGAAGGTGACTGGGTTCCAGATCTGACTTCCTGAACGTCAGACGCATCGTGTGGCTCATGTCATTCTCATCACACCCGAGGAGGTGGGCTCTGTCCTTATCCTCATCTCCCCAACGGGGACAGGCACAGAGATGTCAAAGATGCACCATCGGGTTTCCAGTCTTTGCTCTTTCGGACGGAAGACAGCGTTGGCCACCCGTTCCAAGCTGAGGGACAACAAGGAGTTCCGTCTCTGAAACTATCTGTAGACAGCGGCCTTTGGGGGTCTAAGAGGTCTCTGTTAAGGTAGAAATTACCCTGAGATGGTAACGCATTACGCGCCGCTGGTGCCTGACTATGAAATTGTTTAACTGGATTCCTCTCCTCCTTTATCAGGACCCGGAAAGCAAACAGGACCGGTCAGGCCAGGAGATACCGGGGCAGCAGGTACTGGGGATAAAAGCTCCTGACCTTGGCAATTTTGCCTGGAGCCTGCCCTGACCCCAGCCTCAGCCGATCAGTGCCGGGGACAGGCCGACGAAGCTGCCTTCCCATTCTCCGGCAGACCCAGGGGAGAGAGGGGCCCCCAAGGACGTGCCGTGTGTGTGCTTCTGACGCTCCCTCAGCAGATCGCTTCCTTACTGACCAGTGCCACTCCCTCAGACCCTTCCAGACTGGCTCTGTGACTGCCGGTGACTCCTTAGGTCAAAGACCAACTGCAAGACTTGGCAGCCCTCTGGAGGAGCACAGGTGCCTCCGAGGAAGCTGCTGGCCCTCCTTCCAGGTTCCGGGTCTCGCCTCCTGCCCAGATGACCCAGGCAGGCAAGACGCGGCCCTTTCGACCCCCACCAAGGTGTCATGAAAGTTGTCAGTCAGCCACGCTAAGGCCCCTGGAAACTCTTACCTTCCCTTCTTCTGGCTGTGAACCAGGCAGAGAATCCAAAGGCTGGAAGAGCCAGGCCATGGAGCCGTGAGGGACCAGGGGACTTGGAAGGAGCACTGTTTGCTCATTGCGGTTCGGCCGTTATTCGTAAAAGCCAACGCGCTTCTGGCTACGCAGACAGGGTCGAGGCCCAGCACACACAGGCAGAGAGGGTGGCTGCAGCCTTCCTTGGGCAAGATGCCCCACAACCGGGGTTTTGTTTCCAGGTGCCCGGTTAAAGGGACACGCGAGAGCCAGACGTGCCGAAGTGAAGGCTAGCAAGGCGAAGGGCCTCCCAGCCACGAACGAGGGCCGAGATGAGGCTGTTAAGTTTGAGAAACGAAAGACTTGGGCCTCAGAGATGCTTTCAATATTTGAAAGGCTGTTTCACGAAAGAAAGCGTAGATGTACACGTGCCCGTGTGTGGGCACGCGTGTACGCACATGCGTGTACCGGAGATCAGGAGACGCTGCGCTAAGCACTGGTTGGGGAGTTTCGTGGCTAGGCATGCAGGCTCTGGAACATGAATGGCTAGCTTAAACCCCACCTTCCGTGCCTTCGGTTATCTTGTCTCTGAAGCGGGAATTAAAAAAGAGTACTTATTGCCAAGGGTGGTTGTGAGGTCATAGGAGTTCATACATATAAAATGCTTCGTACGGCCCGCCTCAAGCTAAGTAATGAATGCCAGGTTAGTATAACGTTCACAACCGTCAGAAAATGGAAACTTCTACGATACGATAAATGAAGACAGCACGATCCGAATGTATGCGGTGTGATTCCAATTTTGTCTTTAAAATACGCACTGTTTTGGAAGAACTCTAGAAGAAAATATCACAGAAGATTGGGTGACCTCCGGACAATAGAGTTATGGGTGATGTAAGTTTTTACATTTTTGAATATTGCATGCTTTCTAGGTAAGCGCGTATTATTTAATAAATGAAAAAAAGCCCCATTTTTCATACTCTATTTTTTTTTTAATTACGTAGGGTCCATACCCGGCATGTAACCCCACATGGGACTTGAACTGATGACTTCTTGGTTAAAAGACCAACGGCAAAACTCGAAAGCCATTAGCCTGAGGTTGAAACCCGAGCTGAGATCAAGAGTCAGGTGCAGAACCGGCTGAGCCATGCAGGCGCCCCAGTGTTCTGTTTTTAAAAAGCGTAATAGGGGCGATGGGGTGGCTCAGTCAGTTAAGCGTCTGACTTCGGCTCAGGTCACGATCTCATGGCTCATGAGTTTAAGTCCCACATCAGGCTCTGTGCTGACGGCTCGGAGCTGGAGTCTGCTTCGGATTCTGTGTCTCCCTCTCTCTCTGCCCCTCCCCCACTCACGCTCTGTCTCTCTCTCTCTCAAAAATAAACATTAAAAAAAAAGGGGGGATTCAAGCCCATATGGCTCGTGGATAGTTCGGTTCTTTACGCTGCTTAATCCCAACCATGGAAGAAGCCAGAGCATTAACTTAAAGACTGGAAGGAAACAGGCTACGCCAGGAACGGTAGCTACGCTGTAGAGATAGATGATGGATAGGGCTTGTTGGAGCCTTTCCTCTTTTCTGTCCTTTTAAAAGTTTCTAAATTAAATGTGCATTACTTTGAAGATGGTGGAGAGCATTAAACGAAATGAAAACTAAAACATATTTTTTTTTTTTTAAAAAGGCAGTTAGATTAGCTCAAAGGCTCACATAGGCTTGGCGATCTTGTTACCAGGACCATGTCGCTGCGACCACAAGATGGTGGCAATTACATCACATGACACTTCCGCTTCCATCCACCACACACTGCAGCCTGACGGTGGTCGCGGCCCCCACCCTCAAACAGACCGCCGGGCAGTTCGGGTTTGTTTTTGCGTCACACAGCACCTCCCCCCTCCTTCACCATGCGGCTTCAGCCTCTCATATTCTGGTCACCGAACTTTCCACTTATGTTCCCCGTCTACAGCTCTCCACTCGGCCAGGTTCCTCCCCTCTCCCCCTCCCGAGGGACCCCACTAGCATCTGCCCTGTCCGTGCCTCGACTGCCCCTGGGAGCCCCTCCTCTCTCCTGTCGATCCAGGTTCTACCCATCAGTCAAGGTCACTTCTCCCACGCCAGGAGCACCGATCCCCTCCCTCCCTACACCAGACCGTCACAGCTGCCTTGTTACTGCTTCTTCTTGACCTTGAGTCTTGTCTCTCCCATTTAGGTGTGAGCTCCCCGACTGTACTTTTTGTCTCCCGTGCCCCAAACCAAAACATCCAGCTGCATGCTGAGGGGGTCCTAAGAACCCAAACTATGCACTGGCTGGACCTCGTTACTCAATAGCCACCGGCCCTGGGCCTGATACCCCAGGCTCCGCAGGGGCCAGGACCCCCCTCAGGCAGACAGACGCCCGGTGGATCTGAAAAGGCAGCGAGTCCGCAGGTTAAAGGCGGTTTGTCAGGGCAGCCCTACAGTTCAGAGACTCCCGCTCAACACGTGCCAAAGAGAGAGGGACCGGCAAGGTCTCAGGGGGTTCCTGAAGATGGGAAGCGGCCTGGGAAGGGGAGGACACAGGAAACAGAGTCGTGGTCTTTTAGCTGGAGAAGGAGCTGACACTCGTGTTGACCAGCCTGGCGCGCGGCCTGGGGCTTCCTCCCCTCCCAGAGGCCACCCCTGTCCCCAGTCCTGCCCCCCCCCCACCTCCCATGGTCTCTTCCTGCTCAACCAGCCAGTGCGCCAACTGGAGACCTCTCTGGCTCCCAAAGCCTGGTTTAGAGCCCCCTAAACCTCAGACCGAAGGCTCTGGGGCATGTCGACGAGAGCGATTCTGGAACATTCTTTCAGGTGACTTTAAAGAAAATAGAGACCTATTTTAAAGGGTGGTTTAAACGGGACCTTTTTAGACCTTTTAACACTCTGATCCACGCGACTTTAAATCAAACACGGAGGTGCGTGCCGCGTACCGTATGTAATTATATTCCGAGAAAAAGATATGAGAATATTTTTATAATTTTGATTTGGAAATTACGTGATTAGGAAGAACTCGCTTAATTTGTAATTGGCTACGATTTCTTGGCTTTTTATCATACGGTCTTGGGAATTTTTGTAATGTGAATCTAACTAGCGCTTGTTTTCACATGTAAGATTGACGTGACTGTTTAAGTCCCGTAAACAGCGAGCACAATTACAGCATTGCTCGGCACTGGGTGTCTAGCGTATTGGTTCTCAACCATTACCCATTAGGAGGTATTGCCAGAAAGTTGTTATTTATAGTAGCTACAGAAACTTGGCAATAACTTACTCTATAAAAAAATTGAAACAGAGGGGCACCTGGGTGGCTCAGTTGGTTGGGTGTCCGGCTCTTGCTTGTGGCTCAGGTCATGATGTTACGGTTTGTGAGATGGAGCCCTGAGTCGTGACAGCTTAGAGCCTGCTCAGGATTCTCTCTCTCCTCTCTCTCTGCCCCTCCCCCGACTTGTATGCATGCTCTTTCCTATACTCTTTCCCTCAAAATAAACAAATAAACATTTAAAAAAACTTAAAATGGAGTCAACGAGATACTTATATTAAATTCATTTTCACTCATTTGCTTTCCAAAAGCCTTCTTGATTGGGGGAGAGATTTAGGAGGAGGGCAGGGTGGAATTTTGTAAGCACACGGGGGGACACATGGTTTGGGGCCATCCATAGTATTGGGTGGAGGTTGGAAGAACATTCCAGAATCTCTGGATCCTGAATGCTCTGATCCTTTCCTGTGAAATGTCCTAATTCTTTTCGAAACCAGAAATTTCTTGAGAATGGATGCACCAAGTTCATGACGCAACCTGGTACTGAGAACCAGGGGCTTAAGAAATAGCTTGTTGGACTGATGGATACGTACATACTCGGGGTGGAGCCGAGTTCCAAACGGGACCCTGGTCCCAACTGTCCCCTGGAAAAGCAGTGAGATCACGGGATCCTCGATTCGTTAGTCCCGTGAGACCGGTCAGGGGTCCCTGCTTGCCCGCATTGCCGGGCATACACTGAGGCTCCACGCAGGCGGGGCCGAAGCCCAGGGCTGGTGAGCAGGAGGCTGGTTTCCGGCCTCCTGCAGCAACACTGGTCTGTACCTATCACTAGCTGTGATCCCTGCCCGGGCAGCCTGTCCCCTCCCTTCCCCACCCGGCTCCCCCCTCCCTTCCCGGCCTCCCCGCCCTCACCCACTGGAGCACCCTTAGAAGGAGACGCCACCCTCTTGAGCATCTCCGCGGGAATCAGAGGACTTTCCTCAGTCTGCCCACAAGTCCCGCAGAGCCTCAGCCCCCTGCCTGCCCTTCTGGGGACACACTGATCCCCCGCCGTCCTGGGATGTGGGGGTCAAGAAGACATGTCCTTCTCCCCTCTGGGTCCTTTCGGAACCCCTACACGCTCCCAAGCGCTCACGAAATGTTGAGTTCCTGCAGGTGCTAATGGCAGAGAAGGAAGGCCGGGGACCTGCCCGCCGACAGCCACGCGCCCGCCCCGCAGTCAGGCCCTGGCTTCGGGGTCACGCGGGCTTTGTCTCGCATCTCACCCTGTCTCTGCGGGGCTGGAGCGGAGTGAGCCCTCCTCCTCTCCCCGGCGTCTCCCGAGAACCTCTCGCTTCGCCGCCTCTGCCTGCGTCCCTCTCTGTCCCGCGCCATCGCCAGAAACAAAGCCTCCAGGGGCTGGGCCGGGCGCTGACCTTGAAGGAGCGTGCCGCTGACCCCACACAGGAGCGGGAACGCAGCTGCCGGGAGGCGGCAGCCCACCGAGGCCCAGGCCCTGGGGCCCCAGGCACGGTGGAGGACAGGGGCGACTTCCAGGAATCCTTCCGGACTCAGGGCCACCGGGCCTCGTGTCTCTTCTCTGGGAACAGAGCCCTAAGCTGCCCCACCCTGAGGAGGGGAGACAGGATGGGGGTCATTAGTCCCGCACGCCCTGCCACAGTTCATTAGGACAGAGTCCACGTTTGCTCGAGGAGGGGTGAGGCACGAAAATGGAGGGAGGGAGAGGCCGTCGCTCAGCTCCTGGCATGGGCCCTCTCTGAGCTGCCCAGGCTGATGCGGGGACCCCACAGCGGGGCCCACAGAGCAGCCAACCTAATACCTTTCCCTTATAAATTGCCTGGTGGAGAAAATCAAGCCTCTCTCAAGGATTTGGTGCTTAGACCCTAAACATGGCCACCCTCTGGCTCCAAATCTGCTTTTTCACCAACCCTGGGTGTCCTCACGCCCTTGAAAACATTCATGCTGCTAGGTCTTCACAAGGAAGCTGGTATTTATTGCTCGGTCCTGTGTTCCCAGCGCTGGTTATAAATGCTTATTTCATTTAATCCTCGGAGCCTGCTCAGGGAGCTGGGTCATACTCTCACCATCTCGCAGACAGGCAGAGGCTCAGAGAGGTTAAGTTACTTGCCCAAGGTCACACAGCGAGTAGGTGAAGGAGCGGTTCTGTGAGGCGCCAAGGCCCACAGCACCTGCAGCAATCGTAGCGGCCGCTTCTAGAGGCCAGCTTGGGGGGGGGGGCGTGATGTGCCCCGTCGTGATGATGACAATGACAGTGACGATGTAAGTATCTCACATTTGCCCGGCACTTTACACCGCACACCTCGGCTCTGAATTCAGGGCGTGAACCGAGTCCAAGAAGAAGAGTTGTTCCCCATGTCTCCTTGGGCCCGGAATCCCCTCAGCCCCCCCACACCCCCCGAGGGACTCAAGACATGGCTCGCCCACTGAGCTGGCTCCAGTGACGGCAGAGGGTTCCTGAGCAGAGGCCTCCTGGATTGCCCCCAGCAAGTGTCCCGCTGTCCTGCCGCATGGGGGCTGGGGCTGGGCCAGAGGGCCTTCAGACCCAGCTCTGCGGAGCGGTGGCCGGGCCAGCGGCTGACAATGGGAGGCAGAGTTTAGCGGCGTCGGGGGTGGAGACTACACCGGGGTTTGTGTGTGTGGGGGGGGGGGGGGGTGTGCTGGCTACAGCCACAGCTCTTCCAGATCATTCTTTATGCTGTGGCACAGACACCAGTGGCCCCCTTTTGTTTTCTTATTTCCCTGGGAGCGAGCTGGCCTTCGAGACTGATTCCTTTACCTCCAGTCATCAGACAGACGCGACCGCCCAGCCTGCCCCTCCCCCCCTGCCTGTTTTCTCCCTTTCCTCACCTGCCATTGGTCGTCGAGGAGCCTAAGTCCCCATGTCAACCACTGGCCCGCCTCCTGGCTCCCCATGGCCCCCTCCCCTTTCTTTCCCCTCCAGGGACCCAGAGGCTCCTGGCCCGCAGGATGGGGGGCCCTCTGGCCAGAACATCCCGAGAATGTGGCCTAGGCCCCCGCCTTTGCCACTGCAGGGAAACAGAGGCAGGCCAGGGAGTCGGGGTGGCAGGGATGACACCTGCCTGAGCAGACCCGTGGGTGGCTGGCACTGTGAGGGTGGGGTCGCTGGCCCGGCCCCTCGCCTGACCTTGCCAGCCCTATGGCGCAGGAACACTTACGGTGCCGTGGCAGCGGCCGAGGACTGTCAGGCCGGGCGCGCTCTGCTGGAGGCTCAGGGAGGCCATCCGGTGTGCGCCCGCCTCTCCTGAATCCCCGAGAGCTCCCCGGGACCTGTGCACCTGTCTGTCTGTCTGTCTGTCTGTCTGTCTCTGTGCAGCCACGGTGCTGGCGGGCACAGGGAAGGGGCAGCCTGCTGGCCGGGGCTTCCTTGGCGGGCGGCACTGGGGCAGGGGCGGGGGCCATGGAGCGCAGAGCTCGGAAGGCCCTCCTCTCAAGGCTGTCTCTGCAGCCCCAAGTCCCCATATGCCCATTGGCTGGGGACGGCTCATCTCAACTCTTCCCCATCAAGGACAGCATGAAGTTGGCTGCCTGCCTCCCTCTGGGCGAGCCCAGAAGACCAGATGGCCATGGGGCGGGGGAGGGGACAGAAGCCAGGGGGCTGCCCAAAAGGTCAAACGACCAGGTCATTAACCAAAAAGACAATGACCTGAGGGCTGGGGCGGGGCGGGGTACAGTTTGTTGTTGGGCCCCCTTCCTCCCCCTCCCTCCCTGTCCACGCTGCCCCTCGGACCCCTTCAAGGACACACCCGCTGCTCAGAGGGGCAGGTGGCATCAGCTCGGCTGCTCCGAAGAGGTGGCGAGAGAAGAGGTACCGTCAGGCCCAAGAAATGAGCAACATGGAAAAGTCGGTGGAAAGAAAACATGTTTTCACCACAGCAAAACCAAGAAACTGGTTCTTGCACCAACCCCCTCACTTTTCATATGAGAAATGCAATTCGGAGGGGACACGGGACACCCCAGCTCATGAGTGACGTCCCGGGGAGGTGGAAAGCGCCCTGGCCTCGGAGGCGGGAGTGCTGTGGCCCACGGGCAAGTCGCTCAGCCTCTCTGAGCACCCGAGCCAAACGGGGGATGCGCCAAGGTCCGGAGGCCTGCGGCCGGGATCAGCAGAGACTGCTTCTGCGAAGGCGCTTTGCAAACAGGAATGAAGCAGGAGGGGGGGGGCAGCGGCGCGGGGTCCAGGGCGCGGAGCCCCCCCAGGCCCCGCCCGTGTCCGGCGCCGCACCTGTCCCAGGCCGCTCGGCAGCCCCGTCGCCGGTGGCACGCCACTGGTTCCCACGCTACGGAGGCCACTCTCTGCTACCACTTCCTTTCTCTCTGGCTTGTGGGCCCTGCCGCCTGCCTGCCGAGGGGGTCAGCGCACAATCGCCCCCTCCGCCCCTGTGGAGCCCGCCGACCGCTAAGGCCCGGCCGCTCCTGCGCCTTCTGCGAAGTAGAAAAAGGTTATCTCGGGCCTGGGCGACAAAGCCCCTCCTCCGGGCGGGTGCTCCTGGACCCGCGCTGTGAGGGGCACGGGCAGTTCCCGGGACCCACGGCCGTCTCCACCTGGCGCCTCTGGCTGGAGCTCAAACAGATAACCATCCTCTGCCATACTGGCCGAACTGGTCAGGGACTTCATACTGAGAGGGTCCCACCTGCCATTCTTCCAACACCGCTGTATGCAGTGTGTTTCTGTGACACGGGTGGCCGACTAGAACAATCTGGGAGTTAGGAGATGGGGGTCCCGGTCCCACGAGGATACTTTCTAGCTGTGTGCCATTCGGCCTCCCCAAACCTCAGCTTCTCCATCTGCCAAATGGGAATGACCGTCACTCTTTCAAAGGGTTTACAATGAGGCACAAAGGAGATGAAACTATGAGGAAGCTTTGTCACGTGGGAAACCAGAGTATGGCCTCCTGACTGTCGCATGTTCTAACGAAATCTAAAATAAAATAATTTGGGTGCTAAGATGACATCCTACGAAGACTTTTCTTAAATTTAGGGGAAAAACCCCTATCTGCAGGAGCAAATTAATTTTTATTTTATAAAATAATATAAAAAATAATTATAAAATAATTAATATTTCCCTTTCCGCATGTGCACGTGTGCTTTTAGGCCACATATGGGAGCAGATTCTTGAAGTTCAAGTGGCTTTTAATAAAAACTCAGGAAAGCGAGAATACGGGGAGTGGGGGACTGCCAGGGGGGACGCCGGCCCCGAGGGCCTCCTGCAGGACCGGCTGGCTGCCTTTGGGCGGCGGGCAGCTCCGGCCCGGCTTCCCGCGTCCACACCTCCAGGAGAGACGACTTGAAAGGCAGGGCTGAGACGCACAGAGTAGATTTGTGAGATTTTAATACCCGGCAGGCTAGAAAAGATTTAATAAGAATCCAGGACAGGATTTTCCCAGGAGGGACGTGTCACTATGGAGGCCATAAAATAGGTTAGGTTCCCAGGATTGCCCCCCCCCCATCCCCACCGCCCCATACTCTGTGTTTACAGGGACAGATTTTGTGTTCTCGGGCGACGGTTTCAAATATCCATGATGTTAACTCAGCACGCCAATGACAACCCAAAAAGGGCTCCCACCTCACCGTCTCTGAAAAGATGTATTCAGATGGGATGAAATGTCATCACGGGCTGTCGTGCCTGGAAACGGGGTGGATGAAGGATTGATCGCCTGCCTGCCTGCCTGCCTTGCGAACGGGCGCTACTCCCGTGGACACGCCAGCAGTGCCCTGTCTCCTCGGCCCACTCTGTCCATTTTCTTTCTATTCATTTGGTTCGGTCACGGAGTTCCATGCAAGTGTGACTCTCCCCCCCAACCCCCACCCCTCCCACCTCCCAACGCCCCGCTCAGGGGTGAGAGAAGCAAAACCGGGCTGCTCACCTAGAGGTTCTGTTTGCCCGGAAAATCGATGCCGCAGAGACGCAGGGACTCAAACCCGGAGTGACACCGGACAGGGACTAGGGCCCTCTTTACTGAGATCTATCAAATGCGATGTGACCGGCCCACAGGAGAGAGGCTGACGGGTTCCTGGCCCACCGGTTTTCAAAGAGCAGAAGCCCAGCAGTGGAGGAAGAGGAGGAAGAGGGAAAGGAGGAGGGGGAGGAGGAGGGCGGGGAGGAGGAGACAGTGGGCATCTTTTGTTGGCCTGAAGCCCCGGGCGGCCCCTCTGGGCTCCAACTAGGATGTATTTGCTCCTTCAAGGGCTGCTTTTGAAATGCGGGGAATACATGACCTAATGCCCACCTAGCACCTAGACCTGTGGCTGCCCCCAGGGTTGGGACGGCTAGGCCCAGGGAGGAAGCTGGCCTTGCACACAGGAGGGTCAGCTGCCTGTGGCCCCCTGTCTGTCCGCGCTGTTTCGGGCCTTGCTTAGCGCCCCTCCCGGCACAGAGATATGCCGTAGAAAGCCATCACCCTCCCCAGGGCAAATACAGGCGTCCAGCACCTGCGTGCCGCACAGGGCCCACGGCCTCAAATTCCAAGAACAATCCAGATGCCACGGTGATTATATTTCTATGCGTGTGTTAAAATCGTGAATTTGTGAAATTACTTTGCCACATTTAAACCAGTATATTTTATTCTATATAAATTTGGAAACCCTCGTTTGGGCATTTCTTCCTTAAAAAAAAAAGTTTAGACCGCTTCGCACCCATTACGACGGTTATCATCAAGAAACAGAAAATAACGGGGCGCCTGGGTGACTCAGTCGGTTAAGCGTTGACTTCGACTCAGGTCATGATCTCACTGCTCGTGAGTTTGAGCCCCGCGTCGGGCTCTATGCTGACAGCTCAGAGCCTGGAGCCTGCAGTCTGCTTCAGATTCTGTCTCTGTCTCTCTGCCCCTCCCCTGCTTGCACTGTCTCTGTCTCAAATATAAAATAAAACATTTAAAAAAAAAAGAAAAAAACAAGTGATGGCGAGGATGAGGAGAAAACGGGACCCTCTTGCACTGCTGGCAGGAATGCAAACTGGTGCAGCCACCGTGGGAAACGGCATGGAGATGCCCCAGGAAACTAAAACCAGTACTACCACGTGATCCAGCTATCCCACGTCTAGGGACACGCCCAGAAAGAACTGAAGGCAGAGTCTCGAAGAGATATTTGTACACCCATGTTTCTAACAGCATTATTCACACTGGCCAAAAGGAAGAGGCAACCACGGACCGATACCTACAGGGCTCAGCAAAGTGCGCTACCAGGCACTGGGGCGTCACTCAGCCTTCCAGGAAGGGGATTCCGACCAACCCACAGCATGGATGGACCCTTAAGGACATAAGGCGGAGTGAAATAAGCCAGATGCGAAAGGACCAGTATCTTATGTTTCCGCTCGTACGAGGTCCCTAGGGTGTCAAATTCATGGAGACAGAAAGCGGAACGGCGGTCGCGGAGGGCTGGGGGAGCGGGACGGGGGAGCTTGTGTTTCACGAGTACAGAGTCTCAGCTCTGCAAGATGGAAAGGGCTCAGTAGCTGAACATCAGCGGCGGTCACACAACCAGACAATGTGCTGAAGGTCACTAAGCGTGCGCTTAGAAGTTATTAAGATGGTAGATGTTAGGTGTTTTTTTTTTTTAACCACAATAAAAACATTGGTGGGGGGAGGATTAAAATTGTAATTTACTATTATTACAGTTGTCTGAGGCAGGGGCGCCCGGGGTGGCTCCGTGGGTTAAGCGTCCGTCTTCCGCTCCCGGTTCGTGCTCTCTCTCTCTCTCTCTCTCAACAAATGAATAAACATTAAAAAAATTTTTTGACATAAAAAATAAATAAATAAGTAAAGAAAGAAATAAGCCAATGATCTGAGGCACGAAGGGCGTCTTGTCAGTATTCTGAATAGGAGGACGGGACAGAGGACCTGAGCAAGCTCATGACTGGGGCAGGCTGCTTGTGGACAGAGAGGTTTTAACCCTTGCAGCCCCACGTAAAGCTTACCTTACCGCTGTTATTTAATTATTCCCCATTGGCCATGACTTACTTGTGTGAGCCCAACATTCTCCACTGCCTTCAGAGACCAAAGTAAGCCTATAAAATTTAGAAGCTTTTGTGTGCGCAAAGAAAAGTAAAATGAAAGCAGCAGGCTGGCGAGGTCGGTGAAGCCTCTTACCCAGCAAGGAGGGGAATTTTCGTCTCCAAGCGTAGGCCGTCTCTAGCTTCAAATCATAAACAACCTCCCCAGCCAGGGTCAGCCCCAGGTGGGGGACCCTCCACTCCCCTAAACCTCCTTCTTGAACTAACAGTTCCCCCTAGTAGGAGGTGAGAAACCACTGAGACCCATCTCAAAGGGACCCCTTGGGGGAGAGGGGGTGTGTGTGTGTGGGAAGGAGGCCTTGTCCAGGGACACCCAGGAGGGTGGCAGCCTGGAGGAGTGCACCCCACACTTACGGAAGGCTTCATTCCCCGGGGGACCACGGCTCTGTGGGGGGCACGGAGGAAGGCGCTGGAGGGGATGTTTGGGAGTCCATACCTGTCATCCCACTTCTGAGCAGGTGAAAATGATTCCACTGTCGCCCTCGAACCTTTCCTGCCGCCTCCCCCACCCTCCATTTTCTCCATTTGTCGTCTCTTTTCTGTCCATCTTCCCCCGTCGGCCTCACAGAGCAAGCATCGGCATATAAGAGACAGCTGTCACTTAGGGGAGCCCTCTCGCAGTGCTAAGGGCACCACGGGTCATATGTCAGCAGCCATGTGAGACAGGTGTTACTGTGCCCATTTTACAGACGGGAATGCTGAGGCTTAGAGAGGTTAAGTAATTTGTCCAAGGCCCCGCAGCTAGAATGCGGCAGAGCAGGGATTTGAATCCTGACAGTCTGCCTTCTGAGCTCGTGCTTGTCATTGTGTTGCTGTATTTTTTTAAAAGTTTTTAAAAATGTTTATTTTTGAGAGAGAGAGAGAGAGAGTATGCATGATCAGGGGAGGCGCAGAGAGGAGACACAGAATCTGAGGCAGGCTCCAGGTTCCAACCTGTCAGCATGAACCCGACGCGAGGCTCGAACCCACGAACTGTGAGATCTTGATCTGAGCTGAAGTCAGACGCTTAGTGGACTGAACCGCCCAGGCGCCCCTATGTCATATAGTTTTTGGAAATTCTCTTCCCTCCTCTTGTCATGCCTCTTCCTCAGATTCCTTTTTCCATTTTTTTTTCCTTAAGGCCGTAAGTCGGATAATAATGGTGTCATCAGAAAATGGGGGAGAAGTTTCCCTGATAAGGACAGAAGGCAACCAGGCTCCAGCTCATGACATGAGTGTAGATGTATTTCATGCCTGCCTTTTCCAGAATAGCCGAGTTCCAGTGCTAGAAGGCAACTTGCTAATTATCTCTGTCCAAACCTTCCTTAGCAAACAGGACCAGAGACATCAAGTGAAATGCTTAAGGTCGCCCCAGAAGGAGGCCGCCTAATGCCGAGACTCTTTCTGTTCCAGAAGCCTTCTCCGCAGATGGGGTCCGCTAGGCTTACCTATGGGGAATCATGAACTCATCCAGATTGACCAAGAGCTTATCCTGCCCAGGCCTAGAATCGGCAAACCCTACCAGGATGCTCTTACTTTTGCCGAATCTGTGTCTGCAGGTCCCGCCTCGGGGACCCTGGACATTCATTCTTTCTGGAGTTCAGCTGTGAGGGCCCTAGGGGCTGAAGAAGGAGGATAGGGCTGAGGGCTGTCATGGGGTGATCTGGGCTGAGTCTCCCCAGGGTTTTTAGGGGAGCAGGACACGCAGGGAGAGTAACTTGTGGAGGATGGGAGGGGTCGGGTACCGGGGTGGCCGGTAAAGAAAGCAGGCCTTCTGGACAGCCGTTTGCTCTGTGTTTCTTGGATACACCAGCCGTTCAGTTGGAATCCCAGGAGCCGCCTCAGCAAAGCCTCTGCCCCAAAATTTAGGGACTGGTTTCATCTTTTCTGAAAGGATCGGGCGTTCTCCTTCTGCATGGGCAATGGCCAGCTACTTGGAATATTCTAGAGACTGTTGGGTTGGCTCGAGGATTTGGAGTTCAATACATACAGTGGCTCCTCCACACTGAGCGCGAGCAGCACCTGGAGAAATCGTGCAGCCCACTGGGCCCCGCTCGCCCGCCTACGACACAGGGAAGACTTTTCACCTGTTGCCTTCTCAGGTCTGCCGCGAGGGTCGGATGAGCAGATGGGGGGCTAGGTCGTAACTGGGAAAAGCACTCTTCTAACGGGTGTGGTGGTCTTGTTGCGTTGTACTATGGCTCCACATCACTCACCTTGCGGGATTGTTCTAAGGGTCATGAAGGTAAGATAAGCGTCGTGATCAAGACAAGAGCATGAGCCGTGGGTTTCCTCAGAGGACAGGGGTTTTGCCTCGCATTTTTTATCTCCTATGAGGCCCAGATACAGAGAAATACTAAAGCAACGGGTGTCAAGTGTGAAGGTCTCATCAAAAATCAAATACGAGGAGGGGGCGCCTGGGTGGCTCAGTCAGTTGAGCGTCCGACTTTGGCTCAGGTCATGATCTCACGGCTCCTGAGTTTGAGCCCCCATCGGGCTCTGCGCTGACGGCTCAGAGCCTGGAGTCTGCTTCGGATTCTGTGTCTCCCTCTCTCTCTGCCCCTCCCCTGCTCATGCTCTCTGCGCGTCTCTCTCTTTCTCTCTCAAAAATTAACATTTTTAAAAATCAATACAAGGGGGCAAGGTGATGATCACAACAGAGGTTGTACTCATTAGATTCTAAAGCTGGAGGGGAGATTAGAGACTGCTTTCAAGGCCTTATTCTAGAGCAAAGAAGTCCGGGATCCAGAGAGGGCAGATGGCTTGTCCCAGTGGGGCTGGAACTCAGCTCTCACCCAGCTTGGTTCTTAGGTCCCTGTATAGTGTGGGGGGCCCTCCACAGACACAGCAGGAGGAGAGGAGGACAGAGGCCCAGGTGACCGCCTGAAAGATTTCAGTGGACTTCTCATGTTGTCATAGAGAGACTTGCAAAGTCCAGTGTGAGAAAAAGTTTCCAACAATGACACAGAGGTCGGGATTGCAGGCTCTGCAGTGGGACAGGCCCTGGGTTAGATCCAGGTTGGCCATTTGCTAGCCGTGTGGTCTCTCTGAACCTACGTTTCTTCATCTGTAAAATGGGGGCATCAGGGGCTTTTGAGAGACACAATCGCAATTATGGATGGATTGGGCCCGCCCCGGGGCCCGCACTGGCTAAGCGCTCATTAGATGCTGGAAGTCATCTAGTTCGGCACACAAGAGCTCAGGAGTTACTTTTTGAACAAATAACGCTAAGTAATACTCCTGTTCTTATTCCCTCTCAGGACACTCCAGCCCAGCTGCTAGAGCGATCGTGCTAAAACATAAAATTGCATCTCTTTGCGCATCCAAGTCCTTAACTTCCATCTCATTGGGTATAAAGTGTCCTTCAAGCCCATAAGCAACTGTCACTCTCATTGTAGTCCCAACTGGTACCCAGTATCTCTGACTCCACAGCCTACTGGCCTTCCCCTTACTTGGCCTGCCTCTCCCCAGTTCCAGGAACATGCCAGGCTTTTCCCAGATGTCCACTCACTTCCTTCTGGGGTGGACTCTCATATCCCCTTCTGAGCAAGGACATCTCTGCACACCCTACAGATAACCCTTCCCTCTAACACCACCCTGACCCTTCCTATGCACCTTCCCTGTGTTATCTTTCTTCTTAGCACTTCTCACTACTATCCTATATGTCATCCACTTTGATTATTTGGTTATTTGGTTATTTGGTTATTGCCTGTCTCCATCTTTAAAATATTAGCTCTGTGAGGTCTAGGATTTTCTTTTTTCGTCTGATTTCTCATGGTTGTTCCCAAAGCACCTAGAACTGTTCTTGACACATAGTAGATATTCAATAAATATTTGTTGAATAAATCAAGTAATGAATAACATTAATGATGGGTTTTGTTTTTGGTTTTCATGGCAAGAATCGTGGAACAAAGCAGAAAGAAGGTAGGTAGTGAGTCGTTCATCTCATAAGTGTTTCCAACCGTCGGGATTTCCAACCCCGTCCCCCCCAAGACTCTGTCGAGTGATAGCTTTGTTGGAAAAGAGTTTGGACTTGATGACCTTGAAGTCACTTCTGACTCTCTGACTGCTGTACCTAATAGGAGCTGCCTATGCTAAAGCAGGACCATGGGAGCCCTGTGTGCCATTCCAACCCCTACTTCATCCCTCCCCCCACGGTTAGCACTTGGGTCCTGCCTGGCTATGGGTCTGCTCAAAAGCAATAGAGCCTGAGCTTGGGGGTGCTGGGCTGAGAGAGAAATGAACCAGGCTGGCTGACACGCAGGGCCTCCTGAGTGGGGCTGGGAGGTGAACATAGGGCGGGAGGCAGAAAAACACAACCAGGGATACTGCCTGTCTAAATGGGGACTGAGCTGGTTGGAAGGTTGAGATATGGGGACTGTTTCTAAACGGCCTCCCTGCCTTTCCTGAGAGATGTCTTTGCAGGAGAACGCTGTGTCCACTGCAGTCCTCGGTCACCATCATAAATGCCTGGGAGGAATGATACGAATCTTGGACTTGACCACCATGGCCACAAGTGGTCATTGGCTCCATGCTCTGGGAGCAGCCGGGAGGCGTGTGGTATGTGCCATGTCCCAAGTGAGACTTCCATCAGAGGGAAGTTAGGACACTTCACAAGGGAGATGGGGGGATGCTGTCCGCAACGGCACCAGGGGTCGGCCCCAGGGAGCAGCGACATTGGCAGTGAGGGGGGACTTAGCGATTCCACTGTCAAGAATTTATTCCAAGGAAATAACCCCAACTGCGGGTATGGATGAATGCAGAGGAATGTCCACAGCAGCACCATCATAATGGGTCAAAATGTGAAGCCATTTAAATGTCCAACAAGAGGCAGGGGTAGAATAAAATGTGGCACTCCATAGATCTAAAACTGATGTAGAGAAACATTTAACGACAGGGAAAGATGGCCAGGATTTATTGTTAAGTGAAAAACACAGCTACAAAACTAAATGCACGTATTCAAACCTCGAAGGATAGTCACCAACATACTAACGAGTCTTGCTGGCAAACTTTTAAAAAATGGTTTCTGTTTTCTCTTTGCTCTTTTCCGTATTTGCCAAGTTTTCCACAATAAGTATGCTTTGACCCTGTCATCATTAAAATATGAAAAACATTTTCTTGTAAAGTGTGGGTGTTTTAGGTTCTAAAAGCAAAAATAAAATCCATCCCAATTTTAAATAGAACAGGCAGTGAGATGGCTGACTTCCAAGTCATGTTTTGCATATTTCTCATTTTCTTTAGGGCCGGGGGAACGTTCTTGGTGGTAAATTACTACTTTTAGGAGGAGCATTAAAGAAACAAGAAGATTGTAAGCCTTGCTGGTATTTGTTTTGGAAACAAATCTCTTCGAATACCTGTTATTCTGGAACTTAGAATTAAATTAAGACGGGGAAGTGGGGCACCCGGGTGGCTCAGTCAGTTAAGCATCTGATCTTGATTTTGACTCAGGTCATGATCTCATGGTTCGTGGGGTTGAGCCCCGTGTCAGGCAGGCTCTGTACTGTCAATGAGGAGCCCGCTTGGGATTCTCTCTTTCTCTCTCTCTCTCTGTCTCCTCCTCCCCCCTACTTTCTCTCTCTCTCCCCCTCCCTCACCCTCTCTCAAAATAAATAAATAAACTTAAAAAAAAAAAAAAGAGGAGTTCCCGGGTGGCTCAGTTGGTTAAGCGTCCGACTTCAGCTCAGGTCATGATCTCACAGTTCGTGAGTTCGAGCCCTGCATTGGACTCTGTGCTGACCGCTCAGAACCTGGAGTCTGCTTTGGAGTTTGTGTCTCCCTCTCTCTCTGCCCCTCCCCCACTTGTACTTGCACGCTCTCTCTCTCTCAAAAATAAATAAACATTAAAAAAAAGAGAAAGACACGAGGGTAAGGGAAATAGCCTGGCCTAGCAGGAGCGCCGGCCTAAGAGTGGGTCCTGGGTTGCAGATCTAGAATCACAAACTCTCACCTGGAACAAACTCGGAAACCCCCATCGAAGGGGCACGCCCTCCATCCATGAGCCGACTGGCACCTGCAGCATCTTTCTGGGCAGCCAGCAGCCTCACGACTCCTTTCTCAGGACCCCTTTCTTGGTGAAATAGAGATGGGGACGTAGGAGATCCTTTACCAAGCCGAGACTCCATGATGCAGAAGGGGAAGAGACATTGTGCCAGACAAGCCTCCTTCATTGTTTACCCAGGGCTGGCCTGGCCGGTGTGCTCCTGACAGCCTGGCTGGGCAGCTCTCCGCCATCGCTCCTGCCCATCAGCCCCTCCTCCAGCCCCGGCCAAAGGCACCAGCTTCTGTGCTGCCCCAAAGAGTCGTCTTCGTGTCCGCCCATCTGTTCACATTTCTGTCACTCTGTGGCTCATAACTTCGGTTGGTGACACCCCAGGACAGATTACCTACAAAACGAACGATGCTTTGGCATCGGTCTACATGAGTCCGCATCTTCCCGATCCTCCATTTTGAAATGCTCAGGTCCCCCAAGAGTCGGAGGAGCAGGGACATCGGGGTGAGGCCAAGTGCAGAGGGCTCGAGGGGCTGGGGAGAGCACATGCTTCAGGGGTCATCAGAAGACCCTTGAGGTCAGACGCAGACAGACGAGGCCTCCGGCATTTCCATGGAGATGCCTCAGGTACTCCATTTGGCATTTCTACTTATCTGTTCGGGAATTTTTTTTTTTTTATTTATAGTAACAGAAAACATTTATTATAGTGCTACTAGGTGCCTAGCCCCATCTGGGCTAGATAACACATTATCTTCAATCCTCCCAGTAGCTCTTCAAGGTAGGCAGAGGTACCTTCATTTTATAAAAGAGACAGTAGTTTCAGAGAGGTCAAGTCCCTTGCCTAACGTCACACGGGCAGGTAGCACTAAAGCCAGAGTTTCAGCTTAGGGCTGGTTGCCTCGTAAATTTATTCTCCTTCCACTTGCTACTGAAACCGACCTCCCTCAATCCCACCACCTAGATGCAAATGCAGATGAATGATGAAGGAGTCACTTATCAACCACTGATACCCAAAGTCAAGTGATTACTTTTCAAGGTTTACGGCTGTCTCCCCTTGGGAAGAGCCATTTCCAAAAGCCATGCTCACAGGGCATCCCGAAGTCGTCATTTCAACTATTGTTGGGGAAGTGACTAGCAATGGATTCATTGCCCACCTCCTATGCTGGTCAACTGAGCGGCCCAAATGAAGTCAGACTGTATTGTCCATCGTAGCTTAACCCATCCCTGAGTGATTACAAACAAAAATTATGAGCTCAGTCGCTGCCTCTCAACCAAGGGCAGATTTTGCCCCCTGGGATATTGACAATGTCAGAAGCCATTTTGGGTTGTCACAACTTGGAGGGGCTGTGGGATGCTCCCAGGCATTCTACAATGCCCAGGACAGCCCCCCAGGGCAAAGACCCATCTGACCCCAAACGTGCAGAGGTTGAGAAACTCTGCAAGCACTCAGCCAAAAGGGATTTGACGCAACTGGAGACTAATTAAATATCAGAAAGAGAAACTGGGGAATTGCTGGTAGGGTTAGCTGCGACTAAGGGAGTCCACGTCCTGTTAGATCAGTCAGTGGGCGTTGTGTATTTTTTCCAGTTTGTCTTATTCAAGAGTGGTCCATGGAATTTACTTAGCTTTCCTTTGGGTTAAAATCAGGAATGGAAAACGTAGCCTCTAGGAGGAAAATAAACAGAAAATGAAAAATATGTGTAATAATCGAAGCTCGTGTGCAAATTTTAGTAGCGTGTATTCTCTCCATATAAGGCTACTTGCCCCCATGCACGTCACCCCTCCGGGCCACAGGTATACACATACATCACCCACCTATATGAACTTGTAGGAGGAGAGCTTGGGTTCTGGAAGGATCCAGAAGAGTGGAACTCGAAGTCCGAATCTACCAATAACTAATCTTGAACAAATCTCCTTCTTTAAGCTTCAGCTTCTCTACCAGTAAGCGGGGGCGCTGCCTGCACATTCCAGAGGGCCATGGATTTTTCGAGAAGTAATTTACATAAAAGCATTTGGCAAAACTACCAAGTATGATTTAATCCTCCACATGATCACGCGCTCACAGAGGGCTTCTCCTTCAAGGGCCGCATGGATTCTTTGCATCCCATTTCCCCCCGCCATGATTGCTGCCTATGTTAGCTTCTCCCGGGTGATATTCTATCTCCCAAGCCACACTGGAGAAATACTCTCTATAGCATGAAATGAAAGATTGGATTCGACTTATTTTACTCATGTTCCAAAGGAGAGAATTGCTTCTGAGAGGATAATACCTCCCGTTACAACGACAAGGCCGGGACGATCGGGCAGACAACATTTATGATACCACTTTCTGGTTTCCAAGGGACAAAATCTTGACATCGCACAATGCTTTATGGTCCTCCAGTGATTCTTCCCACTTGGAGCCAAACTCTGTTGGTCTTTAATTCTTGTCTGCTCCTGTCTTTCCTTAAGTAATAGGACGCTGGATTTTTACTTCTAAATTCAACGCAATTGCAAGGGCTATAAAAAGTTTAAAATAGCATTTTCGTTACAACCTGAGCTTCTGGCATGAATTAGAGAAGTGGCCTCTACGTGTCCGTGTGTTGTGAATGAACTTTGATCTGATGATCTCGAAGCACTCGTGGCGATTCTGACACACATGGTTTCTCATAACTGCTCGCCTTTCTTGCCTGTAAAGGCTTGTTAGGCAGGGCAGAATTATTTTGAGAAAGGCTGAGCCACGTGTTGTGATGTGCTGAGTTCCTTAGAATAGAGACTCCTATGACTAAACTCTCCTCGAACAGAGCGATTCAGAGGAGAATAACAAATGCTTTTATCATTCGGGCTGGCCGAATCACTTTGGGTTTTCCATTTCACTTAGTGAGAGGGTATCGGCCTTGAAAATGTGGGCTGTTTTTGTTATACGCTTGGTACCTGGGCTCGCTGCTCATTGAGGCCAGCCACCTGCTCTAGCTGTGGGGCTGCCTAAGGAGACCACTTCAGACATCTCCCTGGTGCTATGGGATGAACACATTCCGGCGGGGGGGGGCACCTTTACTGATGGGGTCTCCTTTCATACCCAGAGATGGAAAACTGGGCATGAGAAGTAGTGAAGGTAGGTTTGGACCCTAACGTCTGACTCGGATCATTACTCTTAACCAGGAGCTGACAAAGTATGGCCAGTGGCCAGATCTGAGTGGCTGCGTGTTCTGTAAATAAAGTTTTATCAGCACAAGCATCACACTCATTGGTTGACATATTGTCCATGGCCACTTTGCGCTGGCAGAGTTGGGTAGCCGTGAAAAAGGCCAAATGGCCTGCAAAGCCTAGGATGTTTACTATCCGGTCCTTTGGAGAAGAGGTCTGCTGACCACTGCTGGACACTGGGTGTCATCTGAGGGACCTCCGCAGTACATACTTCAGGCATATAGAGAACACAAAGAAACGAACATCGGAACCCCTGTCTCAAGAATCCTTCCATTGGAAAAGCAAAGGGTAACTACATGAAAAGTTAACTAATAATTCAAGAGTCAGGGGACAACGTGAGTCAGCAATCAAGGAAGAGCACAGCGTAGTGATCCTACGAGCCGGTGTGTATCAGGCACTCATGTCCCGGGCACCAAGCCCAGTCCCTTTCATGCGCTATAGGGCTGGCTCCTCACCAAACCCCTGTGAGGTGAAAATCATTCCCCACAGCCCACAAAGGAGGAGTCCCAGATCCGGAGAGCCTGTATTTGCCTGTATTTGCCCCCAAAGACATATGGCTCAAAAGCACTGAAGGTCGAGTCTGAACCCAGCAAGTGCGACATCCATGGGTGAAGAACCCATACTTGTCACTGTCAGCCGAGTAGGCAGGTGGCGAGTGCCTCTGGAGTCCGGGTAAGGAAGGGATATTGCAGGCTGAGGGACGGGGTTGCTGCAAAGGCTTCAAAGCAGAAGTGGGTCTAAGCAAGCCCAAGCAGGACGGAGAAGAGTCTGAGAAACAGAGCCCCCCACATGAAGGAAGGCCATGTTCCATATGAGAGGCCGCTAACAAAAAGAATAGGAATCATGAGATTGTGTTTTTCCTCATGAATCTCCTTTCATTTATTTGTTTAGGTTTTTAAAATTTTTTACTTAGAGAGAGAGAGAGAGAATGCATGAAAGCAGGGAAGGAGCAGAGAGAGAGGGAGGGAGAGAATGGAGCCTGATGCAGGGCTCAGTCCCACAACCCTGGGATCGTGATCTAAGCTGAAATCAAGAGTCAGCGGCTTAACCGACTTAGCCACCCAGGCGCTCCTCATGAACACCCTTTTAATGCATCTTCCTGTACCTTCCCTGACTCCTAATTCCCAACCCTGCCCTCCTCTTTCTCTCATGTGTATGTGTAAACACGTGCGCACGCGCGCGCGCACACACACACACACACACACATACATTTTTTTTGGCAACAGCAGAGAAAATCAAGGTCATCCCTAGTCCCCTATCCACCTGTGTGTAAACAAACAGGTCTCCCTAGAATTTAAATGTATTCTTAACTGAACCGCACTTTCCTGGCAAGTCAGGGCTGGGCCTTAATCCAGTTTCTCAAACGCTCATTGACTGCGGAAAGCTACAGAGAGAAATGGCCAAGTTCTAGTGACTCTTCCCGAGGAGACCATGCTTGAAGCGTTTCTTGACTCAGAACAAAACCAGAACCACCCTGCCTCACAGCTGGGGCCCCTGGCAGCTGTGACCTGGAAACACGACTCTTTCTTCTTCCCTCCCCGGGCAAGGAGGCCACGCAGAAGGCAGAAGGGGCCAGCCCCACCTGCCACCTTGGCCTCTCCTGCTCCCAAAGTCCCTATGCCGGTTCAGGGCACCGCGATGGTGGAGCCGAGACGTCAGGGTTGGAGCAGGAGAAAGGAGGCTCGGGAGCAGGTAGAAGAACCGTCTAAAATCCAGAATAAGCCCCAAAGCTTGAATTACCGTTCAGATTCATTTCGAGATTGCAGAATGTGCTGGCGATGTTTTTCTAAAGGGCAACCCCGGTGCTCCCGAGATGGGAGGTACCCTCCCTTCTGACATACTTCTTCCATTTTCCGGAGGGGGGAAGGAGACCGAGCTGGCTCAGCAACCCCCCAAGCCGCATCTCTGCAGCCATCTCAGCAGGGGCTCAACAGTCACCCAGGTTGGAGGTGAGTGTCTTGAGCTGCAAGTGTCCTTCCCTTAATGATGCCTAATGGCAAAGACCCCTGGGCCTTTATTGCATGTTAACATGCCTCTTCCCTTTCCTCATTGAGCCGCTTCATGGCGAGTGGCAATTAGTGTTCAAAACAAATAAATTGAGCCATCGTAGAAAGAACCCTGCCAGATAGTCTTAGGAGAAGTTGAGAAGTGTCGTCAGGCCCAGACCGGGCCGGCAGGGTGTGAGGGTCAGGGTCCCGAGGGCTCTGAGTGGAAGATGCCTCCACACTCTCTACCCTAGGACCCACCCTGAGAGCGGGGAGGGAGGGTCCAGGAATTGGGGAGGGAGGGGGGCTACTGAGAACATTCACAGGTGTGTGCTGGTTTCCTCAGGTGGGGACGCTGTGTTCCCTCCACCAGACCTGCCCTTTGCAACTCCCTTCTCCATGTGGCAAACGAACCTCAGCTCCTCCCTTGAAGTTCATGACAAATGTCAGGCTCTTATCCCCCACCCAGAAGCAATATGGTTCATGGGGAGAGGGGGAGGGCCAGGCTGCTCGGGGTCAAAGCCCAGCTCTGGTTTGTGCTAGCCACATGCCGCCGAGCCTCCGTTCTCCACCTGCAAAACGAGGACCAATAAAAGCGCCACAAGATTAGTTGACCTAATACATGTGAAAAACACATAGAGTGAGTTCCTCTCAACAGGTGTCAGCGGTCCCTGCAGCTTGTCACTTTGCTAAAGCAGCCAGACATCCATCAGCCCTCGCCGTGTGTGAGTTCTCTGAGCAAAGCAGCTGGGACTTGTCGCACACAGCATTGTCCTGCTTGTGCAGAAAACACATTTAGGATGAATTAAGGCATCGCTCTGCCCCGAATTTTCTTTCCACCTCTGATAATATTTCTGACAATGAAACAGATTGTTAAAACACACTCTCTTCACTAATAGGAAAATTACTCGAATTCCTTTCATTAGCTTTACCTTCTCTCCCCAACCAGATTAATCTAACAGATGCCCTGTCACTATCGGAGGCAAGTTTGGCTGCCAGAATCTGCTATCAGTGGGTCACTGTCCTTGTGGTCACCACCAGCCCTGGACCACCCCAATAGAGAAGCGGAGATGCCACTGATTTACCCACACAACGGCACTCGCCTTTCCCTCCCGAGTGGCGTACCAGGTAGGAAGGGGGGAATCCTGGGTGAAATGGGAGCACGGAAAACCCTTGAAAGGAAATCCTTCCAAGTCCTAAGAATCCGCCCTGCCCACACTAGGTTGGTAAACAACTGAAAGGAAAATCTGGGCATGTCAACTCGTTAAGAAAATTAAACGTGGGGCACCTCGGCGCCTCAGTCGGTTAAGCGTCCGACTTGATTTCAGCTCAGGTCATGGTCTCACGGTTCATGAGATGGAGCCCTGTGCTGACAGGGTAGAGCCTGCTTAGGATTCTCTCTCTCCCTCTCTCTCTCTGCCCCTCCCCACTTGCTCTCTCTCTCAAAATAAATATTTTTTAAGAAGGAAGTTAAATATATATGTTCGTTCTATGAAAATCCAATAAGTGAAAATTTACACTAACAAAAATAGCTAAATTAGAAAATAAATCCTATTTATTCCTAAATGATTTGATAACACTCTTCTAAGTATATTTTCTGCTCATGGAGGTGGCCAGTTGGCCACACGTCAGGGCCTCATGGGCAGGCTGAGCTACCACCACCCGGTCATCTGAGCTCCTGTGGTCACCATTCCAACGTGCCATGCCTCTTCATAGGCACCTAAGACTCAAGCAGCCAGCTCAGGACGCTCCATTTTCTTATAATACGACAACCTGGTGGCCCAGAGGACTGATGGCTGGAGCAAGAATCCAAAAGTCCTGGGTTCAAGTGCTGACTCTACCACGTACTTTTTACGTGACATTCGACTTCTTAGGCAAGTGTTTCTTCCTTGGTAAAATCTGGAAGTGGAACTTGGAGATATCTGTCCTCCCTGGCTCAAATATTTGGTGATTCTGTCACACCAGGCCAGCCCTACATAGAAAATCTTCCCAGAGAGGCTCCATCTTCCTGTTACTGAAGGTAAAATTTGCTGGCAGCGTCCGACCCCCCCCACCCCAACCTAATCATATTACCACAAGCCACTTCTGATTACAAGGCAGTTAGACAACATGAGAGGTGCATTCTTGATGACTTTGCAAAATTAATTTCTCATAAATATAAATATAAACTTAGTCACTATTTTTAATAGTGCATGTCAATTGAAACATTAATTTTTTGGATTGTATTATTTTGAATTTGCATCATTCAAAAGCCAATCACATGTGACTTGTGTATTCTCTCTGAAAGGGTTTTGTAATGCTTCGAGAGAGGGAATGGAAGTAGTAGGAGAGATCGGTGATGACACAGGGTCAGACTTGATGGAAAAAGACCATGGGTTTGAGCAAATCCACAGGAGGACCATCCAAGACCATAGAGAGGATGCCCTAGAGAGGACGATGGCTGGCTTCCATGGGTCATCACTCTGTACTGAATTTGAGATGATTGGCCACTTTGGAAGTTAGATTTCTCCTTCTCCTCCTCTTCCTCTTCCTTCTTCTTTTAGAAAGAGAGAAAGCATGAGTGGGGGGAAAGGGGCAGAGGGAGAAAGAGAGAGAATCTTAAGCAGACTCCATGCTTAGCACAAAGCCCAATACAGGGCTGGATCCCAAAACCCTGGGATCACAACCTGAGCCGACATCAAGAGCTGGATGCTCAACTGGCTGAGCCACCCAGGCACCCCTTCTTCTTCCTTTTTTTTAAATTGAAATCACTCCTGGCTTGAATGCTGCTAAAAGATGTTCGCCGCTCCAAATTAAAAATGGCTAAAGAGCCAAATCCTCTCTTTATTCTTTGGCACAGAGGAGCCATTTTGTGCTCTTCAAAATGGCTGACAGGAATTTTCTGAAGAAGCTGAGAACAAATGAGGGATTAGATCAGCTTCAAGTCTGAGACTTTGTGTTTAGAGCCATAGTAGAAACTAACGGATGTGTTTTTTCCAAACTAACAAAATCAAGAAATTGAAGATAAAAACTGTTCTGTAAATCTTCCCTTCCACATCCCACCCCCCCACCAAATGACACACACACCCCACCGGTCCCTTTAGATTGCAGGAGTTTGTGATTATAACTTTATCCACAACCTATTTCAGGTTTCCAAGTAGCTCCCTCTCCAAGATGGGATTATAAAGCTTTGAAAATTAGAGGCACCCCCTCACCCCAAAGAGCTGTCCTTGACGAAGCACTCTGTTGAAACGGAAGGAATTTGCTTTATAGCAGCCTCCCTTGTGGAATTATGTATGGGAACATTTAACAATACAGCGTTTGCAATGGCAGGTGAGAGTTGGCCAACTTTTTAAAGGGGATTTCACAGACCAGGTCAGCAGGGAGATGGATGGGTGAGCTGCAGTGGATACAATTATTTGACTTTCCGAGCTGTTCTTTTGAAGCCTCTACACTTAATAGAAAGAAAAAGAATAATCCTCTTTGCCAACCTTTTGTAGATCAATCTTTATTGTTCCCACTAAAATCCAAAGAAAACGGACAAGATTCATTTTGTCCAGAAAGCATTTGTGTATTTTATATAGGTCTGAGCTTTGAAGCATTCATAGTTCAGTGGGAGAAAAGACAAAGATTTCTCTCTAATCTGAGGAAATCAAAGGGGGGATTTCTGAAGCTCTCTGGCCTAACTCAAAACGGTCCTGGGTGGTATCTCTAGATATACCCCTCCTTTGCTACTAAACTCAGCATGGAAATTAGCACGGGCTCACAAAATGACGAAAATTAGGCCAGACCATAAAGAAGCCAGGCTGTGGGTAAATTAAGACTTTGAGAGAATGTGACCCACAGGACCAGGGAAGCTTTCTTTGACTTACAGCCTCTCAATCACTCAGCATGCGTCTCCAAGACAGTGTCTTGGTCAATGGGCCACTTGGCCAACCATCTGCAGGATTGTTTGTTTGACATAGGGTGCAAGAGATGTGCTTGGTTAATATTTACTCACTGCTCAGTCCAGTAGCTGACCAGATGGTTTGAATAACTTGGTATTAAAAATAGCTGTTTGTCTGGCAATACCAACTCTTGAGGGCCAAAGAAGGTCACCCGGAACCACCTTATTGGATTGCTTGCCATTCTATTCTGAGGGCAGAAATAAAGAAAAGCATCACAAGCACTTTGACTACTTGAGTCAAAACACGTAAGATGGCCACTGTGGAAAGAATTGGTGAGACTTTGGGGAGCTGGCAACATTTTCTGCTGATGGGTAAGCCTCAGCTGATGGGTAAGTTCCTGAAACTGTTTTTGTGATGGGCCTCCACAGTGAGAAAGGCTCACCATAGGGAACTCTCTGGGTTGGGTTTTTGAGTCTGAGTTCTGAGAACAGCACATTTTCCACCTTCTTTCGTCACCTCATGCTGGTAACAATGTTAACAGTGGACACAGGAGAGTCACGCATATCTGGGCTTGATTGTAAAGGGGCCGACGGGGTTTCCGCAGGACACGGTGAGGTAGAGTTAGCGTCTTGGTAGAGGGAGCCAGGAGGAAGAAGGGTTGCGTGAAGGAAAGACGGCAGGCTCATGCGGGAGGTGGGAAAGTTCTGAGGAGAGTTGGGGGAGCTGGGGATTCTGCCTCTATGAGGAGGCCCCTCCACCTCTCCAGGATCCTAGAGATTCTAGTTCAGACTTCTTATCTCCCTCTGGCACAGAATTCCTGGAATGTGTGCGGTGACTTCTCAGCCCCACCGTTCACCTCCCGAGATTGCCAGCTGTGAGTTCCACCAATGTCTGCCCTTCCTTCCTCAGAGCCGCCCTGCTGCCACTGACCTCCCCTTACAGACACACGCCATGCACACGAAACCAGTCCCTGGTGCACCCAGAAACACGTAGCGGCAGACGCAGGACATGTCTGTCGGCACATGGATGAGCATGTGCACGCACCAGGCACGGCGGTGCATGAACACTGGACACCAGTGCATGCACACACACACTGGAACACACCAGAACACACACACACACACACAGCATCCTTCATCAGCACATGCACACTAGGGCACAGACACCTCACTCCCACCAGAGCACTCGGGTAGGCACGTGCCAGCACGCACGTCTGCCAGCACCCACACCGAGCTATAACCCATAGGACCGGGCTTAGGCACAGGCCATGCCCATGCTGGATTCGCTGGGTGCAGCTGCCTTCTCCCCGGGCCAGGTTGCTCTGGCCGTTCCGCCTCCTATGGCAACAGGTTGCGACCTCCTCCCCCACTCCCGGGTTGTCTTTTCTATTCTTTCGCCCATAACATTTCTTCTCTCCAATTCTCCACGCTCACTCTCAGCCCGCACGGTGAAAGGGCAGTTCTAATGCAGGGGCCGCCATATTAGGTCTTGGACCCAGTGCGGTATCGCATGGAAGGGAACTGGCGAAACACAGAAACACAGCGCTGAGTTTCCAGTATCCACAGCAACAGAGAGAAGTAGGAATTTGTTATGTCCTAAACGGTGGCGTTGGCTTACGTTCTGGGCTGTCCTCCCCACACCCCAAGGCTCGCAAAAGCAACGCACCCTTAGCCCAGCGCCCTACAAATGTCTCATAGAAGCTCCTGAACACTTCTGTCCCAGCCCTCCTCCTGGCCGGCTTTGGGAAAGTAACAGATAGTCACGTATGTGGTTCTTTAATGCTTCATGTACTTTGCTCTGCATCGGATTGCTTAACCTGATTCGTTTTGTTCCAGTCAACAGCAGAAGGGTTTGTCCTCCCTGAGCTCAGCTCAAGTGGAGGCAAGGAGACTCCAGGCTAAGATCTGGCATACCTCGTTGAGAACCGATTACAGACATTTGTCATTCAAAGGCAATTCTCTCACTCCTTGGGGATTTCATAAAAACCAACAAAGAAGCCAAAAACACAAATCTCCACTCGTCTGTGTGTAACAGTGTACCGTTTTTTAAAACCTCACACATAAAACCATAGACACTGTATGAAGAGACGATCCCACAGATCGATTACAGGCTATTACTTAGAATCTAAACCTCTCGAATATGATTTAATTTAACTTAGCTTTACACATTTGATTTTCACATACACGTAGGGCGGCGGCGCTGGGGAAGGCATACTCACGGAAATGTGTTGACAGTGAACTGAGGGCCGTCCCTCCCAAGACAAGCTCCGAAACAGATATGTTTCTCAACAGTGACACAGACAATATGGATTTTCCCAACTTTGTGGGAAACGTGAGCTCAGAATTGTAGCAACGTGCCAGAGAAAAATGTAATTCCATATTAGCTACCAAATATTTCATATACTCAGCCGAGAAAAGCTTATTACATGAGGATATTCAGCATCAAAATTATTATTTCTTCAGAAATCGAGAGGGAAATAGTAAAGAAGACTTACTAAAGGAATACCTTCAAAAGTCGGCCTCAGATTTCAGTCATCAGATGTTACAATATTGTAAAATGACAAGCGAGGACCCGGGAAAGAGGCTGCAAAGAACATTTGAGGATGTGTACACTGAACACGGTTATCAGAGAAACTGGCTTTGGGGCCTCGCTCTACTCTCAGGCCAGGTCATCAAACCTTTGAGCTTCATTTTCTGTGTTTACAAAGAGAGAATCCTACTACCTTCTCTGCAACTTGCATAGCATGGCGATGAGGACCGGTAAGTAAGGGTGTAGGAAGGCGCTTCGTAACTATAGAGCAGTGACTGCATTCAGAGGACGGTGGTCTGGACGGGGCAAGGATCCTGCCTGTCCTTGTTCTAATGCTTTCTATTTATTTTTTTCCCCTTGAGCTGAAAATTGGTTGCTGAGGACAGAAATCACGTCAGGCAAGCCAAGTGGCCGGTGGAAACTCCTACCCTTTCCCCCACGGCAGTTCGGCTGCTTCGGACGGCAATCTGCTTTCTCTTCAAGTCACTTCTCGCCAACCAAGTCCTTGGGTGGCCCCCCTGACAAATCTGCAGTCAGTTGCACCAGCATAAGGGACAAGCCAGAAAACGCTGGACTTCGTCCTTGGATTTTCCATGCCAGAGGCTCCCGCTAGAGAGTTAAAAATACCATGATAAGGTGGAAGTCCAAGACAAAAAAAGGATTTGGAGCCGCATGGGGTCATGAAGCTTAGTTTCCGAATTCTGTGAGCCAATGCCAGCGGGGTGGGGGCTGAGAAGTTAATGTTCTTAAAAACTGTAATTTCAAGACCACATGAAGTTCATTTTGTAGGTGAAAGCGACGGTCGACTCTCCTTTCTCAGCTCACAGATGAGAAACCAAAGCCCAGAGAGAGCTGCGGGCCCAAGTTCACATCGCAATTTAGCGACAGAGAAAAAGGAAGACGTTAGTACCAGTGTTTCCAGCTGCCGCACTGGGAAAACGACACTCTTTCTCTTTTGCAGGTTGGGAGACTCAGACCCACATGCTGACGGCTACTGCTTTTCGCCCACCTTTTGTGAGCGGCACTTCTGAGTGGCGTCTTTGCTCCCCAGTACCCTGCGGGAGGCAGACATGACTGCCGCCATCTTACAGAGGGAGGACGGGCCCTGAGGGCGGCAGCTCCCCTCAGCGAAAGGCCGGGGAGAAACCACCTCGCAATCTAGATCTTTCTAGCTCCATGGCCCTCTCTCTCCCTCCACTGTGTTGCTTCCCCCCAGAAGACAGGCCACTTGCAGACGGTCAGAGTTAGGAAACAACTCTCTTGCCTCCACTGGGTTGTTTTCCAACGGAAGCCTAAAGGATCCTGCGAAATGTTCTTTTACTTTAACCTATTCTTTGAATTGTTGACCCTGGAGAAATTAGCCAAGGACATACGTAATTCAAAAGAAAACTTTAAAGCTACGTATGTAAAGATTTCTTGTAGGATTAGCTATAATAACAAAAATTAGAAACAGCCCAAGTGTCCAACAATAAAGAAGTAGGAAAATACCGATGCGTAAACTCTGGAAGTTGGCATAGCAGTTAAAAACAATCATGAAGGCTAGGCATAAAACAATGCTCACGATAGATTATTCAGAAAAATAAGCACACAGAAGTGCTTGTAGGATGGCAACCATAAAAAGATTTGTGTACACTTATTTTAAAATATTGGAACGGAACATAAAGAAGTAAAAATGAAGTTATTGGGCTAGCTTGTAAGATTTTGGATTTTAAAAAATGTATAACTTCCCCAAGGGAGTTTGTGATATTTTTTGTTAAAATACCTCAAATTAAGAGAGGGGGGAAAAAAGCGATAGTTACTTGGTACATTTAGTTGGTAACTTAGACCAAACCAGACTACACTGGCTAACCTGCTTTCTTCTTCTTTCCATATTTTGAGACAATTGGATACTGTGATTTTTGCCATCACCCACCGTGATTTTCTCCTGGTGCCTCTCATTAATTAGTTTTTTTTAAGTTTATTAGTTAACATTCTCCCACAGTGGATAGCCTGGTTTATTTTCTGCTTTTTCTCTAGGGTTTAAGTCAAGTCAGAAAAACGAATGTCTTTCTTTCTTTGTTTATTTTTGAGATATAACATTATTTGAATCCTATGAAATTATCTTGTTTGTAGGTCCAAAAACAAATATCAGACATTTTATATCGAAAATTTTAGTAACAGCGGATTTTATCTTAAACCATCCCAGCAACTCATTTTGAATCATTCTGTTCCCTCAAACTGCCCTGTCCCCTCCACCAGTTTAATTTTGTTGTTATCTGGTTTAGATTTAAATGCTAAGTTCTCTAGAAGAGAAGTCCAAATAATACCACTCCAATATATTCCTCGTCAGCCATTAAAGTTGATATAACTACATGGAAACATCTAGAATTCTTTCATTCACCTACTTTATTTCATTCAACAAGTATTTATTGTGTGTGGACTCAACGCATGGCAGTGTGCTAAGTGCTAGGCACTTCTCTAAACAAGACGGAGGTGTCTTTTTCCTTAGGGAACTCCTTTTTGCAGGATGGGAGGAATGGCTAAGAAGGGCAGGGACTAACCAAATTGGTTTGTTTCAACTAATGTGTCAAGTAACTGGTTTGATCCTTTTTTAACCAGATTGACTGAATATTTGCTCAAATTCATCAAATCGACCATCGGTTCAGTGTTAATAAGAATTCGCCTTGGCCAGAGCAGAGAAGAAGTCTATGTTGAACTATCCCCAATGTTTATTTAATCCATTAGGTGGCCATAGGTACATATGGATCAGGAGCAAAAGGATTCCCGAAGGGTGTGTTTGGACAGCTCGGATGCAAAACAGTTCCCGAAGAAGTGTCTTAACCGTTCTAAATAAAACACAAGACATGATGCCTGGGGACTCTTGAAAATAAGAGCTTTCACATCCAGTGAAAGTTAAATCTAATTTTTTAAAGACAAAGGCAAAAATAAAATAAAAATTTAAATACATAAAGCAGTGGTCATTTGTCTAAGAAGAGCTTCCCAGGACTGTTTCTGGGGGATATTTCACAGCAGCAGCTGTGCAGCAAGTCTGAGAAATGCCAAAGGAGAGAATTTAAATAGCTCATCTGGAAGAGCAGTGCCAGTGACTAGATGTCGAAAATCGTGAAAATGCCATTGTCCTGGCATCACTTAGAAGCTCCCCTCATGTCCAGCTCTAAGCAGTTTAAGGAAAGATCTGGCATTCGAAAAGTCTGCGTTTAGATACTCCAGTCACTGGACACCCATGCCAGACATTCAGTTTCGAAATCCACGTGGCCATCTGACCAGTGACGAGCTCATGGACTTCGTCTCTAATTTCCTCCCTCCAACTATTTATATTATACATTTGGGAGCATGCTTTCGCTTTGGGGGAGCATCCCCTACAGAATAAGTGTCTCAAAAAATAAACATGGCGGTTCTAATGCTCATCCCGTGACCCACCAACGCTTTGATCCTTGTTCACAGCCGGGCCCACCGCTCCCACGTTCCTGGGCTGTGTGCTCAGAAATCAACAGAAGGATGAATGGGACTTCAACAGATGGAGAAAATGACCAGTGCTGTTTACTGCACAGTTGAAAGCACATTAAGAATTCTAACCATGGGTTTCCATTTCCTGTTGCTAGATACCAAGAACAAGAAAACAGACCATGATGCAATAATAGTAATAATTAAAACGACTTCCATGTATCGGCTGTCTGCACAGTATCAGGCACATTACATGCATTTCTCAACCTTATAGCTCTGCAAGGAAAGTTATCCTTACTTTAGAGGGGAGAAAACTAAGGTCCCAAGAGGTTAAGTAACCTGCCTAATGTTGCACAGCTAGGAAAGTGGCAACGCTGGGATTCCGTCCACAATTGGCCTGACTTTTGTCACCACATCCAGCCGTCTCCATAAAAGTAGAACCACAAGCCAGCCTGGGAGCCCGTTTTTCCCGAGGTTTTGTGTCCCAGCTGCGTCTCCTCGCTGGAGAAAGGATGGTGGCCACTCTGACCCCTGGATGCTTTCCTGGCCACTATGGGGTAGGGAGGCAGGGGTGCTGAGTGGCTCGGGACTCTACGAGAGAAAGTGGGTCCCTGCCACCAAGTACGCCACCTTCGTCTCGACTAGCCTCAGACCCCGGTGACCGTCTTGACAGGCTCGCGCCCAGGGAGACCTCCTCGTGTAGAGAGACGAGGTCTCTATTTGCTTTGATCCTCCTGACCTGGGCATTTCCGTAAAAGGCAAATGGAAAGACCTCGAAAAGGCAGAGTTTTAAGAAGAGTTTGGAGATGGGCGACTTCAGAGAGCAAGGAAAGAAAGAGGACCTCGGCTCAAATTCCATCAACTACCTTTCCGCCAAGCAAAGTTGGAAAGGCAACGCGGGGCCCTTTGCAAGCCCCGGGGGTTCCAGGCCCAAGTCTCTCCTCGCTTCACCTCGACTGGGCTAAACGCTTGGAAGACCCTTCATCTCGGAGCCTTCTCGGAGAGTAGCTGAAATGTCCATCCCCACGCCAGCACAGCGAGGGGCATCGAACCTTGACCTATCCTGTCAATCTGGTTTCTTCCTCCTGCGCTCGCTGTGTGGGGAACCCGGCCCGGCCCGCATCTCGTCTGCTGGGTGGGGTCTTGTTTGTCACTCTTGGCAGCCACCACCACCCAAGTGCCTTTTATCTTCCTCTCCACACTCTAGTTTGCTGCTACCTTGGACCCGAGGCCTTCGCAAACGGACCGGTGAGGAAACTGCGTAGCAGAACCATCCCCGTGGCCTGAAGCCCAGGGTCTGAAGCCACTGCCGTCCGCCGTTCCCCTGAAATCACTGAATCCACGGGCTGTTGTGGCCTCCGGGGACCCTCTTGTCCCCTGCGCATGGGATTGGCCCGGGGCTCTGCTCTGGAACCCTCACCTCACAGAACCACATGTGACTCACACCCGACAAGGCTCTTCTGAGAAGAAGCTGTGTTCTTACAGAAAACCCCGAGATTGCTTAGTCTTCAGAACCCCTGAGGTGTCAAGCCGGGGCCGTGCCATCTTCCCCATCAGGAACAGAAGCACCGGGGGCCTCCCCTGCCCTCACCACGGTCGCTAAACGCTCTCCTACACTGAGGTGACCTGGGACGTGGAGAAGGGACATTGGCTTGTGATCACTCTCCCTGTTTCTTTAGATTCGAATTCATCTGGTCCTGTTTCTTATAAAAACGCCATGATACCAATCCCGTGAGACAGTCTATTTTGTCTTCTTTTCACATGTTAGCCTAGAAATGACACACATAATCTGGCCTAGAAAACATGGTGGGAGTGAAAGGATTCTAGAAAAGCCCGGCTCCCAGGAGCTAAAATGAGGTGAGGAGTACGTTCTCTTGCCGGTTGGTTGTTACCTCACAATGGCGACTTCATAGGTCACATCCTCTCATCTGTCCCTGTGTTCTGTCAGTATCTCTAGCTTTTTGGCCTCGGATAGAGGGCTGCTTGCAGTGAGGGCACTGGGTGAGTCACTGAGCCGTGATGGGTGTGTCCCAGGGCTGCCCTTGGCCGTGGGGGGTAGGGGCAGCCATGACAGAGCTGAGTGTAGACATGGCCCCTGGAGGAAGGCCCCTTCCGTCCTTCGTGGAGACCGCTGCTCAGTCCCTGCCCCATCCAGGTGCTTCAAGTCAGCCAGCGTCCCAGCCGTGACCGGGTCTGACTGAGAGAAGTGGTTTTTTATTGGCCAAGGACGAAGGAAAGAGGCCGAGTGACGGAGCCAGCAAGGCGGTGCAAGAAGATGCTGACACGAGACAAGCAGCAGAGTACGAAAAGTGGCCTGGCTGACAATGTTCTCACCCATCCAGCGTCTGTAAACTACTCCCTCTCCTTTTCTCCGCTCTGGGCCTGCCTCACTCGCTCTTCTGCCTCCTTCCTCCCTGACCTTTCCCCTCCACAGACCATCCTCTCTCCTGTTAGCGCTAGAAACACATGGACTTGGGGCAGATGTGTGTTCACGCAGCTGATCTGAGCCGATGCCCAGCTCAGCTACAAGGAAGCAGATCCTCCCCGCTCGGCCACCCCTTGATTTGGGGAGACAAGATTCAAAAGAGACGCCGGCTCCTCGTTACCCCGCTACGACATCCCCCTCTCCCCCCAGTCACAAGTTTTCGAAAGTTCCTTGCCATTGATCCGTCCAGCCTTACCTGTTCCTGGGAGCTGTGCCTGCAGCAGAGCCGTGACGACGAGCACCCTCCGCATCACCTTGTCCTTTCCCCCAGGGTGGCGCCAGGAGGCCGAGGCTGTGACGGCCATGGCTGGGACCCAGAAGACAGACGGAGTCTCTGCTTCGTGCTGCTGCCTCCTCAGGAAGTGGAGGACTGTGGGGCCTTTGAGAAGGCCGACACCTGCCAACAGGGCCAAGAAACACACTCCCCCTTTCGGTTCATAGGCAGGAAGCTCTGGAGGTTTGAGGGTTTGAGGTGTGTGTGTGTGTGTGTGTGTGTGTGTGTGTGTGTAAATTTTGCTTTTTCTCTCATTTAACCATTATTTTGCTCTCTTTTTTCCCTAATTTTTGTCTAATTTTTATCTAATTCCTATCTTGATTGGCGAAGCCAGTCCCTAGGCAAATAGGAGTTCCCGACACACGTAAGGATGTTTTCCTGGACTGACATACTTTATAGAGCTCGCTAAGATGGCAGAGCTCTGGACCCGGAGTCGGTAAAAATTCAGAGACCCAATACCTGGGCCCTAAAGGGCCTATCTCTGCTACCTGTGTGCTGTGTGGCCTTCAGTAAGTCACTCAGCGTCTCTAGCCGTCAGCATCCTTACCTGTAAAGCAAATTACTGTAATAGATCTGAGGCCACAGATTCAAACATGGCCTGAATTTGAACCACATAGTATTTCAAATGCTCTTGTTGGTTGTCAACATGGAAATATTGGAGCAATTTACGATAATAAAAAGATAAATACGTACAAATAAATGTAATAAAAAGCATTAGATCTATATGAAATAAATTTTAAAACATTGCTAAAGAATGTGGAAAGGAACTGGGTGTAAGGAAGAGCCTGTGGTCTTGATAAGAAGACTACAATTCTTTGTAAACGAATGAATCCATTCCCCCAAAAATATCAACATGTAAATATAACTCCTACGATTCAACAAGAGGAAAACATAACCCAGTTAAAAATTGACCAAAGATCAAAATAGATATTTCTCCAAAGAAGATAAACGCATGTGAAGGAGCTCAGCATCGTTAGTCATTAGATAAATACGAAGCAAAACCGCCGTGACATTGGCCACGAAAACATTGTTCTAGAGACGTCTCCTCAGGCAAGGGACCCAAGAACAAAACTGGGTCTATTTTTAAAAACTATCGGGAGTGCACCAAAATAAAAAGCTTTTGTACAGTGATGGGAATTATCAACAAAATGACAAGGCAACCCATTGAATGGGAGAAGACATATCTGATAAAGGGTTAATATCTAAAATACATGAAGAACTGCCACAGCTCAACACCAAACACTCATGTAATCTGATTAAAAATGGGCAAAAGACCCGAATAGCCATTTTTCCAAAGGAGACATCCAGATGACCAAGAGATGTATGAAAAGATGCTCAACATCACTCGTCGTGAGGAAATTGCAAATTGAAACCACAATGAGAGAGGCGCCTGGGTGGCCAGTCAGTTGAGCATCCGACTCTTGATTTCAGCACAGGTCATGGTCCCAGGGTCATGGGATTGAATCCTATGTCAGGCTTTACGCTTAAGATTCTCTCTCTCCCCCTCTGTGCTTCTCCCCTGCTCACTCTCTCTCTAAAATAAAATTAAATAATTAAATAAAATGATGGTGAAAGATCATCTCACACCTGCCAGAATGGCTAAAATTAAAAACACAAGAAACAAGCGTTGACAGGAATGGGAACCGTTGGTGGGAATGTAAATTGGTGCAGCCATTGTGGAAAACATGGATGTCTCTCGAAAAACTAAACATAGGATTACCATATGATTCGGCAATTCCTTTACTGGGTATTTGCCCAAAGAAAAGGAAAACGCTAATTTAAAAAGATATAGAGATCCCTATGTTTATTGCAGCATTATTTAAAATAGCCAAGATGGGGCGCCTGAGTGGCTCCGTTGGTTGAGCGGCCAACTTCGGCTCAGGTCATGATCTCATGGTCTGTGGGTTCGAGCCCTGTGTCGGGCTCTGTGCTGACCGCTCAGAGCCTGGAGCCTGCTTCAGATTCTGTGTCTCCCTCTCTCTCTGTCCTTCCCCTGCTCATGCACTGTCTCTCTGTGTGTCAAAAATAAATAAACGATAAAAAAAATTAAAAATAAAATAAAATAAAATAGCCAAGATGCGGAAGCAACCCAAGTATTCATCCACAGGTGAATGGATAAAGAAGTTGTGGTATATATATACTATGGAAGATTACACAGCCCCAGAAAAGAGTGAGATCTTGCCATTTGCAATAGCATGGATGGATCTAGAGGGTATAATGCTAAGTGAAATAAGTCAGCCAGCCAAAGACAAACACCATATGATTTCACTCGCATGTGGGAATCTAAGAAACAAAACAAACGAACAAAGAGAAAAAGAGACAAAACAAAACAAAACAAAAGAACCAGACTCTTTGATACAGAGAACAAACTGGTGGTTGCCAGAGGGTAGGGGAATTGGGGGCTGGGTAAAAGAAACGAAGAGGAAGAGGAAGAAAAACTATAGTGAGATCCTACTTCACACCCTCTAGGGTGGCTAAAATAAAAAAAGATATTTAGTGTTGGTGAAGACGTCGAGAAATTGGGACCCTCATACATTGCTGGTGAAAATGTAAAATGATAAAGGCTTTGTAGGAGACAGTTTGGCAGTTCCTCAAAAAGTCAAACAGAGTTGTCATATGACGCAAAAATTGTACCTTCAGGCATAGACCCAAGAGAATTGAAAACATATGTCCACACAGCATTATCATAATAGCTCCAAACTGGGAACCAGTCAACTGGGGAATGGTAAACAAATGTGGTGGTGTATCTCCCAAATGGAATGGGACTCAGGCACAAAAAGGAGTGAAGGGGTAAGAGGCTCTTTCTGGGATGGCAGAAACATTCTAGAATTAGACGGTGGGGATAGTGTACAATACAGTGCACACAGAAAAAGTCATAGAGATTACACTTTAAAATGGCGAATGTTCGTTATGTGAAATATAGCTCAATACAAAAAAAAAATGCCAAAACAAACAATATTAATTCTGTGCTTGCTAGTAATTTCTCACTGTCTATGGTTTGCGTTTTCATTTTCTTAACGGTATTTTTTGATGAAAGTGTTTTCATTTTGATGATACCCAATTTATCGACTTTTTTCTCTTCTCGCTTGTGGTTCTTATGCTCTAAACTCCCAATTTGTTGGGAGTGTTTATCATGAAAAGAGGTTGTATTTGGTCAAAAGCTTTTTCTGCTATTATTTTTTCTATTTCTATTATCTATTTCTATTTCTACTATTTTTTGTCTGGATGATCTGTCGTTGAAAGCAGGGTATGGAACTCTATTATTATTGTACCGTTGTCTAATTCTCCCATCAGCTCTGTTAGTCATCGAGTTAGTTATATTTAGATGCTCTACATTGGGTGTGCGTATATTTGCGACTGTTACAGTCTCTTGAAAAAAATGACCCCTTTATCATTAAGTAATGATCTTCTTTATCTTTGTTACTTTTTTTTTTGGCTTAAGTCTATTTTGTCCGATAGAGGTGTAACTACCCCTGCTCTCTTTCGGTTTTGACTTGCAAGGGACACCTTTTCCTATCCCTTCACTTTAAGCTGTTAAAACTGAAGTGACTCTCTTAGAGGCAGCCAATAGTTGGGCCTTGCTTTTTCAAATTCATCCAGCCATTTTCTGTTTTCTGATTGAAGAATTTGATTGATTTACATTTCGAGTTAATTATTGACACTAATGTCATCTTATTACTTGTTTCCTGGCTGGTTTGTCGTTCCCTTGATCCTTCCTCCCTCTCTGCCTTCCTTCCTTTGTGAATTGACGGTTTCCTGTAGTGGTAAGCTTCGACTCCCTTCTCCTTATCTTTTGTGAATCTGCTATGGATTTTTGCTTTCTGTTTGCCATGACCCTTACTTAAACATCTTTTACATAGAATAGTCTAATTTACGCTAGTAATGACTTAACTTCAATCACATGCAAAAATTCTACCCTTTTGCTCTCCCCTTTCATGTTTTTTGAATTATTATTAAAATAATTTAAATTATTTTGAGAGAGAGCGAGGGAAAGCACACGCAGAAGTGGGGGAAGGAGCGAAGAGAGAGGGAGAGAGAATCCCAAGCAGGCTCTGCACAGTGCAGAGCCTGACACAGGGCTTGGTCCCACAAACCACGAGACCGTGACCTGAGCCGAAATCAGAGTCAGACACTTAACTGACTGAGCCACTCGGGCGCCCCTTCTTTTATGTTTTTGATATCACGATTGATCCATTTTGATATTGGGTATTTATTAAAATTATTATGGCTATAGTTATTTTTAATACTCCTGACCTTTAACCTTTATACTAGAATTAAGTGGTTAACACAGCACCAAAATATGGTATTAGGGTATTCTGAATTTGACTTTACACTTACCTTAACTAGTGTGTTGTACATTTTTATATGTCTCGCATGACTAATTTCAGCTCGAAGGACCCCTTTTAGCATCGCTCCTACGACAGGTCTCCTGGTGGTGAACTCTGTCGGCTTTTGTTTGTCTGGGGAAATCTTCATTTCTCCTTCATTTCCGAAGGTCAGCTTTGCTGGAGAGAGTATTGTCGGCTAGCAATTTTTTCGTTCGGTGCTTGGAATGTACCGCCCTACTTTCTCCCTGCCTGTAAGTTCTCTGCTGATGAACTTTTTTATTTTAATTTTTTTTTAACATTTTAATTTATTATTGAGAGACAGAGAGAGACAGAGCATGAGCAGGGGAGGGGCAGAGAGACGGGGAGACACAGAATCTGAAGGAGGCTCCAGGCTCTGAGCCGTCAGCACAGAGCCCGACGCAGGGCTCAAACTCACAGACCGTGAGATCATGACCTGAGCCGAAGTCAGATGCTTAACCGACTGAGCCACCCAGGCGCCCCTCTGCTGATGAACTTTTAAGGGCTCCTTTGTAAGTTACGAGCTAGTTTTCTCTTGTTTTTGAGATTCTCTGTATCTTTTCTTTTTCACGGTTTTATCGTGACGCCGCTCAGAGAAGATCTCTTTGAGTTTGTTTTATGACCCATGAGCTTCGTAAACTTGGAGATCCAGATCTCTCTCGAGATTCGGAAACTTCTTGGCCACTACTTCTTTCAGTGAGTTTTTGGTCTCCTTCTCCTCTTCTTCTGGGACTCCAAAAATTCACAAACTGTTTTTCTTTTCTTTTCTTTTCTTTTGTTTGGTTTTGTGTTTTTGCCGCTATGCCATGGATCATGCAGACTTTCTTCACATTTTTCATTTTTCCTCTTTGTTCTCTGACTGTTCATTTCAAAGGTCCCGTCTTCCAGCACACAGATTCTTTTCTCTGTTTGATCTGTTTTGCCGTTGAGATGCTTTATTGTATTTTTCGTTCGTTGTCTTCTTCAGCTCCCGAGTTTCTGTTTTTTTTTTTTTTTTTTCCGTTTCTCTTGGTTAAAACTCTCATTGGGTTCATGCCTCATTTTATTGATTCCTTGAGTTGTCTTTTTGTGTCTTCTCGTAGCTTGGTGACGTCCTCAAAACATCTACTTTGAATCCTTGGGTAAAACACAGCTCTCCGTGCCTTTGGAATCGGTCACTGGAAGAGTATTGCGGTCCTTTGGGGGTGTCATGTTTCACCCACGTTTCACGCTCCCTGGAGTTTTGTGCTGCTGTCTTCACCTCCGAAGTGGCAGCGACCTCCTCCAGTCTTTACTAACTGCCTTTGGGGGAAAGTACCTTCCATCAGCCACGCTAGGGATTCTGAGACTTTCCCAAACTTGCTGTAGACACGTCCACACGCCTTGCTCCCTCCTGTGGCCGAATTCATAAACGCGTCCGCCTCCTCTCCGTCCTGGGCCGCGCCGGGCCACCTGCTGACAGCCTCCCTTTCGCTTTCCCAAGGGTGGGGCTCAAGTTCAAGTTCGTGGTCGCTCCCCAGTCCCTGGATTCAGGTTGGCCTTCCGTGCAGGCTCCTGGGTAGTCTGCCCGCACTGTCAAGAAGCCAGGCGTGTGGGGAGGCGGCCAGAGCCCCGGGGTGTCTGTGAGCCAGCTGGGGGGACCTCCAGGCCAGGCGTGGGCTGTGGGCTGGCTTCTTGATGGACCCCACGAGGCGGTTAGTGAGGTTCACATCCCTTTAACGCCCTCCGAGTGTCCTACCTGCCACTCTCCCAGCCTCTTCCCAGTTGGGTCGTTCACGATTCAGTGTCTGGATGGAAGGAGAGAGAAGGGAGCCTGGCAACAGCAGCCCGCCCAGCTGGGAAAGTCGAGCGCCCCCTCCTAGGCTCTCACTTCCCCCCCCCACAGGAGAAATCCCAGGGGCCCAGAGAGCTGAGCCCCGAGCGGTGTCCCCTCAGGGGCGGGATGACGCAAATGAATTCAGGCCGTTCCTCTTAACCACCCAGATGTACCCAGCCTCATATTTTTTTGTTGCTTTTCCAACAGAGTGTGGCAACTTCTTCTCTGGTCTCCGGACTTCCCCAGGGCTCTGCTTTGACGGTCCGAGGCGGGGTTCTCCAGGGGGCGGCCGGATGATGGCTGAGAAGAGCTGGTGCAGGGCCACCGTCGGGTCCACAGCGGGCACTGAGATCTGTCTGTCCGCCGTCACCTAAAGCGCAGGTGCGTGAGGCTCCTCCCAGATCCCTCGGCAGAGGGTGCTGGGTCCCACGGCACCCAGGATGGCCCTCTTGTGCATGGACGGACGCCAAATTATTATTAAGGGTGGGACATGAACAAGGGATGTCTTATTCAGCCGTGTTGCTGACGTCACTCCAATTTTGCTTTGAGGAATCAAATATTCTCCCTTGGTTACAGTCTTGGCGAGGCTGTCGGCTAAAGCAGATCAGCTGCGTTCTCCCTGGAATTCGCATCCGGAAAGGGTGAGGCAGGACCCGGAAACACCCCTTGGTCACTTCCCCTGTTCGGACCCATCCCAGGAGCGGCTCGTGTTCTGCGGCTCTGTGAACACCGGTCTGGTAAATTTCCTTCTCACTTAAATTACTCAGAGCGGGTTCCTGTTGCTTGCCACCAAACGATCCTAACGTACACACCGAGGTTTGTGGAGGCCGCCTTAGCTTTCTATTGCTGCATAACAGATTGTCACAGACTCGGTGGCTTAAAGCAGCACAGACTTATTATTTCACAGTGATGCAGGTCAGAAATCCAAGTACAACGTGACTGGATTCTCTGCTCAGGTTCCTATGAGGCCGAAATCAAGGTAGGTCAACTGGGGTGGCAATTCTCACCTGAGGCTCAGGAACCTGTTCTGAGGTCCGTGGTCGCTGGCAAAATCTATTCCGTTACAAATACGGAACTGGGGTCCCAACTTTCTTGCTCACTATTGGCCAGGACCGTTTTCAGAGCCCAGAGAACACCCGCGGCCCCTTGAATGTGGCCACATAGGCACATTCTCCCAAGCCGACTAAAGCCCATCCCTCGTTTCTGCAACCGGCTTGAAAAAAAACGGCTTTAAAGGGTTTACCTGATTAGGTCAGGCCCACCCAGGTTAACATCACGTAATCGCAGGAGTGATATCTCATCATCATTTTCACAGGCCCTTTGCATAAACAAGGAGATTGTACAGGGCGTGTACACCAAAGCGTGGAAATTTTGGAGGCCGTCTCATGATCCTGTCTCCTGAAGACGAGCTGTAAGAAAAGTTGCTCCTTCCTTCTTCCTCTGTGAAGATTAGGTGTGCCTGGTATCTATCTTTTTTTATTCTTTTTAACGTTTATTTCTTTTTGAGAGAGACAGAGTATGAGTGGGGGAGGGGCAGAGAGAGAGGGAGGCACAGAATCCGAAGCAGGCTCCGGGCTCCGAGCTATCAGCACAGAGCCCGACGCAGAGCTTGAACTCACGAACCTCGAAATCATGACCTGAGCTGAAGTCAGACGCTCAGCCGACAGCACCCCTCTAATCTTTCCTGTTAGACAGAGAAAGCTTGCCTGGGAATGAAGCCAACCCAGAGGAGAGCAAAACAGGAGATGCGTAAAGGGACACAGAACACTTACCGCACCCAGTGACAACCTGGATCCCGCCATACCTAAAGGCCTACCCACAGGCTTTTCCATTTCATAAGCCAATAGCTTTTTCTTACACTCTATGACTTTGATTCGGCACCTAGCCGCTGACATGGCCTTGACCATTACAGATGCTGCAGACGCACGGTCACTGAAGACCCACTTGCAAACCCACGGTTTTGCCGGGGTCCGCTTTGTGAGAGTTTTACCCGATGGGCCCTTCCACCACCCCAAATTACTTGTCCCTAAGAAAATTAAGTCACAAAATTTTGTTTCTTTAGAGACCTTAGGGAGGAGAAGCGCGCCTAATGTCCAAACACACGAGAAAGAAAGAAATGATAAGACTGCATGAAGATATAAAAGATTTAAAAAACTTTTTTTTAATGTTTGTTTATGAGAGAGAGAGAGAGAAAGAGAGTGTGAGTGGGGGAGGTGGAGAGAGAGAGGGAGACACAGAATCAGAAGCAGCCTCCAGGCTCTGAGCTGTCTGCACAGAGCCGGACACGGGGCTCGAACTCACGAACTTGCGAGATCATGACCTGAGGCGAAGTCGGACGCTTAACCGACTGAGTCACCCAGGCGCCCCTAAAAGATTTTAGAAGGTGGCAAGAGATGGGGAAAACAAGCCGGGATGTGGGTAAAATTAAAGAGGTGCTATCAGGGGAGGCAACTGCATGTTGCCCTTGAGGGTCTAGAAGCTTCCACGGGAAAAAGAACTTCTTCTGCTTCAATGGGGACCTTGCATCCCTGTGTCACTGTCACGTATACATCACATTTAATCTTCATTCTGACTCTGACTCAGCCAGGTAGTCAGTATTGGTGTACGGCTCCCATTATTATAGTTAAGGAAGTTCCCATACTATAGCGAAGACTCAGAAAAATGAAGGTATTTGCTCCAGGTCACGAGGCCGGGAAGCGGCCACAGCAGGACTGGGAAGTCAGGTTTTCTGGGCGCTGGTCCGCAGTGGTGGAAGAACGTGAGCCCCGGGTTCAAGTCCCAGCCCTACCCCGTGCCAGCTGGCGGGGCGCTCCTCATCGGAGGGTTGAAGGAATGAGTTAAATACGTGATGCGCCCAGAATCGGAGGCGTTGGGAAGAACTGGTTCCCTTTTACGTCATTTCGGGGGAGGTGACATTCCCCATCGACAAGTCCCTATGGCTTATCCCCTCCTCCTCCGACTCTACGGGACGGCCTTCCCCTCGGCGCGGTGCCACGGGAATGCACAAACCCAGGGGACGGTCCCGTCTTGCTGGGTGGCCTTGACCAAATCACCTTACCTCTCTGAACCTTGGTGTCCGCAGCTCAAAGACGAAGGGGCTGAACTTTGAGGTGGAATTTTTTATTACCTGAGCCTGGGAATCTTCCTGAGAAATAACTAGAGAAGGGTACGGGCTCCTCTGACAGAAAAGCAGCTCTCAAGGGCTGCCTGGAGCCATGCCTCGTTTGTACTTGAAGTTCGTTAAGTAGTTGTCGGATAAAAAGTAGTCGTCTTGCTTTGTGTTTGTAATCGAAGCATTAAAAAATAAAGTACTTTCTTCTTGTCTTTAAAAAGAAAAGACGGAAGGGCCAAAGTAGATGCCCCTGCGTGTTGTCTTCTGGCTGGAAATTATATTTACGGGTAACGTCTCCTGCCTCTCCAGTGCCCTCCCCTTTCAGCCCTGCCAGCTGTTACGTAGCCCTGCACCACTTAGATCGAGGGAGCAGGCCGATGACGGCCTTGTGTCCAGGCTTCCAGATAAGGGTGTTGAAAACACACACACACACACACACACACACACACACACACACACACACACACCAGACCCAAAATGGAGTCACTTGTGCTCAGCCCACATCACCAAACCAAGGCTTAATACTAACTAACCTAACTGCAGTTTCAACCTTCTCCAAGAACATAGTCTTAACTGGTCAGTCTGGAATTTTCTGGTCAGCACCAGTGAGGTTATCTGCCCCATAGTCCCTTTTGTCCCCCAAGGAAAGACGAGGGAACCACTCCGCCCCTGTCTCTGCCCCCTCCTGTCTCTCAGAAGCCTCCCTGTCTGTATAGCTCCTGGGAGCTCCCCTCTAGTGCTGGATGAGATGCTGCCGGCTTCAGGAAGCATTCGATAAAGCCAATTAGACCTCCACAGTTTACTTCCGGTGTGCAGGGCTCCACCCGGTCCGATTGCACTGGAGGTTCCGGCTTCATGCAGCCTGCGTTTTGGTCATTTGCAAAGGGGAAGGACCAACCGAGCTCACACGGAATGGAGGCCGGCTGGTGGCTCCGAAGTTGTCTCTCAGCCCAGCCTGGCCCTTAGGGACCTTCCCTGCTTGAGGAGTAAGAATGAAGGGAGCCCACCTCTGGGGACTGCTGGGCAGGGACAGGTGGGTCCCCCACTAGACCCTGATGGCTCCTCAGGATGGTCACCAGCTTAAGGGGAAGCCGAGGTGGTTAAAATAGACAAACAGTGGCCCTGACCTTCAGCAGGGCAGCCGGTCCGGCCCTGGGATGGGAGGACGGAACGGGAATTCACTGCTCTGGGGGACCTTCCCCGGACGGTTCAAGGCAGCTCCACGGGGACCTCTCGCCATCGCCATTCACTCTGCAGTCCCCGGACTCCTCTAGCTCCTGGCCTGGGGGGCCCGACCTCTCACCAGGGTTCACCACAGGACCCCAGAGCTGCCCCCCTCTCCGTGCTTGGACACGGCACACACCCAGCACACGGGGGCGGGGAGAGGGGGGTCTCCCCAGTGCACAGTGGAGGCCGGTGGCTGACACATGACAGGTGTGACCTTCTGGCAGTGTGCTTACCAAGAAAATGGCCGGATCTTTGCCCCTCTACAGCCTGACCAGCTCATCCGCACAACGGGTGGCCTCCGGCTACCCCGCACCGTGCCAGAAGCAATGCCAATCGCCGACACCCCTCCTAGGAATCACCCCCGACCTACAGAGAGAGGGGGCCTCTAGCAGAGCACTTGCCGAAGCCACTCGGCCGAGTGGGTGAGTCGGGATCTGAGCACAGCCCTTTGGCTTCAGAGCTCACACCCTTTCCTGGACTCGACCCTGCCCGCCTCCAAAATGTCACTGTGCCGCCCGTGAAACATGCATTCTTCTGACGTGTGACCTTTGCCATTTCTACGCCACACACTGATGGCAAGACGTTTCTTCAAAGGACCCATATGAACCAGCCGCTGAGGGGGTCAGTGGAGTCTCAGAGACAGAGCTAAGGACCCAGTCTGAGGTGCAGTGCTGTGAACGCCCCCAAGCTAACGACCTGGGGACTCCGATTCCGTCCCCGAAGGAAAGAAAATAATGTGTGTCCCATCTACCTCTTGGGCTTGTTGCAAGGATGAGACAAAATGCTGCGTATGAACTTATTTCGTAAACTTAAGTCCTAGGACCATCCTAACTTTTATTTTTGAGAAAACTCAACCCACGGATTGCCAATTGATATGTGAAGCAAAGAAAACAACTACTATTTGGGTTTTTAAATATCCGAGGTTACCAGTAACCTGAGTTGTCAATTAAAATAAAACCATGTTATTTTTACCTAACGAACTCGGTGCCCTGGGTGCACGCTATCCCATGTCGTTTGCAGGACTCACTGATGATCGCTATAAATTCTTAGGAGCAATTTGGAACAAGTACTGACAGCTTTTGGCTTGGGGAATTCCACGGCTGGGAGTCTCTCTAAGGAAATAAACAAGAAGTGTGGACTATACTCTATGCAGAAAGAGCTTTCTCTACTACCAGGCAAGTCACTTAAATGTTCAAAACCCGGAGAATGAGGGGCGCCTGGGGGGCTCAGTCAGTTAAGCGTCTGCCTCTTGACTTCGGCTCAGGTCACGATCTTGTGGTTCATGAGTTTGAGCCCCGTGCGGACAGTGCAGAGCCTGCTTGCGATTCTCTTTCGCTTTCTTTCTGCCCCTCCCCGGTTTGTGTTAAACCTTTTTAAAAAGCTGGAGAAAGTGAAAACAGTCCTTAGCTTCTGTCTGTCCAGGGTCCTTTTCGTTAACCTAACTTTTCCTTTCCTTTCGGGAGAGTCCTGCTTCAAAATTCTCCTAGTCTCTGGTTCTGAACCCCCAACCGCAGGAAAGGACATGGGGACCCAGCTCAGCCAATGGGGGCGGCCCATTCCTAGACACAGGAATTAATCAGGAATGATTAATTCTGGGAAAGATGTATCCTCTTTGCTGTAAGATTAAATTGGCTACAATTTAAGCCAGGAGATGAAGACTGAGTTCTAAAGGAATATTTTAAGATCAATGAACTCCTCTTTTTGCTTCAACTACATTGATGAGGCTTCCGGCCACTAGCGACAGAGCGCTAAGACAGACCATTATTTGGTACCCGGAAGACCCCGATCTAATGGAATATTGTGCAGCCATTCTAAGCCATCCTCATGAATGGTTTTCTGGTAACATAACAAGGTTACGACTAAGTGAAAGGAGTGTGGTACATGATCAATAAACAGCATGGTCTTGATTACATTTAAATACTTCATGGACCCCAAAATTGGAAGAAAACACACCAAAATATCAGCAGCCATGCCGGTCGGTGAGATGATGAATTTTTAAATTTAAAAAATTTCCATGCAGATACATATTTTACAATAAATACTAAGGGAAAAAAAAAACTAAGAAAAAGATCAAGTCTTATTTGTGGATTTATACCTCCTTTGATTCCACAAAGGACTTCATGATCTTGTCAGATGAAAATTTATAAAGCCTCTGCTCCGAAGCGACAGTTTGGAATTCCCCTAAAAAATACGGACCTACTAGCTTTGCACAAGTAGAACGTTACCTTTTTCATTACTAAAACTGAAAGCAAGCGCCACTACAGGAAAGGAGACGCTGCTCTTCGATTACTCTGTGACCTTCAGTCTGAACATCACTGCGAAGGGAACCGTGACATTCGCAACCTCAAGGCAGATCGTGTGTGCCTTGATTTCATCGAAGCCTGCCTCACTGCATAAAGGATTTTCCTCTACCCACTGCATGCCTCCAAGGAAGCTGAAACTGGACTAGAAGACAGAGCAAATGTCAATTATTGGCCATGGCCTGGTAAAGACAAGCAGCCTTGACCTGCTGACACAGATCCAAAGCCAAGACAACCACCGCCAAACGCGGCCATCTGGGTTCAGGTTCCGCTGGCACTCCCTTGCTACTTTTATTTTTATTTATTTATTTTTTAGTGTTTATTTTTGAGAGAGAGACAGACAGACAGAATCTGAAGCAGGCTGCAGGCTCCGAGCTGTCAGCACAGAGCCCAAAGTGCGGCTCGAACCCACAAACCGCGAGAACATGACGTGAGCCGAAGTCGGACCCTTAACCGACTGAGCCGCCCAGGCGCCCCTATTCTCTTTTCTTGATCGGGGCCTGCCTTGCTCTCTGTGCCGAAGAGCCAGTCCCCATTGGATACACTCACCCCCTATCCGGTTAAGGCGGGGACGCTGTCCCTCTTTGGCTGCAGGTGGAGTAGAAGGGGACCTGAAGCAAATGACTTGTAGGGAGTGATAAATTCCCGAAAGTGTGGCAGCAGCAGGAGACCGGGCCTCTGCGTTCCCTCTTCCCCCCGCTGGGCTCCCTGTACCCCCGTGTCGTCTCATCAAAGCCATCCATCCACCCACAACGCGGCCCAGGGTGTCATTCTTACGGACCCAATCCACATCTCAGAGAAACCAGGAACAAGACACCAGCATCTTCCCTAAAAGTGGTCTACAGCGCCCTCTGGTGGTCAGTCAGGACATAACAGAGACCTAGCCTTCACATTCGATCGTAAAGGAATCTCCGGCACCTGCTACGAAAAACTGGTTGACTTTCCTACATGATAACTGATCTTAGCTGAATACAAACAAGCTTTTATATGGTATCAAATGATCAAGACGAAACTCACAATCAGTGGGTAAAGAGAGAAAAACCGATACCTGTGATCCACCTAGTTCTGTCACCAGGTACCTCGGCACCTGGGGCCCCGGGGAAATCCCTTGACGAAAGCTGCATTCTGTCCGCTCCCCAAATTTTAGGACACGTGAACTCGTTACCGGTGGGGAAGAATCAAATTATTCACAGTAAGCTCTGAAACAGCCAAGGGCTGATTTAAAAGCATGTTAAAACAAAAACACAACAGGGTTTCAACAGCAGACCATGAAACAAAGTGTAATAAATGTGAACATTTATGTTTAAGAAAACAAATCCGACACGCTTCATGAAAATAATGCTTTTAATTATTTTGAGTAAAAACGCTATTTTACCAAGTTTAACGTAAATCATTTTTCTTCTTAGGAAGCGGTTTGCTGGATTTTAGGTAAGTTCGTTTCGTAGGTTTCAAACGTAATGACTCATATTCGACTTCCTCCCTCGTAGCTAACGATTCGGTGGCTTGATTCCTCACACGCTTCTTTTAAAAAATTTTTTTTTCAATGTTTGTTTTATTTTTGAGACAGAGAGAGATAGAGCATGAGTGGGGGAGGGGCAGAGAGAGAGGGAGACACAGAATCTGAAGCAGGCTCCAGGGTCTGAGCTGTCAGCACAGAGCCCGACGCGGGGCTCGAACTCACAGACTGTGAGATCATGACCTGAGCCGAAGTCGGACGCTCAACCGACTGAGCCACCCAGGCGCCCCACACACTTCTTTACAAGGGGACCTTATGTCATCTTCAGAAATCATGTATATAGGTAATAAAAGCAAATGGTTTCTTCTTTTCTGAAGAAGTGTGATCTTTAAGTCATGCTTTCTTCTCCCCAATGACCCCATTTAGGTAGTAACAACACGGGAGCCATCTGAAGACTCAGAGCAGCTGAGGAAGCCTGAGGCCACTGCTGAGACCAGCATTCCTTAACAAGCTCCAGAGTGCACTTGGCAGCAGCGGGTTTGGGACCCGGCTTAGGCTCGTCCGCGCCCCGGAAACTTCACTCACAAAACAGAAATGACCTCCACGAAATTCCCTTCATCCTTCTTTTTTTCTTCTGCAAGCCCACTTGGGGACCAAAAGCACAGTAAGATCATGTGTACGTGTGTGTACGTGTGTGTTTTGGGCGGAGGACACGGATTACACAGCGCCCTCGGAGGGGGGGAATGAAATTCAGCAAAAGTTTTAGGAACTTCTCTTGTTCTGGTTATCACTGTAGACTTGAAAAGTGGAAAAAAAAAAGTTCTTTTATAAGAAAGAGTATTGCCTTAGGTCACATCGACAACACCCAGGAATGTCAGACACAGATGGGCCCCGAGGAGGAAGACCCGCCTGCGGCTCACCGCGGTCTGGTTTGGCCACATACCTGCGGGGGCGGGCCGTGACACAGGCCAGCCCTGCCGGACGGGCTCCGGCAGCGCTGTCACAGCCGTGGGTGAGCGGGGCCCTCTCCCCAGCCCGGGGGCTTCTAGGAAGTACCGACGCGTCTTCGGGTACCGTCGGATGCCAACAGGCAATGGAAATCTGGCACCCGCCCCTCTTCAAGGAGCCCCGTTGGAAAACTATTTGGAATTGACAGGACAAAGCTTCTTGGATCATAATGAAAGGCACGCCTCTGTGAAAATGGCTTCAAAATTTGAAAAAAAAAAAAGATCTAGCAACCACATTTGCCAAGAAATCCAGGAACAGTCCGGCTCTATTATGTAAGCAAAGCAAGCAAACAAATCAGCGTGTGACTCTGGGAAACGTTCCACGGAGACACATTAAGCCCTTCACGTCTGTGTGAGCCTCCTAAGCAACCTGCCGGGTGCTGCTAGATTCGCCGTCTTCTGCTTCACCTAGAGAAGGGGAGAGACAGGAAGAATGATTTCATTAAACTGAGTCGACCCATCTTACAAGTTAATCACTCTAGGGAATGACGAGAGAAACTCCTGATCCAGAAGTTTAAGATTTGGAGCTAACTGCAGCCACTTCCGGTACTGAAGAGCGGCCTGGGCTTGCTCCGGAGTCCGGGTATCAGCAGGTTTAGGGTCGGGCCCTAGAGTCATTAGCCAGCAGCCCTCGCCTCAGAGTGCCATGCCGGCACACTCCAGGAGGCACGGCCGAGCAGCTACCAGGAGCACCTGACAGCTCATTTAGATGACAAAAGCAACTGAGGACAGAAGGGGCCCTGACCTTCAGAGCAAGAGAGCGGGAGTCAGCCAAGTGTCCCACGATGCTGTGTTTATCAGGGGAGGTGACCTGGACCCCCGTTCCTGCTGCAGTCTGACCACGGCTACCAGGAAACCACGTCCAGGTGAGAGAGACCAGGCAACACGGTGGCTTACAGCCTCCTACGCCCTGTGCCTGTGCTGGGGAATCTTAGGGAATGCCAGCGGGGAGGCCTGGTGAGGGCACCCTGCAGCTCAGGCTCAACAGTGACAGGTGGCGACTGCTAACACTCATGAGAACGGCCCACTGAGGGATGCCCACGGAGGCGCCCTGTGACGGCAGAACCTTCCAGTCCACATGCAGATATGCCCGTGGTGTGGACCCAACAGTGCAATGAGCCACACCAGATTCAGTCAGGCTGTACCAAGTGGCACTTGTACTGAAACTTTCTCAACACTCCACCTGAAGGCAACAGACTTCAGATGCAGAGCCTTTAGGGCATTTGGGAAGCAACCACTTCCAAAACTGAGCTGGGCAAGCCGGCCAAGATGGCTGCCGTTCGGGAAAGCTCCAGAAAGCCCACGAGGCCCCTGGGAGTGGTTCCCTCGGAGCCTGCAGGCTCTCAGCCCTTCCAGACATTACTCTCACCCGGGCTACTGGCAAACCAGGTGGGTAGGCCGGTGAGGGGCCCACTCCCGGACTCTGAAATGGACAATCGGTAGTCGGATGTGTTCCGAGAGGTCAGCTTTAAGGCCGCCCACCCCTAGGATTCGGAAGGGATCAGACTCGGGGCACCTCGGTGGCTCAGTCGGCTAAGTGTCCGACTTGGGCTCAGGTCATGATCTCACGGTTCGTGGGTTCGAGCCCTACATCGGGCTCTGTGCTGACAGCTCGGAGCCTGGAGCCTGCTTCAGATTCTGTGTCTCCTTCTCTCTCTGCCCCTCATCTTGCGTGCTCTGTCTTGCTCTCTCAAAAATAAATAAAGGTAACAAAAAAAAAAAAAAAAAAAAAAACGAAGGGGTCAGACTCTGGTCTAGCCTTTGGTCCTCCTTGCCAAAGGACAGGGAAATGGTCCCTCTTATCTCTGACTGCGGCAAAGGCTCGCTAGTCTGTGCAATAAAACGGGAGCCTCCAATTTCTCTATCTTACTCACTTATCCAACACGGAGATTCAGGAGCAAGCACATTTTAATTTTGTTATTAAAGCGAGCCCTGCCCTTTGGCGCATTATTTATACAAAAATAACTGTACTTGGGAGACCGTCACATCTTGTAAACTTTAACCTCGCACAGCGGGCCTGTCCTCTTACTGGGTAAGTCTCTGCCCGGTCGTGTATAATTGCCGCATCTGTATTCCTGTAAAGTCAGGTGGCTCTGTCGGTCCAGAAGGGAATCGCTGGCCTGTGCCTCTTCTACATACACGGAAGCAAAAGAAACCCCAGAGCTGCTGGATTCTTTACTCAAACAAAGGAGCTGAGAATCTCTGTCACAAAGTATCAGCCTGAAGAGCAGCCAGTGCTTACTAAACACCTGCTCCGGGCCGTCCACGGTCCTGGGCCCTGTTTGGGATTGACTGATTGATTAAGTAAAGCCCGAGCTTTGCCGTGAAGACAATTACAATGGTGACGGGAAGTCAACACTCCAATGTGGAACCGTACCACAACGGAACCAGAGACAAAATAAAGCAACGCTGAGAATCAACCTGCAAATGACCATGACCTCCAGGTCTAACTTAGCATCGTCACCCTCATCTCTGCCAACAGCAGCCAGTCATGACAGCACAAGTCATCATAAGGCTGACCCCAGGCCAGGAGCCCAGCCAGCCAGCCGTGACGTGAGCAGAGACACAGTCGATCATCATGCGGAGAAGCAAGGTGGGGGCCCCGGGGCCAGAATGCGTGGGTGTCGATCCGGGCACCAGCACGTACTGGCGGTCAGACTTCAGGCAAGATTCTTACTCTTCCGTGCTCCGGTTCTCCACCTTACAGACGAGGAGAAACACTACCGAGCGTCTGGTGGGGAGAAAGCAGGGCGCGCCTGGCAGCCCGTACCGCGCCCACCGAGCCGCTAGCTGCTGTCGCTGCTGCTGTGATCACTGGCTGTTGGGCCTTGAGGATGTCAGCTCTGCCCGTGACCTGTGTCACCCGGGAAAAGCCCCAGTCCTCTGTATTCCTCCAGTTGGACCTTGACCTAATTTCAAAGGATCGGATCACACCCTTTTTTCCTGTTCTTTTCCCACTTCCAGGCTATTTTTTTCTTTGTTCTCTCCCCTTGGGTGTCATCCTCCCCACCCCCAAGTGTCCACTGCCTAGTGGGTTTCCCACACAGTCACCCCCAGTGCTCACGGCCCTGGGGCTGATGGGCACGGGGCCGCATGCTCAGACTTGGGTGTGGACCCCTGAGCGTCCAGAAGTGCTGAGGTCTGGTTCTCATGGCAAAATGCCATCACGGGCCAGAACCGGGCTCCAGCCAGGTCCCCTTAAAACAAGGTCTCTGGGGCGCCCGGGTGGCTCCATCGGTTGAGCGGCCGACTTCGGCTCAGGTCATGATCTCACATTCATGCGTTCGAGCCCCGCGTCGGGCTCTGTGCTGGCAGCTCAGAGCCTGGAGCCTGCTTCAGATTCTGTGTCTCCCTCTCTCTCTGCCCCTCCCTCGCTTGTGATCTCTCTCTCTCTCAAAAAATAAATGAAAACATTAGAAAACGACAACAACAAGGTCTCAACCTGGTGTTCAAGCCTGTAAGCAGAGTTCAAGGCTCTGCGAACTTGGATGGAAAAAAATGTTTTCATTTTCATGAAGTGCTACCCGAAATTTATCATTTCCTTCAAGGATGAATGTAGGCGGTAAGCCCCAGTGCTGATGGCGTATCTGTGACGGTCGCCGACAGAAAGAAGGAAATCACAGATACTTTCACAGCATGTTAGGGTTGCTGCAGACGTCTTAAAACAATTCAGCCCTCACTACTCAGAAAGTACAGTCATGTTACAGACTCACTACTAAATCTGATTAATATGTTCGCTGAAAAGTCAAATTTTTTGAAAGTTAACACATTGCTATGCCACTCATTTAAAAAATATTTTTATAAATATATTTCAATACATTACATTATATTCATCTAATGCATGAATTAACTTATAATATTTTTATAAACGTATTTCAATACATTCAATACATTCCATTATATTCAATACAATATAGTTGGTTTCCATTGTATTTCCTATGTATCTTATACTCCTAAAATAAATTCTGAGGGGGGACCGTAGACCTTTCTCAGCTTGCCAAAGGGGGAGTCCCCTGGTATGAGAAACAGTTAAGAGCCCCCTGGCTTTAAAAGACTGAGGACCACTAATAAAAGTTGCACTATTAGAAAGAAAGATGTGTAACACTTACTGAAGCGTGACGTTATAATATTCTTCGGGTGTTACTATTTTGGGTCCGCCGAAGAAGTCCAGGACCCAGATGTTGGTTATATTCAACTTGGCAAAGAACCAATTGTGGCTGGAAGGCCACGTTTTCATCTCGGGGTGTCGGACGAACAGGGACTGCTTGGCAAAGTCCATCTCTGTGTCATTCACCTAGAGGACACACGCGAAGTAAGCGACTCCGAGCGGCAGCCCCGTTAAGGCTGTGCGATTCTTCTACAAATCTTAACGCGTTTATTTCGTTAGAGTCCCGATCTTCGGCTTCAGGAATCAAGAGAGAAAGGAAGGAGGCACGCAGAAAAGCAGAGAACCACAGAGTCCCGATGTCGGCGGTAAGAGAGTCACGGAAGCGGAACCCGGCGCGAGCAGCGAGCACCCTGAGCGGTCATTGGGAGCCGTCGGGAGTCCCCGCACGAGGCACATGGGAAAACGTTAGCGGGGCCCGGGCCGCAGAACCTGAGCACGCGTGCCCTGGGACAAGCCCGGCCTGAACACGGAGACGCAAACCGCAAGAACTAAAAGTCTTTCGAAGAAGCACGGGGGACCTCAAGAGTACGTGTGCGCCCCCTCCTTTCTCCGGTGACATGCGGCCACAGGAGGCGTCCACACAGCGTTCCCAGACCGTCAGTCACACGCGTCTGAGGTCACCGCGACTGATGAGGTCAAAAGGCACACGAGCGCTGGTTCGGCCACCAGACCGGCGCTATGACCCCCGACCCTCTGCCCCGCAGCAACCGCCCGCTGTCCAAACCCGCGCCTAGGAGCCAGAAACCGGCGCCCCTCCTGCAGCTCACTTAGATGCTCTCTGCCTGAAGCCACCGTGAAAATATGGAGACAAGGGACCCGCACGTGGCCAGGAGCACAGAGCTCTGGATGAGCAGATGCGCCTTACAGAGGGACGAACGGCTGCTACGTGACAGTTTGCCTTCTGCATTAATGCCTTACTGAACCCCTATATGAAATGAACTTATTTAAGCTTTTAGTTTTCATGAAATGGCAGATTATCTCATTTTAACTTTATCTGAGAGAGAGAAAGAACGAGCAGGAGAGAGGCAGAGAGAGAATCCCAAGCAGGCTCCACCCCGTGCCCAGAACCCGATGCAGAGCTCGAGCTCATGACCGCGAGATCACGACCTGAGCCGGTATCAAGAGTCGGACACTTAACCGACTGAGCCACCCAGGCGCCCCAGATGATGCTCTTTTAAAACCCGTCCCTGTCCTGGTGGGATAACCACTTACTTTGGTGACAGTTCCTGACAGCATTATGTGAGCACAGAGGGGACTCTGGGGATCAAATCCCTTCTTCCTACAGAAGTTCGTCTGTGCCAAAGACATGGTCAGCGTGGCGTGCGGATTCTCCTGCAGAGAGAAAATACAGATCCTCGGCGTGAAATACGGTCTCTGGAGAGGTAGTAAATTTCACAAGTTATACACACGCTGTTCCTAGCGCTGAGCATTCTTCCACAAAACGATGAATTGTAAAACACCACGGACTACTTGAGAAAATTACTTGTTGGGTGGAGACTGACCTTGACCTTCCCTCCCCAAAAACCGGGGGCAGGGTTTCAGATTTAAAAGTAACGGACTCTGGAAGAATTAACGCTCTTTTTTCTTAAGCCTTTAATTTGTTTCATATTGACCAGAGAAATTACAGTTACGGAATCACCCAAATTCACAGCTGGTCTAGAGCCTTCACGGACAGATCTAAAGGTTTAGACTCTAATACGAAACGAGTGCATAAAAACACCCCAGTGGTTCGACTGGCAAATCGCACAGTTCAAGCAAGAAAGGAGCTGAATCATGTTTTTCGGTTATCTTAGGCTAGCAGAAACTGTCACATGATTCCAAAACTGGAGAAGTTGTTCACTCCTGTCGTGGCAAGAAGAGAAGAACACTTAGACTCAAAAAGTGAAGCAAGCAAAATTCTCTGTTCCTTTTTATTCAGAAATCAGCTTCATGAAAGACACTGTTGACAGATTACAGCAAAATTCACACGTGGCATTTAGTGCCTGAAACGGCTTGTGTAGAAAATTCTGCCATCTCATGGTGACCTATCACAACGGGTATAAAGGGAACTCCTTGAAATCATTGAGCCCAACATTCACTGTCTATACACTATGAGGCAAGGAGCCATAGGAGACCCCCCAAAAAAGGTCCTTTCTCTGTGACTTTATAATCTGGTTGTAAAGTCAGACATAAATAAAACTTAAACAATGCAAAATGACACAGAAGAGATCAGAAGGCAGTATACAGGTATTCGTCAAGTGAGCGGTACGGTTCAGGGTAAGATGTCGACACAGCCTGGAGACGGACACTCCAGGGAGCCTCATAAGATTTTCAAAATCAGGCCAGAAGTGGGCTGATGTGTTAAACGCAAAGGGCATTTCAGAAACAGAACTGGGAAAAGGTGGGACAGGACTAAAATGAGAAACCCCGTCTGCCTGAAAGAGAGGCTTTGGGGGGATGGGGGGGTGGAGGGGGCTCGACTCCAAGCTAAAGAGTGACGCTTGGAGTCTGTAGGCCAGTGTCTGTCTGTGCGTTCCAAGAACCACCTGTCTGAAGGGCTTGTGAAAAGGCTGATTTCCAGGCTCCAGTCCCAGTCCTGGGGTTTGTATTTTTAACAAACATCCCAAGTGAATCTTCCGCAGCTGCAGGCAGCCAGAGGTTGTTCAAGGTTTCCGGGCAGCGGGAAACGCTGAGTGGCATTTTGTGCGTGTAATCTGGTGGGCAGGGTGACAGGGAGAAGACGGGGGACAGAGGCAGGAGGAAAAGGAGAAAATAGAAACCAACCTGACTGGTTAACCAATGGACTCGGAGTCAGGCTACTTCTGTGTGGCCACGCGTTTCCACGGCCATCACAGACACCTGAACTCCTGGAGAGGTTCCTTACACGGTCTCTCTACACACGTCAGCGACCCGGGCTGCAGTGTCACCCGGCAGCCGTTAGTGGCTGGTCACAGGTGAGTCCCCGCTGTCTTCCTTTTCCTCCTTTCTGCAATGCGGATGACGTACCAGCACGAGTTTGAATAGGATCGTGGGTAGTAGCTGTTCTCCAGCCCCCCTCCCTCAGAAGCATTGGGGAGGGACTGGGGAGTGGTTTAATACCTCAGCACTGTAGTTTAAAAAGTCTTCCCAGGTGACTGCGTTTGCAACCAAGGTTGAGCATCACTGATTGAAAGGGATGGGCTTCCTTTGGGCAAGTGCCTCAGAGGGTGGAGGGGGCTGGGAGCAAGGAAAGGGTGAGCACAGGTGTATGTGCCTTAAAAGGAGGCAGCCGTTTCTGGTTTTGCTCAAAGGATTCAAGCCCCCAAGGCCACGGATCTTCCAAGAAGTTAAAAATTCAGATTTTGTCATTGAAATCTCAGTTTTCGAATGTTGGTAACTACGATAGTCCCTCCCCCCTGACTCAGGAGGGGGGGATACAACCCAAGACTCCCAGGGGATGCCTGCCTGAAAGCTCGGATGGTACCGAACCTCATATATACTATGTTTTTTCCTATACACGCACACATACCCGTGATAGTTTAATTTATAAATTAGCCGCAGGAAGAGAGGAGCCACAATAGAACGGAACAATTATACTAGAACAAAATTTATGTGGATGTGTTCGTTCAAAATATCTTCTTGTTCTGTACTCACTCCTCCTCTGATGATGAAGAGATGACATGGGGTGGCTTTTGCAACCTAGCGCTAGGCCACTGCTGACTATAAGAGAACACCTCAGAAGGCGGATCATCTGCTTCTGGAATGCAGTGGACCTCACAGTAGCCGAAAGGCTGAAGTGAAACCAGGCCTAAGGGAGGGCTACTGTAATTCAAATTTGTTAAAAACCAAACGGAACCCTGCGGACCAAAGAAAACTGGTCTGTGGGACACAGACAGCTCGTGTGCCACCATTCCGGGTCCCGTATTTTGACAGCAGACAGAGCTGGCATAAAATTCCAGTTTGGCTACCGGCTTTGGGCAAGTTATTTAAGCTGTCTACGCTTAAATAGTTCTTCATCCGAAGCCCACTGCTGGACTGGGTGCGCGGTAGCGCTGTCACGCCACTCTGGGGACAGCAGAGATCCACCAGAGAGTTGTGAACCTGGCCCTGCCACAAAAGGTGGCCAAAGCGAGCACACACAGCCCTAATTCAGTCCTGCTCCTGACCAGGGAAGGTCACGTGCACGGGAGGCCTAAGACTGCATCAATCACTCACGGATGTTGTGTATTAGCTTCTTGCTGCTGAAAGGAACATTCTTAACTCCGAAGGAAGGGCAAGCCCTGTAAGACTTTGAATCACACGCGCGGCCGTGCCCCAGGACGAGCCAGGGGTGCGAAGTCCTCCAGGTAGGTACTGGCGAAGCATTCACCCCGGAGGCAGGGGCGTGCGTGAAATTCCCGGCAGCAGCGAGTTGCCCAACAGCCAGAACGCTGCAAAGCCCGCCCGGCCAGGCGGCAGAGAAGAGGCAGGGCCGTGGGCCGCGAGCAAATTCTTCCCTCCAGTGGCCCCGCCCTCCGTCCCGGGGCTGAATTTCGGCCACGGAAAGGCTGGCCCCGCGGCCGCCCGCTCACCTGCAGGTTGCCCACCGACTGCTGCAGCGGGCTCAGGTAGAAGTAGGGCACCCCGCTGCCCGCGCCCGGGGGCCCGTCGCTGAGCGAGAGGACGTCGGCGAAGGCCCAGCCGCGCACCGCCTGGTCCGTGGAGAGGGTGGCCAGGGCGCCCCAGTCGCAGACGTGCGTCACGAAGCGGGCCACGCGCGCCGCGTCCTCGCGAGGCGGCAGCGGCGGCAGCAGCGCGGCGGCGTCCCAGTCCCCGTGACCCCGGCCGCCCCGGCCGCGCGCCGGCACCACCAGCAGCGCCAGCAGCGCCGGCGCCAGCAGGGCGGCGAGCAGCGCGCGCGCGGACCCGCGAGCCCGGCCGGCCATGGCGGTGACTCCAGCGCGAGTCGTCAGCCCCGCCACCTACCGGGTCCCGAGGCGAGCCGAGCGCGCCCGGCCCCGCCCACAGCGGCGCAGGCCGGCCACGCCCCATCCGAGAGGGCCAATCGGAGCCCGGGGACGGAGGGGGCGGGTCCCTTGCGTGATCGGCCCCCTCCTGGGACCGGGACTTGTTTAGCACCTCCGCACCGCACCTCCCCTCGGCTCTGTAAGGACTGCGAGACTGTCCCAAGTGCGAGGGTTGCTTTGTTTGCAGATCGAAAAACGGAGGCTCGGAGAAGTTAGGAAACTCGCCTAAGTCATCCTGCCGGCGTCTTCACACACACACACACACACACACACACACACACACACACACACACACACGCGCGCCTTTAAAAAATACCTTTGGGGGGCACCTGGGTGGCTCAGTCGGTTGAGCAGCCACGACTTCGGCTCAGGTCATGATCTCACGGTCTGTGGGTTCGAACCTCGCGTCGGGCTCTGTGCTGACAGCTCAGAGCCTGGAGCCTGCTTCGGATTCTGTGTCTCCCTCTCTCTCTGCCCTTCCCCTGCTCATACTCTGTCTCTGTCTCTCAAAAATAAACGTTTAAAAAAATTAAAAAAAGATCTTTATAAAAAAAATACCTTTGGATACGGATATCCGACAGGCATGTCGAGATGTCGAGATATTCAAGAAGAAATGCTGCATTTTCTATACATGCTCCTCTTTTCTGTTTCCTTCACTATACGCACCCAAGTGGGAAAGGACAGAAGCCCCCAAGTTCAGGACTTTACAAGCTGCTCCTGGCCCAGGAGTCTCTCAGAGACACTAAGGGATCCTCAGTGGACTCTCCTTGTTCATGCACAAAGTCGAACTTCTCGAAACCACTTTTGGACCTGTTAAGTCATCTGAGGGGTCAGTGCTTTCACAAATTTCTCGCCCTTACTGCCCCTCTCACGGTACGCTCCTGAGAATCTTCTTCCAGGAAGAGCGTTGTGGGCTCTGTTCCCCGTGCCCCACATGCTGCTCCCTCAGCGGCGGGCATGGCCACCTCACCCCCATCCAGACCCATTCTTTCAGGGGTGCCTTCTCGTGATGATAGTCTAGGAATTGGTAAATAAGTTATACCACCTGACCTACATTCTTGACACCCATAAGGGTTGGTCACAGCTCCGGGAGTGAATCCTCCTCTTCTTGGCCTGGCTTCAAATCCCCACCTTAATTGTTATAAATGCTGCGTGGGTGGTGACGCTCGTGTGCAGGTGTTTGTCGGCTTTGTAAACCCGGCTCTGGCACGTACCTGACCCCCTGAGGCTGCGCTGTGATTTCACTCAGCCGCTGTGGGCCGGTCCTGTGAGCAGGTGTGGGTCACAAGAATGTGAGCCAAAGCCCTGCCTCTGCTCTATGTCTCACACTCACCCTCCCCTTACGCAGCCGAGAAGATTCTCAGGCTACTCGGTGAGAACTTCTGAGCACTATTCCCCGTGAACCGGAAGTTTTCAGTTCCCTCTCGTAGACAAAGGATGTGGTTGGCACACACCGCTTTCACCTTCGGGTAAGAGGAGTGTGAACACCCCTTGATCAAAGCTGGTTTCCTTTTTAACAACTGAATTTGGAAGCACTTCAAGCTAGATGGCAGCTAAGTAGGGAGAAATTTAAGAGGCGGAAAGTCGGGTTTAAAAATTTCAAAACAAAGACAAGCACTTTGAGCAGCTGCCTCGCCCTGTCAAGGAAAGAGCGTACATAATGGCACCTTCGGAGCTCTAGTCTCACTGCCACGATCAGGTCCTGGACCACGGGACTCCCATTTCACCTCGTCAGACCTCAGTTTTCTCATCTGAAATGAGGTTGGCTCAGATGGTACCTGACACCTGTGTTGACTCTATAGTCTCTTAACATGAAAAATACGGGCCTTTGATGAGTTTCACGATGATGTTTTCACAAGAGGACAGAAAGAATATTTTTTGTTTATTGCTCTGTCCCTGGAACTTGGTCTCCATGCACTGGAGCTTAAGAATGAGGTCTACAGGGGCACCTGGGGGGCTCAGTCGGTTAAGCGTCTGACTGCGGCTCAGGTCACGATCTCATGGTTCGTGGGTTCGAGCCCCGCGTCAGGCTCTGCACCGACAGCTCGGAGCCTGGAGCCTGTTGCAGATTCTGTGTCTCTCCCTCTCTCTGTCCCCTCCTTTACTTGTGCTGTCTCTCTCAAAAATAAATAAACATTTTTAAAAATTTTTTATTTTTTTAATGTATATTTCTTTTCGAGAGACAGAGAGAGGCTGGAGGAGGAGTAGAGTGAGGGAGACAGAGGGTCTGAAGCAGGCTCTGCATTGACAGCAGAGAGCCTGACGTGGGGCTCGAACTCGCAAACCGCGAGATCATGACCTGAGCCGAAGTCGGGCGCTCAACCGACTGAGCCACCCAGGTGCCCCAATAAATATTTTTTTTAAAAAAAGAATGAGGTCTACAAAACCCCCGGCTTTAAGCACTTCTCCTCAGTGTCTGTCTTGGCACTACTCCTGGGGCCCCGGCGCCCCGCATTCTCCTCCTCGGCTGTGGGCGTGGCCACCTCCCTGCCTTCCAGCTCTCCACGCAGACTCGCTGCCCAGAGGTGCCTCCTTGGCCGCTGTTTCTAAGAGGCCCTCCTCTGTTACTCTTCCGCGGAGGGTCCATTTCTTTTATAGCAAATATCACACTCTAGTAACTATCTGTATTTACACAGTTACTCGTCTTCGTCTCGCCTGCTGGAGCCCAGGCCCCGGGAGAGCCGGAATGCGGTCTGTCTCTTCCGCCCCTGCATTCCCGATGTCCCAATGCAGGAAGTAGGCACCCAGTTCATGTTTATTGAAGGGCCGCCTGACTGATCATATCCGATGGAATTCTTTGCACATAAAGCCTTCTAGAATCAACAGTAGGAAGCAAGGTTGACTAAGTGGACATGCTGGAGAACACTGAGGCGCTTCGGCTCTGGAGTAGCAAACCCTCCTCATTGGAATGTCGGGGAAAACCCACAGGTAGGCGAGAGGCTAGATCAAGCCTCCAGCCCCTGCTGCTTCCCATCTGGATTTTCTGGCTCTCCTGGAACGGACGAGCTGCTCTCCATCCCTGATGGGCCCAGCGGGGAAAGAGTTTTCTTCTCTTTACATCTGGGTTCGATCCTGGTCCAGAACCCGCCCTGCCTGCTCCCCTTCTCACGCGGCGCTGCCCTTGTGATCTGTCTGGGTCGCTACCGCTAGTGCTGTGTGGACGACTTCTCGAGGGGTAGAGGGAACATGGAGAAAGGAACCTCCGGAAGGCTCCATAGCAGGGGCCCTCGTGGAGTTGAAGCTTGAGGGATAAACGGAAGCTTCGCAGACAGCGAGAAAGCGGGCGGAGAGGAGGAAGGGGCGAGTTCTACGCTGAGGAAGGAGAACGTACACAGGCAAGGAGACTCGGTGTGTGCGGGAAAGGAGCTGTAAGACGAGGGAGTAAAAAGAGCCAATGGGGGGTGGGCATGTTGTGCCAGGGACTGCGGTCACCTCCGGGCTCCTCTGGGAACAGGTCTGCCTCTAAGTCACTCACGGGTGGGATGCGGTCCCTCGTGTGTTTTGGACCGAGGGTCTCAGTTTCTTGCTGGCTGCTGGTCGGAGGCCTCCCTCCACTCCTTGCCGCATGGCCCCTGCGCAGGGCAGCTCGCCTCCTAGCAGCTGGCCTCGAAGCAGGTGGTCGAGGGAGAAAGAGAGAGGGCCAGCGAGATGGAAGGAAGCCAGCGTCTTCCCAGCCCTCCTTTACAACGTCAGAGTGACATGCTATCCCTCAAGAAGGGACTAACGCAGGGCATGACCACCAAGCAGTGGGCCAGACAGGTGCAGTGACGTGACCTCGGTGTCCGGTTATGAACACGACCGTGATGACCTCGGAAAACGCCTGCGGTGTGTATTTATCCTCCAGCCCAGCTCTGCATCCTCCTCTACTCTCGTGCCTCAGTCTAGAAACGGGACATGACGGAAAGGGCAAGAGGAGACTAAAAAACCCTCAGCGACATAAACCGAAAGTGCACATGGTGGCAGTCCCGTCGGGCAGCAGTGGAGCCCCCGCCTTGACGGTGCCTGGCAGCCGCGGGCTGGCGCACAGATCCGCAGGGTCTGGCGTAATGAAGTCCCTGAAAGTGGCTCAACTAAAGGTTCTGACGACAGAGGAGGGGCCCGCTTGCGTCTGTGGGTAGTGGTGGTTGAGCTCGTCTGTGAGCCTGTGTGAGACTCCTGGGCGGTGGGAGGGCTGGGGGACAGGGTGCAGGTCCCTCTGCCATGAGTGGAGGTGGGGACCGTAAACCTAGAGCGTTACCGTTAACACGACCTGCTTTGTCTCTCAGGCAAACTTAGGTAGGTTAGGCTATCATTGGGGAATGGGCGAAACCATTAGCTGGCTAGACACTGTGTTTCAGGTGGATGAGAAGCTGGCTTTGGTCAAGGTCTTCAGGCGACAGGCACTGGACTGAATCCCTGTGTTGCTTCTCTACAGCCTCTGAGATGCTTAGGCCCAGTGTTAAAATCTTCACTTACCCAGAAAGTGGATGAGTGGTGTGTGTGGGGCGGGGGGAGATAGGGAATGTGGGCCGTTAATAGTTTTTCCTGAAAGCAAGAAGGACAATGAAAGCTAAGTAGCGACAGACAGAACTGAATTGTCAAGACACTGTGTGACTCGCATGTGAGGCACTTGTGTCATTTAGATCTTAACACACCATTACTTACACCACTGTTCAAAAATATTTCTATTTTTTGAAATGTTTATTTATTTATTTTGAGAGAGAGAGAGAGGGAGGTGTGGAGGAGAAGAGAGAGAGAAGAAGATAGAGAATCCCACGCTGTCAGCATGGAGCCCAATGTGGGGCTCGATCTCAAGAACCGCGAGATCATGATCTGAGCCAAAATCAAGAGGCAGACGCCTCACCAACTGAGCCACCTAGGTCCCCAATATTTCTATTTTTAATGTAAGGAGCTTATGCACAATAGAAAAAGCTACACTTATTAGGCATCGGGCTTTATTTTGAACAATCACAGGTTTTGATACAGACAGGGATGATTTTACTTGGGAGGTTAGATTGTGACACAAGGTTCTGTTAGTAGCTGGGTGACTACTAGAATACCAGCTGTGGAAACTAGAACGAACTAAAAGTCCTTGACCACCATTGCCTTGTAGAGTCCAGCAGAGATGTGTGAAAAATCACAGATCAGAACAACCTAGAAAGAGCAATAGCTCTCAGGGGCACCTAGCTGACTCAGTCTGTAGAGCATGCGACTCTCGATCAAGGGGTTGTAAGTTCGAGCCCCGCATCGCTGTAGAGATGACTTTAAAAAAATTCCCATGCTCCTCAAGTAATTATAATCAGAGTGTGTTATCTCTTTCCTTGCACCCCCCCAGCAATTGGTGGGTACACTGAATGTCCGTGCTCCTTTGCATGCCCACACGGTCCTCTCCCGGCCTGCACCCTCTGACCTCTCAAGCCTCAGCCCCTCCGCTCCCCCCCTCACCCCCGCCCCAGCCACACGTCTCCTTGCCGTCTCCCAATGCCTCAGACCTTTCCACCTCAGGGGTTTACTCTGGTCTTCCTGACTCCAGGAACTCACTCCTCCGAGTCCTTCTCAGCCTCCTCCACCGTTAAGGATAACTTTAGGAAGAGAGAGCCTCCCTGGCCACGCCTTCCAGAACACACTTCCAGTCACTCCCGGCTCTGGGGACCCCTTTATTTTCTTCCCAGCCCCTCACCGCAATGAACAATTCATTTGTCCGCCCTCTTCGCTGGAAGGGGAACTCCGTGAGAAGAAGACTCGCTTGGTCGGTTCAGGCTGCTGTAACAAAACACTACAGCCTGAGTGGTTTAAACATGACAAATGTTCTGGAATCTGGAAGTCCAAGGTCAGGTGCTGGCATGGGTCAAAGACGTCTCCTGGTATCTTCACGTGGTGGAAGCGACGGGGGAGATCTGGGGATTTCTTTTCATAAAAGCACCAATCCCGACCTAATCGCCTCCCAAAGGCTCCGTCTTCTAACACCATCAGGCTGGGTGTTGGGATTCCAAGGTGTGGATTCGCTGAGGACGTAAATGTTCAGACCGTCACAAGGCCCCTGTGTGTGTTGTTCAGTCCAGAATTCCCTAGGGCATAGACAGCGCTGAAGCACTGATGGCTGGATGGATTAGTAAATGGTGATTAAATCATGGGCAATACTTAAACATTTTTTGGCTGTGTTTTCTTCTGTAGTGTGTACAGCTTAGAGTACCAATTAAGGTCCCATCTGAATGCCTATCACCGGAGCTCACTCCTTCGGGCTTTGTGTCCATCTGTCCCCCCACCCCCGGCGGAAAGCCCGAGGATTCTGGACACTCTTCAGACTGTGGAGCTGAACGCGTTACTGTTGCCTTGTGCAAAACTCAAGAATTTCACTCCTGGGAAACCAGAGCCCTCTATGGACAGGCTGCATTTGGAACCTTGACCTGGGCCGTCGAGGACAGCAGGCTCTCCGCAAACAGGCAGCCAGGCGCTGCAGTGCAGATGTGGCGGACGGGGCCCCCCCTCCCCCTGTAGTTTCTCAGTGTGCACAGACGAGAGGATGCCTTCTCACGGTGTTGCTCTAAGCCGTGATCGCTCTACACACCTGCGCGTCTGAGCTCCCACGGTGACAATTGCTTAGGTGCGTAACCCTCTCAGTATGATAAACATGACAAATATTTATTAAGCTCCAGGTGCCCAGAACCGTTCTGAACACTTTCATGGACTGTCTCATTTCATCTTCACATTGTTGGTCTCCAGCATGGGTCGTCCATCTCATAGCCTCGTTTCCAAAATCCAAAAAGCTCTGAAGATATCAAGTTTGGGTAAGCCATTTGGCAACAACCCTTGCCTGGGGGAAGCCCTTGACGGTTCTTATCCACTCTGCTTCCCGGGAGAGTGCCTGTGCTTTGCTGTAAGCTTCCAGCTGTCGTGGAAGAGGGACAGCTAGATGCCATCAGCGTAAGTCTTTATTCTAGAACTCCAGGCCTGAGAAGTCCCTAAAGCAGTGTTCCGCCCTCAGGAAACGAGGGAGGGATGGTCAACCAGGCCGTAGGAGAATCAGTCCTAACTTAGCAGGTGCAGGAATAGTGGGTTGAAGCTGGGTCTCGGAGGAGGGAGGAATTCTTCACGGGTGTCTGCACCCAGGATCCAGGACTTTGGAGAGAAGCCAGGGGCTGAGGTCATGCGTGAGAGGGGACGGAAGGACCCAGTGAGGAGGACGAGGACCGAGAGGGCTTCCGTGGACACTTCTCAATCCTTCAGGGACTCTCGCGGGGTGTCTGCTGCTGGTGGAGACCCGGGGTGCTGTGAAGTGCTGTGCAAAACAAACAAACAAAAAACCACTTTTGGGCATCTTATTACATTTCTCAGATCCAAAAAACTATGAATTCTGAGACACATCTGGCCCCAGGTTCCTTGGTTAAGGGTTTCTTTTTATCAGCCCCATCTTCCAGCTGAGGAAACTGAGGGCCACAGGGGCTAAGGACCCCGGCCAAGGTCTAGCATGTAGTGTGTAGACTAACAGACAAACCCGCTTTCTGCAAGTCACTCCCAGGTACCAGGGCAACTGATTGGAAGGGATGTTGTACAGCCTCAGTTAGGCACTGCGCCCGGAGCTGCCGTCCCCCGGGACCTGACATCCCCCACTGGGCTGGAGGCGGAGGCACTCCCTGTCTCATCCTGAGGTCAAGGGTGACCAGGGAGAGCGCCCGCTCTGACATTTCCATGTTTCTTGTCTCTCCGAGCGTTGAGGAGGAAGCCCGTGTTATTTTTCTCTCTGCTTTATTTTCTCCCCAACCGACTTTCTTGACCATTGTGACATAAATGAGAAATATATATTTGATCTCTGCCCCAGTGCCTGGCACAGACCTTCAAAAACCTTTGTAAGTTCCTGAGTGATAGGAGCATCTTGTGTTATCATAGTTGATTTTGGACCTGATTCCTCCACCCACTGACCTGTGGGGAAGGGAGTGGGGCTGGAGTTGAGTCAATCGCCAAAGGTCAATGATGTAATCAATGACGCCTGTGTAATGAAGCTCTAAACGCGTGGGTTTGGAGAGCTTCCTGGATGGTAAAAGCATCCATGAGCCGGAACAGTGACACACCCCAAACCCCATGAGGACAGAAGTGCCTGTGCTTGGGACCCTCCCGGACATAGATACACCTGGTTGTTCATCTCTATCCTTTATTATATCTTTTATAACACACCAAGAAACATAAGTATTTCCTTCAGTTCCACGAGCTGCTCTAGCAAATTAGGGAACTTGAGGAGAGGGTCATGGTAACCATTGACTTGTAGCCAAGTTGGACAGAAGTGTGGGTATCCTGGGGACCCACTATTTGTGTTGAGTGTCAGATGTGAGGGGCAATCCTGTGGGACCGAGCCCCTAACTTGTGGGGCCTGTGCTAATTCTGCATAGTTGGTGTCAGAATGGAAGTCAGATACCCACTCGGTGCCTGGAGAGCCCGAGAACTGGTCGATGTGGGAAAACCCCCCAGACGCTCGCGATCAGAAGTGTTGTGACTAGAACAAACTTTTCCGTTGGCCACTGACAATAACTTAAGTTGGATTTTTTTTCTTCTTAAGAATTATTTATTTAGAATAAATAAGAAGTCTCAAGGACTCATTGAAAGTAAAAAGAAAGGAGGCTCAAGTGTCTGGCTGGGGCTTCGAGATGTGCCAGAGAGGCAACGGCAGCCATTTCCCGCCACTGAGGGGCCGAGGCCTCTGCTAACCACCGGCTTTAACTCTCAGTAAATTCTCTCAGTACTTGTGCAGAAACTCAGGTAAACACTTTCACAAACAAAAATTTAAGTGGGTCTCCTCTCAAAATAACAACAACAACAACAACAACCCACCTCAGGAAGAGTTCCACAAGTCTGTACTTCACGGTCCCGTGTTCACAGCACCTAGTTCTGTTCCACACACAAGCCACACCCCCCGCGTGCATCACACCTAAGCTTATGATGACCCCAAGTTCCACTTGGATTTCAAGAAACCTCATTTTCTGGTTGACAGAAGGCAATGACACGGCGAGTAGGGATAAACTGAGGCCCTTTCACCTCGTGGCTCTGATGCCCCGGAGGGGCTGTGGGTTGTTGAGTAGTTCCTAGGGGACCCGGGGTGCTCAGGCAACAAAAAGCACGCGCAGTCCGGCTTCCAGCCTCAACCTGGGAAACAGGCCTGACTTGCTATAGCTTACAACTGCAGGGAACTCATTTCAATACTTTACGTGCTGGATTTTTATTTTACACACATATACATATACACACACACATATATATATACATATACGTATGTATATATACATGTATTTTTTTTTGAGAGAGAGAGAGAGAAAGAGCATGAGAGAGAAAGTGGGGGAGGGGCAGAAAGAGAGAGAGACACAGAATTGGAAGCAGGCTCCAGGCTCCGAGCTGTCAGCACAGAGCCCAACGCAGGGCTCGAACTCACAAACCGGGAGATCATGACCTGAGCCTAAATCAGAGCTTAACCAACTGAGCCACCCAGGCATCCCTCTACTAGTCTTTTTTTAAATATCTGTTATCAGCACCTTGGAGAGCGCCATCCTCTTAGGCTTAGTAGGACCGCTTTTCCCTTTAATATTTAAATTAAAATATTTCCTACACTACTTTGGGAAATTTGTTGCATTTCCTCGCAGAATAACCAAAGATTCTCAGGAGTTTATATTTCTCATTACAGTTTCCTACTAAATTCTTATATCACTTGAAACTTTCTCTTCTTTTTATCCTGGATTAACCGGACAAACACTTTTTCTTAAACCACCCCCACCCACAACAAACATTACCTACCCGAAATGTGGCAGGTTTTTGTTGGTGGTTTGAAGGCGGAGTTACACTGCTATGAACCTCAGCACATTGTCTTAAATGGAATATTTGAATCTCTTTTCTAGAAAGCATTCCAGGCTGCTTCGAGAACCTATACATTCTTGTCTCTTTAATGTGTACAGTAATTTAGTTTGATGTCTTTTCCTAGCCCAGCCACTCTGCTTTGGGGCTATTTTGTTAAATAAAATATACTTCTTTTGCTAAAGTGACTCTGGGGCCCATTTATTTTTTATTTTTTATTTTTTAACGTTTATTTATTTTTGAGACATAGAGACAGAGCGTGAGCAGGAGTAGGGCAGAGAGAGGGAGACACAGAATCCGAAGCAGGCTCCAGGCTCTGCACTGTCAGCACAGAGCCCGACGCGGGGCTCGAACTCACAGACGGCAAGATCATGACCTGAGCTGAAGTCAGGCCGCTTTACCGACTGAGCCACCCAGGCGCCCCTGGGGCCCATTTTTTTAACTCATCATTTTTTCTCTCTCTCCTACGTTTAGGAAACTGCAAAGGGAAGCTTTAAGTAGTTACTCAGTGTGTGCTGATCAAAGAAATTGCAAGCATATTGGTTGAATTCATCTTATTCCTCGATACCTAGAAAGGAGAGAAAAGGAATCTAGGTGGGCATTTCATGCCAAGCATCATCACATATGCTGTCTCTGGGAGCCATTTTGCTGCCCACTCAAAATTTCAGGCTGTCTGCAGGGTTTCAAGGAGGACTGTAGTTCCCGACTGACCAGCTTGGGGTTAGTGGGGCCGCATGACTAACTCTGGCAGTGAGATATAAGTAGAAATGATGTATATCACTTCCTTTCTCCCTCTACCGAGGCAGCTGGCAGTGTTCCAGATGTGACTGCCGGGTCCCCCCAGCCCATGAAACCATGTGGAGCAGACCCCCCCCCCAGGCCGATCTGGAGCGAACACTGTGAACACATATTATGAGCGGGAAATAACAATAAACCTCTGTTGCTTGAACTCCCAGACTTGAGACTTGAACTTTTTTTGTTACTAAGCATAATTAACCTGTTCTGACAGATACACTAATTCCCGCAACAACCCTATGAAGTAGGTATTATCGTCTCCATTTTTAAAATGAGATCTCCTTAGGTCACAGAGCAAATCAGTGGTAGAGACTGTGCTCAAACCCCCATCTGTCTGGTCCCATGCCTATCCTCACTACCCTGTGTTTCTAGTTATGTATACTGAACTTGATTTTCTGAGGAATGTTCTTACCAGGGCCATGAAGGGACTTGCCCTCAGTGAGACAGATACTATGAGACAGAGCCAGGCCCGGAACCTAAGACTTCTGACTTCAAGTGTGGTGCCCTTTCTATGTTCAGAATGCCTTTCCGGGGCACCTGGGTGGCTCAGTCGGTTGAGCGTCTGACTTTGGCTCAGGTCATGATCTCGTGGTCCGTGAGTTCGAGCCCCACATCGGGCTCTGTGCTGACAGCTCAGAGCCTGGAGCCTGCTTCAGATTCTGTGTCTCCCTGTCTCTCTGCCCCTGCCCCACTCATGCTCTGTCTCTCTCTGTCTCAAAAATAAATAAACATTAAAAAAAAAAAAAAGAATGCCTTTCCAACCTACTAGTGATTCTTCAGTGAGTATTATTTGCCTCATGTGGCACCACGGAAGGATAGTAGAGCAAGAAATGATGATTCATTCATTCTTTCATTTATTCAACAAATGTTTCCTGATCAGCTCCTTGGTGCCAAGCACACTTCTTAGGCCAGATCCGCTGATACATTTCTGGAAGAAGCGAATTAGGAGAAAAGAGACACACAGGGTTCCGGAAAGAAGTGTGAAGGTAGGAACAGGGCAGTGGTGCTCTGGAGCCAGTTGGCCCCAGCTCTCAAGAACACATCTCTGCACATCTCTTGCATCTCTTGCAGCAGCTTGAAATTGGCCGTGTTGGGAGTACGTACACCACGGAAATGGGTAAGTGCTACAAATCAGTGCTCTTCTGTTTTCTTGGCTGATTGTTAAACATTGACTAGCGCACTGTTGATGGGGCTTCGTGTGAGTGGCGGCTTTGGCCCTAGCACCAGGGAATAAAAGTTAAAATTAAGTGAGTTCCCTGGCGGACCCCTTGGACTAGAGACAAAATTGCCTATAGCTTTCATGACCAATCTGGGAGAAGTGTCTGTTACCTGTTAAGAAGGAGAGACATAGAGAAAGCCATCCGGGGAAGAACGAGGAGTGGTAAATCTTCCTAGCAACTGAATCCTACTGCTCCCAAGCCTGCTTTCTACAGACAGGAAAGCTTGAACCCACAAGGCCAGGAGGCATCAAAAGGCAGCGTCCGTTGCTGAGGTGGAGACGGGAAGCATCCTGTCATCACAGGCAGTATCTCCAGCAGTGGCCTTGCCTAGAGGCTGTATCACCCAGATTCTTGGCAACAGTGGTGAGACTGGGTGCCAAGACGAGTTAGAACAACAGAAACTAGAACAACCCTGCAAGGGACTAGCAGTCAAGAGAGTGAAGAAATCAAATTCCCACTCTCCAAATGAGTGACTCTACTTTCCCCCCACCCCTCCATGGAAAGGTTGACAGTGAGGGGTTCTTCTCTCTCTCCAGTGTAATTAATAGCAGATGCGCCTCTTCCTAATGATCAGGGTCTTTTCTTGCTGGTCTCTCAGCATGAGAAAGCCAAGGTGATGGGTGGACGCATTCCCCCTCCAGAAGCCAAGACCTCAAAACCTTCAGAGCCCAGCACTGCAGAGCAGGAAGCGTGCGCGTCCAAAGTAGACCACTTGGAGCGATGATAAGTGGGACGTCTCTCATTTTTACCCCATGTTCCCAAGCCCAAGTAGTCTACCTACTGGGGACATGATACCGGGTCATGATTGGTGGCCAGGAATGCACACTTGGTCCAGGAAGATGACACCAGTCTTCACAGGGTGTCAACTCCAGCCCGGCACCCCAGCTGTGCCTTCCAGACGGCGTTCCACGGCTCTCTCAGGATGGCATTTTCTGAGTGTTCTGGTAGGTGAAGGGCCAGTGAATCCTAGGGTCATAGGTCCACTTCTGCATCTCCTGTGCAAGTAGATGACTTAATCCAATGTTATGTTGCGGGAGACCTTATTTCTTTGGCTCAAACACTTCTGGACTTCCATTTTCCAGAAGATGAAATGAGTATTCCTCTTCTCTATGCCGCCACTAAGTACAACTGAAAACTCTGGAAATTACACCCATAAAAAAAAACAAAAACAAATAAACAAAACACACAGAAGACTCTGAGAGGTGGAGAACAGGTGGCTGAATGACTAGAGGCCATGGGACCTGGAGAACGACACGGTGGTGGTTTCTTTGGATTTTCTTCTGTCTCATATGTCCCAGATTTGCAGCTAAAGAAACCGGCAACCTGGAAACACAAATGGGCCTAGACGGGTGGGAAAAGTCCCAACAAAAGTCTGCTCTCTTTAGCCAAAGACCATGAATGGATCATTCTAGCAAGACAGAAACCTTCAGACAGTAATCACTCTCTTCCAGCCAAATACCACAGAAAAAAACCGAGACTCCACCTCGGCTGGCAAAAACAGGTGGGGAGACTTTCCACCACCACCAAGCCATAACCACTCCCCACGCCCACACTGGGGTAGGGTCAGAAAGCAGGGCTCATGTGTCTGAACAGTTCTTCCAATGCATTAGCCGGTGTTTGGTCATATAGTCTGAATCATACAACGTCAGCATTAAGATGGACCAATGTGATGACCATGCACCATGACCCAAATGTCCAGGTCCCTCTATTATATCATTACAGAAGAAGGGAAGGTTCCAGAGAGCAAGAATGTAGACTTTTGACTCCCACACGAATAAGAACTGTTTCAGATCCTCCTTTCTGACAGGGCAAGAAAGGATGCGGATCCAAACCGAATGGCCACACACCGTGGACACACTAGTGTTAATTCGCTAGCAAAGAGCACGTAGAACACAGCAGCTGCAGTTGAGGGTGTGACTCGGCAGAGCTCGCCACAGGCTGCTGCCATCCTCCAGAGGCCATGTCAGGCCAGAGTGATAAATTAAATGGAGACATGCTGATGGCATAAATCACCATTCTTCTCCCCTGTGATGTGGGTGGGGTAAGGGAACACCTCAGAAGACTGCATTGGGCCTTTCCCCCTGTGATACCTCACTGTGCAGGCCAGTACAGGGTTTCTGTTGACCCTCAAGGTTGCCCACTTCAAATTATACATTGGGGACAGGGAAAATGACTCTGGGCGAGGCTGTGGACCCCAGGAGAGCAGCTGTGAGCCGGACCGAGCCCAGCTCTTACCTGGTCCCCACCTGCTCCTGCTGTAACGAAGGGCTGAAGTCATGCTTTAGGTTTCCGGGTGTCATATCACCTTGAACCTGCGTCCTCAGAATATTTGGATACCACCCATTTCTCAGCGTGCAGTTACCTAACTACATAGCTCTTCCTTTTAGCGGGAGGGAACTACTGGGGGCCTCCTTGCCATTGATACCTGCCTTCTTCCAAAAGATTCAACCTCTTCTCGATTAATGGGTTCTAGCTCTGAAAAGTGACCCAGGTCTTAAAACTGAAAAAGGGATTTTTTCTAAATTTTTTTAATGTTTATTTATTTTTGAGGGACATAGAGACAGAATGTGAGCAGGGGAAGAGCAGAGAGAGAGGGAGATACAGAAACTGAAGCAGGCTCCAGGCTCTGATGAGCCATCAGCACAGAGCCCAACGTAGGGCTCGAACTCACAGACCGTGAGATCATGACCTGAGCTGAAGTTGGCCGCTTAACCAACCCAGGCGCCCCTGAAAAAGCGATTTTAACTCTTCATTGTGGTGGCTGCGCCCAATCTCGTAATGATTCAGTGTGTGTGTGTGTGTGTGTGTGTGCGCGCGTGCGCACACGCACACACGCGCGATGGGAATGAGCCCTTTTGTATCATTATTAAGACTTTTTTGGATGTGAGGCTGATCCGGCTGCAAAATCTGTCACCCCATTGATCGCCAGGGTTGATTCGGGTGATCTGGCTGGGTAGGCGGGTGTCCCCTTCCTCCCTCTCCTTTCCGCTCCACGTGCATCCCTCCTGAAGCTGCACGCTTCGTTGAAGAGGACCACTGTCCCCAGTAGAGGAGGAATGTTCTTCAGTCAAGGGTGTACGAGTAGCTGTGCTCCCCTCCTGGAACCTCCCGACAAGCTCTCAAGGTCCATTTGTAGGAGAACATAGAGGGGTCGGACTTCCAAGACTTCCAAGACATCGCGTCCGAATGAGGTGCCACATGTGGAGGTCTGCCTTTCACAAAAAAAGAATTTTTTTAAAGAGCTCTCTAGGTTCACAGCAAGAATGCAGGGAACAGAGATTTCCCATATGCTCCCCACCCTACGCAGACACAGCCTCCTCCGTCCTCAACACCCCCCACCAGAGCGCCACATATGTTACAATCGATGAACCCACTGACACACCACGATCAACCGAAGTCCGTAATTTGCACTAGGGTTCAGTCGCGGTGTTATACGCTCTGTGGGTTCGGACGGATGTGTAATGACACGCAGGCAGCATTGCGATGTTACGCAGAGTGCTTTTGCTGCCTCCGGATCCTCTGGGCTCCACCCGTTCGTCCCTCCCTCCCCCCCACCCCCACCCCCAACCACTCATCTCTGTACTGTCTCTATAGCTTTGCCTTTTTCACTGTGTCCTCCAATTTGGATTGTACAGTAGGGAGCTTTTTCAGATGGGTTTCTTTCACTTACTAATATGCATTTAAAGCTCCTCCATGTCTTTTCAAGACTTGAGAGCTCATGTGTTTTTAGCACCGAACGATATTCCGTTATCTGGACTGTGCCACTGTTGACTTATTCATTTCCCTACTGCAGAACGTATTGGTTGCTTCCAGGTTTTGAAAATTGCCAGCGAAGCTGCTATAAGCATGCGTGTGCAGGTATTTGTGTGGACATAAGTTTTCAACTCCTTCGGGGGAAGGCCAAGAGGTGCCATTGCTGGACTGCATGACAAGGACACAGATAATCCTCTTCCCTCCCTCCCTGGTTAATTTCACTTAGCTGTAAGTATGCGTATGTATCCTACGCACGTATGTCAGCGTGCATAATCAAATGCATTGTTAGTATGAGTCTTCTGAACTGTCATCCATTAGCTCAGTTAAGAACGAGAGAAATAAGCTCGTATCTTACCTACACTCCCTTCTTCTTCGATGGTCTTCCCTTACGTGGTAGAAAGGAACGCGGCCTCTCTCCATTGGTTTCAGATGCTCTCAAATGGCCACCTGTGAGGATAGTGTCTGGATAAGTGTCAGCGAAATGGCCCTCACACTGACAAGAGCACGACCGTGTGAGCTGCGATGAGCTCGCGTTACCACAGAGCCCACGAGAAGCTGCACGTGCAGGCATGGCTGCGGTTGGGGTTCAGATGATGTCCTCCAGGCCTGTTTCCTCCTACCTCCTCGCTCTGCTCTTCCCGGTGTGGCTCCATTCTTAGGCTGGCTCCAGGTGGGAGCAACCTATCATGACCTCCCACATCCAGGGCCGGACAAGATCCCCGTGCTGGTGGTTCTCCACGGACTCTTGAATTCTTTCCCGTTAGACCAAGTCCCATTGGTGGAATGTTACACAACGGTGAAAATAAATTCCCTCCAGCTACTTGCAGTGTGGTCAATGCATCTTAGAAACAGGAAGTTGAGCGGGAAAGGTCAAGTTGCCGAAGGCGGCCCATCGTATAATGCCTTTTCTAAGCTCAAAAGAAGCACAGTTAGGCATATGTAGTTTATGAATGTATACGTCTGTGGTAAAACTATTTTTTAAAAAGTCCTAAGGCATTCAGGGCGCCTGGGTGGCTCAGTCGTTAAGCATCTGACTTTGGCTCAGGCCTTGATCTCATGGTTCGTGAGTTTGAGTCCCAGGTAGGGTGAGCACGAGCCCCGCTTCGGGTGAACACGAGCCCCGCTTCGGGTGAGCCCCACTTCTCTCTCTCTCTCCCTCTCTCTCTTTCTTTCTGCCCCTTGCTCACTTGCACCTTGTCTAAAAACATAAATAAAGCCACACGGATTTAAAACACAAAATTCAGGAGAACATGACCTCTATTGGGCTGAGAGGAAGACACACTGGCAGTTTGGTGTTGTTGGTAATAATCTATTTATTATATCCAATTATTATTATTAATTGTTACTTTATCTTTAAATTAAATTATTATTTTAAATTATATAATTTGTAATTATTATATCTAATTATTATTATAACTCTCAATTGTTATTCGTCTAATTATTATAGTCTAATAATCTAATCTAATCAGTCTCTCTATATACATATATATAAACATATTTACTTTTACATGAAAAAGACATTTCTTTTCCCAGCCTAGCAAGGCAAAAATCATCAAATAAGCCAGCGACTAAAAGTAAAACCTTTCACCCAGTGACAACAACCGCACAGAAGATGTTCTGCCAGCTTTGTGTGCCCAGGAAGGTTTTCTTGGGTATTCATGTATCTTTTTCTCTCCTTGACCCGATGTACCATATAAATGACTGTATTTTTCATTTCCCATTTTGCTTTGGCTGCTGGGAAGCTCCAAAGTGGATTTCTGACTTCCTGTTAATCACTCTAGGACCCTGGGACCTGCCCTTCCATATTGACAACCTGGCTTCCTTTGTGGTCTTATTTCCAAAGTTGGAATGGCATCCACCTCTCAAATCCCGGCTAGAGACGTACTTTGCCCAGTCTACAGTTGTTTTGACATGACTTTGCCTTTTACCTTTTTGTCAGCGGGGAAAGGCACAAATCCTAAGAGCATGGCCCCCTTAAAGGTTCGCGGACTGCGCACACCCATAAACCAGCCTAGACGAAGACTCGGAATGTTCCAGGCAATCATGCTCATGTCTCCTCTTGGCTATCTGCACACCTCTCCGAGGAAAACTACCAGCTGGCTTCTAAGCTCGGAGAGTCCAACTCGAAGTTTGTTGTTGTTGTTGTTTTAATGGAGTTTCTGAAAGTTATAAGCCAGGAAATCTGCATTCCTGCCATCTTCTGAGGATGCCCAATCCGGTGGCCTGGGCCGGAAGCAGGAGCAGCTGTCCCTTAGAAGGGTGTGGTTTCTCCAGCCCCACCCGGCTCACTTCTCATCTGTCCCTACCTGGCCACCAGTCCAAGTCTTGCAACACTTGCCTTTTTCCGTCTCTTGACTCCGATTTCGCTCTTTTTGTGCTTTCGACCACCCTGAGTCTTTGATACAAGGCAGCATTAGAGAAATAAATAAGTAAACCAAAAAGAAGGAGGGGAAAAGGAGGGAAAAGATGTTCTCTCCTCCGGTGAGCCTTCTCCTTGGCACAGAGGCCTCCTAGGGCCATCTGGCCACCAGATATCCCAAAATAAAGAAACTTCCTTAAGTCAAGTAGAAACAAACAAACAAACAACGAAAACAGAGCCAACCTAGTCCCGTTTACATTTCCTGGTTTCTATACCAAGGAATAAATTGTAAGAATGAGTGGCGATTTCTCGAGCCCCTTGACCTTTCTAACATCTGGAATCTTTGACTCCGCCTGCCTCCCTCTTCGTGACAAATAACAGTAAAACTCCACACCGATACAGAATAAAACAAAATAGAAGTCCGGGTAAGCATGGGGGCCCGAGAAATCAGGGAACGAGTTTGAGTGGGAGACGGAATCTCGTCCGGCGAGAAACACCCAAAATGCTCCTGCGAGGCGGGACTCGGGTGCGGGCCCGGGCAGGAGAGAACCTGTCCTTGTCACTCGCCTGTGCCTCTGGGCTCGTCACAGCCGGATCACACGTGCACAGTCTTCCACACACCGAGGATGGAAAGAAACCTTTTCGTGTGTATCTTGTGAACTGCGTTTGCTCTGAGATAAGAAGGAAGCGTGAGCGTCGGCTCCTGAGATCACAAAGGTTTTACTCCGGGCGCCCGGGGGCTCCATCGGTTAAGAGTCTGACTTCAGGCTCAGGTCATGAGCGTGTTTCTCCCAGCTCCTGGGTTCGGGCCCCACGTCGGGCTCTTGTGCTGACGGCTCAGAGCCCGGAGCCGGCTGCGGATTCTGTCTCCGTCTCTCTCTGCCCCTCCCCAGCTCGCAACTGTCTCTCTCTCTCTCTCTCAAATATAAATAGACATTTAAAAATAAATACATAAAAATAAAAACAGTAATGAAATGAAAAGCATCGTAATAAAAAAGAAAGAAAAGCTTTTTCTAAAAAAGGTGACACGGCTTTAATGTTTGTCCACGAGAAATGGCTTCTTGTATTGACTGACCTTGTCGCCTGATCTACTACGTCCGCGTGACCACGGCAGAGACTGGTGGATGTCCCCCAACCCCCACTCCCCCCTTCTGCCTCTCGCAGCCAGCCCTCAAATCTAGCTGGACACGTGGCCATCTAACACAAAGGGCACGTGTCCCTGACCTCCACATCCCTGCAGGGCTGGACGTGGCCACGAAGCCGAGTTCTGGGAAAGAAACGTAAAGCAGATAGGCTGAGTATAAACTTGGAAAAAATGCCCTTAAAGGGAAGGAGTACGTGCTGTCTTCACGCTTCTTCTCTCCTGCCAGCTGTCCTAGAGAGCTAGGACAGCAGCCCCGGCCACCGTCCCCGGCCACGCGCTCAGCTCGTCACTGCCAGCCTCAGCCTCAGCCTCGTTTCTGTGCGCCTGAAGTCAGCTCCCAAAGTTCCTTAAGCCCCTGGGATGTTTCTGTTCCGTGCGGCCACACCCGATCCTAATTGATCTGAGTTCATCTGTTCTGAAATCCAAGCAGTTTTGGCAAACAGCTTCCGACACAAAAAGTGGCTCGTTAGCAGCAATTCTATCCATCAGGTTGGAACGTTTAGTTCCTGGGGTGGGGACTGGGGGGAGGGCCGGGGCACAAGTCTAAACTCACTTGTCCTGCAGGGTGTACCAGGAAACTATAGTTTAAAAATTAATGTCAGTCGAGGCGTTTCACTCGGAGATTTTTGCCCAAGGCAGCGATCGCCAGCATCTGCTTGGGATTTTTTCTCCCCTATCTAGAATTCTTGGAGCCCCATTGTTAAGGCAGAGCCTTGCCTCAGTGGTTCTTTGAGTTTCCAAAGCAGATTCATGAATCCACTCTAGAACAATGAAATCAAAATCTTTGTGGGTGGGGGGGCAGGGCTCTGCGTTTTAAATGAGTATCTGAGTAGGTCCTCTGCACATGAAAATCTGAGAATTTTTGTGATGCCTCTTTCTTTCTTTCATAAGCTGGAGTAGACCCCGAAATGTTTTCTGGGAGACATTTCGGCTCCAGCTTCTAGGCACTCCTGTATTTCACCCTCCGCTGAGCTGGGATAGGGTACCGGCTGGCCATGAGTCTGGATGGAATCCTAAGTTCTCTTTTCCCTTTTACTTCTTAAAAACATGGTAAGTTTTTTTTTTTTTTTATCAATAACACGGGTTCTCACAGAGATTACAACCTGGTTGTATATTCTGCCTTGTTCAGTTTTATCAGAATCCTGGTCAGGAGAAGTAATATCGGTGACGGATTTCCTGAGAACAAGCAGTCCACTCATCTTTGTAGCTCTTCTAAAATGTACCCTTGAAATGGATCAGAGCAGCAGAGCTGGCCTGATTGGATTATATTGTTTTCTCCCTTCGTTTGGTTTTGTTGTTGCCGCACTATGCCCTGGAGTTACACTATCAGCCTCACTTGGAACATTGTTATAAGAAACGACCGTAGGAGACTTGTCACTGTGGCTATCTGGCACGGCCCTTGGTGAGAGCGTTTCCCATCAACTCAGTCCTCCCAGCCTGAATACCCATGGGAGAATTTGTCACGTCCCGATATCAGAAAGCACAGCCCTTCCAAAGAATAATTGTTTTCGCCTAATGGATATGATAAATTCAATTACTAATTGTTTGTTCCTCTTTGCCTTGGTTTCTGAGAGATTTCACAATGAACTATCTTGTGACCTACTGTGAGCAAATGAACAGATGTGCGTTACTTGGTGCTGGTCTTACCCCCGAGCTTTATATTATTACAAGTGTTTTCCTGCATCCTACCTCCCAAACTATATATTGCGTCATTTGTATGGCATGATTTTTAAGAAGCAACTGCTAATCCTTTGTGGAAAGAGCAGGGAGGGAGGGATAGACGGAGACAAATCGGATCTTCTCGATCTACGTCCGCTCACTGTTTCCCTCTTTGCTCCCCCTCCGCCACCGAAACACATACTCGAAAAGCAAGAGGCATATTTTTTGAGTAACATAAAAGAGAGCAATAAAAATGCTACGGTTTGCAAGTAAATACAACAGTTTCTAAGCGTAGTTAGGGAGAGTAGCGAGGGGAGAGGGGGAAAGGCAAATGAGTGGAAAACAAGAAAGAGACAAAAGAAATGAAAAAGAAAGTATAAAGGAAGAAAAGGCACAGGTGAGCAAGTACGGATCATTGTCAGATCGGAACAACAGAAGTTTTGATTTTCCGGGCTGGTGCGGGACATCAAAGGACGTGCTCCAAGGTGACTTCCGTTCGCCCTCTCCTGCTGGTCCTAGCGCTTCGTAATTTGCTTCTGGGGAAATTTCGGCAGGTTTGCTGAGTCATTACCATTTCGGCCCAGCAGGTTTCAAAGACATAGAAGGAAAGACTAAAGGGCTTCATAGTTTAAGATGGTTTACAATGGGTCCGTCTCCTGAGGGCAAATGTGTGTTGTCGTTCTGACACACGAGGGCGCTGTTTCTACAGTTTACATTCCTGCGGGGAAACTAGGTCCCTGGAACGCCCAGCTGGGGGTTCGAGAGAAAAGGGGTTGGCTGTGTGTTCCAGGCTCACCAGGTTTTCTGGAACGGATGGGACATATTCTAATGTACGAATGAACCATGTCAAGGGCTTCAGAGCCTGCAGGCCAGCCTTCTGCTGCTGGCTGGAACCTCCTTAGGATCAGAACCAACGAACTGCGTGTCATTTGTCTCTGCAGCAACAGAATTCGTGTGGCAAAACACCACCTTTGGAGTCTGACCTAGAATCAAAGATGTAAGGAGCAAGTGGCTTAAACTCGTGGTAGCCTGGAAATGGAAGTATTCTCTCCCAGCGCTGTGGGGAGGATTAAGGAGAACGGACGATTTTCCTAAAGCATGCAAAACACCACACGACACATTAGAGGGACTCGGTAAGTAGAAGCTGGCGCTATTTGTCACGTAGCAGTACTGGCGTACGGTGGTGCTCGATACACGTCTAAGTGAAGGAATGAGTCAACGGAGTGTGTACAATGGAAAAGATTTTACCGGATGAGGAAAACTAAGACTTTCGAGCTTTCCCAGTGCGGAGTCAGCTTGCCGAGTCACCGAGGGCAGAGTAACCAGTCTAGGAAGGAAGCAGTGAGCACTCTACGGCTCTGTCACCTTTCCTACTCCTCATCTGACTGGCAAGAAAACGGGGATGGGGGGTGGGGGGGGAGAAATGACGTGCCCAAGCTTTCAGAGCTGATTCGTGAATCCAGAGAGCACCCCAGGACTCCTGGGTCCCAGCACGAAGCTTAACGCTCAGGGAGCCACCAGACAGGCTGGGGGCTGAAGACTGGGAGGGATGAGACCGGGAGCATCATTTTTTTTTTTTTTAGATTTGTTTTAATGTTTGTTTATTTTTTGAGAGACCGAGCATGAGCGGGGGAGGGGCAGAGAGAGGGGGACACAGAATCGGAAGCAGGCTCCAGGCTCTGAGCCGTCAGCACAGAGCCCGACACAGGGCTTGAACTCACAAACCACAAGATCATGACCTGAGCCGAAGTTGGACACTTGGACGCTCAACCTCCTGAGCCACGCGGGCGCCCCAGGGGAATGGAAGCATCCTAATGGATGGGTCCTAGAAAACAAAGAGGCTCTTGGCTTGGTTTGACAGTGCTTGGGAGAGGCACCCCTACGCGGCAATGACCCCGCCCGGGTGTGGAAAGAGCTAGAACCACAAGAGAGCCTCTCGCTTGCTCTGGGGCCACCCATGGTTGGCCTCTAATCTGAGGGATCTGCAGGGAGAGCTCTCACTTCCTCAAATGTGTTTCTTCCTGTGTCACAAGGAGCCTTGGGTCACCTCCTTCCTTTGTGCAATGAGGTCCTAAGAGCAGTTTCTGCCTCTGCGACTCTTCTTTCCGGTTACCACCCTCTGTAGCTTTTCTAGACTCAGTTCCCGGGATGCGGCCTTCCTCCAGCCCCAGTTGACTTTCTCTATGAGAAGCTTCCCCCCCCACCCCCCACAGTCCCCATCCCCCCCACCCCCGGCTTCCTGACCTCAACAGAATAACAGAATGACTCATGACCTGAGCCCCGAGGTCCCTCCCTTTGCCTGGGTAAAGCAGGCTGTCCTGAGCGGTCCCAGCCCTGTTCGTTTGATCCACCAGCAGGAAGCAATAAAAGGAACTTTCCACGTGCCTGCTGTAACCATATTTCCCAAATTCAAGAGCAGGACTCATTACCCAACGGGGCACGTGCCTTCCTAAGGACCGCCGCACAAAAGACGTGAAGCGGGACCGTGCCACAAAACCCAGGACGGATGGCTGCCGTGGCCACGCCTCATGGGAAATTCTCTCCTAGCAGGATGCCTGCCGGAAGTGCCACCTGCTTTTGCCACAGATTCAAGACCGAGCGTGACCCAGACACCGGACACGGCGGACCGTTGGTGAGCTCCTGCTCGGGTCCTGCCAGGAATCGGAAATCTGAACGCTTGTGTCCAGAAAACTTCTCTCCTTGACTTCGCCTGCTGGTTGTAGCTGCATTAAAACCTTAGTCCCATGAAGGCTTTGCAAGGCACTTTTACCTTCAACTTTTGGAATGCAGCTGTGATTTTTTTCTTTTTTTTTTTGAGAGAGAGAGAGAGAGAGAGAGCAAAAGCGAGCCGGGGAGAGGGGCAGAGGGAGGGAGGGAGAATCTGTAAACAGACTCCTAGGCCCCAACTATGATTCTTTAAAAATATCAAACGACTTAAGTATATCCAGTAAATACTATAATGGCCTGTGTCACGTGTCAGGTACCGTGCTGTGCACTGTCAGAGACGAACTGGTGAAAAGTGCCATTACCTCTAACTCTCCTGGGTCCCTGCAGTAGACATGAAATCATGCCGGGTGCCCAGAGGAGGACCCAAGGACTGACCGGGTGCTTCCTACCCTTTCACACGCAACTATAATAAAAACAATTACGGCATCATGGGGGCGCCCGGGTGGCTCAGTCGGGTGAGCATCCGACTCCTGATTTCAGCTCAGGTCAGGACCTCAGGGTCGTGGGATCCAGTGCCTCATGGGGCGTCTCGCGGAGCATGGAAACTTCTTAAGATTCTCTCTCTCCTTCTGTCCCCCTTCCCTGCTCGTGCTCTCTCTTCTCTCTAAGAAATAAAAATAATAATAATTATGATGATGATGGCCTCATAGTAAGAGAGCCAGACTTGGTGTCCTAGGTCTTGGGCTCAAATCTTGACTCCTCTACCTGATGGTTGCGTAGTACAACCTCCAACTCCGTGTCCATCGATCAGGAAGCCATAATACTTGCTGGCGGTGAGGTTGGGGGCAGGATAAATACTGGCCAGTTGTTTACGTACCTGTGACATGATAGGTGCTGAGAAAAAATTTCCTTCCTCCCTCCCTTCCTCCCTTCCTTCCTTCCTTCCTTCAGGACCCTAGAACTAATAGATAACATAGGTTCTGATGTAACTAACACATTGTAGACTGTCGCATAAACTCGGTGAGGGGGGCAAAAACATGCCAAGGCTGCCTTTTGTGATTTGTTGCCCGTGGCAGGGGGGTAGGGGGTGGGGGGGCACAGCTCGGGCTGGCGTAGCTGGGGGCTGCTGGCTGGTTTCCCCCTGTTCCAGAGCCCTCCACCCAAATCCACTCTGTGAGGGGCAACTTCCGGGGCCTTCATCGGCCACGGTGATTAGAGGTCAGAAAGAGCCAGGGGGGCAGGGCGCCAATGACCGTCACCCGAGAGGATAGGAGCCCTGGAGCCTGGGGAGAGGTGAGCGCGGCAGGCTAACCAGGGGAGGTGACGAGGACACCTCAAAGTATTCCCCTGTGAGTGGAAATACAATTCCAGGGAATTTCGGGTGTCTGGTTTTCACCCCAAACCCAGCTGAAGAGCCCGCCCCAAACCCTCACAACGTGAGAGCAACAACAACAGGGGCACTGGGTGGCTCATTCGGTTAAACGTCCAACTTCGGCTCAGGTTAAGATCTCGAAGTTCGTGACTTTGAGCCCCGCGTCGGGCTCTGTGCTGACAGCTCCAAGCCAGATACTCTGCCTCTGAGTCCAGACATAAATGGCCTCTCAATCCATGCAAGAGCGCCCTAGAGTTACTGTGGTAGCGGTTGTCTGTTCTCCCCAACGTCCGTTCTCTTTTTCTACAGCGATAGAAGCTCTTACTGCATGCTAGCAACTCAGTTCCCCATTTCCCTTGCAGCTACAATGGTCCGTGTGATTACGTTTGGGCCGACACGAAATAGAAGTAGAAGTGATCCATGCGCTCTTCCAGGCCAGCCCCTTAACACAAAAGCCTGGGCTCTCCTTCCTGATGGCAGGGATGTGGAATGGGATGGAAGGACTGAGGCGGCCATTTCCGAGTGTACTACTTCTGAACAACTCCCCCGAAATTTTATGTGCGAGAGAAATAACTTAGTTTAAGTTACTGTGTTTTGGTATGTTTGTTACAGCAGCCTAACATTTACACTAACTAACCCACTACCGCATCCCTACTGGCTTTTGTCTCACTAGCCCTCCTCGGAAAAGTAGGCAGGCGTCCATCAGCCCACACTAAGGGGTTCTAGACTCTGAGAAGCAGACAGAGGGCCCAGAGCAATGCTGGCACGATCCAGAGGTCTTTTTACAAGCAGGGTGGCTCGGGGAACCTGGAGGGAAGAGAGCCTTGTGGCATTTATGAAACAAAACAACGAGGACCGTTATTTTGGCCGAAGTGCTAAAATCATGATTCGCGCCTCCGGGCTCGCGGCATGACCTTTGGGGTCAGAGGCGCCTGGGCAAGAACGGCTGGTTGGTGTGAGTTCAGGGCACCCCGGTTCCGATGGCTCCAATCTCCACCAAGAAACCTGCGAAAGACCTCTCCCTCTGTTGGACTGACACCCACCTGAATCGCTACCAAGCATCAGGAGAAGCTCTCTGAACAAATCGGGAACAAGTCGACCTCGTGCAAGTGGGTAGAGGGCAGTCTGTGTCCGAATCCCACGGTGAGCCTTCTCGGCTACCAGCTGACAGTCCCCGGGGGGAGGAGGTGCTCCCCTGGGAGGCCAGTGCTTCAACCCCACCTCCGGTCAAGTTCTCGGCCCTCGCCTGTCCCCATGCTGCTCTCCTTGGGCAGTGGGGCCAGGAGACCCTGGAAGGCGACCTTCAGTCCGACTTGCCCATCCATTATCAGGGGCGTGTCCGTCTTCTCCTGTCTAGTACAGTCAAGTGCGGGTTTGTAAGCGCCCCAAGGCATCTTCCTCCCCATCCAGACAGTGACTGGGACTCCAGGCTCAGAGGGTATGAGTCAGACCAGCCCAGCCCCCACCCAGGTCTCCCTACCCAGGGAATCTCCCAAAGTGTGTATGCAAACTTTATGTAGTATGGGGATAAAAATTTATTTTATAGTCATGTGTTTATTTTAAATGGTACAGAAAAGGGGCGCCTGGGTGGCTCAGTCGGTTGAGCGTCCGACTTCGGCTCAGGTCATGATCTCGCGGCTCGAAGGCTTGTGAGTTCCAGCCCCGCATCTGGCTCTGTGCTGACAGCTCAGAGCCTGGAGCCTGCTTCAGATTCTGTGTCTCCCTCTCTCTCTGCCCCTCCCCTGCTCGTGCTCTCTCTCTCTCTTTCTCTCTCTCTCTCAAAAATAAGTAAACATTCTAAAAATGGTACAGAAAAAAACTACCTAGCACACTAAACTTAGGCTTTCATGGATACGATTACTTAGGACAATGCCAATTTAAAAGTGAGCAAAGTTAACATAGATCTAATAACGCACCGGATAAATAACGGTACAGGGGGGCCATGCCTCTGAAATGAAGACAGTGCCGGAAAAGCACTCTTCACCAGGCTCGTTCTCCAGCTGAAAAGGAAAACCACGACGACTCAGTGGACCCAAACACTCTTTCCAGCTAACAAGTGCAGTCTCTTTCCAGGAGGATTATCTACCTGGAAAATCGAATCAAGATAGCAGTGGTTTAGGCAAAGTAGATTTGCATTTTAGGGAAATGACTCTGAAATCGAGTCATCAGATAAAATCTGGGACACCCAGTGCAGTTTGAACATTAGATGAATTACTGCACAGGACGCGTTTATACGAAAAATTATTCATCGATGATCTGAAATTCAAATTTATGTGGACATCTGCCCTGTATTTTTGTCCAATAAATCTGGCACCCCTCATCTGAAAGTTTGAGTTATTCTCAGCAACTCCAGCTTCCCCCTGCATGCCGGTCCTAGCTAGTCAGTAAGATATTCGGAGCGTCTCTCAAACCCTCCCCTCCGGTCCACTTTAGGTCCTTACCCCGTCTCAGCCGGCGTGGCCAGGGTCTCCTGGTTTGTTTCCCTGTCTGCAAACGCATTGCCTCCGGTTCCATCGGCTGCCAGGATCGTCGTCCCCAAATGCAGTTCTGACCCCTGCACAGCGGCCTCCGCTGCGTTGCCCCTTCTCCTACCAAAATCCAAGCCCCTTGGCGTGTCCGGATCCCGCCCCCATTCCTGTCCACCGTCCCAGCCTCGCAGACAGGCCTACGCTTTGCCTTCGCTGTAGCGTGCACTTTCGTGTACCCTCCGGTTTGCTTCTGATGACCTCTCGGTCCGGACAGCTCTCCTTTGGGTCTTTGTCATTAATCCCAATGTCTCCCCCTCAGTGAAATCTCCGCACCCAGCAGGGGGGATCCCGAGGGCACCGGCCACCTCCCTAAGTCTCTATCTCAGGGGTGCAGCGGAGCCCCTGAGAGGAGGCGCCGGGGGGGGGGGTCCTGACTACGGCAGGAGCCATCTGGGGACCCTCAGGGCACGAGACCGTCAGGGGGAGAGAAAAGGGACAAGAGGAAGAGGAGAAGAAGAAACTTGGACGTGTGGCCTCTTCCTCCTCCTCTTCTATTAGAGTCACCACGCACTCGGCCGCAGGGACTGTGCTAGCACCGTGTGCCCGTGCTCTTGGCGAATCCACAGGCTCCCTGCAGACTCACACCCCCAGTTCTCAGATGAGGAACTGGCGACAAGGCACGTTACGTGATTTGCCCCCAGACACATAACTAGTCCGAGAAAATAGGCTAGACTTAGAGCCCGAGTCTTCCTACCATATGCCAGTATCGGTATTTACAGAATCTGCCGCCCAGCACCCCCCACCCAGTCCCCCGCTCCCCCAAGCCCTCACTGTCCCAGAAGGAGGTCTGGGACAGCAAATCGTTTCTTCTTTGAAGGCCACATGCTCATCATTCTGTACATGACATCTCCATTTGGCTTGGGGTATTGAATTGGTGACGATGAGGAATTTGCCATGAACGTTTTCAGAAAGAAAAACAAAACAGAAAAAAGAATGGATTCTTTAATGGCTACTGAGGCAAACAGCTGAGCAAACAGGGCTGATGTATTCCGCAAGAAGGAGAAGCAGGGTGGAAGGCTGGGGTAGAACTGGAACCCTTCCCTGATTCTTGGACTACAGAACATTCCAGGTAGCGCTTCCCTTGGAAGAGACTTGAGTTCAGAATCAGGAGCTCAGGTGTTTTTAGACCCTAAAATTATCTTAAATCACATCATCACTTAGGTCTCACTTGGAAATTCCAAACACTTCGAACACTTTCCTATTTTTAAAATTGAGTTATAGGGGCGCCTGGGTGGCTCAGTCGGTTCAGCGGCCAACTTCGGCTCAGGTCATGATCTCGCAGTCTGCAAGTTCGAGCCCCACGTCGGGCTCTGTGCTGATGACTCGGAGGCTGGAGCCTGCTTCGGATTCTGTGTCTCCCTACCTCTCTCTCTGCCCTTCCCCTGCTCACGCTCTGTCTCTATGTCTCTCAAAAATAAATAAACGTTAAAAAAAATTTTTTAAAAATTGAGTTATATACACCATAGAATACACAAAATGCACACAATCTTAAATGTCCTAGTCAACAGGTTTTTACATAGGCATACCCCGGCCCTCAGATCAAGATGGAAGACCTTTCTATCACCTTGAAAGGGTCCCTCTGCCCCTTCCCAGTCAATACCAGTACCCGGGGACAGCTAATATTGTGGCATCCGTCACCCTCTATTAGCGGTGTCTATGCTCGAATGACACAGCACAAATTCTTCTGTGTCTGGCTCTCAGCATCATGTGTTTGAAATTCATCTGCGCCACTATGCCCGACGGTGGTTTCTTTTGACTGCCGAGTAACATTTTATGGTATGAACGTTGATCGGTTCTTTGATACTTGGGTTGTTTCTAGTTTTGTGCTATTATGAATGAATCTGATGGGAACATTCTCGTACCTGCCTTTCATAGATCTAGCCACTCACTTCTCTCGGGAGTTTACCTAGGTGTGAGTTGCTTGATCATGGAGCTGACTCTCAAAGTTTTAAGGAAATGAATGAAGCGACTCTCCCTCTAACCACATGAAGGAGACAGCCCTTAAGCAAACCAGTAAAGTAGGTAAAGATCAAACTTTGTTGATCTCAAAGTTTTCAGTACCCCTTCTGCGTTCTACGCCAAGCCCTGTTTCAGATACCTCGTCCACTTGAGTCGGTTCACTGTCATTCAATCATTGTGGAAATTTGCAAGGGTACACGAACCCAGAGAGGATTCCCACATGTCACACTCACTTTCAACAACAGTTAGTGTATTCCCAATCCGGCCTTATTTTTTCCCTTAACCGTTGTTTTCTGGAATATTTTAAAGCAAATCTTGGACCGCACATAAGTTTAGCCAGGAATACTTCAGTGTATACTTCTGACATGTATGTAACATCACTATCACACCCAAGAAAAGCCACAGAGATTTTTGCATATCATCTGTGTTCAAACTTTCCCAACTGTCTCAAAACCATTGGCGTATTTGAATCATGGTCCAATGAAGTTCTGCACATCGCGTTTTGTTGACACTTCTCCTAAGTCTCTCTCAATTTAGAACAGCTCCTTTTTTCCTTTTCTTTATTTTTTTAAGCTGTCATTTATTTGTAGAAGAAACCAGTTCATTCCATCTATAGCAATGCCTCTTCCGGGTTTTGCTGATTAATTCCTCCTGGGTCATACATGAACCATATGCTCTATTTCCTATAAACTGGGAGTTCCAACTGGAGCATGATTCGACTCTGGTTGAATTTTTGATTTCTTTACTTTTGCAGATGTCACATCGTAGGTGGCCCCGCGTGCTCCCTGTCGCATTGTACCAGGGGGCACAGGACCTCTTGTTTCATACTTTGAAAGACGCTAAGATTCGTCGCGGGCGTCCCATCCGCGTCCGCTCCTCTCGAGGCTTTGCCAGCCTCCTGCTTTGCCTCTGCTCCTCCTTCGATGTCTGAAAGCTTCACCGGCCAAACCTCACTCTCAACATTCACTGTAACAACTAGTCTACACTTCAGCCACTTACCTGGGGCTTCCGTCTGTGGCTTCCGCCCTTCATCTCACAGCCCAATCAGAGAGACTGAGATCGTGTGCAAAGCCAAAGGGCCTCTCCTATCACCACCATCAGCCCAATTGTGGTCTATAGTCCTAGAATCTCCACGTTAGGAACTACCTCGAAAGTCAAGCAGTTCGACTCTATCAAAACTCCGGGGGCACTATGACATCTCCGTAAGTGACTGCCTGTGACTGGCTTCTCAGTTCACCGGTGTTCACTCGTGAAGAACCCACTCCTTCTCACAATAGACCCCAGTTGGAAGCCTCGTTGTTATAAAGGTGTTCTCCTTGTTATCCTGCAATAAACATCGGTGTGCAAATATCTTTTGAGATCCGGCTTTAAATTCTTTTGAATATATATCTAGAAGTGCGATTGCTGGATCCTCTAGTAATTCTATTTTTAGTTTTTTGAGGAAACTCTATACCATTTTAGATAGTGGCTGCACCATTTTACATTCCTATCAGCAATGCACAGGGATTCCAATATCTCCACATCCTCACCAACGCTTGTTATTTTGTTTTGTGTTTTTTATAGTTGCTATCCCAATGAGTGTGAACTGATCACCTCATGTGATGGGAACTTGAATTTTTCTAAGGATCAGTCATGTTAAGCATCTCTTCATATGCTTGTTGGCCATCTGTGTATCTTCTTCGAGAAATGTCTATTCAAGTCTTTGCCCGTTTTTCAACTGAGTGAATTACAGTTTTATTGTCGAACTGTAGGAGTTCTTTATACATTCTGGATACTAATCCCCTTATCAGATATCTAATTTGCTATTATTTCCCTCCATTCCATAGATTGCCCTTTCACTCTGTTTCCTTTAACGAGCAGAAGTTTTAAAGTGTGATGTGGTCCAATTTTGTCTATTTTTGCTTTTGTTGCCTGTTCTTTGGGTGTCATATCCAATAAATCATTGCCAAAGCCAAGGTCATGACGATTTTTCCCCCTGTGGTTTCTTCTAGGACTTTGGTAGTTTGACGTCTTATGTTTACATCTTTAACCCATTTCGAGTTAAATGTTTAAATACAGTGTAAGGTAAGGATCTAACTTCAATCTTTTACATGGTGAATATCCAGTTGTCCAAACACGGTGTTAGTTGAAGACACTGTCCTTTCCCATCGTGTGGTCATGGCACTGTATTGAAGATCGCTTGACCATGTACACAAAGTTGATTTCGGGACTCTCCGTTCTGTTCCATCGGTCTCTGTGTCTGTCTTTCTGCCAGTACCTGTTTTGGTTACTGTAGCATTTATGTTTTCAAGGCAGGAAGTGTGAGGCCTCCAACGTTGTTCTTGTTTTTCAAGATTTGGCGGGGGCGGGGGGGGGGGAAGGGTACAATTCAGGCAGCTTGAGATTCCATATGAATTTTATAATTTTTTTCTATTTCTGAAAAAAAAATTGGGATTTTAAAAGAAATTGTATCGACTGTAGATAGCTTTGGGTAGTGGAGACATTTTAGCAATATTAAGTCTCCCAATGTACAAACACATAATGTCTTTCCATTTATTGGTGTCTTCTTTAGTTTCTTTTAGTAATGTTTTGTAGTTTTCAGTGTACAGGTCTTTCACTTCCTTGGTTAAGTTTACTCCTAAGTATTTTATTTTTTCATGCCATTGTAAATGGGATTGTTGTCTTAATTTCCTTCTTGGATTGCTCATTGTCAGTGTACATAAATAATCAAAAATGACTTTTGTGAGTTGATTTTGTATCCTAAAACTTTGCTGAGTTTGATATTAGTTATAACAGTTTTTGGGGGGGATCTTTGGGATTTTCTACACATAAGATCACGTCACCTGTGAACAAAGATAATTTTATTTCGTCTTTTGCTATTTGGAAACCTTTTATTCCTTTTTCTTGCCTAATTGCTCTGGTTAGAGCTTCCACTGCTAAGATTGGGCAAACCTTCCTTGTTCCTGATCTTCAAGTTTTTCATTGTTGAGTAGGATGCTCGCTGTGGGCTTTATATAGTTTCACTTCTTAAATATAGGATTCTGAGTCAAAATACTGATTTTGAAATATAAAATTCGGTAGCAGGCGTTTGAAATGATAGCCCAGGAGTGCCAACTGACGACAGGTCTGTGTATGGATTTTCTAGATGTGGGTTTACAGAGACATCGGGACCATACCCGTCTTAGGAGCTATGTTAAGTTTTAAGTGATTGATAAAGTATCTCCCACCTGTGTGACCGTAAGTCATTTGCTGCCGCAGATACCCCTTTAAAACCAACCCTGGCAGGGCACCTGGCTGACCTGGCAGGTTAAGCATTCGACTTCGGCTCAGGTCACAATCTCATGGTTCATGGGTTCAAGCCCCGTGTCAGACTCTGTGCTGACAGCTCAGAGCCTGGAGCCCACTTCAGATTCTATGTCCCCCTCTCTCTCTCTGCTCCTTCCCTACTCGTGCTGTGTCTCTCTCAAAAATAAACATAAAAAATTTTTTAAGTAGAATAAATAAATAAGACAACCCTGTCCGTCTACACCTGTAAGTTTAATGGGCCAGCTACTCTCATGCATTGGGGACACTCTTCTTGGGTCTGTTGAGGCAGAAGAATTTGAAGAAAGAATAATCACGACTTTCCTCGTAGCCACGAGGGAGCTTTAAAGACCGAAGTCCCTGCGCTGAGAGGTCTTTTCCCGCTAGACTTGAATGAGAGGCAGAAGAAGGAAAAGAAACCAGGGCAGAAAAAAAAAATAATGCCCCGATGAGTCTTGGAAGGATGTTCTGTGTGCAAAACTTAGACATTCGGCCAGGAAGGACATGTGAACTGCAGCTACCGGAGATTACGAGACAACTCCTTAGGACCAAGTGGGATCGAGTCGCATGTGTGAGCCGTGTTGCGGTTTTTTAAGCGATAAGCTGACTGCGGATAAAGGAAGGGAGAGAAGCTTCATTCATTTGTTTACCACGTGCTTCCTGAGTGAGAAGAGGGTGAGGAAGGCATCTGCCGAGTCGACCCTAGAGAATGTTGAGGAAAGAAGACATGCCCACACTGTGACATGAGGCAGGGACATAACGAGGGGAGGGGAGATGGCTATGGCCAGGGCACATGGCTAATGATTTAGGACTTCCTCCTCAGCATTTCATGTCTCCTCAGTAATGATCCCTAAGCAAACACTCACCTTCCTTCACTCATCAGATGTTACTATTACAGGCCCTAAAGTGCTTTCTTACCACCCCGCATCCTTCTTATCAACTCTAGTTCTCATCGGGTCCACCAGCACTATGGTAACCATGACCCGTGCACGGGTGTGAGAGAAAAAGCCCCAGGCAGACAGACAGACAGACCCGAGACACAGCTCCAGAGAGAGAATTCATAAAGCCTTAGACACAGCTGCAGAATTAAAACAAAAATGTCAAGGGAACAGAGTGTTCCAGCTGACTTAACTTCCTGTTGATGTCTCTGAAGAGGAGGGGCGAGGCCTGGAGTCCTACAATTGTGGTAGAGGGAGGGCAGGGGGCCTGGCCGGGGTGCGGGTGGACACTTTCTCGGGCATGGTCACTCAGGAGTTGGGTTCCCATCTGCAAGGCCGTTAATTCTCACTTCCTGAGGCCGAAGTTAACTCTTACTTCAGAGCAGGCTTCCAGCTACCCATGGGCCCGACCTACAGAAAACAGGATGTTAGGTTTCAGATCTGATTAAGCCACGAGATGCAAATTCCTTCCCTTCCCCACCCCACCCCCACCCTGCTCCCTACCGCTGCCACCCACACCATTCCCCTTTCCGCATTCTCTCTCCCCGTCTCCCACCCCCACCCCGGATTTCCATTGGGGGGGGGGCTGTCTGCCTCCTTTGTTCTTCGCCAGCTGGGCTGTGGAGGGTCGCATTTAATGTCTAACCCTTTTTCATTTTAGATTTATCGTCATTTACATTATGAGCTCCTTACCACGTCCATGGGTGACTCATGAGAATTATCCTCAAATAAGGAAAGAGAATGGTGAGGTAACTGTGCCCTTCGGGAAGCGCACGCGTGGCGGGGAGGGTCCTGGGGTCTCCAACCCTTGGCGTGGCCCCTCTGCCCTCAGTCACTTCAGGTGAGTGGTCGTCACCTGTCTCTCTCCCTGCTCACCTCATGTCTTTCTCTTTGTTGCCGCCTACGATTCCCGTCATGTGCAGAAACAAACAAACGAAAAGACAAATCAGAAGCAACTGGGCTCAAGGTCAATGAGCGTCCAAATGCACGTCATCTGTTTTTCAGAAGCAAATACCAAGCGTAAAGCGCTCCCAGAACAAAACTCTGGGGGCGGCCGGCCCCGCGTAAGGAGGCCAGGAGAGAGTACACTTAACGGCCACTCAAAGGGCTAACGCGTGCCCTGTTGCAGCGGCACCGTAAACCTGAGAAGGACCGTCCATGCTGGCATCTGACAAAGCCTCATGTCCCCCTCCGCCCCTCCTCAGGCTCCTGGTTTGCTCACATGGTTCTTCCACCCAGAGCCCCTCCATCCCCACCTCCACCAAGCACACCACGGTCAGCTTCCTCCTCCTCTTGCTTCCGGGCCTTCCTCAGGACCTAGGCTACCTAAGCAGTAGCCAGTCTTCTGGAAGTCTGCCTCGGGATATTTTGTATTTAGTTCAAATTATGGGGGTGACTGGGTGGCTCAGTCAGTCAAGCGTCCAACTTCAGCTCAGGTCATGATCTCACGGTTCGTGAGTTGGAGCCCCGCGTTGGGCTCCCTGCTGACGGCTCAGAGCCTGGAGCCTGCTTTAGATTCCGTGTCCCCCCCTCTCTCTGCCCCTCCCCCACTCGAGCTCTGTCTCTCTCTCTCTCAAAAATAAATAAACATTACAATATTTTTAAAAACTTATGATTCAAGCGTTTGAGGGTCTACTAGTCACTGCCTTTGCAGATAAATGACACTCTTATGAAGATCGGGACCCCGTGTGGGCCTCACAGGGCCGAACGGTATTGGGCACACCAAGATGGAAAAAGTCTTAAAAAGTCTGAGGTATTGCCACAGGTCAGCAAGCAGAAAAGGGGAATGAAGAGATATGCATGTGGAAATGTAACAACATACTCCCCAACAGCACAATCATAGACAAGCCTTTCGCACTAAAAGTTGCGAGGTTAGCCAGGAGCATGAGGGCAAGTGAATTGGGTGGTAAGTGGTGACGCTCAGAGGAGAAGGTCCAGTCCTCGACTATTCCAGAAAAAGCCCATAGTTTCTACGCATGAAACTTATGCATCATTTAAATGAGGGTAACTTAAAACTAGTTTCCAGCGGCGCCTGGGCGGCTCAGTCAGTTGAGCCTCGACTTCGGCTCAGGTCATGATCTCACAGTCTGTGAGTTCAAGCCCCGCATCGGGCTCTGTGCTGACGGCTCAGAGCCTGGAGCCTGCTTCGGATGCTGTGTCTCCCTCTCCCCTGCTTGCTCTCTGTCTCTCTCTCTGTGTCAAAAATAATAAACATTAAAAAAAAAAGAAACTAGTTTCCAAAATGAAGAAACACTTGCTCGAGAGCATGAAATGTAATCGAAATTGAGATATGAAACCCCTATCTCCCCCCCATTTTTTTTTGCCATGTGCAAGCAAAAAAATGCAGAATTGAATCTGAACTTAGAATATTCAAGAAGTGCTGAACAGAGGACAAATCAGGAGAAATATGACAAAGACGCGTCTTTCCTCCAAGGTGAGACTGTGGCCAAGCAGAGAACTTCATAGAAGTAGGTGGAAATCGTAACCGGATGGCTTGGAATGGAAAGATGTCCGTGGGCTTCTGCTGGAAAGGAAGCTACACCGCCTACCTAGACCTGCCCCTGGGGACGGTCCTTTCTTCATGACAAGGTACAGCTGCTGATCCCATTGCTACTCTGTCCGTAACGACCCAGCATTGATCACGCTCAACATTCGCTGGCAACTATTTTAAGCATTTCACATGCATTAACTCATTTACTCCTGACAGCTGTATGCAGTGAATTCTGTTATCATCCCCATTTCACAGATGGCGAAACAGAGCGGCAAAATGGAGGCCCCAGGAAGTCTGGTTTCGACGCTGCCCTTTATAAATCTCTGTGCTCTGCTCTATGTTACTTCGCTTTACGGGAATGTTCAAGAGGTGGATCGCGGGATGGATTATCTACTTCTTTTGCATGGAGCCAGTGTCCATTCCTTCATCCAACAAAGTACTTACTCACCGAGTTTCAATCTGGCATCGATCAGAATTTTGACCAAGACAGAATGGAATGCGTCTTCGTTTAAGCTTAAAGTTCGGTGAGAGGCTAAAAAAAGGAAACAGGCAATTAGAAAGAATTCGAAATGGTAGACAACACGGGCAGGAGGTGCAAGCGGGGAGCATGTCTCGGGGGATAAGGGTGGGGGTGGGGGGGGAAACAGTCCAGGAGTGGGGGAGGGGCGGGGTGGTCAGGACCCTCTTCCTGAGGGAAGCCTGACTGAAAACTGAGGTTTGTGCAAAGCGAGAAACTGTGTTCCAGGCAGAGAAAAGAGCTCTTTCGGAGACCTGAAAGCAGCTGGGGACACCTCCGGTGTGGTCGTCCTGGGTGGCCTCTGTGGCCAAGAGGCCAGAGAGGAAAGCGTGGCCTCGTCAGGAAAGGGCGTGGGTTACACCTTTTGGAAAGACTACCGTCTGTAGAGTGGAAGCCGGGTGGGGGGAGATAGTGAGTCAGGACACTTAGGAGATGTACGGAGACGAGCGAGGACACCTCCTCCAGATGAAACAGTGCCGGTGACTGGTGGGGGCGGGGTGGGATGCTTCAGCGCCCGAACGAGCACCTGGTTGGTAGGGATGAAGGAACAATCAAGAATGACTCCTAGGTTTCTGTCCCGAGCAAATGGATGAACAGGGGGACCGTCACGAGAGGAAAAGAGGAAGTAACAGGTGGGGCCGTAGGTTTCTACTAGATTTTTGCAAACGTGTGCTTTGCTGGGGTTGAAAAATGAGCACATGTGTGCAGATCACTTTCCGCTTCATTCTTTGCCTGTTGTCCGTGGAAAAAAGCGAAGGCAATGAGTGGTCGGTGGGACTTGGGTCTCTTCTTTCTCATACCCTGTTCTTCTTCGTTAGTGTAGAATCATGGGGGACGTTCATTTTAAGGCCATGTGGGTAACCTCCGGCTTTGGACAAGATCCTGCCCAATCCAAGATACTGATTCACATTAGAAAACGGAGTTACCAGCAAAACTGCCTCAGCACTTTCCGTTACCAACAATATCCTGAAGGAAAGTGTGATTTGCAATTATTCTGGGAAAACGTACTTTTAATTCTGTACGTATCACCCACTTTCCTTTCCAGAAGAAATCAGTCCTTTTTCTTTTTAAGAATAAGGAAAGGGGGCACCTGGGTGGCTCAGTTGGTTCAGCATCCAACTTCAGCTCAGGTCATGATCTCAAGGTCCGTGAGTTCAAGCCCCGTGTCGGGTTTTTCGCTGACCGCTCGGAACCTGGAGCCTGCTTCAGATTCTGGGTCTCCCTCTCTCTCTGCCCCTCCCCCACTCATACTCAATCTCTCTCTGACTCTCGAAAATGAATAAATGTTTTAAAAATTATTTAAAAAAAATAAGACGAGATAGAAGATTATACCTGCTGCCCAAAACTCAGATAGGAATTAAGACACTTCAAATTCTGACCGTGATTAATCTCATTTATTCAATCTAAATTTTTGTCTTCTTTAATAGGTATTAGCTAGGTTTCCCTCTTTCTTTTTTTTTTCCTTTTTTTTTTTTGCCTCCTACTCTCCCATCTCTGTTTTTCTCTGTACGTGTGTGTTTCCCTCTCTGCCCTTCCATGCCCGTCTCTTTCTCCGCATCTCTGCCGGACATTTTTTTGAGGAACTCCTTTCCCCGTGCTGGGATAGATGCCTGATTTTGTCTTCTTCTTCTAAGTTTGGGTCTATCTGCATCACTTGGACGCTCTCAGCTACAACAAAATCTTGTGCTCCAATGGCTTAAACCACAAAGACACTTATTACTTTACGTAACAAGAAATCCAGGGAATAGCGCCTCTAAAACGGGTCAGGTCAGTGCCTGGGCAGTCATTGGGCTCCTTATTCGATGAACATCTACTGAGTGCCTGTTTGTGCCTGGTCTTGATTTAGGTACATGGAACAGCCACGAACCCAAAAAGAAACAAAAAACTCTGTCTTCCTGGAGCTTCTATTCTGCCTCTTCCCAGCTTTGCCTCCTAGTAGCAAAACGGTCGCTAAACGTCCGGGCATAACATTAGGGAGGAAAATAGTCTATATTTACGGGGCTCCCCTTCTGATGTGTTTCTTTATCGGAGAGCACAGAAATTTTCCCCTTTTATCCCATTGGCCAAAATGTCCTCACTGATTTCGCTCCAAAACAATTCCCGGCAAGAGGAGTGTTATTTCCAGAATTGGCTTCGGCTCTTCAAGATGTACCTCTTTACTGAAGCCTACGAAACACAGACAGCAGGCGCCACTCCCCGTTGACCAGGGTGGGGCCCAGGATTAGATCTTCTTGTTTCAAAGCTCCTTGGAGCATCCTAGTTTACTGCTGGAGATGAGGCTGGTTTCTCGGGCGCTCTCCTTGAGACGCGTGGCGGCTGAGAAGGTTTGAGTTTCCTTGGAGAACTGCGTACTTTTCCCTCCTGAACATGGGGTCTGCCTCAGAAGAAGAAGGCCGAAACCTGTTGGGGCCTCCAGACTACCCGCTTTGGGTTTTTGTCAACACTGTTCCCTGGCCTTGGTGATGGGCCCGGTGTCCTAGCCGGGCTGGCCCCCGGCCCCGCCCCAGGACATCCCCGGTTGGCCCTTCTCTCAGCTTCGGACACCCAGCCCCTTCCTAGGCGCACCTGAGCGGAGCGCCGTCTCTATCAGTACGTACAGCCCTCCCTCAGTCCAGTTTGGCTCTTCGATTTCTTCTTTTTTTGAATCCCCCCAAATCATGAAGACGCATGTGGTTACGGCAACCGCACGAAGATATGTGTACAAAGAAAAGACGTGAATAATCTGCCCCTTCCTGTCTCCGTCCTCTGTCATGCCGGAGGACCGGTGTTCTCTGCCTGGTGTCTCTCTCCAACAGGGGGGACAGCAGACCCCTGGTCCCCCCGTGGGTGTCTGGGGTGGGGGTGGAGTGGGGAGGAACAGACGACGGAGGGACTGGATAGGGAGTCAGTTGAAATCAAAGAAAGGGACAGTTCAATTCTTCCCCCGCCACCCTTTTTCTTCATTTCTTTCGTATGAAATAATTTTAAACATAGAGAAAAGCTGTACAATTAATACGAAGATACCCAGTTTTGCCAATGATCCTAATAATTTCTCTTTTTTTTTTCCAGCTTTACTGAGGTCTAACTGACTGATAACACTGTAAGATACTTAAAGTGGAGGCACCTGAGTGGCTCAGTTGGTTAAGTATCTGACTTCGGCTCAGGTCATGATCTCACAGTTTATGAGTTCGAGTCCCGCATCAGGGTCTGTGCCGACAGCTCAGAGCCTGGAGCCTGCTTCAGATTCTGTGTCTCCCTCTCTCTCTGCCCCTCCCCTGCTCATGCTCTCTCTCTCTCTCTCAAAAATGAATAAACATTAAAATATATATATTAAAAAAAAAAAAGATACCTAAAGTGTACGCGGCCGTGATTTGATACCAGTGTATACAATAACCCTTTAATAGACTTTATAGTCAAAGGAGCCAGCCCAGAACCAGTGGTCACGTGACTTCCACCTCCTCCTTCAGTCTAGTCAAACCCCGTGCTTTGTTTGACTGCACTTGGAGATTACGGACCCGTCATTTTCAGAAATGTCTTCCTATGTCGCTTCTGTGACGTTTCCTCATGATTAGATTTGCTTGAGGCACTTTTGGCAGGGATATCACAGAAGGCATGTCCGTATTGTATCCCGTCAGGTGGCACGGGACGTCAATTTGTCCCACGTCTGGTCATGCTTACTTTGATTACTTGATTAATATGGTGTCCGTTAGGTTTGTTCCCTGTAAAGGTACTTTTTCCCCTTTGTAATTAATGAGTACCTTGTAGGGGAGGTCTTTTTAAATCATGTAAAACCCGGGGCGCCTGAGTGGCTCAGTCGGTTAAGCGGCCAGCTTCAGCTCAGGTCATGATCTCACGGTCTGTGAGTTCGAGCCCCGCGTCGGGCTCTGTGCTGACAGCTCAGAGCCTGGAGCCTGCTTCGGATTCTGTATCTCCCTCTCTCTCTGCCCTTCCCTTGCTGATGCTCTGTCTCTATGTCTCTTAAAAATAAGATAAAAACGTTAAAAAAATCTTTTAAAAAAAATAAATCATGTAAAACCCCATTCCTCATCTTATTTTTACCCACTAGATTTAATACCCAATAAAGTTCCTCGCCTGAAACTGTAACTATGATGCATATCACATAGTTTTCTTTTAAACTTTGTTTTACATTGGTTCATTGGTATTCTGCGGTAAGAACTTTCTCTTCTCCCACTTACTTATTCCCTTGTTTGTTTGTATCGGTTTGGACCCATGAACTTCTTTTATTTTTTTTAAAGTTGATGTGCTTGGAGAAAGAGAAAGAGAGAGTGGGGGGAGGGGGAGAGAGAGAATCCCAAGCAGGCACTATGCTTAGCACAGAGCCCGACACAGGGCTCAAACTCATGACCAGGAGATCGTGACCTGAACTGAATCCGACGCTTACCCGCTGAGCCACCCAAGTGCCCTGGAACTTGTGAACTTCTGTTTTATTTCATAGGTTAGATACTTCCTTGCTATCATCATTTCTTTGGATCTTATATTATCCCAAATTATCCCGATATGACCAGCCGGAACTCCTGCACGCAGGCTTCTGTGTCCTTTTAACGTCTCTCTGTCATTCATTGAGAACTTCCGTATTTTCTGTCGAAACAAGAAGTTCCAGGCTCATCTTGTTCTTTGTCTGCCCCAGCCCTGCCATCAGCCCTGTTCTCCAAGGAGCCCCTGTTCCTTGAGTGGAGAACGGTATTTAGAAACCAAGACGTGAGCTCCGTGCACCAATCGCTCCTGGGGTGTCACTGTTTCTAGGCGCTCTCAGTGGCTCCAACTAAGAGATCTATGCATGTGTGTATTACTCTCTGTGACTATCTGCAGATTGAAACCATGAGTTCACAACCATGCCTCCCATTCCAACCCAGCACCGGAGTTCATTCTAGTCCAGTCTAGTTTGTTCGAGTCCCCCCACCCCACCCCTTGCATATTTGTACCTCCCTTCACTGTCAGTGAGAAACTTGGCTCCCACCGGCTGGGATACATCAACTTATTTGCTCCATTTCCCTGTGTGAGCCAATCTCCTGACTCCCGAAGGGCCAATCGAAAGCCTTCTTCATGAGGTCTGCAATCCCTGCTGACCGCTCTCCACGCACTTCAACACCTTCCCTGTGGCTCCACTGCTACCCTGCTGCCTTCCTCCTCAACCTAACTTTCACGCATGAACTACAACTACCATCTTCCTCTGGGAAGCCCTCCATTTTGACTCCATAAACACATAAAACCCTAAGTCTTTATGCTTTCATTTCAATGTTTTCAACTCTGTGCCTCAAATGATAGTCGCTTAGGGCAGAATGAGTTGTTTTGTTTTTGCCGCATTCCCTGAATTTAGGGCTGAAGTAGATATATATTTTTAAAGTTAATTATTTGCAGTCATGAGAGAATATTTGTTCTTTTTTTCTTGCTCTTAATTTTTTAAAGTTTTATTTATTTAAGTAATCGCTACACCCAATGTGGGGCTTGAACTCATGACCCTGAGTTCAAGAGTCATATGCTCTTCCAACCGACCCAGCCAGGTGCCCTTTCTTGCTTTTCATTTTAAAAATGGACCATCGGGGCACCTGGGTGGCTCAGTCGGTTGGGCGGCCGACTTCAGCTCAGGTTGTGATCTTGTGGTCTGTGAGTTCGAGCCCTGCGTCAGGCTCTGTGCTGACAGCTCAGAGCCTGGAGCCTGCTTCCGATTCTGTGTCTCTCTCTCTCTCTCTGCCCTTCCCCTGTTCACGCTGTGCCTCTATGTCTCTCAAAAATAAACATTAAAAAAAAATGGACCATCAGCAGCATGATGTGGCCACGTACTAAGAGCTGCCTGATGGAGCTCTTGACAATTTTGCTCAAAAACTAATGAAGTTACTGCCTAACTTCTCACGGCCTTCAGTGATCTTTTCTCCCGGTGGGTCTTTTCTCCCGTTGGAGATCTATCTATGGAAAAGGCTTTGTCTTTGATTTAAAGCCAAAGAGTCTACTAATTTGCTTCATGTATTCGTTTATCCACTCATTCACCAGATATCTGTTGAGGGCCTGCCATGTGCGGACGGCTGCTTTGGTGCTACGGGCTCCACTCCCCACAGACCCCTGCCCTCGCTGTGTCTCCAGCTGTGTCTCCAGGGGCCCCTGTTCTTCATTCTGCACCGGCCTTAATTTACCGCTCGGCTGGTTCAGCAAGGTTGTGTGAGGGGGGCGTGGGAGAAAGTAAAGGAAGTGGGTCCTGCTGAGACAGCCAGCCCCCCAGAGAGGAAAGGGAACCACCCCCTCAGAGCCACTTTCCCTTCCCCTTAGGCTGTCAGCTCCTCCCAGCCCATGGGGCAGCAAGTCACAATCCCAGGTGACCCAGCAAAAACAGAGGGTTTACCAGCGGGGCTATCTCCACTCTGGCTTCTGGGGATCTTCCGGAGGGGCAAGAGGGGAACGGAAGGGGGGCATGCCCTCCGTACCTACTCAAGGCTGCTGAAACAGCTCGGGGCTGTCCCTCCCCTCCACCCCCCTCTCCCCATTTTCCATTCCTGCCTCCAGCGAAGGTCTCTGCCTAGGGCCCAAAGCTGGAGCTGCTTTCCACCCTGCAGGTCTTGCGACCCCAGAGTATGGCCTAGACTGAGCTTGTCTACACTGCGGGTCATGGGTTCTCGCTGGGCAGGGGAAGGCCTGGGCAGGGCGTGGGGTGCAGCTGCAAGTTACCTTGGGCGACCGAGATGCTATCTGGGCCTAACGGTTTCCTCTGTGTAGGCACTTCCGTCCTTCTGTTTTGAAGCCAGAAACCTGTGCCGGGGCACTCCCTTCGGCTCCCTTTCTGAGTCAAAAGGAGGACTGACAAGATGGAGGTGGAGAGAAAAAGGTGCTGTGAGTCAGGGTCCAAAGACCTGGTAAAAAACCATCATGGGCACAAGCATGCATCGTAAGGTGCCAGGAAATTTCCTTTCCTGCTGCCGACGCTGCCCTAGAGTCCTCACCTCGGTAGCTATGTGGCTGAAATGGGGAGGGGAACTCTCCCCATGAATTCCTGGAGACAGGGGACCATTTCATGGGGCCCCGGAACGCCCTGCTCTAGATAAAAGAAACCTCTGCTCCCTACTGATTTGAGCTTGTACACAAAGTGAAGCGTTATAAAAATAGCGACTCTTCTCAGAGGGACTCCTGAACTGTACAGATTGAGGAAACCGGGGATCAGAGAGGTTAAGTGACTTGTCAGAGGAAACCCAGCAAGAGAGCAGCAGAGCTAGAATCCAACCCTCAATCTGTTTCTGAAACCAAGGTCCTGCCCCCGTTGTTCCGTTCGGTTTGATGAACTAGAAAATGCTTTGGCATCAGGGCTGTTAGTGTTTTGAGAAAGTCAGGCTTTAGAAGGTTCTATGATAGGAAGAAAGTCATGTTTCTAAGGCTGGTACCCAAGGCAGCAATGGAAGGGCCTGAGAGACCCTGGCCCGGGGGGGGGGGGGGGGGGGGGGGGGGGGGGGGGGAGGGGGGAGGGGAGGTCGGAATGAAGAGCAAGGTAAGGGCAGCCCTCCCTAGTGTGGGCAAACTCTCACCTTGTTTCCTTTATGGGATTCTCCATAGATTTGCCTTCACAGGGCCCGCTGTCGCCCTCTGAAGAGGGCCCTCCCTGCCCGCGGTGCCCCGGGTAAGGCCTTGGGCATGGGGGCAGGGCAGGAGGCATCCCTCCCTGCCACCCAATCCCCTTCCACTCACAATCCTTGCACGCGTGTCCCCTCTTCTCTCTGTCCTGGGAGCACGGATCCAGAGGGGCACCTGGGGCTGGTGGCCAGGATGCAAGCGGGTAGCAGGGCAGAACCTACGGCCGCCTCCAGGTCCCACCTCCCTCCCTTGCAGCCTCCTCTTCTTCCAGCCTCTTGGCTGCCCAGCGGGCCGGGACAGCGCCGGGGTGGGGGGGAGGGCTGCGAGGCCGGGGCTTCTGGGAATCGGATGTTTAGGACCTTGCCCTTTACTCGATTTAACAGGAAGGCGAAAAGGCCCTTTAGCAAGCACTCGTGGGAGTTGAAATTCCCACAGACTCCAACGCATCAGTCAAATCAGGGGAAAAGAAAAAGATTCAGTGCTACAGGGAACCTGAAAATCTTTGCTTGGATTTCTTGTCCTCGCTCCCCACCCCCACCCCCACCCCCACCCCGCCCTCGACCCAGATGAGAGATGGATAGATCGATAGCGGTTTCCTGAAACTGTGACGGTGCACGTGGAAAGGAAAAGCGAGGAAAAGAGGAAAGGTGGTCCTGTCGGTTCCACACTGAGCGTTGGAATAGCTCCCGTCCGGGGCCATGAGAGAACGCAGACGCCTCCCCAGCCCTCTCGCTCCCACGCAAGAACGCCAGGAAACCCAGGTTTGACACAAATGCAATAATTAAAAAAAAAAAAAAAAGAATAAGAAAGCAATAAGGATGCACGTAAAAGAAAAAGAGGGGAGAGAAAAGGAATAAAAGAACAACTTTAACTTTTAGGGCCAGAAAAAGGCATATGAACGGAGGGCGAGGTCGACCAGGGCTGGGACCGGGGGTCCGGCAGAAACTTCGCGAGGAAGAGGGGCCAGGCGGGTGTCCCATCCCCATGTTTGGGCAGATTAATGGAGTCGCGGCTCCCTCGCCCGAGTCCTGCCCTGGGAGGGGACAGTATCTGTTTAGATTTGCGTCTAAATTTAAACCCTGATCGCCGGCCTCCCTCCCCCGCTCCCCACCCCTTCCCCCTCCCCCGGCCTCTCCCCCGGCCTCCCCCTCCCTCGTGCTCTCGCGCAGGGCCCGGCCGCCCGCAGTCCCGAGCGAGGCAGCCGGCGCGCCGCCGCCCCCTTGCCCTGCGCGCCGCAGCTCCGGCCCGGCGGGCGCGGGGAGCCGAGCGGACAGCGAGCGCCGCCGCCGCGGAGCCGGCACCTGGAGGCCATGGAGGTAAAGCCCCGGGGCGGGGCAGGGGCGCGGGGCTGCGGCCGCCCCTGGGGCAGGGGCGCGGGGCAGGGGGTGCGGGCAGGGGCGCGGGGCTGCAGCCGCCCCCGGGGCAGGGGGCAGGGGCAGGGGCGCCGGGCTGCGGCGGCCCCCCGGGGCATGGGCGCGGGGCAGGGGGTGCGGGGCAGCGGCGGGGGCTGCGGCCGCCCCCGAGGCAGGGGCGCGGGGCAGGGAGCGCGAGGCTATGGCCGCCCCTGGGGCAGGGGGCGCGGGCAGGGGCGCGGGGTTGCGGCCGCCCCCCGGGGCAGGGGCGCGGGGCAGGAGCGCGGGTTAGGGGTGCGGGGTTGCGGTCTCCCCCCGGGGCAGGGGCGCGGGGCAGGGGCGTGGGGCTGAGGCCGCCCTCGGGGCAGGGCGGACGTGCGGCGGAGCCCCCCGGGCTCCCCGGGAGACCCCGCCGGGCGGGCCGGGGCGGCGGGAGGACCGGAGAGGGAGCGCGCGGGGACCCCTCCGGGGGCTCCAGGGTTGGGGGGTAAGGACCGCTGGGCGTCAGAGTTTCAAAGGGAGGTGCGGCCGGCTTCGTCAGTGGGCAGGCGCGTGGGGGGAGCACTCGCGGGGAGGCAGAAAGCCCCTGAATCTGCAGAGACGGTGGGTACTGAAAGAGAAACCCAGCAGGCGACGTGCAGCACGTCTGTGCCAGGCCGTGGGCTTCCCTTTTCCAACTGCGGACTGGCCTTTTAGAGGGTCCTCTTGCTTCTCAAGTCCCTGTGTCTGTCGCAGCTGCTTTGAGAACTTTCTGAAAGGCTCCCCTCGTGAGCAGTGAGATGGCACCGTTTCTGAGACACCCGAGAGTCCCCTGCCTTCCGGGGTGCGCTGGCCGCGTGTGCGGGGTGCGCCCGGGGGAGGCCCGCGGCGGCTCCCCGCTCCGCGCGGGTCTGTCCTGGCACAGTCCCAACCTCCGCGGGGTCCCGGCGCCGCTCTGCAGAGGAATGCCCGCTGGCTTCCCGGGTCCCTCCCTTCAACGCGTTTTGAGGCTTCCAAAGATTTCCCCTTGAAACGGAGACCTGACATTTAGCCCTCGGCCAGTCTTAACGGGGCAGGGCTCTTGAAAAAAGATGAAAGGAGAAGGCGCAAATGTTCTGTAGCTTCTAAGGTGACTCCCGCCCACGTTCAGCGTTCGCGTACGTGCTGCCGGAGGGAGCACTCCCACCGTATTCATAAGGAAGACTGCTCCTCCCGAGGCTGTCAGCGGCAATCAGGACTCCCCGTTCTCCTCTCTTCCCAGCTCCAGGCTCTGCGCAGGAGCCCTGGCCGGCTGTCCTGAGCTAGACTCTGCGCCGGGCCCGTCTCTGTGACTTCTCTGCAGGGCTCTGGGTCTGTCCGGAGCTGGCGTCCCGCCTTCAGGCATCCGGCTCGACCGGTTGCGATCGAGGAACGGGGATCGTCTTCAGGGAGCCTGTAGAGTGTGGGATGGACCCTCCGAAGACATATTTGCAAGTCAGGGAAACTCATGCAGATCAGGGCCGGGCAAGGGCAGGCCGGAACACTCGGCAAAGCACAGCAGGTGGTGTCCAGGGGCCAGCTCCGGAATTCTCTCCGGGCCCATACAGCCTCAGGGCAGAGGAGGGAGCTGGCCTCGGGGGTGCCCGGCTGGTCAGGCAGGGCGACTGAAGGCTCCTAAAGAAGTTGCTAGAGGGCCGCCTGGCTGGCTCAGTCCCTTAAGCGACCGACTTCAGCTCAGGGCATGATCTCGGGGGTTGGAGCCCTGTGTCGGGCTCCGTGCTGACCGAGCCTGGAGCCTGCTTCTGATTCTGTGTCTCCCTCTCTCTCTCTCTGCCCCTCCCCGCTCATGCTGTTTCTCTCCGTCTCAAAAAGAAATGAACATAATGATAATAAAAAAAAATGTTGCCTGAGAAGTGGGTTCCCTCCTCTGGGAGAGAACAGGGGGCCTCAGGCCCTGGGCTAGAGGTTCAGTATGATTTAGGGCCTGTCTCGTCTCTTGCAGAAACGGATTGGGGATAAGAGCAGAGGAGGCTTTAGGCTTAAAAGCATGTGGCCGCTTGAGGGCCAAATGCGTGTGTGAACTTTGTTCTAGAAGACATAGAGGGACTCCTTCCACAGAGGCACTGGCTGAGGAAGGCGTGGTGGGTGGTGGAGGCCCTGAAATTGTCACCTGAGCAACTTCCGGTGTGGCGGGGGGAGGGGGGGCGGGGAGGGGGGAAGGGAGACACTCTCTTCCCCCTCCCCTGCTCCCTGATCCCCAGAGATGATGGGTGCTTACTGATGGGGGACACTCACCCGGATGAGGGGGTGGGAGGGAATTGCTCAGCCTGCCAGGAAGTCTGTCAGTTTGCCCTGAGCCTGCCGCTGATTGGCCATGACTGCTTTTGAAGTTTGTCTTTGTCAAAACGACTGAAAAAAGAACTTGGACCCGCCAGCCCTGGAAAAGGAAGTAAAGAGGAAACTGAGGGGCTGGGGAAGGGACGGTTCCGAACCAGGAAGTAAACTTTTCATGGTGGGTCGTGATACGCAGGAGTGGGGCTTGGGAACTCCTGCCAGATCTCAGCGTAAAACCGGCTTTGGAGAGAGGAGACCCACTTTGGGGACTGAAGGCACCACTAGACTCGGGGAGAAACCGAGTTCTAGTACTTCTCAGTATTGGGAATTCAAGTTAGACCAACGAGGCCAACATTCGTTTTCTAGAACCCGCTTACCTATTAGAAGTCTTCGGTGAATCTTTTCTCTTTTTAAGTCCCTGTTACCGTTACTGACAAGATCAGTCATTACTTCAGCCCTCATTAAGCCCTCCGGAATAAACAAGGTTAAAGATGTCTTTTGAAAGCTCACAGTCCAGTGGGGGAAATGAGACTTGCTAGACCCCGTGGTCATAGGAGTGACGGCTGCAGATCGTTAAGCGCTACCGTCTTGCGATATTTCGAGGTGAGACTTGACAGAAGCCCTGGAAGAAGGGTGGGTGGTGAGGAGGAGAAGGCATAAGGAACGGATGCAGGGAGAACATGCCAGCTTTGTTCAGGAAAGTAGGCCAGTTGGCTGGAGAGGAAGGTAGGGAAGCAGTGAGAGAAAAAAATGAAAGTAATAAGATAAAAACCACAGGGCCTCCGCGTAGAGTGGATGCTGGCCAAGTGGGTGAGTGGGAGCTGGAATCCAAGCCGTCTGGAGGAAAGGGTTACTTTTTCTTCATACAAAGTCTCCTTGTCTCACTGTGCCCCCAAAGGGGTGCCTTTTTCTCAATCGGACAGAGGCCAGCTCAAAGGCCAGATAGTGGATGGCCCCGGGTTCCTGCTCCATGGACGTAGGAAATGGCAGGGCGTTTAGCAAGATGGCGGCCAGGAGGTAGCAGACATGAGAGGGCAGAAATGCCAGCTCATACAGCGAGCAGGGGAACTAGGCTGAGAAGCTTCTCCGAGGGTCCACGCACCTTCTGACTTCGAGAGAGAGAAAGGACCTTCGAGAGAGGGAAAGGACGGAAAAGGTGGGAGAGTAGAGACCACGTGGTGAAGGAGAAATCAGAACTGACATCCGCGTGTGAGCCCACCGAGGCGCCCAGAGGAGTGGAGTTCTCCGAGATACCCAGGCAGCTTTCACGAGCCTATAAACCTTTTGGAAACAGGGGCTCTTATTGGTCTTTCGGTCTCCAGAGGTTCGCACAGTGCCTAGAATTATAATCTCATTTCTCCAGAAAAGTTTGCTTGGTAAATGAATCAACAGAACCAGGGAACCCCCTGACCTCTCTGTCCACAGCTCCAGTGTCTCTGCCTTGGGAAGCCTTCCCACTTCCCCCCCCCAGAGTCTACGGCTCTCTCAGAACACTTCGTTCAAGCTGGATTCGAGTCCTAGGCCGACTTGGAACTGTCTGCCCACCCTGCTCTCTCCCTGGAAGGCCCAACAGACGATAAATCCTTTTTGAACGAGTAAATAAATGATCAATGATGGGAGAAAGATCGGATTTTTTTTTTTAAGCAAGGTTCAGGTATATTGAGATGCCCAGCACCCCACGAGACAGACAGGCCTCTTGAGAGGCAAATACGATTCTTTTTTAGGAGAGATAACAGGTGACGTCACTGTGGATAGGAGCCCAGAAGAGAGAAGTATATAGTAAAGAAAGAACTGGAGACTTAGGACTAAATTAATTTAATATTCTTGGTTGTTTAAAGATAAATTGTAGGCCCTACCAGGTAGCCTGAGAGTGCTCGCAAAAAGTGTAATTTTTACAGACGAAATCCTTCGTGTGTTCAACTAATAGTAGACACATGAAAATTAGCCTTATCTCCCACAACCGTGTGTCTATTTTGTTGAACACAAGAAGGATTTAGTCTGGGACAATTAAACTTTATTGCCACCGAGCAAATGATGGGTCTCTAATTTAGGTGGAGACAATTAATGAGCCCTTTTCTCTGAGGCAACTCCAAGCCCTTCCCAGATATTATTTGTTATTCATCCATTTATTCAGTATTTACGGAGCATTCATTCCATACCGAAGCTCGTGTTTGAAATGTTACTTGTGGGCTGTCATCTCTTTTATCCTGGAAGACCGTGAGTAGCACTGATGACGAGACAAAGAGGGAGGTACAGAGTGTGTGTGTGCGTGTGCGTGTGCATGTATATTTAATGTATTCCATTTGTAACCTGCCTTTTTCACTGTTTTTTTTGTTTGTTTGTTTTTATTTCATTAAATTTGTTTTACCACCATGTCACCAATGGCCTTTGCTAGGTTTGGACCCACCCTCTCTCAATGAGCTGAATGTTGGCTGCCAGCTGGAGCTTATGGGTCCTACTCAGGGATTGCATGGCCTCCGGGAGCTGGGGGTTAGCTCGGGGGACTTGTGGGCATGCCCACGTACCCCCACATTCCTGTCTGGCTCCCAGGTGCTCTGTGGGACCCACAAAGTTCCACTGGCTTCCACTTAGCTGACACCTTTCATTCACGGGCCTGCAGCGACAGCAGGGACTTGGGGTAGTCGGACTGGAAGGGCCCAGGCCCCATCACTGGAGGGGTGAGTGCGCATTCCTGGGATGGAGTCGGGTTTCAGAGCCTGATCCCCAGCATGCCTCCTCGTGGCAAGGGGAGCCAGAGCGGGGTTCCGTGGGAAATCTGAACGCTGGCGGCTCGGCGGCCCAGTAATCTTATCAGGGCCACAGGGGAAAGCATTCTGGTTCCAGGGAAGTCTGAAGCCCTGTCCAGCCCTGCCTTCCTCTAGTAATAGTTTTAGGTTTGCAGCCAGCCTGACCACCCCTGCTCCACTCACTAGAGTTGAAACATCTCAAGGCTGTGAGCGGAATGAAACCACCTCTCGGTGCCCCCCACCCCACATCGTAAGGGAGGAAGCCGAGACGCCGGGGTGGCTGTTGGACCTTCGGAAAGCCAACAGCTTGCAGTGTTTCTCTCATCTGGGGAGGAGTGCAGCCTAAGCCTTAAGAAGTACGATCATCAGTTTCATCACAAAAGTAATATCCACCTCATGTTCGGCCTTCCGGTGCTATACAGACATTTTAATCCCTGTGTGCAAAAAAGGATAATGATACTTCGGACACAGTGCTAGGGCTTGGTGGCCGCCATCAACCTTACTGTCTAAGGCTCTCCAGGAGCTCACCTCCTGAATGCATCTACTTGAGTCAGACCGGCGAGGACACGGCCCTTGTACCCAGTCATTTGGGCAGTGAGCGCCCCATCTTCTTCCTTTGGGGGCTTCCCGAATACCTGTCTTCTGGGGATTGTGGACAATGACGGCTGAGCCCCTGAGGCTTCCCTGTAAGGGCTCATTTGGATGGGTCACATCGTTTTCTGAGAGAAGGGGCTCCAACTACTGCAGTCACAGCTCCAGTGGCTCCCCAGGAAGGCGACGTGGTTACATGCAGGACATGTAGGAGACCTTTCTGAGATGCCATCAGAGCCCGTCCTTAACGGATAGTGTTGGGGCCCCCAGGCTGGAAACACTGAGAAATTCCAAACACTGGGGCCCGACATTCTCTCCAGCCAAAAAACTAAGCATCTGTCTTGTCAGATGTCCCCAGCCCTTTGTTTGGAACCTGCTTGCGGGTATCAGGGCCACCCTCCTAGCCTCGGGGTAGCAATCACAGCTGTTTCCCAGACTGGATCTTCTATCATCATCACTAACAATTCACAGGACGCCACACCCTAGCTCTTTAATTAGGCCCAACAGACTTGCGTTTGAGGCCAGGCTCCGGGGAGCACAAAGATAAACGCCTCGCCCCCGCCCCCAGCCTTGAAGAACTCGGGCGTGGGGGCGGGGCAAGCACCCCACAGGCGAGTGCAGAACAGAGGTTCAAGCTCACAGGCACCGAGGAGAGGCAGTGCATCCTGCCTGAATTCAGGGGGACTTCCTGTGACAGACACTTTCTAAGTTGAGTCTTGAGACCTGAGTAGGAGTTTGGGTGCAGAAAACTGGGACAAGTGTTCCCGTGACAGGAAATGACAAGAGCAAAGTGTTTGGCGCTAGAAACAGCATGGCGTGCCCAGGGAACCGCCTGCCGTTCATTCCTGGAGGATAAAGCGAGATAAAGGTATTTGCAGTTGGGGGACAGGATGGGGTGACGGAGCAATGTAAGTTACAGTTCCCGCCTTAAAGGAGCTCTCTTCTATTTGGGGAAACAAGATATACACACGTGACCTGACAGAAGAAAAGTTCAAGATCGTATCTTGATAAGGTCTCAGGTGTGGAGGAGTTCAAAGGCGGCCTGTCTAATGGGAGCCCGAGAAAACCTGCTTCCTCTGCTGGGGATCCCCCCCCCGCCAAAGGTGCAGCTCCTGGCAGCCCTGGGGGTGCGCCGCCATGGGGATTTCAACCCACTGCACCTACACACTCGTGCTGAGCAACTCCGTGCGAAACGGGCTGCGGCCCCCGGGGGCTCAGGCGGTTAAGCCCCGGCCTTCGGCTCGGGTCATGATTTCACAGTTCGTGAGTTTGAGCCCCACGTCGGGCTCTGTGCCTGGAGCCTGCTTCCGATTCTGTGTCTCCCTCTCTCTCTGCCCCTCCCCTGCTCACGCCCTGTCTCTCTCTGTCCCTCGAAAATGAATACACGATTAAAAGAAAGAAAGAGGCTTCTGGGAATAACCAGGCTCACCAAAAACGCTCCTTGTCCGTTCACCCCTCCACCTGCAACCCCTCTCTTTCTCCCCACTGCGGTCGTTGTGGCCGCACACCCTGCGCGTGTTCTAAAAAGCCAGCCTTTCTCTTTTGGCCCAGGACAGCGTGGGGACAGGCGAGGTGGGCGCAGAGGCAGCAGCCAGACACGTGCGTCGCCCCGGCTGGGCCCAGCGACACAGCGCGGCAGAAACAGGAAGCTGAGCCTGTGGCTGCTATTACGCAAGCCCAGCACCCACAGGAGAGGTCACCAAGAACTTAAGTGTCACAATATGCCACAGAGGGCTTCGGGCGCCCTCGGGGCCTCCCCTGCAGACCCTCGCCCAGCACAGGAGCTAAAGGCACGGCTCTGCCCCCTGAAGGGGCCACCCACCCCCACCTCGCCCCCCCCGCCCCCCCCCCCCCCGCCCCCCCCCCCCCCCCCCCCCCCCCCCCCCCCCCCCGCCAGCAAAACGCATTCCCAGGCTTCAGGGCTCTGGCCCATCTTGCTCTTGAGGTGTGTTTTGGTGGAGCATGGGAAATTATTTCGGAGCAGCCAGGTCGATGTCAGTGCAGGAGTGCCTGCGAAATACAGAGGTTTTGCGGAAGTTGATCTTTTTTAGTCCTCCTGAAGTCCCATTATGCCTTAAAGGTCCGGCAGAGCTTTGCTCTGAGTCCTCGCTAATGTGGGAGAGATTTCTGAAAGTTCCAGCTGTATCGCTGGGTGAAGCTAGCGTAAGCGTCTATGGCAAAAAAAAAAAAAAAAAAGAGGCGCCTGGGTGGCTCAGTCGGTTGAGCGTCCGGCTTCAGCTCAGGTCATGATCTCACCGTTCATGTGTTCGAGCCCCGCGTCAGCTTGGAGCCTGCTTCAGATTCTGTGTCTCCCTCTCTCTCTGTTCCTCCCCCACTCGCGTTCTGTCTCTCTCTCAAAAATAAATAAAGATTACCAAAAAAAAAGTTTTTAAAAAAAAGGAAGTTTAAATAAAAATTCAATTTTAGGGCTTAGAGTTTTGCGAGCAAGAAGGAATGTTAGCAATGTCTCATATTCGTTCACTTTATTTTTTTTTAAGTTTATTTACTTATTTTGAGAGAGACAGTGTGAGTCGGGGAGGGGTGGGAGGAGAGAGAGAGAGAGAGAGAGAGAATCCCAAGCAGGCTTCGGAGCTGCCAGTGCAGAGCCCAACGCGGGGCTTGAACCCACAAAACCATGAGATCGTGACCTGATCTTGTCAGACGCTTAACCGACTGAGCCACCCAGGTACCCCTATTTCGTTCCTTTTAAAGATGAGGAAACTAAACAGAAATGCTAGAGCGATGGTTGGTCACGCTTCAAATCGGTTAGTGGCAAAGTCAGACCTCCGAGCGCTCAGCCCAGGAACTTCCCTTGTAGAAATCAGCTCGTCGTTCCTTTCGTGCCTCCCCATTTCTGCGCATGGTCTACTCGCCTGCAGTGGCGCGCAGGTTCCTAGGTCATACCCAGCAAGCACCATTAACTCTGGGAGTGACAGGGGCAGGGAGAGGAACAGCTTTTATTGTCGCCGTTCTAACCCCCCAGGGGCAGGGCTAGTCCTCGTTCTTCTAGCCTCTCTCGAGGGGTCTTCTGGGAGAGCCCCTGACCCCTGTTTCCCAGTCGTGCCTGAATCCCCTCCTGGGGGGCCTGAAGTCAAGTACGGGGGAGGAGAGGAACCAGGTGGGCTCCCAGCCCCTGTGTTTTCAGGGACAACGAATGGGAGGCTCCGAGAGCTGCTGACGCCCAGGCCACAGCAAAGCGCCCGGGCGCCGCCCGCGTGGAGGGGCTGGAGCCCATGGAGACGGCAGACAGAAGAGTTTGCTGGGACCGCCACCACTGGGCTGCAAACAAGGTGGCTTAAACCAACAGAAATGTATCCCCTGGGTTCTGGAGGCCGGATAGCTGCAATCAATGTTCCAGGTCCGCATTCCCTAAGGAGGCTCTAGGGGAGTCTGTCCCCCGCCTCTTCCAGCTCCCGGCGGACAGACGGACGGACGGATGGACGCTGGCGTCCTTGGCTCGCGGCCACTGCCATCTTTGCTTCGTGTTCACTTTACCTCCTCCTCTGTGTGTCTCCTGTAAGGACGTGTGTCGCTGGATTTCGGACCCGCACTGATAATCCAGGGTAGTTTCCGCATCTCAGCATCAATACCCTTTTACTAAATCAGGTAACATTCTCAGGTCCCAGAGACTAGGGAGTGATCGTATCTTCTTGGAGGGACACCGCGTGGCTCACTACAGCAGGCGACTTGCGTCCATTATAGGGGCGGGGCCTTGGGGATTGGCAGGGTGAATCCTCGGTTAGTGCAAGCCATATCGCGACGCTGCCACCTCTGTCGCTGCCCTCGAAGGAATTACCAACGAATATTCGTTGATATCTGCTGTGCGTGACCAATTCCCTGCCTCTTGGGTAGCAGGAGCCACGTTGGGCTGGGTCACAGCCACGTTTCTCACTGGCCAGAGCCACAGTTGGGAGAGGAGGTCCACAGGGTGCCATGGAAATATACGGATGATCTCTCCCTGGCCCGGTCCCTTCCCAGTGAGAGAAGTGCGGTGTCAGCCGGCTGGGAAGAGCCGCTTCAGGTTATCCCAGGATCAGCTCCACTTTCAGAAAGGATTGTGCCTAGCAAGATTATATAAGTGCATTTTATATGATGTCATTTGATATTCTGTTATCAAATGCCTTGTTCATCATTCATCCCTTTATTCACTGATTTGAGGACACGTCTCGAGTAGCTAGCTTGGTAATGGAAATTAACAAGACGCAACACCCGCTCTCAAGATCCATACATGGTCTGGAAGTGGAGAGGGGGCAGAGAAGGAAGAAATGAGACAAAACAATTTGATTGGCTCTGGAAAGGCAGTGCGTAAGCAGTTTGGCGGTACACGTGATGACAGGGAGTGGTCAGGACGGGCTCGTGTGTGGCAGTTTCACAGTCTTAAGCGGCTGACGACAAAGGTTTCTTCCTCTCATGCTACGTGTCTGTTAAGAGTTGGACTGGGGGCTCGGCTCCGTGTCATTGTCCTCCCTCTGGGACCCAGGCTGACCGAGCGGCCTCCGTATGGAGCATTGTCAGTCGTCATGGCAGAGGGAAGGAAAGTTCTGGAGGACTCGCGCCGGCCGTGGCTCTGGCCATACAGCCACACTCAACCGCAGGAGTGAGGAAGCGTGATGGTGCCGTGTGCCCCGAATGAGGAGAGCTGGGAATGTTTCGCGAACCCCATCGGCGTGCTGTGGAGTCCTCCAGGACTTCCCGAGGAGACGAGATGACCCACGAACTGGGTCCGGAAGTAAGCCCGTGTCTTGCAGGCTGACAAAGGTGTGAAGGCTGGGGAAGAAGACTTATCTGTGCCACTCACGCTCATTCACTGGAGACTCACACAACTCGTGGCTGGAGACGTTCTTCCAGATTAAAACGAAACCTGCTTCGCGAATACAATGTTTTCAGTGATTTTAACTCTTCGTGCTTGGGAGCGTGATTAGGAGGGGCAGGTAGGTTTGAAGGGAAAGTCCTGGGGTGAATACATAGGAAAATGATAGCAGTGAAATAAAATACAAGCCATTAGGTGTTTCTCAGAGCATAAATAAGTGAGGGGCACCTGAGTGGCTCAGTCAGTTAAGCGTCTGACTTCGGCTCAGATCATGATCCCCGGGTCCGTGAGTTCAAGCCCTGTGTCGGGTTCTTTGCTGACAGCTCAGAGCCTGAGCCTGCTTCCAATTCTGTGTCTCCCTTTCTCTATGCCCTTCTCCTCTCTTGTATTCTGTCTTTCTCTCTTTCAAAAATATACATTAATAAAGAATAAGATAAAATAAAATAAAATAAAATAAAATAAAATAAAAAAGTTTATCAAATATCTTAGCCTTGGAACAGCCAATTCCACAGACCATGCCGCCAAGAGAGACCACCTGCAGCCTCCCTTGCTGGGTCGGAAGTGCTCCCTCATAGTGAATAGGGTATCTGTGCTTTTTTTCTCTGCACGTAGTTACAAAACACTCAGAATTACAATTTTTCCCATAAGCCCTCCCTTCTGTGTCTAATAAAGGGTGAGCAAAAGCCCGCAAATAACACTGGAATCAGGCAGCGGAATTTGAAGGAAACGGTAGCAACGGGCCGCCCGCTGCCCTCTGTTCCCCTTCGGTTTCCTTTTCTGAGTGTTGCACTCGGGACAGGCCAACAGGGATGCTGTGTGGACGGATAAACACGAAACCCGAGTGTCAGGTCCAGAGTCCGTAAGTAGCTTTAGGGTCCTGGTCGGACCGCCATCTGTAATGCTTGCACCTGCTTTGCCTACCTTAGAGGGCTCATTTGAGAAGGAAGGAAGAGCGTGTGTGATAAAAAAAAAGATTATGAAACTGCCTTGGGACATTAAAATATCCCATAGATGCAAAGTCGTGGTGGCATGGTTATTAGTATTTATTAAGTGGACATTGTGAAAAATTGTAACATCCCCGAGCGCGCCTTCCGTAAGAAAGTTCTGGTGTTCTCTTTGCCTCATGGAGGGCGGCAGAGGGAGTGCCAGGAAGGTGACACCGGTGAACATGAGCAGAGCTAAGGCTTTGCTCCCTGCGGGCCGAGGATGCCTAAAAGAGGTCTGGTCTGTGCACTGGTAATAAGGAAAATGCTTCCCAATTTTACCGAGCTTTCTTTTTAAAGCACTCTTGCCTGTCTCTTCAAAGAAGCGATAAGCTCTCACAATCCCCGTTCTTGGCCCCAGGAGCCTACAGGCAGCATAGTATGTATTCGACACACCCTTTCGAATGAAGATCGGAATGCAGGCTTCCCATGACTTCCCAGAGGGGCAGCATGACAGAGGATTAAGAGCATGCACCCGGGAGCCACACTGCTGGGTTTGCGGCCTGACTTTTCCAGTTACTAGCTTGTGACCTCTCCGGGCCTTGGTTTTCCCATCTGTAAAATGGAAACAGTAAGAAGACCTACGCGATTGGGTCGTGAGAGGGTGAAACGAGTTAGTATTTGTGTAAAGTGCTTCGAACGGTGCCCGTCACATATTAGGTTGGTCGTGATTGCCGAGTGAATAAGGAGATTTTTTTAAAAGAGAACGGCCTTCCTTGCTTCTTCGGGTGCAGCTTTGGCGGGGACCCAGGATGGACACGAGGACACCTGAAGTTCTCCTGCTGCGCGGGAGTGCGGGACTCCCCGAGAGTGAGTGTGTAGAGGGGCGGACGTCTACACTTGATCTCAGCTGGAAGGCCAAGAAGAGCTCTCTCCCCCCGGACTTCTGTAGGAGGCTGGTCCCTGGGGCGGTGCTGGGACAGCAGATCCAAGCCGCAGGCTCACACGGCAGCCAAGGCCTGCAAGAGAGGGAAGTATCATGGGCTCAGTAATTGTATTTCCAAAAAAAGGGGTGCGGGGAGAGGAGACAGCGTGTGTGTTTGGCGGGTTCACCTGGTAGAGCAGTGGAATGAGACAGGACCCGGGAAGGACACAGTCCGACCAAAGTACTGCTTCCCACCCACCTCTCGCTTACCTGGGCTACGGCTCCCCTCACCTGTCCTTGCCTTTCGCACCTGCTCAGCAGGCCCCGCTGGGGAGCTGAGACTCCCCAGCTACTCGGACGGAGCTGGAAGCTAACCACTGGGGCCAGAGCCCTCCTCAGCTGGCGTCAGTCCTGAGCTTCCAGCTCCTGGCTGGGCCGCAGGAACTGAGCGCCTTCATACGCCATCCAGCGTGTTTTGACATCTCGAGCAGTCGCGCCGCTCGTGTTACAGAGGATTCTCGGCAAGACGAATTCAGAGCCGGATGCGGGACCTTGCCCAAGTGTGGTAGGGCTACACTCCGCATCGCAGGGGGTTCCGGAGCGATGTCTCCAGGGATGGGCCCCAGGGCTCTGTCCTCAGCCCTGGCTTGTCCAACACTTCGTTAAGGACTTTGATGAAAAATAGAGAGAATCCCGATGACCCCCAGCCGGGATAGGTGATACACACTGCGGGCGGTGTTCAAGTTCAAAATGATCTCTGTAGGATGGGATGCTGAGCCCAAACCAGCCTGATGGAATTCCACGGGGGTGGATGTAAAGGCCCCTGCTCGGCTGTGGGGAAACGCGCGCGCAGCCCGGAGAGGCCCGTCCCTTTGGCCAGTCATTCCACGTGTGTTTACCGGGCGCGCTGTGAGTCGGTGCTGTCTGGATCCTCGGAGGGAGTCCCGTATAAAGACGGGATCTCAGTCAGGCCGAAGGGTTAGTGGTGGGGGTGGGAAGGTGACGGGACGTATCTCCGCATAAATGCAGGGCACGGGGTGTGATGTCAGTGACAAGACCACAGGACAGGGGCGCTTTCTCAGAGAATGGCGTTGTGCACGAGGCTGGTGCCTGGGAGGGGTGACTTCAGAAGGGGCGCTGAACACGAGGAAGGTGTTTTTAAGCAGGCGGCTGGGGTGCAGGGGGGCGAGGAGCTAATGGGACGCGGAGGAGGGATGAGAGACGTCCGTGGGCGACCAGGAGTCGTGCCTCAAGTGACCAAAATGGAGGGTCTCTGAAGGGAGTGGGCGTGCGGGCACGCGGGGATGGGCAGAGGTGGGGCAGGCGCTGGCAGAAAGCTAGGGTGAAACCAGACTGTGCACCGGCTGGAAAGCCAACATCGGTAATACGGGCTTTCTTCAGTGGGAAGCGAAGGTCCTTGGTAGGGGGGGCGTCCAAGGGCCATTCATCCGGTCCAAGGGAGCAGGGGGAGAGCGGGGAGACCCTAGAGGGCCACGCACCAGCTGAAGGGCTAAAGCGCAGCGAGAGATGACTTTGACATTGGAAAGGCAAAGGCGCTGTGGGATAGACGGAAGGAAGGATTCCCCAGTATTTGGTATTTAGTTGGAAACAGCCTCGGGGGTAGCAGGTGAGAGAGAAAGATCAGAGTGACCGCTGTTTCCCTCCCTCCCGGAACAGTGACAAGAGTGTCGCCAGTTTGGCAGGGGAGAGGCTGAGTTTTGGTTGAGTGGGTAGGACATTCGGAACCGGACTTTCGGAAGGTTCAGTAGTCACCTGTGCAGAAGTAGTCTCGGAAGTGGGGTGGTAAAAGCCACTGCAAGGAGACAATCAGGCCAAGGACAAGGCCATGGGCAACCCTCATGTTTGAGGAACACCAGGAGACGAATAAAGATAATGAAGGAGCACTTTAATTTACATGCAGAGGGTTGGGAGTTTTGTTTTTTAATATTTGTTCATTTTGAGAAAGAGAGAGAGAGAGAGAGAGAGCAAGCAGCGGAGGAGGGGCAGAAAGAGGGACAGAGAATCCCAAGCAGGCTCCACAGCTGCCAACGCAGAGCCCCATGTGGGGCTCGAACTCACGAACCGTGGGATCATGACCTGAGCTGAAACCAAGCATCAGACGCTTAACCTACTGAGCCACCCAGGCGCCCCAGAGGGTTGGGAGTTTTCACTGACCGTCAACTTCACATAAACTAACACAGAAAAAAAAAAAATCCTCTATCTCAGGCTTTCGCTCTGTACCCCACCAATGGAGGACCTGGAGTTTTTTTATCCTGCACAGGCGGCCTCCCTCGGTCTCTCCTTTGTGGGATCCCATTTTCCTTCCCCTAACTGTCTCTCAAGCTCAAGGAATGGGGACCTCCTCATCTCTCGGCTGTGACTCGGGAAGTCAAGAGGGACAGAATGGAGGGGAGGGGACAGAATTATTTATTCAGTAGGCAAAGGTCTTTTACGGGCTCTTTGTGGCAATCAGGCTAGAGATTCCACACCAGAGAATTCGAGGACCTACAGGCACACATTGGGAAGGTCTCGGTTAGGGATGTTCTTGGTATTATTTGTAAAACAATGCTAAAACCACAACTAGCAAGAAGTCCTTCGAAAAACCCTAAGACGTTGTGTTCAGGGGTTTTTACTGGGCGGCCCCGTCCGTTGAGTCTCTGACTCTTGATTTCAGGGCGGGTCGTGATCCCAAGGTTATGGGATGGAGCCCCCTGTTGGCTCTGAGCGCGAACCCTGCTTAAGATTCTCTCTCTCTCCCCCGCCCCTCTCTCCTGCTCCCACTCACTCTAAAAAGAAAGTGTTAATTTTATTATTAAACTAATATTACACATTTTAAAGTAAAATTGTAAAAATTCATCATCCTAACACAACTCTTTCTTTTTCTTGCTCCTTTCCGTTCCTCAACTGGAATCCCCTTTAAAGAAAAAATGGGAGAAAAAGGCGATTCCATGTAACATAACTACTTCCAATTTTGTGTCTTTATTATTTTTAGCCACACACTTAGTTGTTACAGAATTGTAGTCAGTGTATATGGAAGTCTATATCTTTTCACTTAATCTTATTTCCAAGACAATATCCTTGTTCTGCCTAGTCCCCTTTTCATTTTAAATGTTTGGATGGAATTCTGTTATACAAATATACCATCATTTATTTAATCATTTTTTTTTCTATTTTGAGACATGGCATTTGCTTTCGCTTTCTCCTTATTGTAAATAACATAGCTCTGCACGGTACATGTATCTTTTTTGTTGTTCTTTTGAATGATTTCTTTGGAAGCAATTCCCAGGAGTGGAATTATTAGGTCAAAGACTACAAATGTTTCTGGGGCCCTCAATATAAACGATGCCAAATTGGCCCCGTCCTTCCTTCCTTCCTTCGAGGCTCACGGTACCTGTGTGCACAAATCGTAGGGAGCGTGAGGGGAGAGCGACCCCTCTCATACCAGCGAGAGGGAGACGGGGCGGAGCTAGCATGGGACACCAGGAGCCTCACTCCCCGGTCAAGGGTAGGGGCAGAACCCCCTAGGGTTTGGAATGGCCTCTAGGGAGCAGTGGACTTGCTCCTGGGAAACCCCTCCTGGTCATGGGCAAGAGTGGTCTGGAGTCGGGGGGAGAGACACTCTCACTCGCTTAGTGAAAGTGTGTAACAGGGACCCACTATGTCAAGTCCTGTGCCAGAAATTCTGGACACAAAAGGGAGTAAAACTTGGGCCCTGCCCTCAAGGGGCTTGCAGTCTGGTAGGGAAGTCAGAAGCATAACAGGTGACTGCGACAGCGCGGTCGGTCACCTATTCTAATACATGTGTGCCTGGGACACAGCTCTGGGTGTGACCCGCGGGGAGGAGAGGTTTCCCGGAGGAGGTGACACCCGGGCTCCGTGCGGTGGGCCGAGGAGGTGGGGAGCATCTGAGTAGTCATGCGTTCCAGCTGGAACACAGCGGGAGAGAAGGGCGGCTCAGTTTCTGCCCAGGGTTTGGGGTTTGCAAGACCACAGCAGTCTCTTGCAGGCTCGGTCACGGAGGCGCTTGGCTCAGAGTCCCGAGCGAGGGGGAGCCCGAGGGGCCTTGAAGGTGCATTTGTAGCACACACTTTTTAAGGCAGTAAATTGGATGTTTATTTGGCACCGCCGATGAGCTCCCGGAGGAGGGGGGGAGTTAGTGCTCTCCAAAGCCACCTCTTTGTGCTGTGACTCATTTTATTCTTAGAGCAATGGGGGGCAGGGAGTCATGTGATCTGGGGGGCAGGGAGTCATGTGACCAGATTTACATCTCAGAAAGTTTCCCAGCTGGGAGAGAGCAGGGCATGGGGTCCCGTGGGGGGCTGGCCAGTCATCTGAACTAGAGATCAGGCAGCTAGGGGCTGCAGGAGGGAGTGTGGGGGCGGAGAGAGGGGGAGGGGGACCCTTCCTCCCAGGGCCACGAACTTTCTCTCTGAGGCCTCCCAAAGACAAAGGGAAGGGGCAACCTGGTTCCAGGGCCCTGCGCGCTCATGGGGGTGCCGAGGTGCGGCCACGGCGTTTAAAGGGAGGACAGACCTGTCATAATGAAAGGCAGCTCCCCTGTGCCTCCCGGGCCTGTAAAGGGCACTGTGGGTGTTGGTGTGTGTCCGGGGGGTGGGGGAGAACCCAGTGAGTGTCACAGCCCAGCTGGGAGAAGCCGGGCACAGTGGTGCAGGAGGCCAGGGCCCCGGACTGAATTTCATTACCGAATTGCTGTGATCAGTGGCACAGGATTTGGGGTGCTCACCAGGTGTATCACCATCCCCGCCTGGCTTATTGGGAGGATTAAATGAGACCACGCATTCATAGTCAAGGACTTGGAAAAGGTACAGAGAACTCCACGGAGGCAGGGTGTTGGCGCCTCCGTGCTTTGGAAAACACAGGGAAGTATCTGGAAATGTCTTGGTCCCTCAAAGAGAGGCAGGCGCTCTGGAGCCTGAGAGAGAGAGGGGGGTGGGAGGGGTGGACGGTGAGAGTGGGGAAGCCAGAGGGTGTGCACCTCTGCCTGGGTCTCTGCTTCCTCCTCTTCTTGCGGTTTGCCTTTGAAACGCAGAGCAGCTGTTCCAGATGAAAGGGCGGGTTGGGCCCAGCCCGGATCACTGGGCTCAGAGGCAGAAGCCATGTTTGAACCAGAATGAGGAAGCCCGCAGGGGGTCGGCAGGACTTCTGGACTCTCTAGTGTTTGGACGCTTCTGACCAGAGACCCGTGGGGAGGCCCTGGGTCGTGAGGAAAGGCCTGCCGTCCGTACCAGAGGGACCACTGCCCCCTCACTCCAGCCGGGAGCTCTGTTCTAGCCACAGTTAAGGGCCAAGTTCAGGAGCTAGAGGGACCCCTCTTCTGCCCAGTGAAGCGTTTTGAGTTTTAGAGACAGAAATACCAATTGAGAACAGAGCAGGGAGGCCCAGAAGTCCAGCCCAGCCATTGGCTGGGTTTTGATAGGCGGGGCAGAAGGAAGCAAGGCGCACTGGCCCTGACCCTGTGCCGTGAGCGAGCGCATACACGGTGGGCTGGCGTGAGGGGGACCTCGGGGCCCAGCCCCAGGGGCAGCTTCCGCAGGCCGGGTTCAGTGCCTGTGTTAGTTGGCTGGGGCTGCAGTTGCAAAGTACCACAGACATGGACTCACACGACAGATGCGTTTCCTCACAGCTCTGGAGGCCAGAGGTCCAAGCTTCACATGTCCTCAGGGCTGGTTGTCTCTGAGGCCCCTGCTCTCGGCCTTAGGATGGGCGTCTCCTCCTGCGTCTGCACGGGGTCTCCCCTCCATAAGCGAGTTTCCTAATATCGTCTTCTTAGAAGGACACCAGCCACGTTGGGTGAGGACCTACCCTAAGATCCTCGTTCTAACTTAACTTGCTCTTTGAAGACCTCTCTCCACATAGTCTCGTTCTGAGGTCCTGAGGGTTAAGACATCAACATGTGAGTCTGGGGGACACTATTCAGCCTGTAAAACCACCCCCCAGACCCGGAACCTCACTTCCAGCTGTGGGTGAGAATGGAAAGGTCTTAGCGGAAGGTCACGGCTCCCGGCCACAGCCTCGGAGTGGCAACGAGCCTCAAGGCCTCCAAGCACCGGAGCGGTGACCCAGGGCCCACCTTCCACTCCGTGCCTGGCTACTTCCGTCACTTCTGTCATGCCTGTCCCTGGGCCATACCCTGGAAAGAGGGCACCAGGGCACCGGGGCACACTGAACCCTGCACTGGCGGTTCCTGCCTGGCTCTCATGCCCCCCGTGCTCCCCTCACCCAGACCCAGCCTCCGTCCGGTCACCTCTCCTGCCAACGCAGAGTGCAGTGCTGTGGGCTGCGGCCATGGCACCTTCCAGCCCTTCTGGAAAGTTCTCGCAGCTTACTGTCTTGTAGGCCCGGGCTTGTGCTGGTCCCTCTGTCTGGAACTCCACCACTCCTCCCCGTCCCCCTGCAGATAGTTTTGTTACCACGGGGCTCTTACTCCCCAAACACTATTCCATGTTGGAGGCCATGTCTACACGGCCAAGATGAAGGGTGAATCTCGGCAGGACATGGCAGCATGGACGTTGGCCCACTGCCTCTGTGCCTTCTGTCGAGAGGGTGCTGGGCGCTGGCAGGAGAAGGCAGAGCCTCCCGGGCCTCTCTCCCAGTTGTTCCTGAAGGGGCTGCTCCCCCCCCCACACTCCCTGCCACCTCCACCCCCATCTGGGTGGGGGGCCCCAGATGTTTCCTCTCGCACAGACAGCAGTGCCTTTTCCCGCAGGAGGGCAGCGCCCTGTTTCCAGGCCCTGGGAGGAGATCCCCCCACCCTGGCTCCTATCTCTGTTCGCTCTGCAGTGATTCCCTGCTTATCAGCTGGCCTGGAGAGGATTTGAGTTTAAAAGGAACCGGGCCCCTTTAAAGCCGAAACCTCCCCACGGCCAGATACGGGAGTGTACTTCCAGCCAAGAGGCCTAGGTAAAGATAGGAGCAGCTGTCGGACTGGCACCGGGCCTGCCCTCCGCTCCGGGGGACCCGCCACTTGCTGCCCCAGCTGGGGGCACGCGTCTTCTAACGGCGAGAACTGGGAGCAGCTTCAAAGCTCCCGATCGTTGCGTTTTGTCGCCCGTCCTTCGAAATTCACTTCTCTCGTCTTTGCCCATTTACGTGTTTCCGGGAGTCTCATCGCTGTGGACGAGACAGTGACTTTCTCAGCCCTTGTGTTCTTTTTGTTCCATAAACATCTCTGTGTTAGGAATGCGGGGCGCGCGTCACTTTTGAGGGGAGCGTGGCGATTTATTGCCTTTATGCCCTGTGGTTTATTCCAACTGTTCCCTCAGATGTAGTATTCAGACGGTTTCTAATTTTTCACCTTTAGGCGAATAGCCGTGCTGTCGATAATTTCACATACACCGCATTTTTCTTCATTTCCTTAGTGTCTGTTCTAAACATAGAACAGAGCATTTTCAAGCTCCTGTTACGTAGCCCCAGAAACCATTGTTTCGAGAGAGGGCAGAATGAATCGGTATGGAATGCTAACGGCGATTCTTAAGGAAGCGATTTCCCTATAATCCTGGCAATTCCGGGATTTGATCCTGACGACACGGTTGGCCAGCCTCATGGTCATGTGGTGTTCCCTTCAAGCTAATTTGCGTCTCATTATTGACTGTCGCCGTTCCACGTCTTCCCAAATGATGACTCTGAGTGCTTTCCCCCTTTAGTGTTGGAGGTTTCTCTGCTTTCGTTGCTTTCTGGTGCTTGTTTCACAGAGATTTCACGAGTGTAAACAGGTCGTGTGGTCTCCCTCGGCGAGCTTCCGCCCTCGCAGCCTTCGCCTCCTCTAAGTCTTCTTCGGATCAAAGCAATGGTTTTCAGACCCGGGCGTGGGTTAGAGTCCCATGGGAGAGTTTCTGAACTCCAAACCTTGGCCCCGTTGGAGATACAGGAGAGGGGCTGAGGAGACGGCTCGTTTTTTTCTAACGGAGAGTCCGAGGCCCAGAGGCTTGGTCCAGAAACCAGGGCCTCAGTCTTTACCCAGTGGTGACGTCTCCAAACCAGTGTTCGTTACACGCCTACTGTGAATTGGCCACTCTGCCAGGAATGGGGGGAAGCCAGATAAGGTCGATGGCACCTGCCTTCAAGGGGAGTGACCCCAGTGAGAGGGACAGAGTTCCCTGTAGCCAGGGAAGTGCTCCGGGAGAGGTCCTGGAAGGCTTCTTGGAGGAAGCAGGAAGCTGGGTCTTGGCGGAAGAGGGAATAGAGACGAAGGCTGTCGAGGCAGAGGAACAAGCACGGACAAAGACACAAGAGGCACGAAACTACATAGCACGCTTGGGGCGCCGCAGGCGTGCGTGGCGGGGAGTGCGGCGTGTGGAGCTCGACGGCCGGGGCTGGGGTCCCTGCTCCATGACAGCTTGGTCATCGTCAGCAAGTCACGTAGCCTCTCTGAGCCCCGATCCTGCCATCGGCAGCGTAATGATCATAGTGCCTGGCTGACCGGCTGGCTGGTGGTTGCCCAAATGAGATCGTCTTTATTGAGCGCTGGGGAGTGTTCACGGCCACGGTAAATGCAGAGTAAGTGTTGGCCGTTATTATTGAGAAAGTGTCATCGGGGGCCTCAGAGTCTCCACTAAGAGGATTTGATTGTCTAGAAGGGACTGTGTAGCAGGTAAGCCAAGCCACGATGTGATCAAACTATAGACAGATTGGGACCAGAGGGGAGAGTGGCCAGGAGGGAGAAGAGCCGAGGCAAATAAATCAGGTGACCGCAGTCTCTCTCCACAGTCAAACGAGAGGTGACGGGGGCTTTAGGTTCAGGGACCGCTGTGAGCATGAAGGGGCCAGACCGGAAATGCAGTAGGACTAGAAGACGGTACCTAGGCTTGGCGACCTGTCGAATGTGGGAAGGCAGGGGAGAGAGAGAGCAGCATCTGACCTTTCCTGATTCCGCCAGCTGCAAGTCGGCTCCTGTGCTCAGCCCGATCCAGGGACCCGGGGATTGTCGCTGCTCCTCAGGGCTGCCAGAGACCGACTCCCAGGGGTGGGGAAAACGGTGGAGGAACAGCACAGGGGCCCCTTGTTTCCACAACTAGATGCAGGCGACACCTCTCCCCAAGGAAATGAGATCAGCTTCCTCAGTCCCCTGCTCCTGCAAAAGAAATCTCAAGCGTGGTGACTCGGAACCTGCTCAGGACCTTCCCCCGACAGCTGTCCCAGGCGTCCGGACGTCTCGGGCCGCTGAAGCCTGCGGCCCCGGCCCTTCTCTGCCTGGGGAGGGCGGCCCACAGGAGGGATGTGCTTTGCAGAGAGGAAATGCCTCCCACCAGACATTGCGATGTTTGTTTTCCCTGTGAAGAAATGAGACCGTTTTCCTCTCCTCTTTTATTTATTTTTTAGGGATCAGGCAGATATTTTTAATTCCTCCAGTTTCCTGCTGTCCACAGGTGTTTCCTATGGCGGCGCTGTCAGAAAGAACCAGAGCGCGTGACATCATCGGCTTTGTTCCTGAGGTTTCCAAAAAGTCTCCCTGCGTTGGGACCCGCGTGGGCCACCTCAGATCCCCTCTGGGCAAGGCAAGGTGCACACGTGGCCCCTCCAGAGCCCGCTTGGTGCTGTCCACCGTCGGGCCGTGCAGCGGGCCGGCCTCGCTCCTAACGCCACCTGGTGAGAGGTGCCAGCGGGGAGACCGGAGAGCAGGAAGTCTCTGGTCTCTGGCAGACCTCTGGTTGTCGAGTCCCTAGCTGTGGTGGCATTGATGACGAGGCCGCTTTGCAACAAAGGAGAATCATGCTTTATTTCTTCTTTGTGGGACCGTCCTGCCATCTCCCGCCAATTATGATAGCCCTGCGGAACAGCTACAGGGAGGCAGAATATTCGTTTATTTTTACCCCCAAAAGTTGTGCAGAAAGTAGAACTTGAGGGAAAACATCACAGAAGTCTTTCGGTGATGGGACGCCCTTTCCTAAAGCGAAGCAACCCTCAGTAAAGCCACGTGATCTCTCGCCATTCATCTGTTTTACAATACACATGAGTTTATGGAGCCTCATCCCTGTCTCTTACAAGGAACGGGACAAAATATTTATTGAGGACTTTTGGTACGCCGCTAACCTTTTAAAACCTTCACAGCCATTCTATGAGTTGGGTGTTTCTGGTCCATTTGACTGATTAGGAGACGCCCAGAACGGTTAAGGGGTCTAGTGGCTGCTGAGGGTCGGGAGCAGAACTCAAGCCGCACCTGGAGCTTACCCCGATTCCCCTTAGAATCCGATGAGGAGGTAATAATGCCCGTGAGGTTATTTAGTATGAAGAGCAATGAATCAGGGCGCCTGGGTGGCTCAGTCGGTTGGGCGTCTGACTTCAGCTCAGGTCATGATCTCACAGTTAGTGGGTTCGAGCCCCGCATCGGGCTCTGTGCTGACAGCTCAGAGCCTGGAGCCTGCTTCGGATTCTGTGTCTCCCTCTCTCTCTGCTCCTCCCCTGCTCATACTCTGTCTCTGCCTCTCTCAAAAATAAATAAACATAAAAAAAAAAACATAAAAAAACAATGAATCAGTGATATACACAAAATAATCAAAAATAAATTCACCTATGAAACCAAAAGATAGCTCCTGGGATTATCCCAGAAAACAGGCCAAATAGGATAAACATTCTTCCCGTAAATCGGAAGCAGCTAACTTCTGGATCACATCTGTGGGTAGACATTTTCTCGCCCCAGTGGAGTTTTCCTTTTTTTGTTTTTTATTAAAAACGAAATCCAGGAGCACCTGGGCGGCGTCTGACTTCGGCTCAGGTCATGATCTCGCAGTTCATGGGTTCGAGCCCTGCATCAGGCTCTGTGCTGATAGCTCGGAACCTGGAGCCTGCTTCGGATTCTGTGTCACCCTCTCTCTCTGCCCCTCCCCCGCTCACCCTTCGTCTGTCTCTCTTTCTCCCTTTCAAACATAAACATTAAAAAAAACCCAACATCAATAGATTATACTTACAAGTCAGGATTTTAATCTTCTCTTGCAAAATCAAATCGTTTGAATGATTTTCTGAAAAATGACTCTGTGTGAGCCATGTGGGCAGCGGGCCAGAGCAGAGTAGCAGCGGCCCCTTTCAGGCAGGCGGCAGGGGTTTCTCCCACCCCCCACCCACCCCCGTCCGTCACCTGCCTGGTCTCTGAGGGCATTGGGGTTTATTGTGCCTCAGTGAAAGTGGAGAGGTGCATGAAAACGGGCTTCTGGGGTACGCTCGGGATCGGAATGGGTCTCGCACCCTGGGAAAGTCTCCCACCGACTCTGAAGGAGGTCGTGGCTCCCAGCTGCATACTCGGAATGGCAGAATCCACACCGTTGACATCTCGAGGACAAACGCACGTCACGGAAGGGCGGATGGCCGTGTCGTGGTTAAGAGTCGGTCTGGGGGCGCCTGGGTGGCTCGGTCGGTTGGGCAGCCGACTTCAGCTCAGGTCATGATCTCGCGGTCTGTGAGTTCGAGCCCCGCGTCGGGCTCTGTGCTGATGGCTCAGAGCCTGGAGCCTGCTTCCGATTCTGTGTCTCCCTCTCTCTCTGCCCTTCCCCTGTTCACGCTGTGCCTCTATGTCTCTCAAAAATAAATAAACATTAAAAAAAAAAAAAAAAGAGTCAGTCTGACCAAGGTTTGCACTAGACCAGCACGTGACTCTGGGAAGCCTCCTTTATCTCTGGGCTTCCTTGTCAAACAGGACTAAGAGCATAGTAATATCTACCTCACGCGTGTGTTGAGGGGATTAAACACTCCATCCGTGATGCCTTACGCAGCGCGGACATACAATTCGGGTTGATTCCTGCCCTCTTTTTCCTTTCCCAAGCTGGTGACTACATGACACTGCCGGGGACACAGTCTATGTCTCATCGAGGATAGAATGTACCTGTGCTGAGTTGTCCGAGACCTGTAGCAAATCAGGGTGTGGCGCCTAAAAGAAATTACCCGTTTCTCCTTTCTCTTGTCTTGTAATTTGTTTTTTTCTGAGAATATGCTGACACGGAAGGGGGCATTTTGGCTTCGGATCAATCATTTCTTTGAGCAGAGAGCGTATGTGATAGCAAAGGGACAGCATTTAAAAAAAATGTGTTTGCATTCAAATACTGCGTGAAACATGAAAAAAAGTGTTTGGGGCTCCTGAAAATGGGGTAAATTCGCCTAGATTTCACTAAGCCTAAAAACCGCTTCAAGGTGCATGTATTTAAACTTAGTGACACAATCTCTCTTTTTTTTTCATTATACTTTAATTCCAGTGTAGTTCACATGCAGTGTTATATTGGTTTCAGGTGTACGATACAGTGACCCAAAATTCCATACGTCACCCGGTGCTCCTCACAGCAAGTGCACTCCTTAATCCCCATCGCCTGTGTCACCCGTCCCCACTGGTAACCACGTTTGTCCCCTCTGGTTAGGAGTCTGTTTCCTGGTTTGTCTCTTTCTCTTTTTCTCTCCCTTTGCCCGTTTGTTTTGTTTCTTAAATTCCACGTGTGCCTGAAATCATATTGTTATTTGTCTTTCTCTGTCTCATTTCACTTAGCGTTCGACTCCTAGCTCCATCCATGTTGTCGCAAATGGCAAGGTTTGATTCTTTTTATGGCTGAATAATATTCCGCTGTGTGTATATACCACATGTTCTTTATCCGTTTTCCACGGTGGCTGCACCAGTTTGCATTCCCAACAGTACAAGAAGGTTTCTTTGTCTCCACATCCTTGCTAACACCTGTTGTTCCTTGCGTTGAGTTCAGCCATTCGGACAGGTGTGAAGTGATACCTCATTGTGGTTTGAGTGGCGTTTCCCCGATGATCAGTGATGTTGAGCATCTTGTCATGTGTCCATTAGTCATCTGGAGGTCTTCTTTGGACAAATGTCTGTTCATGTCTTCTGCCCATTTTTAATTGGATTGTTTTGATTGTCTAGTTGTATCAGTTTTCTTATGTTATTGGACGTGTCATTTGCAAATATCTGTTCCCATTCTGTTGATTTCCTTTTAGTTTTGTTGGTTGTTTCCTTCACTGTGCAGAAGCTTTTTGTTTTGATGACGTATCTAGAAGGTCAGTGGCAGAGACTTTACTCCCTGTGCTCGCTTCTGGGATTTTCATGGTTTCAGGTCTATGAAACCTGAGGTCTTTAATCCATTTTGACTTTATTTTTGTGTATGGCGTGAGAAAGTGGTCCAGTTTTTGTCTCTTCATGTAGCTCTCCAGTTTTCCCAACTCCATTTGTTGAAGAGACCCTCCTTTTCCCATTGCATAGCCTTTCCTGCTTTGTCTGACTCTAACTGATCATATAGTCATGGGTGTGTTTCTGGGTTTTCTATTCTGTTCCATTGATCTGTGTGTCTGTTTTTGTGCCCGTACCACATTGTGTTGATTACGACAGCTTTGTAATAGAACTTGAAGTCCAAAATGGTGATACTGACACAATATTTTTTTTTCATTCATTTCTTTAAATCCAAGTTAGTTAACATACAGTGCAGTATTGGTTTCAGGAGTAGAACCCAGTGATTCATCACTTACATATAACACCCAGTGCTCATCCCCACAAGTGCCCTCCTTAATGCCCATCATCCATTTAGCCCATCCCCTCACCCACCTCCCCTCTGGCAACCCTCAGTTTGTTCTCTGTATCTAAGAAACTTACGGTTGCCTCCCTCTCTGTTTTTATCTTATTTTTCCTTCCCTTCCCCTATGTTCATCTGTTTCGTTTCTTAAATTCCACATATGAGTGAAATCATATGTTTGTCTTTCTCTGACTTTTTTCACTTAGCATCATACACTCTAGTTCCTTCCGTGTTGTTGCAAATGACAAGATTCCATTCTTTTTTTTTTAACTTAATTTATGTTTTTAATTTACATCCAAGTTAGTTAGCATGTGGTGCAACAATCATTTCAGGAGTAGATTCCTTAATGCCCCATCACCCATCTAGCCCATCCTCCCTCCCACAACCCCTCCTGTAACCCTTTGTTTGTTCTCCAAATTTAAGAAGGATTTCATTCTTTTTGATCACTGGGTCATGTTCGATACCAACACAGTATCTTTATGGAATTACTAACTTCACCTCCTCCTTCTCCTCCCTGCTGGGTATGTGTGTCCTGTCCCCTGACACTCACGCCCTGGTTTTGATACTTTGAGAGGACCCACGACTCATCCCAGAGTTGTTTTCAGGTATTTGTCCCCCTGTCCCAACCCATACTTTACCTTCCCGAAAGATTTGGGGAGTAGGGTTTAAAAGCCCTATTTCAGGGTGCCTGGGTGGCTCAGTCAGTTAAGCACTGACTTCGGCTCCGGTCACTATCTCACGGTTTGTGAGTTCGAGCCCCGCATCAGACTCTGTGCTGACAGCTCAGGGCCTGGAGCCTGCTTCGGATTCTGTGTCTCCCTCTTTCTCTTCCCTTCCCCTGCTCACACTCTGTCTCTCTGTCAAAAGTAAATAAACATTAAAAAAATAATAATAATAAAAAATAAAATAAAAGCCCCATTTCCGTATGTAAACATTTTCGTTATATTTCTCTTATTATACGTCTTGGCAACTTGCTTTCTTCCTTTGAAAACAATCCTGGGCAACCCTAGAAATCAGTTCTGATTTACTCAGTCAAACAGACATACACAATTCGATGTAACCGAAATGATCGCAAGCGTACTGGGTTTTTACAGGCAGTGTTTGCCTTTTGATTTGCCTCCTCCAAATCAGCTTCCCTCCTCACCACCCCCAGCCTCCAGAAATCTCCCATCACCCTTTGTGTAGGATAAAAGTATCCCATTCTATGTCAATTATTGCATATACATTATACGAGCACCCTCGTGGAGATACACACACACATTAGGGAGATGGGTCGCTTAGCCGTGGCTTTATGAAACCGGAGCCCTATATACAGACTTCTGTGCATCTTACTGTTCTCACTTCACAATTTTTCGTGGACGTTTGGAGTGCTCTCATTCATTCCTTTTAATGGTTTCGTAATAACCCATTATGTGGAGGGACCATAGAGCATTTCCCTCTTTATGGGTATTCGCTCTGTCCCCAGTGTTTTGCTGCTATAAACAGTACTGCAATCAGCCTCTGCGTCCTTATATGCCGGGCCTTTTATGTTGATGGAGTATATTCTCAGGAGCATGGGGCTGAGTCGCAAGGTCTGCGCAATCTAATAAATACTGACCGATACCTTTCCCTAAAGGCTGTAAGAACTCCCATTTCCTCCTGCAATGTATGATGGGGAATCAGTCCCATTTCCCAAACAGCAATACGTATTTCTCTCCCCTTCTGCCTCTCCTGTGACTGATACACATGAAGCGAAGTCTTAGGGTTAATTTAACTTCGATTTCTCCGACAACTCACAAGTTGGAGCCTCTTTTATGTTTCTTGGACTTTGGAGGTTTGCCTTTTCTGTGAATTGGGTAATTAATTCCTTTGTTAGACATTTTTCTTGTCATTTTGTGAGACACTTTATATAACAGACACCATTGCCTTTCAAAGGCTTTTGCAGATCTCTTGTTTTCTCCTTACTTCATTTACAGTATTTTTACCATAAAAAAAGTTTTGCTTTCTTTTTTTCTATAGCTAGAGGGGCTTCTTTTTAAGAGCTTCTAGGGTTTCTCTCTTAGTTGAAAAAGGGAACTACTTCATTTTAACACTCTTTTATCCTATACTCTGCTGTTGGGTCCTGTGCTCCAGCTAACTAATCTTAGTGCCTTCGAAATGTCACGAACCCTGGGGCGCCTGGGTGACTCAGTTGGTTAAGCATCTGACTTCAGCTCAGGTGGTCTCGTGGTTTGTGGGTTTGAGCCCCGGTCAGGCTCTGTGCTGACAGCTCAGAGCTGGAGATTGCTTCGGATTCTGTGTCTCCTGCTCTCTCTGTCCCTCCCCCCGCTTGTGTTCTCTCTCTCTTTCTAACCATTAAAAGAATTAAAGACTAGCAATTAAAAAAAAAAAGTAATGAACCCCAGAGCCAGGCGTGGGAATTTAGCAAAGCATGCCGGGAACTGTTATTCCAGGCTCCCCTCAGACCACGTGTCTATTCCGTAGCCAGATCCTATAGCTGATTCCAGTCTGGAGTTTTCCTGTCTCCAGCTCTACGCCTCTGTCTTCTCTTCCGGCCCCTGACAGCTCCCTCTTCCCTTTGCTCCTTAAATGGGATTTTTTCCCTTCCATTTTCCCAGCTCTCTTCTATATTTTGTCCATCTTTCTGGCAGGATAAATGTGGAATGTCCCTGAACTCTCCGTGCCCCGGGTCCAGGGCCTCCGAGGTCACAGGATCCCTTCCTGCCGCCCGAGCCGGGTGGCCCACCCTCCCCTGGACACCCAGCCTTTTCTCCAGAAGGGCCATCCGCACCACTGTGGGCTGCCTGAGTGCCTCTTCGCAGTGTGGTTTGCATCGTAAGAATCCGGGACAAATGTGTTTTACTTTAAACCCCCTGGTGGAACCCTGACGGATTCAGGATAAATGCTCCGTACTTTGGCTTCGTGTTTAATAATAGCCTGCACTTACTGAGCATTTGCTGTGTGCCAAACTCGGGGCTGAGCAGCGTACACATGGTCTCCTTTGAATCTGAGACGGGACCCCGATGTAAACACTGCTATCCTCGCTGTACAGATGAGGCCTCTGAGACTGCGGAAGGCAACGTTACCTGCTCACGGTCACACGAGGAGCCGAGCGGGGCTGTGAGTCAGACATGCGGTCTCCAGAGCCCTGTCTGTAACCACTTCTGATCCAGTCTGACCCCCGTCCCTAGCCCGTGGCTTCTCGAACTTTCTGGGTCCTTGACACTTACAGCCCGTGCTGTTCCTTGGGGCCAGTGGCCGTGCCCCCATGGGTATGGCTTCTGTCCTGTCACCTTCTAAACTCGCTCCTTATTTACTTTTGGTTCCAATTTCCCCCAGCTGGACTCAACAGAGCAGGGACCGTGACTGAATTTCTCTCAACAGATCAATTTGTCGATTGATTGCTGTTTGTTTTTTTGTTTTTATTCCAATGTAGTTGATATGCAGTGTTATATCAGTTTCAGGTGTTCGATGTAGTGATTTAACAATTCTGTGCAGGGTCCCTAGGTGGCTCAGTCGGTAAGCGGACCGACTTCGGCTCAGGTCATGATCTCACAGTCTGTGAGTTCGAGCCCCGCGTTGGGCTCTGTGCTGATGGCTCAGAGCCTGGAGCCTGCTTCAGATTCTGTGTCCTCCGTCTCTCTCTGCCCTTCCCCCGCTCATGCTCTGTCTCTGTGTCTCTCAAAAATAAATAAACGTTAAAAAAAATTAAAAAAATAATAATAAAAAAACAATTCTGTGCGTCATTCAGTGCTCATCACGGTAAGTGTGCTCTTCATCCCCATCCCGTTTCCCCCCTCCCCCACCCACCTCCCCTCTGGTAGCCACCCGTTTGTTCTCTATAGTGAAGAGTCTGGTTTTTTGTTCATCTCTTTTTTTCTTCCTTCGTTTGTTTTGTTTCTTTTTCCACATATGAATGAAATCATATGGCATTCGTCTTTCTCAGTCTGACTTGTTTCACTTAGCGTTCTACTCTCTAGCTCCATCCATGTTGTTGCAAATGGCAAGATCTGATTCTTTTTTTGCGGTTGAGTCGAAAAGTAATATCGCATTGTATATATATACCACATCTCCTTTGGCCATTCATCTACTGATGGACACTCGGGTGGGTTCCATAATTTGGCTGTTATAAATAAGGCTGCAATCCACATGGGGGTGCATATATCTGTTCGAGTTACTATTTTTGCTTTCTTTGGGTAAATAGCCAGTAGCGAAATTACTGGATCCTATGGTAGTTCTATTTTTAATTATTTGAGAACCTCCATACTGTTTTCCAGAGAGGCTGCACCAGTTTGCATTCCCAGCAACAGTGTGAGAGGGTTCCTTTTCTCCACATCCTTGCCAACACTTGTTTCTGGTGTTGTTGATTTTAGCCATTCTGACAGGTGTGAGGTGATATCTCATTTTAGTTTTGATTCGTATTTCCCTGATGATGAGTGGATTTGAGCGTCTTTTCATGTGTCTCTGGGTCATCCGACTGCTTTTGTTTTTCAGGAACTTTCTCTAGCCTTCACTAAAATGAGGTTTAGCCATGACTTCTGTGGAAATATTGACTCTTTTTAAATCTTGCTTGGCTTTAAAATACCTGCAGTGATGAACCTATGGAGAAGTCCCTGCTTAACCTACATGTCACGACGACCAAGCAGGTTCTGACGCTAACAGGGACCAGTTCTTGATGATATGAAGTAAAATTGGTGGAAAGTAGGAACAATAACTTGTGGCTTATAAGACAATTTCCACACACATTTTATTTAATCTTCATCATGACCCTACGTAGCAGGTAGCAGCCTCATTTGACAGACGAGGGGATGATTTCTAGAGAAGCTGGGTCCCCGCCGAGAGGGGCAGATCTGGGACTAGTCTATCCTTTGGACTCGGAGCCCTCACACTGCATTTCCCAGCCTGAGCTCGGACAGCAGGCTGGCTGGGCCCGTCTGACTTCATTTACCGGCACCGCGCTGACCCTGAGGTGGAAATAAGCACCACTTCCTCTCTGCTTTCTGTGGGTGTCGCGGAGGTCGTTTTGCACTCCCAGAGTCTCTGCGCGTGAAGGCGCCTGGAAGCCGCTGAGAGTGGAGCCGCCTCTCTTGGAAAAGGCCATCCCGATGGGCTTCCTGGAGGCAGTTAGCAAATGTGGGGGTGGGGGGGATGGGGTGTGATGGGATTAAGTACTGCCCGGGATGTCCACAGCTCCATTGTCGATAAGAAAAACCAAATCGTTAAACCACTAAAACTCACCTCATGAGTTCCGGCCTCGCATCGGGCTCTGTGCCGACGGCTCAGAGCCTGGAGCCTGCTTCGGATTCTGTGTCTCCCATTCTCTCTCTACCCCTCCCCTAGTTGTGCTCTCTCTCTCTCTCTCTCAAAAATAAATCAACATTAAGAAAAGCCAAATCATCGTGTGAGTCATCTGCCCAACAGGTGAGGGGCAGATTGGCCGGTGTCTAGAGAGGCTCCTCGTGTGCAGGCGGTGGAGGGCGGAACAGACGCGGAGGAGAGCGGGAGGAGGTTGGGTTATTTGGGTCTTCGGCCCTGTACTCTTTGCTTCCTGGGCTGGGATCACCATGGGAAGGACCCTTTCTGGGTTTCCTGGGACGGGCTTCGGCCCAGAACCTGGGAGCCCCCCCGGGCAAAAGATCCCTCCTCCTTCCCACAGGGCCCCAGAGAGTCACCCACCCCCAGGGTGCCTGTCTGCATCTCCCCCCACCCTTTCCCCAGAGCTTCCCGACAGGCCCATTAATTCTTAGAGCCCGGGTTCCTGCCTCAACCCTTCCTGCCTCAGAACTGCAAGGGGGCCCCTGCCCCTGGTGCGCAGAGCCCAAACATGCCCAGGGGTGTGAATGAAAGAAAACCAAACCTGTAGTCACTTCTTTGTAAGGCTCCCCCAGCGAATAAACTTTAAAAGAAAAACCAGAGTGAGGGCTATTCTTTCCTCACTCGGGGCGGCAGCACGGGAAAGGACCCGGCCTCTCCGCACTCATTCACTTTTCCCCTTTACAGGCCCGGGGCTCTGGGCCTCGCGCCCCTGGATCCGGCGTGGTCTCGGTCGTTGTTCTTGGTGGCTAGGCTTTCATCCACTTTCTCTTTAGGCGTTAAACGCTTCCGAGGCTACTCGAGTCATGCCAGCTTGCTGTTCGAAAACTCTTCTTCCCGAAGAATTACCGAGCCCAGTTTGCTAATTCGGAATGAGGGGCTTACATGGCCTGGCCCATTGGATTTCCGGTCTGAGAATGGAAGAGGCCTCCGTTGTTAGACTCTTCTCTGGAAGGAGGAGGAGGAGAGCTGTGTGTGAAGGTGTCGGGGCTGCACCCCTGCATTTCCTTGGGATTCCTGGCTTTCCGGGCACAGTTCGCCCCGATTCCGCGTGACCTGAGGCCGCCTACCTCCGTTTCCCTCTCCCCAGGAAAGACAACCTATGTGTTCCGGTTTTCTTCAGAGTGAGGTTAACGTGAAAAAAATAAAGAGTTGAGCGAGCTCTAGGGGCCTTAGCGAGCCCCTCCTTTCACAGATGAGGAAACGGAAGGGCGGAGAGTTCGCCCAGCTCCCCCCACTGCACTGCGGGGTCAGTGGCCGCCCCGCCCCCAGGCTGCTCAGCTCTTGAAATAACTCATCTGGATCTTCCCTTCTGCAGGACAGAGCATGCCTGCCCCGGGACTTAACCCCTTATTCCCCCTCCGGCACCGCGTGGACCCAAGCACGTGCCCCGGAGAGCTGCTCCAGCCATTCGCCCACAGTAGCCCCAGAGGGCCGCTGCTCCCACTTGAGAGACGGTCCTGGCCAGACTTGTACACTCGGGCCACGGGGCTCTCTCGTTCTACGGCCCCTTCGTGGCGCGGGGCCCTGGGTGAAAGGCAAGACCCTCGCCCGCCTACCGAAGCCCCAGGCAAGCCTCCCTCTGATGGCTGGTCCTGCCCCCCCCCCCCGTTCCCCCACTCCCCATCCCCAAGACAGCCACGTGACCCAGCACACGGACGCCCCTGCTGTGAGTGCGGCTGCTCGTGGCCGGAGTCCAGAATCACACTGGAGGTAGCCGGTCTGCTCTTTTGTGTGATTCGGAAGATTCCCGCCTGTAAATTCCTCTGACCCTGCGATGCAAGGCCGACCCGCCTGGTCTGCCACCTTGTTCTGCAGGATGAGAGTGAAAATGACTCGGCAGATCGCTGCCTGACCCTTGCAATTCTTCCCAACTGGCAGCAGCCCGGCATCCCTACGAGGGGTGCAAGAGAGCCCGTGTCCCAACTATCACCTACTGTGTGGCAATCAGTATCTTAAGTGACGATGACAGCGGCTCACATGTGAGGGGAAGCCTTATTATGTGCCAGGCATTGTGTGCAGTGTCTCATTTGGGCTTTATAGCCCAAATAACATAATCAGATGAGACCAGTGCTGTTAAAAGCCTTATTTTACAAATGGGGAAACTGAGGCTCAGCAAAGTTAAGTCTTGCCTAAGATCATAGGTGTAGTAAGAGACAGGATTTGGATTTGAACCCAAACTGTCAAATAAAACACTAACTCTTAGCATCCCCATGACCCCATAGGGGCTGTTATTGTCTACATTTTACCGCCGGGACTCTGAGCAAATAAGTCAAGACTGCCCGAGATTCCCCCACCCATGAACGGTGAAAAACCTGGGCTTTTCAGGCTTCAAATTCTGTGCTTTCTTTGCCATTCTTGCGTCATGAGTGCGGGCAGCTGCCCTGGGTTGGACAGGAACGGCTGGGTGTGGCCCTCTCCTAGGGGCTGCCAGGGGCTGCCAACGTCCTGCAGCCGTGGCGCCATCTTGCCAACGCCGTTGGGCCCATGGGGCTGGCATCCTGGGACTAGACTGGGGCCCCTCGCCCTGGGGCACACGTAAGGATACCTCTGATGATAAAATGCAACCTCAGCCTTTAAAAAATTTTTAATTTTGTGAGTACTTTTTAAAATGTTTATCACATTCATAGGGTAAAATCTATACACAGTAAAATTCACCTATTTTAAATGTATGAATTGATGAGTGTTGACAACTGTGTACAGTCATGTAGTCCCCACCGTAAGGTATAAATCACAATCGAAGGATAGAACATTTCCATCACTTAAAAAGTTCGCTTGTACATGTGCAGTCGATTCCCCTCCCTACCGTCGGTCCTGGCGATCAGCGATCTGCTGTTATTATAGCGTTTGCCTTTTAAAAATATGATGTAAGTGAAATCATACTGGTAGTGTTCTGTGTCTGACTTCTTTCGTTTGGCATAACGCTTCCAGGATTCACCCATGTTGTGCGTAGCCCTGGTTCATTCCTTTTTTGCTAAGTAGTATTCTATAATACGAGTATCACACAGTATTTTTGTTTACCCCCTCACCTGTTGACGGACATTTGGATTGCTCTAGATCTGGGCTATTAATAATAAAACTGCTCTAAATATTTACATACAAGCTTTTATGTGGAGTTATGTTTTCATTGCTCTTAGGTTAGTGTGTGTTTAACCCGATGGGAAGCTGCTAAAATATTTCTAAATGGCTATCCATGTAGTGTTCCCACCAATGGGAAGAGCGTTCTGGGTTCCATGTACGGTTCCCACCAATGGGAAGAGCGTTCCGGTTTCCAGGTAGCGTTCCCACCAATGGGAAGAGCGTTCTGGGTTCCATGTACGGTTCCCACCAATGGGAAGAGCGTTCCGGTTTCCATGTAGCGTTCCCACCAATGGGAAGAGCGTTCCGGTTTCCAGGTAGCATTCCCACCAATGGGAAGAGCGTTCCGGGTTCCATGTACGGTTCCCACCAATGGGAAGAGTGTTCCGGTTTCCATATACGGTTCCCACCAATGGGAAGAGCGTTCCGGTTGCTCCGCAGCCTCACGGACATCTGGTCTTGTTTGCTTAGTACGTCTGAGCCATCTTGTGCATGTGTAGTCGTGTCTCTTTGCTGTTTTAATTTGCATTTACCTAATCGCTAATGTGCTTATTAGCCGCTCATATATCTTTTCTGGTGTAGTGTCTGTTCAAATCCTTTGCCCATTTTTTTTAATTGGGTTGTTTATCTTATTATTACCGAATTCAATAGTAATTTTTAATCCCAAAATGTGAACTCCCAAATGCTTTTCTGCTGGAGGCAGCATGGTACTGTGATTAGGACACGGGCTTCAGTAGGCCTGTGTGCATGTGGATGGCAGACCTGCCATGGGTAGTCGTGCAGTACCCCACAGTTACTGGAGCTCTCTGTCCGTTTTCCATCTGCAAGTTGGAGGTGATTACGAAACCCGTGTCCCAGGGATGTCTTGAGACTTGAAGGAGATAATCCAAACACAACACCCGGCATGATAAATATTCAGCACATTAGCCGCTTTATTATTGCGATTACTAATTCAAAACCGGTTTCTGAAGAGAGACATTTGAGCAATGGTAGCAGGTGCCGATAAATCACTCCGAGCGTTGACAGTGTTGGGTACAACGGGGACCCAGGGGTCCTGCAGTCACTGCAGGCAGGTCTGCACTCAGGAGGGGCTGCCGCCCCGGGATGCTGTCAGGCAGCACCTGGAGGGACCACTCCCACCGGGACTCAGCCCCAGGCCCCGGGGGAGCAGCTGGAGCCAAGGGCAGAAGAAAAAGGGAAGTCTGGCCACCCAGCAGCCTCTACGCGCTGAAGGCCAAACTCCCCGCCCTTCTCCTCTCCCCTTGTCAGGCCAAGCAAGCCAGCAGTTTGGCTCCATAAAACCCAACAGACCTTTCAAGTGAAGCAACTCCATTCAGGCAGGTGGTTTTCTTTTCTCTTCTTTGAAGAATGTGGCAAGAGGAGATGGGAAAGATAATTAAGTAACAGCTTCAAGACCCCTCTGGCCCCCTCCCAGCTGCGGAGGCTTCTAGGGCAGGGGGAGTCTGTCCCGCGCCTGGGGCCTCCTTGATGCACCAGAGATTGCAGACCGCTGCCGAGAGCGGCCTGGGCAGCAAAGGCACGGAGGACAGTGGCAGGGGTCAGGGCAGAGCTGCGGGCCTCAGCTCCACCGGGGCCGACCCGCGCCTCCCTTTGCCTCCGTTAGCTCCTTGATGAAACGCGTCTGAAAAGACCAACAAGCCAACACAGAGATGCAACCACTCTAGATAAAGAAATAGATTTTAAGTCTGTTTTAGATAGGTCATGTTTGCGGATAGATCGGGTTGTTAAAACTGGAGACGACAGATGCCAGGGAGGGGCAGGTGAAATTATAAAGGATTGCCCAGCAACAAGTAGAGATCGGAGGCTCAGACTGCTGAGTATTTGATTGGGCAGGGAAGGGCGCACTCCTTGCCCTCCAGTTAGGATTCCGGTGACTTTGGCTGAGTCGATGAGCCCTAATGAAAACATTCGGGTCTGGCGTGCCCGGAGCCAGCCCTGGCCCACACTTTGTTTCCATTTTCACTCCAAGGTCCTGATCTATATTTATCAAGCTTTCACAAGTCGGCCCAGTGGTGTTGGCTAGGACTGCGGCCTCATTCATTTCTTCATTCATTCATTTACTGGCATTTCTCGAGCGCTTAATAGGGGCCAGGCAATGGGCTAGGGGGTGGGGACGTGACTAAGACCTGGTCCCTGTGCTCGGAGATTACCGCGGAAGGAGACGGTCTTGCAAAACTGTGGGTATTTGATAAGCTCTCTGGGCTCCAGCCTCCTTTCATTACCCCAAACACCTGTTCTTCTCGTTTCTTGGCCTTTGCATCGGCTCGCCTTGGAATGCTCTAGGCTCCCCCCTCCCCTCCCTGCTGCATCTCACTCACATCCTTTCTGCTTATTTTTCAGATCTCAGTTTAAACATGATCGTCGGGTCAGGTCCCCTTGTCCCTTCTTCTCCCTGTCCTCTCCCTGGGTATCGTTCTCCGCCCTAATGACCAATAAACTGGGGTAAGAATAATGACGACTGTTGAATTCGTGGCTCCCTCACTCGACTAGAACTAGTGCCACCTCGTTTGTTGTTCTATCCTGGCCCAGGGCCTGGAGGGACAGAAAGAATGGATGGACGGATGAATGAATGAATGAGTCCAAGATGTGGTCAAACAACAGGAGGGGGCTGAGGGCCCGGCCCCGCACCCTGCCTGTGGTGACCCAACCTGCAGAGCGTCGCGAGGGGCTCCCTGCTCAGAGTCCAGCCCCAGACTTGGAGGGAGGAGGGGAGGGCAGGGGAGCTGCTGTAACAGGAGAGGCTGCAGCTGACCTGGAGGCAGGGCCGGGTCCTTGGGTGACTTGTTCTAATCTTAGAAGGCATGTCTCGGCTTTCCGCTGCGGCCTGAAGGACAAATGTCCCAGACCCCAGGACACACGCTCGCTGCCACTCACTCTCACCAGGGAAGCAGAAATGGCTCCTAGTTAGGTACTCGTGCGGGACCTCCAGGAGGCCGAAGCTACCCGGGGTGGCTCCCTGCCCCTCCCCCCGCCCCCCACTGTGCCTCAGCCTTTAGAGGGGCTCGAAACGGGCCTTGTTATGGGACTAAGCAGTGTGAGAGGACACAGGCCAGGGCACTTCGGAAGTCCCGCAAGAGCCATGGGTTGTGGGTGGATTTGTCGGCCTTGGTGGGAGAAACCCGCCAAGTCACCCCTGCCGGCTATGCCGAGTCGGTTCCTTTAAACACTCCGCTTTTGCCCTACAAATTACAAACAAAAACACAAAAAGCCGAGCTGTTCAGAGGCTGCCTGATAGGCAAGGCTGGGGGGGGCTCCGCTCCTCTGCTCACCTGCCGGCGGGAGGAGGAGAGAAGACCCGGGCCGCTGAGCCCGCCCCCTCATCCCAGCCTCCTCTGCGGCTCACCTTCACGGGTAGCAGAGGCCACGTTTAAACCGAGGTCCATCGGACTCCAGAAATCCCCAGCAGACACTTGGGGGCGGGGGGCTGAGCCCTGACACTCCTGAGTGCCCTCCCCCCACCCCCCACCCCCGGGGCCAGGCCTGCCTCCCGCCACCCCACTCGGCTCCTCCCGGGGCTCTCTCTCTGGAAAGGGTGCCCCTGTCCACCCAGAGACCTGGGCAGGATCCTGACTCCTCCCCCCACCACCCCGTCAGTCACCCATCAATCCTTTCTCCTGAATTGCTTTTGAGTCCTGTCCCCACGGTCCCTTCCCAGTGCAGGACACCACGCTCCCTAGCCTGGCAGACTCCTGAGGTCGGCGGAACGCTGGCTCCAGCCCTAGGGCTGTAAAGCCATCCTTACGACAGCCACTAACTCCCAGATGGATGTCTTGCTCACGGTCACCTCTGAGCCCTGTTCTCTGCCCCTGCGAAGTCCTGGCCCTCAGTCTCCTGCAAGGCCAGGAGCCCTCAGCCCCCCCCCCCCCGCCATCGGCCAGCTCACCCACAAACCCCTGGAGTCTGGCCAAGGGCCTGCCGTGTAGGAAGGGCTCGTTTATATCATCCGAGTGGGTGAACCCACGAACTCTGTGTCCTGACGCTCTTTCTTTCCACGAAAGGTGGGCCGCAGACACTTCGGATTCTCACCCGTTAGGACAGCACAAATAAAAGGCTGCTGCTTGCACTGTCGTCGCTACCCAGGCTTCATGTTACAGGAGGGGCCAGAGAACACTAGACACGTAACAGCCGTCCATCAGTGATTACAGACTCCCGACCTTCAAGACCCTTGGGCCCCCTGTCACCAGACTTGCTTTCATTCTGGCCACTGCCCCCAGCCATCGTCCCTCAACATTTGTCAGGGTCTCGGCCCCCTTCCCGACCCCCCCCCACTGTTCTCCACACTCAGTCTCCCTGAACGCCCCTCCTGGCCCCCTTGGCAGATCCAGACCCGGCCGGAGGCCCCGTGGGCCTCGGTGGGTCGTCAGCGTGCTCATTGGTCACCTTTTATCACAACGGCAATGACCTCCCAACTGGGCTCCTGTCCCCAGCCCAGCCACTTCTCCGTGGCTACAGAGATCATTGAAGTAAATCCAGTGGTTTTGCTTAAAACTTTCCAATGACTTTGCATGGTCTTTATTTTTTTAATTTTATTTTTTAATTTTTTTTAATGTTTATTTATTTTTGAGAGAGAGAGAGAGACAGAGCATGAGCAGGGGAGGGGCACAGACAGAGAGGGAGAAAGAATCTGAGACAGGCTCCAGGCTCTGAGCTGTCAGCACAGAGCCCGACGCGGGGCTCGAACTCGGAACAGTGAGATCATGACCTGAGCCGAAGTCAGATGCTCAACCGACTGAGCCACGCAGGCGCCCCTGCATGGTCTTTAGAACCGGGTCCCAGCTTAGAGGGCCCTTCCCACTCCGGCCGCCCTTTGTCCCTCCAGCCCTGCACCGGGCTTAGGGAGTTCGCGCGCTTCCAGAGGTGCCCTGGGCCTCACTGCCTTCACACGCACCACTCTCTCGGCGGGAGAGCTGATGGCTCTGCGCATCCCTCAAGCTTGGCCATGTTGGTGCTTCTTCCTAGAAGCCTTCCCAGATGCCTCTGCCTGGTTGATGCCCCTGGTTGATACCCTGTCCTTCTCAGTTCACAGCATCCTCAACTGAGAGTCACTGTCTCCCTCCTCCCCCTCCTCCCCTTCTTCCTCTTTTTCTTCCTCCCTCCTCCTCCTCCTCCTCCTGCTCTGGGACGTCCCCTGTGATCACACCCCAGAAGCAGTGCCCAGCGCCCCCTCTCTGAGGCTAACCATTCAGAGCGTCAGCACCACTCACCTACCATACCTCCACTTGTTCGTTTGTTCCCTGCCGGTCCCTCCCCACCAAACAGGGGTTCCCGGGAGAGCAGGCGTGTCGTCCTCAGCGCTGTGATCCGCAGCCCAGACACACAGCCAGCGGGTGCTCGGCAAGAACTTGCTGGCTCGCTCTCTTCTTTTCCCACGGCCGGTGTAACACAGTTCGTAGCTTACACGATGTAAGTCTGTCGCTTTGCGGTTCTGGCGGTCACAGGGCCGGAATGGGTCTCGTTGCGCTGTGTTACTTCTGGAGGCCCTCGGGGAGCAACCACCTCCTCCTTTTCCAGCTCTGAGGCTGCCTGCCCCTCTTGGCTGCTGCCCTCCTCCGTCTTCAGGGCCAGCGGTGGTGGGTTGCACCCTCCATACAGCCTCACTCCGACTGGCACCCCCCTTTCACCCCTACTCTGCCACGTCTAGGAACCCTTGTCATAGCACTGGGACCACACGGCTAATTCAGGACAGCCTCCCTTTGTTAAGGGCACCCAATTTGCAACCTTCATTCCATCTGCTCCCTTCATTCCATGGAACTTGCCATGGAACCTACCGTATTCATGCGTTCCAGGGATTAGGCGGTGGACATCTTTGGGGGCCATTTCTGCCTACCAGGCAGATCTGTCACACTTTAGATACGTTTTAACTGTCCCATAAACTCTGGGGTGCAGACGGTACCCATCCTGGCCATCTCTGTCTCCTCTCCCCCTTGTGTCCTTCGAGCCTCACAACTCTCCCCTGAGGAAGGTGAGAGGGGCGTTATTCTCACCACGCAGATGAGGAGGCTGAGGCCTCAGGAGCTCAAGCGACACAAGAAAGGGACACATCCAAGATGATGCTCGGGACCTACCTAGTGTCCTTACCGGCAAGCCTCTGAGAGCTCCCTGTGTTCGGTGGTCGCAAGCTATCATCAGAATGGAAAGAGGAAAAGCCGAGCAGGAGATGAGGAAGACGACAGTGATGGAAACACACTTCCCTTTCCAACAGCACCGCCTTCACAGAGCGGCGGAGCCCTCCAGTCGCCCAAGGACCGGAATGGATGGTACATGGTGTCGTACCACCGGCGTCCAGAGTGATGCTTCTAAACAACAAATCCTGTAGCTCCCCCATCAGAATGTCTTCTTAGCTCGCCCTCGCCTAGGGGATAGAGTCCGCATCCCACAGCGCAGCCTCGGTAACGCGGCTCTCATGGTGCATTGCCCGCGTGCCGCGCGAGCGCTGGAGGTACGAGCCTAGCACAGAGGACGCTCACAGCAAGTGGCTCTGATGGTCGTTATCTCGTATCCTCCTCCTCGCAACACGGTGAGGCAGGGCTGATCGACCCGATTGTGTAGGCAATGAAACCGAGACTCGGAGAAATCAAGATTTGCCCAAGGTAAATACAGCTCATCAGGAAGCGCTGGGGCCTGAATTAAATGGATAGGGCTCGCCCTGGACGAGCCACGTCTTTCCGTTTCCCTCCCTCATCTCCTTCCCCCTTTCCGCTTAGACCATATTGAACCAATTAAAGTTTCCCAAAGACAGACTAGTCTTCCACGCTTTGCCACTCTGCACCTGCCAGGGGGTCCCCTGTGCCTGACAAGGCCTCTTCCGTCTTCCCCCCATCCCTCCGTCCCTCCCGGCAAACTCATTTCCCCTTCCAGACTGCATAAGCATCACTTCCTCTGTGAAGCTTTCCCTGGTCCACTCACGTGGCTTAGGTGCCCTTCTCCTGAGCTGCTATCACAGCGACATACATTTCCCAGTTACAGCCGTGGTCTTTCTGCATTGTGGTGGTTTTATTGTCCTTTCAGCTAGACTAGAAGCTCCTCGAGCTCCAGGAGCATGAGCTTTCGTCTTTATGTCCCCACACTTGGGCAGTGCTGGGCACATGACAGATGTTCAATAAATAGTCACGGAGGGGATAAATAAGTGGACGACCATGGACGGAGTGCTCCCTAAGTGTCAGGCTCCTCGCTGGCTGCTTGACATCAGACTCCTCCTGTCTTCCGTACAAACCTATAAGGTGCCTCCAGCAGCGAGGGGGGCGGGGGAGACTCCTTAGATAGGTCTGCATGGTCTTGCCAGGCGTGCTGGGAGCCTGGGAAAGCCCGAGCCTGTGCGTGGAGGACGTTGACCACGAAGGAAGGGACATCAGGAGCGTGGAAACAGAGCTGCTTTCTCTCTGTTGGCCTCTCCCGCTCCCAAACCAACAAGCTTCATTGAGAGCGAATTTATAGATCGTACAGTTCACCCAGTTAAAGGGAAAAATTCCAGGGTTTTTAGTACATTCGCAGAGTTGTGCAACCATCACCACGGTCAATTTTAGAACATTTTCATCGCCTCACAAAAAAAGATACCCCATACCCGTTAGCACTGGCCCCACTGCCTTGTCTTCACATGCCCCCCAGCCGTAGGCAACCAAGGCTCTCTGTAGTAATCTACAACCCAGTAATCTACCACCACTAGGAATCCACCCTCTTGTCTCCATGGATTTGCTTCCTCCGGACTTCTCGTATAAATGGAATCATGCAATACGCGGTCTCTTGTGACTGGCTTCTTTCACTGAGCAAGCGTCACGTCTTCAGCGTTCACCGACGTTGTAGCGTGATCAGCACTACATTCCTTCTTACGGCCAAGTAGTAGTCCCGTACACGGATATGCCACGGCTGCTTATCCATTCTCCAGCGAGTGGACACGGGCTGGATATCCTGATCCAGCTGTTTTGATTTGACACAGAGATTTGACGGCTGGGACCGATGTCGTGACCCTAAAGCCCATAAAATTAAACTTAGGTTTGTGTATTTTTTTTTAATTTTTTTAACATTTATTTATTTTTGAGAGACATAGAGACAGAGCGTGAGCAGGTGAAGGGCAGAGAGAGAGGGAGATACGGAATCTGAAGCAGGCTCCAGGCTCTGATGAGCCATCAGTACAGAGCCCGACGTGGGGCTTGAACTCACAGACTGTGAGATCATGACCTGAGCCGATGTTGGCCGCTCAACCAACTGAGCCACCCAGGTGCCCCCCAAATTACATTTCTAAGGTCCTGTCACTATAATGGCACTCTGAATAAACATCTCTGTCCCACTTGTCTGTTGTCCCTGCTGTTACCCGGGGCTCACCTGGACCCTAACCCCGCCCGCGCCACTGCCACTAACCATGCTGGCCCCACTTGGATGACGCGCCAGGCACCTGGGGCCGTGGGCTACACCGATTCCGAGACCGCCGAAGCAGTCAGCACTGTGCCCTGCTGACCGAGGGCTGCCGAACTCTGGCTCTGCTGCTGGGCCGCGGCACCACATCCGGGGAGGAAATGGGAAGCCCTGACGGTCCTCGGGACAGACACACTCCCGGGGCCTGGGGCCTGTCCTTCCTGCAGGCACGGTACTTCACCTGGGCTTCCCCTGGGAGAGAGTCTCAGAGGCCAAGGGCTTGCCATTTTCAGATCCTTAAAGCCTGTAAGTGGGTAGGTAGGGGATGTTTGGGACTTTTTTCGACTTGCACGAAATACCTGTTGGTTAAAAAAAAAATTTTTTTTTAATGTTTATTTTTGAGAGAGAGCGGCAGAGCGGGAGCGGGGGAGGAACAGAGAGGGAGACACAGAATCCGAAGCAGGCTCCAGGCTCCGAGCTGTCAGCACAGAGCCCGATGGGAGGCTCGAACTCACGAGCCGTGAGATCATGACCTGAGCTGAAGTCGGATGCTTAGCCCTGAGCCCCGCTGGTGTCCCCTATAGGACATAGTTGATCCGTGTTCTCACCCACCGTGTCTATTCCTCTGCCTCATCACGTTGCTGTCTTCTCCTTCTTCACCTCCTCTCCATTCCCACCTCCTCCAAAAAAGGCGGTTTTCTCTGTGAGGGCCACTCTGACCCCGGGCATCCTGTCGTACCTACGGGTGCGCAGGGAGTGAGGAATAAGGCGCCCAGCAGCGTGGGTGAAGGAAGTGCTGTTTTTTCTGACATTCCGGCGTTTCTTCCCTTCCGTCACCTCAGCCACAGAAATCCTCGGGCGCCGACTCCTCCCGTCCGCAGCCTGCAGGGAAGTGTCTGCGGGGCGGCTGGCTCTGCAGCCACGGGAGCAGTGTCCCCGCCTTTGTGAGGGAAGCCAGCTGAGCGCTGACAAGGAGATGGCCCAGAGTTCAGTGTGCGGACCCCTACCGATCTCTCCCTCGTCTGTGTATCCTGTGATTTTATCCAGTCCTGGGACTGCGGATACCAGCTCTGATGAGTTTTGTCTCCAGCCTGGATGCCGCCGCCTCTGAGCACCAGGTGTGGGTGTCCATTCGGCTCCCGGTACTGCGTCCGCATGTGGGTGTCTACAGGCCAAACTTTCACGAGCAAGGAAGAACTAAGACGAGATGTCATCCCCCATCTACCCTCACCCGCATTTCTCTCCCCAACAAGCCTCGCCCAACCCAGGAAAAAATACCCCTGCATCCCGCTGTCCAAATCAGACTTCCGGGAGTCATCCTTGGTCGCTGTCGTCCCTTGCATCCCAGACCTGGTGCATCGATAATTCCTCGCTGTCCTCCTCCCAGCGCCCTCCCTTCGCACCCCCTGCCTGCCGAACGCCTGGCCGCTGCGCCATTACCTGGCCCACTGCCAGAACCTTCCTCCTGGTCTCCGCTTCCGCTTCGCATCCGTCCTCCACAGACAGCCTCTTACGTGTGACTCAGGTCACACCCGTCCTTGAAACCCTCCAAATGGCCTTCCATTCCCTCAGAACAAAATACAGATTGCTTCCCACATGGCAGGCCCCAGGCTGTCTGTCGCCCTTATCTCCCCGTGTCTCACCCATACAACATGTCCCTGCCACGCTGTTCGCCTTGGCCCTCAGCCTTTCTGTCTGTGTTTTCTGCTCAGGACAGTATTCCTCCCGTCCTTTCCCCAGCGGGGATTTAGCTCGAATGATGAATGTCTTCTCTCATAAAAGTCTTCTCACACCCCACCCCAGAGATGAAGGGCCCTATTTTATCTCTTTCTCGGCATTTAACAAGCGATCTTATTTATGTGTGTGTATGTTCATGGTTTGCTTCCTCGCTGGAATAGCGACCTCTTAAGGGTAAGCACTCCGCCGTGTTTGCTATTCTATCCCAGGGCCAAGAACAGTAAATGTTTACTGATGACAGAGTGAGACATTAATGATTGGATTAATGACCCTTCCAGTAAAGGTCTAGAGCTATTGAGCATGTTGGTCTGGAAAGAGCTAGAGCTTTGGAATCTAGCACTTCCTAACTTGAATAGCAAGTCACTCAGCAGCCCTGGGTCGTTTCTTCTCCTGGCAGTGGCGCTGGGCGGGTTACAGGAAACGCGTCAAGTGCTATTAAGGACAGTGCGTCCCACGCAGCAGGTGCTCTAAGTACGTAGGCAGGTCGAATGGGCCCACCTGGTTCCCGGTCCAATGCCGTTTGCATCATCCAAGAATGGTAATGGCTGGACCCCGGGGTGAACTGAAGAGTTCAGGGATGAGGTCAGGGTGTAAAGGAAGACTCTGGAACCATTGTGGCACCCCAGAGAGACGGTCTGTTGATCCCTCTGAAGTGACAGTTTAAGTATGGTCCTGTTGGAAGAGTGCGACTCCCTTAAATGACTGGGTTCAGGTCCACCGTACATTTAGAAGAGCAAAGAAGCAAGCATACTTTATATTTTCAAGGGTCTGGTTGTCTGGCCTGTTTCTGGTAAGTGAGAGAACCTTCCGTTTGGCCAAGAGCGGGGGGTTCCTCAGTCCCCGGGCAGAGCCCCCTCATTGCTTCTCCTCCCAAGCTATGGATGAAGAGGCCTCCTTTGGTGCCTTGCTTCCCTAACCCAGACACTGTCAGCTACTTAGACTTTGGGCCAAGGTGGAGGATGGAGAAATGGGGGCAGAGCCAGGGAGGTAGGCAGAGCCCAATTCGGGCCTGTACACAAAGGTTCCACTATGTGGATGGTAGGCAGCATGCAAATTGTATTTACTCAACATGGCAACAGCTTGGGGGGAAGTTCCATGCTGTCCAGACACAGGGGCTCCTCAGTTCTCAGAAGAAAGTCCCATAGAAATGGAAAGTAAACACCAGAGGTAAATTTTTTTTTTGGCCTAGGCAAAGTCAGACAAGGCACCACAGAAGTGGTTTCCAACCTGGCTGGCAGAGCCGGGCGGGAATGGTAGCAGGGAGGGTTTGGTAAGCAAGATCTGGGCCCAGGAGAATGGAATGGGGACCTACAGTCCGGGAAGATGGGTGTCAACTAAAGCAAGACACAAAGAGAGAGGAGTCCAGAAAACAGATTTAAGACCTAGAGATTGGCCCAAGAAGAAAGGATGAGCTGAAGTCTAAGCAGTGATTAAGACTCAGTGTGGATGCAGGCCGGGGTGGTCCCGTGACCAACATGGTCCAGAGGGTGTCAGTGACCCTGGGAACAGGTGCCAAGGCCCTGACACTGCAGGCTGGGTTGGATGCGGGGAGGAGAAAGCCAGCACCCTTCCACGAGGACTTTCTATGTTCCAGGCTCTGTGTTAAATACTTTATGGACATTTTAGGGACAGAGGAAGAACAGTTAATCCCAGGGAGGCTGAAGGGTCCCAGGAAAGGCTGAGACTAGGCCAGGACCGGAAGTCCTTCTCAGTCCAGGTGACAGCATGGCCTTCACCGAACCAGCCTCAGGGCCAAGACAGAAAGCTAGCGAAGTTGCTCACTAACCTGGACCTGAGGTGGTGTGCCCCTGGGCCACGGGAGGAGGTCAGTAGTCGTACCTGCCAGAATTGCAAGGCAGAAATCCAGGCGCGGAACTTCAAACAGGCTAAGCCACTGGCTTCTGTCCATCTCAAGGCCATGCCTCTTCCACTGTACCTGTGCAACCCAGTGGCGAATAATAATTTCACCCTTTATATACCACTTGACAGTTTTCAAAACACCTTCACAAATTGTAGTACTTAACTAACATCCATTGCTGGCTTATCAGGTGTTGGGAGTAAAACGTCTCATTAGATGACTGTGTTTGGCTTCCTCCTGTGTGACGCTGGCTAAGTTACTTGCCCTTTCTGGGCTTCCATGTGCTAGCCAGGAGAAGGCAGTCTTCTACAACATAGAATAAGAGTCTGAAGAGGGGCTGGTGGCGAGTGGATTTGCCAGCTTCAGCAAGCTCTGTAGTCCTTAGACATTCGAAAGAAAAGTCATTCATTGGGCTCCAGGAAAACAAACTCAGATGTATTAAAATCTTTTCTTCAACCCAGCTTTTAAGCCCTAAAATGCTTCCAGAAGCCTCATAGTTCTCTTACTTCTGAGGCCCTTGCCAAGCCCAGTTTCGAGACAGGGAAGTCGGGGAGGAGTTTTTGATTTCCGTACAGCTCTATTTTTACCTGGAATGTATCTTCCCGCACACCAGGGATTGGTGCCTTCGAAGCTGAGGTAAAGTACGCTGTCAGCAGGACCCGAGCAATAAATAGCAACGGACAGAGAGCCTGATCTGTTCTGTGGGCAGGAAGTCAGACAGATGGACAAACCGATCAGCCTGGCGTCTTTGCCAAGAGCGGCTCGATTAATCTCACTGTGCCCGAGGCCTCTCCGTTGTCCCCAAAGGATGAGCTGTTCGCCTCTGACAACCCCTATCTGGCAAGTGTGGAAGGCAGACAGGTGTGAGTCCTGGGACTCTGCCCAGCGGGCCCTTCTCGGGGCGGACATCGGATCCCCCCCCCCCCCGGCTTGTCCCCAGCATTACGGAGAACCCTGCATCTTGAATAGAGGCGAATCCTTTCGCATCTTTATGCGAAGTCAGCGTTTGGTGTTTAGGCTGGAATGGCGTTGACCTTGAGTGATAGCCGGAAACAGTAAAGCCGGACTGGTCCTTCCTCCAGAACAGCCTGTTCTCAGATCTGAAGGTTCGTGGTTCCACCAGTTCTTTCGCATCTCTAAACAAAGCCTTCCTCACAGAGCTCTGCCCCATTTACTTAACTGCACCTTTCCTTAGTGGGTTCCGGGTTCGCCCTGCCCCTGCTCCAACCGGGCGGCGTCTGGCACGACCCCAGACATTTACTGTGACACCCCACGAAAACACACCACGGCACAAAAAAGGCCTAAAAATGTGTGTGCGGGAGCAGCGCATGCGCGCCTGTGCAGCGCATGTGTGTGGACGCGCGCATGCGTGCGTGCGTCCGTGCGCGTGTGTGTTGGGTGCGCATGCGTGCGTGCGTCCGTGCGCGTGTGTGTTGGGTGCGCATGCGTGCGTGCGTATGTACGTGCGTTGGCGTGCGCATGCGGGCATGTGTAGGTGTGTGGTGCACAGGGGCGCGGGAGGACAGGAGCGTGCGTTGTTTTGGGGAGTGTGCGCCCCCTGGAGAAGTGGGCTTTTTTGGGCCAGCTGCTGCTCAGATCCTCCTAGTTTCAGGTGTAACGTGAGGAGGGGAAGAGGTAGGGAGCGTTTGCAGCTGTGTGAGGAATGCCGCCAGCATGGTCGCGAAACACGAAAGCCTGAGGTCTCTGGGAGGGACATTGAAAACATTACTGTGGAGGCCGTAAGCAAGCCGGCGGAAGTGAGGTGGCCTTTTAGAGCACTTGCTGACTCACCGAGTGTGTCGTGTCGCGGTGACAGGTGGGGGTGACCGGTGTCTGGGGTGCGTCTTGGCCTCCTGGGGGAGCCCGGAGGCACACAGAGGAAGGGACGGCTGCAGTGGTCTGCGCTGGTGGCAGAGTAGGGCCACAGGCATGCTTGTCGCCTGACTTCAGGTGGTTCCTCCAGCAAAAAGGAACCGAAGGGAAAAGGATGAGTTTCTGTGGAGACAGAAATGCACCGTGCCAAGTACCTAACCTGAATCATCACAAGGGTTCTTGGAAGGACCCCCCCCCGCCCCCCGCCACCCGTTGCTGTAGTAATGTAAACAAATCTTCCCAAGCGCTTACAGTGTGCCTGGCCTGGCCGCAGCCCTTCAGACAGATAGTAAATCATTTAATCCACAGACCCTATCAGTGCTGTGCTATTATCCCCATCGGGGCACAGGAAGGTAAAGCCATTGGCCCAGGTCACTGAGCTCGTGAGAGATGGAGCAACCTAGTGGTTGAATCCAGGTGGTCTGGCTTTCACCTGCTGTGTTACCTGCCTCTCCTGTCGTTTATTTATTAATTCCACAAATATGTGCCAAACGCCTCTTTGCCCAAGGCATTCCGTTAAAAAGGGAAGACAAGACATATATACGTGCTGAAAGTTTAATGAAGGCCATTTGCTTACCCCGTTTCACACACGTGAGGCCTCGCCTGCCAATGCGTTTTGCTAGCCCCCATTTCTGAAAGCCTCTTCTGACCAAGGGAAGGAGACTCCTACGCCGTCTCCTTTTCACAGGCCCCTTTTCGGCCTGGGTCTTTGCCGAGTGAGGAACGCGGGGCTTCTCCTGCTTCCCAGATCCCTGGGTTCCCGCTTTGGGACAAGACCCGGAGCCGCACCCAGGGCCGAGCACACTGTAAGTATTCACTAAATGTGGTTGACTGGATGGTTTTTCAAAATCTTTGGCTGCAGGGGCCACTTGCAAGGTGCTGTTGAAATGCCTCATTGTCGCAGCTTCTCTGCTTATGGCCACAAAACAAGTGCCGTGTGTGGCACCCAGTGGCAACACTGAGAAGGGCCGAGTGTGGATTTGCTGGTTAACTTGTGCTTCCCCTTGCTTTCCCAGGAAAGACCGGCAGAGACTGGTGCCAATGTGGATGACTCGGCGCCCCCCTCGGTGGCCCAGCTGGCTGGGCGGTTTAGAGAGCAGGCAGCCGCTGCAAAGGAGGTGAGTCAGGCGGCCTCCGAGCCCCTCTTCTGGTAGGGGGCTGGAGGAAGGGGAAGTCTGGGGCAGGCCCAGAGGAGAGGGCGGGAGGAGGCTTGGTAATTGCCAAATTAGGAAGAGAAGCCAGAGAGGGGTCCCTCTGAATGTGAGGAATGTGGCCATGCCGCTGGCCTGTGCTGGATCTTTCCTCACCAGAGTGAGGCTCACACTCGGGCCGGGAGGGAGGAGACACAGGGCAGAGCGCCGGAAAGATGGAAGTCTGGGTTCATTTCCGTGTCGATCATCCACCGTGGGAGACTACGGTCTCGCCCAGCAGCGCCAGGCCCGGCCTGGTTCAGGATAAAGGAACGCCCACGCTTGGCCCTGCCCCAGGGTCCGGGGCGCAGGAGCAGGGCAAGAGGGAGACACAGTCTGAATTGGGAATTGAGGAGGAAGGGAAAGGTTACGGGGAAGTGCATTCAGAGAGGAAGCCAGGGATCCGGAAGGACAGGGATCCAGTGACCGATGGGCTCCCAAGGCCCCTGGAGAGGACAGGGCGAAAGGGGGTGTCGTAATGCTGGAGAGATGTGGGCTAGGTTTTCTGGAGTCCCGCAGTCCGAAGAGCTCATTAGGAGAACATGAAGGAAGGGCACCCCAAGGTCAGGGCGGGGCCCCTTGGGACAGACACAGGCGTAGTAGCTCTCATGCGTTTTTTAGGCATGGTGTTTTGTGCTTTTTGTTTTACTGTCTGAGAAATCAGTCCTTGATTTCTAGACAGCATAAGAGTGTCATAAAGAGTGAAGACGACAGTGTTGGTCTAAGGTTCTGGCAGCGCCTGGAGGCTGGAAGCAGATGCCGTTTTGAGATGTTGTTTCAGGCCAGTGAGGCTCAAGTAAGAGGAGGCACCGGCACCGAAGGACTGGGACGGAGCCTGGGAGTCGGGTGGACGGGTGGAGAGAGTTCCTGTGTATGGCTAGTGGCAGGGACCCGTTCCTACCTCTTTTCTCCTCCAGACATCCCTGAACATTCCTAAACCAGCTTCCACTTCCTCCTCTTCCTCCCTGTTGCCTGATTACCTCTCTCTATTTTTCTTTCTGTGTGTCTGTCTGTCCTCTGCCCTCTAGACACCAGCCTGTAAGCCAACAAGAAGGAAACCGCCCTGCTCCCTCCCCCTGTTCCCCCCCAAGGTAGAGCTGGGCCAGAACGGTGAGGAGGTAAGTGCTGCTCCAGGGCTCAGGGGACACGGGTTATGGGTCTGCCTTCTCCTCCCGACAGGAGGGGGCACAGGACACACACTTAGACCTTGAAACCAGTGCAGGGAGTTTCTCCCTTTACAATTCGGGGAGGACTCTCCTCCTCCTGCTTCCGGAATCCTTTACTCTGGAAACCAGGTTCCTTCCTAACTCTCTTTTACGGAGCCTCCTTCAGGGTCTGTCAAGGACGGGAGCACTGCTTCTCAAGCCCGAGAATTTCAACAAAGAGAACAGGCTACAGAGTATTATGTTTTACTCCATGTAAACTCCATGTGGAGTTTGTGGAGTAGAGACACAAACTTGTGGAGAAGACACCTGGAAAGAGAGGCGGCACTTACATAAGGCAGAACTGCCACGTGAGCAAACGCCGTGGTTCTGTGCCATCCTTGCAAAGCCTGGCTGTTGTTCTGGATCATCGGAAGAAAATCAGAGCCCACAGAGGCCTCGTTGCCCTCCCATATAAATAGCCAGTGTTCCCAACGTAAGGACTGCGTGTGTATCTGCCCCGATTTATCTAACTGTAGCTGTAAGAGCGACTTCTCCGTGCCCCATCCCGGCAGCCCGTGAACCTTCACTATGCTCCAGTCACGCTCCCCCAGAAATGAACTCCCGTGTTCTCTCGTCCAGCCTGGGAAGCCAGCCTCTAGAGAGAGCAGACGAGCCAAAGACAGTTCAGTTCCCAAATCCCACTTTAGCTACCTCCTTCCTCGTTCCTTATGGGGACCAGCAGCCGACAGTAGGCACTAGATACTGTGTGACCTTGAGCACCTACGTAAGGAACACGCGGAGGAGAGCAAAGTTTTCAAACCTTTCCCACCCAAGGCTTATCGGCCAAAGCCCACCAGAGAAAGTGGAAACTCACAGCTACCCCTGGTCCAGTGGGGTGGGGGCTTCTAGAGCCCCACTGCTCAGAGATCACTCCCCCACACACTGAACAAGAGTCTTCTTCTGGAATGGGAACCCCAAGAAACACAGTTTTTAAAAACTGAGTTTTTTTGGTTGGCGTTTCTTCAAGCACCGACATGGTTGTGTGGCATCATGGGGTTATTAGCCTGTGCTGTGACCAAATATGTACCAACAGCTTCGCTTTCCCGAGGGTCAATGCCTCCTTCTGACTTTCAGCCCCTGGAAAACAGGCTGAGGCCTTGGCCATTAGGAGCCTCCTGTGAGGCTGCCCCCTGATGACCCAGACTTGGCCCTGGAGAAGCCACCATACTGCACTGAGCCTTCTTCCTTATTTGTGAAGTAGGACAAGAACATTCACCAGACAGATGACGGGGGCCAGACGGGGAGGTTTTATTCTCTGGAATAAAAGCAGAATGAGTCAGGTTAGTTCCCTGGCTCTGGGAGAAATAAATCTACAGGCTCATCCCATGGGGTACCACCCAGCGGTTAAATGGTATGTAAGAGCCAAGAGCTGGATGAACAGGAGGGTGGACATTAGAGGAAAAAGTCCTGCCTGGAGTGACAGGCTGCTTGCACATAGGAAGGACATGGCTTCCAGGGTCGAGGACTTTCTGTCATCTTGAAAATCACGTAGAAACAAAAAGAACAATGAGCTTTGTGTGGCTGGGCTGGACGGAGGCTGCGGCCCGCCGTTCTTCTACACTCTACATTCCCACGGCGTGGCCTTTGGGAACCTCAGGGGGGCCTGAAGGGAGGGCCCCAGTCAGGCTGCCGCTCAGTTCAAGGCACAGTGCAGGGAAGGGTCTCTCCATCCCTTCATTCCTGCCCTGAGACAGTGGGGGGACCAGGAGTTACTCCTATTTGGAGAACCCAGCCAAAAGGGTATTTAATAGGGCAAAAAAACCTGCTTTGTCTGCCAGAGAAGGGATGAAAAACACTCTCATCTGAAAGATCAGGTTCATGATTTCTAGACATTATAGAAACGCCATGTATAGACTCGTATACATACACATGGAGCTTGAGGCTGGTTTTTCTCCTTTGATGGTATTAGGCCCAGCCACCTGCCTGGAGTCCTGTGGACATGCTGCCACCTGCTGCCACTCCTAGGAACTGCACTAGCAGGTGTTCTGGAGTCTTCCTGCTATGCTGTTCAATTCCAACCAACAAGGATCTTGGGGAGCATGAACTTGGTTCCCCGCACTATCCTATAGTGAAGGGGCTGCATTTATTGAATTTCCACTCTCTTCAGAAGATAGTGGTCAGGGGGCGCCTGGATGGCTCAGATGGATAAGCATCCAACTCTTGATCTCAGCTCAGGTCTTAATCTAGGCATCATGAGTTCAGGCTGTGTGTTGGGCTCCGTGCTGGGCGCGAAGCCTACTTAAAAAAAAAAAGATAGTGGTCAGTTGGGGAAGAGAAGAGTTTCTGGTATTACATAAAGCGAGATTTGTCAGCAAAATCGTTGCCGCACTTCCTTAAACAGTATCTTTAGCAATACCGGCTCATGTGAAATTTCACTATAAAGCACAGAAATCAACTGATTTGGGGCTGGCAACTCTTTGTACTCATCACCGACACAAGGCTCCTTGAAAGACTGTTCTGGGAGCATGTCTGATAGACTCACGGAGCCGGAGGCACCTCCCAGCTGGAGGCGTCCTTAGGGTCATTTATTCTAACCCGCCTGCCTGAGTGTTGGTGGAGGGGCCGAGGCCGGAGCACCCGGCTGGCTCCTGTCAAAGCCAGAGTCCCTGCTGGTAACTGTACCACTCCAGTGCCGCTTCCTCAGTGTTGGGCCTTAAAAGGGTCACGAGGAGTTCCGTTGAGTAAATCTTCCTCCTTCCATCACTAAAATGCAATCATCTCACCCAATAAGTATCTCAGAATATTTCCAAGAGATTGGTGTTCTTCTTTTTGTGATTCAGGTGAATGAGTACACGGGGGCCAGGGGCAGGTAGCATATGTGGGGTCTCCAAACCGTAGAAGAATCCCTCTTGTGTCTCGGCCTCTGCTAAACCACAGGGAAGTCACCATCATCTTCTTCTTCACCACCATCATCATCGTCATCAGTGTCATCATTACCTGTAGAACCAGACTCAAGTTGCAGGGATTTTAGACAAAACAAGAAGGGGCCCATCTTTTTAGATTAAATAAAATACAGACAAGATTCCTGACATACATTCATCACAAAGATAACTCCAGCCGCAGCACTATCAACAATAGCCAAAGTATGGAAAGAGCCCAAATGTCCATCGATTGATGAATGGGTAAAGAAGACGTGATATATATACACAATGGAGTATTACTCGGCAGTCAAAAAGCATGAAGTCTTGCCATTTGCAACTATGTGGATGAAACTAAAGGGGATTATGCTAAGTGAAATTAGAGAAAGACAAATATCACATGACTTCACTGATATGAGGACTCTAAGATACAAAATGGATGAACATAAGGAAAGGGAAGCAAAAATAATATAAAAACAGGGAGGGGGACAAAACATAAATTCTTAAATACGGAGAACAAACAGGTTACTGGAGGGGTAGGGAGGTGGGCTAAATGGGTAAGGGGCATTAAGGAATCTACTTCTGAAAACATATTGTACTATATGCTAACTAACTTGGATGTAAATTTTTAAAAAATTAAAAAAAGATATCTCCAGCTAGCAGAATATGCATATGGTTTTGTTTTTTAATTCTAAATTTCTTTTAACATTTATTTTTGAGAGACCAAGAGAGACAGAGCATGAGTTGGGGAGGAGCAGAGAGAGAGGGAGACACAGAATCCAAAGCAGGTTCCAGGCTCTGAGCTGTCAGCACAGAGCCTGATGTGGGGCTCAAACCCACTAACTGTGAGATCATGACCAGAGCTGAAGTCAGACACTTAACCAATTGAGCCACTGAGGTGCCCCCATATGTATGGTTTTATATGTATGTATCAGCCACTGGCTGCTTCTAAAGGCCAGATACTAAATCCTGTTCATCTACATATAACCAGGCAACACAATGCCTGGAATGTAGTAGACGCTCAGTAAATGTCTGCTTAATCAAAATGAACAATGTTTTGGAAAATGGTAATCTATAAATAACACTATTGGTGGTTTGGATTTTCCAAACTGTCGTTAGTTCAAGGGAGGAATTTCAGTTATACCTCTGTAAGGTTTCACCTTTGGTCTGTGGTTTCTTCTGTTGTTTGTGCAAACAGAACAAACAGTCATTTTGCCCTTGCAGTTTGGAATTCCCTCCCGTTGTTGGCTCATGTTGTTGAAGGTCATGAGGTGAAAATCTCATCCCCTCAGACATAGTCTGTTGCCTCGTAATGACCATGAAGTCATCCTTTCTGGAACAGAAGATCGCCTGTGTTTCAGATGTCTGTCCAGCCTGCTCTGATTCATAGACTCAAGTAGTCTTGTTAGCTGGGAGGTGAGGGAGAGGTGGAGGGGAGCCCGCCCAGGCCCAGGCCCCGACCAGGTGAGTGGGCTGCCGAAGCTAGGTGGGAAAGCGGTGAAGTCACCTTCTCCTCTTCTTTCACCTGGGCCTTCGGGGCCCCAGCCAGAACCCCATCTCCCTTCACCTCACTGATTCCGTTGTTTCGGTCCATTTGCTCTATAGAAATCACCGCCCAATGCAAGCCACCCTCCTAAATTCAAGGTGAAGAGCTCGCCTCTGATTGAGAAGCTTCAGGTAAGTGCAAGATGGTTACCCATTGCGCCTTCTGACCCCGCCCCACCTGTTATCCAACACGTGCATGTCTTTGGGTAGCGCCATCTGTCACCTGAAGAGTCGATCTCTGATAACCAGCGATGAAGGATGAGGAGCTCTGTGTAGGGGCAAAGAGCTAAAATAAATACCATATCAAGCATGAGCTCATGAAGTTAACAGCTGATGGTGGTTGCTGGATACTGGGATGTCTTAAGAATCTTATGCAAAAAGACATCATAGCCCAAGAAACACTCCAGGACTGGCCAAGTCCTCCCCACCAAGGCCTGAGTGCCCCCACGAGCCATTTCAGTTTTACACAGGGCTGAAATTCCGCAGCTAGGCATTGCACCGACATGGCCAAATCCCTTGTTTGCGATGCCTGCCTCTCTCCCTATCCGCTTGTGAACCTGGAGCCCTCGGCGTGGCACCCGCAGCCAGCTGGCTTTCCCGGGGGTGGAACTGAACCACGCGGCACCGTACTTGAGCTCACGGCCCTTTGCGGGAGACAGGATTTTCCCACGCGGTACAATAAGAGACGTAAAGGAGCGTAAACACCAGACTCTGAACGGTGTGCCTGCTGTGTGTCGGCTCCTTCTCTAAGTCAGAGTTCCTCAACCTGGGCAGTGTTCACTCAGGAGAATCGTGGGGCGGGGCGCCGCCTCGTGCTTTACCAGATGTTTGGCAGCGCCCCTGGTCCCTACCCGCTCAATGCCTTAGCACTCCCCAAGTTGTGAATGAAAGAGGTCTCTAGCCATCTCCTGGGAACACAGTGGCCCCCCACCGCCACCCCAGGGGAGAGCCATGCTCTAGAATTTTAGAGCAAGAAGAGTAGAGTGGGCAGGAGTAATTACTGAACGCTTTGTGAAACACCTGTCCTCTGAGCCGGTCCTCAGAGGCCGGAGAGGCTGGAGAGGAAGGAGGAAGGTGCTCCTGGTGTGAGAACAGCGTGAGCCAAAGCACAGAGGAGGGCTGGCATGGTACATCGGGATAGGGCCTGTGGAAGGTGCCAGGACTTTCGCCACGGTCTCTGTGCGCCGCCCAGGAGAACGGCAAGGCTCTCGCGCGCCGTGTCCTCCCATCTGGGCCCAACTAAGAAAAACAGCTCACGGCCTCGGTTCTGAAGCCACCGTTAGGGGTGCGCCAAGACAGGTAGCTGCCGCTCCTACAGTTCCACCTCTGGGAGAGCCCAGGGCTGCTATCGGGGTAAGAAAAGCATCTGTGGGTTCTGGCTGTGAGCCTACCCCGAGGACGGTGGGAGCGGCTCCCTGAAGTTTCGCTCCTGCTGAAAAGCCCCGAGGGCACTGCAGCATCAGGGAAGGAGTGTCCGCCTGTGCCGCTCGGAGGCTTCAGGGCTCCCGCGTACGTAAGGAGGGTCTCTCCAGCCAGCAGAGGGGCGTAGCCCGGGACCGGCACCCGTGCCTCCCTGCAGCCCACCTCAGCCCGCGTCCGAGTGCCAGAAATCAGTTCCCACCTGCTCTGTGCCCCGCACAGGAGTCTTGGCCTCCTCCTCCTCTCCCATCAGTGAGGAGCCTCTCCGGGAAGCTCAGCCACTGAGAACAAGGTTTTGATCCCGAGCCTTCAGTCTCATTGGGAACATCAGCAACGGGGGGCGCCTGGGTGGCTCAGTCGGTTAAGTGTCACACTCCATCTCAGCTCAGGTCTTGATAGGGTCGTGAGTTCTGGAACCTACTTTTAAAAGAAAGAGAAGAAGAAGGAGAATGTCAGCAACAGGATGACAGTTTGGCCAGATCCCGTAGGATCCCTTGCATTGTTGGGAGGGAGGGGGCCAAGAACTAAGAAATGCATCATCAGCTAGACTTCCCTTCTAAATATTCTATTAGATAAATTATGAGGTATGAGTTTTCTTCACGAAGTAGTCCATAATTCCAAGTTCAAGTTTCCTGCTGGCTAGCAAAACGTATTTTATTTGCAAGCAGTCTTACAGAGGGAATTTTCCAGCTTGAAATTGGGCGGGGAGGGAGACCTCCTTTAACTCCCAACCCAAGTGTCCACTGCCCTGAAGGCCTGTCACTCACCATATGCTGCTTTTTGACATGGGCTCACAGCATTGCTGTGCAACTTTTATGTTTTTAATTCTTACCATGACTCAGCTTTGTCCGTGTTATAAGGCCCTTTTTTTTTTTTAAAGTTTATTTATTTATTTTGAAAGAGAGAGAGAACAAGTCGGGGAGGGGCAGAGGGAGAGAGAATCCCAAGCAGGCTTCCATGCTGCCAGCACAGAGCCCGATGCGGGGCTCAAACTTGTGAAGCAAGAGATCATGACCCAAGCCGAAATCAAGAGTCCAGCACTTAACCGACTGAGCTGTCCAGGCGCCTCTGCTCTAAGGTCTTTCTTAAAATCACAGTGGAAATACTGATACTTTCCTAAACAAGAATAACAGTGTATAGATAGTCTGCAGGTCCTAAAACACACGTAGTTCTCCTAGACAGCAGAGCCGTGGCTGGAGGAAGGGGGCGCTGAGGGGGCTCTGGGGGGAGGGGGGGGGAGTGTGGAGTATGAGTGGGAGGTCACACAGCTATTACGTGAAAATCTGAGTTTTGCAGTCAGATCTGTCTGTGTGGAGAGCCCCTGTACTTCCCACTGTGCCATCTGCCCCTCACACTGCCCCTTCCCGGCAAGTCCCCCCTGCTGTCCTCGGGTCTGGAGGACGCCACTGGGCCAGGGTCTGGAGACACAGAGGGCGACGGAGCAGGAGGACGGCCCCTAGATGGCGCTAAAGAGCACCCAGTGCTGACTGCACTCCACCCCACAGGCCTCCCTGCACCTCCACCTTCTCCACTGCGACAGGGTAGAGCTGGGACCACCCGCCCCGCCCCCCACCCAGCTCTTGGCTCCCTCAGGCCTCGGTTACCTTTGGCCTCTCCCCTTTGTTGCCTTCCGGATGCTTTTGAATTTGGTTTCACCTGGCCCGCCACGGCCCGCGTGGAGCACACACTGACGTCTGCTCTGCGGGCTCCCTCTTGATAGGGCTGGGGAGCCTGCCGTGTCCACCGCTCTGTCTGGCCATCTACCAACAAGGCTTACAAGACCAGCGGACCTGGCCTGAATCCCAGGGCAGGCTCCTTAGCCACTTTCCTGACGTTCGCAGTGAGAACAAAATGGAACACGTAGGGCCATTGTAGAGGGAGAAGTCTCCTGTGCCCGCAAATAGTAGGCATCGGTAGGCACTGCTGTTGGCTCTGCTGAGAAAGCTGATGAAGGGCGTGGACTTGCTGCGAGATCGTGCGCCTGCAGGTGCTGGCGGCCGCGATTTCGGCCTCTTTGTCTAAAAGTTGGAGCTGTTCCAGAGCCTTTTAGTTGGGTCCAAATCAGTACTTTCTGGGCATTCTGGAATGCAGCCTGTGGTGAGCCAGGTAGCCGGAGATGGCTTGAGTAGGCAGTGTTTCCAGGGGCAGGACATGACGTGACGGTGGATGCTTAGTTAGGAAGTAACACAGAGAGCCTCGTGTTACCTAGTCCCAACCAGTTCCAGGCCAGGCACCCAGCGGGCTCACGCAGAAATGCCCGTCTTCTCCCGGCCCTGTTTGAAACATCTCACCTTTTCTCGGCAGGCCAACTTAGCTTTTGACCCAGCAGCCCTGCTGCCTGGCGCCTCGCCCAAGAGTCCGGGACTCAAGGCCGTGGTGTCGCCGTTCCAGAGCCCGCCGTCCACCCCCAGCAGCCCCGGTGTGCGGTGTCAGGCCGGCGAGCTGGAGGAGGTGCCGGTCAGCTTTGACCAGCCGCCGGAGGGCAGCCATCTGCCCTGCTACAACAAGGTACCGTCTGGGTCCGAAGCCCTGCGGCGCTGTCCAGTGCCGGTCCGGAATTATCTCTGCCCTGGTGTCGTCTGGGGAAAGGAGGACACGTTTGAGCTGCAGTCGGAGTTGGTTTTCTGCAGAAGAGAAATTTCTCCTCTTGGTGGTGATCTGTGCCGAGATCACGCCTCTGCCTAGCCTGCCTCTCAGCCCCTCTCCCAGTAGGTGGGCCGCTCGCCCCGAAAGCACAGTCGCGGGTTGGAATGTTCTATCCTTTGTGGAGAGAGGGGTGAGAATTCAAGACCGATCCCAGCTGCACACAGAGTTGTATCAAAAGCTGAAAACGAACGATAAAGGCCAGATCAGTGATTGATGCAGAGGGTGGGCAGGGTCACTAGGACTCCAGAACACCCCGTTCTGGCTTGACGTGAATATTTCCAAGTGAGCCAGCATGGGCCGCAATCATTCTTACCGCAGCTCGCCCCCGGTAAAGAACACCCAAACCGTTCCCTTTGCAAAAACATGTATGAGGGCCCGCTGCTTAGACGCTGCCCTGGTGGCTGTGTGTGCGCTCTTTCATCAGATCCTCCGCTTGGCTCTAGACTCAGTGAGAATCAGAGGTACGGTCCAGGACAGTCCACGCGGGGGCCCCGCACATCTGGGCCAGAGCCAGGCGAGGGCCGACGTAAGGGGGCGTGACTCCAGGGAATGCGAACGGATGTAACTTCAAAGTTATAGATGGAAAGAGTGGGGTCTTCTGGGCCATTCCAGAAAATCCATCTAGGGAAAAAAGTCAAATGTGTAGAAACAGGTAGGACACAGGGAAACAAGCTGGCAGGAAGGCTTCAGTCTGCTGGCCGGGGATAGGCTGGAGAACCTCCAGCTCAGAGCGAGACCAGGGAGAGCCCCCTGATGGCAGAGAGGAACCCAGGGGAGAGCCTTGTCTCTTCAGAAGGTGCTCTCCAGGGAGGCTAGGGAGTGGGGGCAGGGAGGGAGGCACTGCCCCTGGTCGTAATACTGGGGGATTTAGCCTTCTGACAGCAGCGGAGTGAGGCAAGGTCATTCCTGCACCCTTCTGGTCATGAGGGCCAGGCTGAGCCTTGACAGCCTGTAGGGCTGTCAGCACCGGGGTCTCAGGAAAGGGCCTGGGAAGCCCATAACCAAGTATCGACTCCAAATTTCTGAGAAGGAACTAGAATTGACAGATAACCAAAATGTAAACCAATGGGAAAATAAGATTTAACGTTTATAAAAATAAGATTTCATCTACATATAAAATTTTAAAGGACATGTCACGTGAATAAAGTAGGGCATCCAAATAAACATTTTCATTGAACTCCTGGGCCAGTCCAGTGGGCGTCGGTGAGGCCTGAGTGGTTCCCAGAGAGGAGAGGATCTTCAGGCAGCTCTGCTGGAGCTTGTGCTTACGGCTTACGGTGGACCCGGCCCCTGGAAAGCAAAGGCATCTGGCCGCTCAGCTTTCCTGGTATTTGCCAGCTCGGTCGAAGGCTGGGAGGGCCACGCTGGGGAAAGGGGCGAAGCTGGCCACCAGCTGTCCAGCGGTGTGCCCATGAGGTCCCCGAGCAAGGCCAGGCCATCAGCAGGCCCCTAACCCTCTTCTCTGTTGGGTTCACCTTTGTCAAAGTATAATTTCCTAAATGCTAAAACATGACTCATTCACAATAGAGATCGATTTTATTCAGTTTGTCAGTTTATGGGGAAACCTATTAGACGGTGAAACTCATTTACAGAACATTCAAACAACTGGTTATTTATAGGCAATTGAAAAAACAAATGTTAGAATCAAATTGCTAAGTGGGATACCAAACTGATGAATGTTTCACAGGATAATAAAATTAGAGGTGGTCATTTTTAGTGGATGGAAAGCATTTGCGTTTTCATGAGACAGGAACCTATGGGTTACCAGGTGCTTTCACGACCCCCCGGGGCCCTAGCATGCAGGGCGCATTTGCCTGGAAAATCAAATGCCCCCTGACGGCTGGTTGGCAGAGCGGTGCTCTGGACGTTGAAGGGACGTGCCTTCTCCTGGCCTTTTTTTACAGGCTATGGATAATTTTTCTTCACGCATTCTTCCAGGTGCGGACGAGGGGCTCAATAAAAAGGCGCCCCCCCTCCAGGCGATTCCGAAGGTCTCAGTCGGACTGTGGGGACCTGGGAGGTTTCCGGGCCCCCGAGTCATCCCAGGAGAACGGGGCCAAGGAAGAGAATGGGGATGAGGTCTTCCTTTCCAAGAGCAAGGCCCCGGGATCCCCGCTGCCCGGCGAGGGGCCGGTGGGGGAGCGGGAGTCCCAGGAGAAGCCGCCTCTGAGGAGGACGTCCAGCAGGACGGAGAAGCAGGAGGAGAAGAGCAGGGCCCCCGAGGAAGCCCAGCAGCACCAGAGGGCTGTGGGGGGCTCTGAAGAGGAGGCCGACACACGGCCAGCCAAGGAGGAGGCCGTTCAGCCAGCCCAGGCCTCCAGCCCGGAGGCAGCCAACGGGTGCGGGAGCCCCACGGAGGCAAAACCAGCCGGAGAACAGACAGAAAAGTCTGCAGAGGTGAAGGAGGAGAGGGCAGGAAACGAAGAGGAGGAGCCCAGGCAGAGGAGCCAAGACACAAAGGGGCTGGCGGAGGGCACTGCGGGGGAGGCTCCACCGAGCCCCCCTGGAGGAGCGGAGGGCGGCCACAGCCTGGAGCAGGGGAAGGGCGAAGAAAAGGACAAGGAGGGGGCCGTTCTGGAGCCAGGCTGCAACCCCAGCGACGAGGCCCCCAAGACCGAGGTAAGTGGCCGGCATGTTCCCCTGAGGAGGCAGGGCCAGGGCCGGTGCGGGCCTGCTCACACTTCCTCGCAGATCAGCTCGAGGGTGCAGAAACACAGGCCCTGGGTTGAGACAGGCTGTTGCAGATGGTGAGGGGACAGAAGGACAAGAAGGAGGCACGTCCTGTGCTGTCTCCGCCTTCCTGCCCACCCAGAGTTCTGTCGTGCTCTGGGTGTGTGTGGAGACTGAGGGGACTAAGGCAGGGCCCTGGGCCCAGACATGCAGGGGGCACACCTTCCCATCAACTCAGGCTAGCTCGGGGGACCAGCAGCTCTCTGGGGCGCACTGGAGAAGGTGGACTATGGCAGTGGGCAGGGTTCTCCCGGGGGAGCTCAAGGCACAAGTGAAGGAGAAACTCTATGTGTGCGTGGGTGTGTGCGTGTGCGTGTGTGTGTGGTTAGATCGTCTACTCATGACTAAAATTACTTACCTCCTGTATCCGTCTCCCAGAGCTGCCATAACAAATTACCACAAGACTTGGGAACTTAAAACCATAGAAATGTATTTTCTCACAATTCTGGAGGTGTGGGCAGTGTCGGTTCCCTTTGGAGGCTCAAAGGGAAAGTCTATCCTGTGCCCATCCCCTAACTTCCGATGGCGGCTGGCAACCCCTGGGGTCCCTCCTTGCCTCTCCTAGCATCCGGTGGCCGTCAGCGAGCCTCTGCATTCCCTGGCTTCTAGACACGACACTCTAATCTCTGCTTCTGTCTTCATGTGGTCTTTCCCTGGCTCTGTGTGTCCCAAAACCCCCTCCTTTCTCTCAGAAGGACACTGGTCATTGGATGTAGGACCCACCCTAAATCCAGAATCATCTTGAGATCTTTAATTGCATCTGCAAAGATCCCAGTTTCAAGTAAGGCCACATTCACGGGTACTGGGGGCTGGGATCAGACGTGTCTTTGGGTGTGCAGCCCACTGTGCCTCCCACCCCCTGTCCCACAGTGACTCGAGTAAATCCAGACCCTTCGTGAGGTCCCCGATCCTTCCCCTCACCGGGCTTTAGCCACGTCAGTGGTTATTTTGTTCTTCACTTATACCAAGCTCATTCCCTGCTCAGAGCTCTGTCCCAGCCGTCTCCGCCGCGGACGCTTCCCACCCTTCCTTCCCACGTCCCTCGGGCCTGTCGTGACCACTCGGCCACCATCGCCCACTGTTCCACTTTGCCGACACGGTGCGTATCACTATTCGACATGCTCTTACTTATTTTCTTGTCATCTCTCCTTTTTTCCCCTCACTGATCCCAGAACATTGTAGTTCTTAAAAAATATATTTGTCGAGCGGATGAGTGAATTTTTAAAAGTGGGAAAACTGCACGACCCAAAAGAAGTCATCTCTAATGATACAACTAGACGTATAAGAGGGGTCCATGTGTTTGGGGGCGGGGGGCTCACCAGGGACCCTCACTTCATTCCCACTCAAACTAGACTGGAGAGAAGAAGGGTGAGTCCCAAGGACTCTTGAGATATGACGGAGTCGCCTCCGGCGGGGCTGCTGGACAGCGATGCTTCACGTGTCTTCATCGCCGTCCGTCCTCAATGCAGATCTGACCCTTTCGGCCGGGAGATCTCCACCCGGCGTCCGGACGGCGAACATATGCCTCAAAGCCTAGCTTTTTCTAAAACGTTTGTTTATTTTTGAGAGAGAGTATGTGCCAGCAGGAGAAGGACAGAGAGAGAGGGACAGAGGGTCCCCAGCAGGCTCCACACCGACAGCAGAGATCCTGACGCAGGGCTCGAACTCATGAGCCCTCTCACTGCAGTATCTTCTGGTCTTGAAGGGTTCAGAAGTCGCCTCGGTGGAAAAGCTTCAGGGAGGTCTCAGGTAGAGTAGGTTCCCTGCAGGAACTGGGAGCTTTGGCACAGGCTCGCCTGGGACCTCTCGGGTCACTTGTGTATCCCCCGTCTGGCAGCCCTGGCGAGGGAGCCGGATGCCCGCACCCTCAGGAGCACTCTCCTTCCAAACCAAAGCCCGGGTCGCAGAGTAGCTGCAGCCCCCCCCATCCATCCATTTCCCCCTCCTGGCCTGTCACCGAGACACAACACTTTGACACCCTTGCCCAACCCCCTGGTTTTAGAGCGGGAGGAGCTGAGGCTCCAAGAGGGGACATGAGTTGTCCAAGGTCACAGAGCTCAGCGTTGACACGACGACACCAGCTCCAGTCATCAGAATAAGCTCCATCACACAGCATCTCTGCATATCGCTGATTCCCTTATCCCGGGAGGCGTGGCTCCGTCCTCTTTTGTCCCTCTCAATCACAACGACAAATAAAACAGAGGCGAACACAAACCACAGTAAACGACCAGACGGGGGGTGGGGGGATAAGTGTGATTCTTTCCGGGAACGGCAGCACTCTGTGAGGCACGGGATGGAGTGACTCCTCCAGGAGAGAGCAGGGACAGGCCGCCCAGGTAGGCCCGAGGCATCAGCTGTGCGGAGGGTTAACACTTGAGATTCTGTTTATAGACAGAGCGCCCCGGAAACAGGGCCCCGAGCAAGATCCAGCTCCCACACGGTGAATAAATGGACCAGGTGTTTCTCAAACGCTCATTCCATATCCAGTGCGGTGCAGGGCGCTCAGGCAATGCCAAAGATAAACTTACCCCAACGGCAACACTTGAGGTGTGTGACATCACATTCAAGACTTTGTAGGACCGACGATAAGTGCTGTTTCCTAACCACCTGGTTCAGCCTCTTTTCCCAGGCATTCTCCTCGATTTCTCAGTATTTGATTGGAAGTTCCTTTCTCCTTTAGCTGATGAGATGCTGCCTTCTCTTGGGCCTCCCTTGCCTTTTTGACTCTGCTGACTTTTCCCTCCTGGTTAAGTTGGCAGGTCTCTGAGCCTCAGTTCTTGGCCTGTCTCTCCTCACTTCTCTTGGGAACACACTCCTCTGGCTTCCGTCTGCAGCCCCTCCCTTAGCTTCTGCCCTGTCCTACACTGGGAACCCGGGGGGGGGTCACAGGGACCTGGCCCATGGCTGGCACTTCAGTGCTACCCTGCATCTTCATCGCCCGCATTTATTTTATCTTATTTTTTACTTTAAAATTTTTTATTTTAGAGAGAGAGTGTACGTGAGTGAGGGAGAGGGGCAGAGGGAAAGAGAGAGATCTTACGCGGGCTCCTTGCTGGGGCTTGATCGCACAACCCTGGGATCATGACCTGAGCTGAAATCAAGAGTCAGATGCTCAACCGACTGGGCCCCCCAGACGCCCCCTTCATCCCCTCTTCCGGTTGACAGCTCTCTGTTAATCTCCAGAGCTAAGCCACTGTCACTGCGCCTTCTTTGCCGAGCCTCGTGCGTGTCATTGGTGGAGTTCACAAAGCCATGCCGCCCGGATCTATTAGGAACTCTTGCCAACCGGGCCGAGCCTCACCCGTCTTCCCAGGCACCTGGAAACCCCTCTTGCTGCGTCCCTGTCAGCCTGTTTCTGCCCACATTCCTCGGTTACTCCTCCCCGAGCCCCTCCCGCTCTGCAAATGACCTCACCTCCTAGGCGCCTGAAAGGAAGAGCCGCCAGGGCACTGCCTGCCTCAGACCCTCAGAGTGTGAATCAGAGAACAGGCCCCTGCTTGCTATGACAGACCCCCATCTGCTGTGATCTGGCCTCCCCCAAATGCCATTTTCTGGACGTTTTTACAGGACACTTGTAGAGTGTGTCTGTGCATTTCAAGTGAGGGGTTACACTCAGCATTTCCCATCCATCCACGCCTTCTTCCGTGTTTCTAGCCCCTCCCCAGCTCACCCCCTTCAGCCGACAGACATGCTCACGTCTCTCCAGTCCTAAGGACTGTCTCCCTCTCATTTGCTTCCCCGTGTGATCTCGCTCTTAACCAAGAATTGAAGCTCACAAGTGCCACCGGAGACTGGTCTCCTCACCTCTGCGAAGGGGCCGACATTGGCAACGTGGTCCTGAAGCCACCTCCCTCTCATAGTCTCTGTCCAGGCTGGGCCGCCCAGCCAACCTCCCTTCCCCTCCCCCCGCCCCCCCAAAGAAGAGCCGCCACATTCTGTCCTCGGCCCTGGCTCTCACACTCCAGCTGTTGTGTTTTGTGACTGACCCCTAAGGTTGCTGCTTAGCACCAGCCTGGCCCATGTCCCAACCCCACACGGACAGGGCACCGTGCTTGGGTGCCTGCCAGCCCCTCACACTCAGAACCAAACTCGTCCTGCCTGCTGCGTCTTCACTTGTATTCCTGCTGGAACCAGATTCCTTTGGTCTCCTTAAGCGCTGCTGGTAACGAGGTGCTTACATTTCTCCCACCTCCTGCCTAATCGGTCCCTGGGTCTTGGGGAGTTTCCCGTTAGTGCCTTCCTTTGTCCCTCCTCGTCCATCTCCTCTGCCGTGTTCCCGGCTCTGCCCTTCCTTCTCTCTACAATCACAACCCACTCCTACTGGAATTCCTGGTCTCCAGACCAAGACTATACATTAGACCAGATTCGTCATCCGAAAATGCTGTCTTGGTGTCCCCTCTCCCACCCCAAAACCTTTGATTCCACTTGAGTTCACCCTCCTCAGCTGACCTTGCCCCCAGCCTTTCCCGTCCCCCCACGATGGGGCGCAGGACTCCCGCCGGCCTACGGCACCCGCCTTTCCACAAGACGCAGTGCATCCCCGTCCCCCCACCAGGAGTGCCTGCACCCCCAGCCGAGACGGCCTTCACTGCCACCTGGAGACCCTCCCGCCGAATCTCGGCCCGCCATAGGCCTTTCCCACTGATGACAGACACCCCAGAGACTCAGGCAGCTCCGCACACTCAGTCTAGTGCATTCGGGGGGCCCACGGCGCAAGCCGCCTGACGCCTTGGGTGCATTCACAAATGTCTCTTTCTCAGCCAGAGAACTCAGGGTGGCCAGGCCTGGGGCAGCTCATCCCAGAAGGAGCTAGAACTAGTACTTGTGGATGAATGTTCAATCAGTAGCTGTTTTCCTGTCCTTTTACTGAGTATCCGTCTTCTATTTTCCATTCTTCCTGTTCTTTTTGCACTTTTATGCCACCAGAGATTTCAGAGCAGTGTCATAGGAAGATGGAATTGAGTGGAATGAACTGTAGATAGAAGCCGGGGCAGGAAGGATGTGGGAGGCCAGGCCTCAAGGAATAGGCAATGTTACCTAATAGTTGAGGGCTCACACTCTGGTCCTTGGTTTTGAATCCTGACTCCATTATTTCCTAGCTGTGTGACCTAGGAGAAGTCACTTGACCTTTCTGTGCCATAATTGCCCCACCTGTAGTCCAGAGCTAATAGAAGTACCTAACTCATATTGCTTTTGTGAGGAATAAATAGATCGATGCATGTAAAAACAAACAAACAAAAACCTACATCAAGCACATAGCGTTATTATCACTGTCACTTCTACTGGTGTTACAATTATTGCTGGATCTGGCGTCCCCAAGGAGATCTGCTGCGTGACAGGATTTCCCCACTCTCTTTCTAACTCATTCTTCCCTCCTCTGTTCACAGGACGCCGCTCCTGTCCAGGACACTAAAATGTGAAGAGCTCACTGTGCCTAGTGATGAAGCTGCCGAGACATCTCTTTAGAAGCAGCAGCAACGGTAGCAGCAGCAAATGAAGCCATCGCCAAAGCAGAATTACGTGGAGGGTCGGAGGCCGCCTGAAGACACGGTGTTATTTCCAGGTCTCCACGCCAACCGTTCTCTCGGAGACAGAGATCAGGCAGAGGGCGGCAGCCTTTTATCAGCTTGGGTTTGTGTCACTTGATGGACCTGGCTAAAAACAATTATTTAAAACAGTTTACTGTGGTGACAACTGCCAGGAATACCGGTCACCTGTGGGGCCTGAATCCCGTCCACGCCCACCTGGCCCTGCGGCTGACGTCGGAACTGGATTCTGATTTAGCTTGTCAGATTTTGTTTGTGTAAAGCGATAGCCTTTTTACTGAAGTTTTTATGATTCTCAGATGTAAGTAAAAACTAATTTCAGGGGGCTAGGAACAAAAGAAAATAGTCTTGCTGGAAATATAAATCCTAGAAGTTACAGAAGACCTTAAATTGTATCAAGACCCCGAGACCACGTCTCAGCTTCATCCAAATTTGGACTGGCCAACCAATTCTTAAAACAGTGGACTGGAAAGAGATGCTTACTGCAACGTTTAAAAAAATAGGTATCTGCTCCAGCCATGGGAGCTTTTACTTCGGGGTAGGTCTCTAGTGGACGGCACACGCACACCCGGAGGGGACAGGCTCCGCCCACCCTCTTCTGCCGGGGAGGAGGAGGGGGAGGCGGGGAGCAGATCTCAGGGAGAAGCAGGTGTCAGGAGGTTTCACGGCTCTGTGCCGAGCAAGGGTACCTCAACAGTGCCTGCCCCCCGACTTCTGGAAGGACAGAGGAGACCCTCGAGCACAGAGTAGATCTTTCCTGGGAAGCGCTTTGAGCGGCACATTTTGAAAGGTACATAACAAAAACATCCTTCCCAGATTCCCTGGGAAGCTGCTCTTGAATCAGAGCCCGGGGGCTCTTTCCAGACTCAGGGGAGGGTTGTCAGGTCGTCAGTCTGTCCTCACTGGGTAGCTTTCGCTTTAATTAATGTTCTTTGTGGAAAGTGCCGGGGGCTTTGCAAGGAACAGGAGCCTGACTACCCAGTCCTTGACTGATACCCTCTCCCCTCTTGATACACTCCTGCCCAAAGATGGCAATCCCAATAAATGTTCAATCTTCAGGGGGGTTCTTACTCAGACTTGACTATTTCAGGGTCTCGTTGTGCTGATGTGGTAGGTGGAGCAGTGGTTTTCCGGGAGGGCCTGTTAGACCGCCTCCTCCCCCGACTCAGAAAAGAGTCCTCCAGACAAAGGGCCTTATGTCACTGCGGGTACCTCAATGTTCTCATCCCGTGACGGTTTTCCTCATGCCAGACCAGTGTTAATACTTGGGGTATATATTTTTTTCAAAACTATTTTTAAGTACATGCATCTTCTAAAACTTGTAACATAGTCAGGCCCAGTATTAGAAGTTGTAGGTTTTAGCAGAATTTTGGAGAGGTGTGTGTTTCAGTTAATTTGAGTTCTATAAAATGTATATCCATCCGTCCGTCCGTCCGTCCGTCCATCCATCCATCCATCTATCCATCCATCCATCTATCCATCCATCTATATGTATCCTTCATCTGTGTGTCTATCTATCTATCTATCTATCTATCTATCATTTATCTATCTGTCTATCAACAGAGATGTAGACCCTCCCTCCAAACAATTACATATGTCTTCAGGTTGTTTCCGCACGCACGCACGCACGCATATTCAGGCCAGAGTTCAGTGAATGCGTGCATGATGATGAGCATGCGTGACATAAAGGGGACACCTGCCACTTTCCTTTACTTGAAAAAGGACTGGAACGGAAAGCATGGGACGTCTATGTGAAGGTGAAACTGTTTCTGTCTGGAGCGGCCACACCTTACCCTAGCAGGTGAATAAGCAGCAATACAAAGTGACAAGAACGTGACACCGAAGGGGCAGACGTGATGGGGTCAGAAAACCTTTCAATCTGCCGACTTCCCTCGTGGTCACATGCCTGGATCTGTTTGGTGAGAAACCAGAGGCCCTGTCCCCAGAGGTGGTGGTTAGTGCCGGGGTCTCTCGGCAGGGGTCCGCGCAGTGCAGGAACCTCGGTCCTGCCACAGGCCAGGCCGGCTGCTGCTCACTCTCCTTTCCCGAAGCACCCATGGCTCTGTGTGGCATTTGCAGATCTGGGATTTCAGAGTTGAGGATCAGAGGCATCCATGTGTGTCTCAGGGAGCGCCAAGTCCTCACCAGGCCTGGAGGATTTTGTGTCCTTCGGGCTTCCCTAATCGGCTTGGAAGAAACGCTGATTCTTCACAGCTCCAAGGCTGAAGAAAGGGGGCAGAGGCACTCCCCCGTACCTTTGTCCTCCAGCTTGAATTTTAAACCGTGCCTTTCCTGTCTTCAGACACGGAGCAAGGAGAAACCCCAGGATGCTTTGAAGGGACATGCCAGTATTGAGTAGGGGGCTGTTACACTGTTTCAGCTGCGTGTGGAACCAGGTGACCAGGTGGCCAGAAGCCCCCGGCCTGAGCACTCCACCCTCACCGAGGTCACCCTGAACCACGCTGGGTTGGGCCTGCGACCAGTAGACTAGACGATAAATACATGTCCAGTAAAAGGAAGAAATTAGTGGACAGGCCACCGGCTCATCACCTTCTTTTGATTAAATATTCTTGGGAGTGTAATAGTTTAATATAGTTGGGTGAATGAGGACCTTCAGTTGCTAATGAAAGAAACCCAGCTCAAACTGGCTGATGGAAAACAAAACTATGAATCAATCTGTCTCTCCCTCTCTCCCCCTGCCTTTCTCTGTCTCTCTCTCTTTCCCTATATACTGAATAATACAAAAATCCATGGATAGACCTCAATACAACACTCAAACGGTATCAGAAACCTCTCGTTCTTGGTCTCTGCTCTCCTCTGTGTTGGCCATATTCCCAGGCAGGCTCTTCACAGCCTGCAAACCGATTGGAAAGAGTGAGTGTATTCTTTTCCAAGAACACTGGGGGAAGATCGTGCTAAGGTTTTCTGTAGACCCCTGTGGATCACATGTCCGCACCTGAACCGGTCTTTATGACAGAGGAGATGCAGAGATCAGATGGGCCAGGCCCGGGTCACATGACACTCCCCCGACCCCCTGCCAGGAGCTAAGGGTCAATCCTGTGCCATCTGCAAGGACCGTGAGTGGGAACAGGGATCAAATGGGGTGCTCTTACCAAAGGGAATTATGCCGGGCAGGCGCACACACACGCCGGATGTGTCCCGTAGGGAAATCCCAGACCCGCCAAACTATTCCATTGTTTACTAAAAAAACTAGATTTTGTTCTAATCAACATCATGCTCGATGGACCAGGTAAAAATAGTATGAATAGAACGCTTCTATACGATGTGTGACTGGGTGACTTCTGAAGGTACCAAGACCACTGAGCAAAATGCAAGTGCTACTCAAAGTGGGATTGGTTTTCATAGGCCACCGATGAGAATCAGTCTCATGATTGCGTGGAATAATGTATTGCTTGTCCAGAGCTAACCTGGAGCGCCGGGAGGGCAAAGATGACGTCTGTACCGTTCTTCATTATGCGCAGTGCCTCATGCATTATAGGTGCTCAATAAATGTTTGCTAAGTAATGAATGACTGACTTGATTTCAGAGCTGTAGTAGGATTATTTTCAACATCTGTCGGTACCCAACACCTTCCTTGTCTGACACCAGATGCCTGAAATGTCATTAGCCCCTGATTCCCCTGGCTTCGGTCTTCTTCCGCAACCAAAATGCATGTCCTGAGAGAAGTAATAGTTGAAGCCTCCTTTGTCGTCACACCTTGGGTTGAGGTGGTTCTTGAAATCCTCCCCACATGGGGTTGAAAAAGGAGAGCAAGGTACAGAAAAGTCTAGGGGCAGGAGACACACTTCTCTGACCTCCCCATATTGGTTGGGGCTCCCGCTCAGCCCAGCGATGTCCTGACCCGAGCGGTTATGGCTACTAAGAAGACCTTTCTTTATTCCAGCTCTGCCCCCAAGTCCCAGGAGAGCTGTAGGAATTCCGGAGAGGTTCCGCTGTGGTCAGTGGGGCGGGAAACCGTGGTTCGTTGAGACTCCACGGAGGAGGAGGAGACAACGAGTGTGTTTTATGCTTCTCAGTGAAAAGGGAGCCACAGGGGCAAAACCATCCACCTCAAAAAACAGGAGCAAAAAGACTTCTTATGCCTTCTAATCCTGGCAAGTTGTGGGCTTCTCTGTGGGAGCTGCAACACCCCGGTCCTGGCGCTGCCAGGGAGATGCCAGGAAGGGCAGATGATGCAGACGGAAGGGGTCTAAATAAGCGAAGGTCCCCCCTGGGGACTCCTGTAAGTAAGGACTCTGGCCCTTCATGGTGTAGTTTTACGTACAAATTTGAGAAAAGTACTTGAATTTAGGCGAACCTGTTGTGTCAGTTACCATACTTCTCAACTGCTTTTTTAAAAAAAAATGAGTGGACTGGATTGTGCTTTAACCAGCATTCAGAACGAGACTCCAGAATGATGATCTATGGCTGGTACTCAAAAGACTAGGACCTCCAACTAGGACTAGCCAACGCCTGTTGGACTATCTAAGGAGGCCACAGGTGTGGCATGGTGCTGGGCACGTCCCCATCACGGCTGCCCCTGACCCCTCGGGGGTGACAGTCACTCACTGACCACCTCTGGAAGCAGCTGGGACGGAAAAACAAAGGGCCGGCTTTGCGTTGCCTCTGATTCCGTATCTCTTGTCTTCTACCCAGCACAAAGTGAATTTAAGCCCTGTGTGTTCCTTTGTGATTTTAAGATGTTCATTATCCTTGTTTTTTCTCATTCTAAAAGCAGTACATCTTTATTTTTAAAAATTTGTAGAGGAAAAGGAAAATAATTAAGTAAAAAATTCTTTATACTTCCTCTACCTAGAAATCACTATCTGTTAGGATTTTAGGGATTTTTCTAGTTTTTTAATCTGTATATATATTTTTGTTTTGTTTTCATTCTTGATTGTAACAAAATTAAGATCTTACTATATGTAATCGTGTGTCTTTCTTTTTGGTAACAATCACACTTTTTGCTTATGAAACCTACACACTCCTGTCCTTTTCCGTTCGGCCGATAACTTCCAGAGCAAGACCGAGTCTGTATAAAAAAGCAGTTTTTTCACAATCTAGCTCTTAGATTTCTATCACCTTTAGGACTTCATGCACTCCCAAAACTTAAATCAAGTGAAAACTTTGGAATGAAAACTTTCAGGCTGAGGCAGCTCCAAAGATTCATTTCTGATGAGTCAGGGCCTGCAAAATTCAGAGGAAGGTGTGAGATAAGCCTGGGAAAAAGGCACTGAGGGAAACCACATAGAAACATGGAGATGTTTTTAGTAAAAAGTGGCTGAAGCTCGTATAGGATATTGGACCGGAGTCTGGAAAAAGATGCGCATTTGCAAGCAGATTCAAGTTTCCGTTGGGATCAGGACACGGCCTGCGGCGGGGAAGCAAATCTGCCCGTTATGACAACTGCGGTGGCCTGAGAGGCAGTTCGTGCCTAACCTTATGGGCAGCAAAGAAGGCTCAGCACACAGTCGAGAGTCCGCTCCTGTTGTCAGCCTCTGGTGTGATTAAATTGTATTCCCATTTCCAAAGACTAACCATGTCATGTCAGAACCAAGTCTGCACCGTTGAAGTCTGGACTGGCTCCGAATTCAGTGGCAAGCAACTGATATCAAATAGGGACTTAAGTGATTTTTAAAGCCGTTCACAGTCTCCAGGCACCAGGGCTGACCCCACCCCAGGGATATTCTAATCATCTCGTAATGAACCTACTCTAATCCCACCATCTTCCTCTCCCGCATCTGCCCCCAAGTCAAAATCATCTTCAGCCGGACTCTTAACCTTACCGCCATTCTCAAAAAGCTTTGATGCCACCGGATCCCTTAAGTAAAATTCAAGTATCAAAGCACCAGTTTCAGAGTTCTCCAAGAACCATCAGTCCCCTTCGCCAGTTTCCGTCTGACTTGCTAACCGGCCAAGCTAAGCTCCTCGGCATGGAATCGCGTCAAGAGCTATAGGAGTGCCAAAGGACAAAAAACGGTCACCTCCTTAGACCATATATATCATCTGAGGAAATCACCTAAAAATATGGAAAAGATACACCACAGATGCGTCCGTCAAGTAATATTTACATGGATGAAAGGTTGGACACCACTTCGGGTACCTTACAGAAGAAAAAGAGTATCATGCTGTATGGTTTTGATGGAACCGTCTTGAAGTCGTTACAGACAACTTAAGAGAGGAGAAAGCAGGCGTGGGACGTTCAACGAGAACCGGTGAGGGTGGACGCGGGCAGAGGCGGGAGCGGCCTCCAGCCTTATCTCCCCTGGCACGCGGCGACCGCAGGGGGCTCCAGCTCAGGCGGGGCGGAGCGAGCCCACCAACGCACCGGCTCAAGGCGAGGGCAAAGCCCGCGCGCACCCCAGAACCCACCGCACCCCGAACCTGTCCTCAAACTACAAAGGAGTTCGAAGCTCTGAAACCATGGCTCAGCCGGAGGAGGACGACCTGTCTCCGACAAAGGAGAGGGTGTCGTTTAAAGTTTGACACGCGATCAGACCAAATAAGGGGCTTGGCCGGACTGCCCTCCTCAGCCACGTCCTCCCGACTCCAGGGGGCGGCAGGGCTCTGGGATCGCCACGGGGCCAGATTGGGTTACGAAAAGGTTTGTCAGTTTTGCAAAGGGCGCCACGCCAAGGGCGTGAGCTCAGGTCCTGACCTTCCGTCACTGAGAGACACCCCAAAGAGCCCGCTGGCCTCAGGAGGAAGGGAGAGGGGGAGAGCAGAGAAGCTGGGGCAAGTGGGGAGCTTCCAAAAAGTGAAGGGGCAAGAACACTGACCCCTCGGAGAGCTGTCTGACACCTACGGAGCAACGGCTGCCACGGACCCCGACTCAAAGGAAGCTTGGGGTCCAGAATGGGGCTTCCGGAACTTGGCCTTTCACAGCCCTGGGGGAGGCGGGGCGGGGCGCGGGGGCGGGGCGCGGGGGCGGGGCGCGGGGGCGGGGCGCGGGGGCGGGGCGCGGGGGCGGGGCGGTAGGAGACCAGGCCCCGCCCGCCGTCAGCAGGGGGCGCCGGGGCAGGAGGTCCTCCCGGCTCCAGCAACCGCCAGGACGCCTCTCGCCGCGGCCCCACTCGCCGCCCGTTCCGAGCCCTTTCTAGCCCACGGCCCGGAGCGAGCTACCTGGCGTGTGGGGCCTGCGTTCCGTCTGCAAAGGGACGCCCGTAGTGCCTAGAGGCAGGACGTCACGAATTTCCAGCGAGCTCCGTACCTGCAAGATCCCATAGGCAGCACCGGAAAAGTTAGCTCTTACCCCTCCTCCGGGGTTTCTTCCGCACCCGCTCCACCCGCCTGCTTTCAGCAGCGGACTGCCGTCGGAGGGCACGAACGGGGGGCCGAGTCAAGCGCGACAGAGCTCCTCGCGCCCAGCGAGCACTGGCGGCGGCTAGACGCCGGGCGGCGGGCACCCCGTGGCGCCCCGCACCCTCCCAGCCGCGACTCCCGCGCCCGCCGCCGCCGCCGCGTGCAGCGTAGACCCGGGCGCTGGGTGTCTCGCTGAGGCGGAAGGGGCTCCTGGACCCCCCGCTGCGAGGGTGCACGGTCCAGGCGGTGGGAGAAAGGTCACAGGTCGGGTCGGCGGGAAAGGCGACGAGAGGCGGGGCGAGCCTGAAGGGAGGCGCCGGGAACCGTTCTGCCGAGAGTGGCTCGTTGGTCTAGGGGTATGATTCTCGCTTCGGGTGCGAGAGGTCCCGGGTTCAAATCCCGGACGAGCCCAGGCTTTTCTTTCTTTCTCTCCGCAATGGACGCTTGAACGTCTTTTTTCTTAGGCACACAGCCCATTTAGAGACTTCTATGAAACAGAGTGCTCTGGTCCCTTGAGCTCGAATGTCGATTTCCCCGATTTTGCGAAGCAACAAATCGAACGAGAACAATTCTTGCTGTACCCTTAACAGCTTGTGTGCAGCGAAAAGAGAGGCGCCCAGTGCAGAGTCCTGGCTCCCCGCAACACCCCCACGCGTGGGCAGGTCGCCGAGGACTAGCGCGTCCGCGAGAAGGGGCGCGCCGTCCACCTGCTGACGCCCAGCACCCGGCCCACGGCTGGACGTGCTTAAACCACACCTGCGGGCAACCGAGAACGGAACTCTGCGTCCCTTGCACACGCGCGCGACTCCGGAACTGGCAGGGGTACGGACAGCGTTTTCAAAGTGTTAAAAAGTTCCTCAAACTTTCTGTTTTCACGTTGTATTTTAACGGCATTGGGTGTAGTATTCGGGAAAAAAAAATCTAAATTTTGTTTTTTGCACCAACATATACTTATTACGTGTATTGCTGTATTCCAAAATTCAGAAATTTTTAGTATGTTAAGAAAAAGAGGGCTCGTCCGGGATTTGAACCCGGGACCTCTCGCACCCTAAGCGAGAATCATACCCCTAGACCAACGAGCCGCTGTAGTTTCTTGCCGCCTGCCATGCTAAGGAAGGTAAAGATACTTATTCTGGCGCCCCCAAGTGGCTGTTTATATATTGTATTTATAGCGTTCATGTGTTTTGGCGTTCTACAGTTTCCTGTTTTCTTTTTTAACTTTCTATCTTGAAGAATCTGACACAGAAGAAAAAAAAAAAACCGGTCTCATTACCAGTGTAATATTTACCTCTTATTTAGAAAACCATAATTCTGTTTATATTCGTCGCTAAGAGATCGCAGGGTGTCTGTTGCAACGTCCCTGTGGCAGGAAAATTCCAGACACTTTTCCTCCCTGTGTTCTGGACCTTGCGCTTTCCAGGAAGAGTAAAATTGTCGGTTTCGGGACTACTTTTTATCCTGGTGTTCAAAACGCCACCTTTCCAAGCCTTGTGAATTCCCCATCTGTGTGTTTTTACTCTAACTGTTCTTTCCAGCTGGAAAATCTCTTTCCTTTCAGATAAATCCCAAACTCTAAGCTTCCCAGAGAAATCCTTTAACATATTAAAATCAATTGTATGTGGTATATAATTGGGATGCAATCTGGTCTCTTCTCATCATGATTTATTGGAGGACAGGACACCAACACCAACACTGAAATCTGCAGAACTGGCAACCAGTTGTATAATTCTTTCTAATTGGTGTCTGATTGTCCCAGTATCTTTGGGGCATGGCTTCTTTACTATATTTTAAATTCTTAAATACTTAGCATTTAAGCTTATGCTAACAAAAGCTGGTGCTCAGTAAGTAATTGATGAATGACTGCAATTAGTTTCGAGTTCCTTCACAGTACAAATCTTGGTAAACTATCTAACAAATAACTACCCAGATGGGCACCAACAAACAGAAGGGTGGCTATCCTAAATAGACCTCCTCATTTATGTTACTTCCTATCAGTGTATTCACTTCATCTGATTTCTCATTCATTCAACAAACAGTAGAAGTCCTATGCACCAGACACTGAGTTGCCCACTTTCCGCCTCTGGTTTGACACCGGCAAATGATAGGTTTGGAGCGCTAACATTCCTCACCCTTCTTTGTTTTATTTGAAACTGTCCTAACTTGAGTCTTGAGTTCTTAGGGCTCAAGGCAAGGAGGATAAGAATACCCTGTAAAATATTAATTAGTTCTAGATGCCAGGTCCCTTTATTCATCAAAATGTAACTGGAAAAAAATGTGCCCCGGACACTTAACACTTAAATATATAAAATATATAATATATAATATAATATTATATAATATATAACATATAATATAATATATAATATATAATATATATATACTTTTTTGACACGGGTGCAAAAAGGTGATTTTATTAAAGCATCACGACAGGACCCATGGGCAAGAAGAGCTGCCAAGTAGTTTATATTTCTCATGAGAATGAGGAACTAAAAATAATAACTTGTAAGATAAAATGCTGTAGCCACTAAGATTTCTGAAAACCTCCGTTTCTACAGTTACCAAGGTGGCTCTGTGCTCTCCTTTCCCACGTGAATTTACTATAGTTATTATCATCTTCGGAGGTTTTTTTCTTACTCCTGCTTCGCTCCAGTGACGGAAAAAGAGTTTGTCTATTACTCTTCAGGCTCTATTAAAGTATCATTTGCCTCTCACAACGATGCAGGAAGACCGACGGTAACCAAACTCAGAATATCAGTTGCCTAATCCACAGTGACAAATATCTATATCCTGGTGAAGGAACACCTGTGACCTGCGACCCTCTGCAAGGGACGTTCTTCCTTTGTAGGTTTCCGGGAGCGGAAGTAGGGTGCACAGTGAATCCCTGTCACAGTGACTGAAGAGCCTGGTGACATATACTCCTACTGACAACCTCTTTCTAAGGACCCTCGCTATGCTTGTCCCCCAATTTGGTGCCCAGAAACATCGGAGACACTAGAACTCTAATTTTCAAATTTTTGATATTTTCTAGCAAAAATGCAACCCTTCTCCTGAATCAAGCCATTCTGGCAATAGAAATCTTAAAGAAATTGACTTAGCTTCAGACAAATCTTTTTCATGGTGGCCTGCGATTCATCTTTGACTCTGTATCTATCCATGAATAGTCCAATTCTCAGTGTTCCAGGAACCTCTTGCTATCGGGACCACGGATCACAGCGTTCCAATTCCTGTAGCAACAGATCTTAAAAGACAAGGAGGGAAAGAATGCCAGCGAGAATGCGGGAGGTGGGGGAGGATTCTGCCACAATCACAAATAGCTGCTTGAAACTTTGGTGCCTGTCACCCTCTTCCTACTTTCTCCCATTAACTCCAGCTCTAGAAAATTCTGTCCCTATATATTTGCCAGCACTAGATGCTCCTGAGTGCCCCTTATCTTTTTTTAAAGTGTATTTATTTATCGAGAGAGAGAGAGAGAGAGAGAGAGAGCAGGGGAGGAACAGAGACAGAGGGAGAGAGAGAATCCCAAGCAGGCTCCACACCAGCAGCGCTGACCCCCAACGTGGGACTTTAACTCATGAACGTGAGATCATGACCTGAGCCAAAACCGAGTCAGACACTCGACCGACTGAGCTACCCAGGCACCCCACTGCTGCATTTTTTGTGCACTGCATGGAGAAGGAAGTCCGTGAGCCAATGGGCCTGTGTAGACAACTATTATCAGAAGGCCCCTGTACATGACTTTTTCTTATTATTGATTCTGTGGCGAAAGTTCTCCCCTAAGGAGCCCCTTCTTTTCAGAGACAGCCACCCATTAACAGGATCTTTCTGACTTGATTGGAAATCCTCGGTTGATTCCGATTGTATTGCCTGGACTGCTTATGCTGGTGAAGGGAAGTTTCTAGAAGGAAGAAAGAGTATGTATGGGAAGAGAAGGAGGTTATTGAGTGAGGATCACCCACGGGCTAACCAATAACTATTGGAACCCAAGGGTTTTTTTTTGTTTGTTTGTTTTTCCGTTTACTTTCTACAGTAGGATCAGAAACCACAGCGTAAGGACCGTGGCTCAAACAACCTTGCATGATGGTTTTTTTTCTTTGTAACTTCACTAGATGAATTTAACAAGCAGCCATCCATCTCTTCATCCAACAAATATAATGCAGAAATAAATTATATAGGAGGGGTTCGCATTTGAACGGGTGGGAAGCATAGGCCTCTTTGAGAAGATGACAAAGGCTTTCTGAAAGGGCAGGAAGGGGAGAGTCAGGTGCATATCGGGAAGAGCCAACTGCGTAGAGGGGCGCAAACACCCCATGACATGAGTGTACCTGAAACGTTCCAGAAACAGCAATGAGGACAGCGTGGCTGAGAGGAGGGGCAAGTGTGGGAGTAATAGAAGGTGAGCATTCCTGTGTGCCAGGCCCTGTCTGAAGGCCCTGGGAAAACAGAGACGTGTATGGCAAGTCCCTCATGTCCCTAGAGGGGGACCATCGTATAAGGGAGACAGACAAGTAAGTAGATAATAGCAAGCAAGCGCTGCTATGATCCTAGTAACGTTTATTGAAAACGTACTTACTGCCCGATACATTACTCCCGTTTGTGTTCGCAGAGACCTTGAGAGACGCGTCCTATTCTAAAACCTAAAGACGGAGGTGTTAGAAATTTGAGTACAGAGCTGTACCGGATGACGGCGGTCAAGTGTACACAGGCAGATTTTAGAGACTGCGGGAAACCTTTCTAGAGGAACTCACCCTCCACTTATGTTCTGAAAGATGAGAAGATACGTGTTGACCGTCAAGGGGCAGAAGGAGGCCTGCAGCAGCGAGAGCAGAGCCCTGCGGGCGTGGAGAGGCAGGGCTAGAACTGAAGGCAGGTGCGGATTGCCCGGCTGGAGGGCGGGCCGGAGGGCCGCGGTCTGCAGGGACGCGCATGCCGCCCAAGGTGTTTGGACTTCAGGCTCAGGGCAATTAGGAGCCAACGGAAGGCTCTAGAAAAGGTGTTCATGGGAAATTCATTCTGTCCACTTTCAGCTGGTTGTGGACGTTCTCGAAATATCTGAGCTCTTGCAGGGTATGTGGAGGGAAAGCACAGCAGGAGCCAGCACCCCCCCCCACCCCCAACCCCGCAAAACACCTCATAGTTGAGGTGTTCTTGTTTGTCCCCTCTGGCCTGTTTTTCCTGCCTGTGGGGGTCGCACACACGCTATGGGGGACTGGAGAGAAGCTGGCTGGGGCTCAAAGCCAGGGATGAAGGGGGGGGGGGCTGCTGGGCTCAGTCCAGGAGTGGCCAAATCCGGGTGTCGTCCAGGAGTCCCAGCAGCTAGTGCTCAGATAGACAAGCCCTCTGACCCTTCCAAGAAGACGATGTCTCCGAGGTCATTTTTCCTTTGCATTGCACACATGAAGAGGAGGACATTCTATTGGCCTGGGCCCCGTGTACCGTAGAACACCCCAGCACCAGAGCAGCTCTCCATGGAGCCCTGGTGTGGCCTCCCTGGGCCGCCCACCTCCACATCGAATTGCCTTCTGGTTCCCCATGGTGTGTTGCCAGCACTTTAAGTTATGTCTAAGTCCAAGGGCCAGCTCGTTAGCCGTCCTCACAGACCGGCTTCTCTTCTTCGGCTTTTATTATATATATATAATAATATATATATTATTTTATTATATATATATAATATATATATATATTATACATATATATATACACACACCACATTTTCTTTATCCATTCATCCACTGATGGATATTTGTGCTCCTTCCATACTTTGGCTATTGTCAATAGCGCTGCTAGAAACATTGGGATGCATGTGTCCCTTTGAAACAGCACACCTGTATCCCTTCGATAAATACCTAGCAGTGCAATTGCTGGGTCATAGGGTAGTTCTATTTTTTATTTTTTGAGGAGCCTCCATACTGTTTTCCAGAGTGGCTGTACCAGTTTGCATCCCCACCAGAAGCGCAAAAGAGGTCCTCTTTCTCCGCATCCTCGCTAACATGTTGGTTGTTGTCTGCGTTGTTAACGTTAGCTTTTCTGACAGGTGTGCGGTTGGTATCTCATTGTGGTTTGGATTTGTATTTCCCTGATGAGGAGCGATGTTGAGCATTTTTTCATGTGTCTTTCAGCCATCTGGAGGTCTTCTTTGGAGAAGTGTCTATTCATGTCTTTTGCCCATTTCTTCACTGGATTATTTGTTTTTTGGATGTTGAGTTTGGTAAGTTCTTTATAGATTTTGGATACTAACCCTTTATCTGATATGTCATTTACAAATATCTTCTCCCATTCTGTTGGTTGCCTTCGTTTTGCTGTTTTTTTTCTTCATTGTGCAGAAGCTTTTTATTTTAATGAGGTCCCAATAGTTCATTTTTGCTTTTGTTTCTCTTGCCTCTGGAGATGTGCTAAGTAAGAAGTTGCTATGGCTGAGGTCAAAGGGTTGTTGTTTGTTTTTGTCTTACTAATGAGTTTATTTATTTTATGAATATAATTTTTGTCAAATTGGCTTATATACAACACCCAGTGCCCACTCCAACATGTGCCCTCCTCAATGCCCATCACCCATTTTCCCTCTCCCCCACCCCCCCACCCACCCTTAGTTTGTTCTCTGTATTTAATAGTCTCTTGTGGTTTTTCTCCCTCCCTCTCTGTTTGTATCCATTTTTTTTCACCTTCCCTTCCCCCATGGTCTTCTGTTCAGTTTCTCAAGATCCACATATGAGTGAAAACATACAGTATCTGTCGTTCTCTGACTGAATTTCACTCTGCATAATACCTTTCAGTTCCATCCACGTTGCTGCAAAGGGCATGATTTCATTCTTTCTCATTGCCAAGTAGTATTCCATTGTATATATAAACTACATCTTCTTTAACCATTCACCAGTTGATGGACATTTAGCCAAATCCATAATTTGGCTATTGTTGAAAGCACTGCTATAAGCATTGGGGTACATGTACCCCTATGCATCAGCACTCCTGTATCCTTTTGGTAAATTCCTAGTAGTGCTATTGCTGGGTCATATGGTAGCTCTATTTTTAATTCTTTGAGGAAGCTCCACACTGTTTTCCAGAGCAGCTGCACCAGTTTGCATTCCACCAACAGTGCGAGAGGGTTCCTATTTCTCCACATCCTCGCCAACATCTGTAGTTTCCTCATTTGTTCATTTTAGCCACTCTGATCGGGGTGAGATGGTATCTCAGTGTGATTTTGATTTGTATTTCCCTGACAATGAGTGATGTTGAGCATCTTTTCATGTGTCTGTGGATGTCTTCTTTGGAAAAGTGTTTATTCATGTCTTCTGCCCATTTCTTCACTGTTGCTTTTTGGGTGTTGAGTTTGGTAAGTTCTTATAGATTTTGGATATTAGCCCTCTATCAGATATGTCATTTGCAAATATCTTTTCCCATTCCATCAGTTGCCTTTTAGTTTTGTTGATTGTTTCCTTTGCAGTGCAGAAACTTTTTATCTCGAGGAGGTCCCAATAGTTCATTTTTGCTTTTAATTCTCTTGCCTTTGGACATGTGTTGAGTAAGAAATTGCTGCAGGTTGAGGTCAAAGAGGTTGTTGACTACTTTCTCCTCTAATGTTTTGATGGTTTCCTGTCTCACATTCAGGTCTTTTATCCATTTTGAGTTTATTTTTGTGTATGGTGTAAGAAAGTGGTCTAGCTTCATTCTTCTGCATGTTGCTGTCCAGTTCTCCCAGCACCATTTTCTAAAGAGACTGTCTTTTTTCCATTGGATGCTCTTTCCTGCTTTGTCAAAGATTAGTTGGCCATATATTTGTGGGTCCAGTTCTGGGTTCTGTATTCTATTCCGTTGGTCTATGTGTCTGTTTTTGTGCCAACACCATGCTGTTTTTGGTGATTACAGGTTTGTGGAGGAGGCTAAGGTCTGAGATTGTGATGCCTCCTGCTTTGGTTTTCTTCTTCAATATTACTTTGGCTATTCAGGATCATCTGTGGTGCCCTACAAATTTTAGGATTGTTTGTTCTAGCTCTGTGAAGAACGCTGGTGTTATTTTGACAGGGATTGCTATTTTATATATATTTTTAAAGTTACCTATTTCGAGAGAGAGACAGAGACAGAGACAGAGAGAGAGGGTAAGCAGGGGAGGGTCAGAGAGAGAATCCCAAGCAGGGATGCAGGGCTCCAACTCACAAACCATGAGATTATGGCCCAATCCAAAACCAAGAGTCAGACACTTAACCAACTGAGCCACCCAAGAATCCCTCTTCCTCAGCTCTTAGTTTTGGTTGTGTGGTAGTAGCATTCTCTACTCAGGCCCCAAACTAGAGGTCACAGCTGTCTTTCTGGATTCTTTTCTACTGATTACACTTTCCATCCAAACGATCCCCAGTCTTGCCCTGTCTCACTGAAATGTTTCTCCACGCCTTCTCTTCCCCTCCACCTCTCTTCCCTCTCACCCTGTCTGCTACAGCGGTCGCCCTCTTAAAGCACAGACTTGAACTTGTCACTCCCCTTTTACTTCTCCCCACTGCCCACGCAATAAAGACAACCCAGGGCCCTTTGAACGTGCCCACAGCCTACTTTCCTACTGTTACTTTTCTGAGTTTGTTTTTCCTGCTACTTTCTGGTGAACTGATACTCATCCTTTAAAGTCCATCTCAGGGGTGCCTGGGTGGCTCAGTCGGTTAAGCGGCCGACTTCAGCTCAGGTCATGATCTCGTGGTCTGTGTGTTCGAGCCCTGCGTCGGGCTCTGTGCTGATGGCTCAGAGCCTGGAGCCTGCTTTGGATTCTGTGTCCCCCTCTCTCTCTGCCTTTCCCTTGCTTACACTCTGTCTCTGTCTCTCAAAAAGAAAATTTAAAAAAAAAATTAAGTCCATCTCAAATGCTACATCCTCTGTGCTTCTGGCTTTCCCACACATCTCTCTTGGGCCAGCAGTTCTCAGAAAGGGAAGGTATGTGTGTTGAGATACATCACAGTCAGAGAAGTTTGTAACATTATGTGTGTCTTTGAGAACCACTGCCCCTGTTGGCCTTGGGCTTCTCCTTTATTCGCCCTTCTCTTCAAGCATTTAAAAAACTCTAGTACCAGGACGCCTGGGGGGCTCAGCTGGTTAAACGGCCTACTTCAGCTTGGGTCATGATCTCACGGTTCACGAGTTCAAGCCCTGCAGAGCCTGGAGCCTGCTTCGCATTCTGTGTCTCCCTCTCTCTCTGCCCCTCCCCTGCTCACACCCTGTGTCTCTCTCAAAAATAAATAAAAAATTAAAAAAAAAAAAATCTAGTACCTGCTTGTCTACACTATGCACTTCTTGAGAGTTAAGGTTAGGTATTCTACAGCTATAGCACATAGTAGTTACTCACTGAACGCATTTGTATTCTATCCAAGCGATGCCAGTCCAGACACACTTCATTAGGGTCTTGCTTCTGGAGAGAAACAGGGCAAAGCATGGTCAGGCTTTTTTAGTCTTCTCTCACCTATGCTATTATGAGTTTGCGAACACGGTTGGTAGGCTAAAACGGCAAAAATATCACGACTGGCATTTATAAGGCTGACTTGAGACAAGAGCCTGAAAGGAGAGGTTGCGTTTGGGTTTTCTCGCAGGCTCTTCCCCACTCTTACCCTAACTGTCTACGTTTTGTTCCTTCCTGCACTCTATTGCCTGCTCCCCCACCCCCGATTCTTTTCTTCTTTTACTCTCAACTTTCCCGCTCCTGTTCCCCCCTCTGTGCCTCACTCGGGTATTCTCATGAGGACCCTGCCCAACACGCTTCAGTATTTATAGGGCATCCAGGGAGCGGCAGACACTGTTCCGGGCCAACGTACCCAAGTTGAGCAGAGTCAGCCAAGGCACTTCAGAGACAGAAGCTTCCCCAGGCCCATTTTTATTGACAACTTGAGGGACATTGCGCGTACAAAAGGAAAACAAACAAAAAGCACATTCATTCGTATTCCAAGTAGCGTGAAAGAGTTCCCAGTTTCCACCCTTTCTTAAGGCAAAACGCGTACTCCTAAGAGGAGTTCCGGGCAAGATGGAGACTCCTTTTAAAGCGAGCAGATTTCTCACATTGGGACACAGAAATTACCTAGTCGGGGCAAGAGACAGGCCTCGCAAGGGGCAAGGCGGGAGACGTGCTCCACGTGGACGACTGAATCACCTCATCGTCCCCTTCATTTTATTTTCTTTGTAAATGAACTGCTGCTTTGCCTTTAGGTGAGGCTCTGAGAAACCCAGAAGGGCTGACCCTGAGGCGAGAACCCGCACGGCCAGGAGGCACGATGCAGAGATCTGAGGAACTGCACCTCCGGGACGCAGAGGAGACGGCGGCAGGCGGTCGGCGGACGGGACACTGGCGGACCCCCGGGCAGGCGGAGGGCCGGGCGAGAGCCCGGCGCCGCCCGAGACCCGGGCCTCCAGCGCAAAGAGAAGGAGCCTGGGTGGGAGCCTGGGTGGGACCGGGGGAGGGCGGGCCCTCCGGAGCAGAGGTCGTGATGGGCAGTCGGCTTCCTCCAATCGCGTCCTTGCCAGGGCTGGGAGCCGGCCAATGAGCGGACCGCGGGGGCCGGCGTGGGGCCGGGAGCTGGGAGCGCGGCGTGGAGGTGCCAGCGGGCGCGGGCGGCGACGAGGCTGGAGCCCCTGCTGCGAGCAGAGCCGAGCGCAGCGGGGACGGGGGCCCAGGGCCGCGGCGGCGGCGGCGGCGGCGGCGGCGGCGGGAAGACGATGGCAGCGCCCGCCGGGGTCGAGGCAGTGATTGCGGCCCCAGCCCACAGGCGCTGGCTGTGGTCGGTGCTGGCGGCGGCGCTCGGGCTGTGTGAGTGATGCCGGGGCCGGGACAGCGGGGGCCTCGCGGGGTCAGCGCCCTTCCCTCGCGGCAGCCGCCGGGCCCTGCGCGCCGGGCGCCGAGGTGGGGAGGGGGCGCGGCCTGCGCGCTCCGGGGCCGGGGGAGCGCCGAGCCTTCCTTCCTCTCGATCCCTGCGTGTCCGGGAGGGGCGGCGAGCTCCCCACCTTGCTCCTTTCCAGGGGGCTGTGGGGGCCGCCGCGGGCCGGCGGGGTCTCCTGCTCTCCCCGCCTGGGGACCCGGGGTCGCCCGGGCCCGCCCGGGATTCCGGTTCTGGAGCCCGGGGTTCGGGCGCTCTCCACGTTTGCGAGGTGGCGGAAGGGTGGTAGGGCTCTCGTTTGCAAGGCCTTTGTTGGTTTGTTTCCCCGCTTAAGCGAATGCGTTGTTTGATCTTGTAAGTTCCATTTCGGATGCTCTCCCATCCATTTTTTTAAGGCTCGTGAGGGAAGAGTCCTGGGGTCTCGTGCGTCTCATGTGTGGCCTGCAGAGCACCCACCGAGGGGACATTTAGATTACCTCTGCGTTAGGAAGCCGAGACTGGGAACACCACCGGAATGACCTGGTTTAAAAGAATTTCGTAAATACGTAATAACTCCAGACAGAGTCACCACAGTTTAAGACACAAGACATTAAAAAGCCCGTTTTTTCCTTTTTCCCTTTTTTTTTTAATGACCCTTTTTTCTTGCTTAATTTCGTGGGTCAGCTAAAGGTAAACCTCAGACTCGATTTATTGCATTGGGTGAGTTGTTTTATGGACGTCTGAAATGTTGGCCATCGGACTTTTTTGTGCTGTTGTTCAAAGCGGAGTACTTGCTGCCTCAGAATGCAGTTAAGTAATGGTTATAAAGAGAGCCAACCTCTGGGAACCACGTAGACTTTTTGGTTTCTTTTGTTTCTCAAAATGTCAGTTGCATCACAGGGTCTGAATACAAATTTACTCAGTACTTTCTTTTCTGGACAAGTCCTTAACGTAATCTTCGGCACCAGGAAGACTATCATTTAACCGATGATTCTAGCAGTGGTGAAGTCTCCTCACTCTCCACGGGGATGTACGTTGTATGCCTAAGACAGTCCATTCCGTGTAAATGTCTCTACTGAGGGGGAAAAAAAGGTTACAAGTGTGTGGGGGGGGGGTTGTTGGTGATGGTAACGGTATTTGTGTTTTAAGTAAGCACGTAGGAAATAGCCTAAAACTAAGGTTTGTCAGAAATCTTGTGTGCTTCAGATGGAATAATTATGCGCAAGCGGTCAGACATTGCTACTGAGGACAAAGGCAGGATGGTCTTAATTAGACTCGAGGTATGAAAAGAAGCATAACTGAAAAACTGAATATTAATGGGTATTAATATGAAAGGGTCATCGGAATAATAGCTACATATACCTTGGGTGTACCCAGTCTTCAATAATAAAAGGCCAATACCGATGCGTGAGTGTCAGCCGCTGACGTTAGCTTAATTTAAGAAAACTATCGAATGTTTTCTTCTTGCGGAGTCCTCTTTTCCTGGTCATGGGCGTTGGACATAACGGTTCATTTTTGTAGAAAACCTTTCTGACTTTGATCCGGATACATAGTTACTCAGCAGACAGGGATTAAGCACCTTCTAAGTATCAAGCACCAGAAGTATTCTAGAAGGATGGTTCCTGCCTTCACATAATTTCTAGTTCCGCGGGAGAAACACAGTGCGATGGTTAATATGAGAAGTCCTCTGATAATGGTGTGCTCTCAGAGCCCTGGGCAGCGCCACCGTCTCAGGCCGGAGTGCAGGCGCCACCGGAGGAAGGGGTAGCACTGGGCAAGGAAACCGCGTGTACAGAGTCCTGAATGAACCTGTCGGAAGGTCCGTGTGGTGGGAGGTAGGAGTGTGTCGTGGGAAAGAGATGGGGGCAGTCGAGGCAGGAGGGCTAGCCAGAGGCAGTAAGTCACAGAGGACCTCGCTTGCCACTCGTAAGGCCGGGTCTTTGTCCTGAGGACTGCGGGAGGCAGGTGAAACGTTTCTTTCTCCGCGGCGACGTGCAGGATGGGTCGGAGTGGTGGGAGACCAAGGAGACCAGAGGGCTCTTGTAATCGCCCAGAGGGGGGCACGAGTGAAAGCAGTGGGATATGAAGAGAGGATACACTCCTGAGCTAGCTAGTAAATTTAACAGAGCTTGGAAATTGACTTCCTGTCGGCTTGAAAGAGGAGTGTAAGGCGATCCTGAGGTTTGGGGCTTGGGAAACCGAGCCTGTTTTTGGCCTGTGGGGCTTCTCACGGATGAAGAATGTGGGACGGGGGAATAGCGTATGAGGAAGATGATGATGATGAAGTTACTTTGGGGTGTGTTGAGTTTCCGATGCTGCTGAGACCTCCCGATAGCAGTGGGGAGAAGCCAGTTGGGTGGATGGTCTGGAGATGAGGAGAGAGTTCTGGGTGGGAATACAGATCTGGGAGGCATCGCATAAGATAGCGAGAGCTATGAACGGTTTGGATGAGGTCACCATGGAAGAGCGTATTGAAGGAAATAGCAGAGGGCCGACGACACAGCCCTGGGCTCTCTGGAACCTGAGCAGGAGGTCTGATGAGTAAAGGAAGAACCGGAAGCATGTGGTGTCATTCGAAGGTCGAATGAAGGTTTAAGTGAGAGGTAGTGGTTAACAGTGTCAGGTGAGGATTCGCCGCATTTGGCAGTTGTCATGCTTTGATCACCCTTACAGAGGAACGAACACACGGCTATGAAGGAAGGTCGGCGATCTGCACCACCCATTTCAGTCAATGGCGCCAGCTTTCATCTAATTGCTCAACCCAGAAGCCTCGGATCCACCCTTGATTCCTCCCTGTCCCCCATCAAGCCCCACACCCTGTCCCGCCGTCTCCTACGTGCATTTGGAACTCACTCACTTTTTTTTTTCTATCAGCGAACAGTCCACTTTTAGAATTTTCGGCAGAATCACCCAGCTGGTCTCCCCACTCCCCTGTCTTGCCTCTTTTTAAATCCATTCTTCACCCAACTGCAAGAATGATTTCTAGAAAAATGTAATCAGGGGCGCCTGGGTGGCTCAGTTGGTTAAGCATCCGACTTCAACTCAAATCATGATCTCATGGTCTGTGAGTTTGAGCCCCGCGTCAGGCTCTGTGCAGACAGCTCAGAGCTTGGAGCCTGCTTCGGATTCTGCGTCTCCCTCTCTCTCTGCCCCTTCCCTGCTTGCACTGTGTCTCTCTCTCAAAAATAAATAAACATTTTTTAAAAAAAAAAGAAGAGAAAAATGCAATCAGATCGTCTTACTTTCCTCTTACATTCTGAATGACATACCAACTTCTCCCCGTGGCCTGCAGTGCTTTGCGTGATCTGGTTTCTGCCTCTCTGACTTCAGCTTGTGTCACTCACCCCCTCGCTCGCTGTATTCAAGCCACACTGCCGTCTTCTTCTCTTTGTCAGTCCTCCCTCCTCAGGTCCTTTGCACTTCTTGTTCCTGCTGCCCTGCCTGCTCTTTCCTCAGGACTGCCCAGAGCTGTCTCCTTTTCATCAGTGACGGCATAAAGGTCACTTTTTCAAGGGCACCTGGGCGGCTCAGTCGGTTAAGTGACGGACTTTTGATTTCAGCTCAGGTCATGATCTCGTGGTTCGTGAGTTCAAGCCCTGCATTGGGCTCTGCGCTGACAGGAGCCTGCTGGGATTCTCTGCCCATCCCCCACCCCTCCCCCGGTCCCCCTCCCCCTCTCCTGCTTGTATGCACACGTGTGCTCTCTCTCTCAAAAATAAATAAACATTTCTTTTTAATGTTTTTTTTTTTTTCAGAGAGGCCTTTCTCTAAGCCCCCTATCCAGAGGCGTTCCCTGTTATCATTTCCTCGTCCTTTGTTTATTTCTTGTTTGTGATTTCTAACTCTTTGGTTTTGCTTTTTCCCTCTCTGAGAATCCAGGACAGAGATGGTGTTTGTCTTGTTTATATCAGTATCCCTAGTGCTTAGCACAGTGGTAGGATAGATGCTAATGTTTGTTAAAGGGCAGCGAGGGCATATGCACGTCTTGATAACAGTTTGTTAGTAGTTTGTAATATGTAGTTAGAATTTAGCCTGGCACACAGCCGGTGTCCAGTAAATGTTTCTTGAAAAAGTGAATATTTTTTCCAAGCGTGATTTCATGTATTATCTGGTTATTTTCACGCTTTAGGTATACCATTTCATATTCAGAAATGTATGCAATAAATTAACATTCTTCAGCTACTTTATTTTTTTTTGTTTTAGTTATTTATAAATTTACTTATTTATTTGGAGTGAGACAGAGAGCGCGTGCAAGGATGGGGCAGAGAGAAAGGGAGAGAGGGAGAATCCCAAGGAGGCTCCGTGCTGTCCTCTCGGAGCCTGACACGGGGCTCCGACCTACTCACTGAGCTCATGACCTCGGCCAACATTATGAATAAAAATCAGACACTCAGCCAACTGAGCCACCCAAGTGCCCCTTCAGTTTTACTTATTTAAGTAATCTCCACACACCCAGTGTGGGGCCTGAGCTTATGATTCTGAGGGCAAGGGTTGCATGCTCCTCTGACCGAGTCAGCCAGGCGCCCTGCCCTCTCCAGCTGCTTTAAACACCGTCGTTTCGGAATTACTAGTTATTATATATCTAAATTATCTTATCATGTTTATTGCAGCCCTTAATAGGGCTCTTGTCAATAGGACTCTTCTATTATGTGAGGCTTGTTGCCGAGATTTCGACTTGAGACTCTACCTCTGCTGTCGAAAGGCCTCGAATCTCAGTACTAATTCCCTCAGCCTTTTCCGCATTTACCAGTCGGGATAATAAAACAGAACTTAGTTAAAAAAAAAAAAAAAGTCTGCCCTTTGTGTTTACCCTACATCTGGCATAGCCGCTGGGCTCAGATACTGCCAAAGGGAGAGATAGAGAGACGTCCTAAGTAAAAGAGGGATCTAAGTGAAATGGAGGTTTTGTGTTTGCGCTGAGTCTTTATGCACTAAATGCACACCTCCCGCGTGCCTGGCGCGGTTCGAGTTACCGTTACCGCGGGTGCAGCGGGGAGATCGGAGCCTCCCCAGGACGTATTTGCTTCAGGAACGACGAACGAAGGACAGATGAAAAATTCGCGACAGTCACCAGTTTGAAGGAAATATGATCCACCTGTTATGAAAGTTAGCATAAATAAAAAAAAGAAACCATAGGGCCCTTCTTTGTGTTACAAAGTAGGTGTTTTTTGAACTCACTAAGGACACGTCGTGGGATTTCATTGAGGGTTGATCTTTCCTGCTGAGTTTTTAGAATGTGATCTGATCGGGAAAGACCCGATCTACACGGTTTTTCAGAAACACCGCTGCACGCCCTCCACCGAGAAGATGCTGGCCTACCTGGGAAATATTTCTCACGTTCCTTTCTATTCTATTCTCACTGAGGCTGGTCCATGTGAATCCACATCACGTTTTTCCTGGATGATTAGAATCTTCCACAGGGCCCCAAGGCCAGTGTTTTCATTTAAGTTGTGTCTTTTATCTGAGAATTTGGATTCTCTGTGTGAAACGTGCATCCCACGTGTACCTAAACCTTGAGAAGATTTTAATTTTGCTCTCTACAGCCACTGGCATAATTAGAAAAGAGAATAAAGGGTTTGCTCTGATGGAATTTCTAGGGATTAGTTTGGTCTTTAGGTCCCATCCAAGGGATTTTAATTGTGAGAAAAACTAGAAGCATCTCCTGAGGTGTCTCAAGTGTCGTATGGTTCTGGGTCTTGGTCCCTATGGCTGAGGAGATGTGAAGCCTTCATGTATCTTGAGTGATTTTCCTTTCTTCCTTTTCCAAGTGCTTGACATTAGCAACACCCTAGAGTCCAGACCACAGTCCTTGGGATTTTGGCTACCACAAGAAGGAGAGATCAGTTGGCTTTGTGCCCATTCCTAGTGCCTAAATCGAGAAATTTAATGGTCTCTTGGGATCTCTGTGTATTTGCCCTTAAACCTCTTCATTCATTATCTTTTCGAATGCATGTGGCTGCCATAATTTTTATTCACTCATAATTTTCTCTTGGTCTCATTAAGCCTTTATCAAGAAAAGCAGGATGATTTCATTAATGAATTCTTCAGTAATTTCTTTACTTTATTTATTTTCCTTTCAAACTCAGGGGTCTCTTCAGAGATTGTGATACTTTGCAATACCTCTGATTGGGCATGTAGTTGGAATATGGTTGGTCCTTGAAGAACGCTGGGGTTAGGGACCCCGACCCCACGCACAGTCAAAAATTCAGGTGTAACGTCGATTCCTGAAAACTTAACTGCTCATGGCCTGCTGTTGACTGGTATTGTTCAAGGCTCAACTGTAGTGTTCTAGCAACTGATACATGATACCCAGTCCTTAGTTTTAATTAATTGGGTTTAGAAATGTACCATGTCTTTACCGAGCTTAAGTTATTTATTATTGTAGATAATTGCCACCTAGAGTGAAAGCCACAACTTGAGCTTTGTTAGTATCATGCCGTAACCAACTGAACACACTTTGATGAATTCGCAGTAAACATTGTTTGTACTGGGACTCATGTTCTACTTTGGGATCTGGGGAATTTATTATGTGCAATTTAAAAACATTTTTAGGGGCGCCTGGGCAGCTCAGTCCGATAACCATCTGACTTCGACTCAGGTCGTGATCTCATGGTTCGTGGGTTCGAGCTCCACGTTGGGCTCTGTGCTCTCTCTCCCCCCACCGCCCCTCCCCTACTTGCACGCTTGCTCTCTTGTTCATTCTCTCTCAAATAAACAAACTTTTTTAAAAATTAAGAAAATTTTTACAGTGCTTTTATCAAAATTAAATGTGTTATTCTTTTCTCTTCAAACATGAAGGAACACAGGGTGGAGTTATGTCCCTTTAACATAATCTTGTGCTTTTTCCAGATAAGCACTTGGGAAAAATGAAGGTGCGGTACTGTAGACTGAGCTTCAGTGAGAACTCGATGAATCCGTACCAGACCGTGTCTTATAGTTAGTTACTCTTCGCTCACATTCAGGTCGAACTGGCTATATAGCCTTCTTCAAAGCGTGTTGCTTGGAAACATAGTAATAGGTAAAGGACTCAGTTTCCTAAGAGAAAAATGTGTTAAAATGCAAATATTTGAAATCTCCTAAATGGCTCAGAAGGGCAGAGAGAGAGTGAGTAGTTAGGGAGAAATTTTGAATTGATTGATATTGTATCTGACTATATTGATATAGGTTTTGTGTGTGTGTGTGTGTGTGTGTGTGTGTGTGTGTGTGTCTTCTACCATCTGTAGTTCCTGTTTCTTAACCATTAGAAATTTAGATATAGAACTAGCTTCATGTTGTCTTTTGCTCTGCCTTCATTGACTGAGCGCTTACTGTGTGCCAAGCCTTTGCTAAGCAACTTATATGCATTATCTCATCTTCTCACTACAATTCTGTGTGATAGTTACTATTTTTATGAACTTTACAGATGAGGAAACTAAGAATCAGGTAGGTTGTGTAACTCGTCCAAGGTCGCATAAAGCTGACATACGATAGAGTTGGAACTCAAAGCATACATTCCAGCTTCTCTGCTATGTTATAGAATTCCTCTTGCAAAGTCTCTAAACATTTTTTAGGGGCTTTTGGCATATCTGAAATGTTTACAGAGCGTCTTTACTCTGTCCCTGGGCATCCACCGATTTCCTTCTCTTTGTGATAACGTTTGTGTGAGAATCTCAATTCCTCCATACTGCTGATGGTGCTCTGGAGAGACAGAGCTTGCCGTGTCAAAATCATCCTTACTAACAGTGAGGAATCCGTGCCACCCAATGCTCTGACTACTCCTCCTGAGGGATTTTTATCTATCTATCTATCTATCTATCTATCTATCTATCTATCTATCTATTTTTCAGAGAGAGTATGTGGGAGAGACGGAAAATGCCAAGCAGGCTCAGTGCTGTCAGTGCAGAGCCCAGTGTAAGGCTCGAACTCTTGAACTGCAAGATCATGACCCGAGCTGAAATCAAGAGTTGGATGCTTCACGGACTGACCGAGACACCCAGGCACCCCTACTCCTCAGGGGCTTGTAATCTTGAGTGGTTTGTGTAGGGTCTTCTCACTCTTACGCTGATCCTTCTGGCTAGGACGCAGCGTGAGTCCCGTTAATCCAGTGTCTGACTCCACGCTGGGCTCAGGAAGGGCCCTCGGCCCCTCATCGGGAGGCACTGCCTGTGGACCAAGCCCCTGAGCCTTTACCTTTTTGCTTGGGCTGAGTCCTTCCTGGAGGCTGTGTAGATCTTTCTGCAGTTAGACCAGTGTCAGGCTTGCCCTGCAGGACGTCTAAACTTGGTGTTCACAGCAGAGGCTCGTTGCTGGCGCCTTTCTCCGGCCCCTGCACCCCTGCACCGGGTTGGCAGAGGCCCCGTGGCCCCTCCGCCTTGCCATCTGCCGCTAGGGGAGTTCCAGCCCTCTCTCTGAACTCCTGGGGACTTTGGCTTCATCACTTTCCACTGTTAGGAATTTAATTTTTTTCCCCAGTGACCGCCAGTGCAGGGGCAGCCCGGTGAGACTTGCTGAATTTTACACACGAGAGAAAGAGGAAAACGTACTGATACTAAGTCGCGGTGACACCGATTGCGATCAGGCTCTCGTAGACGCGCTTCAGAACGGAACAAGCCGCGGGGCAGTTTCTTGTTCTCGCTTCAGGCTGTCGCTCCACAATCTCAGATCAGCGCTTTCAAATCTCCAGATCTCGGAAACCGAAACGTTTTTCCTAAGTTCCTGGTGAACTCTTCTGGCTGCAGAATTTGACCTATACTAATGAGAGACTATTTTTAGCCACAGGCCCATTCACTGTGACCGAGAGTGTGTTTCACTGCAGAGTTGGGTTATGGGATACCGCCCGGGGCCCTGCCGAGCCTGGTATATAATATATACTGTATGCATTGTATTAAATTTTTAAAACCTGAAAAATTCTCCGGCTGAAACACGTCTGGCCCCAAGGGTTGTCGATTAGAGATTGTGGGCCTGTACAGTATTTTGTCTCTGAAATTTTCTTTTACTTTCATAAATACTGAGAATAGAACACAGTTTTAGTTCTTTAGATATTTTATTACATAAAGCTAATGGTTTGTCACTTAAACGCCTTCATTCAAATTCCTTTTTTAATTTATGCTAGTTTGGACCTGGCCTCCCCTTTATTCAGGGGTTCTGGGTCTGTAAACTGACTCAAGGCTGGGAATTGATTGAGGGCATGTGACTTTATGTTTTTATGACTCAAGACTTCAATTCACTTGACCTGGAACTTTTCTACTTATAAAGATCAAGTACGAGGGGCGCCTGGGTGGCTCAGTTGGTTAAGCATCTGACGCTTGATTTCGGCTCAGGTTATGATCTCACGGTTTGTGGCTTCGAGCCCCGTGTCGAGCTGTGGGATTCTCTCTCTCCGCCCCTCCCCGCCCCGCCTCTCTCTCAAAGTACATTAAAAAAATATTTTTTTATTATTATAATAGTTTATTTTCAAGTTGGTTTACATATAACACCCAGTGTTCATCCCAACACGTGCCCTCTTTAATATCCGTCACCCCCTCTCCCCCCTCCCTCACCTCCCTCACCTCCCTCACCCTCAGATTGTTCTTAGTCTTTGAGAGTCTCTTATGTTTTATCTCCCTCCCTCTGTCTTTTTTTCCTTTCCCCTCTTCCCCTCCCCCCTGGTTTTTGCTTAGTCTCACAAAGTCCACCTATTCGTGGAAACATATGATATCTGTCTTTTTCTGACTGACTTATTTCACTTAACATAATACCCTCCAGTTCCATCCATGTTGCTACACATGGCCAGATTTCATTTTTTCTCATTGCCATGTAGTAGTCCATTGTATATATGTGCCACAAAAAATATATTTTTTTAAGTCTTTACAAGTAAGTAAGAATTGAGGAGGCTGCCCGTCTATATCTCTCCTAGGAACACCACGACCATCCAGCTAATGCTGCAGGTCTGTGCAAGGCAGGCTGTCCTGGTTCTGCTAAAACCCTCCCTCCTTATTTTCTCTAGGATGAGCTCAGGTCCTTGACTTGGTTCAGAAGCCCCGCCCCCGTCGCCTGCCATTCCCTTCCTCGCGCTTCGCCGATCGTTGGCCCCATTTCTGCATGCTGTTCGTTTTGCCTTGATTTTGCGTGTGATATATTCCCTCTCCCTCTTGATCACCCTTCTCCGCATTTATTTACCCGGCTAACTCATATTTAGCCTTTCTGTCTCGAGTGCAACGCCCTCCAGCAGATATCCCCGGGTAGGGCCAAGCATCCTGCCTCTAAGCTTCCTTTCTATCACTTAATATAAAATTATCTTTCTATAAGGTTGCCTCTCCAAATGCAGAAACTGTGTCTTATTCATCTCTGGGTCGCTAACACTTCGCACAATACCTAGAACAGGGAAGTGTTTAGTAGATATTAGGTGAACCGTTAAACGGAACCCCAGGTGGCAACTATAAACATCAGAGCAGAGAGTGAGCAAAAATAAGGAGGCAGGTCCTCCTAGAACTTGGGACCTCAAGACCCAGGGAGCAGGCAGGCCTTAGTTTTGCAGTCCAGACACTGGATTTGACAGTGAGATGGCTTAGGGGGAAACCGTCTAACCAAACTGTCAAAGGCATGATATTCAGTGAGAACGTAATGTCAGCCTATTAATTTAAAGTAAGCATTATAAATGGTGGGGGCCAGAATGGTTAAGTGGGTGGAGTTGGTAGTGCATTTTTCTCTCCTGTGTAAACACAGAGTATCCTCACAAGGTTGTCCAGGGAATAAGGGATCCGCTTTGAGTGACCACAGTGGCTACAGTCATCGAGCCACGGTAGCTGAAACAGCTTCCTGTCCGTGGTAGGAATGTAACTGACGGATGCCCTGGGCTGGCGAAGTCCTGCCCTTCGCTGGAGACTGGTGCACTGTGCTGACAGTTACACCTTAGACGTGAAGAGACAGCCTAGACACCTTGAGTGGGCTTTAGAGTTGCCCTAGACAGAGAGTGGATTCTCTACAGATGAATAGTGCCAGCCATCGAGTGCTGATACTTCTCACTTCAAAATTTATTAGCCTCTTTGTTTTTCTTCAATAATCTGATTTTTAGCAGATTTCAAGGTATTTACTATACTAACATCACATGGAAAGAACGTTGGACGTAGGCGTGCACAAAAATGAACACACGCGTGGCAAAGGCTCATGTCACCTAGCAAAGCAACGGCCCCGAATAAACTGAGCATATAACTGCCAGCCCCGTTGTTGCCGATGTCCCTTGCTCTTGTTTGTCATCTCCCTCCTATTGACAACTGCGATGACATTAGCTTTTTCCTTACACGTCTCCTCCTTCTCGGCTCTCCCGCTGGGGCGTACATCTACACGAGGCCCAGGAAAGAACCTGAAACAGTGGGAATCCAGTAGACGTCTGTTGCGGACGTGGGTCGCCATACAACAAAGTGTTGCTGTACTTCGTTACAGTAAAGTTTCGAAATACAGGAGCTTTGTGAATATTTAAAATAAAAATTAAAACTCGAAAATTGGGGCGCCCGGGTGGCTCAGTTGATTGACTCTTCAGCTCAGGTCATGAACCCAGGGTCTTGGGAGCCCTCTTTTGGGCTTCCTGCTGTGTGTGGAGCCTCCTTGAGATTCTCTCTCTCTCCTGCCTTTGTCCCAGAGCTCGCTAGCTCTCTCTCTCTTTCTCTCTCAAAAAAAAAAAAAAACTGTCTAAAATTTTAAGGTATAATTTACCTTATAAAAGCATGAGTTTGAGCTCTGAAATTCTCAGCAGGCACTGCCTCCCTCCGAGCGTTGCCATGACCCCGCAGGGAGCCCCAGGGAGCCCGCCAGGCAGCTGTGTACCTGGGGGATGGGGCCAGAGGGCTTGCTCTGTCCCTCCCTCTCAGGGAGTGTCTGCATTTACCCTTCACTTGTCATATCCCTGTTGACCGCAGTCACCTGCATGGAGTTTCCAGGCGTGTGCTGTCTCTCGAGGAGTTGTTTCTTACTTCTCTGAACATCTCCCCTGACCGTCTGTCCTACCCTCTTGTCCTCCCAAACCTCGTCATTACCAGCAAATGCACCAACTCCAGAACCTCCCCCCTTTTGTTCAGGTCCCGTCCCCTTCTTAGAGTCTGACTGCAGTACTTTCTGGAACTCATTACCTCTGATGCCTCTCCATTTTCTTATTTACATGAATCACTTCCTGGCTGCTCCTTCTCTCCCTTTCCAGCCTGGAGTCTGTGATCCATTGTTAGAATCACTTCCTTGCAAAAACTCCTGCCTCCTTTGCCCTTCCGGCCCTTCATCGTTTTGGGTGGGGATTCACCTCCCCAGACTCTTATTGCTTTAGTTATTGCCTCCCTTCGTGTCATTCTTCTTACAGTACACCCTTCAGCTACATTTCCAGGCTCCAGCTCTCAGCAGAATTTCTCAAGAATGGCCTGCGCCCCTGTCTCAGTCCACACTTCCTTCCTTCCCAGCTTTCTGGAGTCCAGCCTTGTCACAGCTGCCTCCTCCTCATTGAACCTTCTGTCAGCACTGTCTGTGCACTCCCGGCTGCCAGTCGCTTTTTACCCTTTGCCATGGTCATCTTCTGAGACGCTTCTGCCACTCCTCTTCCCTGGGCTTCCTGACACCCCGTTCTCTGGTTTTCTTCTCCTCTTACAACCTGCCCCTGCCTTCCCTCCGTACCTGACCTCGACAGCCCAGTGCTCCTCCCCACCGAGGCTGGCCCTTGTCTTTCTCTGTGTTATTTTCCGATGTGGTGACGTTTTCTTCTGTGCTTTTATTTTATTTTATTTTATTTTAATGTTTTATTTATTTTTGAAAGAGAAAGAGAGCGAGCACGAGTGGGAGAGGGGCAGAGAGAGAGGGAGACTCAGAATCCCAAGCAGGCTCCAGGCTCTGAGCTGTCAGCATGGAGCCCGATGCGGGGCTCAAACTCGAACTCCTGAACCAGGAGATCATGACCTGAGCTGAAGTCGACACTCCCAGGCGCCCCTCTTCTGTGAGTTTAAAGACTGCCTGTGTATTGGTACCTTCAGAAATTTAGACACAGCCTAGACTTCTGTGAGCTTCAGCCCTCCATGTCCTGGGACCTACTTGACTCCCTTCGGAGGGGCGTGGGCATCTCAAACTTAACATTTCCAACAACATTCCCTTTCCTTCTCCCCAGTTAAATCTCTAGCACGTTTATTTATCTGGTGGTTCATGCCAGAAACCCAGGAGTTACTCTTGGTTCATTTTTCTCCGTTCCCATATTCAGCCGTCAGCACGAAGTCCTGTTTACTGTCCATTTCCGCCTTGCCGCCCCGCCCCTCCAGCCCAGGCCACCGCTGCCCTGTACCGGAACCAGTGCAGGACCTTCCGGTTTCCCTGGCTCCGCCCATATAGCCCTCCATTCCATTTCCCACATGGGAGCAGGAACCATTTTACATCAGATCGGATCACTTTCCTTAAAATCTTTCGGTCTGATCAACTTATATTTGTTTTCCATAATGTCAAAAACCTTGAATGTAAGTGCAAATAGAAGAGTAGATTGGGGAATTGTAATATTATGGGCATATATAGTCACTTTCAATAAATGGTAATTTCCAACCCTGAAAGTAAACATACGTGAGTTTCCTGGAGGCACTCAGTCAGGAGTCCTGTCGGTCCACCAGAGTCAGAACAGGAATAGCAGTTTCATGCTTCAATTAGAACCAAGACGTGTTTCAGGTAGTGGTGGTAACTTTGAGCCAGTGTGTGCGGTGCATGATATGATGCAGAATTAGAAATGTGACAGAGGAGTATCTTTTCCCACTCACTCTGTCGCTAGGTTTATTGGTACGTTTTATCACTGAAAAGCAGACACCGGGTGACAGTGTTCTGCCCACTTTCTTACGGCTTTCACAACCAGCTTTGCAGTCATGTAGCCAGTGCTGTCAGGTGGGGCCTGCACCCAGAAGGACCCTGGAAATCAACTTGGGGTTTACTGCTCTGAGGTCACCATCTTGAAGTTCTTCATAATTTTCAATTAAGTAATCTCTACACCCAGTGGGGGTTTGAACTCACTACCCTGAGGTCGGGACTCGTATGCTTCTCTGACTGAGCTAGCCAGGCACCCCAATAGGTTTAGCTTTGCTTGTTTTGTGTGTGTGTGTGTGTGTATTTAATGTTTATTTTTAAGAGAGAGACAGAGCTGTGCAAGTGGGGGAGAGGCAGAGAGAGAGAGAGACAGAATTCGAAGCAGGCTCTAGGCTCCAAGCTGTCAGCACAGAGGCCGAAGGCGGGACTCAAACCAGCAAACTGCGAGATCATGACCTGAGCAGAAGTCGGACACTTAACCAACTGAGCCTCCCAGGTGCCCCTGGTTTTTTTTTATGTTTATTTTACAGAGACAGAGAGCACACGTGTGCATGTGCACGAATGGGGGAGGGGCAGGGAGACGGAGAGAGAGAATCCCAAGCAGGCTCCACGTCCAGTGTAGAGCCCAATGCAGGGCTTGAACTCACCAACTGTGAGATCATGACCTGAGCTGAAACTAAGGGTCAGACACATAACTAACTGAGGTAACCCAGCCCCCCTCCCCAATAGTTTTATCATTGAATGTGTGCTTTAAAATATTTTTTAATGTTTATTTTTATTTTGAGAGAGCAAGAGACAGAATCCAAAGCAGGCTCCAGGCTCTGAGCCGTCAGCACCAAGCCCGACATGGGGCTTGAACTCGTGAACTGTGAGATCACGACCTGAGCCGAAGTCAGATGCTTAACTGACTGAGCCGCCCAGGTGTCCCTTGAATGTGTGTTTTGTACATGAGTCTCCTGAGATGGTGGGATGTACGCAGGGACTTAAGAGTCTCTGCTCACATGCAGGCTTGCCTCCTGCCACCTCCCTGCTTCTCCAGGATGGGTCTTTCCCCAGCTGCTTTCCTGGGCCCTGCCCAGCCTCCCCTACTCTGTGACCACCGCTCTTTTCCCAGGGAGGGTCCGTGTCCGGTGCATGCCCTGGGGTATCTTTGGGCATACAGTGTGGTGACATTCCCTTCCCCCTGCTGGGTTGGTCCCACCATGGTGAGTTTAGTGGGTAACTCAGCAGGGACTTTCACTCTCCTGATCCAGGTACCGAGCTCTTTCCCGCTCCCGGGTTGGGCTCTACAGATTACGTAGCAGATGGCTGCATTGGGTGACTGGTAGTAAGTACCATGGGAAGTTTCTGGACTAAAACCGTACTGCCTGTGCTCCGTGTTCTAGAGTTAGCAGGTTAGCAGTGCGATCAGTTCATTTGTACTTTATTCTGGGGAATTCCCAAGTTACTCCAAGAAAAGTGCTTGCTGTCACTTTCAAGGGGCCCGCCCATTGCTCACCTCCCACCCGTGGGGGAGGCGGCCACAGGTCTAGGCTGCAGAGAGCTTTGATTCGGCACGTCAGTTTTTACAGCCTGCTCTGTTCTTTGATCTGTTAAGAATGTGGGTCCGCCTTTGATAGTCAGCACAGACCACTCTGGCAAAGAATATATCGGAAGCGTTTTCACCAAACAACTATTATCAGCAGCCCAGTTAAGGGAAGTGGTCTTTGTGAAGGATTGTTGAAGTGATACTCGGCCCTTTTATTTCCGAAGCTGTCCCACATTTTGCCCTTGGTTTGGCTGTGCACTTGGACACTTGTGCTTAGACCCCTTGTACAGTTATTTTCTTTGAGTCTGTTGTGGTGTCATGTTGTTAGCTGTTTTGTTTTGTTTTTAAGAGTGTCAGGAGAGCCTGCTTTATAAAACTCACTATTTCACTACCCTAGGTGTGGCTGGGGACACGCTCCTCACAGGACTCAGCCTGCCCTGCGCATATAATACACATATAATACACATGAGAAATCTCTCCCAGAACACCAGCCAGGAGAAGCCTCGTTTTAGGCACTGTATGGACCGTATCTCCTGCATATCTGTGTTCTATTCTCCTACCCCAGTATCGATCTTTATGTTTTCCTGATTTCCAGATTTTATTTAATATTTATATGCATTTTTCGTAAGCAATGTCAGCTCCTTTAGGCAGAGAACGAGTAAGTAAAAGTAACGATGCCTCTTGTTTCCAGTAGCCAGGGCATACTGTTTCATTTTCCGGTGCTCTGATCCTGGGTGACTTGGCCTCTGTATTTGGACAGTGCATTTGGAGAGAGAACAAATAATGCGTGAAATAAACGGGACCACAGGTTTGGGGCTCCTTATTAATACAGTGCTTGCTCAGAGAAGGGAGAGGCTATTGTCTATTTCGATGGGTCCTTTTTGTAGTCCGGAAGCATCACATCGCACAAATGTACCTCAGTGTCAGTGCACCCGTTCTAGTGCAGCCAGAAGTCCGTGTGGAGGTTCCCATAGGCCAGGCAGCCTTCTAAGCCCTCTACACCCTTTAATGTGATATTCACTCCTTTCATTCTTGTAATAACCATATGAGATAGACACGATTATGATTATGAGAACAATTTACAGCGGGAGTCGAGACACAAAGGGGTCTTTGCGCTGGATTATACATCATTCTTTGTGACTTCAGGTACCCCTCTGGCACCCATGGCGACAGAACACACAGCCTCGCTGGTAGTTTTTCAGGAAAAATTGTGATATCGTGTTAAAAACTTAGCCTACAGGGGGGACAGCTTTTGATAAGTAAAACAAATAAGACCCATTGGGAAACGTGGCTAAATAAAGTCCACGGATTCTGTAGGAACCTACATATGGACAGACAGTTGCTCTACTGCCTCCCTCTGAAATAGCTTCTCACGTGGGCCTTAAGAAAAGTCCTTTTCATGGACCCTTTACAACAGCGAGTGAACATCTGTATGTGTTGGTTTCATTAAATTTGTTTCCTTTTAGTTGGGAGCGAAATCAAGATTTGTTGCCACCAGTTCAAGAATAAACATTGTCGTGGTCCCTGCAGAGGTGGGATGGGGATCCCCCTCCTGTCCCCTCAGTACTGGGTTCAGATGTAGGAACGGATGATGCCACATATGCACCAAGGAGGTATGACAAGGTTTGCTAAACGTGTGATGAGGCGTCACGGGAAGACGTCAGGGCAGGCTTCCTAAGCAGGCCCAAATGTCGCTTAAAAGAACAGGGAGAGGGGATGGACTTTATTTTTACCCTGATGAGATGGTGGGGCCAGGGCCAGGGCCAGGGCTGCTGGCTGGGGTTTGGTTGTAACTTCCCACCCGCTTCACAGAAGGGATCCCTTGGGCTTCCTTCTCAGCCTGCCACGGGGCAGGGGAGTGGGGCAGCCTGCGAGCCATCAGCCGACATCAGGCAAAAATGTTTTTAAGTGCTTACTATTGTTTCCGTTCGAGGGCAGAAATGCTGTCTGTGGACTAAAGTAAATGCCATGTCATGTTAATCTAATATTGCAAATGGAAGGTTCTGCAAACGCTAATGTCAAGAATGTTTTTGGAACCTTGGACACGAGGCCATATCCTGTGTATCTTTTCAAACACTGAAAATATTTAATATCTCTAATACGTTTGGGTTAACCCTGATTCTGAAATATTTGGTATTGTCTTGGTCATTGTAGGCAAAGAAGGTTGTTTGGTTTTTGGTTTTTTGTTTTTTGTTTTTAGTTTTAGTTTTATGGCATTAGTGGTTCTGAGTTTTACCGCATTCTTTTTGCCCTTTATTAAGCAACTCTTACTCTTTTTAAATATAATAAATGGGACTCCTATTTTACTGTGTGCATCTTAAGTTTTAGGTTCTGGGTTAACTATTGGGAAGTAGGATCAAATGTGAATACAATCCAAACTTCTCGATGCCAGAGGCCTGGGAGAGACTGGGAAACAGTTGTCAAGAGACATGTTACAGGGAAATAGTCAGAAGACAACAGCTTTACCTTCCAGATTTGTGGTTTACTGCAGATCTTTAGTTTTCAGATAGTTTTTCATGTTTTAATATTTCTGACATTGGGATATGCCTTAGAGTTGCTGGTGAGTCAGAACCAGCATTTTTAGTTCCCAGTGGCACATAAAATAATGTGTCTTAACCATCAGTGGCATCTTAGAATTGATGAAATATGCTGAGTTTTATAGCTTTATGTCTCTTCCTCAGAAGTTCATTTAAACCTCAGGAAAAATATCCACAGTCAGAACCAAGTGAGGGGATACTTGACAGATGGGATTATCTTGGAGTCGCCTTGAAGGAAAAGTAAGTGTTGGCCTAGTGTGAGTGAGTGGGTTGGTAGCGATGGTGTTCTAGACAAAGAGAGTAGCATGTACAAAGCATGTTGTTGTTAAGGAGTGTATTGTGTTGGGGCTAGGAGTTTGGCGTGGCAAAACGGAGGAGCTGGAATGAGATGGGGGAGAGTGATAAACTGACGGGATAATAACCTGGAGCCCGCCCTGGGCACCTTGTATTGGGTGCGGCCAGCTGAGGAGGTCGGTTGTATTGGCACATCCTCATAGCTTGGTAGACCAGCTGCCCCTGTTTGCATCAGTGAGGAGTGGGTAGTACTGACATAGTAACAGAATATCATAGACTCTGGATCTAAAGTTCTTCCTTGTCTTAGCAAGAAAGCAGGACGCAGGATTAAAATGGGAGAGAGATGGCTAATGTTTGGAAAAAGACAAGAGCCCAAATAAGGGTCCTTGCCTTGTTTTTATTAGGATCAGAAGGCTTACAAACATGGTGGTGGACATATACAAAAAAGACAATAAATCCGTGAATGTTAACTTGTGGACACGAGGGAAACGGGGTCTTGAAGATACGCGGGTTCGGGGTTTGGGTTGGTACAAAAGAAAATCCTGGTGTCAGGCAGTCGGGCGGAAGGTTGTATACAGCAGACATGAGGCACCACCTCTATTTATCTGAGCTAGCTTAGGGGATGAGACAGGTGGGACAGAGTTAACAAGGCACCTTTTCTTTTGTAAATCAGCTCCGCTCTGGACAGCATCACCTGCAGCAGAGTGCAGTGGCATATAGTCCTATTTACCTGTTTACCTAACTTGGTCCTTCCCTCCTATGAAAGCGGCTTTCTGCTGTCTTACTAAGTTGGGGGACACCTTTGTCCTGAATACCTAATCTTGCTTACCTCATATACCTTTGTATTGGGTGCCCTTGCACCTCTCTCTATTCTGGGGCCTTTGCCCCTCCCTCTGTATTCTGGGGACTCTGTACCCCCTCTCTGTTCTGGGGTGCTAATTTGTTTACCCAAACTCGGGTGAGAGCATCCATGGCTTTGTACTTCTTTATGCCTTATCAACCCATTGGGTTAAGCCCCGGGGATCCCTAAGCTTATTCCCGCAACAGAAGAGGGTAGACAATGCAGTACGTCAAATACGATTAGCGGTACAGAGCTCTCCCAAGTGAAAGGAGCTAGCTAGATGGTGTGGAATTCAACAGAAGGGAGAACTTTACCCAGTGGGGCTATTTCCTTCGGCCCCAGTTGTGAGTGGAGTTGGGGTTCGATGGCTTGTTTTGGAAGTCTATTTCTACACTAGTTCTATGACTGAAAAATAGAGGATGCTTTTTTTTTTTAAATGTTTGTTTAGTTTTGAGAGAGAGAGAGAGAGACAGAGCGTAAGTGGGAGAGGGGCAGAGAGAGAGGGAGACACAGAAGCTGAAGCAGGCTCCAGGCTCTGAGCTGTCAGCTCAGAGCCCAACGCGGGGTTCCAACTCACAGACTGCGAGATCATGACCTGAACTGAAATCGGATCCAGGCGCCCCAAGAAAGGCTTTCATAAGGCAGTTTTAATCCAGCTGGATGGGAATTTGGGAGAAAGCATGTAGTGTTTCTAAGCTGTTTTTGGCTTTCTCCGAAGGGTCATTTATTATTCTTATCTTCCTCTAAAATATAACATCTGGTAGAGGAAGGTTTTATCACAAAAATATTTTTCATATAAGTTTTTTTTTTTAAGTTTGGAAATTTGATCTATTATAGGAGATGTTTGTTCTATTTGGGCCTCCAAATAAAAGAGGCACAGGGAATGTGTTCGTCACAGAGCCTCCGAGACACAAAGAGAAGACCAATGAGGAAAAGTTAATGGAACCAGAATTAAACAGTATAGAAAACGGCTAATTTTTCTGTTACTTCCAGCCAGTTTTGACCTTCATCCCATCTGTAGTCGCTGAGTGTATCGTTGCACAGAACTTTGCATTGTTAAACTAGGAAGGGACTAGTCTATTAAAAACATTTCCTAATTTCATTTCTAATAAAAAAAGATTGATGTAGTTCAGGAGTTTAAAAAGAGAGTACTGTACATGGTAAGAAATTTTCCTCTGTCTCCAGAGCCCTTGCTGAGGAGGTCAGTGTTAGTTTCCTGTGTATCTTTCCAGAGATATTTTATTGAGGCATGAGCAGATTTGTAAGTTGGTAACGTCCCATGCGCGCTGTTCCGCAGCTTGTTCTTTTTTTTTTTTTTTTTTAATGTTTATTTTTGAGAGAGGGAAACAGAGTATGAGCAGAGGAGGCTCAGAGAAAGAGAGGATGACACAGAATCCGAAGCTGGCTCCAGGCTCCGAGCTGTCAGCACAGAGCCCATTAATGTTTATTTATTTTTGAGAGAGAGGGAGAGAGAGAGAGAGAGCAAGCAGGGGAGGGGCAGAGATAGAGAGGGAGACACAGAATCCAAAGCAGGCTCCAGGCTCTGAGCTGTCAGCACAGAGCCCGACACGGGGCTCAAACTCACAAACCGTGAGATCATGACCTGAGCCGAAGTCCTTTTTTTAAATAGAGGCTGTATTGGGATAAAATTCACCCCCTTAGCGTGTAAAATTCAATGGTTTCTTAGTATATTCACAGAGTAGTGCAGCCACCATTACTACCTAATTTCAGAACACTTTCATCACCCTATGAAGAAACCCTGTACCCCCTTAGTGGCCACTCCCCATTCCTCTGCCTGCAACCCCCTCTAATCTACCGTCTGTCTCTGTGGGCTTGCCTCTTCTGGAGATTTCTTGTAAATAAAATCACATCGCGTCTAGTCTTCCTTAGCATTATGTTTTCCAGGTACATCCATGGCGTAGCATGTATTGATATTTCATTTCTTTTTATGCCTGAAAAATATTCCACTGTATGGATATACCTTACTTTACCTGCTCACCAGTTGACGAGGGTGTTTTCCGTTCTCTTGGATGTGTACTTAGGAGCAGAATTGCTAAGTCGTATAGTAACTGTATGCTTAACCGTTTGAGGAGCCGCCAAACTGTATTCCAAAGGGCCGCACCATTTTACATTCCCGCCAGCAACACAGAGGTTTAATTTCTCTTCATCCTCACCAATGCTTGTTATCGTCCTTTTGACGATCGTTGTCCTGAAAGGCGTGAAGTGGCACCTCGCTGTGGCTGTCATTTGCATTTCTCTCATGGTTAGCGGTGTTTCAGCATCCTTTTGTTTGCTTATTGGGTTGTTTGTGTGTTGTTTTTTTTGTTTTTGTTTTTTGTTTTTGAGAAATATCTATTCCAGTCCTTTGCTCATTTTTAATTGTTTTGTCTTTTTTTGTTGTTGAGTGTTTGTATTTTTTTGTATGTTTGGTTACAAGCCCCTTATCAGATACAAAATTTGCAAACATTTTCTCCCATTCTGTGGGTTGACTTTCTTCATGGTATTCTCCGAGGCACAGCAATTTTAATTTTGATTTAAGTCCGGTTTACCTCTTTGTTGTTGTTGTTATTGTTGCTCGTGCTTTTGGGGCCACCTCTAAGAAACCATTACCTAATCCAAGATCGCAGAGATTTGCTACATTTTCTTCTAAGGGTTCTATAGGCTTAGCTTTCACATTTAAATCTGTGATCCATTTTGAGTGAATTTTTGTATATGATGTGGCTACGTTTTGTTTGTTTGTTTTTCATTTAATTTGTCTTGGAGATCATTTCATAGCAACACTAATGAACTTCCTCATTCTTAGGATATATTTCCTTTTACAGCTATGCCAACGTATTTAAACAGTTCCCCCATACGTAAACATTTGGATTTGGAAATTATTTCCAATATCCTGTGGCTTGAAAAGTGATTTCAGATCAGCCTCCTCAAAATGGCAGTTTCAACCATTCGGCAGGCTTTACCGTGTTCTAAGCGATTCTTGCCATCCAGAAGCCTTCGAGTAAATGCCATTCCTCTGGGGAGAATGACTCCAAAGAATTGTTTCAAGAGATTTCATTCCGTTAAATGTTCCTAGTAAGTCAGGAGACGGAAGGTTCTTTCAGTTATCTGAAAATATCTGGAAAAATACTTTTGGAGGAATAAGGTGCTCAAAAATTTTGTACGTTTTACTATATTCGTAAATATACTATATGTACTACATTCGGTTCCAGATGACTTACTGGAATGTGCCTTTCTTTTGCTTTTTGGCTGCATTCTTGTGTCTTGTGTATATAAGTCCAAGTGAGTAATAATCTAAACTTTGGGCAATTCAACCAGGCACTCCGGAAGCTATAAAATATCTGGAGATTATGAAACATGTGGGTTTCTTTTTTAAAGAAAAGTGGAAGCTTGAGGGAAAATCTTAAAATACACCAACACCAACACTTCTCTGATCTGCGGAGGCTTATCTGGCTACTTGGAAGTAAGCAAAAGGGGACATCCAGGTGGCTCTGTTGGTGGAGCATCTGACTTCAGCTCAGATCATAATCTCACGATTTGTGGAATGGAGCTCTGTGGTGACAGTGCAGAGCCTGCTTGGGATTCTATCTGTCCCCTCCTCAGCTTGCGCGCTCTCCCTCTCAAAAGTAAAGAAATTTCACAACAAAAAAGAAAGGGAAGGTTGCTTACAAAAAAAAAAAAAAAAGGCCAAAAAACTCCAGTGAATAGCAAAGATTAATATGAGAAAGTCTGTTCCTTCAGGTTCTTGAGCTTTACTCATAATACACTTCTTAAATATTTACTCATAATACACTTCTTAAATAAACTATTTTCTGTTATTTTATACACTGATCGAAACCGGTATGAGGTCACAAAAAGAACAAAAGAATTGTTTCAGATTCTTTTTCCATTCTTGATAATATGGATACTTTCAATCACTGACTTTAGCCTCTCTGGCCTAGCATTGTTTCATCTGTAAAATGAACACGAACTAGGTGAAATTTCCAAGCCCATAGTAGATTAGAGCAATTAATTAGGAGGCGGCGCAGCAGGGGCTGCTGGAGGCAAGTCACAGTCAGCAGTGGTGACAGCTGATGATGGGGATACAGCAGATAGTGAGAAAATTAAAAGCATTTACGGAAGTTCAAAAATAATCATGCTGGGGACATCTAGATCGGGGCAAATGGCCTTACATATCCGAGGGGCCCCGATGGGCATCACTAAATTAAATTATGTTCGTGATGTCCACACAAGTCCTGTTAGTAAAGAGTTAGCAAAACAAAACAAACAAAACAAAAAAACGAAAAACCCAGTTAAATGATATGCTACGTTATTTCTTTTCCATTTTTATTTTGATGTAATTTCAGACTTACGGAAAACAAATTGCAACAAATTTGCAATTGCAAACAAATACCATTTACCCTTCACCCAGATTTCTCAAATGTTAACATTTTATTATATTTTCTTAATCCCTCACCTTTTCCTTCCTGTGTGTGTTTTTCAACTATAGGAAAGCTGCAGAAATGCTGATTCTTTCTTCTTATTTTTTTTAAGTTTATTTATTTCGAGAGAGAGAGAGCCTACACCAGCAGGGGAGGGGCAGAGAGAGAGAGAGAATTCTAAGCAAGCTCTGTGCTGTAGAGCCCAATTCAGGGCTCGATCTTGCAAACCTTGAGACCGTGACCTGAGCCAAAATCAAGAGTAGGACACTTAATGGACTGAACCTCCCAAGCACCCCGATCCTTTATTCTTAAATACCTTGGTGCCCACGCGCTCCAGTGTGTAACTGTCCCCTGATTATCCTTATGTAGTTCACTGTTTCCTAAAGACTAAGGACATTATCTTACATAACCACAGTGTAATTATCAAAATCAGGAAATTAATGTTGATATGGTACAGTTACTGTGCCATTTAGGTGTTGCCAGTTGTCCCAATAATGTCCATTATGTGAGTTTCTTTGAGTTGTCAGGTCCCTTCAATCACCTTCAGTCTGCAGGACTGCCTGAATCTTTTCTTTTTTTTTTTTTTTTTCTTGATTTTACATTAACATTTTTGAAGAGTACGGGCCACTTCTATAGTGGAACGTCCCTCCATCAGGTTTGTCTGAGGACTCAGGTTACACACGTTTGTCAGGAGTGCCATGGAAACGACGTTCTGTTCTCAGTGCCTGTCATAGGGAGGCACGTCTTACCAGTTTGCTCCATTACTAATGACGTCACCTTTGGTACTCAGTGGAGATGGTGTCCTCCATGTTTCCTGCCCTGGAAAGTAACAATTTTGTCCCCTTTGTATGTAATAACTATCTTGGGGAGGAATACTTTGAAACTATGTAAATGTTTCTCTGCAACCTTTATTCACTGTATTATTTTTTTATGAAGACAAAAAACCCAGTACATTTTAGCAATATTTCCATCAAAATGGTTGTAGTGTGAAAAGGCACTTGTGGGAGCCATATGACAAATGTAATCATGTAGAATTCTTAATTCTTTCAAAGAAATTAGATGTATGTACTACTTCGTTTAAAAACTTTATTTTGAGACAGAGAGAGCACATGAGCTTAAGTGGGGGAGGGGGACAGAGAGAGGGGGACAGAGATTCCCAAGAGGCTCCACATCGTCAGTGCGGAGCCCAACGTGGGACTTGATTCGCATGGACCATGAGGTCATGACATGAGCTGAGATCAAGAGTCGCACCCTTAACCGACTGAGCCACCCAGGTGCCCCTGTACTACTTATTTTTTTAAAAAATACTCCTCACGTATCCAAAGTCACCGTATGGGGTTATATATGTAAAAATGATTTCGTGTGTTAGTAGCATTGTTGCTAATGAAAGATTTAGAAACAAGTCACGCCTGGAAGTTTTTCTGTTTTGTCCAGTGGTAGGGGCAGAAACGAAACAAACAAAAATCCTTTGCAGGGGGAAAATCTTCCGAATGTCTTTTCTTTCTCTCTTTTTTTCTGTGTTTTTCATATCTCCACCAAAAAGTCCACTTCTACCATTTATGTACTCAGTGGCATCCACTTCCCACAGGTTCAAGTTCCAGCTTCTCAGCCTGCCTTTCTAACTTTAAAGCTTTTTCTACCAAATTTCTTCAGCCAAATTAACCCACACAGTTCATCCGTAAACGTCATCCCGTTTTTCTCTCTGCAGAATGCCCTTCCTATCCATCTGTCTTGGTTCTTTTCAACATTCCAGATAAAATTCAAGTGCATTTTCCCTGAAATGCGGCCTGCCCTCTTCATTTTTCAGACTTCAACTACATGTAGTCTATTTGCTAGTTTAAGGAGGTGCTTCCGTAGGAACTTTTTTAGGGAGGGTAAGGTGCCACAAAGAAGGAGGAAAGTACAGACCTGGGAGCTCGCGATCCCTGTTTGGAGGGCTGTTTCCTGCTTCCTGCCTCGTGCCCGGACCCCGCACGCCGTCGGCACTCGCTGTTTGTTGCATGCATTCTTGCGATGCGTGTGGGTTCACGCGGGGTTCTAATGACACTGCATCCTTCACAGAATGAGCCAGCCCTTATTTGTTGTTCAGGAAATGAGTTGTTCAACTGATATGAATCCATTTTTATTATTATCTTTTAAATTTTTATCTTTGTCGATGTTGGTGTTTTATTCTAACAAAGCCTGCATCTCAACAGGAAGCAAGTGTTTTTTCAGTTCTCCCTCATATTTTATGTTCTGTCCCAGGGTGAGCATCTGTACTTTGAACTCTCACGGTGATAAATTTGTGCTGATTAGTCTTGTTGCCTGAGGTTAGGCGTCCATTTAAGGGCAAGTCGGTGTCTTTAATTTACTTTAGGGGGAGAAAAGTGCTCATTATATGTTTCATTAACGATAACTTCACATTACAGGAATCCTAAAAATTCAGCCCTGAATCCGTTTGTTTCCTCCTTAAATGTTCTTCGAGAGCCTTGTGACCACCGGGAGGTATCCTGTGTGTTGGGCACACAAAGGCCAAATAAGACGCAACTCCACCCCTCAAGGAGTCTCGAGTGTCGGGGGGTTGGGGGGGGGGAGGGTGCTCGAGATGATTGCAGCACCAGGACCAAAAAGATTTGGCCCCTCCCTTGAAGGGGCTGCTTCAGTCATCAGTAGCCACAGAGAGATGCACGAGAGATACAGAGTCTTACTGGAGTCATGTTTAGGTGGCGTCTTGAGATTCTGCAGGCTTTTAGAGACGGACCTCTGTTGCAGGCTCAGTGAATCTGTGTGTCATGTGCCCGGAGGTGTGCCATCTGCTCGATGTGGTGAGGGAAGTGAGAGCCCGCTGATCCCAGTCTTTCCATTAGCCCTCACCAACGGAAAGCAGAAAACGGGCGGGGGCGGGGAGCAGGGGGGATGCGGACGTTACTTTGAAAAGTCTAGTGCACCATGCTGAGGACCGGGGGCTTCGTGAAGCAACGGGGCGACTTTTCAACTGGGTTTTCAATTTTAAAAATTGGCCTGGATAAGTTTGCATTTAATTTAGAACGTGCCCAAAGAATAAGCAGGGAGGAGCCAAAGCTGTAAAAGTAACCACAGCTCTAAAAAGGATGAATTTACTTCCCCATTGGATCCACTTCTCCCTTGTGGTTCAGACGTGGTTAGTCTGTCCAGCCTCAGGCTGCACAGTAGCACTCTGGCTTTATACCCCCGTGGTGGACTTGAACTTCTCCAAAGCCGAGCAGAAGAGTAGTTTTCAGGCGTCTTCGGTAGATTCCCGGGGGGTTCCGGCGGCTGTGTTTTAGAGCTTCCAAATGTGTGATGTACCTTTTTCCCCCAAAGTTTATTTTTAACAATGAAAATAATAATGAAGAGCAACATACATAGACATGAGGCTACAGGCACCATTTGGGGACTCTGAGGCCACTGCCGTGTTGGTTCCAGCAGCCAGCGCATTCTTTAGAATAAAGATTTTTGTAATTTTCTGTGTGTACGTTTATGCTTGTAAGTGTGTGGTTAAGAAGGTAGTAGATCACTGCCCTCGACTTGTAAAAAATTCAGGTCTCTGCATGTGCACTAACATATATTTTACAAGTGAAATACCTGTATCTACACTCAACCAAATGCCAGGTAAGGCTTGGCTCATATGCTTCGGGCAGTCTTAGTATTTTAGTACAATACATGGAGCCTGACACCTCACCGGTCTACAAGATAGTGGTTACAAATTTAGAACCACCTCGGGGTCTTTTAAACATCCTGATGCCCAGGCCACGCCCCATACCAATTAAATCACGCGTCCCTGGGGCTAGGGGTGGGACTCAGACATCAGTATTTATTTCTAATAGACTTTATGTTTCACAGCAAAATTGAGGGAAAGGTTATATATCCATATGCCACATCCTCCCAGGCTTGCATAGCCTCCTGCATTACCACCATCCCCGCCAGAGTTGTGCGTTTGTTACGACCGATGAACCTACAGTGAGACAGCATAACCACCCCAAGCCCATGGTTCACCATAGGGTTCCCTCTCCAGGTTGTACAGATGCTGATGACACGTATCCATCACCATGGCGTCATACAGAGTAGTTTCAGTAGTTTCGGTCGGCATCAGTATTTTTTATAGCTGCTGCTTTTTTAGTGTTTTTATTTATTTTGAGGGAGAGAAAGCATGAGCAGAAGAGGGACAGAGAGAGAGAGAATCCCAAGCAGGCTGCGAGCTGTCAGCACAGATCCCAGCATGGGGCTTGATTCCCACGGACTGTGAGATCATGAACTGAGCCAAACTCAAGAGTCGGACACTTAACCAACCGAGCCACCCAGGCGCCCCCCGCATCAGTATGTTTTAAAGCTCGTAGGTGATTCCAGTGTGTAGCCCAGGTCAAGAACCATGTGCTGTGTTGCAGTTCTGAGACTTATTATTGGAAGATTTGAATACTTCTTATCTGTCTTTTTGTGAAAACTACCTCTTTCTCCTTTATACATATGGTTCCCCAGAAGTACCCATATTTTGTTTGAATAAAAGATTCAGTTAAAGCTTGAGAATCAGCATAGTGAAAAGAGCTGGGCTTTGGGGTCAGAACATCCTGGATTCAACTTTTGGCTCCACTTCTGCTGAATCAGTGACTTGGGCAAGTTCTTTAGCCTCTCTGAGTTTCCATCCCATAGATAGCACCAACAGAGTTGTCGAGAAATAATACACGTTCCTTAGTCTAGTAATGCCTCACCCATAACAGGCACTCAGTAAGTGGTGCTTTTTCCATTGCACCCTTTGCCTTATTTTGGAGGGGAGGAATGCCCTTCTTGCCCTTGACCTCAGTCACATTCCTTCCAGTCTCATGTTCTGTTGTTGGCTGTAATATTTTGTATTAGTTTTCTTCTGCTTTGGAGTAAATTTCGGTTCAAATATCTTCTAACGTACTGTAGACCTTCTGATAAGATTTGAGAGCTCGGAAAGATAGATATAAGGTACCGTCGTCTTTTGCTTGAATAGAAAGAGAAGTGTATTTTAGCACGTGAGAAGTATAAAGTATGTGAGAGCGGTATTTTTTTTACCTGGAAGATGTGCCCCCCAGAGCTTTCAACATGTTCTTTATGTTAAGCCTTTTAGTCCACTATATCAGAAATAAAATGATCTGATTTCTTCCTTTCATCAGTTTGCTAAGAACCGAGAAATGCTAGGACACTTGATGTAAATGATACAATTCAGATTGACCACAACTGTGGCATTTGTGTTGACTGCTTGGCTGTGTGGACACTTTGTCCGTTAGTGGAAGCCCTGTCCTATAAAGTCTCTGCACTAGCACCGGGTGCGTCCCAGGAGCCAGGCACCACGCCTCTGCCCCTACACTGTAGAGACTTGTTTATTTGTCTCCATGAGACTGTCAGTCCGTTAAGGGCAGAGGCTGAGTCCCAGTGTGGTTTGAAAGAATGAACCGTTGATTGAAGGAAAGGAAAGCAGTCGCAGGAAAGAAAGATGAACAGTACGTACATAGAGGAGGGCAGAGAAGAAATCCCAGGGCTATAAGGAGTCAAATGATTAGTTCAATGACTGGCCTGATTCAGGACCTTTTGAATGTCTCTCATTTGGGAAACAGAAAGACCTTTGTTGGTGCAAAAAACGGTTAAAGACAGAGACGTGGCCAGCTGGACATTGGTCATGAGAGGAAGGAATGGACTCTGAGAGGAGTGTGGTAATCCTGTGTGTTAGTGAAAGTACACAGACTTTTACTATTACTTTCTTCAAGATAACGTTGTTTTTTTTATTTTAATTCCAGTGTAGTTAAGATACAGTGTTATATTCATTTTAGGTGTACAATATAGTGATTCAACAGTTCCATACATCACCCAGGGCTCATCAAGATAAGTGTACTCCCCATCCTCCCTCCCCCCGTAACCATCAGTTTATTCTCTATAGTTACAAGTCTGTTTCTTGCTCTGTCTCTCTCTTTTTTCCTTTGTTCATTCGTTTCTTAAATTTCCACATATGAATGAAATTGTATGGTATTTGTCTTTCTCTGACCAGCTTCTTGTTGCAAATGGCAAGATTTTATTTTTTTATGGCTGGATAATACTCCATTATATATGGATATTGCATCGTCTTTATCCGTTCATCCTTTGATGGACACTAGGTTGTTTCCGAGTTTGGCTATTTTAAATAATGCTGCGATAGAGGACACAGGGGTGCATGTATCCCTTTGAATTGGTGTTTTTGTTTTTTGGGAGGTAAATACCCTGTAATGCTATTACTGGGTCTTAGGGCAGTTCTATTTTTGATTTTTCAGGGGACCTCCACACTGCCTTCCGCACCAGGTGCACCAGTTCTCATTCCCACCAGCAGTGCACACGGGGTCCCGTTTCTCTGCACCCTCACCAGCCACCAGCAGTGCACACGGGGTCCCGTTTCTCAGCCTCCTCACCAGCCACCAGCAGTGCACACGGGGTCCCGTTTCTCTGCACCCTCACCAGCCACCAGCAGTGCACACGGGGCCCCGTTTCTCAGCACCCTCGCCAGCCACCAGCAGTGCACACGGGGTCCCGTTTCTCAGCACCCTCACCAGCCACCAGCAGTGCACACGGGGTTTCTCAGCACCCTCACCAGCCACCAGCAGTGCACACGGGGTCCCGTTTCTCAGCATCCTCACCAGCCACCAGCAGTGCACACGGGGTCCCGTTTCTCAGCCTCCTCACCAGCCACCAGCAGCGCACACGGGGTCCCGTTTCTCAGCACCCTCACCAGCCACCAGCAGCGCACACGGGGTCCCGTTTCTCAGCACCCTCACCAGCCACCAGCAGCGCACACGGGGTCCCGTTTCTCAGCCTCCTCACCAGCCACCAGCAGTGCACACGGGGTCCCGTTTCTCAGCACCCTCACCAGCCACCAGCAGTGCACACGGGGTCCCGTTTCTCAGCCTCCTCACCAGCCACCAGCAGTGCACACGGGGTCCCGTTTCTCAGCACCCTCACCAGCCACCAGCAGTGCACACGGGGTCCCGTTTCTCAGCACCCTCACCAGCCACCAGCAGTGCACACGGGGTCCCGTTTCTCAGCACCCTCACCAGCCACCAGCAGTGCACACGGGGTCCCGTTTCTCAGCACCCTCACCAGCCACCAGCAGTGCACACGGGGTCCCGTTTCTCAGCACCCTCACCAGCCACCAGCAGTGCACACGGGGTCCCGTTTCTCAGCACCCTCACCAGCCACCAGCAGTGCACACGGGGTTTCTCAGCCTCCTCACCAGCCACCAGCAGTGCACACGGGGTTTCTCAGCCTCCTCACCAGCCACCAGCAGTGCACACGGGGTCCTGTTTCTCAGCATCCTCACCAGCCACCAGCAGTGCACACGGGGTCCCGTTTCTCAGCACCCTCACCGGCCACCAGCAGTGCACACGGGGTCCCGTTTCTCTGCACCCTCACCGGCCACCAGCAGTGCACACGGGGTCCCGTTTCTCAGCCTCCTCACCAGCCACCAGCAGTGCACACGGGGCCCCGTTTCTCAGCACCCTCACCACCACTTGTTTCTCGTGTTTTTTATCTTAGCCATTCTAACAGATGTGAGGCAGTGTCTTATTGTAGCGTTGCTTTGCATTTCCCTGAGGGTGAAGTGATGTGGGAGCCTCGTTTCATGTGTCTCTTGGCCACCTGGATGTCTTCTGCCCGTTTTTAAATTGGATTATTTGTGGGGGTTTTTAGGGTTGAGTTGTGTACGCCGTTTATACATATTTTGGATGCTAACCCTTTAGCAGTATGTCATTTGCCGTATCTTCTCCCATTCGGTAAGTTGTCTTTTAGTTTTGTTATTTGATTCTTTCGCTGTGCAGAAAGCTTTTTATTTTGGTGTCTCAAATAGTCTCAATAGTTTATTTTTGCTTTTTTGTTTCCCTCGCCTCAAAGAGACAGATCTAGAAAGATGTTGTTACAGCTGATGTCAGAGAAATTACTGCCTATACTCTCTTTTAGGATTTTTATGGTTTCAGGGCTCACATTTACATCTTTAATCCCGTTAGAGTTTATTTCGTGTATGGTGTGAGGAAGTGTCCAGTTTCGTTCTTTTGGATGTTGCTGTCCAGTGTTTCCAACAGCACTGGTTAAAGAGACTGTCTCTTTCCCATTATGTATTCATGCCTCCTTTGTTGAAGACTAATTGATCGTATAATTGTGGGTTCATTTCTGGGCTCTCTCTTCTGTTCCACTGATCTATGCGTCTGTTTCTGTGCTCGTACCAGACTGTTCTGATGACTACAGCTTTGTAATACGACTTAAAGTCTAGAATTGTGATACCTCCAGTTCGGTTTCAGTTTTTTCTTTTCAAGATTGCTTTGGCCATCCAGGGTCTTAAAGTACATAGACTTTTCGTATTGAACATTTCCGAAGATGAGTCTCCTTTGGGATTCTCTCATCTAGATTGGAAGGTGACTCTCTCGAAGCCTGGCTCAACCTCTTCCAAGACAGAGTCAGCATTCGAGCCCGGCCCTGAGTCATCTCTGCAAACACTGTCCATGGGGGGCGTTATCCTACAGGCATTCGTTGTGAAGCAAGGATATCATTTTTATGGCTGAGCTTATCTGAGTTTGGTTGGTATGTTTTATTTTTCTCTTTTCTTTCTCTTTCCTTCCTTCCTCCCAATTTTCAAGCAAACATCTGTTGAACGCGTTGACAAAAAGCATTTGTGAGGTGATGAGAATATGACGGAGAGCAAGGTGTACATGGTCCCCTGCCCTCTCCTGGTTCCAGGCAGCCGTCATTGCAGTAGAGCGCGAGGGGCCTTCACAGGGGGCCGGCGGGGTGAGAGGGAGCACTGGCTGGGGAGTTCGGACACACTGTGAGGATGTCACTCTTAGATGGAGCCCCAAAGCATAACAACAGGCAAAAGGTTGTAGAGGACTGTGTTCCTGACAGGCGAAAAGCTTAACTTATTAATAGTTAGGGTTCATTGAATAGAGTATGTTTTTATAGCCTCCACTTTGTGCTATCCAGCCGAGGGGGTCCAAACTAGAGAGCCCTGATTCATGGAGGAAAGGAGCCGCCTCAGCTGCAGAGCGGTCCTCTCTGAGGATGTGAGGCCCCCAGCCCGGCGCCTGCGCTGTGTCCACACTCACCAGTTGGCTTCTCGGTATCCAGGCTGCCCGCGGAGTCCCAGTTGACACTGGGAGCGAATCCCTGTGCTGAATGCCTTCACTGCAGCGTTCTGGGATTGAAGAAGTAAATCTCTGATCACCTTACTGATGTCTTCCTTTCTTTAAAAAAAACAATTAATTTTTATTATGAAAAATAAAATACATATGAAAGAGAGTATGTGTGCGCGCGCGCATGCGCACCTACAGTTTACAGATCTCGCAGTAAAATGAACTCCCATGCCCTCACCGCCTACCCTAGGAAATAAAACGTTACCAGTAGCGTGCGCCTTTTTCATCCTGCCCCGTCTACCTTCTTCCTCTCAGAGGAGGAACCCACAACTCATCTGGGTTGTGTTCAGTGTTCTTTTGTTTCTCTCTTCTAATATGTTTTTTTTTTTTTTCCTTCAACGTTTTTATTTTATTTTTGAGAGACATAGAGACAGAGTGTGAGCAAGGGAAGGGCAGAGAGAGAGGGAGACACAGAATCCGAAGCAGGCTCCAGGCTCTGAGCCGTCAGCACAGAGCCGGACGCGGGGCTCGAACTCACAGACCGCGAGATCACGACCTGAGCCAAAGCCGGCCACTCAACCGACTGAGCCACCCAGGCGCCCCTCTTCTAGAATGTTTTAAAAGGTCATGTTTATGCTTGTGTCAGAAGATATTATATCAGATTAACACTGTGTACTAACAGCCAACAGGAGACAGGCCAGAAATCTATTTAAATAAATTGCTGGATTCTGTTCTTCTAGGCAGGAGAATATTCTGGTAACATCAAAGCGTTTCCAAAAAAATTTTCAAAACAAAAAGCCTTCTTTCAATTTCAAGGAAAACTGTGGCGGGGGTTGTTCAAAGGATAAGGTTTTTACAAACCAGGGTACTACAAATGGACCTGGAAAGTGACACGCCCAAGAATTGTTTCAGTTGTTGAGTTTCGGGATCCCTGGCTAGGCCTTGAAAGTGTGTATTCATTCGTAATAATGCTATTCCAGTGTATTTCAAATGATTCCATAGTATGAGTTTGAATTTACTTGGAGTAAGACCATTTGGCGTTTTTCGGAGGCGTTACTGACATTGCATTTCTTCTGTAATTCAAAATATTGAAACATCACATCAGGAAATAGACTCCTGGCCAAACTATTCTTGAGTTTGAATTTGTTTTTTTCTTTGTGGTTGTGCTGGATGCTGTTTTGTATTCTGTATTTACTTGGATTTTTCCCCCAAACTATTCTGGTTCTCCATTCAAGAGAGAATACTGAGTTATGAGGATCGTATTTGACCACTCGAGGAATAAATGACCTGTGGCCAGGTGATTCTCTGAACTCTTTGATTACTTGTCACATGAGTTTTCAGGCTTTTTTCATTTGATTTGATCTCCTGCCAGAGATCGTTTTCTTGCCCTTGAACCTAGCAAGAGTAACTTAGCAGGATTCTTTCCCCAGGAAGAGAGTATTAAGCCCAGCTCCTGTTCCGTTTTGAAATTTACATGTAAGTTAATATATAACGCAGAGTCCAAAGTTGGCAGGATATAAAAACGTTTATATAATCACTTAATCTTTTCATTTCATTTGTTTTCTGTGTTTTTATTCCTGAAGCATTGGTTTTTTTCTGGGGTTCCACAGGAGACTTTTCCCCACCCGAATTTTTGAATCGAAGCTTTAATACTTGTCGCAGCAGTTCTTGCCACTGTACCGTGATTGTAAGTCTTAGGCCTAAAAGAACCAGATTCAGTGTCTCATTCGGACCGGGACGCCAGGCCTCAGTGGCTGGAACGACGGAGTTTAGGGCAGTGGTTTCTCTGCATCTCCGTGTACTTTACATGTGCATTGTTAGCCCTTTTAACTGGTCCCTAAAATTTCTCTTTTACGATTGTGAAGACCCTGATTTCCACAGTAATTTTACTGTGTATTGCCGTAATACTCCTGGTGACTTAGGAGAGGAGAAGAAAAAGCCTGGACAAAGCAAACCATTCCCCATTGTCTAAGAAGCCAGTGAACTCATCCCTTGCTTGAGCCGCATGGAATGCAGTCCGAGAGGGGAACCTGGGCTTTACCCACGCAGGAGAGTCGCCCCAGCAGTGCCATTTATCACATGGCATTTGGTCAGAAACCGTGCTGTGCTTACATGTTTTGTAACCACAGGCACCGGAAGCAAGGGTATCTACCGAAACTCCTCCCCGAGAGCAGCCGTGCGAGCACCTGACTCAGCGTGCCACACGGCTGCTCACTCTTCCCCTGTCTCTCAGGGCATTGTGACTTCCTGGGATACCTCACATCTTTTTGTCCTTAGCATTCTCTGTACTTGGGGGCACCCATCCCGGGGAAGAGGAGCTACAAATTGACCAGGGTGGCTGCTGCAGCGTGTCTGAGGGAGAAGGGAGGAAGCCGAGGTGTGAGAGTTGGCTCGTGTTGGGCTTTGTGGGCCTGTGAGGACTTCGTCCTGATCCTGGCGACTGTGGAGACCCTTTGGACTGTTTGGAGCAGAGGAGTGATAAGACCTGATAATGCATTCAAATATTTTTTTAAGTTTATTTATTTATTTTGAGAGAGAAAAACAGAGTGAGCGGGGGAGGGGCAGAGAGGGCAAGAGAGAATCCCAAACTGACTCCTTACTGTTAGCACAGAGCCCAATATGGGGCTCGAACCCACAAACCACGAGATCATGAACCAAGAGTCAGATGCTTAACCAACTGAGCCACCCAGGCGCCCCCTGATACGCATTTTAAAAAGCATGGACTGGGTGAGGGTAGAAGCAGAGACACCAGTTTAGGAAGCCGCTGAAACATCCCAAGTGAAAGATGAGAGCGGCTTGGACCAAGATGGCGGCACCGAGAGAGGCAGGGAGAGATCACTTTGGAGAGGATGTTTCTAGTAGACACAATGTGTTTTGTGACAGCAGGGAGGTAAGGGCGTGAGAAAAGGGTGTCAAGAAGGACTCCTGGATTTTGGCCTCATCCACGGGAAGGCTGGAGCTGCCATTTACTGAAGTGGGAGGGGCTGGGGAAGGGTGGGTTTGAGAGTAGGAATCAGGAATTCAATTTGAGATGCCAGTTAAATTCAAGTAAAGTTGTTGATAGGTGTGTGTGTGTGTGTGTGTGTGTACAGGGATCTTCAGCGTTTAGGTGATATTCATGGCCTTGAAACTAGATAAGGTCACCACGAGATAGGAGATACGCGGTCAGCAGGAGGATCTGGGACTCTCCAACACGTAGAGGTCAGAGAACGAGAAAGGAGCAGGCTGTGAGATAAGAGAACAAAAGAGTGGTGTCAGAAGTCAGACTGGGAAGGAAAAGTGTTCCGAGGCGGGGAGTGGTCAGCTGTGTCAGATGCTGCAGGTCGGTCAGTAAGGTCAACGTGAGAGTTGACTGTCCATTGAGCCACATGGTGGTCACTGGATTCTTTAACAAGAATAGTTTTAGTGCAGTACTAGGGATAAAAGTCTGGATTGGGTTTACTGAAGACAATATGGGAGGGGCGCCTGGGGGGCTCAGTCAGTTAAGCGTCCAAGTCTTGATTTCAGCTCAGGTCATGAACTCAGAGTTCGTGAGATCCAGCCCCATATCCTGCTTGGGATTCTCTCTCTCCCTCTCTGCCCCTCCCCCATTCGCGCTTGCTCTCTCTCTCTCTCTCTCTCTCTCTCTCAAATAAACTTAAAAGAATTAAAAAAGAGAGAGAAGGGGCTCCTGGGTGACTCAGTCGGTTAAGCGGCCGACTTCGGCTCAGGTCATGATCTCATGGTCTGTGGGTTCGAGCCCCACGTCGGCCTCTGTGCTGACGGCTCAGAGCCTGGAGCCTGCTTCAGATTCTGTATCTCCCTCTCTCTCTGCCCTTCCCCTGCTCACACTCTGTCTCTGTGTCTCTCAAAAATAAATAAAAACGTTAAAAAAAATTAAAAAAGAGAGAGAGAATATGATATGGGAGGAGAAAAATTGTGCACAGTGAATATAGACAATTCTTTCAAATGGGGTGCAGGGCCAAGATTTATTCCCCCTAAAGCTGGGATAGAAATACACATACAGGTATTTATATGGCTGGTGGCAGTAACTCAGTGGAGTGTGAAAACTTCAGGAGAAAGAGGGAGGATTGCTGGATTAACATCCTCGGCGAGGCGCAAGAAGATGGCAGCGCGTGCCCCGAGGAGGGACTGGCCCTGAGGAGAGGCGCAGACCCTTCCTGCGTGGTAGCGGAGGAAGCACAGAGCGTGGGGGCACATGCGGTGAGGAAGGTCCCTCCGGATTCGCTTGTTTTCTCAGTGAACTAGGAAGCACAGAGCTCGGCAGAGAGTCGAGGCGAGAGAGGAGGTTGTGAAGGAGTCCGCCCCGAGAGTGGCCCGGAGATGGAGGGGGGAGTGGGGAAGGGCTGCTGGGCCCCGCTAAGGGCCCCCTTTGAAGTTCGTGGTCATGAGTTTCAGGTAAAACCAGTCGGTGGAATTTTGTGCTTTTTCCTCCATGTAGAGTCAGCCGGCTTGGAGATGCAGGGGTGGGGGTAGAGACTTGGGTTGAGGTCTGGTGGGGAGAGCGCCCTGGGAGAGAGGCAAGGGAGCTGCGGGCACAGTCAGGCTCCGTGGAACTAGGCCGAGTAGGACAAATGAAGACGTGCTGACGATGAGAGACAGTGGAGAGACCAGGGTGTTGATGGACTTTAGGCTCCGCTGCGGCTGAGGGATCAGCGAGGTCAGGGTGTTGGAGGAAGGGCTCTGGAAAGACAGGAGGTGGCCGTCAGAGCGTCGAGAAGCTGGAGACTATGGAGCAGGCCCTCGAATTGATAATAGGATCTGGGGCAGTGGTTCTCAACCGTGGGCAGCTGGTCCCTGAGAGGATGTTTCGATGTCTGGGGACGTTGCCACAACTGGAAGGGGAGAAGATTCCACTGACATCGCGTAGAGGCCAGGGACCCTGCTGAACGTCCCATAATGCATAGGACAGACCCTGAGCAGAGAGTAATGCAGCCCAGGTGTCAGTAGTGCCGAGGCGGAGAAGCCCTGGCGTAGGGTAGGAGGTGAGAACGGGGGTGGGGGGGGGGGCTGAGATAGGCCCGAGGGTAACACTTTCGTAGAAGAGAAGATCGACAGAAGACCAGGGTTTGGGGAGGTTCATTTTATGACTAGTTGGGATCTCTAATACCTAGGACGAAAAGAGTGCTAGAGAGAGAGAGAGAGAGAGAGAGAGTCAGGGATGATGCCAACTAGCTACGTATGGAGCCATTTTGTTCTTTTGGAACAGCTGATTGGCCAGTGTTGGAATTCATAGTCCTGGCTGTTAAGAGCTGCGGTCCAAATGAGCCAAAGAGTGACTTTTTTTTTTTTTTTAAAGTCACTTGTACATTAACCAGCTCTGGTGTAATTAAGTCTGTCTCACATAGATTGTCTAAAAGCCAGTTAGGGATTTGGTTAGTCTTTTTGGTCAAAATTCCGTGACTGTCAACTGGGACATCTTTAAATAACCTCTCAGGTACCGGATTTTGCAGGCCGGCCTGGAGGAGACGGATTTATTGACTTCGCAGACTGGCTTTCCTCGTAGCGCTCCCCACTGTGGAGAAAAGTGGTCAAAGTCACGCAGGAGTAAGGGTCACAAGCCAACACTGCTTCCTGGAAAAGCTGGTCAGATCTTCTGGTCTTGGGCTTCGTCCCTCGCTGTGAACTCAGATGCCCCAGGGCTGCTGCCTCTCTGCCTCCCCACGAGGGCAGGCAGTGGCTTTTGTTTGCTTCTTGTTTGAAAGAAGGGTTTGTTTTGAGGTTTGGACCACAAATAATAATCCATTGTTCTTTATAATAATAATCCACCCTCTTTAGCAGAAAAAATCTGATTGATGCAGTGTGGCTATCGGTTTATTTAAAAGAATAGCCAAAAGTGCCCATTGTGTCCTGAGAATAAACATTTGGAAGATGGTTGGGAGGACTGGGGGAGTGCTCCTGTTCTCCTTGGCCGTAGAGTCTTGGGTAAGACCTCGGGATGAAAAGATTCTGAATGCGGTCCTCAGGCCTGGGTGACAGTACCCCCTCGTCATTCTGCTCATCCGTTCCACTCTGAAGATAATTAGAACTCTGCAGGTGTGGATTCTTTCCAAGCCATTTCGTTAAAAAAAAAATCTTATTTGGAAGAAAATATTTCCTACATTAGCTTTGATTGTGTCCATTTTTAGGCTAACTAATTTTCTTTCTAACCTTCATTTAATCCATGCAAGTGTCTTTTTTTAATATATATTTTTAATGTTTATTTTATTTTTTGAGAGAGAGAGACACACACTCTCCCTCAGTGTGAGAAGGGGAGGGGCAGAGAGAGAGGGAGACCCAGAGTCCGAAGCAGGCTCCAGGCTCTGAGCTGTCAGCACAGAGCCCAGTGCGGGGCTCAAACTCACAGACTGTGAGATCATGACCTGAGCCGAAGTCTGACGCTTAACTGACTGAGCCACCCAGGCGCCCCATGTAGTATCTTTTTTGAGTGAAGATTATTTTATTTTAGCAGCAGTCCTTAAAACTCTGATTAAATCAGTTGCCTCTGATTACAGATCTTGAAAAAACAAGGAGCTATTTTTATATTACAAGAAATAGACATTTTAATTATTATTTCTGGGCTTAGGCTGACTGAATAAAACTCAAGGGGTCGAGTGAAAACGTGGCCCAGTGTGGTCAGCTGGTTCTCGGATTCGCAGGGACCGAGCACACGTGGCGCTGAAATGTAGCGGCGGATAGGATTTCGTTAACGAAACCAGCACGTCGCGCACTTTGTTTTGCCTTAAATCCTTTAGGGGAAAAGATCAGTGAAACAATAAACATGGCTCTAAATGAAGTGCTACCTTACCTAGAATAGTTTTGTGTTAAAATTAAAACGAAAGATGAGAAAAGTTCAGTGTGATAGCAGTTGCGATTTAACAGGTAAATATGAGAACTATTTAAAGAAGCTTTATATGTATATATACTTGGCCTCAATATCATTAAAAACAGGCCACCAGGGAAGCGGCCAGGATGTCCTTCAGGAGGTGAATGGATAATATCTCTACAATGAATATTACTCAGCAATAAAAAGAAATGAACTGTCATGCTATAAAATGACAAGGAGGAAACTTAAATAAATATTGCTACGTGATAGAAGCTAATCTGAAAAGGCTGTAGGATTCCAACTATATAATGTTCTGGAAAAGGCAAGCATAGAGCTACAGTAAAAAGATCAGTAGTTGCCAGGGGACTGAGGGGGAGGGAGGAATGAATGGGTGGAACACGGGATGTTTAGGACAGTAAAAGGATTCCGTGTTTTACTATAATGGTGGATACATGTCATTATACCTTTGTCAGAACCCATGGAAGGTGTAACACACAGTGAACCGTTCTGTAAATGACGGGCTTTAGTTAATAATGGAACAACACTGGCTCGTCAGCTGTAACACACCCCATAACAAAAGATGTTATGAATAGGGGAAACTGGGGGCAGGGGTGAGGGAATAGACTGGAACTCTCTGCTTCATGCTCAGTGTTTCCACAACCCGAAAACTCCTCTAAGAAGTCAAGTCTGTTAAAGAAAGAGAAGACATAAACATTAGGTAATAGCCTTGTGAAAATATCTTCTTCCTGAAAAACAAAAACAGAGTCCCAGACTGTCAGCAGTTTATCCAGTGTCTAGGAAGTAACTGACGATGGAATATTTTGCCAGAAATGCGTAGGACACCATGGCAGCAGAGATAGATAGATAGATAGATAGACAGACAGACAGACATCTCTGTAACTGTGTATATCAAGTATCTTCCTCCTGTCATCTTCTCTGATAAGTATGCAGCATGGGATTTATACTAAATCCTACTCAAGCTCTCCTTGTTCTTCTCTCTCCAGTGACCACTGGCACATCGGCCTTGGAGGTGTATACACCAAAAGAGATCTTCGTGGCGAATGGGACGCAAGGGAAGCTGACTTGCAAGTTCAAGTCTACTAACACCACCGGCACGTTGACCTCAGTCTCCTGGAGTTTCCAGCCAGAGGGGACCGACACCACCGTGTCGGTAGGAATGCTTGAGTGCTCTTGCCGGGCCCACCTCCCGGGTTCTTTCCTGCTTAGTGTATGAATTCCCATGCTTCCGATGGTTCAGTTCCCGCATGAGTGACTGGCGACTCGGAGATTTCAAGGCCCTCTCTTGCTTTAGACCCTCCAGGAAAAAATAAGTTCAGCAACTCTTAAATGCAGCTGTTTCCTTGGCATCGCACGGCACTCGCCCCCTCGCCGGCCCCCCAGTTCTTCTCCACCAAATCCCCTTACGGAATTTCTCTTCCGCGGAGCAGCCGCTGGCCGACCTCGCTGACTCTGACCGTGGTTTATCCTCCACATCTCAGCTTTCACTTGCCCTGTTTTTTGTTGAATTTCTTTGAGGTCTTCCTGTTATACGTGCGCACACACATACACACACACATACACACTCCTTTCTGACTTAATTGTGAGGTGTTTGGATTTATTGTAGACCCATCTGATTTAGCGGTAGTCACTGGAGCTCGCTGTGCGTTGGGGGTGTGGGGTCTTCAGAACCGTGTGCAGCCCAGTTTGCCCTCCCTCGGGAATAGTTAGGAGTAAGAATGGCGCATCGATGGAGTGCCTGGGTGGCTCAGTCGGTTAGTCATGATCTCACAGTTGTGAGATCGAGCGCTGCATGGTACGCGCTTGCTCTCTCTCAAAAAAGAAAAAAAAGAAGAATGGTTTGTAGGTGACTTCAGACTACGGCGAGTGGCAGAGCAAAAGCGCGCTCCGGGAAGATGGTCAGCCAGTCAGTGGCTGAGTGCTGGCTGAGCCGCGGGGCTCTTCAGCTCGCCGGCCATCCTGGTTCTCGTCCCAAAGACGGGGCTGCTCACGCTTCCCCCTGGGCTGCTGCGAGGGTCCAGGGCAACGTTGTTCACGTCAAGTGCCCAGGACCGTGTCTAGTTCCTGGGGGGCTAACGTTCACAACTTACCGCGTTTCCATTGTCCCCTCTGCGCGTTGACCGTCCTTTAAATATCAGCCCGTCCTTCGCAGTGTTTCATGTTTCCGGTTGTCATTGTGCAGCCAGGACAGGGGCTGCCGTTTCTCTTCTAGATCAGCTCGTCTTTCGCATGACGAATGATGGCGAGTTACATTGTTGAAGGTCACCCGGTGCTGAGCCCGTCACGTCACCTCCTCACCTTCACGAGGAAGGGGTATTCTCCCCACTCGGGGAGGGCGCCGGGGACCTGCTCTGAGGCTCAGGACGCACCCAGAGCCACACCGTACAGGCCGCAATCGTTCCCACCCTGTCTTCGTCGCGCTCTAGTTGCTCTGTTCTTTCTCTCTCAGGTGGAAAAGTTTGTTAGTAACGTGTCCCAGCTCTAGGCTTTAGGGAGTGCTTGAAACGCCGTTTCTCAGTCTTTTTATTCCTGATCACCTTCCTAAGGAGTCTTTTTAAAACACACTTTTCCTAATTTCTGTCCTCATCTACGAAGCTTCATTTCTGTACTTACTTTTAGGTTTTTTGGGTTTTGGTGTTTTGTTTTGTTTTTAAAGAGCAGGCAGGACATGGGCAGAGGCAGAGAGAGAGAGAGAGAGAGAGAGAGGCTCCATGCTTAGTGTGGAGCCCAACTCGGGGCTCGATCGCATGACCGTGAGATCATGACCTGAGCTGAAATTAAGAGTTGGACACTCGGGGCACCTGGTGCCTCAGTCGGTTAGCGTCCAACTTCGACTCAGGTCATGATCCCGCAGTTTGTGAGTTCGAGCCCTGCATTGGGCTCTGTGCTGACAGCTCAGGACCTGGAGCCTGCTTCAGATTTTGTGTCTCCCTCTCTCTCTGTCCCCCCCATGCTCATGCTCTGTCTTTCTCTGTCTCTCAATAATAAAAGTTAAAAAAAAAAAGAAGAGACTCTTTAAAAAAAGAAAATAGAGTTGGATACTCAACCAACTGAGCCACCCAGGCACCCCATGAAATGTTAATACTACAGATATATTGCATATCTGTGTTTTATGTGTAAAAAGAGGAAGATATTTTTCTCATTCTCCCTTGCCCTTAGAGCCAATATTTACCCCCCCCCCCCGGGGGAGATGTCACCCCTGTTGAGAAGGCCCGGTCTAGAAACTCTAGAAGAGGCCTTTTCCCACAATAGCTGTATAGAAATTATCTGGTGCTCACCTGTGAACGTTTCGAAGTGTCTTTTTGGTTTTTGCGGAGAGCCTTGTGTTAAGAATTTACCCTTGATGCCTTTCCGTAAAGAACAGAGGGACTACCTGTCCACTGTCTCTAGATCATGAGTTCCTGAGGGTCTTCTTTGGGAAAACTGGGGTGTGTATTGAGATGACTGTAGCCCCTGAAATAGAACCATTTTTATGTTCGGCCTAAGTGGCTTTGTTTTCATATGTGATGTTATCTGTTGAAATCAGTCTCCAAAAGAAAATCTCTCTGGCACTGGGTTGGAACATATACCCGATTTCCAAATTCTTGGGTGGACCTGGGTCCCCCAGGACTTACATAAGAAAGGAAGAAGCCCTGGGCGCTGTACTGAGAAGGAAGACAGGCTGCAGTCAGGTCCGGGAGCGCTCAGCGGGTGCGGCGGGGTGCGATCCTGTGTGCAGTGGCGCAGGAGCGAGTGAGAGCAGGACTCACGCACACATGCGGGAAGACTCTCTAAGGCTGCACACGAGCATAGCCTCAGTGCATAACATGCTTCCCGGAGAGGCAGAAGTCAGCACGCGTAGGTTTACTCAAGGAAGTCCAGGGGCGCCTGGGTGGCTCAGTTGGTTGAGCATCCGACTTCGGCTCAGGTCATGATCTCACTGTCTGTGAGTTCGAGCCCCGAGTTGGGCTCTGTGCTGATTGATGGCTCAGAGCCTGGAGCCTGCTTCGGATTCTGTGTCTCCCTCTCTCTCTGCTCTTCCCCTGCTCACGCTCTGTCTCTATGTCTCTCAAAAATAAATAAAAACGTTAAAAAAATTTTTTTAAAAAGAAAAAAAGAAAGTCCAAAGGATTGTTTAAACCTGTGAGGGTCTCTCAGCCGAAGTCTCCGGTAGGAGTGGATGTGAGGGGCATTGTTTAGTCTATAGAAAATAAAACATCACCTGGAAGATGCCCAGTGGCAGTAACTTTCTTTCAGGTAGTGGCTCCATTTATGCTCAAAACATCCTTGCCGAGTGGGTCAAGGCAAGCGTACATATGTCAAGACTTACTATAAAGAACGTGTTGTATTTTTGACGAATGTATTTAGCTAATCCATTTCTACTTCCGCACCAGTCTGATTACAGGTAGTTCCAGAATGCTTAGCTATTGAAAGAAGATGTTAACTCGCAAGTGTCAAAACATGTCTAATAAGATGAATAGGATGCTTTTGATTTTTACAGATTTGCAGGAAAATTGAAGCCCGGCATACCACAGATGGCCTTTCTGGTCTGTGGAATCAGGTCCCCGTGTCTAAACTAGAACTCATGGGGCGCCTGAGTGGCTCAGTCGATTAAATATCCGACTTCAGCTCAGGTCATGATCTCAGCTCAGGTCATGATCTCACGGTCTGTGAGTTCAAGCCCCGAGTCGGGCTCTGTGCTGATGGCTTAGAGCCTGGAGCCTGCTTCGGATTCTGTGTCTCCCTCTCTCTCTGCCCCTCCCCTGCTCACACTCTGTCTCTATGTCTCTCAAAAATAAAATACAATAAAAAAACGTTAAAAAAAATAACCTGGAACTCATGTTTCTCCCCTCTGTTTACCTTCTTTGCTCGTTCTTTTCAGGTAGCTGTGTTTGTCTAAGGATCCAGTTTTAGAATCTTGAGTCTTGTGGGTTTTTTTTGTTTGTTTGTTTTTTGTTTTTTTGGTCCTGCCCTTCCCTGTCTGCTCCCGCTTCTTTTCCACCCCGTTTCCCACCCGAGGAAATAAGAATGTTTGCTGGATCTTGCTGCTCGATTTCTGACATTTAGCTCTCATCAGCCTTCCTGCTTCTCTGCTCTCCATCGCGTGATAAAAACTGCCAGGACTCGTGCAGGAGCCCCCTTGGTGGTTCCTCCACTTCTGTTCATCTTTCAGTCCAACCCTACATTCCACCAGGTTCGTAGCCCTAACCCGGTCCTTATGCCTTGTCCCTCCTCTCGTTGGAAAGCCCCGTTTCCCACTGCTCTCAACGCTCAGTGCTTGTCTAGAATGACGTTGTCTTCTAGTTCCCTTCCAGCCTCACACTTCAGCCCCGCTTCCATTCTCTTCTGAGATCGTCTCCAATCTAAGTAAAAACTCTTAACAGACTTGCAAGGAGGGTAAAATCTCAGAGCCTTCGTAGTTCTTTTTTTTTTTTTTTTTTTAACATTTATTTATCTTTGAGAGGGACAGAGTGCAAGTGGGGGAGGGACAGACAGAGAGAGAGACACAGAATCTGAAGCAGGCTCCAGGCTCCGAGCTGTCAGCCAGAGCCCGGCATGGGGCTCAAACCCATGAACTGTGTGAGATCATGACCTGAGCCGAAGTCAGATGCTAACCAACTGAGCTTCCCAGTTCTGAGTTCCTGAGAGCCTTTATAGTTCTTAGCAAGCATTTAGGTATATTAGGCATAGAATATATGCTTGATAAATGGTAATAATAATAATTAATTATTACTGTTAATATTTTCTAGGCATTGTGGAGGGTGGGTTAGAGGAGATTAAGGCCAGTAAAGTGGCCACAGTCCACGATGATGAGAGCATGAAGTGAGGTGTTATCAGTGGGACTTCAGTAGAGGGAAGAGAGAAACTATGAGGTGGAATTGACAGGATTAACTGGGTGGAGCTTAACTGGATGGGAAGGAAGGTAGAAGAATGAAAGATTACTCCAGGATTTATGGTTCAGGAGACGGGACTAATCCCCCAGTTGAGGTGGGACACACAGGTGGAAGGAAGGTGGAGGTTACAGGACAAGGCGTCAAACTTGGAGGCAGGCAGCCGGGTTGTAAAGTGAGTAGGCATTTGGGTGAGGAGATTCTAGAGCTCAGGGGAATCCCACAGGTGGTGAGAGGGGCTGGGGAGTCGCCAAAATATCAGTGCCCCTTAAATCTTAGGAATGGATGCGATCACAGGGACTATTTACTGTGCTCGGAGAGTTCTGAAAATGTTCCGTTTGAGTTACTGTGGAGCTTGTGGTTGACTCATGCTGATTTCTCCACCTGGCCCCACTCTCATCCCACCTGTGAATCAGAAGAAAGGCATCAGGCCTCCTGTGGAGCTGCTTGGATTGAAGCCAAGTATCAGGACAGATCCCTACCCACCAGGCCTTACGTAGCTTCCAAGGTGCTGGGCTTGACCAGGTTTTCTTTGAGAAAGGAGTCCCTTAACTACAAGCAGCTGTGAGGAAAGAGTGTGCCAAGGTCTGACTCTTCAAAGAGAATCCAGAACATTGGGGGTGTCTGGGCTTCCCACTCCATTTCCGTAGGAAACTGGTAGGTAAGAGGGAGAAACGCATCAGACTAACTGATCTGTGATATTTAGCCTTTGTTTTCTTCATGTCTTTGTATAACTAAATGGTCAACTTCGTGAAATCAGACTGAAACCTTTGGATTCACAGACTCAGTCATGCTGTCGTCACTGGCTCTGAAGGGTCAGATGATCCTGACTTTGACTTTGGATCCATCACCTGTTATCACTGTAACCTTGGGCAAATGGCTTCTCTGAGTCTCCTTTTCCCTATATATGAAAAGTCGGCAGTAATCGCTACAACAGTGGCATATTGAGAAGATAGAGATGATACCCGAGTTTATTTCTTCCACTGAAATAGGATTGAACCCTGTGATTTCTAAACGGTCCGGCTTTGATTCCGTAGCTTATTTGGGACAGGAAGTTGTATTTCTTTCTGTATGAAATCTTTTTTTAAAAAAGAATCTTCCACCGCACGGCTGTTACGGAGTTTAGAGCATCTGCCTTTAGAAAAATCTCATGGTTTTTTTTTTTTTTTTTTCCTAATTGCAGTTTTTCCACTACTCGCAAGGGCAAGTGTATCCTGGGAATTACCCACCGTTTAAGGACAGAATCAGCTGGGCCGGAGACCTCGACAAGAAAGATGCGTCAATCAACATAGAAAATATGCAGTTTATACACAATGGCACCTATATTTGTGACGTCAAAAACCCTCCTGACATTGTCGTCCAGCCGGGGCACATTAGGCTCTATGTTGTAGAGAAAGGTACTTCCTTGAGTATTTTGGCAGTGACGGCACAGTCCCCTTTATCTCCGGCTTAGTCGGAGAACAAGACTTACATTTCCAGGGGCGCCTGGGTGGCTCAGTCGGTTAAGCGGCCGACTTTGGCTCAGGTCACGATCTCACGGTCTGTGAGTTCGAGCCCCGAGTCGGGCTCTGTGCTGACGGCTCAGAGCCTGGAGCCTGCTTCACATTCTGTGTCTCCCTCTCTCTCTGCCTTTCCCTGCTCACGCTCTGTCTCTATGTATCTCAAAAATAAGTTAACGTTAAAAAAAAAAGTTCCATTTCCAGGTGTGTTTGAAAGGAGTGTTTCGGTGCTACTGCTGTGTCCCCGTTTCTGTGCACCTGTGGCTCCTCCACAAGTGCCGGGGTGCGGGAGCCACGCTCACCCAGCCGCAGCAGCCGGCTGCCTCGTTTTGTACACCCCGGAGCCTACTGGTCCAGTTTCGGGGCGTTAATTTTTCAGCGTTAATTAGAAGGAAGACCAAATCCGTTATGATGGGGTAGGGCGGGCACCAGGAGAGAAGATGAATGCTGCTTCTCTGTTCTCCAGGAGAAAGTTTTAACACTTGTAAAAACAGTACGGCTTTCTTCCCTTTTTTTTTTTTTTTTTTTGAAAATAAGCAGGAAATGCAGGTTCTGGTGTCTCATTTTGAGACAAAGTCTGCTTTGTTGGAGAGCAGATGGAGGTAAATTCACACCCTGGATTTTCTTCGACTTCAGAGCATTGAAAGGGAGGGATTGTGCGCGTGGAAATGCTTGGCCCTGAAGCTCATTCTTTATCAGCTAATATTTGTACGGCGTCAATTAGACACTAGAAGCTCGTCATGTGGCTAATCAAAGAGGACGTGGTAACCTCGAAAGCACACGCCGATTAATTTAGTAACATTCCACGTCTTCTCTTGGTAACAAAGTACCTTCACAACGATTTTGTTCTTTCTCTCTAGAGATCGTGCCCGTGTTTCCAGTCTGGGTGGTGGTGGGGATAGTTACAGCCGTGGTCCTAGGCCTTACTCTGCTCATCAGCATGACCCTGGCTGCCCTCTACAGAAGGAGAAACTCTAAGCGGGATTACACTGGGTAAGAAACACTGCTTTGGGGGGGAAGGGTGAGGGGAAGGAATCGAAAGACTTCTGTACTTTTTGTGGAAAAAGAATGGTGAAGAATTAGTGGTGTTCGTCTCACAGCTGCTTCTTTTCAGTTAGGTAAATATAAAACTCTGCTCGCCAAGAGCTGCACCACTAAACGGCTTCAGCTGATGTGATGATGGGGGCTTTTCCTTTCTGTACTTTCGCGAGCGGTCGTATTGCTTTGATCCTTCTAGAATGCATGGCCGGACCCCTCCAAACTGGGATAATAAAAGTTGGGCACCAAAACAGAGGGAAGTAGATTTTCTTTTTTGTTTATGGCTGTTCCCTTGGCGCAGAGGGTGTGTGTGTCTAACTTGAGGACCTTCTCTCTCCCCCACTCCAGCTGGACAGCTAACCCATGTAAGCTATGTAGAACTCACGGGGTAAGACTGAGCGGAGGCTGGGTTCCGGTCGTAGCGCCAGCCGGGTCCCGCGTGCACGGGCTCAGCTTACCCAGCCTGAAGGCGCTGAGATCTGAGAGGATTGCATGCCCGGACCCCCTGGCTGGTGGACGGTGGGAACCCGGGCTCCTCTGCACTGGGGGTTAGGAGTGCCGTGTTGTAACAAGTTGGAGTGTTCACATTCAGATACTGTTTGCTTGGAATGCTTCTGTTCTGCTGACTGTATCCACCCGCCTTGCATGGTGAGTGCTTTATGGTGAGATGTAACTGGAGTGTTGGTTTTCAACACGAGATTAATCCGGGCTGCTGACATGCCAGCCTTTGTAGTTCTTGCCTTGGGGTTAAGCAAGGGGCAGAGGCGTGTGCTCTAGAATCCTGCATGGCATCGTGAATGCAGCTTTTCTTCTTACTTCGGTTTTTTTTTCCCCCTCCCTCTCTCTACCTTGGTGTGCCGGGATCAGACCCTGCTTATCTGCCACTTCTTAAGAAAAGCTGACATAGACGACACACTGGGACTGTAACAGGGCTGGGGTCTTCTCCCACCTACACTAGACACATGGTAACTAATCACATTGTCCGTTGCTGTTAACGGTCCTGTGTGCGTATTCATCCCGGCCCCCTTGTTGACAACTAACTAGCTTGCTCCGAGCTAACCCGACAGTGCGGTTCGTCCGCAAAGACGACCTGCGTTTGCACTGGCAACTTGTTGAGCATGCCAGCCCAGTGCAGTTGGTTGTCAAGTTTCCTAGAGCTTAGATGCTTATCCGAATGTGTATGTTCTTCATGTAGAATGGCTGTGTGTGTGTGTGTGTTCTTTCATACATAATTGTGGTATTGGTGGTTGAGCCCCTCACTGTGTTCGATACTCAGACCATTTTCGTTTGGGATGCAAAGCTTCCCGTTTCAGAGAAGACACAGTTTAAACACACAGTTTGCTTCAGTCTTAGTAACAACGCTTAAATGTGAACCTTGCCAAACTCCTAAGATTTTCTTTAAAAATACATCAGAAAGGATTAAAGCCCTGACAAGTACCAGTAGAGAATCTGTGATGAGTTCCCGCCTGGCATTCGCCTTCCCTTCTTTACTTATGAGATCGTGCTTGTTGTTAAAGATCCCCCAGGCATTCCACAGTTTCTTCTCACTCGTGACTGCCTGGGTTTTCTTTGGTTTGGTTATAGTCTTAGCGGGGACACCGACTCCGGGGAACTGGCGTGAAGGGAATGAGATGAGCCCAGACTGCAGCCTGGCTGTGGATCTGTAATCTTTGAAATACATTCAGCAGAGGTTTGCCTTGAATTGCTGTCCCCCCATAAACCTTTACCCCAGAGGAGTGGCCGAGGGAGAAAAACACAAAGCAGCAGCAGAAGGATAAATGGACGTTACAGCCGGAGGCCCTTCAGGAGGTAGCATCACCGCAAAGTGTGGCAAAGAGGTCGCACTAGGCCGGTTTCTGTATTCGCCCCAGAGTAGGTTCGCTGACTTGGAGGAAACGGTGTCAGGGGTAAAGGGTAGTCAGTCTCCAGATCTGCGGTCATTTTGGTGCTCATTGTTCTGTCGTGTTTTATCTGCGGCTTCATCTTGTCCTCACTTGCATTTCTATCTTCTTTTCCCATTTATTTTAATTAATTTTTTTTTTTTTATGTTTGTTCACATTGCCAACTCATCAGCTGCAGTACCTCAGAGAGCGTGTCACCGGTTAAGCAGGCTCCACGGAAGTCCCCCTGTGACGCAGAGGGGCTGGTAAAGAGCCTGCCCTCTGGATCTCACCAGGTAACAGCCGGCTGCCCTTCCGCCCACTGCCCTGCGCTCTGTCACTCGCCTGGTGCAGGAGGGGACACTGGGCCGTGAGGTAGAAAGCGGAGCAGGAGAGGAGGAGGGGAAATGAGAGCTGGCGCAGGAGGCCCGCAAGCAGCTATGTGGAGGAGGCTCAGACCTGAGGAAAGGTCGCCACCAAACCACTGCTTACAGATTGTTCACCAATAATGCGGCTCTGGCCCAAATGAAATTAGGAACTTGGCTTTTTGTCACATGTAATTCCTTAATTGCTTAAGGAAATAAATCTAAAGAACTGTTTTGAGGTCCTCTATAAGACAAGAAATTAGCAGGAAAGAGCCAATATTCTTGGTATTGAAAATAAAGAATTATTTTGTATGAATTCTTTAGAAGAAATGGAAAGCAAACGTCTGGGTGATTGGTAGGCTCGATGAACAAGGAAAAGCATTGATTTCCACTGAGCCGGGGTGGCTCAGTCGTTTTAAGTGTCTTGACTCTTGGTGTAAGCTCAGGTCACGATCTCACGGTTTGTGAGCTCGAGCCCTGCATTGGGCTCTGTGCTGATAGCGCCGAGCCTGCTTGGGATTCTCCTTCCTCTCTGCCTCTCCCCTGCTTGTGCACGCTCTCTTCTAAGTAAATAAATAAATAACAGAAGGAAAAGAAGTACAGAAGAGAAGGAACTTTTATTTGGAACTTAGCACAGAATCGAGCATCATGGTTAATACTACGTTTTGGCCACGCTATTGTAACTATACTTGTGGCCTAGTACAATTCTGTTGTAGTAGAGCAATTCTGTTCTCCTGGGGTCAAAAGCAACCTAAGGAATCTGGTCAGTTCCAGCTTTTCTCTGAGGTGTTTTGGAGGTTGGATGGATTTCAAAAGAAGTAAAGGAAAGAGTAACAGTGTTCTGTAGAAATAATACCCATAGTCTTATTCTACAGTCATTAATATGTGGTGAGGAAACTGAGGCATTGTGACGTGAAATTACTAAAAGCCCATACCCAGCTAACCACAGAATTAGGGCTCGAGCTCAAGTTTCTAGCCAGCACGTTCTCTGTCATATCAGCATCAGGGCTCATGACTTATTCCTCCTAGTCTGTCTGTCTGTCTGTCTGTCTGTCTGTCTCTCGGAGAACACCACATACCTCAGATACCTCAGTTCACTAACTTGGATTGTGAATTAGAATAGGGTTGTGAATAAAGGCTTGAGAGTTAGGCATAAGAACTAAAAAGACTTAGAAACTTTTTCTTCTGCCTTTGAAGTGCTGTTGGGAGTTGCTCACCTGCCGAAAGCCAACGAGAAAAAAAATGGGCGTCAGACATCGAAAAACAGGTTGAATGGTACTGTGATCCCTAACAGAAAGGAGACAAATAAGAGGAGTGCCGTGATTGTCTGAGCTTACTGCCTTGAAGCAGTTTCCACACCGCAGTGCCGGGAGGGGAAACGGAAAGGGAGCTCAGTTGTCTCACTGAATTGAGTAGGCAGAAGTCAGTGTTTGGAGAGGCCAAGGTAGCTAGGATTTCTGAAGCAAAGTACCAAAGAAGAAGAAATTACACAGAGAGGAAGAGAGTTTCAGACATCAGGCGTGGTGGGGCTCCCTTGAGCCTTTTCTGAGTACAGATTTTTGCGTGCATGGGAGAAAACACCCTACAACCAGAGAAAGAACCACTTGAAAAGCAGTAGGGTATACTATCATAGACGGCTAGGAATTATTTGTGTTCCTAAAAGCCAGAGTGCAGAGACCTCATAATATACAGAATATTGGTTGTGGTCCTCAGAATGGTCATACCTTAGTAGTGGGGCTAAAGTAGCACCAGAATAGGGATACTATAGATCCACCATAACAAAGTGTAAAAGGAGGCCTTTAAAGAATCAAACTAAGAAGTATTTTAGCTGCATGCCGAACAAAATCCAACACTCTTTACAAGAATACAACAAAATCCAGCACCCAACAATGTAAAGTTTACAATGTCTAGCACCAATCAAAAATTACCACACATACAGAGAAGGAGGAAAATAAAAACATAAGAGAAAACCCAATCAATGGAAACAAACCCAGAAATGACAAATGGTGGAATTCATAGAATTAGGACTTTTAAACAAGTATGATAAATAATCTAAATAACCTTAATGATGTAAAGGAAACCTTGACATAATGAGAGAACTATAAAAAAGACCAAAATGGAAATAAAACAAAACATTGGACGGCATAAACCACAGATTAGACACTACAAAAGAAAAGATCAGTAAACTTGAAGACATAGCAATAGAAATTATCCAAAATGAAGCATGAAGAGAAGGGCAGACTAGTGAAAATGGACAATATCAGACAATCTGATGGGAGTCTGAAAAGGAAAGGAAAGAGAAGGGAGTAAGGAAAAAAATCAAAGAAATGATAGCAAATGCTTTCCATTCTTTCATCTGTTTCTTCTGGTATTTATCTTCATGTTTCTAAACTTTATTACATTGCTACTTCAGTACTTCAACTTTAGATACTATCTACTGACTCCATACTGTGGAAAATGAGAATATACATTTCTTTTTCTCCCAGCCTTTCTTTCCAACACACATTCTGTACACACACACACACACACACACACACACATATATATATACTGGCCTCTTCCCAGTGTGGTTATCTCACCATATTTAGGTATATTTCAGGGCCACGTGTACCTGGTGTTTTTCATTGTTGTAGCACATATCTTTGCTTCCTTTTATAATTTTTTTGTTTTTCACAGAGCCAATATTTGCCTTGTTTTTTATTTGCATAGTTTTCTAAGTCCATATTTAAATACCTTCTCAGAACTCTCAAGTTGAACAACTTCAAACATGTCACATATTTTGTTGGTTTCATTGTATTTTTGGAGACCTACCTGTTAGAATCTTCTGGCTTTGTTGTGCTTTAGGCTGCTGCATAGCAGTTATCCTGGGCCTCCTCTCCCAAGGCTTTTCACTTACTCATTTCTTATTTAGACCTCAGGTCTTCATCTTTTTAGTTTATTCTCATGTTACAGTGGAACATATCATCCATAATTTCTTGAGAAAGGATACACAGGAGATAAAAATTTTGAGGTTTGATAAGCAGAATAATAACCCCAAAGATGTCCACATCCTAATTCCTAGAACCCGTGGGACACATCGCCTGACCTTTTCCAAGGACTCCGCAGCTCTGATTAAGGAGCTGAAATGGGGAGATTCTCCTAGATAATCAGCGAGGGCCCAGTGTAATCACACGGTTCCTTGTAAGAGGGAGGCAGGAGGGTCAGAGGCCGAGAGATTTGAAGATGCTATACTTTGGGCCTTGAAGATGGAGGGCGGAGTCTTGAGCCAAGGAATGCAGGCAGCTTCCATAAGCTGGGAAGAACAGGGAGGTGGGTTCGCCCCAGGGCCCCCAGAGGAACACAGCCCTGCTGATACTTGATGTTAGCTCTTCTTTTTAGCATGTCTGAAGTCGTTTTTACTCTCCTTCTAACATGATCGATAACACAGTTGGGCACAACGCTGGGTTATAAATCGTTTTCCTTCAGTATTTTGAGGCATTGTTGATTTTTCTGGCTTCCAGTGGTAAGTAGCTGTGTTCTGATTCCTGCTTCTTTGGTACCGGTTTTATTCCCGTTCTCAGAATCTTTTTTTATCCCATGTGTTCTGAAATTTTATAAAATTGTGGGTCTTTTTTATTCATTGTATTGGATACTCCATGGGCTCTTTCAATCTGAAAACTATGTCCCTCAGTTTTAGGATATTTGCTTCCACTATTCTTTAAAAACTTTCTCCCTTCCATTTTCTGGTCTCTCTTTTGGAAATTCCTATTAGGAATTGGACCAACTCCTAGATCAGTCCTTTAGTTTTCTTATTTTTCGTTTTGTAGTTTTTGTTCTGCTTTCTAGAAAATTTCTGCAAGGGGCACCTGAGTGGCTTAGTCGGTTAAGTGTCTGATTTCAGCTCAGGTCGTGATCTTACAGCTTATGAGTTTGAGCCCTATGTTGGGCTCTTTGCTGACACCTGCTTAAGATTCTGTGTGTGTCTCTCTCTGCTCCTCTCCTATTAACACTCTGTCTCAAAAGTAAATAAACATTAAATAAAATTTAAAATAAAAAAAGGAAAATTTCTGCAACATTATCTTCAACTCTTATTGATTATTAAATTTCTGCTTTTTATTTTCATTAGCTATTTCTTACTCTCTAATTATAATACCCTGTACGTCTTTTCATGAAAACGTCTTATCTCCTTATCTTTCATGCATGGTCTTATCTCTCTGAGTATATAATTTTTTCTTCTGTTTTATGGATTTTTTTAAATGTTTTCTCCCATCACTTGATTTTGTTGTTTCTTTTGAATTACCTTTTTCTCTTATTATTTCTGTCTTTCATATTAGAAGCTTTACTCAAATGCCCCATGATTCTTGGCTACCATTCATATTTAAGGTACTTGAACCTGGGGATGCCTGGGTGGCTCAGTTGGTTGAGTGTCCAATTTCAGCTCAGGTCATGATCTTGCAGTTCATGAGTTCAAGCCCCATTTGTCGGGCTCTGTGCTGACAGTGCAGACCCCACTTTGCATCCTCTGTTACCCCCTCGCTCTGCACCTCCCCTCCTCAAAAATAAATACAATTATTTAAAAAAATAAGGTACTCAAATCTGATCGGAAGCTCTTTGTAGCTTCCTGGGTGGTGGGCTTCACTGTATAAAGTGCTGGCTGTTTTCCATTTGGGGACCTCAAAGTGTCAGTTATTGAGGGTCTTTTCTCTTGAATCAGTCAATTTTTCCAGAAAGAAATCTGACTTCCGGCTTGGGAGTTGAGCAGAGGAAGGAGAGACGAGGGCTCACTGGTCAGGAAGCAGACTTGTCCACTGTGTTTTCAGTGCAGACACCTCTCCCTGCTGTGCCCGCTGTCCCTGAGTCAGAGCCTGCCTGACTTCCTGTGAGTCAGCCCCCCAGGGTTCTGCCCAGGCCTGACTCCATGGCCAGAATTCACACACTGTGTCAGTCGCTAGTGGCATTTTTCGGCATTTGCCAGATAACCCCAGGTTAGCTTTGCGGTATTCCTCACAGCTGATCCCTGGTTAGTTCTTCTGTGCTTAGTGCAGGACCCCCCTCCCGCCACTCCCCCCCACCCCCAAGGCCTCCTCTCTCCCCATCCTGTTGTAAAGCAGGGTTTCTGTTCAGGTGGCATGTGCCTGGAGTTCCCGTTGTCTTACTCGGTTATTTTTATCTTGCCTACTGTGCCTTTTTTTATTATCATTTTAATGTTTATTTATTTTTGAGAGAGAGAGAGAGACAGAGAGTATGAGCAGGGGAGGGGCAGAGAGAGAGGGAGACCCAGAATCCGAAGCAGGCTCCAGGCTCTGAGCCGTCAGCACAGAGCCCGACGCGGGGCTCGAACTCACAGACCACGAGATCATGGCCTGAGCCGAAGTCGGCCGCTCAACCGACTGAGTGGCTCCCCTTGCCTACTATACCTTTTACTTTACAGTTCTTGTTAAAACTAGTTTCTGCCTTACCTGCTTCTGAAATTTATAAATCCTTTACCACTTAACACAAGGCTTGGAAGTAGACCCTGTGATTTCCTAGCAAATTTACCTTCTAGTTTTTGTTTTATTTAGATTTGCATTTAGCGGTCATGTCAACTTACAACAGGGAATGTTCTCCTAAGGTTAAAACATTTGCTTCGTTTACTCCGTAAGTGCCATAGAGCCTTAGCAGGTGACCCTCATGTGTGCTTTTATTCGCCGTCACATGCTGCCTTCAGTTGATGTGTCAGGGATGAGATTTCAGAGCCCCGGAGTATTCAGTGGAAGTTGTTCTCTCCGAATCCTCATGGTAGACTCTGTCTTCAGTTTGTTCAAGCTAAGGCCACAGTGGTTTTCACAGTTTGGGAAAATTGACCTGATTAGGGAATTTAGGACATTAAAGTTGTGCACAAACAGTTCTTTTAAGAATTGAATCATTCCTGGGGCACCTGGGTGGCTCAGTCGGTTGAGCGTCTGACTTCAGCTCAGGTCATGATCTCGTGGTCTGTGAGTTCGAGTCCCGCATCAGGCTCTGTGCTGGCAGCTCAGAGCCTGGAGCCTACTTCAGATTCTGTGTCTCCCTCTCTCTCTCTGTCCCCCCCTCCCCCTGCTCATACTCTGTCTTTTCTCTCTCAAAAAAAAAAAAAAAAATGAACCGAATCATTCCTTTGTATGCTCTGTTTTGCTCACCTCCACACACTCGCGAGTGCTTACCTGGGCCGAACATGGGAAATGCAGGTGTGGTTAATACCCCGGTCCTGCCCTGGGGAACCTTAGAGTCTCCGGGGGTGTTGAGATCATTTCTAGGCTTTTCCGTTACGTGGAGAATTTTTTTATATTTATCCTAATGAACAGTTGTTGTTATTGTTTTTTAGTACCCTTGACAAACAGCTCTGAGGAAATCTTTACATTTCAATAAACTCCAGGATAGTGTTTTAAGGATTAATGATGTGCAGGGCGCCTGGGTGGCTCAGTCGGTTAAGCGTCCTACTTCAGCTCAGGTCACCACCTCATGGTCGGTGGGTTCGAGCCCCGCATCAGGCTCTGTGCTGACAGCTCAGAGCCTGGAGGCTGCTTCGGATTCTGTGTCTCCCTCTCTCTCAAAAAAAAAAAAAAAAAAAAAAAATTTAAAAATTAAAAAAGAAAAACAATTAGTTATATTTAACCTTCAGCATCTCATCTCTGAAATGATGGGTGGGGGCGAGTTGATCTCATTTTTCTTCTCCCTCTTTTTTTCCCTTTTTTAAAGTAGGCTTCATGCCCATTGCGGAGCCCCATGTGGGGCTTAAACCCACAACCTTGAGATCAAGACCTGAGCCGAGATCAAGAGTTGGACGCTTAACTGACTGCGCCACCCAGCCGCCCCTCATTTTTCTATTTTTAATTATAAGGGCCCCTGGTGTGCTGTGATTTATAAGAACAGGTTTAGGCGGTTGCTGCCCACGTTAGCAATCAGCTCAGTGAAGTGGGGGTGTAGATGGGAATATTTGCAGACTATCCCGTGGTGCTTTCTTCCAAGGGTTCTATTGTGACATGTTCCCTGATCAGCAAAACCTTCCATTTCCTGCGTGCAGGCATCATCTGATGTAATAGCGTTAGTAATGACCACCTGGAAGAAAAAGTAACTCTATGCCATTTTATCAGAAGAAGAAAAACAGGAGAGCACTAACAAGGAAATTCACTGAAGATGTAACACCCAGGCGGGACATTAAGTTTGCCGTATTATTTATCTGTCCTTGGTCCCTGTTTTTGTTATAATTGGAAGACTTAGTAGCAGAAAGCTTGAATAAAAGTAGCTTTAAAATTAAGTAAGAGGTTTATGGGGCACCTGGGCGGCTCAGTTGGTTAAGCGTTTGACTTCGGCTCTCACAGTTCATGAGTTCGAACCCCGCATCCGGCTTTGCGCTGGCAGCTCAGAGCCTGGAGCCTGCTTCGGGTTCTGTCTCCCTCTTCCTCTGCCCTTCCGCCACCCACACTCGGTCGCTCAAAAATAAACAAACATTAAAAGAAAAAAAAAAGTAAGAGGTTTATTAACTCACAAGAGTCCCAAGCACTGTACTTCTGTCTGTATTCTTCAGGTCTGTGGCCCAACAGAGTCAACACTGTCATCAACGACAGTTCCTTCCATCGTGTTCTTTCATCCTCTGCATATTGTCGTTGTTCTCAGACTCCCTCCCGCACCCTGCGGCACCAGGCGGCACAGGAGAAGAGGCAACAGCTGGGGGCGGAAGGGAGGAAGAGCTGAGTCTCCTCCCAAGCCATTTTTATTATGGAGGAAAACCTTTACCAGAAGCCCCCCAGTACACCTGAGTCCCGGTTGGGACTGGGTCACATGCTGATGCCTCTTCCAGTCATCTGCAAAGGGAAGGAATTATGACCGGCTTCACCCCTGGGGTGAGACAGGGTGGGGTCACTTACCCGAGCAAAGGGAGGGTGAACCCCAAACCCAAATTAAGGTTCTTCCAGCGAATTGGAAGTGGAAGGTTGGATGAGCTAGGGCAGGCATCAGGGATGTCTCTTACACATGAGGAGACTGAGGCTTAGTTAGCGGCAGAGCTGGTCTTAGACCCGGACCTGTCTGGCTCGAAGGCAGGTGCTTACTCTCTCGTGTCTGTCCAGTTCGCTTCACCTCTGCTTTGATCATCAGCCTCATTCACTCAGAGTCATAATACATAGCTGTGTTCCACCTCTGTTTGTGGCAGTGACACGGACACGGAAAAAGGTGTTGAGTGAAGGTCACTGGGCACGTGGTGAAAGCAGATGTCCCCTCTTGGTGGTGCCTATGCCGGGGACTCAGGGGGGACTGAGATTAGAAAGGGCCACAGAGAGTACCGGAAGCGGGCGGCGGGACGTACATAACGCAGTAGCTTCGGCGTAATTAATGCCTGTTTTTATATTGGAATACATTTCACACGCCTGGAATTCAGGAATGATTTTGTCTCTTATTGGCACTGAAAGAAAACCGCTTATTGGTCAAGCGGTTCCCTTCTTGAAACATTCTCAGTAGTCAAGGATAATTTGTGTAGTAACTAGTTGTGAAAAAATAAACCCAGAGCAGTTTTTCACTTGATTGTTGTTACTTCTTGGTGGCAAAGTTCCCTTCCCCCTCCCCCCCGAAAAAGCAGAGGGTGGACAGGGTGAGTGCCGAGATGTACAGTAAAAACAGATGAATGACAGTGCTGTTCGGGGAGCTGTTTTCATTCTCGAGTCCCCAGAAGTGACCGTCTGAGTAGTGGCGGTCATTTCCAAGTTGATCTTCTTCCCTGGAACCTCTGTGTTCCACAGAGACCAAGGATGCTTTTAGCCTCCAAATAATCCTGAGAACCCAGCTGCAGAGAGCTGTTCTAGACTGAGCGAGGTCTGTCAGCAGATGCCCGATCTCGACCACGTCCCAGAATTCCTTTGGACCCATTACATCAGCCATCCCGTCCCCCAGCACCTACTGGGTCTGCCCAGTACTGCTCTAGGCACTTAACTAACAGAACCCCCGACCTCAGGACCCCGTTCTAAGAGGGAAGGAGAGTGAGGCCATTGGATAGCGGTAAGCAATTTGTAAAACCCAAACCCATCAACAGGAGGGAACTCCTTTTATTCTTTAGTGATTTCCCAATTGCTTTCAACAAATTGTTGTGTCCTCTTGTCGTGAAAGACAACACCGTCTCACATGAGAGACCGTACTGGTGTTCTAACATTTACTGCCCGAGTCTCAGGTTATTCTGTGTTCTTTTTCTTCTTTGCTTTCTCTGTTGTCTTTCTTTTCCACTCCCCTAGTGGGTCAGTTACCTACTGCAGTGTCACAAACCACCCCAAAACATAATGGCTTAAAACAGCCACCATTTATTCGGCTCCCGATTCTGTAGGTTGGTTGGGCGGGTCTTCTGGTCGGGGGCGGCTCAGCTGATCTCCGCCGGCTCCCTCATGCACCTGCCGTCGGCTGGACAGTCTGTAGTGGTCTCGATCACGGTCTGTTAGTGGGCAGGGTGCTGGCCGGAGAGACAGCCTGCGGGTGTTATTTTATGACTCCGCTGCAGGTGCACGCTGCATAGCCTTGACAGCCAGCATGTCCCCCAGAGGAGTTCGAGTGCCCCCACTCAGATCCGCTGTGACACCCCGGGGAGGGGCGGAGATCAGGCTGCGGGGCTCCTAGGTGGGATAAGGATGTTTAGTCTAAACACAGGCTTTTGGCGACCGAGCTTATGACTCCAAAGTTGAAAGCTTAAGTACAGTATTCGACTTCTCAGAGTTTCCTGGATGGGAGAACAGTTGACTTTGGGTTCTATTGGACTTTACAGTCAGGGCCATTTTGTTGTTGTTGTCGTTTACAATTTTAGAATCTCTGGGTCGGAAGGAACTATAAGGGTCATGAAATGCAAGCACCGGTCTGATACTTGAAACCCCAGCCTCTGCTCAGATCTCCTCCCCAGGAGTCCGAGAACTCACTGTGCAGCCCCATCCTCGCTGCTGAGGCTGAGAAGAGGTCCTCTTCTACACCCGTCCATCAGGGTTTTCTTTACATCGTGGCTTCTTGGTTTTTTATTTTGAAGCAGGAAAAAGAGTTACCTGATCTTAATATCAAAGAAGCAACACTTTGATTGGTTAAGATAGAATCAAACTAAAAGAATTATACTCTAGGTCCGTCCATGGGCGAGTACGTGAAATGCTTTTAAGCACGTATTTGTACAAAGTGACAAATTTTTTGTGACTTCAGTTCAAATTGTTTGTGACTTTGCTGACATCCACCATGCTGGTGTCCTACGTGCAACGTTCTGAGGCTCACGATGGCCGTGGGTCTCAGGTTGGTACAAGTCCCCATCTTAGTCCTTAAAGTTTTGATCCCAGTTCCAAGGGTTGAGGAACCCTGTGACAGGTACGAAGATAAGGGAAGTTCCTGAGGAGGAATATTACATTGCGTAGAAATCTCCAGACAGAATCAGGTAACACCGCTGGGCACCAGCTTTAACCATCACCAGAGCAGACCCGACCTTGTGATGAGGTCAGTCCTAGACATCCCGCTCCTAGGAGGCCTTCTGGAAGACCTTCGGAAGAAGGAACCCTTGACTCCGGAACCCTAATGTTATCACTTTCGTGATTGCTTCCGCGCCTGCCCATGAAGGGACCACCTGTTTTCCCAAACCCCTAACCGCCCTTCTCTTCCCCAGGGCCCAGTCATATACGCGCAGTTAGACCACTCTGGCGGACATCACAGTGACAAGATCAACAAGTCCGAGTCTGTGGTGTATGCGGACATCCGGAAAAATTAAGACGACGACCCAGGACGTATCCTCAGCAAGAAGCAGATCCAAACTGGACTCTGACGCAGAAAATGTAGCCCGTCACCACGTGCGCCTCGGAGGCCTGGGCGAGGACGCGCACATGTGTGTTCGTGGAGGGAGGAAACAAGGCGTAACTATTCTATTTAATCCGACGTGGGGAGCCAGTGTTGCATGATGAAAAGATGCTATGATTCTATGTTGTCTATCCGTTGTCTTGCTGTTTCGTGCTTGCTTTCAGGGTCATTTACAGTTGAGCAAGGTCAGAAACATTCCTGTCGCTGTCCTTTAGCTGCGGTCTGCCTCACGGGAGGCGGGAGCCGATCTTCATATTCGAGTAGACGTGGCCCTTTGGTCAGAGGGCTTAACCAGTCTTAGCTTTTATCGTGGCCAGAGAGCAGAGCGGAAGCACGTCCGGGGCGGCCCGTACCCAGCGTCCGCACCACCTGCCAGGCGGCCGCTCTTTCGGAACCCTCCGTGAGCTCTACCACTCGAACACGGTTGGAAGGTTTTTGTTGGCGTTTTTCTCTCTCAAGGACAGGGTGGTGGTTCTGCTTTGTGTGTGTGAGACTGACTTTAACGTCACGCCCGTGTCTTCTCGGTTCGTGGACCTGTCAAAGCAAGACTAGCAAAGGCGAATGCCAAGGGCTCGTCTTCCTAGGTGCTTTCAGGTTGATGCCGAATACGCGATCGAAGTCGAAAAGCTTGAGGAACGCTGTACCACGTGGAGAGTAACAGGTACCACTTACCGTCTTTGCCAGAGTCCTTCCCGCCCAGACAGCCGCCGGAGAGGAGCGTCACTCCCTTTTAAGGAGGTGCACGTGGGCTCCGTGGAGAGCCAGCCTGGAGTAGCCCCCAGCGCTCTCTCTGGAGAACCCTCTTTATAAGAGCTTTCATCGTGATTCCGGCAAGAGGCAGTCCCGGCTCCGTAACAGCTTCACGGTGCCTCGGGGACGTCGGGGGGTCAGGATAGTCTCCGTTTTTCCAATCAGCGAGTAGGGTTGTTAGCACTGTTCTTTCAGGAATCTCTCCTCGTTAACTGTTTTGGGCTTTTCCGGTGGTTTTTGCTTTTATTTTTTGGTTTTTACTTTTTTTTCCACGCTTACATAGAATTGAGAAGCAATGAGATGAGGAAAAGGCTAGACAATTTGGGTACCCTTTCCAATAACTCATTTTCTCCCACTGACTACCCCCACCCCCTGTCAAGCTAGGAGCTTTTATCTTTTGCTGGGAAAGAAAAGCATGGTGAAGATCACCAAACCTTTTCCCCTTTCCTAGGTTATTGTAACAGAATTTTTTCCCCCATCCAAATGACGGGACGGCCCAAGTTAGGGGAAGAATACTGACTAGCCCGTCCCAGAACGCGCTTGAGTGCGGCCAGTTTTTCGCCCCTTTAGTTGGACGGGTGCTTGGAGCAGCTTGATCTCCCGTCTTCTGTCCCCTTGGTGCGGGAGTTTGCAGCTGAGTTTCAGGAGCGCCGGTGAGGAGCACCGGATGGAAAGGTGTGCCCCAGCCGGTAACACAGAGAAAAGAAGGGCGAACGAGCTTCGAAACTAGTCTCCCTTACGTGTGGCCTTTCAGCTCCCGAGAAGCTCTCCGTTTGCCTCAGATGCTCCGGCGCCCCTTCCAGCCCGTGAGAGCGCTCGGGGAGCGGGCTTTGGGATCGCGCGCGCGCCGTGGGTCTGCGCCTGCGCCCGCGTCTGCGCCGCGCCCGCCGCTCCGCTGCAGCCCGCGCTGTGTGCCGCGCCCAGGCGCCCCACCAGCCAGGGCCGCAGGGGGCTCGCCGCGAGCCATTTCCGCAGAGCGGTCCTCTTTTGCCTTGCCTCCTAAAACTGTCCTGCGCCCACTGTGCGAACGGCAGGAGCCTTTAGAAGACCCGTGTGTGTGTGTGTGTGTGTGTGTGTGTGTGTGTGTGTGTGCGCGCGTTGGAGTTGCCACCGTTCTTCAAACTGATGCCTAGTTAACGATATTCTTGGTATAGCTTTGCCACTGTAAGAATCTGTGACCAAGACTGTTTTTAAGGCAGAAAGAACGCAAATCGTTGAGAGACCAAGTGTGTGCTTTTCTGTGTGTCATGTTTCCGTACAGTCCCTTTCTACTCTCCTTCTTCTGCACAGATCCTATGAATCGAGTTACATTCCTAATACTTCCTGACCGCAGGAGTCCTGATTCCTTCCTTTCCTCCCCACGACGGGTGCTCCTGAAGCTGCCCCGCCCCCTCCACCGCCCCCCACTTCTGCCCTTCTGGCACAGCCGGACACCTCGGGCTGTCAGCTGGCACTGTGGTGGAGACCCCCTCCGCGTCGCAGGCTGCCCCCCACACACCCCCGCCTCCCCGCCCCCGGGTCGGGGGGCAGGCTTGTAACCTGTGGATTTTTTGGCCTTTCCTCTTGAGTGCCCGTGTTCCTGGGCTGGCCACACGGGACAACAGTGGGGTCGCTTTCACCAGCCGAGCTGCCTTTTCTCTAATTATTGACAGAATGAGACCTTTTAAAGTCACCCGTAATTTTCGTAAGGGGCCACCTAGAAGGGACTTCTTAGAGGGGCAAATTCCAAACCACCTGTAGTTTTTCAGTGGAAATGTATCCTGCTAGGGGGGAAAAACCATCAAGTTCATTGTTATTTTTTGTTTTTTCCTTTCTCAATCGTTGTACTTTTGTGAATATTTTAATACATCTTTTTCAATTACTGAACTGTGTCGTGTGTTCATTTTCAACCATGTAGAAAAGGAGATAAAAACCTTTTCACTCCTCCCACTCTGGCCCCATGGACCTCTTTATTCTTCAGAAACGCCAGGCATGTGCCAGCCCCAGACCCTTTGCACCGGCCGTCCTCTCTCTGCCTGGAGCACGTTCTGCACCTGTGTGTGTGGTTTGCTCCCTCCTTCCCTTGAACTGTCTGCTCAGATGTCACCTCACAGAGACCTTCTGCCACATACAGAGCAACCTCACCCCTGCGCTGGCTCTCCCTAGCCCCCTTACTCCCACCCCGTTCTTATCCCTCTGTCCAAGTGTACACGGTTTCCCCTGCTGGAGCAAAAGCGCCAGAACGTTGCTGTTTTGTTCACTGCTCCGTCTTCGGTGCACAGAATAGTACCCGGCACTTAGGGGCTCAACAAATGTTCACTGGTCAGACCATGGTGGTTATTCCTTCAGCAAAGTTCTATTGAGAACTGTCCTCTGCCAGGCAGTGTGCTAAGATTAGGAAATAAAAGGAGCAAGACAGCTCCTCAAGGACACTGCCACAGAGGAGGAGTGACAGGGGACAGAACAGAAAGAACTAATAGCCACTAAGGACTCGCTGCGTGCCAGGACCCTTGTGTTTCTTACTCGGTGAGGCATTATGAGTTTACGCTGGCTGTACTAATCTTAAACCCACTTCTGGAAGGATAGTGTCATGCTTAGGGTATATAACTTGTCCAGGGTCACTCGGCTAATAAGATCCAGAGAGGCAGGGCCGGGCCTGGGGCTGTTTGATCCCAAGCCCTGTTCTTAACCACTGCGCCCTTGACACAGCTCACCAAAAAAAGAAAAGTGGGGGGGGATGGCCCTCTTCCCTACTCAAATAAATGTTCTGTGTGCCTGAAACGTTCTGTGTTCCTTACGAGCCGGGCGGGGGTGAAGGGAGGGAGGTGGTCGTGCTGGGGCTGGAGATACAGAGGCCCGGGGCCTTAAACGCAGTTTGGAAGACAGCGTGGGGACAGTCTGTTGAGAGCAGTGTCACGATAATGTCTTCCTCATAAGCATCGATTTCCAGCAATTTACTAATTTAGTAAATTACCACGGATGCACAGCCCCCAGAACCGCAGGGGCTTGGGACTCGCCTGAGTGGGAGAGGGAGCGACAGCCGGCAGGACGCCCTGGAGGAGCGGACCTCGCACGAACCCATACGTCCTGTGGCCAAGAGACACTTCCCTCGGCGCGCAAAGGCAGAGTAACAGAAACTGGTAGGTTTTCTGCGGTTCCCCCGAGTGGGAACTCAGGACTGGGGGTTCCCTCCAGCTGAGGTGCTGGTCTCCAAGCCGCACAGGGAACCTGCCAACCAGATCTGTTATTTCTGTCACCGGGCTGCAGCCCGGGTGAGCTGCTTCGGTGCCATCGAAGAGGAAACCTCAGACTCTCTCTCCCCCTTAATGCTGAAGGCTCCCTCCCGATCCTTCTGGGCGATTCCAGTGCTAACCGGACTGGATTTAGGAGCCAGTGACGTCATCCTCCCAACTGTCCCTGGAAGCCGAGGGCGCCTCCTTTCGGAGGAGGGAAGTGGCATTTGTGGTGTTGGAAGGTGGCGGGAGGAACTGACCACCTGTTTTATGACAGGTTCCCACACGTACACACGTTTCCTGTATATTCAAGATTTTATTATAAAGAATTTCAAGCAGGCACAAAAGAGAACAGTAAAACCCACTTCCCTATAGCCATCCCCAGCGATTGCTTCATCCACCCCTTTTTGCGTTTTCCTCTTTTCTGAATTATTTTCAAACAAATCCCGAAACATGTCAGCTCACCCCTACCTTCTTTGATGGGTGTCTTGTAAAAACATGTACATTTATGGGTTTATGAGTTCGAGCCCCGCACTGGGCTCTGAGCCGATGGTGCAAAGCCTGCTTGAGATTCTGTGACTCTTCTCTCTCTGCCCTTTTCCTGCTCATGTTCTTTCTCCCTCCGTCTCTCTCTCTCTCAAAATAAACTTGGAAAAAAAAAGAAATAAAAATACGTACATTTTCTTACATAACCAGAATATCTTGTCACATTTAACAGAAAGTTATTTTAATTTTTTAATTTTTATTTTATTTTAGAGAATGAGACTGGCGAAGAGGAAGACAGAGAGAGAGAGAGAGAGAGAGAGAATCTTAAGCAGGCTTCAGGCTCAGTACGGAGCTCAACATGGGGCTCAGTCTCACAATGATGAGACCATGACCTGAGCCAGAATCAGGAGTCCAACGCTTAACCAACGGAGCCCCCCAGGGTCCCCCAGAAGCAGTTTATTAAAAACACATTTAAACATTTCCTTGATGTCATCTAATACTCAAATTTCCCCTTGTCTCAAAAATGGCCTTTTACAAATGGTTTCTTCAGTTCAGGGTCCAAACGAGGTTCCAGAAAGACGCCGAGACTGTTTCAGAAACGGATGGGATCCTAGTGCTCTGCGGTCCGCTCCCGCATGACTGTGTCAGAGACGCTTCCGTGTGAGGAAGGAAAGAACCAGGCCGTTAGCCATTAACACCCACAGGGCCTTCTCTTGGGTAGATGCGCCGTATTTAAAATCTTTTTTAATGTTTATTTATTTTTGAGAGAGAGAGAGAGACAGAGTGTGAGCAGGGGAGGGGCAGAGAGAGGGGGAGATACAGAATCCGAAGCAGGCTCCAGGCTCTGAGCAGTCAGCACAGAGCCCCATGTGGAACTCGAACCCATGGACCTCGAGATCATTGACTGAGCTGAAGGACACTCAACCGACTGAGCCACTCGGGCACGCCAATACACTGTATTTTAAACCATTTCCAACTTTGAGGATGTTTAGGTTGTCTCTAGTTGTCTTGTTTCTGTCCATCCCAAGTGGCACCGTAACCGTCACTTGTTCTTATGAACTACCAAAGGCAAACGTGAGTTACGGAGACGCAGTACCGGACGAGACGCGTCCTCCTTGCCCCCTGGAAACGGGATCCGACGTCTGAGGGTGACGATGGTGGCTTTCAAGCTCACCTCCCCCGTCACGTCCTTCCGAAAGCCATCGGGGACTGGCAGAAGGGCTACCAACTGGACCCGTAGGAAATACGCCTGGGGGCGGAAGGCCGGCGGGGTTGGGGGGGGGCCCGGCACCCAGAGGAGGTCCGGCTGTGTTTACGAGGAAGGAAGCCAACTGTTCGAGCTCCCAGGAGGGGCTGCCGCTTCCAGCTTCCCTTTCCTCCCACAAACAGGAAGTTGAGCTATTGTCCCTTCTTGGCTCCGATTCGGGGTTGGATGGTCCGGTCCTTCGCGGGCCGCCCTGCGGCGCTCCCGAACGTAAGGAAGGGGCTGGGTTCTTTTTTTTTTTTTTTAATCTCCACGATTGGGAAGAGGAAGTCTGGCAGGTTGAATATTCCCGCATCTGCTCTGGCGCCCCGCCCTCCAGTGCTGTGTGCCTGACCCATTGGGGCTCAGTGATTCTGTCCCCAAATCACTGCTCTCCTGGGGGCCTGGGGAGCTGGGCAAAGCCAAGGCCAGCTTGCCGAAGCTCCGAGGTTTGCCTTCTCCTTGATACGGACTCCAAGGCCAGAGTTTTGAATCTAGATCCATTCTCGGTTCTTTCTCTCTGGCTTTGAATAACCTTTTTTTTTTTTTTTTTCCCGGTCACAGAGTTTCTTTCAACTAGATAAAAGAAACATATATTTTTAATTTATTTTGAGGGGAATCCCTTAGAATGTACGACAGACCCAGGGGAGTGTGGAACATTTTGCAAAACCCTGCCCTTGCTGGCCCCGCAGGACCCCGGAGGGTTTGTTTATAACCCGGCTGGACGGTCCTATCGGGGTCAAAGCCCCGGCCTTGGCGTTCTGTGAACCGTTCCTGAAAGTAGTTGCTCTGCCAGAGGGAGAAATGTCTCTGCAAAGCTTGCTCACGGATTTTCGTCCCAAAGAATGCACTGTCTGTGGGCCACACGGGTGCTGATGGCCCGCACGGGCCGCCCTGTGTCCTTCCGCCCAGGCAGCCCAGCCGAGCTCCGGGGTTCAAGCTTCTGGAAGAGCCCCGCGCCCCGGAACAGAGCTCACAAGGCCAGGCGCGCAGCATGAATCCCTCCGACACAGGACACCTCGGGTCATGCCAGGCTCCCGGAGAGGAAGCGGAGCTCATGACTTCATGTTGGCTAAGGGAGGTTGCGCCAGAGAGAAGAAAGCCCGTGGGAGAGAAGGAAACAGGAGGAGAGCTCACACCTGGCTGGAAATAACTGGCTTCTTTCCACATCCTCTCCAAAAAAAAAAAAAAAGTACCACGAGAGAAAGTGAAAGATTGGTGTAAGTTTTGTCTATTTCAGTTCATTTCAAGCTTTTAGATCACGGCTCTTCCAGGACTACCCTCCACGCCTCCTCCTCCCGGTCAGCAGGCATGCATTCAAATCATGGCAAAATGCAATCCCTTCCCGTGGAGCCCGAGGGACGAGTTGAAGGAGGACAGCATTACAGAGCGGCCTAGCCAGGGTGTGCCCGGGCATTAGCCCAACGTCGAATCTGTCGTTAAGCACTAGTTTAGCATCCTGGAATCACATTAATTGGAGAAATACATATCGATGAGAGGTTTAGGCTATCCGGCCTGATACATTTTCTCTTATATATTAATAACTCCCCTCTGATCCGAGCCGGTATCATTCTTTGCTATAGAAAAGTCCCAGTTCAACCTTCAGTGGTTCTGCTTTGGCTTTGGCAGGTCAATGAAATTATTGCACCATCCCATATGGTGGCCCGTGGCCACATGCGGTCATTGACGTTTAAATGACATAAGATGAAGTCGAATTTAAAATTCAGATCGACAGTCATGCTAACCACACTTCAAGTGCTCAGTAGCTACATGTGGTATTGGACAGTATCGGACAGCGCGGAGATAGAACGTTCCTTCATCCCAGAAAGTTCTGTTGGACACTGCTGGGCTGGCAGCCCTTTGGTTAGCTGTGCACGCATGTTCACAAAAGACCGGTGAAGGCCATTCCAGCCGGAGAGAGCAGCCCAGAGGTTCAGGGTGGGGGGGGGAGAGAGAGGGAGAGAGAGAGAGGCCAGCGTGATTGCAACATTGGGTTTGGCGGGGAGCCACGCCTTGAAAGCCTTGCCGTCCAGGTTAAGAAACTGGGATGTTGTCCCGAAGGAAAACGGAGTTTTACGCCGGGGGCAGAGCAGGAGCCGACGCGGGGAAGCGCAGGTTAGCAAGCTCGCCCTGCCAGCCGGTGGCGGACGGCACTCTGAAATCACAAGAGCAATTCCTTACGCGGCTGTTGTGGAGCTCGGTCACGGAAGACCAACTGGACTTTCAGCAGCGGTGCGAAAGGAGACGGGCAGGAGGGCCTGAGGAGGGTCAGGGAGAAGGCAAAAGGGCTTTGGCAGATACAGAGACTGGCAGGGGCAGGAGAGAGAAGACTCGAGATGAGCAGGGACCAGCGCCCCCGAACAGACGGGAAGCTGGGTCAGGAGCAGGTGATCCTGGTGGGGCTGGGGCGGAGGCGAGAGGGGGTGATGTGACAGGCCCTTTAGCAAGGACTAGAAGATTCGAGTGCTTGACACTTCCCAGGTCCCAGTTTACTGGGCTTCTCCCTACTATTTGTTACTTTTGAGCATCCTTCTGGAGCAACCAGTCTCTGAGTTCAGTATGTTCTGCCTCCTCTAGTATCTCCCAAATCAAAGACCTTATGTCCGTCTCCACTGCCCCTTCTCTTCCCGCGGACCATCCTAATTCCCGGCTCGCCACAGCCACCACCCAGCTAGCTTCCAACCCATTTTCCACAAAGGGGTGGTCTTTCTAGAACAGAAATGTGGTCCGTGCCTTCCTCCATCAAGTCAGTGCCTGTTATAGCCCCGGCAGGATACGGTCCCCAGCCCCGGCCGCCTGGTCCAGGAGGCCTTTAGCCACGCAGATCCCACGGCCCCCACATCACCATTCACCCCCCCCCCACCACACCCCCACTGTCCCCTGCCCCTGCTCAGTGGAGCACGGTTCAGACCTAGCCGGACGGCCATGGCTTCCGAAACCTCTCCAGCACTGAATACCACGTCCCAACCTGCAAAGTCCTATTTCTTCTCCCAGGAAGCTTCCTAGAAACTTCTAAAGTCATGTTAGGGTGTGTGCCTCCCCATTTTGTTCTCCCATAATCCCTACGTGGTCCGCTTCATAACTCGGCATTTTAATTGCCTGCTTATTCCTTCTGCAGAATCCTGAGGGCCTTACTTGAATTAACTCCCATGAACCTTATTATAAGATGGATACTATTAAATCCCCACTTTAAAACAACAGAACTGGGGCGACCGGTTAAGCGTCCCACTCTTGGTTTCAGCTCAGGTCATGACCTCACAGCCCCGCACTGGGCTTGATGCTGACAGTGTAGAGACTGCTTGGGATTCTCTGTCTCCCTCTCTCTCTCTCTAACCTTGCCCTCTTGGAATTCACTGACTGGTGGAGGAGGCTTCAAAGGCTCATGTTTAAAAATAATAATACAGGATAGATCACCACTTCGCCCTTCCTCTCTATTCCTGAAACCTACAGGGATTGTGTCTTCTAAAAGGAATTCTGAGCCGAATCTGCTTTCTCCAGCGACGCTCCTGGAGGGCACGACCGCCGCAGCCGCGGAAGCGGAAGCGGTTCTAAGGCGTGAAGACGCGAGCCTGGAACTTGACCAGAAGCGGTTCCCGCGGCCGCGGCCTCAGCCCGGAGCCGGTGCTGCCCCCTGCTGGCCGGAGCGGGCACGCGCAGCCCGGCCTGCAGGTGGGAGGCGGCCCGGCAGCCCCGCCCGGACGCGGGCCGGGGGCGCTGTCGCGACCTGTTTATGCTGGACGTGGGGAAGCTGACGGGAAGGGCACATAGTTGGTGTGTGGCATGGTCGGGGCCGGAAACCGAGGGCAGGGTTCCCGTAAAGCCTGGCGCCCTCCCCTGGGGACCCAGGCACGTGGCATGGAGGCGGCTCGCCCCGCCGCGGTCCTGCCTTTCCCCGCCCCTCCCTCTGTTCCTCTGGCGGCGGCACTTCCGATAAGCACCTGCCTCCCCCCTGTCCACCTTCTCCAGCCTGGGTCAGCAGCCAGTCAAATAAAGTGAAAGAAGCTTCCGGGAGAAGTTTGGGAGAAGGACGGATGGTGGGCGCCACCGCACTCCCCAGCCCCTCTTCTCACCGCAGGTCTTCAGCCGCTGGGCTCTAGTCATTTAAATGGCAGGCCCTGGGGCGCCTGGGTGGCTCAATGAGTATGTGGGTTCGAGCCCCCTATAGGGCTCTGTGCTGACAGCTCAGAGCCTGGAGCCTGCTTCCGATTCTGTGTCTGCCTCTCTCTCTGCTCCTCCCCCACTCAAGCTCTGTCTCTGTCTCTCAAAAATAATAAAGTTTAAAAAAATATTTAAAAAAAAATAAAATAAATGGCAGGCGCTGCCTGGGGATGGGGACGAGAGACAAGGAGGAGGCCAGACTCACCTCTGGGACCGCACAGCCTCTGCAGAAGGGGCCCCCAGACGCTTGGCCTACATCTCCCATAAGCTCGGGTCACACACCCAAGGCGGGCTCACGCCTGTCCCCTCGTGCGCTCTCCCAGGCTCTCCTAGGCCCCCACTTGCCCTCCACCCACTCCAGGAAGGGACCATGTAACCAAAATGACTGACCGCCACTGCTGAGTCAGTTCCTGGTGCTCGGTGATTAGTCAAGACGTGTGGGTCGGAGGAGTAAATACGTGAATGAGTAAGATGAGTGATATACAAAATAATGAAGGTAATTAGAAAGCAAGGAATTTTTATGTGGCCCCGTGAGAGGACTGTGCAACTTGCAGACTAGCCCTGTTGTAGGGGGTGAAACTTACATGAAGTTTACTACTTGATGTGTTTATTCCTTTCTTTGTTTTCATTTATTTCTTTTTCTTTTTCTTTTTTTGGTTTTGTTTTCATTTATTTCGAGAGAGACAGAGCACGCGAGCAGGGGAGAGGCAGAGAGAGAGAGAGGGAGAACCTCAAGCAGGCTCTGGTGGGGCTCAAACACATGAAACTGTGAGATCATGACCTGAGTCGAAATCAAGTCAGACGCTTAACCGACTGAGGCGCCCAGGCGCCCCTGAAGTGTTTGTTTTTAAAGTCATTCATCTAGGGGCGCCTGGGTGGCTCAGTCGGTTGAGCCGCCGACTTCGGCTCAGGTCTTGATCTTACGATCTGTGAGTTCGAGCCCCACATCAAGCTCTGTGCTGATGGCTCAGAGCATGGAGCCTACTTCTGATTCTGTGTCTGCCTCTGTCTCTGCCCTTCCCCTGCTCATGCTCTGTCTCTCAAAAATAAATAAACATTAAAAAAAAAATTTAAAGCCAGTCATCTAATGCTACATTTACTGGAATGGCACCTCGTCATTTTCAACACTTATCCCCTTCATTCTTTTATCCAGTCCTCACACCCAGGCACTGAAACAGGGAGGTGAGGGGGCGAGCCGCAGGAATAAAGTATGTGTGTGGCAGAGCCCGGGTTAGAACTTAAAGCTCTAATTTCCTGGGCTGCCGTTCTTCCCACTCTGCCAGGCCACCAGGCCTGTCACCAGGACGAAAAATACACAGCTTTGCTTTGCAGGACAGTGAAACACCGGCCGGTTAAAGAAACGCCAGTTACGGTGGCCTGTGGAAGGCACTACGAGACATCGAGGTGTGCGTTACAGGAGGACACGTCCATGCCATCGAAGAACCCCCCCTTCTGGGATCAGAAGAGGACCGGAACCCACAATCGGAAATCCAGGTGCACCTGCCTGGCATGGCCACCTGGGCCCGTGAAATCAGGCATCACCAGGTAGCCGTGGCAGGGCAGAGGTGGGCTGAGTCTCCAGGGACTCCCCTTGTCCCCTCAGAGGCACAAAATGCCACCAAGAACAGCTCCGTCTGCCCACAGAGAGTGACTGCAGGGGGCTTTGGGCACATCCTCCCCCATCTGGGAAACGAAGTTGAAAGCTATTACTCTCTGAAGGAAATCAGACTAACTCTTCAGGATTTAAACGCACCCACCTCGAAAGTACTACGATTTCAACTTAAAAACTTTTATCTCCGCAGATATCCGACGCATGTGGTTAGAAGGGCTTGGAAGGTGCCGTCGGGTGCTACAAAAACGTCTTTTCGAATGTAAAGAACCTGCCATGTTGCAACGCTGCGCTACAGACAAAAGAGGGGACAACTGGACGTGTAAAAAACATTTTCGGTTTAATAGGTTCGCTAGAAATGTATCTGTCGCAACATGCATTTTGATATTTTCCAGAGACACATATTTTGGCCTGGTCTGAAACGAACAGGTGGGGTTGAAGAATGAAAGGCAAACACAGTTTGTGTGAAGCTGGGAGAGAGGAGGCGGTGAGGCCGCTGACCCTTTCCGACCCTCCTGAAAGAGACGGGAGAAGCCAGCGTGTCTGCCTCTGTGTCTGGAGCGCAAGGGAACGTACAGGAACCGGGAGGGCGCTGGTTCCAGCGGAAGGGTAACCGTGGATAGCCGCCAGGGAAGGAGTGTTACTCCTTCGTTCTCTTCCTTGAAAGGCTAGAAAGGGTTGTCCAGGATGTTAACTCTCATCAGGAATTTGTTTTTTTGAATATCCTGCATGTTCACCTTGCCTGATACAATTTTTTCCCACGAGGGGAGATTCGAGATCGTGTGAAGCCATTGGTCTTCCGCCGTCTCGGAGCTTGAGTACCACCATTCCTGAGAGGAGAGAGACGGTGGAGAATGGGTCAGCGCTCCTCGACCTGTGTGACCGAGACCGGTCTATTACCGGAAACAGTCCGGTGTCCTTGAACTTTCATATAATGCTTATTTACTTATTTTGAGAGAGAGAGAGAGAGAGAGAGAGAGAATACATGCGCATATGGGGGAGGGGCAGAGAGAGAATCCCAAGGAGGCTCTGTGCTCCCACGTGGGGCTGGAGCTCACAAACCGTGAAATCACGACCTGAGCCAAAATCAAGAGTCAGACGCTGTAACCGACTGAGCCCCCCAGACGCCCCGAGTCCTTGCGCTTTTAAACTATGTGAACCCACAGACAAATGATGAATTTTGCCCAAACTAGGGTACTGACACGTGACTCTCAATAAACACACGAAGTATAGGTCCCTCTGCTCATTCGACAAACACTGGGTCCAAGGCGCTGTGCTGGACGCTACGTGTGACTTTTGCCTTGGAAGAGTTCTCGTCCTCAAGGGGAGGCAAGACAGGCAGAGCCACGTCACACAAAGTGGAAAGAGGTGAGGGCCGCAGAGAAGGGGCAGAGAGATCTTGCTGGAGCAGATTGAAATGCGAGGGAGTTTCCATGGGAACTTCACGGGGAGGAGGAGGCACCCACACCTGAACGATGGATCCATTGCCCCTTTTAGAAGATTCCAGAAAGGCCCGTGATAGCCTCCCATGCTTGGGGAAAGCTAACGAAGCGGTAGGCTTCTGGGGCTTCCTGAGAAGGGTGGGCATCCCCAGCCCCGCCTGCTGGCTGACGGTACCGAGGGCACGTACCTTGCTCATGTTCAGCCAGCATTTCTCCAGAACATTCCCCTGTGTGTCAGAGAGCTCTAAGGCTGTGTTCAGGAAGAGGTCACAGTTCTGCCCGTCCCCCATGAGGATACAGACATAGGCCATCAGGTGGTAAAGCCTCGGGTAGAAGACGGGGCCGGTGGTGTTCTGAGCCACCAGACTCTCCAGGTTCTGAAGGGAAGAAAGCAAATCGGAGTCGGCAAGGGTCCTTGGGCGCAAAGGTTTTTTCTCCACAGATGAGGTGGGAACATTTCACAGATTTAAGCAATCAAACGAAAAGCTGTATCACAGAGACGTTGCCTAGGAAGCAACGGACGCAAAGTGACACGTGTCAAGTGGGGTAGCTTCAGCGTTCTACCCGGACGGAGACCGTGATGTGCGTGGGCTCACTAACCCTTCTTGGCAAGCAGTTTTTAAGAAAAAAAAAAAGGGGGGGCGCCTGGGTGGCTCAGTCCGTTGAGCGTCCGACTCCGGCTCAGGTCATGGTCTCACAATCTGTGAGTTCGAGCCCAGCGTCGGGCTCTGTGCTGATGGCTCAGAGCCTGGAGCCTGCTTCGGATTCTGTGTCTCCCTCTCTCTCTCTCACCCTCCCCTACTCATGCTTTGTCTCTCCTGCTCTCAAAAATAAATAAAAAATATTTAAAAAAAGAGAAAAAGGTACCATTTCTTTTGATTACCAAAGCAATATAAGTTATTGTTCCAAATTTAGGGGAAGAAAGGAAAAAAAAAGTACCCATAAGCTTAGCACCCGGAAGGAAATATTTTTCCCATTTAGGTACATGCTTTCCCACTTCTCTCTCTCTCTGTCTCTCTCTCTCTCTCTCTCTCTCTCTCTCTCTCACACACACACACACACACACACACACACACACACACACATCATACCCACAATTGGGATCATACAAAACACATAGGATGGGAACTTTTTTTTCTTACTTAGCATCACATTATCCGCATTTTATTGGGACATGAGTCTTTTACATCGGGGCTCACAAATTCAAATGCTGATAAGAGTCAGGTGAGTGACATAAAGAAGCAGGCTGGATGCAGCATGATCAGAGCAGAGGGGACTATGTCATGCTAGAGACATGCCCTACACAAGTGTCACCTCTCAATTCCAGCCAACAGCTGCCCCGAAGGCACGTGGGCTTAGAGTCACCAGCTACTCCAACTTTTAAGAGTCAGAAATTCAGAATTTTTACGTAAAATATCCCAACGTTTAAATGTACCGTTTCTGACTTTGCCAATCTTCTTTTTTTTATTATTTTTTAAATGTTTTTATTTATTTTGGAGACACAAAGCATGAGCGGGGGAGGGGCAGAGAGAGAGGGAGACACAGAATCGGAAGCAGGCTCCAGGCTCCGAGCTGTCAGCACAGAGCCAGACACGGGGCTCGAACTCACAGACCGTGAGATCATGACCTGAGCTGAAGTCAGATGCTTAACTGACTGAGCCGCCCAGATGCTCCTATTTATTTATTTGTTTATTTATTCATTCATTCATTTAAGTAATCTCCACATCCAACGTGGGGCTCAAACTCATGGACTCCGAGATCATGACCTGAGCCGAAGTCGGACACTTAACCGACTGAGCCACCCAGGCGCCCTACCGGTCTCCTTTTTGAAGTGCATATAGATTTGTTTTCTCCTCGATTTTTACTACTATAAACCTGAGAGCAACATCTTTACAGACAAATTTTCATTTGCCATTTGATTATTTCCTTAGGATAATTCCCAGGAAGAGAATTAACCGCTGTGCGGATTTTAAAGATATTTTTCCAGAATGTTCTCTAGAGAGTTTAGGGGAGTCTGTCAGAGGAGGAATGTATCTTCCCTCGTGTCTTCCCCAATCTGATGCTCAGTGAAACAAGGTCCTGTTGTTATATTGCATTTATTTCGATATGCTAGACATGGAATCGAGACACTGAGTTTTCCTGACTGACCTGTTAACGTGTCTGTTTAGTCTATCAATTATTTAGCTAAGAGATGTTCCCCTGCCGGGAACGAGGCCTGGAAGGTTCACAGCTTGGGCTGCTGCCTTCGTTCCTGTTCCTGTGTTGTCTCCACTCCCTCCACCTCCTCCACCCCCTGTTCGAACTCAAGTCAATCACAAACTTCTTGAGCACAAAGACAAAGTTTTTCTCCCCTTTATTGAACCTAAGTGCCTATTGTATTTTTAACCTGTACTGTCTTTGGGATAGGCGAGTTTTATCGCTTTACTATTCACGAAATAAAAATGTGCTTCCTTTTCATCATCTGCTAGTTTATCTACCTGGACTTTCATGTATCAGGTTGGCCGAAAGTGTGGTACACCTTTATTAGTACTCGATCAGTCTTTAAAAGTTATAGTGAGGGGCGCCTGGGTGGCTCAGTCAGTTAAGTGGCCAACTTCGGCTCGGGTATGATCTCGCGGTCTGTGAGTTCGAGCCCCGCGTTCGGCTCTGTGCCGACAGCTCGGAGCCTGGAGCCTGCTTCGGATTCTGTGTCTCCCTCTCTCTCTGTCCTTCTCCTGCTCACGCTCTGTCTCTATGTCTCAAAAATAAATAAACGTTAAAAAAAATTTTAAAAAAGTTATAGCGACAGAGGCACCTGGGTGGCTCAGCCGGTTAAATGTCCCACTCTTGATTTCAGCTCAGGTCATGATCTCACTGTCGTGAGACTGAGCCCCACGCTCAGCGCGGAGCCTGGTTAAGATTCTCATGAGTCATTTTCTCAACTTACGATATGCTATCAAATTACCTGAAATTACAGGATACCTAATAATTACGTAAATAATACATAATACATGATAATTACATAAGGCAAAATAATGTTTTATGTAACCAAGCAACGCCATATCCTGAATGGGAGCCAGCAGAATGCTTTATCAGAAATATAAATACCTGCTCTCTATCCAAAGAGAGCGTACCTCTAAGCAGAGATGACAATGACCTTCTATGCATTGCGGGCAGTGATCAGGAAGCCGTGTGAACAAATTGCGGAAGGAGACCCCGGGCCTGGGTGTCGTATGAGTGGTGAGCCCAGCTCCCACCCGGAGAAGACTGAAGACTTCCTCCTCGCTACAGCGGAGGTGAAAAAGACCTACCTCCTAACATCCTGAGGATTCAATGAGCTACTGTACTTCAAGATGCCCGGAAGTCCCAGGATGCCTTGTTTCGAAACATTGTTACATGTCTGAAATAGAGACATTGCTAAATTTTCGGCATCTGGATTCTGCTCATGACTTTAAGGAACCTGCGAGGAGGTCCTAGGATCCCTACCCAAAGGGAGTTCGGTCGACATCTCGATTTCGAAGTCTTCTAAGACCCTAAGGAGAACCCAGTCCTGCCTGTCCTGACTTCTGACCTGCCAAACTCTGAGAGAAGAGGTTGGGGTTATTTTAAGGGGTTAGGTTTGTGGTAACCGGGGGCCCGGCCATAGAAAACGAATACACACGTGCTTAGTTTTGAAGAGAGCGAGGCAAAAAGTTGTCACCTCCAAATAGGAGATTTGGCCCTTCTTCCCTCGGAGGGCTTGCCCAGCCCAGGCTGTAAACGCCGAGAGGCAGGTACCAGGTATAATTTGCTTCCCCTTGCACCCCAGCGCCTCGTAGCTGGTGGTTATTGCATATCGGGTAGTAGGCCAATGTCATTTATTTATGTATTTTTGCACTCAGCACAATTTTGTTCAGTGAGTGGAAGATACGCACTTTCTGTGATGCTTATATTGAAGTGTTTGAAAATGCATTTTACAAATTGTTTTTTTTTTTGAAAGAAGTTAACATAGGGGGGCACCTGGGTGGCTCAGTCGGTTAAGCATCCAGCTTCGGCTCAGGTCATGATCTTGCAGTCTGCAAGTTCGAGCCCCGCATCGGGCTCTGTGCTGACAGCTCGCTCAGAGCCTGGAGCCTGTCTTCGGATTCTGTGTCTCCCTCTCTCTCTGTCCCTCCCCTGCTCATGCTCTCTCTCTCTCTCTCTCTCAAAAATAAATAAAACATAAAAAAAAAAGTTAACGTAGAGGAACCTGGGTGGCTCAGCCGGTTAAGAGTCCGACTTCAGCTCAGCTCATGACCTCACAGTCCATGAGTTTGAGCCCTGCATGGGGCTCTGTGCTGACAGCTCAGAGCCTGGAGCCTGCTTCGGATTCTGTGCCCCTCCCTCCCCCCCCCCCCCCACCGTGCTCTGTCTCACTCTGTCTCTCAAAAATAAATAAATGTTTGAAAAATTTAACAAAAGAGTTAACTTAGGGATTCTGGGTCTCCCTCTGTTTCTCTGCCCCTCCCCCACTCAAGCTTTGTCTCTCTCTCAAAAAATAAATAAATAAATAAATAAAGAACTTAGCTTAAAAGACGCACTCAGGATCAGCTGAGTATTTTTACTTTCCATATGCGAAGACTTACCTCCCAAGATGTTTGTCATAGTAACAGCAGCAAAATACTACCAAAAAATTCTATCCAAGAACAGTTTGGCAATACCATCTAACAAGATCGATGAGACTTTATAAGATAAAATACTATGCTTCCTTTCAGCTTGTGGTGTAGAGAATAATTTAATGACAGGAAATTATTCACAATATATTTTATCCGCTAGCACGTTTTAAATAGGGAAATCGTGCATGTGCACACACAGAAAACACTTGAAAAGTGGTGTCTCGCTTTGTAAAAAGTGGTTCCACCTCCGAGTAGAGTAAGGTTGTGGGCAATTTGCCTTTCCTTCCAATTTGGGGGGAAGACATTACCTTAAAAATTTGCACATAAATTCTGGGGCGCCTGGGTGGCTCAGTCGGTTAAGTGTCCGACTTCAGCTCAGGTCAGGATCTCGCGGTCTGTGAGTTCGAGCCCCACATTGGTTTCTATGCTGACAGCTCAGAGCCTGGAGCCTGCTTCAGATTCTGTGTCTCCCTCTCTCTCTGCCCCTCCCCCACTCTCACTCTCTCTCTTTCTCAAAAACAAATAAACATTAAAAAATGTTTTAAAATAAACATATAAATTCTGGGGGCACCTGGGTGGCTCAGTTGGTGAAGCGGCCGACTTTGGCTCAGGTCATGATCTCACGGTCTGTGAGTTCGAGCCCCGCCTCGGGCTCTGTGCTGATGGCTCAGAGCCTGGAGCCTGCTACGGATTCTGTATCTCTCTCTCTCTGTCTGCCCTTCTCCTGCTCAAACTCTGTCTCTATGTCTCTCAAAAATAAATAAACGTTAAAAAAAAAAAGAAAAAAATAAAAAAAAAACATATAAATTCTGGAACCAGAGAAACTGATTTTCACAAGGAGGTAGACAGACGGCAGTCCGCCTCCGGAGCGGCCTGCCCCGACAACCGGCTCACCTTGAGCAGCTCCACTCCGCGGTCTTGAGCGTTCTCAAACTGCCCCTCAATCTGCTTCTGAAGGTAGAGGACTTGCCCCTCCATGTACCTGCTGATTCCTTCGCAGTAAAGAGCTGTCGGGGTTCGTCTTGGCACAAGGTTTTTAGCTCGACTGGAAAATATGTAAAAGTTGTCCCATTCCTGAAGCCTGGCGTACCTGTGCCAGCACGGAGAGAAGGAGGCACGTCAGCGTCGCCCTTGGATGCCCTTGGAATAGGCTGATGTCCCGAAATGGGTCTCCCTTGCGAGCGCAGCGCCCGGGGCCCCAGAAGCCTGCCGTCTGCTCCCCAGTGATACGGAGCAGAGCGGGAAGAGGATTTTTTGATGGTTTGTGACGAATAGAATCCTTGGGAACGCTCAGGGTATATTAGCAACTACTTAACTCTTTGGACTCTAAAAGGATTGTCAGCCGCTTGGAGCTATGAATTCTCGAGGTTGGAGAAACTGTCCCAAGGCCGAAGAGAGGGGGCCTAGGCCGGTCCTACTCAAAGTGTGGGCCACAGGCTGGAAGCATCAGTGCTACCTGGATGCTCCTGAGAGACGCAGGCTCGCTGGTCCAGCCCTCATCTGCTGAGGACGGGCCAGGAATCCAAGTTAACAAGTGTTAACAAGGCCTCCAGGAGATTCCTGCGCCCGCTAACTAACTAATGTGTGACAAGCACGGGCCTCGCCCACAGCTGTTGAAAGAAAAAGTAGAGTAAGAAATGAGGATGCCTGTTGGGCTTTGGATTCCTTGAATTTTAATTCACAGGGGCAAGCTCATTTGACTTTGAACTTGAATTTCTTTGGACTGTTACTGGTAAGGGTAATTAACTTTTAGAGTTTAATTTCTCCCAAGGAATTTTAGAAGAGATTTTCTATTCCAATTTGGAACCGCGCTGTAGATAGGAGTGTCTTCAGATGGTTATTTCGCTCATCACAAAGTCTAAATAAATATCGGACCCCACGGCCGCAGGTAGCCTTTGAGACGGGAAGTAGAATAGGGCTGATTTTGGGTGTTGGGGGCAGCTGTGGAAGTAATTTAATGAATGTTCTGGAGCTTTGCCGTTGGTCTGCTTCTTTGAAGGTACGACCATAGCTGCGGGTTTACTGAGTTACAAACCTAAGGAGTGAAAGGCTTAGGCGCCAGGCGTGGTGGGTTAATGAGGTCCTGGCAGTGAGGCCCTCAAGGAGCTTCGTGTGGCCCATGTCTCTGCCACAGAGAGGAAGGCTCTTGATGGCGGAGACTGCGGTTTTCCAGAACTGTCTGCTGCTGAGCGGGCAAGTCTAATCCTGGGCTTCGACCTCAGGAAGCCCACCCACCTACAGATACCCGCAGACATAAGCCACATCCTCCAACACCCGTTCTATCAACAATGTTTTTCAATATAATTCCATCTTGGCGGGGTGGGAGGGTGTGGGCAGGTGGTGCTATTTTTTTAATGTTGGTTGATTTATTTTTGAGAGAGGGTGGTACAGAGCAAGCCGGGGAGGGGCTGAGAGAGAGGGAGACAGAATCCCAAGCAGGTTCCGTGCTGTCAGCACAGAGCCCGATGCGGGGCTTGAACTCACAAACTGGAAGATCACGCCCTGAGCCAAAACCAAGAGTGGACGCTTAACTGACTAAGCCCCCAGGCGCCCCACAAATGGTGCTATTTATCAGTCTCCCTCACGCCCCAACACTCCTCAGAAGCAAGTCCTCTTTTCCTCTCTGTGTTACCACTCGTGCCGTGGTGTGTGTGTGATAAATGCTTGTCACACTGAATACAGCTGTGGCCTGTGGCCTCGCTTGAGGGGGAGGAACTAGCTGATCCCCAAGGCGCCTTTCAGTGTAAATCCACCCTTCAGTGCCTTCAATCTGTCTCAGGTACAACAAGTTATAAATTCTTTTCTTTCCTTTCTCTGTGTGTGTGTTTTATTTATTTATTTTTTAATGTTTATTGAGAGAGAGAGAGCGTGCAAGAGTGTGAGCAGGGGGAGGGGCAGAGAGAGAGGGAGACATGGAATCTGAAGGAGGTTCCGGGCTCCGAGCGGACAGCGCAGAGACTGATGCGGGACTCGAACCCACCAACCGTGGGATCATGACCTGAGCGGAAATCGGCCACTTAACCAAGGAAGCCACCCAGGTGCCCCGTGTGTGTGTTTTAACCTCCTAGAACTCTCCTTCAGGATTCGACATTTTTCAAATGCGGGAGTTTAGTGAGGTGCCACACGTGGTTACCAGATAGCTAGACTCGAGTAGAGTCCCAGGAGGAGTCCGCTTTGGAACTTGAGGATTCTGTTGTCTTCATTCTGGTTTATGAAGTCCAAACATTCTTCAAATGTCTTATAAACAAAGCCTAGGAAAGAGAGACACAGGAGAGCTTTGCTGGTGGGCGAGGGTGGTCCCGTTCAGCCTGGTAGCTTCTAGGAGGAGACTTCCCCACTGTGAGGAGAGGCCTTCATCTCTGTTTACTCTATGAACCCAGCCAGTCCTGTGGATTGCAACAACCCTGGGGCCACAGGCAGGAGTGGGGTTAAAACCAGCCCTCCCCACTGAAGCCCTGCCGGACTTGGCCTTGGTGGAGCCTGCAGCCACGCTTCCCTTGCTGGCGACAATATCTGCATCCCTTTTCAAAATCACATCGTTGGGGGAGTGCCTGTGTGGCTCAGTTGGTTGAGCGTGCGACTTTGACTCAGGTCATGATCTCACAGGTCGTGGGTTCGAGCCCCGCGTCGGGCTCTGTGCTGACAGCTCAGAGCCTGGAGCCTGCTTCAGATTCTGGGTCTCCCTCCCTCTCTGCCCCTCCCCTGCCCCTCTCACTCTGCCTTTCTCTCTCTCAAAAATAAACAAAAGAATTTTCTTTTAAATCCCGCGGTGGGGAAGGGATGCCCAGCGTGGCCCCTCTGGTTTACTGTGGACACCGAGGGCCTGGGGACACTCAGCGGCGGCTCCTGCTCCAAACCCCCGAATCGCTACCAGTGCCTGGATCATTCAGCAATTCCACCCTTCATTCTAAAGCATGAAGCCTGTAAGCATATTCTAACACGTACTCCAGTGAAAGGCACATAAAAGACACTGTCAGCCACTACCACCGGCGTGTCAACTGACCTGACACCACACTGGCAACTTCCACCCATCGGGTTCTCCTGGACTGAATTCTCTGCTAAATTGTCCTTCACAATCCTCACACCTTCCAGGTGGCTCCTGGTTCTTACACTGGGCTCTCCCCTTCCCCGGTCCCATACGTCTTTCCAGCCAAAATCCCCAGTGGTCTCAGGCCGCTGGCCCCGACGGCTGCCACACCACACCAACACCCGCGTCAGACCCCCAGCTTCTCGCGAATTCCGAAGCCACGCCTACCGGAATAAAGCATGATGTCCAGGCAGACGAAATAGAAAAACGCCTTGCTGAAGATGTGCTCCTCTGTTATGGAAAGGTCGTGCAGCCACCCCAGCACGTGGACCAGTTGCTTGTTTCTGCGGCGAAGGAAGGTGGAAAGGTTAGGACGCGCCGCCGGGCAGGAGGGGATGGAGTGGAGGGTAGCGCCGGGCTCAGCTCCGTGCTGCCCGCAATTCCAGACCAACTATGGCCCTTTCGCAAATCTCAAACCCGCTTCCAAATCTCAGAGTGGCTCTTTGCTCAAACTGTTGTCACAGACCTCTGTGTCAGGGCGGCCAGAGTCAGGCCAAGGTCAGGCCAAGGTGGCTGGAGCCTCTGGCCCCGGTTGGTCTTCTCTGGGCATCTGCCGCCCCCCCCCCATGAGACTCCTCCCTTTCCCTTCACCTGGCGGCGGCGGAGGGGGGGGGGGGACACCCTTACTCCCACAGCCGGGGATGACGGTAAACAGACTAGGGATGACATTGACATACGTGCAGGGCGTGCCTGACTGGCTCAGTGGGTGGAACGTCTGACTCATGATCTTGGGGTTGGGAGTTCGAGCCCCACATCGGATGTAGAGATTATTTAAAAAAATAATAAAATCTTAAAAAAAAAAAAAAAAACGCTGTGCAAAGAGGAGTGGTGTCCCCAAGTCTATGATCATCGATCGCATCTGACTGAAAATCCTGCTCCCTTGCCAGCCAACGGCCAGGCTGCGGTGAACCCAGCACGCTCCGTTCCTATGGCTTCCTCCCTCGAATTCTGGAAAACGCTTTCGGCTATAAATACCTGGTCTTCAGGAAGAGAGATTTACTAAGCCAGCAGAGGACCATATACTGTCTGTGAGGATTTCGGAGCAGCGCCCACATCTTGTGGGCCCGAGAGCCTGGGAAGAAAGCAATTCCGGGATATTTCAGGGCGTTACTTGGCATTCCCGGGTCCCTCCTTGCCCAGACGACCCTTACCTAAGTCGATGGCCAAGTCCAGGTGACCCATTAGAAGCTTGGTGTAGCTCAGTTTATGAATCACATAGGACACGATTTCAATGCCCTCGCCTTTCAGGGGGAGGTTGAAGATCTGTTCCATGGCCATGATTTCATACTTGAACCACATGCCCTGGTAGCCGGCCAGCTGGTGGTGCAGCGAGTAATCCAAGTAGGCCTTAATGACCTGAAAGGGCAGGAGTGGAGGAGAGAGGTGACGAACCGAGGTGGCAGCCGAAGCAGGAAGCCCGGGGATGTCACCCGGTGTGGGCCAGTGCACGTGTGTTTACTAAGCTTAAGAGTGGAGGGGCGCCTGGGTGGCTCAGTCGGTTGGGCGGCCGACCTCAGCTCAGGTCATGATCTCGCGGTCTGTGAGTTCGAGCCCCGCGTCAGGCTCTGTGCTGACAGCTCAGAGCCTGGAGCCTGCTTCTGATTCTGTGTCTCCCCCTCTCTCTCTGCCCCTCCCCTGTTCACGCTGTGCCTCTATGTTTCTCAAAAAATAAACATTAAAAAAAAATTAAAAAAAAAAAAAAGGAGTGGAGCTGGCCATTTGGCCACGGCGTGGGCTTTGGTGCCGAAATCAGACTGGGTCTCTGCCACCTCTTTATTGGGTCCCCCAGGAGAGGCTCGGTGGCCCGCCTGCCCACAGAAACCTTAAGCAAACTATACGAATTTTAATTTTTGTGAAAAATAAAAGCCGTAGCTTGTATATGCGGATATAAGACTGCGTAGCCAAAAGCCTGAAGGGTTCGCTCCAAGGCGGGTACGGTAGTTACCTATCTGAGGAGATCTGACGGACGAGAGGGACTTTGCTTTTTACTTTATCCATTTCCGTGATGTTTAATTTGTTAGAACGAGGGCATATATTTCTGTTGTTGCACAAAAAGGCAAGGTGGGTTGGGTCTGTTTGCTTTCAAAAGGAGGAAAGAGGAGTTGCAAACTGAATTTCGAGACTTATGAGAAGTTGGTCACTCTAGAAACAACTCTTCAGTGGTGAAGTTGCCCCAGAAAAGAAACGCTCAGGGGCAGGGGAAGAGAAAGCAGGTCCCGCTAACGAGGCATCCCTGACGATAGGAGCTCAGGTACGGAGGGCAGTCAGTGGGGAGGCATTTGGGGGAAAGGGGCTTCGGGGGCGCCTGGGTGGCCCCGTCGGTTCAGTGACGGACTCTTGATCTCAGGTCAGGTCATGATCTCGCAGTTCATGAGTTCAAGCCCCACGTTGGGCTCTGTGCTGATGGCTCTCAAGAGCCTGCTTGAGATTCTCTCTCCTTCTCTCTGCCCTTTCCCCACTTGTGCTCGGGCTTTCTCTTTTTTCTCTCTCTAATAAATAAACTTAAAAATAAATAGGAAAGGGGCGCCTGAGTGGCTCAGTTGGTTGAGCGTCCGACTTCAGCTCAGGTCATGATCTCGCGGTCTGTGGGTTCGAGCCCCACATCGGGCTCTGTGCTGACGGCTCATCAGAGGCTGGAGTCTGCTTCACATTCTGTGTCTCCCTCTCTCTCTGCCCTTCCCCTGCTCACACTCTGTCTCTATGTCTCTCAAAAAAATAAACTTTAAAAAAAATAGGAAAAAGGGACTTTTTCCCACGAACTCGGTGTCACAGGCGGTTCTGTGGACACCTGTGAAACCACAAGTCAATCTGTGCGAGTTGCTGGACTCCTGACCCGTGTTGCAGAGGGCACCACCAGAAGGGCGGGGAGCCGGAAGTCGTGCAGAGGAGAGGACTGCGGGGCGAAGGAGATGTCCCACGCTGCGGCAGGGCCCAGGACTTCCTGGATTCGGACCACGAGCACGGCGTCCAGCTGCTTCATTTTGTGGGGAAAATATAAAGCTCGGAGGTTATGTGGCTGGCCAGCGGTCAGGCCACAGACAGGTGAAGTTCTGGAAACTACTCTCTCAGGGCTCATTCTGGTTCTTCCTGTTATCCGACACCGAGTGCCTCATCTCCTTTGGAGTGCTCCCCGGGGGGAGCACCTGCCAGGCCGCTCTGCCCTCCGCCACGGCCACCTTGTTAACAAGCCTCTTTGGATTCACTTGCCAATTTTGGCTTTTCCGCTGTCGTCTCCTGTCTCCCGATGCCACCATGTTTTGAAGACAGAGCCCCCCAAGTATGGAGGGGAATCGAAGCATTTCATTCAGTAACTATTTGTCGAGTGCCTGCTCTGTGCCAGACGCTATTATCGGAGCTCAGCGTGTGAAAAACATAACACACAAGGTCCCTGCTCTCCCGGAGCTCGCAGGTCAGTAGGGGACACAGGCTGCACACCGACAAAAGAACAAACAAGAAAACGCCAGACGGTAATAAGAGCTACTAAAGCAGGTTAGAGTCAATGGATTAGGTGGTCAAGAAAGGCTTCACGGAGGAGGAAACCTTCCAGCGATAAGCACGGAGCCCAGGAAAGGTCGGGGGCTGCGTGCTCCAGGCAGAGGAAGCGGCCACTGCAGAGACCCTACAAGGGATCGAACTCAGTGTCTGAGGAACCAAGAGAGGCTCCTATGGCTGGTTTAGCGGCCCAGGGAGCCGCGAGAGGAGGACGGCGGCTCGGCAGAGGGCTGTCTTCGATGGGCTTTCTAGATATTTGTGTGTCCTGGTCTCCTGAAAGGCACCGATGCTGGGGACGAGCCCGGGCCAGGAATTTAAGCTCCTCTGATACTTACAGCCCTCCTGGACCACTTCCTTTAATTCTTGGTAATTAATCACCCCAAGACGACGTTATTGTCCCCGGAGAAACCTAGACTTGATGTACTTTTGTAAAGGAACCAGGTTGAGGTTGTTTTCGTTAGCCGAATGGGATTTTGCTTGATAATTTCTTGCTCTGGTCCTCTGGGGTTTCCCTCCTCTAATAGAAGATTTCCCGGTTTCTGACCTTCAGCCAAGGGCGGGCTGCCCCCAGGTGGGCCACTTTGGCGCGAACGTTATTTTGATTAAGAGCGATCAAAACCCGGCAGATTCAGGAAAAGCTTTTTTTTTTTTTTTTGGCTTAAAGAAATTTGTTTTATTTTTAAAACTGAAATATAATTAACATACAGTGTTATAGGAGTTTCAAGGAAAAGCTCTTGACCTGCCCCTCGACTGCCTGCTGTACCAGGAAGAAAACTATTAACAGAGATTCCTCTTTGCCGAAGAAATTTCTCCGCGTAATAGGGCTGTTTTCCAAACATCTCTAGCCTTCCTGGTATATTCTTCCTCCCTTCGTACCCTCAGGCCCCTCCCCCTGCCCCTAGCTCATCATGTTGTCTTTGGAATTTCACGTGCGTGTGGATTCCGTGTACAAACACTGCTGTATCTTATTTTCTCCCGTTAATCCGTCTCATGTCAACCTGAACCGGTTAGAAGGGCCCTGAAGGGCAGAGGAAATTCCTCCTCCCCCACAGCCTAGACCAGCTGTGGTCCTGGGACCCCCAGAGGCCCCTGAGACCACTTCTGGGAGTGCACAGAGGTCAAAGGTAATTTTCAGGATATCAACGCATTATTTGCGTCAGGAAAAATGGTCAAAGACTGAAACAAAGAAACAAAAAACTCAGTGCGTGTCCTGTCTAGCTATTGTCTTTGGGCTATTTTACAACCCTGTATGAGGCAGAAAACTGATCATATTGTAAATTATTCTCTTGCATAGAAACGTTAAGTGTTCTGGGGAACATGCGTGATTATTGCCCCTCGACTGGACAATTTTTGCGTCCAGTCATGACTGAATTCTCCTTGGAACCAGTTGTAACATCTTACTGGTTCTCAGCTAATTAAAGTGTTTACTAGAATCTTTGATATGTGTTCTTTTTATATTTCTAAGACTCATGATTTTAACTTTTTTAAAATTATCCTTTCGGGGGCGCCTGGGTGACTCAGTCAGTTAAGTGTCCAACTTTCACTCAGGTCATCATCTCGCGGTTTGTGGGTTCGAGCCCCGCATGGGGTCTCTGCTGTCAACACAAAGCCTGCTTCGGATCCTCTGTCTCCTTCTCTCTGTCCCTCCTCCCCACCTCAAAAATAAATAAAAATTTAGAAAACTATCCTTTAACATTTTCCTTTTTTACCCTCAGTCCCTCCCGGTATATAGTGGCATTTTCCAAGGGCAAAGCCTGCTGCTGGAATGGAGTGAAGGTAGAAGCGGATCGAGAATCCAGCTGCCTTCAATGAAGTCGGACATTAAGATATTTGCAAACATTTACTAGATGCCACGCTTCTCACTAACCTTTTGGTTTGGGAAAATTATTTTTCAGTGACGATATTAATTATGCTGATATGTAAGAGCTTTATTTTTCTTGAAAAGCATTTTCATAACATCTCAGCTTTTGTTTCTCGTAATTTCAGCAGCTACAAGTCACAGGCCTAAAAAGCTTTGAGGGCCTCGGTAATTACTGAGAGTATAAAGTGATTCTGGGGCCGAAGTGTTTGAGAACTACCGGCCTGGGCCAAACAATGAAGGAAGGCCTTCATTATACCCTCGTGATTTTGAACCCCATCGGCTTCCGCTAGGGTGTCCCCGCTGAGCTGCGGAAATTGACAAAGCGGCTGCAAAGCCGCCCTACCTGAAAATCATCTTGGGTTTCCAGCGCGGTGTTTACTTGCATCACGGCTGCCAGGTGGCCGTAGTACTTGTAGTGGAAGAAGTAATTTAGGCTGTAGATCTGCCACAGCAAGGAGAAGCAGTTGGTTTGCCTGTAAAGTTGGGCCAGCCTCTTCTTCCTATTAGAGAAAATAGACGCGGGGGGCGGGGCGTGGAAAGAAGGTGCTGTCGTCAGCGCGCTTGAAGGGAACGCTGGCCCGGCATCCTCGCTACTACGGGCTTGGAGGCCAAGAGGCGAGTGTGAGTCCTGCCTCCTTTACGAGATGGTTAAAGCACGGGCACACGTTTTCTCCACCACAGAATGGGGAGCACGGATGCCTACTTTGTGATGATTAATTAGTATAATTTATGCAAATCGCTTTATTGCCCAGTCCGGACATTGCTATTTAAATGAAGTTATTTCAAAAGCACATTTACATCATTCGTCACAGTTGATTCTGATAAGAACTCTGTAAGAAAGGAGGATGTAATTAACCCCACTGTATGTAAGCAGGGGGTGGGGGGGAGACCTAGACAGCCGAAGTAACTAACTCAGAGCCACCCAGCTAGGATGCGGTGGTGCCGGGACTCAAGCTCTGTCCACTTCCGGCCCGGCCATTCCCGCGTGTCATCTCCTCCACTGAACTTTACTCGCAGGAGCTGGTTCTCAGCCCCACGAAGGAAATGAGCGTTGTTAACAGTCACATTCTGCTGCGGTCTGAATGCCTCGCCGCCAAATTCACAGGTTGAATTCTAACCCCCAAAGTGATGGTAACAGGAGGTGGGCCCTGTGGGACATAATTAGGTCATAACAATGGAGCCCTTAGAAGAGGGGTCAGGGCTCTGATAAAAAGGGACCCCAGAGCTCTCTGGCCCCTTCCCACCATATGAAGATAAAAAACGGTCTGTGACCCTGAAGAGACCCCTCTCCCACCATGCCGGGACTCCGGTCTCAGACTTCGGCAATAAATTTCTGCTATTTGTAAGGCACCCAGCCGATGCCATTTTGTTAGAACAGCCTGAGCAGACTAAGACCCGTTCCAACAGTGGAATGGAACGTCATGAGAGGTGGTGAGCCTCCTGTGCTGGAGGTATTCAAGGGGAGGATGGATGACCACCTACAAAGAACGGTCGCAGTCTTGGCTTCGACAAGCCATTGAACTGAGAATGTAGCCAACAGTCCCCTCTATTTATGATAACACGGAAACCTGAGTCAGCTGGCGGCACTATTAGTGATTTCACAAAACCAAGAACACAAAATAGAATTAGAAATCTTTATCAAAAAGCGGATTTTAAATAAAGATGAGAAAGGGGGAAGAAAGAGTTATCCTGGAGATTTTTAAGGATGAATTCCGGGTACGTTCAATTTAGACATTGATGACACTGATTCCGTTGTGGAAATTATTTTTTAAAGCCTCGGCAGAAACACGGACAGGGCAAAATCCCTTACGGCATAGGATGTTCATGACGGCTCTGGAAACTCTGACATTAACAAGGGTTCTTGTCCTCATTTTTGAGGTCAGAACCTCTCGAGGGACGATGTTTGAACCGAACACCTCCGAAGCTTCTTCCTCATCACCACTTACCCCCTTTCCTCTTGCTCCTCTCACGCAAGTGGCTGTAAACTAGGCGGTACACTTGTGAAATTTAGGGGATGACAAGGGGCCCAGTGAAATTCGCATTTCAGAACAAGAAGTAATTCGTTTAGAATGCAATGTCCTAAAACATTTTGCGTGACATCTGCATACTAAAAAAGTGATCCCTCGTCCATCTGAACTTCAGATTTCACCACCGTCCTGCAGTTCATCAGGCAAGTCCGCCCGGGACCCAGTCTCCAATTCCCTCCGACCTCTCCCAGAGGTCTCAGCCCACTCCCTCCTGGTGTCTCCGGAGGCACCAGGCACCATTCCCAGGAGCCAAGCTCGTTTCTACCCCAGGCTCCCCCACATTCACGAGAACACATTTCGGGGCAGGCGGGGGGCTTGGTGGGGTTGCCAAAGCGCTGCAGCCATTTGCTCCTTGGAATAGATATTTGCATCTCGGGCAGAACCTGCAGGGACACTGCGACTGGCCTCTCCCAAGAGGGAAGAGGCGACCTGTCAGGTCTCCCGCTCCCCGGCTAGGTGGCATTTCCCTTGGTGCAGATTGCTGGGTAGGTGGGACACATCCAGAAGCTTTTAAGGTGGAACCACTTCAAACACACACGGTAAAGCAGAAAAATAGAATGAACTACACGCACCCGACATCCAGCCTCAACCACTACCGCCATTCTTATCTTACCTATCCCCCCCCCCCACCCATTCTGTTTATCCCCCTACCACCATTGTTAATTTTTTATAGTTCTTTACAGGCAAAATTTACAGCCTTTGAAGTGTACAAATCTTCATGGATTCATCTCGACTGACGGGGACCCCCTATTGTAACTCACATCCCTCTCCGGATACCCAGACGGGTGGGCAGTTTGTCCTCTGGTGGACGCCTTTGGGACCTGCTATTTTAGTTTGGGGCAGGGACAATCCTAGTGCTGTACCCCTGGGGGGAAGAGGGCTTGTGACTGAGGCTGGCCAGAGGGACTGACGGGACCGAGGAGGGCAGGGCACCGGGGCTCACCTGGCAAAGGGCTCCCTGATGTTTTTGTCGCTTGAATTCCCTTCACAAAAGCTGCTGTGAAATATTCTAGGGCCACCCCGCTCTGGCCTGGGAGCCTCCCCCAGTGGCTCCCCCTGCACCGTGAGCCCGGTCAGAGCCCCCAGCCTTCTGGCGCCCCCTAGAGGCCCAGGAGTTCGGGGCTCATGGCGTATGTGTAGGTCTGTCTCTCTAGGGAGGGAGACCTTCAGCTCTTCCGGGCTCCTTCCCTTACCCTGGAGGTGAGCTCTCTTGGGCCTGTTGATTCAGGTAATAGGAGTGTCTGTTTTTCTCGACATGGGTCTGAAGAAACAGGGAGATTAAGTTGTATGGAAAGATTCGGTTGAGGAGCTTCAGGGCCTTCCGCAGCATTTTCTTGGCGAGCACCATCTGGCCCATGTTGAAACAGACCTGTAAGGACAAGGGCGGGGAGAGGGGAAGGAGGAAGGGCCGTGCTCCGGGGGTTCGTGGGCAAGTTCCAACCACGCGCACTTGGGGGATGCTTATCAAAAAGGCAACTTGAGGCCAGGAACAAAATCTGCCCAGGGCGGGCAGAACGGTACATGTTTACATGTGCGTGCCTGGAAGGACGGCCCAACGGCCGGGATTTCTCATCCCGTCTTTGCTGTGTGTCATCGGCCCCCTGAGAAGGTGTTCACCCGCCCGCGTCCCCGTTTTTGGAGGCGGTTAAAAAAAACATTTCGGAAAGACGTCGACCGCGAGGTCAAAGGAGAGCTTGCTGCTGGCACGCGACGGCGAGGAGGGGCGGGGAGTGTGAGGAGGGGGCGGGGCCGGCGGCCCAGGATGGGAGGAGGGTGCTGGGGGGTCCTGGCAGGGCTGACTTGTTCTGCTTCTCGTAACGCCCCGGTGACAAAGAGCGCATGCTCGCGTTTCTGATGGCTTCTTACCTGACCTTTGAGGTTGTAAAAGGTGGCGGACTCGAAAGTATGACTCCAGGACTTGTCTTTCTTGAGGGTCTTCAGCAGCCTCTCCCCCTCATTCAAATATATGTAGGCCTGCAGCCGGCACAGGGACACAGAGGGTTGGGTCAGCGGGGCGGCCACGGGTAGGGGGACCGCCCGGCCTCTCTGGAAGGGAGGACTGTAGCCACCACCGCAGGTCCTCTTTGGGCCCCCACCCCCAGCTCCTGATGAGGAAGGGCCTCCAGACTCCAGGCAGCACTGGGGTGGGCAAAGCTCCTGGTGAAGACACTGGCCACTGCATGCCCCGCTCTGGGTGCCCCCGCTCACTCGCTCTGCAAGATGAATCTGGGCAGCTTCCTCCTTCTGAGTAATTCCACCCCTGAGGACCCACGGCCCTATTTCTAACACTGTGCCCACCCCCTGCCCCTGATGGCATCCCCGCATGCACGAGGAGCCGGTCTCTACTCTTGGAATGAATTAGGAACCACCCCCACTTCCTTTGCCAATGGTCTTCGGTCTTCGGAAAGTGGAAGGAAAAGGTAAAGCCAAGAGCAACGATCCCCACTACATTTTAAGGCTTCGGGGACACCGTTAGACAGGACAGCCTTGGTACCTGTGAGTGCCAAGTCAAGGTCACACTTGAAGAGTAAAATAAGGGAAGGTAGTATCCTCAAGTCTCATACAGCCAAAGGGGTATGAACGGGGGGCAGAGGAGGGATACATGAGCTGGCCGCGGCCCGGGGCCTACTTGATTCTTTCTGACGGGAGAGAGCCTGCCGACGGCACATTCTGGGTGCCTTGCGCCTGGGCTCTGCGGCTGGTCATCGCCTTCCTGACTATTCCCCGCTCCCCTCGAATTGAAAAGGGGGTATTACACAGGCTTGGCAAGTTGGCTTCCGGGGCTCCCTAAACCTTCTCTTCCTGGGACTCATTGGCCACAGCCCCCTTCTCTCTCTCTCTCTCTCTCTCTCTCTCTCTTTTGCGCCTGGGAGGCTCTGTTGGTTAGGTATCCGACTTCAGCTCAGGTCATGATCTCGACGGTCTGTGGGTTCGAGCCCCACATGGGGCTCTGTGCTGACAGCTCAGAACACGGAGCCTGCTTCGGATTCTGGGTCTCCTTCTCTTTCTGCCCCTCCCCCACTCACCCTCTATCTCTGTCTCTCAAAAATAAATAAACGTTAAATTTTTTAAAATGCATTCTCTCTCTCTCTGTAATATGCATGGGAGCCTCTCATCTTTAACATAAATCCTGAGAGAACTGGGGCTTACGAACATTTTTAATGACGAAATTTTTAAATTTTACAAACATCTCAGGTAGGAGGGTCGACCAGGCTGCTGTCATCAGAAGCCCCCTGCAAATGTGGAACAGACCACCAGCGTGGGCACGACCTGCAGGGCGTGGCTACTCAGGTACCCGGAGCTCTTTCTGAAGCTGGGTCGGGTCAGATGAAGCAAGGCCTTAGAGGGGCGTTTCCTGAAGAGAGTTTACGGGACGGTGGTCTAGCCAGCTGCTCTTAGCTATGAAAGTGATGGAGCACCTGGGTGGCTCAGTTGGTTAAGTGACCGACTTCAGCTCAGGTCATGATCTCACCGTCTGTGAGTTCGAGCCCCGCATCAGGCTCTGTGCTGATGGCTCAGAGCCAGGAGCCTGCTTCAGATTCTGCATCTGCCTCTCTCTCTCTCTGCCCTTTCCCTGCTCACACTCTGTATCTCAAAAGTAAATAAACGTTAAAAAAATTAAAAAAAAAAAAAGCTATGAAAGTGAAAAGCGACCTAAGGTCAAAGACGTTGGAGAAACACGGAATGCCCCAGAGCTGGCCTGACCGTCTGGGGTTTTTCCACGTATCCTGCTGTAGGAAGGCCCCAAAATGTCTGCGGTAAAGACACCTATTTAGCCTTGCTTAGCTCAGTGCTTCCCAGCTCACCGAAGAGCGAATTCTCTTTATTTCACTATACGTGCATCAAAATCCCACGCTTCTAGGGGCGTATTGCCCTGGACCGTTGTTTACAACTATCCCGGAGAAACACTAGAGCTTTGGGTCTAAAGGTATGTGTGATAATTTAGCCCAAGTGACGTGAGAACCAGAGTGGGCGAGCTCCTTCGGGGATCACGAGACTAAAACCAGATTTGTACTTTTATCCAGAGACCTACAGATATTTCGGGAGGACAGAAGGCCAGCACCACTGGGACGTGACGGCTGAAACAGAAACACTGATACCAAGAGTCCTTCCTGCCTCATTTTGGGAACGAGAGATGCCCCCCCCCAGCCCCGCCACCCCCTCCCGCGCTCCCATATAAGTAGACAGTTCATGGCAAGTTTCTAATGGTGGCAATATTTTAAATGATGTCTAATGCTAGCTGCAATTTGTTTTACCTTTCGTTTCCAATCTCAGGTCCTTTCCCTTCTAAGCGATTATTTGATTTTCAGAGGAAAGGGGTGCTGGCAGGAATCAGGAGCCCGTGGTAATTTAAAAAGCACCCTTGAACTTCCCTGCAGGCTCTGTGGTCTCTAACTTGTCTGGGGCGGTGGGGGCGGACGGGAGGCGGGGAGGGGAGGGGCATCTGGGTAGAACCACCTTACCATGTAATTATCCCCCAAGATGAGATAAGCGGATGTAATTTCTAGGAAGTAATACAAGGCTTTGTTGTTTTCTCCCAGCGCCACGAAGTGGTGGGCCAGAGGCATGATAACCATCTCCAGGATCTCCTCGCACTGGCACGATTCCAGGGGGATGATGTCTTCCTCCGATGTCCTCATCTTTGTTATAACGGTGTCGAAGAAATTCAGGATCTTTTCTCTTATGTCTTCGGGACTGTCCAAATGAGAAATAAAGAGGGGTCATAACTGAGAGGTACACTTGGCTTTTGATACGAAACCATCTCTAAAAACCAAGCAAAGAGCAAAGGAACAGAACCCGATGTGGATACTGCGGACGGAACGCCCCACGCGCGCACTCCAACGCTTCCCCACTCGTACCCGAGAGCTCAGAAGAACCGACCCAGTGATTTTAACAGGATTCGGAACTTAATGGCGATTGTCGCCGCCCTACCTCCTGAACAGTGACATATGCCCGTACCTGAGGTTTACAGGAAATAGCTCAGATTCCTTAGGGGTCTCTATTTTGGAGAGCATGATCTCCTCTTCAGCTGGAAAACAAACAAACAAATGAGGTGTATGGGTGGCGAAATGTTCCGTGTGGCGGAAAGCGCTGGTGTCCATCCGGGACTCTTGTTCCTCTCTCGCTACATACTTCTTGCTGCCCAGCCAGGAACTCATTTCCCAGCCTCTGCCGCGTCTTAGGTGACATCTCCACGATTCGTTTAAGACGGAATGATATCAGAAGTAATATATGGTGCTCTGAGCGGAGACGGTCGGGTACCTTCTCCACCCTTTCCTTCCAGAGGAAAGCAAATAACTGGGAGAAGCTAAGGGATAGCAAAAGGACAAAATGGAAGGACCCTGAGTCCCTGGCGTACGGTGCCCAAGGTCACTGGATCATTACATAGGCAGGAAAAAAAATTATTCTATAGTATCACTGGGGAGGAAGAACTTCCTCTGCCCTCCAGAGGTCCTTCCTGCTGAACAAAGAACCAAACTGACATGAGACAGATTAAGAGGGAAAATCAAATTAATAGTGTACATATAAGAAACCCACACAGATGGAAATTCTAAAGACAGTAAGGCAACAGGAGACTGTGAGCTAAGGAGAAGGCTAGGGGTCTGAGGGTACAAAGGGGGAAAACCATTTTGCTAGATGAGAGGAGACGTTTAGAAGACAAAGGTCGCCATATTATGCAGATAAGTTTCTCAGGTAAAAAGAAATCTCCGTTCATAGCTCTCTTCCTGGTAAAGCCGACAGTTGAGGGGCAGGTAAAGGGCTTTTTCTGAATCTGCTGGGTTTGGATTGCTTTTAACTAAAAATATCGTTCATGTCAAAGTGCGCCATCTTGGGGGGACTTGCCCTTGGCCCCGACAGTGTTAAGGCACTGAGATGTTAGGGTTTATCGTAGATGATAGCATTATCTTAACTAATTTATCCTGCAGCAACTAAAACCGAATGAACAATCTGTAGTGGAGAAAATTAGACATTTCAGTGTCTAACCCAAAGGCTATACATTTGGCTCTAGCTAAAGGGCAGAGAACCGTGAATTGAAAACCTTCAGTCTCTCCGGACTCCAATAGATTAGAGACTTCCATAACGGCCTTAAAACAGAAAACAAATGAGGATGGTTGGATCTAGAGACTGCTCTGTGTAGGAGGAAGGAAGATCCCTAGAGAGGGGAAGGGACTGGTCCCAGATCATCTGTTAGGGATGGGATAGGACTAGGACCCAGGTCTCCCGGCTCCCAGCTCCTGGCTCCCGGATGAGCAAATGCATTAGTCTACAGGATGTGGGGAACAAAGGCAGAGGAAATGGCAGATAAAATTAAATTTCCTTATAACCGCAGCCCATTGACAAACACTTGAGGCTGGCAGGAGTTTCTCCAGGAACTCCCTCCTGTCTTCATGCTAATGCTTTGCCTGAGGAAAAAACGACCTGAGCCTGACAACAGCGAGGCCTCCAATATCCTGCGAGTCTTCTTTAGCATATGAAAATCTCATTGGAAACTTCCTCTGGACTTTACCCCCGCCCCCAACTCCCTAGTCTCTCCTCGCGGTCCCTGGGCCCCTCTTTCTGCCCAGGAGTCCTGGCCCGAGCTTTAATAAAATCACCTTTTGGCACCAAAGACGTCTTCCAGAATTCTTTCTTGGTCGTCGGCTCTGGACCCCGTGAACCCCGCTATCACTCTAAAAACCTCACCATACAGATCTTCTGATTTCTAAAAATGCGGTTCAAGCCCCTCGTTATCACCTTCTTTTGAAAAGCCTTCTGGGCCCTTGTCGCCATAGATTTCGTGTCCCGACTCACGTGTGCCCTCTGTAGACCTCCGTCGAAGCCCTTTTCACACCGGGTAGGGAATAATTTGCCCGCCTCTCGTCCTACACTGCCGGTTAGTGTCTTTCTAGCGACCACAAGCTGAATCAATGGAATTATGCCTCTTTCCTTGTGCTGCTCTGAAACTGTCCTCGTAGAGGTTACCAGTGGCTGCCGTGTGGCCACATCCAAAGGTCACCTGTTTGTCCACATCTCATCACAGCTCTCGGCAGCATTAAATATGAATTGACCGCTCGCTCCCCGCTCTCCCCAGCTTTTGGAGGAACCATTCCCTCGGTGGCTCGCTGTGGTGGTTCCTACTCTTCCGGCAAACATTCCCAATGTCGGTAAGCTTTGGTTTGGTCCTGGGTTCCCTTCTCTACACAAATTTTTCCTAGGTAATTTCATCTGCCCATGATCATAAATTCCATTCATATGCCAATGGTTTTCAACGTGTTTAATCTCTAAACCCTGACATCTACCCTTACCTACAGGCTCACATATTCAAATGCCTCCTTGGCAACTGTTGTCTGAATGCCTAATAGGCATTTAAGAATGAACGTGATCTGGGGGCCCTGGGCGGCTCAGTCGGTTAAGCATCTGACCTGGGCTCAGGTCATGATCTCGAGGTTTGTGAGTCTGAGCCCCGCATCAGGCTTTTGCCCTCACAGAGGGGAGCCCGCCTCGGATGCTCCGTCTCCCAGTCTCTCTCTGCCCCTCTCCCATGTGCACGTGCTCACTCTCTCTCTCTCAAAAATAAATAAACATCTCCCATGTGCACGTGCTCACTCGCTCGCTCTCTCTCAAAGAGAGTGAACACTTTTGAAAAGAGCAGTAGGAGAGATTTGGCCTCATGCAGGTGGAGGTCCTGATGAAAGTGCAGACACCTGGTCACAGAATCGCCGGCGCCAACCCGCGGAGGTACAGTAGAGAAGCCCCAAAATAACGGAAGTTGCTGTCTTTGACGACCCCAGCAGCCTGCTTAAAACCACTGCTTCGGGGGCGCCTGGGTGGCTCAGTCGGTTAGGTGGCAGACTTCAGCTCAGGTCATGATCTCACGGTCTGTGAGTTTGAGCCCCGCATCGGGCTCTGTGCTGACAGCTCAGAGCTTGGAGCCTGCTTCGGATTCTGTGTCTCCCTCTCTCTCTGCCCTTCCCTTGCTCATGCTCTGTCTCTATGTCTCTCAAAAAATAAAATAAAAATAAATAAAAAATAAAAAAAAAATAAAACCGCTGCTCAGATTGACCTACTGCCTGCTGCCAGCCGATTTTACCCCCCAGCACCAAATATTATATACAATTACATCTATAGAGACCCACTGGTCCCACACAGTCTGGAAAAAGTCCCCTTTTTCTTATCTCCCTTCAGTCAGCTCTTTCCTACTGGTACTTTCTCTGGTTCCTTCAACATGGCCCTTTGTGGGGGGAGCTCCTGAAGTTCTTGGGCTTGCACGTGCCTCAGTCAGCCCTCACTGCAGGCCCCTGGGCGCCTCTTTTGTTGTAGTAGCCTGCCCTCTCCTGGTCTTCAAGTTCTTAAAGGTTATTATGGGGCGCCTGGGGGGCTCAGTCAGTTAACGTCTGACTTCAGCTCAGGTCATGATCTCACAGCTTGTGAGTTCAAGCCCTGCTTTGGACTCTTTGTGCTGACAGCCCAGAGCCTGGAGCCTGCTTTGGAGTCTGTGTCTCCCTCTCTCTCTGCCTCTTCCCCACTCATGCTCTGTCTCTCTCTGTCTCAAAAATAAATAAACATTAAAAAAATTTTTTTTAATTTAAAAATAATTAAAATGAAAACAACCCTCCGCCTTGGAAGGTTGACCTGAAGATCAATGAGAATGTATGTGAAATAAAGAATGAATGAGACTAAATATTTATTTTGTACCTACTATGTGCTAGTAGGCACTTAACACGCGTTTCTTCCCAGTGTGTAATATGCATAAAATATAGGAATCCTGTGCTCTTAGCCTCTCTTTTCCCCACCAGATTTAGCCATAATCACCAAGGCCTTAGCTGGGACATGTAGCGCTCGGGTTTTCCGCGGTCACCTACGAGGGGGGCTGCAACTGGGGTTGCTCCCCTCAGCCTCACATCCGTCCTGCCTGCAGTCGCAGGGTCCCTGGTCCCTTCTTCCCCTTGAATCCTGTGTTTTCCCAGATCGCGTGGCTGACTTTTGCTCTCGGATTGTAGCTTTCTGGTTTCCCAGATGGTCTTGAACCCCTGCCCTGAGCCGGAGCCCCCCTTTTCTGGGGTCCTGGCCTGCTTAGCCCTGCATAATTCTACCCCGCTCACATTCTTTCTCTGCTGGAACCTTGTTTCGAACTTGACTGACAAAGCGACAGCGTGCTTACCTGCCGAGAAACAAACACTACTCCCTCTTGCTTCTGTTTCCACTTCAACCTGTGAGACCCATCCCACCCTCTCCTCTCGCCCCGCCCCCCCCCAAGCTTCTATTCTAGCCCTTGGGTGTGAATTAAGCCGGGTCAGTTTTATCCCTCTGGATAGTTTCCTTTGAGCTCTGGCTGCACCCCGCTTTACTGGAGTCCTGACCCCCAAACCCTCTCTGACAGTCGGGCAGCAAGACCGTTTCCGCTGCACTCGGCCGGTCCCATGTCCCCCTCTCCCGCCCCGGTGACATAAGGTACTCCAGTCTCGCCACCTGCGGAGGGAGCCCAAGCCTCGAGGGACTCGGAGCCCTCGAGGTCCAGACCCGCGCCGCTCCCCGGGACTAGCTAGGACCAACCAGGAGTCACGTCAGTTTACTTGTTAATCGGTGGGACTTGGTCGTCTTCTTGAGCGTGTGCAGGTCCAGAGTGTTGAGCCGAATGTTCACGGTGAAGTGGTGATAGGGGATGAAGTCCCCGCTTCGGCAGTGGTCGCACCTGTGGGCGTTCTCCTCCAGAAAGCGGGCACACTTCAAGTGCATGGCCTTCTTCTGGTCCTTCAGCCACAGCTCGTAGGCCGTCTTCTGCATCATAGGCCTGCAGAACCGGATGATGTGGCACTCGATGACCTCGCTCTCCAGCTCGTGGAGCATCTCCTCCTCGCCGCGAGCTGGGAGGACAGAAAGGCGGCCCGTCAGCGCCCCCTGCCGGCGACCCCGGCTGCTCTCCGACCGGGAGGGGGGGACGGGAGCGGGGGCGCCTCCCGGCGCTACTCACCTATCCCTTCGGTGGGCCTCAGAGACAGGGAGCGGTAGTTCACCTCGAACGAGGCCGCGTTCTGTTTCAGGGCCATGCGGAGCTCTTTGCCGTTCCGGAAGCAGTCGAAGACGTTGGACTCCACGAGGGCGGCCAGGGCCTTGATCATCATCTTCATGTTCCAACACGGCAGCACCTCGAACAGCAGCTCGGTGGTGAAGGTCAGGCCGATGATGGCGGCGCACCTCACCAGCATCTGGTGGGACAGGCTCATGCTGTCCAGCCGGACCAGAGAGATCTCTGCGGGTGAAAAGCCACAGAAACGGAAGGGGGACTCGTCCCTCGTCCGGAGCAAATACCGTCTCGAGGTGGACAACCGTCCCTGCTCTACGGAGCGAAAGCAAACGAGGGATTCGCCTGGCGTCTACACCACAGACGGCAGGTGCCGGGGGTAGGAGAGAGAGGCAGGCGCAGGAGGACGCACGGCGCGATGGCCGGGTCAGTATAAGACTGGTTTCGAGGCGGTCCGGTCTCGTGCAAAAGTGTGACAGGGTTTGTGAGGAGAGGGGGGGGTCACAGTGGGCCCCGGCAGTCGAAGGAGAAAGACTGCCATCCACGAGCGAGGCTGGCTTCTCCAGCTGGCCCTCGTCTGTCCTCGTCACTGACTCCTCCTCCTGCCAGCAACCAGCCTCCTCTCCACCTGCCCAGAGACTCATTCTTTCCTGTGCCGGCCTTCCTTTACTACTCCCACCTCCGTGCTCATGACCAAGTGCCAGCGAGCTCTGAGCTCCAGTACCAGCGTCTCCAGTGTCACGGTCCCATGGTTTCCGGACTCCCCACGTCCTGACCAGGATGTCCTTCTGCTACATCGGCTGCATTGGGACAAAATCTGAATTGCTCAGCCTGCCCACAGAACGCGGTAGGAGCCAAGCTACTCCACTTTCCCACTTTTGCAAATGAGACAAATGTTCCAGTATTAGATTTGCTCTCTCGTTATCTGGCTTTGGTTTCATGAAAATGTACTACACCTCCTTCTTTATGCGGCTGAACAAAACTTTGTTCCAGGAAGATTCCAGAAAAGGCCCAGGAGAGCAGGTGGATCTCCGAGTTAGAAGCAGTTAAGCTAAGCCCACCACGGAGACTTCGACCGCCCTGGGGCGGCACAAAACAGACAAATGTCTCAGTGTCTTTCGACCTTCCTTCCTCCCTTTTAAACAGGCGTGCTAGACAAGGGAAAAGGGGAGTCTAGGTCCCAGAAAACAAACACCCGGTCAAATCGTCGTTACCTTTTAAGGATGCTGGAGGTGACAAGTTTTTCAAAATGACGCCACTAGCGAGGTTACAGACTTCCTCCTTTCCCTCCTCGTTACTGAGAGTAAATACATTTAATTCCTCTGTTGGCCTACTAAAATTCTCTACGGGGAGAGAACAAGGAAGAAAAGTTGAGAGTCATTTTTCTGTTGTCCTGATTTTCCAAGAAACTTCAAGATGCATCTTATGAGAGAAAGTGTAGGCAGAGCTGTGTGTTGGTTCGCCAGATATTTTGGAATACTGTTTGAGGGAACTCATACGTGAAAATCTCAATTGACTCGAAAATGTTCTGTTGCCCCCAAAGGATTGGTAGTAACTACCGGAAGTCTCCTGTGGTACATGCGGTTACAAAAATTTGATCCAAAGATTATCACGGATGTATCATACGGTGCCATATATTTGCATGCACGTTCAAATATCCGCACTCGGAGGCAAACCCATTCCGTGGAAGACTGCTTGACTTACACCACGTCCATCAGAGAGAGCTGTTTCAAACGGTGAGGTCGGGGGCACCTGGGTATTGGTGACTCAGCGGATTAAGTGCCTGACTCTCGGTTTGGCCTAAGGTCTTGATCTCACGGTTCAATGAGTGTGAGCCCCACGTCAGGCTCCGTGCCGATTGGTGCAGAGCCTGCTTGGGATCCTCTCTCTCTTCCTTCTCTCTCTGCCCCTCCCCTGCTCGCTCTCTGGCTCTCTCTCAAAAGAAACAAACCTAAAAGTTTTTAAATGGCGAGGCTATTTAATAGGCAACTCGCTTAGTAATTTTGTCTCCTGGTACTCTAAAAGGCGTTACTGACCTATCCCTCCAGTCATCCGTGTAACACCTGAGTTGTAAGACACGGCGATAGGTGACGTGGAGACATGAAGGTGACCACAGCTAAGTTTCTGATCTCCTGGAGAGATAAGAAGCGTACACAAGGAGCTAAACTTGTGGGCGGTACGCATGTGCCGTGTGAGGGGGCTCAAATAGTGGCGAGAGCTCGTCATCAATACAGGACATGGGCGCCACAGCCCGTGAAGGCCGCAAATGTGAATCGTGCCTGCTTCCCGCCCCAAAGAGCTCAGAGTCTGCAGAGATGGCTACGTCAGTAACTAATCGTATGCCAGGACGAGTGACTTAAAAGCTAAACAAGCGAAGAGTAGTCTGTCGTGAGACGAGAGAAGAAACAATCCTTCTGTCTCGGGGGATTCAGAAAGGCTCCGTGGAGGAGAAAGTATTTTGACTGAACCTTGGAGGATGAAGGGGTTTTCCGGTTGGAAGACAGAGGGGCGAGCAAGGCAAAGGCAGAGAAGCCGAAGGGCACCTCGCAAGCTAGGGGAGCGTAACGGAAGCAGGGGTGCTACCGCGGGACATGCATGTGGAGAGACAGTTTGGGAGCAGAGTGTGGAGGGCACTGACCGGCACATGATGAAGTCTGGACTTTATTCCAAAATAAAGGGGAAATATCACAGGTTTCCGAAAAGGGACTAGTGGTAATCCACCAGCTACTTTCAGGAGGGTAACGCCGGAAGTGTGTATGGGAGAAGGCAAGAGAACAGGAGAGGGGAGACGGTGGAAGACACGGTCACGATGGCCGATGGAGAAGTAGGACTAGACAGTGGTTCTGCACGGCGTGCGAACGAGAAGGAGGAAACAGATCTAGGCAAGGTGGCAATGGAGCGAGACACGAACGTTGCCAGTAATCAAGCTGGGAGATACAGGAGGAGGTGCCGGTATGGGAGGGAGGCTGATGCATTAAGGTTTAAGGAGGTTGAGTTGGAGGGGGGGCTAGAAGACGATCCGATGGGCAACCGGGAATATACCGTCTGGACTGAGAGTGAGGCTGTGGCTGAAGATCGCACACATGCGCACGCGCGCGCACACACGCACACATTTGCGAAGGAATAGATGAATAAGCGACAACACCGAGGGAGAGAGAAGCGAGCTAGCAAAGGAGAGGGCTAAGGAACTTGAAGAATGCTGTCATCATCGGAGGAGTAGGTCCAGGGACAGGAGGCAAGCTGAGGACTGGTCGGAGAGGTTAGGTGGGGGGGACAGGAAGAGGGCAGGCGCGAGTGTGTCTGAGTCCATTAGGAATAGGAGAGTGGGGTCAAGGGCACGACTGGGTCTCTGCTCTTTTATGCTTTTTCATTTCCCTTTCCAGGACCCGGGCACTGTGAGGTCCATTCTTTCAATCACACAACCGATATCAGCTGAACACCTCCAGGTACCGGGCACTGCTCTAGGGTCGAAGATTCAAAAGGGTACAAGGTTTCCTGCCTCACGAAGCTTAAATCCCAACAACGGCAGAGAGACAAGGAACGAGAGATAGATAAACGAATAAGATAATGTCGTAATGCGACTGAGTTTAATGCACTAACAGAGACTAACAAGAAAGCGCGGGCTCAGGGAGGGTTTCTTTAGACGGGCCGGAGCAGAGAGAGTCGCCCAAGTAGGCCACACCTGAGCTCAGGGAGAGAGGCGCCAACTGCGCGAAGCACCGGAGAGGCGACAGCGGTCTGGGGCAGAAATGCGGCCGGTGTGACGGCAGCACAGGGCAGAGCGCCGATGAGGTCAGACAGGTGCCGAGGTCAGAGCCTGCGGGCCTCTCCCGTCCCGGTGGGCAGGCTGGATTTCACCGCAAGCTCCATGGGAAGCCACGAACAGTGGTGCGTGTGTTTTCCGAAAAGCTTTTTATTGGGCAAGTTTCACACTCGACCGAAAGTCGTAAGAAGAAAACTGTGATCTCTTTATTCCAAGTCGCCTACTGCGAACATTTTGCCTCCCGGGCCATATCCTTTTTCTTCCCTGTGTGTACCTGTTTTTTTTCTGAAGCGTTTAACATGCAAGTTGCATCACTCAGGCCCCTTTCCCCCAAATACCTTACTCTGTATTTCCCGAGAATAATGAGGCCCTCTTACATAACTAGGATACACTTATCAGCTTCAGAATCTTTCATGTTGAAATAGTCATTTGCTGTCCATATGCCAATTTGGTCAACTGGCTCCATAATGTCCTTTAGCATTTTTTTCCTTCCAATATAAGATCCTGTCTAGGATCATGTATTGTATGTAGCTTTTTCTTTTTTTAATTTTTTTTAACGTTTATTCATTTTTGAGAGGCAGAGAGAGACAGAACATTAGCAGGGGAGGGACAGAGAGAGAGGGAGACACAGAATCCGAAGCAGGCTCCAGGCTCTGAGCTGTCAGCACAGAGCCCGACGCCGGGCTCGAACTCACAAACTGTGAGATCATGACCTGAGCTGAAGTCGGACGCTTAACTGACTGAGCCACCCAGGCACCCCTAGCTTTTTTTTTTTTAACTTCAGTGAATTCATATCCAAATAACTGTTTTAATGTTTGCAATTCAGTGGCATTTGGTGTGTTGACATCGTTTTGTAACTAAAACCTTTCTCTAGTTTCGAAATTGTTGAATCATCCCAGAGAATACTCAACGAGTTTTCAGAGTCACCTTTTTTGAAAAGAGCTCTTGACAGACGCTGAATAAATGTTTAACAAATAAACAAATAAACAAAAATGTAGGAACGGTATTGCTCTGTAGTGCTTATGTTTACATATTTTGTTTTATTAACTCATTGGTTAATATATTATTGTAATGGACTTATCTAAAAATAATGACCACAGCGCTCATGGTCCATCTGATAATCCATTATACTCTTCTAAAACTAACTCGGTCAAGAAAAGCCTGTTCTGACTGTTTTTTTAATCATGATTACCCAGAATGGGGGAAAAAAATAGCTTTCTTTTTAAAAAGCAAACTTATGTCTCTCATTCCTCTTAACTCTGCTCCTGGTCTTTTCCGACAACTGTCTGTCTCATTTCTCCTCTAGAGGTGACTACACTGGCTGTGTGGTCCTGCGGTCATGTCATGGTATACAGAATGAGAGGCAACGGACAAAGCCACAGACTGAAACACAGAACGTGGAGGGTTATGGGGCCTCCAAGCTTCATTCGATCACTCAGGAGACAGGGGGAGTTTCAGGAAGCAAGAGGAATTTTTTTGCGAAATTTCCCTTACTGTCCCCTGCAGATGACGATTTTCTATCCTGCTGTATGTAGAAAACCAGCACCCTAAGCTCCTTTATGACAATTAGTCATCTCAGGATGATGCTGCTCGTTCCATCTACATGCTCACCCTTTACACTTGTCTCAGAGGGAAAAATTGTTATTGGGCAAGTCTGGCAATACCAATGGGCACAGTGCTTATAGCTATAAAAGCACCATCGCTTGAGACTTCCATTTCCAGAAAGATGGAGTGGACATGTGTTCTGTACTGTGAAGTACAACCCTGCCATTGTGTATAAAGCAAATATAAGAAGACTAGCTGGGGAACTTGGGACCCAAGGAATAACATAGCAGTGAGTTTCCTGAGTTTTGCTCTTGCCTCATACCCCAGTCTTGGAGTGAAGAATCTCGCAACCCAGAAACAGTGAGGACTGCCAACAACAGCCTGCTCTTTCTGCCGAAGGACTAGGAAAGGGGCAACTAGCAAGACAGAAAACTTTTGGACAATCACCGTTTTACTCCAGCCAAACCAAAACACAAAACCAAAAAACCATAGCCCACTCGTGCTCCCACCAGCAAAGCCTGAAGGATGAACCTAGACTTCCATCCCGAAAGCTGAAAGAGAATAACCGTCAACCTGGAATCCTATGTCCAACACAAAAATCCTTCAGGAATGAAGGAGAAATCATGATAGTTTCAGATAATGGGAAATTATCTGAAATTTTAGGGTAAGTCAGTAGACTTACCCTAAAAGAATGAGTCAGGAGCATTCTCTAAACAGAAAAGAAATAATAAAGGAAGAAATGGAACATCTGAAAAGAATAAAAAACAGTATAAGCAAAAATATGGGTCAATAGGATAGATTGCCCTTCTCCTCTTAAGTTTTCAGAATCAGGTCTGCAATTTAAGCAAAAATTATAACAACTGCCTTATGCAGTTCTAAATGTAGGCAGAGAAAATGTTTAAGATAATTATAAACAGTAGATGGTAAAGGAATGTAAAGAGGGGGACGGTTTCTAATCTTAACTCAAACCGTTAAAGGGGTGATACCAGTAGACTGTGATAACATATGATATATTATGCAACAGCTAGAACAATCATTAAAAATATATACAAAGAGATATCCTCAAAAATACTGGAGATAGATCAAAATAGAATTCCAAAGAATGCTCAAATACCAAAAGGAGGCAGGAAAAAGAACAGTAACGTGGGGGAGAGAAAAGGAAACGAAAGATAAAATGGCAGACTTAAGCCCTAATGGATCGATTATTGCATTAAATATAAATGGTCTAAATGTAACACTTGAAAGATAAATCACCTGAATATATTTAAAACATGACTACATGCTATATACAAGGAATTTACTTCACATATGATATAGGCAAGCCAAAAGTAAAAGAATAGAAAAGATATATCATGCAAATATTAATCAAAAGAAAACAGGAGTACCTGGTACATTAATATCAGGCAAAGTAGACTTTGGAGCAAAGAAAGTTAACAGAGAGAGAGGGATATCATATAATGATAAGGGGGTCAATTCACCAAGGCAAACGGCAATCCTAAATGTTTATTCACCAAACAAAAAATATGTGAAGCAAAAACTGATAGAATTAAAAATAGACAAATCTACAATTATAGTCGGAGACTTCAATATTTTTCTCTCAGCAACTGATAGAACAACTAGACAGAAAATAGTCCAGGATATAGGATTCAACAACCAGATAGGTGCCTGGGTGGCTCAGTGGGGTGAGCGTCCGTCTCTTGATTTCGACTCAGGTTGTGACCCCAGTGTTGTGGGTTAGAGCCCCATGTCAGGCTTCATGTGGAGCCTGTTTAAGATTCTCTCTCTTCCTCTGCCCCTCTCCCCCTCTCAGGCTCTCTCTCTCTCTAAAAAAATTAAAAAGAAAGAAGAATCCAACAACAATTAATCATCAGGATCTAACCAACATTTATACAGCATTCTACCAACAAAAGCAGAAAACACCCTCTTTTCAAGTGCCTCCAATGTTGGAACAGTGACCAAAATAGATATATCCTGTGCCTTAAAAACAAACCTTGACACATTTAAAAGAAATTGAAGTCGTACAGACCATGTTTCCTAAATATAATGGAATTAAACTAGAAATCTATAACAGAATGATAACACAGAAATCTCCAAATACTTGGAAACGGCATTCTTTTCAATAATCCATGACTAAAGAGGAAATCTCAAGGTAAATTTAAAAAAATACACGACTCAAATAAAAGTGAAAAGACAATATATCAAAATTTGTGAAACAGAACTAAAGCAGTACTGGGAGGAAAATTATAGCACTAAAAAAGTATACACAAGGAAGAAGAAATATCTCAAACTGATCATCTAAACCTCTATCAATGAAGAAGAACAAATTAAATTCAAAGCAAGCAGAGGGAAGGACATAATAAAGATAATGCAGAAATCAACAAAACAAAGAGCTGAATCTCTGGAAAGGTCAAGAAAATGGACAAATCTGTAGTAAGACTAACAAAGGAGAAAGAGAGAAAATACAAATTACTAATACCAGGAATGAAATGGCATATCACTACAGAACTTGTAGACATCAAGAACATATGAACTGAATACTATGAACAACTCTAAACACACAATTTTGAGAACGTAGAAGAAATGGACCAGTTTCTCAACAAAACCTACCACAATTAATATAATATAAAATATAATATAAAATAGATGATTTAAATAGCCCCATAACTATTAAAGAAATTGAATTTTTAATTTAAAAACTCCCCAAAAATATATTGAGGGTTTTCCTTAAAATTTCCTTGTCTACTAAGAAAGATGGAAGTTTCACCTCTGGAAGATACCCCTGTCTCCCAGGAGAACCCTGCCCATCCTTAGAGCTTATGAGTTATATGAAGAAGAGACTTCTTCAGGTCAGAGCAATGCAATTCTTACAACTTTTGTAAATAGCCCTTATCATTCAGATCGATGCCATTTCTACATTTGGCATGCTTGTATTTCTACAGGATGTATATAGTTTAGGGAAACTATGGTTTCACTGGAGAATTCTACGAAACATTCAAGGAAGAATTACCTCCGACTTTACACAATTTCTTCCAGGAAATCTCCTCTAGAAGAGGAGGGAACAGTTCCCATTTCATTTTACAAAGCTAGTAGTACCCTGATGCCAAAACCAGACAAAAACGCCAAAGGGAGAGACGGAGAGAAAACTATAGAACAATATCCCATGTGAGTATAGTTGCAAAAATCTTAACACAATATTAGGCCATATACGAAAATAATAATAGCACAAGACCAAATGGAGTCTGGTCCAGGCATGCAAGGCTGGCTCAATATTTGAAGGTCAATGAATGTAATGTATCATATTAACAGAAAAATTCACATAATCGTAGCAATCGATGCGGAAAGTCATTTGATAAGATTCAATACAATTTTATGATAAAAACTCTCAGAAAAATAGGAACAAAGGGGAACCTTCTCAACTTTAAAAAGAGGATCTACAAAAAACCTACAGCTGACAGCATACTTAAACCTTAAAGATTGAATGCTTTCTCCCTAAGATCAGGAATAAGGCCAAGATGTCTACTCATACCACTTATTTAACATAGTGCTACCAGTTCTAGCCAGTTTAAAAGGCCAGAACAGGAAATAAAAGTCATACAAATTGGAAGGGAAGTAACAAAAATGTTCTTACTTGCAAATGACATGAGTTTGTACATAGAAAATCCCACGAACTCTACAAGGTAAAAAAAACTCCTAGAATTAATAAGTGAGTTCAGGAAGGACACAGGAACAAGATAAGTGCACAATTCAGTTGCATTTCTACATCCTAGGATTGAACACGTGAACACCAAAATTAAAAACACAATAACATTTACAATGTTTTTTTAAAAAGAAATATTTGGAAGACCTGGGTGGCTCTGTCGGTTGAGCATCGGACTCTTGGTTTTGGCTCAGGTTGTCATCTCGAGGTTTGCGGGTTTGACTCCCTTGTCAAGCCCTGTGGTGACAGCGTGGAGCCTGCTTGGGATTCTCTCTCTCCCTTTCTCTGCCCCTGCCCACACTCACGCATGTACATACACATGTGTGCTTTCTTTCATAAAAAAAAAAAAAAAACTATAAAAAGAAATATTTGTGTTAGTCTAACAAAACACGCACAGGATCCGTATGCTTGTTCAAAACACACATGAAAGAGATCAAAGTAGATCTAAATAAATGAAGAGAGGTTCTGGGTCTGTGGACTGGAAGACAGCATGGTAAAGATGCCTGAAATTGATTTACACTAGTAGGTATATATTAAAATTCCTATCAAAATCCCTCCGAGACTTTTTGTAGATATAGACAAGATTATTCTAAAATTCGTATGGAAAGGCAAAGGAACCAGAATACCTAAAGCAATTTTGAAAAAAGAATGAAGTGGGAGGAATCCGTTTACATGGTTTTAAGACTTCTCATACAGCTATGGTAATCAAGACTGAATGGTATTGGCAAAGGGACAGACATAGAGATCAATGGAACAGAATAGGGAACCCAAAATACACCCACACAAACACGTCCAACTGATTTTGACACAGGTGCGAAGGAATTCAAGGAACGAATGGTGCTGGGCAAGTGGACATCCACGGGGGTAGGAAGGAGAGAAGTAGGGCCTCAAACTAAGTCTCGCACCGTATGTGAGAATTAAGTCAAAATGGATCACAAACTGAAGTGTAACTTGTATATCTCTGAAACAAAGAAAACCACATGAGGGAAACGTTTGGTATCTAGGGATGAGCAAAGTTCTGTTCACGTCATCCATAAAAGGAAAAACCGATCATTCGATTCCATCAAAATTAAAATACTTTGAGAGATCCTCCACAGAGAATAAAAAGACAAGCTACAAAGAGGGGAAATATTTGCAAACTCAGTATATGCAGATCTGACAAAGGACCTATATCTAGAATGGACTAGAAACTCTCAAAAATCAACATTAAAAAAAAGAAAAAAACAAGCAATGCATGGGGTGCCTGGGTGCCTCAGTTGGTTAAGTGTCTGACTTCGGCTCAGGTTTATGAGTTCGAGCCCCATGTCAGGCTCTGTACTAACAGCTCAGAGCCTGGAGTCTGCTTCGGATTCTATGTCTCCCTCTCTCTCTGCCCCTCCCCTGTGCTCATGCTCTGTCTCTCTTTCAAAAATAAACATTTAAAACAATTTTTAAAAACATTAAAAAATTTTTAATTAAAAAAAAAAAAAAGCAATATAATTAGAAAATGGGCAAAAAGGGGCGCCTGGGAGACTCAGTCAGTTAAGCGGCCGACTTCAGCTCAGGTCATGATCTCACGGTCTGTGAGTTCGAGCCCCGCATCAGGCTCTGTGCTGATGGCTCAGCGCCTGGAGCCTGCTTCGGATTCTGTGTCTCCCTCTCTCTCTGCCCTTCCCCTGCTCACACTCTGTCTCTATGTCTCTCAGAAATAAATAAAAACGTTAAACAATTTGAAAAAAAATTAAAACAAAAGAAAATGGGAAAAAAGCATGAAGAAATACTTACTTACCAAAGAAGATGTACAGATGGCAAAAAAAAGTACATGAAAAGGTGTTCAATATCATTGGCCATTACAGAAATGCAAATTAAAACCCCAATTAGATATCAAACACTAGCTAGTAAGGATAGCAGAAAATTCTAGCTCCTTCCATATACTGCTAATGAGAAATGTCACATGATACACTCACTTGGAAAATAGTTTGCCAGTTTAAAAAAAAAAAAATGACAAACTGAGACACCCGGGGGGGCTCAGACATTTAAGCCTCCAACTTTGGCTCAGGCCATGATCTCATTGTTCATGGGTTCGAGCCCCACGTCAGGCTCTGTGCTGATGCTGCCTGCTTGGGATTCTCTGTCTCTCCCTCTCTCTGCCCCTCCACCCCTCTCTCAAAATAAATAAATAAATAAACTTAAAAAAAAAAAACAACAAACAAACAGGGGCACCTGGGTGTCTCAGTCCGTTGAGCGTCCGACTCCCGCTCAGGTCATGATCGCATGGTTTGTGGGTTCAAACCCCGCATCGGACTCTCCGCTCTCAGCACAGAGCCCGTTTGGATCCTCTGTACCCCCTCTCTCGCTGCCTCTTCCCCACTCTCTCTCTCTCAAAATAAATAAACTTTAAAAGAAACAAACAAGCACCAAAACACTAACAATGCGACTGCCATATGACCAGCAATCGCGCCGCCGGGTACCTATTCTAGGCTAATGAAAGCTTCGATGAAGACAAAAAGTTGGACGCAATGCTTGGGGGAGCTTTTTGGTAATAGCCGAAGGTTGTAAACAGCCCAGAGTCTGCAACAGGCAGATGGCAAACCAGCTGCGGTGCATCCAAACCACCCAACGCTACTCAACCACCAACAAAAACGAACTACTGATACCCATGACAGCCTGGAGGACTTCCAGAGAGCTATGAGGAGTGAAAAAAAACACCGATCGCGAGAGACTACACACACTGTATGAGTCCAGTCATACTACATTCTGGAGGTGGCGCAATTACTGAAATGGAGCACAGATTAGCAGTTGCCAGGGGTTAAGGGGGAAGGAGGGGTTGGACGGTAGCCGCCCCCGGCTATAAAATGGGCAAAGAGGGATCCTTGTGGTCATGGAAGCCTTCCGTGTCTTGACTGCATCAATGTCAATATCTTGGTTGTGCCACTGTACTATTATTTTGCAGGGCGCGACCCGGGAAAAGCGGGTGAAGGGGCACAACATCTCTCTGTATTATTCGTTTAAAAAAAATGAGGTAGCAAAGTAAATATTATTTTTTAAATTTTTTAAAAATTTATTTTTGAGAGAGAGAGACAGAGTGTTGAATGGGGGAGGGGCAGAGAGAGAGGGAGACACAGAACTAGAAGCAGGCTCCGGGCTTCAGCACAGAGCTGTCAGCACAGAGCCCAACGCGGGGCTCAAACCCACGAACTGTGAGATCGTGACCTGAGCAGAAGTCGGACATTTAACTGACTGAGTCACCCAGGAGCCCCACAAAGTAAGTATTATTCATTCGGGCACCTCATGGAAACTCCGGGAGTTTCCCAGAGGACCTCCTGCAGTGTCAGACTCAGGGAAAGTGCTCAGTAGATGTTTGTTGAATGAATAAATGAGAAAGGAGTTGAGTTCCTTTACCCCCATTTTGTAATCGCGGCCTGCCAAAGAAGGTCGTGACGAGGCCTCAAATATCAGCAACTAAACGGCACATGTGGCATTGGAACGCTGGGCCCCTGGCTTCAAAGGCCCAAAAGTTCTTTCAATTGCGTCTTTTATACTCTCTCTTTTCATGGAAGAGCTTATAGCTCTTCAACCTTCACGGAGCTCCTTTAAGTCGAGACATGTTTTTGTTGTTGTTTGCTAACATGTGGATTTTTCTCATCTCTGCCAACTCCCCAGTCAAGCACCACAGACCTTTCCTCATCATTCATGATAGCTTTAATCCTCTACTTTCTGGAATGCATCCTTACCCCCTTCTCCCTCTCCCGTCGCTAAAATTATTCTCTTAAAATCTCCAGCTGGCCTCCTTTGTGCCATGATCTCAGGTTTTAACCTCGCGTATGTCTCTGTGGTATGGGAAACTTGGGGACCATTCGCTGGGAGCTAGAGGCCATACCTCTGGAAACCAAGGAAATTTCTCCCACTCCCTGACATCTAAATCCCACTCAGGTGTTGATTCTGGGCTTTGAGATTCCCCAGTGTTCTTCCGTGTTCCTTCCAAGGCACACAGTCCTTCACCTCTGTTCGGTGAGCCCCAGGCGACGTTAAGTTCTTTTGCAATCTCGGATTATCAGGCCCAACACTCCCTGCCTCCCCAGTCCCGCTGGCCCCGCAGGACGCAGCCTGTGCAACGGCCCGCCCCTGCCATCCTCTCTGCGGCGGACGGAGGGACAGAGCCTTCACGGGGCTGGACGGACTTACTAAACAGGTTATTCCAGGTCATATTGGTCTTTTCTTCCACCTCCATTGGTTGGAAAATGAGTACCCTGTGATGGTCGAGGTTTTTTAGCAATTCTTCACAGTAAAACGGGATCCCACAGCTTCCCTCCACCAAGTACCTGCAGTGGGAACAAAGCCACCTGTTTACACCAAAGAACCATCTTTTCAGAAGGGAAAATATTTGACTCCTCTCAACCACTCGAAAATAATATTATTCTCTATTTGTGTTTCCATTTGTTTTCCTTCCTAGGGTTCTTTTTTTTTTTTTTAATGTTTGTTTCTTTTGGAGAGAGATACAGAGTGCGAGCGAGCGGGGGAGGGCCAGAGAGAAGGAGACACAGAATCCGAAGCAGGCTCTGGGCTCTGAGCTGTCAGCACAGAGCCCGACGTGGGGCTCAAACCCTTGAACTGGGAGATCACGACCTGAGCTGAAGTCCGACGCTCAAGCCACTGAGCCACCCAGTGTCTTTTTAAAACAATGTTTCTTTTTAAAACTAAAAGAAGCCACCTGGGCACCTGGCTGGCTCAGTCGGGTAAGCATCTGACTTCGGCTCAGGTCGTGATCTCACAGTTTCGTGGGTTTGAGCCCCGTATCAGGATCTCTGCTGTCAGCGCAGAGCCCACTTCAGATCCTCTGTCTCCCTCTCTCTCTGCCTCTCCCCTACTTGCTCTCTCTCAAAAATAAGCCAAACATTAAAAAAACAAATAAAACTCTAAACAAACACACACAGACACATCTCACTCCTTTCTCACCTAAATGACGGCGTGTCGTACCTTCCACACACTAGGCTGCGCCTTGCTTTCTCCCTCGAGGGTGTATCCTCCCATCCCTCTGCGTGAGGAGATCTTTCTCATTTTTTTCCTGCTGTCTAGGAGGCACCTAGATACAGGGGCACCTGGGTGGCTCAGTTGGTCTAGTATCTGACTTCGGCTCAGGTCAAGATCTCACGGTTTGTGGGTTTGAGCCCCTTGTTGGGCTCTTGTGCTGTTGGCATGGAGCCTGGAGCCTGCTTCAGATTCTGTCTGTCTCTCTCTCTCTCTCTCTGCCCCCCCACTTGTGCTCTGTCTCTCTCTGTCTCTCTTTCTTTCAAAAATAAAAAAACATTAAAAAAAATACTAAAAAAGAAAGAAAGAAGGAATGGATGCATACACCAAGGTGGGTGTAAACAGCCAGCTAAAGAAGGGGTGCTGTCCGTGTTGTTAAGGCGACCGGCGTCTGGGCCCCAGCGGAGGAATCCCTGAGACACTCAGGAAGCAGGGAGTAAAGAGCCAGCCCTCAACACCTGCCACAGACAGAGAATATTCCAGACTAAGCACCGCCAGCCAATCGAGACCTTGCTTATTTACAGGTCGTGCCTTTCAGGTGTGCCAGTTTGGTGCTCGCTTCAGCAGCACACGCACTGAGCTTTACCAGTCGGCCTTTTGCGACCCTCGCCCGTGATGACGCCCTCAGTCCCTGCCGGTCACTCGGAGCGTGCCCGCGTAGGCAGCATGACGAAAGGAAAGCAACGCCAAGGTCCCCGAGCAAAGTTGGAGAAAGCGTAACAGGGGCAATAAGAAGGAAAAGGCAAGCAGGGTCCACCCGACCAACCACACTCGACGGCTCCTTTGACCAGTAGGACCAGGGACCGTCCCGAACTAGGCAGATCCATCGTAGGGAACCCAATGAAGTCTGGATCTGGGGAACGGACGCGGACGTCAGGACCTCAGGCGAGAAACAGCTTACTCACGTGTCCAGTTCTTTGGAGATGCCCCTGACGTTGAGGTCGAGGCAGACCTTGTTGCGGATATCCTTGGGCTGCACGGCTCCGAGGGCGACGTAGGTGGTGTTCCTGTTCTTCATGATGGCGCTGGCCGCTGCGCAGGGTAGGTCGATGAAGGGGGACAGGGACATGATGATGAAGATAGGAACGGTCCGGATCAGCTTCTCCATAAAGGACCAGGAGGCTGAGTCGACAAACTGGCCCTCGTCGATGATGAAAATAATCTTTTCCTCCTTCACTGTCTGTATGAGATGGAGAAACAGAAAGACGCCGTGGGACTTTGGGTTTTGCTTCCTGCGTGTGGATGAGTAAAACTCAGTATCCGCTGAGTTTTGTGGTGCTAAATTAAAATCTTCTTTCCAATTAATTTGTATTAGTTTAGATTCCGCTAACTTGGAATTTGTGGCGATGGGGACCAAGCTGGCTGGAATGGATTTTCTTATTTAGTCAAAGCTTCGTGTAAAGGTGACGTGTAGGATAAATGGGGTTGTAGCCGAGTAGAAGGACCCACTACATAAAAATGACCGATGTGTTTACAAAGAAGAGGTCCTGGGGAGATCCAACCGACGTTTGTTCGACCGATATGTATTCAACGCATACCTGACCGAGCGCCTTCCGGGCTCGGAGCTACGCACACAGTACTGAAGGCAACGAACCGAGTTCATGCTGTTCTAGCCTGAAGTATGGTCTATGTGGCCTTGAAATCAGATCACGTGTCCCTTTCCTTGTGTAGGCTACCTTTCCCTCACTAGTCTGAATGATTTATGCGCTCATTAAGCATTTACTGTGCATCTGTTAGGGTCAGGTATTGCTCTAGGTGCTGGGGCCACAGGATCCCACAAAATAAGAGCTTACACCTGAGCGTCAGCCCCTCGCAGAGCAGGCCCTGCCTTCCGCTGTGTGAGCTACCCACATTGAGGAGACCTTTGCCCACTCTCGCTCTTCCACACCGCTCCTTGGCTCTCTCCAGGAAGACACTGGGTGAACCCATTCTTTCCCTCCTCAGTTTTACAAACAAAAATAGCAAAGGCTCCTTTAAACATTTCGAATTTCGTAAGACAAGCTTATAAAGTGTTATAACCCTGTTTTACCACATATACGTGATAAGTCTGCTCTTACCGCCCAATTCTGTTACCAGGTACTTAGTCCTTTGCTGACCTCGAGGACATTTTCATTAATGGGGAGGTTAGGATCACATTTTTTTGTTTTTTTGGTTTTTTGTTTTTTTTTTTTTGACTGACGCTTTTAAAAATAGAGGGCAGAGAGAAAAAAAAATGTGAGTCTTCTCTATGTGACGGCCTGTCAGCGAATCATTTGTAAATTGCGGGGAGTAAAGGCGCCTGGGTGGCTCAGTCGGTTAAGCGTCCAACTTTGGCTAGGGTCATGATTTCACGGTCTGTGGGTTCGAGCCCTGTGTCGGGCTCTGTGCTGACGGCTCAGAGCCTGGAGCCTGCTTCGGAGTGTGTGTCTTCCTCTCTGTCCCTCCCTGACTCATGCTCTTCTCTCTCTCTCTCTCTCTCTCTCTCAAAAATAAACATTAAAAATTTTTTTTAATTGAGAGTAAAGCAGGAACTAAAAAAGCATGAATTCTATAGTGCAGCATAGGCCCTGGTTTCTTCACATTTAGAACGCAGAGCTTGAGTTGGATTGTCTGTAATGTGACTAAAAGCCAACATTGACGTTGTACTTACTATGTTTCCAGCACTGCGTGATGCTCCTTACATAAATTAACTCATTTACCCCTCACAACAGTCCCAGGAAGTGGTCCTACTGAAGCCCAGGTCCTGAGAAAATTTCAGCTGAGCAACTTGCCAAGGTCACACAGAGACTAAATGACCCAGAGATTGTTGTCTTGGTGCTTAAAGCGTAGCTTTAGTGGTGGTTTCCAAACTAGATGGTGTATCAGAAACGACCGAGAAGTTTTAAAACAAAAGCAAACAACTAAACAGATTCCTAAGCCCAACCCAAGTCCCTTTGAATCTTTAGGTGTAAAATTAATAAATCCATGTTTTTTGTTTGTTTTTCATTTTTTTTCATTTTCTACAGAGATTTTATTTTAATTCAAGTATAATTAACAATGTTATATTAGTTTCAGGTGCACAACATAATGATTCAGCAATTTGATACAATTATTCTATACTTTACTCAGTGTTCCTCATGAGAGGTGTATTCTTAATCTCCTTATCTGTTTCACCCACCCCCCACCCATCTCCCCTCTGGGAACCACCATTTTGTTCTCTGTATTGAAGAGTCAGGTTTGTTGTTGTTGTGTTTGTAAATCCATGTTTCTTAAGAAGCCTTCTGGATACTTGTAATCCAAACATTCTGACATTTTGAAATTACTTATAAGGCCTTGCTTATTTGCTCGAAGTGGAGGAGAAAGTTGTGTTATACACTTAAGACAATGCCACAAACTTGTATCGATCATTCATCACGTGCTGGACGCTGTGATTCAAAAATGAATCAGGCTCCTTGTCCTAAGAAACTCACAGTCTCCTGAGAGGCAGAGAAACACAGAGAAGGAACACATTAAACTATGGTATGGTGACTATAATAAATCTGTTTGAAGTGTAACAGAAGCAGGGTGGAAGGAGAATTAAGTCATGCCTAGTGCTTTGGGGAGTTTTCACCAAAGAAGTGACATGGAAGGATGAGTAGCATTTCTCCGGGTTACAAAACAAACAAGAAACCAAAACACCTATGACTTTTATGTCATTAGCGCTGAGAGTGAGGTGGGTAGTCTAAAGCATGGGTTGGTACAATTTGCATACACTCTGGCAGTTAGGCACCGAGCCTAGTTGGGAAGCCATGGAAGTAGTCCAAAGAGACAGAACTTGAACGACAGCAGGGAAGAGAGGACGGAGACGTTCCAAGGGAGAACCGAATAGCTGTAGTAGAAATGGCAACCAATGAGGAAGAGCGCAAAGATAACTTTAAATGATGCACGAATGAATTTGCCATTAGTTAAATCAAGGATCCGAATGAGGGAGAGGGGGCCCTGCAGCAGGAAAAAGAAAATTTAGTGTTAGACACTGAACTGGACGTGAATTACTACATCCACGTGTTACGTACGGAAGGTTCTTGGAAATATGGTTCTGGTGCTTATGAATGAGGTGAGGACTCGAAAATAAATCTGGTGATCATCAACATACAGTGAATTGTCATGACATTACTCAGAGAGCGAGCTAAGATGGGGGGAGTGTTTCTGATAAAGAGGCACTGTTCCAAGTGTGTTTATACAACCCTGTGAGCCAGGTACTACTATCTCCCTGTTTTATAGATGATTAAACAAAAGCATAGACAAGTTAACTTGCTCAAGGTTACCCAGGTAGCAAGTGACAGGCCGGCAGGTTCAAATGTTGGTAGTCTGACTACAGAGCCTACACACATAACCACTTGGACATACTGCACCTCTCGCAGAGCGAGAACAACAAAGGGCTGGTTTTAAGGAGTAGCCAAACTTCCGGGAGTAATGTTAAAGGGACCCCTTTCAAGCACAGCTAAATTCTGAACCGACTCTTGACTTGAGGTTTGGAAGGAAGAAAGCAGAACGAGATGCGAGACGCATTAGGATAAAGCTTTCACACGGGTCGAAGCCTTTTGACCCCTCCGGCCACCTCCGAGGTTCCCTCGCCCATTACTTGGCCCACAGCTGCTCTTACTTGCTCCAAGATCTTCATAAACAATGCTTCCAACTGCTTTTGCTTTCTCAACGTGGTCATCTTGGAAACCTCTCGTGAAATAGGGAACTGTACCAAAAAATCAAGAGAATATTAAGTATGGGAAAATAGCAAAGGGTGCCACTAGCTGTGTGACTTTGGGCAAATCAAATCCTCGTGCGTTACGTAATTCATAACGTCCCTTCCGGCTGTCATACTCTATGTCACCGAATCTAGTAAGATACAGAAGTCAACGGGGCATACTCTGTCTTTGCCCTGGCAGTCACCTGCGGGAGCAGGGAGACTGTGCCCTGGACCAGCTAGTCCAGTGTAGCTATGAAGGGAAGGTGAGAGAAAAATGAATCAGCGGGTTTTGGATTTTCTTGAGGATGGTATTTCTAGATACCTCCAATGTCTCAGGGAGGTGGATGTTCATTGAAAGACCTTGGGGAGCCATTTCCTCATCACCCAGATTCTCCACATGAGAAAGAAAAAAGACAACGAACGGCCAAGAGATGCGAAGGCGTGAGACCAGGGGCCACTGTGTAGGCCCTGTCACTCTTTCCTGCAGGTGTCCAATCTAGCGACTCACCTGGACGTGGAAGATGTCATTCAGAAGACAATGGAACTTCTCGTCCAACAGCGTCTTGACTTTATTTTGCAGGTTGGACTGTCGTTCTTTATAATGTTTACAAGTATCCAGACCTAGGACACTGGCCATGAATATCTGGATGGTATAAAAATTTCGATGGAAGCTGATCTTAGTCAACGCGATAGCAATAGTCCTGTTTGTAAGAAAGCCAAGAAGCAGAAGAGAGTTCTTAAATGTAGTTTTTGAAAAAAAATAAAGAATGAAGGAACGCTGTGGGTTTTCATATTCCATTGTTACAACAGAAATTTCTTTATTATCTGGAAGCAGTTCTTTAGTCCTGCTCCCAATACACTCCCTCATTCCGCGATGTCTCTGAGCCCTCATAACTGACCCTTGGCTATGCCCTCTTCTGCGGTCCCGCCCCCACCACCTTGCTCTAGGCCCTCAGACGCTCACCCATGATGCTGAGTAACATGCTACTAACCTTGCCTACAGCCATGATTCAACACATCATCTTTACAGAAGCCTGACGTATCTGGATAGATCCCAGTTCCCTCTCCTATCAGCAAGTTTTCAGTGGCTCCCATTGCCAAGAGGTGTAAGTCTAAACTTCTTTTATGGGACATATGAGACTGTTCCAGGTCTCGGTATGCCATTTCTTGCCACTCTGCCTGGCAGTCCCTCCTCCACCAACAAACTGGTGAGAAATCCCTGCCTACCCGAAGTGGTTACAGCTCCTCACCGCCCTTGGTAACCCCTCGTCTCCTGCTTAGCTGCAGGTCTCAGCTCAGGTGCAGCCACCGGGAAATCTTCCCTGGAGCCCCAAGTTTGCATCACGAACGAGGTTGGGTTTGTCCTAGCTCCTGCGATATATTGTTGCACCTCTATCGCTGTCCTCACCAATCCTATTTTCATCATCATCTCTCTCTCCTCTCCCATGAGAGCTCTTTGAGGGCGGGGATCTGATGTTATTCATCTTCGGGGCATTGGCACTTGTCATGGGTTGACTCATGTGCCCTCTGAATTCGTAGGTTGAAGTCTTAGCTCCTAGGACCTCAGAATGTGACCTTATTTGGGAATGGGTCACTACAGATATAGTTATGTAAGTTAAGATGAGGTCATAGTGGCATAGAGTGGGCCTCTAATCCCAAATGACTACTTTCTTTATAAGAAGGAGAAATTTGGACATGGACAAGGCACAGGGAGAACATTATACGAAGGCAGAGATTGGGTGATGCTTCTACAAGCCAGGGAACCCCAGCAATTGCTGGCCAACCACAGAAGCTAGGGAAAAGGGGATGGAACCGACTGTCCCTTGCAGCCGTCAGAAGGAACTAACCCAGCTGTCACTTCAGTCTCAGACTCCCAGCCTCCAGTACTCAGAGGCAATACATTTCTGTTTATTAAGCCACCCGGCTTGTGGTACTTGGTTACGACAACTCTGGCAAACAAATATAGCCCCCGACAGTTCCTGGAACAAAGTGGGTCCTCAGTAAGTGACAGAATAACTGAATGAATAAAGAAATGTCTCTGGTTATGATGAATCATCTCTTTAGCAATGTTAAAGATATTTACACACTGGCCCTTCCCAGGCTCGACCTTGAAAAAAGAGTAGAAATACAGTAAATAAAAGGTTTGCAAGAGCCTTGAGGTTCAATGGTGAGCGTCTACGAGACACCATCATCATCATCTCAGCCACCGCGACTGTTATTGGGTATCATGCTCTCTACTGCCGTGAGGGCGCCTCATGGACTCTCCCAAACAGCCCTTGTGACATTTCTCGTATGAAAACACAGGGACGGGGTGAGATAAGTACGTTAGCTCTGCCTTCCAAAGGAGAATCCGGAGGCCTATCATTCTCTATCTCTGTGCACAGGGCTAAATGGTTTGAACTAGGGATTCTCTGTCAGCCCGCTGGATAAATTTCTGTGTTTGTTCTGCAGACCCAACCTAGCCTTGCTCTCAGTGTCCACGCCAGCGTTCTCAAACTGTCTGCACACTGGGATTCCTTAGGAAGCTTTAAAATATTGATACCGGAAGTAGCAGAGTTGCACAGCGGAAGCGTGCTGGGCCCATAAAATATTGATACCTCAGCCATACCTGGCATTAACTCAGGATCTCCAGGGGGTCAGTCCAGCTCCTCATTTTCTGAGTTCAATCTGTTTATCTTTAATTACTTATTTAGTACAGAGGGCATGGCACCCAATAACTGATAGAATGTGGGTAGTTGACATAAGGCAATTTATATTAAGGAGAGGAGCATGACAATAAATGAAACTCTTAAGGACATCAGGATTCTCTGAGTGCTCAAGTAATGATCATTGCAAGACACCCACCTGCGGTTCGCGCCTTGGGCCAGATACTCAATTTCCTTAAGTATCTGGCTTTTTCCATATCCTGATAATCCTTCGTACATTAGGACTCGGCTGCAGTTGGACACCAAAAATTCCTTCATACTACACATGAAGTGTTTGATCTCCTTATCACGTCCTGTTATTTGTATTTTTAAAAAAGGGAGCAAACCTAATCAACACAAAAGAGTCTAGACATGTCAGAAAAGCACATAGTGATACCGCTCCTACAAATACCTTTAGAATTTCCATGGAACTGTTCATGACTTTTCTTGAGATCCCGTGCACTTGGAAAAATTTTGACATCTTTCTCTGGAGCTTTCCAGTTAACCATGTGGTTTTACGGTTTTAATCGATCCCCACATGTTGTGAGGACAAGTATTCTTAGACTGTGCGTTATAACGTCCATTTAATTTTAGTGTAGAAAGCTGAGATTTAAGGTAGCAAACTGCTTGGATTACACAAGCCAGAGTTAAACCAGGGTCGTCTGACCCTGGTGTTTGTGTTCTTTCCCTTTTTCTTTTCTTCGATAGCACGCTAGAAGTAATCTATGGGTGATTACATTGGGAAATAAATTTATTAAAGTTAGGGTTCCTATGTTAAACGATTATGGGAAAAAATATTTTTATTTCTCACTCTATGAAAGAAACTTGCTCTCTATAAATGAGAAATTATCCTTATCTCAAGGCTACTGGAAACACTCTCAGTGCTAAGAAAATTCAATTTGCTTTCAAAAATCATGTGTAGGTTATTTCTATCGCAGGAACAACCTGCCTTATAAAATAAATTATAGTCTTTTTCTGATTAGGAAACTCACACATGCTCGCCATGAAAAATATGGAAAACTGGGAAAATATGGACCTACTTAGGTCGGTCACAGCTCTGACACTTCTTTTTCTTACATGTTTTTAAATACATGTAATACATGTAATAGAAAGTCCTACCCCAAATCTGAAACCCAGGCCACAATCTCAGGAAGCTTTCAGGCCTGGTTCTTCCGTCTTTGCTGGATTGGTCACTGCCGGGGGGCCTCTTTTGGATACCCATTCACAGAGTAAACACATAGCCCAGTGTTACCTAACGTCTAGTGAAAACCAGGACCATGACTCTAAGCTTAGACGTCTTCTACAAAGCAGCTAAGTGTTTCCTTGGTAATGTCAATTTCTGGGCGTGATTCAGTGAGAACCATTCTGCAGACTTTATTGCTTCATTTGGGGGAAACATTCCCTTTCTGAAAATGCATTTGAACTTCAGTATTGTGAGATAGATCATGCTCTTCTTGGGCCTGAACCTCATGTAGGCAACTCAGAAGATGGAGTCCAGAAGGTCATGTGTTTCAGCTCTCAGACAGGTAAGACCTTATGAACTTGTCTTTCAGGTGGACTCTGAAATAAAGTCAAGTCCCCTTGACTGGAAGTACATGCACCTTGTTTCTATCTCAACAAGGCCCTAATATCTGGGACACTTTTTGGTTATAGTTTGGTTGACATCTATGCTGTTAGTTGGCATATACAATATTATTTACAGGGACTCTTGGGAAAGAAGGGCATTTCCTATAGTCCTCACTGCTGACAGTTTCTTTTTGGCTAGAGCTTTAAGGAAAGAAAGGTCTGTGGGCTTGATCTTTACCTCACACTGATGAAATCAGGGCAAAGAGGCCACCAGACCAGACCGAGAAACATACGCAGATTGCACCAATGTGTCCTACTATGGCTGTCAGATTGAGCCCTCAATCCTATAGAAGGGGGTTCGGACTTCCATTTGGGGCCAGTCACTATCGCATCAACCATATCGTAGGAGGGGAAGTAAGGCCTTGGAGGAGGGTGAGGGTGAGCATTCCTTCTCCTTTCCTGCCTTCAAGAGCCTGGAAATCTGTATTTACGAGAAGGGATTAGACTCTGAAAAACACACTGCCGCTGTACCCTTTGCAGTTCTGGAACTGCTGCCTTCTTTTAGGCTCTGCTAAAGTCAAGATTCTGTCCTGATATTCCCCCAAAGTATGGGACAGAGCCTCCGCCTGATTGTCCTAACATGGTTAGGACCAGGATCTAACTTATATGACGCTTTTAGGGATGCTCATCTGACAGAAGAAAATTACAAGTGTTCTAGAAATGGCCACCTTCAGAACCCATAAGCCTATCTTCACGACGGTCTCTTCCTCCAAAGGGTGAATCCCTATCTCATAGGCCCCCTTCCCTGTCTAGTCTAGTCTCGAGTTTGCTTTCTCTTGATAGGCTCCCTGACACCAAGAATCACAAAAATATCGCTGCCACTGCCATTAGGTCATAGATCTAAATGTAAAAGGTAAAACGAAATTTCTGAAGAGAATCTAAAAATCTATCTTCATGACTTTTGGGTGATGAAAAGTTTCTAATCAGTATACAAAAGCGCTAACTCTAAAAGACTGATAACCTGGATTACCTTAAAATAAAATACTCTGTTTACTAAATACATCGCTAACAGGGTCAAAAGGCAAGCATGGGATGGGAGGAGTTACGTACAGGAAAAACAAATGACAAGTGGACCCATTTCCAGAATATATAAAAAATTCCAACAGATCTATAATAAAGATAGAACCCAACGGAAAAAGTAGGCCAAAGATTTGTATAGACACTTTATAAAAGATGATGCCCAAATGGCCAACAAATATATGAAAAAGGAACTCAACCATGTCAGGGAAACACAAATAGAAATCACAATGAGACCTCACTGTACACCCAGCAGAGTTGTTAAAATTACGAAAACTTAAAACTACATTGTTGGTAAGACAACAGAAGTTAAAATTACGTTTCTGGTTTCAACAGAAACACGTACATGTGTTCCCCAAAAGACACATTCACGAATCTTTATGGCGGTATTATTCATAAAAACCCAAGGACTGTTAACAACTCAAATGTATAATGATGGGATGAATAAATTCTTGCTTATTTATGAGATGGAATACTGTATAGCGATGAAAACGAATGAATTACAGCTACACCTAACACCGGGGATGAATTTCATAAAATAACGTTGATTACAAGAAGGCGTACGTAATTACACAATGTGTGATTTCTCCTGTATGAACGTCACAAGCGGGCCTGAGTAATCTCAGGAGTTAGAGGTCTTTGGAGAAGGGTGACGGATAAAGCATGTGAGGGTTCCTGGAGGACTACTATTTTTCTGTATCTTTGCCTAGAAGGGGATCATATGCTCATTTTGTTGTAATTCGCTAAGATGCAGACTTAACACGGGTGTACTTTTCTGTATGTTTTGTTCTAGTTCAATAAAGAAGCTTAGAAATCAAGGCCTACTACCTACCCAGCAAAGGGTAACCCTCATTTCTGTTGCCGATGAGGTATGCCATACCAAACATGCTGAAGAGAAGAAGAGAAAAGATGTTAGAGCCAGGACGGTGTTTAATTCTTAGTTCCCAGAAAGTCTCCTTTCACTCTCTAACAAGAATCTATCCCCTGACTCAAGAGTTGCAGACCCCAAGGGGAGGAGGAAAGAGAAGTTCTTACCTGGTAACAGAGGGTCCAAACAACGTATATAGGTAGACCTTTTCATAGTGCCTGATACAGTGTCGAGTAAACGCTTGTTGAGTCTGCACTGGGAGAAGTGAACCCCTTTCTAGGGAAACTGGCCACCATCATGGGACCCTTAGATGTGGATGTGGTATACTGTCTCACACCCTAGTGATTCCACCAAGTGTTTAGACGGTAATAGTCCACCTTGGTGAGCACGTGCCGTGTGCCTGGCACAGTTTCAAGGGCTCTACTCAAGTATCACCCTTTACTCCTGACAAAATCCTTATTAAGAAAGTATTATTATATCCATTTTACAAATGAGAAAATTGAGGCGCAGAGAGTTTTATTTGCCCGAGATCCCATGGGGAGTGGTGACAGGAACAGAAGGATCCTGACGGAATCAGTATCTACCAGGCCAGCGTACATACACTTGCCCACTCACTGCACAATATTATTTCTTGAAGGAGCCTTTTTAGTCAAGTGGATCATTCCCTTGTCTGCGCTGTTATAGCACGCACCGACTCTTCTGTGTAATACATAGCTAATTTTGTATATGGTATATATTGGTCTTCCTCATTAAATTGCGAACTTTCAGGGCAGGATCCAGGCCCTGTTCATATTTGTGTGTGTATTTCTACACTGTCTTATTTGAAGAAATGGTAGAGAAAAACTATGAGGAGGGCAGCCTTTGGGATCAAATGGTCCTAAATTTCTGTGGTAGACTGACTGCATTAATGGCCCCACTTCCTGACCCCTACTTGTATCATGTCTGTCACTCTGCAGAGCCCTCCTGCTGTGGGCTCATCCTTGTGATTGCTTTGCCAATGGGCTGTAGGGTTGTGTTTTTTTTAATTTTTAATTTTAGAAAGAGAGAGTGGGCAGGAGAGAGAGGCAGAGGGAGAGAGAGAGAGAGAGAGAATCTCCAGTAGGCTCCACACTGAGTGTGGAGCCTGACATGGGACTCAATCCCATGACCCTGGGATCGTGACCTGAGCTGAAATCAGGAGTTGGACGCTCAACCGACCGAGCTCGCCCGGGTGCCCCTGCCAATGGGATATTCCCAAACATGTCACAGAAGCTTGACAAATGCTTGGGCGTTGGGCTTGCTTTCTCTAGCTCTTCTGATATTGCCATGACAACATGCCTGGGCCAATCCGCAGGGATGACACCCACAGAGCCAAAGCATCTCATTTATGTCAGCCAAACTTCCCCCCTCCCCTCCCCTGCCCCCACTGCTGACATTGTCCTGGATCAGCCAACGAACTGCTGAACCCCAGGCATGTGAACAAGCACAGGCAAGATCAGCCAAATCCAGCCAAGATTAACCGAGTCACATATAATTGTGGAATAAGTAAATATTTACTGTGGTATACCACTAAGGTTTTGTGGCTGCCTATAACGCAGTGTTACTGTGGCATTTTGAACCTTGGCTTTTCGTTTACTAGATTTCTGACCACAGACAAGTCATTACATCTCTGAATCTCAGTTTTTAAATTTATAAAGTGGAGATAATAACAGTTTCTACCTGATATGGTTAATACTAAGAATAAATGACATATTTTGAGGTAAAGTACCTAACACTTAAAAAGGGCTCACAAAAAAATTAGTATTATTCATTCATTTATTCGAACAGCATTTTATTGATGGTCTACGCATGCCAAGTACAGTGCTGAACCCTGGGAATACAAAGATGAATCATAAAGACTCCTTGAACCAACTGCAGCCCTCATTCTGTTATCTGACTCTTTACGACCTAAATTCTAGCTCACTAATATAAAGAATAATACCTTTCCACTTTCCATGTTACTCATTCATTTACTTGTGATTATCGAGTGCCTACTATGTGCCAAGCCCTGGGCATAGAAAAATGAACGAGAAATAACTACTAGCATCAAAAAGCTCATAATGTAGGAAGTGAAAAGTGTATCAGAGCCGTAATCATGACGGGTATGTCGTAGAGTTACGGAGAGGAGGAAAATGCTAAGCTGACTGTGGTTGTCCCAGTAGACTGGGGAGGCGGTGGGGGCCAGGGGGGATAATCTGTTTAGACAACCCAGAGGAGAGGGCACAGGAGGAGATAAGGTTGGAAAGGCAGGTGGTTGTATGCTTTTTAAGGGATTTGAACATTATCATCAGAGACTGGAAGCCCCTGAAGGATTTTAAGTTCCACGGTGGCACCTATTTGTCTACGCTGGACTTCTGGGGAACATATTTTGCTAAAGACCTAGAGGAGGAAAAAAAAAAAAAGACCTAGAGGAGGAACAGTATCTTATACTCTTTTTGCCCCATCGGTGCCTGGCGCACGGTTGGTATGATCAGCAAATACTTAATGGTTGGCCACTGTGCCACCTGGGACCAAAAAGATACACAAATGAAGGGTTCTCTGTTTGGTTTGCACCACCCTTGAAGAACCACCCTCAGATTAGCAGTGCTGAGGGTGGAATGGGATTCCGTAGGACCGAGAAAGATGAAGGATTTTGAAATCTGGGCCTTGTTCTCGGGAAGGAATAGATTTCAATTTCATAAATTGGATTCCAATCAGACGTGGGCGACTGATGGCTTTCGCTATCATGATTTCCCCCACTTCGCTCCTAAAGAAAAATCCCACAGAATCAATGCCCCACACTCACACTTTCTCATTAAGTCCCAAGCACTGATAGACGGGTCCGGGGTCCGCAACGCCTTTCATGACTTTCTTTGGGAGCTCTTTGAAAAAGTAGGCCGGGAGATTGCTGCCGTTGTAGGTGACGGCGTCACAAGTCACGATTCCTGGGTAGTACATCATCATCCTGGCGGCTATGTTGACTTTTTGACCAATGACTAAAACAGAAGGGAGGAAGGCAAAGACCAGGGAGAAAACGGCCATTGAGCCAGCGGAATGCAATCTGGAACGTACTGTCCCCAAGTGGCATGGTCACTCTTTGTTCCTCTTGCCTCTCAGGATTGACACGGAAGTCTCACCTTCAACTACCCATGTTTTGCCGATGGCTGTTTAAAAACATACAGGGAGTAAACTCAATGAGCTACCAGCACAGTTTCTACCGCTCCTGGGAGGCCACGGGGGTGACCTGCTCAGAGATCAAAGGGCCGTGTGGGTGAAGAAGGTTGCGTGCACGTGGTGGCCGCAGGCCTGGGCTTGCAGGTGGAGCGCAGCGAGTTTTCTGCTACAAGACAGACAACCTCCAAATGAGGCACCAACTTGCACCTCTAGTGCTTCTATGCGTGCAATTTTTCATTTCATTTCATTTTTCAAATGAATCGCACCTTTGTTTGTCAATGTCTTAAGCCTGGGCAAATAGGGCCGGAAGGGGTTTGTGTGGAAGACTGACCCCAGAGATAAGTTAGCCCACAGACCCTGGTGGCCATGCAGGCACCCCCCTCCCCAGTTCTGCCGCTAACTAAGTTACCAAATTACTTGGGCAAATTCGTACCTTCGGACTCTCCCAGGCCTCCACTTCCTGATCTGAAATGGGGATGGTAGCAGTACCCCTCCCTCTCAGGTGTCAGTTTATAAACATTAATGAGTCAGTTCACACACATCACTTTCAACAGTGCCCGGATGCTAGTAAGCTCTCAATAGTACTACTAGTTAGGTATTAAATATTGTACTTTAACATAAACTTAAATGCTTCTTTTATTAAAAAAAATTTTAATGTTTATTCATTTTTTGAGAGAGGGAAAGAGAGAGAGAGAGAGCAGGGGAGGGGCTGAGAGAGAGGGAGACACAGAATCCGAAGCAGGCTCCAGGCTCTGTGCTATCAGCACAGAGCCTGAACCCACAAGATCATGACCCAAAGTCGAAGTTGGATGCCTAACTGACTGGGTCACCCAGGCACCCCTAACTAACGCTTCTGATCAAGATATTCCTTTTTAAAAAACTGCTTATTATGGAAAATTTGACCATACAATAAGGCATAGTATCATGAATCTCCATATACCTGTCACTCCGTCCCCAAAGCCACAGACCCACGGCCAATCCTGCTCCATCCTCTCTCCCATCTAACCTTCACCCTGCATTATTTTGAAGAAAATCTCACCCGGGCTCCTGGGTGGCTCATTCAGTTGAGTGTCTGACTTTGGCTCAGGTCATGATCTCACCGTTGAAGAGTTTGGGCCCCGTGACTGGCTTGCTGCCGTCAGTGTGGAGCCCACCGTGGATCCTCAGTCCCCTTCTCTCCTGCCCCTCCCCCTCTGTGCATGCACGCTCTCTCTCTCTGAAAAATAAACAAACATTAAAAAAAGAAAAAAAAGGAAAAGAAAAAAATGAGAAAATCTCAGCTATCCTTTCATTGCAGACATGAATATTTCAGTATTTTAGATGTATTGTTTCTGAATATCTTAAATCAAAATGGCGTTGAGGAGGGAAGTCAAAGCGTGAAATCTCGAGATAACATAGACTTCCTATTTTCTTTTATCAGGAATACCAATATTCTTAATTTCTTTAGGAATTTTTAATAGGAGCCAAGAGGAGTAACTGTCTACTGTTAACAGGAGACGATCATAAAGGCGCCCTCATTCCAGGGGCTTCCAGCCTCTCCTGCTCCCCTCGAATGACTACTTATTTCCGCTCCTCTTGCATAGCCCAGGAACGCACACTGTGCAAGCAACCGGCTGCCAATGGGCAAAGCTGCGTGGCTGGGCTCCTCCTGGAAGACTCCAAGCTTTCAGAGGGCAGGGCCCGTGTCTCACTTAGCTTTGCCCTTCTTCCCACAGGGCCGGACGACAAGGCGCGGAGAGAGGAGTTAGGTCAGCACACCTGTGTACTCATGCCTCACAGAGTGTCCGACGATTCCACAGAAGACGATCCCGCTGGCCACGCCGATGGACACAGTACTGGCGCCCGGGAGAAAGCAAGAGCGTTGTAAGGGAAAGGTGATGAGTGGAGAGAAAGTGGTGGTCGGGGGTGGGGGGGGTGGAGGGGAGAGGGGGCACGCTGATGGATGGGTGGGGGAAGGGGCAGGGGGGCAGGGAGCATTTTCAACAAGTAGCTGTCTTCCCTTGTGGGGAGTTTAGGGCCTGGAGTACAGTACACTCGTACGGGGCCTGGGCATGTGAAGGAGGCACACTTTGAGACATAGAACGAAGTTCTTAGAAGTGATAAATCAGTTCGCTTTTCTGGACAATAAGCTCTCACCACCCCAGGTGGACTTGTATTGCTGAGTGACGTCGTAAACGTTGTACTATGTTTGTCACTGCTAGAAAGAGCGAAGTCACAAAGTAACTCAGCTATAGTGTGGGGCACCAAAAGCTAACTTAGTTAATAGGTGGGAACGGTTGCATAGATAGATGACTAGGGGCTGACATGGTGGAAATGCTGAGAGCACGGGGGTGGCACCTGTTAAAGTAGAGCCCGCGTTGGGGGCATTGGGGTGCTCGGGCGAGGCAAACCTGAAGGTCGGCGGAATTGACTGTGAGTGGATCACCTTGAGGTCAGGTCGGTGTACAAATTTCCAACCCAAGGCCTCATTTTATTGCTCAGTTATTAAAAATCAACTCAAGGGGCCCCTGGGTGGCTCAGTCAGTTAAGCGTCCCACTCTTGGTTTTGGCTCAGGTCATGATCTCACGGTTTGTGGGTTTGAGCCTCGCATCGGGCTCCACGCTATCAGCACAGAGCCTGTTTGGGATTCGCTTTCTCTCTCTCCCTCTCTCTCTGCCCCTCCCCCACATACTCTCTCCCTCAAAATAAATACATACACTTAAAAAAAATTAAAAGAAAATCAACTCAAGTCTCTCACATAGTGTTGGTAGTTCAACCTCTACCAAGAAGTAAGCCAGAGCATAGACTGGCCACCCAATTGGGTTTTCTTCCAAACCTGCTATGTTTTGACTTTTTAAGAATGTTCTTTCCCGGGCTTTGCCTTCACCGTCCCTCTATCACTGCATCAAGGTTGGGTCAGCCCTGAGTAATGAGGGGCTTCCAGTCAAGGATGGCCTTCTCCTTGCCTCCTGTTCTCTGCCCCTTTGTCCTCTCTCCCCACGTGCTACAAGAAGGTCAGGGACTACCAGATGGGGACAGGGCCGACACTCACTGGATTTTGTGAACCTGAGAGCAGAAGTCAAATATATCCACAGCACTTTCCAAGGCGTGAGTGACCTCGTCAGGAGCCTTTTCCCCAGGGAAACCAAAGACACAGAGGAAGGAGCAGCCCTGTGAGGGAGAGAGGCAGCACACACAGCTGGCGGGCGGCCATCTTTAAACGGAACCAGCCAGAAGGCTGCCGGGAGGAGGGCAGCACCGTTCGCTTTCTGAGTCACACTTGACCATGATTTCTCTCACATCTATTTTATTTTTAGTAAACGTCATCTGACTTCTAGGGCCGCGGCAGCAGCAGGGCTTCCGCCGGAGGAGGGCTTGCTTTTCTCCAGAGACAATGGGTTGTGCTGGGCTATTTGTGGGCACCCACCTGTCTCTCCCCCGGCGGCCAAGGTCTTACGCTACATGCTGCTAAGTTTAAATCTGAGAAACAGCACAGAGCAGTGGAAAAGGCACCGGCTCTGCAGTCAGAAAGTCTGTGTCCTCAGGCCACTTCACAAGTGTGGAAGCTTGGATAAGTCAATTACGTGTGAACTTCAGTTTATCAATCTGCAAATGGATATAACATAGACCTGCCAAGGTTGCTTTGGCTACTAAAATGGAGGTTCTATGTATATATACATACACATGTATAACTTTGCAAAGTACTTTATAGTGTATATATACTTTACACAGTATATTACATATATTCTGTATTTTGTATAGAATATAGACTTTATTTTTTATTTTTTTAAATGTTTTTTCATTTCTTGAGAGAGAGAGAGAGAAAGAGAGAGAGCGTGAGCAGGGGAAGGGCAGAGAGAGAGGGAGACCCAGAGTCTGAAGCAGGCTCCAGGCTCTGAGCTGTCAGTACAGAGCCCAGTGAGGAGCCCAAACCCACGAACTGTGAGATCATGACCTGAGGTGAAGTCAGATGCTCAACCAACTGAGTCATCCAGGAGCCCCAAATATATACTTTACAGTATATATACTATTATAAACTTGACGTTATATATGTAAGCTTATATACAACATTAGGTGCATATATAATGTAAACTTGATATGCAGTTAAAGTTCTTTTCAGATATTGCTATTATTCTTAGGGATAACGGCTTGAACTGACAGTGCTTTTTTCTTGGCATAAACTTAACTGTTCCAAGCAGAGATTAAACTCCGAAGCTTGGCAGTCTTAGTCTCAATCACATAAACGATTACCTGAGTCAGATGCTGTTGTCTATAAGAAAAGAGCATAATAACGAGAGGACGGTGGGCTACAAGTTTCAGTCTGTATATATGATATACCCTGATGAAATGCGAAAGAGGAGGCCCGATTTCTTTTTTTTTAATTTTTTTAACGTTTTTATTTATTTTTGAGAGACATAGAGACAGAGTGTGAGCAGGGGAAGGGCAGAGAGAGAGAGGGGGAGACACAGAATCGAAGCAGGCTCCAGGCTCTGAGCCATCAGCACAGAGCCCGATGCGGGGCTCAAACTCACAGACCGTGAGATCATGACCTGAGCTGAAGTTGGCCGCTTAACCGACTGAGCCACCCAGGTGCCCCGATCCGTCTCCAAAAAGAATCCAAGTGACAGATCCTAGTTGCTGCTGGCCTCTGTCCTGATGGGTAAAGGAAGTCCTGATTCGGTCTGTGCAAAGACCAGAGGATAACCTTTTTCTACCAAATGCTCAATAAATGCTTCTTGAATTAGTGAACGAGTATGCGGGCAGTGATTTAGTGCTCGGCCCTTAAGATGCAAAAACACTTGAGATGGGGAATCAGTTCTCACCAGCACTTCTGTGGTAATTTGGTAACCGCATCATTTTTCTCCGAACTGATTAAGAGCGGATTAAATGGGGCCCCCGGGTGGCTCAGTCGGTTAAGCATCCGACTTCGGCTCAGGTCATGATCTCACAGTTTGTGGGTTCGAGCCCTGCATCGGGCTCTGCAGCTGCGTGGACAGCTCAGAGCCTGGATGGAGGCTGCTTCAGATCCTGTGTCTCCCTCTCTCTCTCTGAATCTCCCCTGCTTGTGTGCTTGCTCTCTCTCTCTTAAAAACAAACATTAAAAAAATTTTTTAAAGGAGCAGATTAAAATATCCAGAAGTGGGGTGCCTGGGCGGCTCAGTCGGGTAAGTGTCCAGCTCTTGATTTCAGCTCAGGTCATGATCTCGCGGTTCGTGAGTTCAAGCCCCACATTGGGCTACCCACTGATACTCGAGCCTGCTTGGGATTCTCTCTCTCTCTCTCTCTCTCTCTCTCTCTTTGGCCCTCCCCACTCGCACATACTCTCTCTCAAAACACCCAGAAGCTAGAGGTGCCCCCCCCACCAGTCTCCCTCCCCCTGCCGAAGCTGGAAGGGGAGCTGGAGGTGTAGATACAGCAGGTGGGGATTATTGGAAACAGGCTTCTGGAGTGTGACGGTTACTAGACACCTGACCTAAAATCTCTAGGAGATGCCTTATACGCTGGGCTGGAGGTGTGTACACAGCGAGAGCTAGTCGAGCATAGTGCTTGAGGGCAGAGACTGGGAAAGCAGGCTGCCTGGGTTTGAATCCAGCCCGCCACCTACTAACTGGATGTTCATGAGCAAAACTTAACCTGGCCTTGCCTCAGTATCCTCATCTGTGAAATGGGGTCAACAGCAGCACCTACCTCTTAGAGTAGTCCTGAGGGAGGAAATGACTTAATGTGTGGAAAGTATTGAGAACAATGACAGAGTAGGTGCCATTTCCACCATAGAAGCTATTTCTAGGAGTACAAATAAAGATAGATATTTTAAAAGGGTCTTTTCTCTCCCTCTCACCGATGTCCATAGCTGTGAATGCTAACTTTAAGTTACTGGTAGTTTTCCACCCCTTGGTTCACATTTACCTTGTCGAACATGAAGACTTTATTGATTTGGCCTCGGAAGACCCTCAGGACAGAACTGATGTGCACGCAGGCATCCTGGATGGCCGAGCCGATGACCTCTGCTTTGTCCTGGTCCTTAAACATCAGGTTCACGAACACAATCGTCACTGGGCGAAGCTCAGACAGGTAACCCCGAAGCTGTTTGTCATCAATCTGCAAAGCAGAGCGTCGCTTCCTTAGCCTGTGCCCTTGGCAGTGGACTCTCTGTTGCGACCCCACCCCCGTGAAGTTACCACTGGGAGGCAACTAGCCTTTCGAGATTCTCTGGGGAGCTGAAGTTACCCGAATGCATGAGGTACAACATGGCAGCCCGAGGTTGAGCAGTTGAGAATGGAATGCACTGTCAAAGTCCCTTCCAATGCGAACTGACAGACTTGCTAATTTTTGGCCAGCAACCGCACCCCTGCCCCAGCTGCTCGCTCCCTAGTGCCAGTAGGAGCCGTCCCAAAAACAGAGGGAAGAACTGTTCCTTTTGGCTCTCTCACAATTTAGGGATAAGAACAGCATATTATGTAACCCAACCTTATATTTTCACGGCCTGGGACCTTCCGGAATACTTTCGCATTCTATCCCACTTTATCTCCAAATGAAATAAAATAGGCATTATGGTCCTCGCTTCACTGATTAGATAACAGAGACATGGAGAAATAACAGAAGGTTCTCAGGGTCACACAGAACCAGACTCCTCGTCCTATGTTCCAGTTATAACACGCCCCCGCGTCCCCTGTGGAGGTATATATATCATTCGGCTCCCCTCTCCTGTCCACGCCTATCCACCACAAGCCTGGTGAAAGGAGTGTTCCCAAATCATTCCTGCCTATCGGCATTCTTGAATTTCGTTAAATTAAGTGCATAGCAAACCAATGGGGGAAATTATTGGATTTTCTCCCTCAAGAGCACAAGAGCATCAGATCCTCCATTGACAAGATAAAACATATCTCCTAGGGGGTGCCTGGCTGGCTCGGTCAGTAGAGCATGGGACTCTTGATCTCGGGATCTTGAGTTCGAGCCCCATGTTGAGCTCCACAGAGCCTATTAAAAAAACAAAAACAAAAACAAAAACAAAAAACCCAAAACAAAAACAAAACCCAAAACACCACATCTTCTGGACAAGAGGAAACTCTGTATAGGGAACCCCGTGGTCATGCTTCCTAAGTGGCTGGGGTAGTCCTGGTTTCAGGTGATTTTATTCTTTTCCTAAAAGAATAATTTCTAACTAATCGATGTGATGATTTTCTCTGATTTCTCCAATAAATCATTAAATAAGAAATTAATATTCAATAAATACATATTATTTCAATGATTACATCTAGTAAATAAATGAGTTAAAAATTATTCTATCAGACTGGGTGATTCTGCGTTTTGATCTGAAAAATGCAACCGCTGCGTCCCCAAGGATCTCTACTGTTTAGGTGTGGGGCAGTCTCGGTGCCGTCGTGAAAGTCTGTCTTTTGCCTCCTTTCAGCCCCCGTAGCTGGATCTCTTCACCCGGTGTCATCGTTGCTACCCACAAGTCCTGGGGACTCATGGAGTCTATCTTGCTTCCCATTCCCGTAGACCTTGCCCTCAGCTGGCTGCAGCTAAAGAAATGGAATGTGTTATATCTCTTGAGGAAGGGAGGGGAGGGCTTTCTGGAGCCTCAGGGATCTCAAGGAGACAAACAGTGCAGGGACTGGAGGTAGTGCTTCTAAATTGGGCTGAAGGTGGCGGGGTACATTCTGATTCCGCTTCAACTCCCACTGAGAAGGCAGCTGCCCACGGTTCAGGCTTGCCTAAGACTGCCTCCAGGGCACAACTGCATTTTGATGGAATTATGGATTAATATATAATGCATATATTAGGAAGGTATACAGTCTGTGCAAAAAAATGTAGGATGCAGATAGAACGAGGTTCAAATCCCGGCTACGTCTCTTACTTTATAACCTTAGGAAAGTTCCTGGTATCCTTCTGGGTCTCAGTTTTCTCACATATAAAATGAGGATAAAGATATCTAGCAAGAACCGTGAAGAATAAATGCATGAAATAGCAGAATGCCTGGCATATGGGGAGTGCTGACAGTTATAAATCACATGAATTAATACATTTAAGAGAACCTAGATCTAAGTGAATAGAAAGGGGAAATTTTAGGGGGTGGGGGCAGTTCCAGGCCATTCTAATTATCTGTGTTGTTAACTCTTGAAGCTCAAGATCTGAGGTAAGCGACGTAGAAAAACGTGGTACCGACGTTAACTCATTTGAGATCTTTCCGCTAACTGGGCTATAGAAAGGGTGACCACAGGCTCTTGTTTGCTGCGGAAAGACAGTTCATAAAACATACAGTCTCAGCTGCATAAAACATACAGTCCCATTTTATGCCTAGCGGCACAGTGTAATTATGAACAATGCGTCCTTTCACTCTTAAAAGTATCCTGATCTGAAAAACCAATGTTATAGTCACCTACACACGGAGAACCCCAGCCCCATCTCTTTTTAGTTCAATGAAATATTTACTAGCTACTGGTTTTCTTGATCTTTCCAGCTGTCTGGGATCCCTGAACGCCAAAAGCTAATAAATCAAACTGAAAATACCTGTTTCAATATGCTTTCCATCACATACTTTTGGAGGGACAACTCCAGCTCGGGGTCGGACTCTAGCATGCACGCAAGCCTCAGGCAGGTCTAAGGGAGCAGAAGGAGGGGCGGGGTCAGAAAAGGAAGTGTGGTCTGCAGTGCTGGGGACCAGAGTCTCCCAGTCCCCAATGCCCTTGGACGGTGGTCTTCACGGTTCAGTTAGAGTTAGGGACACCTCGTAGCCAAGAACCAAGTAGCCAGAATCAAGGGAAAATCAATGAGGAGTTTGTTTTTTTAATGAAAAAAATGTTTTTATTTTTGAGAGAGAGAAAGAGAGCGAGAGGAGAGAGAGAGAGAGTGTCGGCTATTTTTTAATTTTGTTAAATTAAGTGCATACCAAACCAATGGGGGAACTTATTGGATTTTCTCCCTCAATATCACAAAAGTGTCAGATCCTCCATTGACAAGATAAAACATATCTTCTGGGGGGCACATGGCTGGCTCAGTAGAGCATGGGACTCTGGATCGCAGGGTCTTGAGTTCCAGCCCCATGTTGAGCTCCACGGAGCCTACTTAAAAAAACAAAAACAAAAACAAAACAAAACAAAAACAAAAAAACAAAAAACTCTATCTTCTGGACAAAAGAAGGAATTGTGGTGAAGATTCTAGCCTGGCTGGAATCCCATGTGAGTACTGGAGATTAAGAAGAAGTGACATGAAACAGACGGTGGAGAGAGGCAAGGCAGCAGGAGTTATAAAGGTCTAGGCTACTGTAATGGCCATGGTTAATGGAGAGGTATGTGTGCCTGTAATAAAATAATTTGGCTGGTTTTTGTTCCTAGTACCTGGGAAGCAACTTCTAAATCTTTGGAATTTCTCATGCAATGGGACTGTCTTTATTCTTCATGGTGGGCCCTTTGGATCACAGCTGAATTTATGCTAATGAGGTCTCAGGATTGGGTTAGTTGTGCTGGAAACACTGACCATGTGAGGCGAGGGTTGGGACTTGGAGCCATGTGATATGAGCCTGACCTCTGACCTCTGAGGAGGGCAAGGGGGCTGAAGATTGAGTTTTAACCACATGGCCAATGATTCAATCAACCATGTGTATTTAACAAAACCCCAATAAAAACTGAACACCCAAAGCTTGGGTGAGCTGTCTTTAGTTGCTAATTATATGAGATGTGTAGGGAGGGTGGTATATCCAGAGGACACAGAGGCTTCATGTTTGGGACTCTCCAGACCTTCCCCTATGTATCTCTTGATTTGTCTGGTCCTAAGTTGTGTCCTTTACAGTAAAACTGAAATCATAAGCGTAGCACCTAAGATCTGTAAGTCACTCCAGTCAATTAATGGGAGCCCTGGGGGGCACCCCTGAGTTTATAGACAGTTGGTCAGAAGTGCAGGGGGCTTGGTGATCCCGGAGCTTGCTGCTGGTGTCTGAAGTGAGGGGAGTCTTGGAGAGAATGTAACCCATGAAATCTGTGCTGAGTCCAGATGGATAATATCAGAATTGCACTGTGACACTGCAATGCCCCAAATCAAGCCTGAAAAAGCCCTTTATCATTAAGATCTGGGAGACGGGATGAGGGAAAGTTCAAGGAGTATCACTGGACTTTCTCCATCTCTGAAGATTTTGGGTTCTTGATCTTTCCTGGTCAATTTTCCTACAGTTTCCCCCCTGCTCTGCCTCCTGCTCCATTACATAGTATAGCTTAGTAGAAGTACAATCTACTATTTGTGATGTTCAAATATTTATGACCTGTATGGAGATGATGAGAAAGAAGGCTGATTTCAAGATGTTTCTGGGGTGCCTGGGTGGCTCAGTTGGCTAAGCGTCCGATTCTCTGTTTGGGCTCTGGTCATGGTCTTGCGGATTTGTGAGTTTGAGGCCTGTGGTGGGCTCTGCACTGACAGAGCGCTTGAGATTCTCTCTCTCCCTCTCTCTCTGTCCCTCCCCTACTCACGCTGTCTCTGTCTCTCTCAAAATAAATAAATAAACTTAAAAAATTAAGGAAACTATGTTTCTGAAGTTTCTAGCTTGGAGGAAGAAACGATTCCTAGGGAAAGGTAAGCGGCTCAGTGTTTAGACACTGTTGACATACATTTCCAGGCCTGACATGGAGCTGCTCCCGCCTGCGGTGCCACGTCACCAAACTGAAACTTCAGAACTTTCATGTCCCCAGAAATGCCCCACTTGACCGGAAATGCAGTCTGTCTAGCCCAGCCAATCTCCAAATGCCAAGCCAGCCTTCGGTCTTCTCACCCCAAACAAGGTTGACTATGTGGCCCCAGCCCGTCAGATATTTTCTGTTTGTCACTTCCTTGTTCTTTATTCTTTCTCTTATAAAAGCTTCTTGCCTTCCACCCCCATTTTGCTGGTCTCCAAAAGGAGATTGTCCACACCTCATGAAGCATTCAAGTTTGTTTGCATCACCCAGATTGTCACCTTTAACAATTTTTTTTAACAATGTGTTAACGTTTGAGTATCTGTTTGATTACCGTGGAGATGACCCACGGGCAGTTTTTTTAGGAGTCTAGAAATCATGACAAAAGTCTGGGCTGAATTCTGGCAGTTAGGACTGGGTCTTCCTGTGGGGCAGGAAACTCGCAAGACCATGAGTAGTACCTCCTTAAATTTCATGCCCTAGGCTCCTCTTTTTCTTCGCCCTAGTCCCAGCCTGCTGGGAGTCCTAGGGAAGTTAAGCATGGATACATAGAACGGATCTCCAAAATGTGAGCAGGGAAGACTAGAAGGTCAAGGACAGATCCCTAGAATCACCAATATTTAAGGAATGGGAAGGAGGGTAAGCAAAGTCACTGAAAACAGGTGGCTTAAGGTATAAAAGCAAACATAGGAAAGAATATTCTTGAACCCAAGGAAAGAGAAGGTAGTGTCCATAAAAAGAGAGTAATTAAAAGCCAGCCAGCTAGGGTGAGGCCTGAAGAGAGGTTGTCTGCTTTGGCAAGTTTGACGGTCATTGGCAGCCTTGACTTAAACCATCTCAGCAGAAAGGAGAAGTGGCTAGAAACCGGAGGTCAGCGGCTCAAGACCGAAGAGTAGGTGAACATACCCCACCCAAAGGCGCATGCAATTTTCATCCAAGTTTATTGGGCGGATAAATAAATGAGAAGATAGGAGATGAGGCACAGATGTCTAGATCACTCTTCTGAGAACATTGGTGGTGAAATATAGGAGGGGAAAGTACGGTTTATAGAAGTTTTATTTTTCCTCTCGTCATGGGGCAGACTTGTACATGTTTAGAAGATAAGGGAGAAAAGTCATTACCAAGGCAGAGATGGAGGGCCTGGGAGGGTTGTAGTTGGAATCACCGTCGTGAGGAATAGGAGGGAGGTCCCCTTGTGTGCTGCTGGGAGCTATACTGAGGAGGCCGGACGCTTACAACAGAGCCCTTGGCATTGGTAAGACCCCACTGGGCACTGATAGAGGCCAAGGCTCTTGTCCAGGGAGCGTACTCACTTTTATGGTCACCAGATGGATAATAATCCATGAAAGTCATACACTTGGTGAAAAATTCATCGAAGTTAAAAGTAGAAGGTGGTTTTAAGAAATTAACCTAAATAAAGAAAAAAAGAGAAGTTTTTGGTTATTCTGAGGGTTTAAATGTCCAGGACATGGTAAACAGAGACTGGCATACCGAGACAACAAGGATCTATAATTTGGATGTGACCACACTAAAAAACTCTCTGATTAGTCCTTACGATCTCAATCTTCAGTGTATATAGAGAAGGCCACACCAGGGGGCTCCCTGTGTGCTTTGCCACTCTTAGAATTTTCTTCTTTTTTTTCCTTCATAACATTTCAATTTAAATAAAACCTGGTTAAACTACCTATCATTTCTTCCTTGTAAGTGTAAAAGGACGATGGGGGCTGATGCCCCAAACGTAGTTAGGAGCATCGCCAGTAATAAGATTCACATCAAGACCCAGAACCCCATGGTATGATACATGGAGAGTGGTACAACCTCATTTTTGTGGTATTCTTGCCTCCCACCCCATAGGAATAACCTTAGTCCAATAATGAGAAAGTATCAGGCCAAACCAAATGGAGGGACATTCGACAGAGTGGCCGATACTCTTGTTAGGTATCAAGGTCACAGAAGACCAGGAAACACTGAAGAACTGTTATAGACTGCAGGAGACTAAGTAAAAATAACAATGAAATGCAGTGTGAGATCATGAAGAGACACCTGGAACATTCTGGAACATTCTACCTAGGGTATTCGTGGGAAACCGGTGAGGTCCAAGTAGTCAACAGTATTGTACCGATGTTACTGTTTTCTAGTTTTGACTACTCACTCTGATTATGAAAGATGCTAACATTCGGGGAAGCTGGGGAAGGGGTATGTGGAAGCTCTATTGATTTTGAACTTCTCCGTAAGTCTAAACTTAATTAAAATTAAAATAATTTCAGGGAACCTGGATGGTTGAGTTGGTTGAGCATCCAACTCTTGATTTTGGCTCCAGTCATGATCCCGGGGTCATGGGATCAAACCCTGAGTCAGGCTGTGCCCTGAGCGTGGACTCTGCTTAAGAATCTTTCTCTCTCCCTCTGCCTCTCCCCCACTCACACTCTCTCTTTCTCTCTCTCTCTCTCAAATAAATAATTAAATTAAAACAAAACAATTTCTAAAGGTGTAAGGAATGATGGCGGAAGATGGGGAACGGGGCGCTGGGAGCCAGCTGGGTCAGGTAGCCCGGGGCAGCCCTGCAGGAAGAGTGACGGTGTGAGGGGGGCAGAGCAGTGCACAGAGTAGGAGAGACCCTCCCCCTCCTCTCTGCTGGCCTCACGTCCATTCCTGGCGCAGCTGGTGGCCAGGCTCTCCTCCCTGCTACACACGCTCAACGTCCAGATTCTCTGACTGACCGTAACCCAGGGACAATTCGGCTTATAGTCAGTCTTCAGCTTCACTGCAGTGTCTGCTACTCGGCAGGGCTGCAGGGAGTCTCTCTTCCCTCACTAAAGGGCTGCCCCTTCCCCTCCTCCCCTCCCCCTCAGGGATCCCTCGCCTTGAGTTAGGAGGGTGCTGAGTAGTGACACCTCCAATGACAACCCTCTGCTCCTAGGGAATAGGCAGGGGGCCCTTCCTGTTCCTTAAGCAAGGGCACTAGCACACCACAGGCCTCCACAGCCAAAGCCCACATCCTTACTTAGCGCAGAGAAACCCAATCACTTCCTCCTGAGCGCCGGGCCTGGGGTCCTGGACTAAAGCCTGGTAAGTCTAACTCAGGCTGACGCATCCGAGTCTCCAGCCAGCCCGGAAGCTTCATGGGACCAGCCTTCCCAGGGGGTTTTCGGACTGGGGGGGTGTGCGTGGGGGGAGAGGTGTAGGCGGGCGGGGAGGGAGGGCGATGCCTGGCACAGACCGACGGCACTCTCTGCAAACGCAGCATCGCGCCTACCTTAACTGCTCTCTGATCTGGAATCCTCTCAATTTCGATCATGCTCCGGTCACAGAGCTGCCAGCAGTTTGGTGACAGAATGACGTCGTTCATCCGTGCCATGTTCTGGGCAAGGCGCACATCGTCCACCGCCTGACCAATCACCAGAAAGAAGTTGCGTGTTTCATCTCCAAAGACCAACATGGTGATATGGCCAGCAGCCAGTCCTGGCAAGAAGGTCCACACAAGAAGTTCCGGGTTATTCCCCAGAAGCACTGGTTCTTGGAATGGTCAGAATTGGACCTCAGAGCAAAACGGAGTTTCTGAAACTTTACATAGGAATCAGAGAACGCCTCTGGGGGCCCAGACCCTCCAAAGCTCCTCCTTCTCCCACAGCTAGAAAGTTAGCTGCTAGTTTTCACTTTTCTGTGACACGTATCTCTCTCGATGGCCCCGTCAGTCCCCGAAGTTATTTTATCTTTTCTTCAATGTCTTTGTACTTAAGAGCAACAGAGAACAACTTCAGTAATTCCTTTTGGAGAGGATTTGCATTTTATCAGAGGTTGAGGTTTTAGCTAAAAACAAACCAGGGGCAGCTGTGTGGCTCAAGTCAGTTAAGGTCCAACTTCAGCTCAGGTCATGATCTCACAGTCCCTGAGTTTGAGCCCAGCATCACGCCCTGTGCCTACAGATTGGAGCCTGAAGTCTTCTTCACATTCTGTGTTCCCTCTCTCTCTCTCTCTCTCTCTCTCTCTGCCCCTCCCTTACTTGTGCTCTGTCTCTTTCCGAAAAATAAATAAACATTAAAAAAAATTTCTTTTTAAGAAAGAAACCCTTAGGGTTGAATCTCAGACAAGAGCCAGAGGGGTAAAGGTTGGGGGAAAGGAGCAGCTATTCTGACAGCCAAGTGTCCCATCCCAACAACGTGCCCTCTGTTTTCCAGTTGAGAATTGAAGATTTTGGTACCAGAGCAACAAAAGACGGCATGTTGCAAAACATGACACGTACACAACATGTGCGTATGAAAATGCATCAACTATAAGTGACACGTAGTTCTTTTAAATGACTATAATCGACAGCAGTAAGACCTGAAAACAACAGCAGTAATGGCGATAATAAAGACTATTTTTTGGAGTGGTTATTATGTGCCAGGGACTATACTAACTCCTTCAATTTGCTTTTCATAAGAGCTAGATATAAGGATATGCCCCAATTCTAACTGGTAAGTGAGGGAGTTAAACTCATTCTGGTTAGCCTAAGTCCCAAGTTCAAGCCATGATGGGCGGCTGACCCACTATGGTACACCACATTCTATGTTTTCTCTTGGGGAGAGAGAGATTCCTCGGGGGTCAGGACCCGTGTCCAGATTGCTCTGGCATCTCTCCTTTCTCAAGGCTTACCTATCTTGACCCGGATATCCAGGCCTTCTTCAGACTCCTGGGTCTCAAACAGCCCATGGATTTCCAGGCTACATTTAATTACCACCGTGATTATGTTTTTCAGTTGCCTTCGCTCTACCTTCCACAGGGCGAGTAGTGCATCGCCTGGAAGAGACAGACACGTGGAGGGCTCCCGCCTGAAATGTGTACAGACACTCACTCTTCAAACATTCCTCAAGGTGCACCTCATCGTTCCTTCTTTACCCCTCCCATCTCCGTGAGCCCCCATACCTGCAAATTTTAAGATGTCTCCTCCAAAAATCAACACTTCTGAGAACAGAAGAAAACAAGGTAAATCAAACTCCAATTTCTCAAAGCTAATAAGAATTCATTCTTCATCCGTGGAATAGAAATTAGGTCAAGAGAACATCGGTTCAGAATACAAACTCAATACTAAAGATGTCTCAGACAAGTCGCTTATACCCATTGGGCTGTTTCCTCAACTGTGGAATGCACACATTGACTGAGACTAACTACAGGCTCTGTTTCCGTGAATGGGAAGAGATAGGAAAGCAGGTGGGGTGTCTGGTGAGGCGTGAAGACAGTGAGCTACGCCCATGATAATGGAATGCTTTCTCCTCATCAATGGAGTGCTTAAGTGGCATGGGCCAGGGGAGGAGTGACAAGACTCTGTATGCAGTGAGAATCAGGAAACTGGGAGCATAACTACGGTCAGCTTGGGTTTTATTACCAACCCGCATTTTGTTCACTTAGGCTTTACAAGATACCTGGGCGTTGTTTTTTCCTCTGTGCGTGTCCTCACACATTTGTTGAGCACCGTTGTGCCGAGTGGGATGCAAACAGGAAGTAGATATAGCTTCTGCTCTTAAGGAACATGAACTTTGGTCTGGTGGGTGCCATTAAGATAATACTAGGGAACTTAGAGCCCGGTGAGACCAGAGCCTGAGTTTACCCTTCATAGAGTAAACCTGTTTCTTCATGAATAGTTCAAATTAAGAACACACACAAGATGGCAGGAGGAGGTTGGAAAGGAAGTGCTTCTGACTCCATCATAAGAAGGCAAAGCACTAATAAGTGAGTTATAAATCACTCGCCTGTTCATACAGCATTCTCTTAATGACTACAGTTGGGTTATGCTGATGCTTGCTTTTTTTTGAGTCATTGAATATAACTAAAGTTCTTCAAAGGTAATCTCTATTTCAGCGTTTTAACTGGTCCAAACATTCTGTCCCTCAGTCTGTGTTAGTGAGGTTTGATTACATTCCTTCACTTGCACTCTATTGTTTTCCAAAAAAGACTGGTTTCATACACACTTCATGAGGAAAATAAAGATAAGTGTTCTGGCAGGCTATAACCAAAAAAAATACAGGAAAACAATGAATTGAACATACGTAAGTCGGAAACCCACGGGGACACTTACTCTCCACTATTGCACTTATGTAGTAGTTGAGGATTTCCACCAACTGCTCGGCCCCTCGGTCCATGTACATGGCTGTGCTGAACTTCTCAGTCATCTCGGTAAAACCTGTGAGAAACGTTCACCTAAGTTTCCTTGGCTGCTTGGAGGAACCAAACAGAGGCAGGACAAGAGGACCTCGCTGGCAAGCACCGGGTGCCAGCTTGTAAGAACGGGCAAGGTTTCTTCTCAGCATCCCTTATCTATGCTTATTATCTCAGGGGCATGGAAAGATGCCAGCTACCTCTTCCCTCCAAAGTTCTCGCCTTGGACAGGGATGACCTGCAATTCCTTTAGCTGGTATGGAACTTCTGTCCCATGGTATTGAGAGCACACAAAATGTACACCCTTCTGAAGAGGTGACAAGTTTACTGTTGAGATGTAAACAACATCTGAAGGACCATTTCCTGAGGTCAAGTTGGCCTGAGATGTGTGTGGGGCTTGGGGGCTAGAGTCAGTGACGTTGGGTGGGGACACTGGAGTCTCAAGTTCCAGGCACTGGGACTGGGGCATCCTAAAGGTTTGCCCATGACTGGATATGTTGGGTAAGGGAAGGCAAAAGACCCAGGTACACAGGCTGTCCCTCCTCCCTCCTGTTTTTCTCCGTCGTAATATCTACAATAGTACAAAAGCTCGAAAATGACACCCCACTCTGCAAGCAAGCTCTGTGTGTTCATCCGCAGGAAAGATTCCCTTTGTGCTTGCCTGAAATATCAACGAACATGAGGACTCCATCAAAATAATCCACAGACGGTCGCTCTGGAGAGAAGTCTCCATAGACAATGAGGTCTGGTAAATGAGCGGCTATTCTGACGATGGCCCGGTCCTGTGATTCTTCTCTTCGCGTGTTCATGATCGAGGCAAATGTTCAGAATTTATGGTCACAGCAAACAGTCCCCAAATAGATCTTCTATAAAGAAAAGCTGAGAATGGAGGAAATCTGACATATTCATTTATTCACTTTCCTTTCTCTTTTTCTCCACTTGCTTTGTTCTAAACTATGAACTACTTATTTAAGGGGCTGAGTAATGCCTGATGTGTTGAGTCATCCTTGGAAAGGGCCACCTTAGTATACAGAGTACCCCTCACACACTGGGCCTCCAACCCTGAGCAGCCGTTACATAAACGAGCACCGTTACAAACAGGATGGGGCGAAAGGGGGGAGCTGAATGAGTCCATCTGTTTTCATGAAGGGATAAGCACTCGACGTACAAGTCATGTTGAAGAGGGGCCAGTGGCACTTTTCACTCAGTCGGCACGCCTTGTCCTCTGTCCTCAAGGTTCATCCTGCTCTCTCCCTCCCTTTCCTTCTCTCATCTTTTCTCTCCTTTTTGAAAATTAAAAAAAAAAAAAGTGCAGACATGAGTTGATGTGGGTGAATATTTACATAAAGGTGAGTGGCAAAGTGAAGCAAGAGAGTAAGTATATTTAAGGTATAGTCTTAAATAAAGAGAGGAAATGAATTCAAATCTGTGTGTGTGTGTGTGTGTGTGTGTGTGTGTGTGTGTGTGCACATGCAAGGCTTTAAACTGTAAGTAAAAGGAAATGTTGAAATTTTAATTTATTGCCCAGTTGGTTCTAAGAAAATGAGAATTTCCTAAGGCCTTCCTTCAGCTGTTGGGGCCAATTCAGTGTTCATGCCTAGATGTTGTAAAAATCACGCTCTACCGCCCTGAACAGAAATAGCATACCCAACGTTTTTCCAGAGCAATCCAAGCTCCTGGGAGAAGTGATACAGAAAAATAAAAGAGTTAAAAAAAAAAAAAGACGGGGAAAAAAAAAAGGAACTGTTACTGACCCTCAGGAAGAAACTGGTTGGTAATTTCAACCAGACAAAGGTCACATTGGGATACATGAGAGCATTAGAAGGAAAAAGTGAGATAGTTTTTTTTTTAAGTTTATTTTTTGAGAGAGAATAAGAGAGAGCACATGTCCTCATGAGTGAGTGGGGGAGGAGCAGCAAGAGGGGGACAGAGGATCGGAAGCGGGCTCCGTGCTGACAGCAGAGAGCCCAATGTAGGGCTCCAACTCATGAACCATGAGATCATGACCTGAGCTCAAGTTGGACACTTAACTGACTAAGCCACCTAGGCACCCCAAGACAGTTAATATTAGTATTTTTAGCAAAATTTAAAATATATAGAAACCTCTAACACTGAGCACTAAATATTAGGTATTGAATAACCTTTAAAGGGAAAAGTTAAAAAATGGAAAGAAGTGAACAAAGATAGAGAAACGTGTAAATAAGGTTAAAAAAATAAACTCAATAAAAACCACAACATGTACCAGGAACAATTAATTGATAACATGTACGTCAAATAGTTTCAGATAGTGAGTTTGATTAAGTGTGTATTATATGAACTTATAAGAAGGGTGGGAGAAGATTGAATTCCCAGAATAAACTGAGACAGGGAAAATGCTGAAGTTAAGAAAACTTAGAGGAGGGGCGCCTGGGTGGCTTAGTTGGTTAAGTATCCGACTTCAGCTCAGGTCATGATCTCATATTCGTGAGTTCAAGCCCCGCATCCGGCTCTTTGCTGACAGCTCAGAGCCTGGGGCCTGCTTCGGATTCTGTGTCTCTGCCCTTCCCCTGCTCTTGCTGTCTCTCTCTCACTCTCTCTCCAAAATAAATAAACATTAAAAAAAATTAAAAAAATAAAATAGAATAAAAAAATAAAATTAAAAAAAATAAAACAGAGGGAGTTTTAGGCTTTGTTAAAAGTAGGGGAATCATTAAAAGAGAAATAAGGGCAAAGTTTCTGCCTTCTTCACTACGGAGAATTGAAAAGTGTAACAAATATTGCCAAGAAAGAACTGAACTCCAAGCTGAGAAGGTAGTGATAAAGCACCCAGTCATTTAAAATAAATCCAAGTAGCCCGCCCCAGATAACCTATATACACAAATACTGAAAGACTGGACATATGTAATGTCATGAGCAGGAAAGGAGCTGGAAAGCTGGACATGGGCACAGTCTCTTCTCAATTTCAGAAGATGAGGTTGAGCATTCGACTTCAGCTCAGGTCATGATCTTACAGTTTGTGGGTTCGAGCCCCGTGTTGGGCTCTGTGCTGACAGCTTGGAGTCTGGAACCTGCTTCAGATTCTGTGTCTTCCTCTCTCTCTCTGCCCCTCCCCCTGCTTGTGCTCTTTCTCTCTCTCTCTTTCTCAAAAATAAGTAAATAAACATTTAGAAAATTAAAAAAAAAGGGTCAGGCTACAGAAAACATAGACTGGTAAATATACCAGTGAGTATAAGCTAGGTTATGCTTCATTAACAAATACTCCAAAATCACAGTGGCTTGAAATAACAAAGGACTATTTCCTGTTCAGTTCTTGCTTGTGCTACGCATCTTTTATAGGTCGTCTGAGGCTTTGCTCAAGTGTTGCCTTCACTACGGGATCCAGGCTGGGACATTCTGGCTGCCAAGACAGTGGGGAAAAAAGGATTAAAGGGACAGATTCATTCTTGAAGTGTCCTCCCAGGAGTCATAGATTTCTCCTTCCACACACATGACCTTGGCCAAAGAAAATTATGAGAACACAATTTCAAATAAGTGGAGAAGTACAACTCTACCATGTGTGCAGTGGGAGACAGAGCTGGAATATTCGTGATAATCTAAGTATTTGTTAATACGTGAGCCCTTAGATAAGCAAGAGGTGATTTGAAAGCAGTCAAAACGATTCAGAGCCAAGGACAAAGTTATTTCCTTTTTTGAAGAGTTATTACATTTTTAAGTCAAGAGAATGTTGTAGATAAACATATCTTGACTTTAACAAGATTTTAATAGCCAAAATTTTTACATCCTTATGGGTAAGATACAAAATTATCAGAGTGATAAAAACATAGTTATGTGTTAACGTGGCTAACCATCCTACCTGAAGGATACTGATTTGTGTTGTAGTGTCCATTCAGAGGGAAGCCTCCATGGACGTGCTAGAGGACTTTAAGACATATTGGAGAGAGAGCCAACGAACTGAAAGACAGAATCAGGATCTTAAAATGTATTAATTGACTAAAATAATAACGAAATTTCAGAAGAAAAAAGGCAAAGTGCTATACCTAGAATTTTAACAAAATCAAATGCATAAGCACATGGCGTAAAAAACTAGATTTACTGCAAATTCCATGCTATCTTTTAAAAGCCATTTTTATTAGGTGCACCTGGGTGGCTAAGTTGGTTAAACTCAGTTCCGACTTCAGCTCAGGTCATGGTCTCACAGGTTTGTGGGTCTGAGCCCCGCATTTGGCTCTGCGCTGATGGCTTGGAGCCGGCTTCGGATTCTGTGTCTCCTTCTCTCCCTCTGCCCCTCCCCTGCTTGTGCGTACGTGCGTGTGCGCTCTCTCTCAAAAATAAATAAAAAATATTTAAAAAGCATTTTTACTTTTTTAAAAAGTTTGAGTCCTTTTTTAAAAAATTTCTTTCTTTATTCCGTGAGAGTGAGAGAGAGAGCAAGTGGAGTAAAGGCATAAAGAGAAGGGACAGAAGATCCGAAGTGAGCCCAGTGTGGGGCTCGAACCCACGAACTACAAGATCACGATCTGAGCTGAAGTTGGACGCTTAGCCAAATGAGCCACCTGGGTGCCCCTGAAGTCATTTTTATTAAAGCATAACATGTGCGGAAAAATGAACAAATTGAAAGTATATATAAGTATATAGCTTTATGAATTATTATAAAGTGAACAATAGATGTAATCCCTACCGACATCAAGAAAGACAACGTCAACAGCACTACAGAAGCCTCTTTCATGCCATCTCCCAGGCATGCCCTCACACTTCTCCCCAAAGGTAATCCCGTCTCCTCATTTCTAACACCACAGATCACCTTTACCAGTTTTTAAACTTTATATAAATGGAATCAAACTATATATATTCTTCTGTTTTTCTCAAATGTTTGTGATATCCATCCATGTTGTATGTAGACCACACATACATGTTGTATGTATGTGCTTTTCAGTGCTGTAGAGTACTCTGCCACCTGATTATAGCACAAGTATTTATCCACTGTACTATTGGCCTAGGGGTCGTTTCCAGTTTTAGGCTATTAGAAACAATGCTCCTAAGAACATTCTTGTATATGTGTTTTGGTGAATATGTATGTTCATTTTTCTTGGGCAATTACAGAGGAATGGAGTTGGTGGGTCACAGAATATATATATATAGAGTAGATCCTGCCAGTTTTCCATAGTGGTTGTATCAGTTTACACCCTGCAGTCAAGATATCAGACTTCAGGGGCGCCTGGGTGGCTCAGTTGGTTAAGCGGCCAACTTCGACTCAGGTCGGTCATGATCTCGCAGTCTGTGAGTTCAAACCCTGCGTCGGGCTCTGTGCTGACGGCTCAGAGCCTGGAGCCCGCTTCCGATTCTGTGTCTCCCTCTCTTTCTGCCCTTCCCCTGCTCACACTCTGTCTCTATGTCTCTCAAAAATAAATAAAAACATTAAAAAATTAAAAAAAAATATATCAGACTTCAGAAGCTCTGTATTCCAGCCAACACTTGCTATTGTCAGTCTCTTATATTTTTGGCCGTCTTGGTAGATGAGTGGTGGTAAGTGAGGCTTTGTTTCCCGCGTAGTACTAGTGAGATAAAGCACCTTTTCAGATGCTTATTGGCCATTTGGATACAATGCAGTCTTAAGTACACAAGTAGTGTTCAAATCTGATCAAGAACATTAGGTTTAGGTCTGCCCACTTCATTTGAAGGTCGCCAACAAGGGAACATGACCGATGGGAGAGATTGGGAATGTCAGCGGCCTATGACGTACGGGTGAAAATGCTAATTGTCTTCAAATATTTGAAAATGTGAAAGTTGTGAAGTAACAAGAAGACCCCTTGCTCTCCACGAGCTAATCCCTCAACTTTCCCCTTCAGGTAGGGATTGACTGGCTAAGCGGGAATAAAGTTCATGAGAGAGCTGAAGAATGAAAGGCAAGTTGGCACTTCTTTTCCTCAGTAGAGGGGGTCGGTTTATCAAAGAATAGGTGATCTTACTGGTTTCCGTAGGCATGGGCGCTCTGAAGAGGTTTCTCCACAGATGTGCTAAGTAGCCACAGAACTAGGCAGAACCAAGCAGGGCTGTAGACCCATTCTCCCCGCTCCTGCTGCTCCTCCTCCCTGACTTCTCAACCTTGTTTTCTTTGGCTGCCATTTGGAAGACTGCCAGAATTTGCACAATATATAGGACATCCAGTTAAATTTAAATTCTAAGTGGACAGGGAGTAACTTTTAAATATAAATACATCCCGAATATCGCATTTTTTTCCAGGAACCCTACTTCCAACCTGTCAGTTCTGGCGAAACCATAACCTCCTCATATGCACAGTATAGACCATCTTGCCTTAGTTCGAATGTTGTACAGAGAGTGGGTTAGACTTATTTTTTGTTGCTCCAAAAGGGCCAAGTAGGGTCGATGGCTGGCAGTCGATGGAGGCGAATCTAAACAGTGTAAACTCCCCAACTGGGCGGGCTCAGGGAGCGCTCGGCTTCTTCGCAAGGGGCACGGCTGCCTTGCCCGCCAGATGGCAGTGAGTCTTGTATTTAATGGAAAGATGACTGCTAAGATTCATTGTTTTAAATAAGGTGATTCGAGGACTTGGACAGTTTTTTCTAAGTTTATGATTACCAGGCAAGGAAAGTAGATGCATCTGGCCACTGAGAGGACAGATGTATGAGGAAAACCAGAATAAGAAAATAATTTGTCCATGGGCTGAAGAGGCAAAGACATCTAAAATAAATACCTGAGACTTTTTCTTAGGAACACTCACAAGAAGACAGTAGACAATTTCTATTTTAGAAGACTTAGGTTAATATTTACTTTGTGGCACATACCACATTTTAACGTATTGATAGGTTGCTTCAAAACAGCACAGTGAGGCAGGCCCCACTCCCATTTATGGATACAGAAACTGCAGTTCAGAGAGATTAAGTCGACTTGGGCTGCGCTACTGGGAAGCCCAGGTCTGTGGGATTTAAATGTCCATGTTCTGATACCTGATACATCCCGTTTGCATATGTTTTATTTTTATTTGTTTTTTAATATAATTTATTGTCAAATTGGCTCACCTACAACACCCAGTGCTCATCCCAATGAGAGCCTTTCTCCATGCCCATCACCCACTTTCCTCTCTCCCCCACCCCATCATATATTTTATGACTGAGAGAAAAGATGTATTTAATTTTGGAGAACTCCAATGCATGTTGATATAGCACCGTCATCAATTATCTGGCCAACTCAGTCACAGTCAAGAGTAGAGTATGACTAGAGCAGGCACTGAGGACACATGAAAGCACGGAGGAATGAGAACATTTGAAAGACTGAAAGAGCAAGCAGGTAGATGACATACCGAGAAAGTTTCCTGAAAGAAAGGAAAGTGTGTGGTTTCACTCTACTTAAAACTCAGCAGTATCCAAAAATGAAAATGAAATTGAAGATCAGTGATATCCATCATGGTTTCTCTAAACACATCCTCTAGAAACTTTTTCTTTAAACTTTTTTATGTTTATTTATTTGGTTTTGAGACACACAGAGAGACAGACAGACAGACAGAGCATGAGTGGGGGATGGGCAGAGAGAGACACACACAGAATCCGAAGCAGGCTCCAGGCTCTGAGCCGTCAGCACAGAGCCTGACGTGGGGCTTGAACCCACAAACTATGAGATCATGACCTGAGCTGAAGTTGGATGTTTAACCGACTGAGCCCCCCAGGCGCCCCGAGAAACTTCTAATAGATTTCAGGGTTCATCCAGTTTTTCGTCACTATGTAAAACCAGGTTTTACAAGAGTCCAAAGAGGAGATATTCTGCACTTAGAGGGATAATGCTGTTAGGAAAGCTTGCCAGACCACCCTAGCCAAGGCGACGTGTCCTCTTGAGTTATCAGGGCACTTAGTGTCTACTAATTTATTAGATGTGCCTTATTTCCTATTTAAACATCCTGGCTTATCTATTGATCTGCTTATGTCTTCCTGTGCATTGTGAAGTCCTCTCTGTTTTAGAGTCCATGTTCTACGTGTCCCCGGTTCCTCCAGAGCATCTTCCTACCTCCCCCTCACGTAGTGGGGGTGCCGTGTGAGGGGGCTATCCTGTGAGCAGTTGCAGGAGGCAAATAAAGATGGCAAGCATCCAGGATAAACAGGATGAGGCAACATGTAAGACTTCCAAGTTTCTAACCTCACTTAAAAGACCGACACAGAGAGACATACACCCTGATTAGCTATCTATCTATCAATCACCTATCTATCTATCTATCATCCGCCTACCTGGGATTCCTAGCCCAAGGATTCCCCAATTTCCTCTTAGCTCTGCTACCTGTCTTCTTCCCAGAGGGCAGCCCTCACCTTGACCTTTGCAACCTTTCTGCCTACTGAGACTCCACATACCTCCTCTCCCTCCAAGGCTGACGAAAAGCCAGAGCCTGGATCAGGTACTAGATCTTTCAGGAGTGCAGAAAACAGGAAAGGGGGCTGAGTGACATTATTCTGAAGACAGCAGGAGTGCCATGTCCATTTAGAGCTGACCCATAAAATGACAGTTTTGTCTAAAAGCCGTTTTCCAGGCCACACCCTCATCAGAAGCTCATTGTTTCACGCTCACTGACCAAGCTTCTGATTGGCTGACACTGCCCTCCCCTCCCCCACCAGTCCCAGTGGTCTATTGCTCCCCCAGGGACTGGCTCTTTCAGGTTGTCTGGTGGGACAAATGGGGCAAGGGTCAGGGAGACTGACCTGCCCCCAGGGTAGTTTTCACAATTCTTTCTCTGACCTTGCGGAGGGTGGTTGAAATTAGGCAACAGTTAGTAGGTGATTATTATAAAGTCACGGATCTCCTGAATAACAAACACCCAATTCTGGTTATTGATCATGACTTTTACCAGGACTATGAAATTTACCAGTTATAATGCATTCACTACTTATCTTTAGGGATTTCTGTGAGGCAAATTTTTGTTTGAAGAATTACATACCTGTCTTTTTTGATCGGTTAAGTGCACACTTCTAACCAAAGTCACCCCAAAGGTAACTTGCGGTCCGGTCGTCCAACGTGGCACTTGCACTGGATTTCGGTTTCTCAACCCAGTGTGACACTGGCAAGAGATTTTAAGTGGGTGACATATCTTCCACTAGCTTAAATCATGTTTTGATTTTCTAGCTCTTCCCATGTATGTCACGACTACAATCGGCATTTAGTGACACGTATGTAAAACTTGACTTCAAAAAAGTTGAACTGAAAAAGCAAGGCATCATTCTCAAGTAAAGCCCAGCCCTATAATTAAACTTACTGTGTGTTGCAAATGTTGTAAAACACAGTTGTCTTAATGGAGGAAGAGGTTCCTTTAATTATATCTGTCGAGAAAATTTTCTGATGTCAGTTGTGGAAACCAGTCTTAATATAAGTAGAATCATACCTCAATTATTAAACAGACCCCTTAGGGAGGAAGTCTGTGTTAACACCAGTGCTTTCTATTTGTGTTTCATTATGTAAACAAGCTCCAGTAGAAACTGTTTTGCTTTATGGAGAGAAACTTGGGCTCTGAGGTCAGTCCAACCTTTCCCCATCCTTTGAACAACTTTAAAAAGAGACGATCTGTTTACTAGGAGAAATGATAGCATTGATGTACTCTGAGTAACGTTTGCTTTGAAATGCATGCCAAACCACAGAAAGATTAGGTTAAAGAATTTATCTTATTGAGGATTCTCCACCCTGCCTCTGGCCCCCCACCCCAAGCTGCTTGTGTTCCGCTTTAACCTGCGGAAGTCTTAGAAATTCCAAGAGTTACTATCCCGGAAGGTGTACAAATAGGCGTAACATGGTCCACCCTTTTCGCAGACCTACTTTGGTCTAAGAAAGTACTTTTTGGGTCTCCCTTCAATTAATAAGCTTACCATTTTCTGAAACTTGCTACATTTAATTTTGGGTTGAAACATTATTTTGATCAAGCTTTACAACAATCTTACCAAGTAAACACTCTCCATTTTACTTTTGAACATACTAAAGCCCAGAGACAAAGGTTAATATGGCCTCACAGCTAATATGTAGCAGAGTTGAGCTGAAACCCAGGCCTGTTAGACTGGCATTGAGAACTCACCTAATGAAGTTTTCAGGACCAGTTAGAAATTTTGAAATAGAATTCAACTCAACTAGACTGATCAAGGGATTTGCACCACTGTGAAAAGCACTTTCATGGACTCAGTACCTACATTGGTAGGAAGGCCTTCTGGTATATACATTTTCCCAAGTTTCTGAAAATAGTTGTGAAGCTGGTCGGGGGACTATGTGTTTCAAATATCAGCAGGAGTTTTCAGCTGGGAACTTAACTCAAATCATTTAATTTTTAAGATTCAATAATGAGATGGAGGAGAGTGTTTTGCGGCATAAATAAAGGGTGAGCTGATGGCCTGTCAATGGAATTTCTGAGAACCAAGAGGAAGATGATTGTGACTGCAACTAAATGCTACAGTTAATTTGACTAAGTGGGCTGTAGGAGAACCCGGTTAGGAAAGGGCAGGTTTTAATGAAAAGAAAGAAACATCCGTTCAACAAATACATTTTAATAAACTTTTTGGTGTCTCTGCCGTATTTCGTAATAGATGGGTTTCCTAAAGGTTTAACCCTAGGAAACACATACCCACGTGTGCTCCCACATGCGAAACTAACTTAACAGCATGGTTTATACAAAGAAAGCAGTAATGGGGCACCTGGGTGGCTCAGTCAGTTAAGCATCCAATTTCGGCTCAGGTCATGATCTCAGTTTGGGAGTTCGAGCCCCGTGTTGGGCTCTGTGCTGACAGCTGGCTTTGAGTTCTGTATCTCCCTCTCTCTGACCCTCCCCTGCTCATGCTCGCTCTCTCTCAAAAATAAACTAAAAAAAAAAAAGTAATAATTGGACTCTTCAGGACCTCTTCTGCCTGTGCAAGGTGTTCACTGCTAATTGCCAAATTTTGATCAGTTATATATATTATATAAAAAGTTCTTGAGGCACCTGGGTGGCTCAGTCGGTTGAGCATCCAACTTCAGCTCAGGTCGTGATCTTGCAGTTTGTGGGTTTGAGCCCCGAGTCGGGATTTGCGCTGACGGTGCGAAGCCTGCTTGGGATTCAGTCTCTCCTTCTTTCTGTCTCTCCCCTGCTCGTGTGCGCGCATGCGTTCTCTCAAAAATAAGCAAACATTAAAAAAAAAAAAATAGGGGCATCTGGGTGGCTCAGTCGGTTGGGCGGCCGACTTCGGCTCAGGTCATGATCTCCCAGTCTGTGAGTTCGAGCCCCGCATCGGGCTCTGTGCTGACAGCTCAGAGCCTGGAGCCTGCTTCGGATTCTGTGTCTGCCTCTCTCTCTCTGCCCTTCCCCTGCTCATGCTCTGTCTCCCTGTCTCTCAAAAATAAATAAATGTTAAAAAAAAAATTAAAAAAAAAAATAAAATATTCTTTTGTCACTGTTTCTTCAAACGTAGAAATAACTTGCTTTGCTGAATCCTCTGACCACAGTTCTACCCAGGACGGGCTCTATTAGGAATTTTATTTTTATTTTTATTTTTTTTTAATTATTTTTAAATTTTTTTAACGTTTATTTATTTTTGAGAGACATAGAGACAGAGTGTGAGCAGGGGAAGGGCAGAGAGAGAGGGGGACACAGAATCTGAAGCAGGCTCCAGGCTCTGGTGAGCCATCAGCACAGAGCCCGACGTGGGGCTCGAACTCACAGACCGTGAGATCATGACCTGAGCTGAAGTCAGCCGCTTAACCGACTGAGCCACCCAGGTGCCCCTCTACTAGGAGTTTTAGAAGGAAGTTCAGTACTGCAAACTAGAGCTCGAATCAAATAGACAATTGATTATTTCTAGCGCGGGGTAGTCTATGTCCAGTCTCTTTTCAAAATGGGGACAAAGGTCACAAATGTTTATAGAAAGCTGAGTTGGGGCACCTGAGCGGAGCAGTCGGTTAAGCGTCCATCTCTTGATCTCGGCTCAGGTCATGATGTCATGGTTCAGCGGTTGGAGCACTGTTGGCATGGAGCCTGCTTGGAATTCTGTCTCTCCTTCTCTCTGCCCGTCCCCTGCTTGTCCGTGTGCACACACTCTCTCTCTGATAAATAAGTAAACTTAAAAAAATTTAAAAAAAGAAAGTCAGCTTATGTCGCAGGCATTCTACTAGGCGCCCTGATTTGCCGGAAGTCATAGATTATAAATCATAGGGCTGGGATTCCAATTTAGGACTCCAGAGCCTTTTCTGCCACAGTGTATCAATTATTGACTGTAACTGGAAAACTCAGAAATCCTTTGTTACTTGGAGCTATAAAAGAATTGCTAGCCATTCCACTACCCATTTCTCCCTCTCTCTAACCTTTCAACTCTCTCTGGTTGAGTAGTACAGAAGAAAGTCAAGGGTATGTAGGAGCAAGTATGATTTATTTCGGGCAAATAGTAGAAAAAAATGTTACCAATATCCATAGATACATTCCTTAAGTCACATATAAAGAAACACTGTTACTAAAAGTTGGTTTTATTTTTCTGTGGAATCGAGTATTAGCCCCCAGTTTACAGTCTGATTTTTTTTTATGCCTTCCAAACATTAGCACAGTTAATATCACCTTATCGATACCCAAATAATAAATCAAATTAGTCCCAGCGGTTATGTCCACATCCAGATTGTTCAGATGGTCAGGAACTCTTATTTGTTTGCTTTAGCTTTCAGTTCTTGGTTATATCTACAAAGGAAACAGAAAGAAAATAATTATGCATCACAATAGAGAACTACCTCTATAATAAGAAGGGAATGGGGAGCACGGTCATGTCTTCTTTCTCACTAGTCAGGAGGCTGTATCGTTTTAGCCACAATCTTCTCAGGGGCTTGTAGGTAAAACAGGCAGAAGGGAAAGTGACCTAAGGATTTTACTTGTACCTGGCTTCCAGCTGCCAGAAAGTTTTCAACAACTCAACTGACAAACAGTTTCCTACACAAAAGTATTATTTTGGTGACTATTTTCATTCTTGAATTAGAAAAGTATAACAAACATGTGAACATACAAGTAAAATTTAGCCAAAATGTGGTCATCTAGAACTTTATAATCACAGAACATCTTTCCTAAGAATAAAATAAATGGGGATGAGAGTCTGTCTAAGCACTAAAAATAAAATCTGCTTTGTGAAAAATAAAATCTACTTCTTGAAAAATAAAATCTACTTTTGTGATGCAGGCAGGATACTGAGTTCTTAGCAGGTTGTAAACACGAGGTTAGCAGAAGACTAAAGCTCAGGCCTATTTCTTCAATTCTCATCAATCCAAAGAAGAATTAACCACAAAGTCACAGAGTCTTTCCCTTCTACAAAACCCAGAGCTTCATTTACTCCGAATAACTCATAATTCTTCCCAGATTATGAGGGTGGAAAATAATAGAAGCACAGGAAGTAACTTATTCCATGAAGTCTACCAGAACCCCCAGATTTCTCAAAAGGTTCTGATTTCAAACATTCAACGGTGTTTGTCTAAATGCTCCAGAGTCCAACATTTATATTTTGAACTAAATCTCCCATTCTACTGTTGTGACGGAAAACAGTGCCACAAATCCTTGTCAAACTGTATCTGTGTTTCTACTTTAGAAATAATAATTCTAAATGTTGCAATTGGCGTTTTCTTAGCTTTACTATTATGAGTTAACATAAGGTTAAAATAAAATGGTGGATGAGAAAAATCCTTGTAAATAAAGTCACGGTACAAATTGAAGTTTATGTTGATATAGGTAAGCTCTAAAAATGCTTGTCAGGTATACTGTGGGATGGGTGAGTTATTTATTCATCACTCTGTGCTAGAGGATAATGAAAGGATTCAGCTTGTAAAGCTTGGGATAGGAAAGATGAAAAAAACGAAGATGAAGTATACTCTGGAGGACAGAAAGCCTTCTGAAAGGAAGGTAAATTATAACTGAGTATTTTCTATTTCTTTATTGAGATCATTTAATTTTTTTAGCCAAAGAACATTGTTTTGCAATTTAGGAAGGTTCTGGGGTTCAAACAAAGCCAGAGCCTTCATCTACGATGAGCTCCATGCAGAGTGTGAACGAGTCAATGACAGTGTTAACTACTGAGTGCAGGCGAGTTTGGAGACATAGTGGGTTCAGTTCCAGACCACCACAATACAAGTACCATGATAAAGCAAATCAAATGAATATTTTAGTTTTCCCGGTTCGTATAAAAGTTATGTTTACACTATGCTGCATTCTATTAAGTGTGCAATAGCAGTATGTCTAGAAAAACAGCACATACCTTAATTTAAAAATATTGCTAAAAAATTGCTAACCATCATCCATGCTTTCAACAAGTCATAATCCCTTAGCTGGATGGTGGACGGTCTTGCATCAACGCTGACGACTGCTGGCTGACCCCGGGTGGTGGCCGTGGAAGGCAGGGGTTGGCTGTGTTTTCTTAAGACAGGACAACAATGAAGCTGCCACACGCACTGGCTCTTTCACAAACGATTTCCCTGCTGCATATGATGCCATCTGGGAGCATCTCGCCCACAGCAGAACTTCTCTCAGAACCGCCTGCCCCAGCTTCATCTACTAAGTTTATGTAATAGTCTAAATACAGTACTTTGTCGTCATTTCGACGATCTGCACGGCACCTTCGCCCGCAGGTTCCATCTCAAGAAACACTTCCTCTGCCCACCCAGGAGAAGCAGCTCCTCATCCGTTCAATCCTGAGAGTGCAGCGGTTCAGTCCCACTCCCGGCTCCACTCCTCGTTCTGGTTCTCTCGCTGTTTCCAATCACATCTGCAGTCACTTCCTCCACTGAAGTCACAACCCCTCCAAGTCTTCCACGAGGATTGAAACTGACTTCTTCCAGTCTCTTATTCATGTTGATATTTTGACCTCTTCCCGTCAATTACGACTATCCATAATGGCACCAGGATGGTGAATCCTTTCTAGGTTTTCAGTTTACTTTGCCCAGATCCGTCAGAGGAATCACTGTCTATGGCAGCTATGGCCTTCCAAAAGGTGTTTCTTAAACAAGAAGAGTTGAAAAACAAAATGACGCTTTGATCCAAGGGCTGCAGGATGGATGTTGTGTTAGCAGGCATAAAAACATTAACCTTATTGTACAACTTCATCCGAGCTCTAGGGTAACCAGACACATTGTACTTGAGCAGGAATATTTTGAAGAGAATCTTTTATTCTGAGCAGCAGGTCTCAACAGTGGGCCTAACATTCAGTAAACAATGTTGTAAACAGCTGTGCTGTCATCCAGGCTTTGTTCCATTTCTAGAGCACAGGCAGAAGAGACTGAGCATTATTCTTAAGGTCCTTAGGATTTCTGGAATGGTAAGTGAGCACTGGCTTCGACTTAAAGTCACCGGCTGCATTAGCCCTGAACAAGAGAGTCAGCCTGTCCTTTGAAGCTGTGAAGCCAGATGTCGGATTCTCTGTAACTATGGAAGTCCTGGAAGGCACGGTCTTCCAGTGGAAGGCTGCTTTGCCTACATTGAAGACCTGTTGTTCACTGCGGCCACCTTCCTTATCTTGCTGGATCTGCTGGCCGACTGGCTTCGGCTCCTCCGCCAGCACCTGGCACCCCACCTCCCACTGTACGTTGCGGAGACAGTTCTTGCCTTGAACCACATGAACCAACCTCTGCTGGCTTCACACTTTTCTTCTGCAGCTTCCCCACCTCTCTGAGCCTTCACAGAATTGAAGAGAGCAAAGGCCTTGCTCTGGATTGGGCTTTGGCTACAGGGAACGTTGAGGCTGTTCGATCTTCTATCCAGACCACTAAAACTTTCCCCGTATCAGCCATGAGGCTGTTACGCTTTCTTAGTAATTGTGCGTTCACTGAAGTCGCACTTTTGATTTCCTTCGAGAACTTTTCCTTTGCAGTCACAATTTAGCTAAATGTTTGGCACAAGAGGCCTGGCTTTCGGCCTATCTTGTTGGCTTTCAGTGTGCCCTCCTCACTAGGCTTTCGACTTAAAGTGAGAGATGCGCAACTCTTTTCTTTCCCTTGAACGCTCAGAGGCAAATTATAGGCTCGCTAACTGGCCTATTTTTAATACTGTTGCGTCTCGAATAGGGCTAGCTGAGGAGAGGGAGAGAGATGGCGGAACGGCCCAGTCGGCGCGGTCAGAACACACACGACGTTTATCGGTTAAGCTCACTGCCTCATTTGGGCGTGCTTCGTGGCGTCCCCCAAACAGTGATCAGAGATCACTGATCACAGATCACCATCACAATGTTATAATAAGGACAGTTTTTGAAATACTGTTAGAATTACCAAAACGTGACACAAAGACATGAAGTGAGCAAACGCTGTTGGAAAAATGGTGTTGACAGACTTGCTCGACGCTGGGTGACCACAAACCTTCCATATGTAAAAAGGGCCACATCTTTGAAGCACAATGAAGTGAAGTGAAACAAAATGTGGGAGTTTTAAAAATACTCATGGAACACTTTCTGACAAGACCCGAAGCCAACCACTACATAACCATACCCATTTGTCCCATTTGTTATCTATAATTCCCAAACTGAGTGATAAAACCTTCATGGAGAAAATTACTTAGTATTTCCTAAATCATGTATGTTGTCTTAAAACGGATTCTATGAACAGGCTACTTATCTAGATAACACACAGTCAGATTTAAAACCTAGGTAGCAAACATACTGCTTAACACTTTTAACTTAACCCCCCAGATTTTTCCAGAAATTTCTGCTTCAGGCACCTTCCATCTTAGGATCATACATGAATCTTAAAAAAACAAAAAAGGCACCGCCATCTGGGTGGCTTCTGAGGCAGCTTTCTCTTTTTACACCTTTGGTAGGCTTACCTCCAAATACGAAAGAGCTGAGAGGCTCCAGCTGCCCCCACAAAGAAATTAACAGCAAAGAGACTCCAGTTTTTTGGGATAATTACAAGTGAGTATCTCGACCAAATAAACCCTGTTGAAACAAAAGATTTTTTTAAAAAAGCATAGGTACTGCTGTAATATCTTTTGAACACTCAGTATTGGAGTAAAATAATTATAAGACCACGACGACATAACGTAGGATAAAGGAAAAGCTCTACTTTGAGTCTTTAATATAGTCGCTACAATTCAGCGTTACACAAAATATTCAATTCTTACATCAAGAGGGAATCTTTATAGGGCAAATGAATATTGACTAACTTTTCTCCTACTTATAAAAATATGTTCATGCTAAAAAAAAAAAAAACAACCCTGGAAACCCATGCGGATACTTATTCACAGTAACCCCCTTATCTAATAATTTCCCAAAGAGAACTCTGTTAATTCCTTTGTGTGTGAATGCGTGTTGTGTTTCAAGCATTAAACTGTTAAATAAATTCATGTAAAACAAAACTACTGAATGTCCTAAAAGGAACACAGAAAAGATTCATTTAATTCACCTGTGGCCATGAGGACAGCAGACTGAGCTGTGCTGAGCTTCTCTGCGGGTCTGGCCATGTCAGCCAGTCCAGCACACACCAACCCCTGGAAATACACATTAACACAGAGCGAGAAAAAGAGCATTACGAGTGTATAGTAATAATTCTTAATTTTAAATAAAGCATAAAATTTCAGATATTTCCACATGAAAGTAGCTATAATTTTAGTATCCACGCATTAAGAAAATGTATATATATCATCCAAAAAAAACTACAATGAATTCAGGAGTGCTCTTTGAATTTGCGTCTTGTTAACCATAGCAAGGGGCCTCATCTATTTGAAAATTAGTACTGTGTGTGTGTGTATTCTTTTTTTGATTTCATTAAGAAAATAATTATTTTTGGGGTGCTTGGGTGGCTCAGTCGGTTAAGCATCCGACTTCAGCTCAGGTCATGATCTTGTGGTCCGTGGGTTCGAGCCCTGCATCGGGCTCTGTGCTGACAGCTCAGAGCCTGGAGCCTGCTTCAGATTCTGTGTCTCCCTCTCTCTCTGCCCCTCCCCTGCTCCTGCTGTGTGTCTCTCTCTCTCTCTCTCAATAATAAATAAACATTAAAAAAAAAGAAAATAAATATTTTTGAAAGAGATTAAGAGAGAGAGGGGGGAGAGAGACAGAGCATGAACAGGGGAGGGGAAAAAGAGAGGGAGACACAGAATCCGAAGCAGGCTCCTGTCCCCAAGCTGTCAGCATAGAGCCTGACACAGGCTTGAACTCATGAACCGTGAGATTATAACCTAAGCAGGAATCAGTCTCTTAACTGACTGAGACAACCAGGCATCCCCACGTGTGTATTCTAACAAATGATACTTTTTTCACGTGAAATTATATATACTCTTTATTTATTTATTTTTGAGAGCAAATGCATGCACGAACGGGGGAGGGGCAAAGGGAGAGGGAGCGAGAATCCCAAGCAGGCTCCTCACTCAGTACACAAAGCCTGACGTGGGGATCACGATTTGAACTGAAATCAAGAATTGGATGGATGCTTAACTGACTAACCTGACCACCCAGATATTCCAAAATTAAATATTTCTTTTTTTTTTTTTAATGTTTATTCATTTCTTGAGAGAGAGAAAAAATGAGCACAGGGGAGGGACAGAGAGAGAGGACAGAGGATCTGGAGTGGGCTCTCCAGCCTGATGAGGGGCTTGAACTCATGAACTGTGAGATCATGACCTGAGCTGAAGTCAGACGTTCAACCAAGTGAGCCACCCAGGCGTCCCCAAAATTATATATTCTTTATACATGTTGTAAACCACTGGTGTGGTAGATGCCTAAAGCTATTTAGGCATTAATCTAATTTGTATAGATTCCTCCTTTCATGTTTTTGTCAATATTGATTATTTTTTTAAAAGTGGAAGTATCAGAAAAGCTCTGTTATAATTTTAGTTTCTTGGTTGGATAATTTTCTTTAATGTCAAAGTGTATACATGGTTATTTCTTCTCTGCTGGGTTTTTAACACAGTTATATAATCATCCTACTAACACCCCTACCATCGGCATCACTCGGAAAGTTTAGTAGTGAGTCTTCACTGGAGCACTGGTTATGCTCCTCTATTGCAGAGATGAGAAGATGTAATAAAATGATTTTTATTGATGGAAAACTCAAACCTACACAAAATCAAAGACTAGTATGACAAATTGTTACATACATTATCACCCAAGTTAAAATTTTGCCACATTTGTTTCACCTCCCCTCTTCCCTTTTTTTTTTATCCTTTAAGTATTTTATTTAGTTAGTTAGTTAATTTTTTCAAAATGTTTATTTTTGAACGAGAGAGACAGAGCACGAGCAGGGGCAGGGCAGAAAGAGAGGGAGACACAGAATCTGAAGCAGGCTCCAGGCTCTGAGCTGTCAGCACAGAGTCTGACGAAGTGCACGAACCCACAAACCACGAGATCATGACCTGAGCTGGAATTAGACACTAAACTGACTGAGCCACCCAGGCGCCCCTACCCTTTAAGTATTTTAAATCAAATCCTAGATATCATTAGAGAATATGCTTTTAAGAAATTATTTTTAGGTTTTACAGAGTTTCTGAAAGACGCTCTTACATGGAAAATATAAATCAGCAAAGGGCTTTGCTCCTAAGTGGAACACAGACATACTTGTGAATTTATACACCAATTTAAGCCAAGTGCAAAGGATTTTGAATTAAAAAAGTCAGTAGGTCAAGAAAGCAATGATTCTGATTTAAAAGGGGGCAAATGGTTACGCAGGAGTATAACCAAATATATCATGGCTAACACTATTTTGCTTCTTGTTAACTTTCGCCCACAGTCCTGTGATTTTTCTTCCAAATGCTTCCTAATCATCCTTCCTACATTCTTCCTCCAGGTCCCAACATGCATTGTCTCCATTTCATATTTGTCCCACCTCTGCAGGGTAGAATACTGCCTTTGGAATGGGGACGAGGGGGGTTGATTTCTACTCTTAATCTACTGGATCCACGTATCACACTGAGGCTTGTTGGATAGATGTATGAACACTATAGGCTACATTCTAGCATTTTCTCTTGGAGAAGTCGGTGGTCATGATTTTACTTATGTTCATGGTTATACACTTTATTTTTCTGGGACAATATTTTTATTTTTGTGGGAGTAATTATTCTCTCCCACAAAGGTCTTGAGCTCTCTTTCTACTTCTACATCTTTCTAAGCTTACGTAAATTAGCTTAGAAAATCTCACTGTAGAGAGCCTGGGTGGCTCAGTTGGTTGAGCTTTAGATCTCTCATGGACCTGATTTCATGGTTGTTGGGATTGAGCCCCATGTAGGGCTCTGCCCCGACAGCGCAGAGCCAGCTGGGGATTCTAACTCTCCTCTTCTCTCTGCCCTGCCTCTGCACTTGTTCTCTCTCTCTCTCTCTCAATGAATAAACATTTAAAAAAAGAAAAAAAGAAAATCTCATTGTGAATCTAATCTCCATCACTTACCACCTGCGTGACTTCGGTCTGATTACGTAACACTTTGTCTTAAATTCCTCATGTATAAAATGAGAACACTAGTAGTTACCCTGGCAAAAGTGGTATATGATGAAATGAGATCATACGCACAGTGCCTGGTAAATACTATTATTAACAAGAACAGACAGTAGCTTTTGTCTGTAGAGCAACAGAGAAAAAGGAATATTAGTTTTCTGTCCTTTCCTGCATGACTAGCCTTGGGCCAGGAGGCTTAGAAGGTCTGCACTCTTTTTCATCTTTATTATGAACCTTCTTCAAATCATAGAACTATACAGATCCTCTTCAGAGAATGTTTAGAATAAACAATAGGATTATGCACAATACTCTCTCACACACAAACAAAATCCCAGGTTAGCTCTACAGCGGCCATTTTAAAGGTGGTCCTGTAAGTGTTTAAGTGCACAGGCTTGGGAGGCAAACACACCTGGGGTTTCCAAACCTGACTGTGCCCCTTACTACGATGGTATCTCCAGTCATCTGGCTCTCTGAATCTCAGTACTCTTCCTTGGAAGATGGTAATAATATTTAATAGGATTTACTTCTCAGATTTTTTTCTGGTGAAGATCAAATACAAGCCAATGCAACACGGAATCTAATCAGTTTGGCCTCTGGTGGACTCAAGTCAGCTCCCTGTTTCCATCAGTTAAAAAATTTTCCGAGTTGTCTGAAGCCCAGGACTGTGGTTCTTTTTGGCATCTGATTATCTCCATTGGGTGGGGTAGATATTCCTCAGGTGGTATAAAAATCTTTTTCCTTTCGTTCCTTCAATATTTTCTCGTTTATTAAAAACGAGAATGTGATGACACTTTTAGGGGAGTGTTAAAAAAATGAGATACCACTATAGAATATTCCAATTCCTGAATGCTTAGACACAGCAAGCCCTCAAGATTTTAAACCATTAGTTAATCTACATAAATAGTTCCAGTTGGAAAAGCAAAACGAATTAAAAATCTGCATGGGTAATCTTAAAATCACTTAATTTATTCCTAAGAAGAGGAAATAAAAAATTTCGCTACACAAAATGGTCTATTATTTGAGAGTTAAGTATAACCCGGTTTGTACAAAAGGACTACCAACAAAAAATTAAAGCTCTCTTAAGTGACCTTCACAGAATAGCTTCCCAGGCTGGCCAATGATCTCCGCTCCTTCTGTAAACAAGCTATCCGGAGGCATGCTGGACACCCGTGGTTCTTCGTTCTGTACTGCACTCGTGAATTTTCGCTCCACCAGTTGAATTGAATTTTTATCAACTGTGTCCTTCAACCTAATGTAATGTACATAATTGAATGAACTATGAGGTAATCGCATGAAATATAAAAGAGGGTTGTCATTTCTATGAAGACTAAAGTGACTGCTTTGAAAAGACTGAATAATGGCAAGTTGCTGAAGTCTGCTGTCAACTGCGGTGTGAATAAGGCAGATATAAAAAGCCTGGGTGGGAAAGCCATAAAGACCTAGCAGATTTCTGTTCTCATACTATTATGAAAGTATCTGTGAACTTAAAACTAAAGTGGAAACTTTAAAAAAAAATTTTTTTTTTAACATTTATTTATTTTTGAGAGATACAGAGAGACAGAGCACGAGCAGGGGAGAGCAGAGAGAGAGAGAGACATAGAATCCGGAGCAGGCTCCAGGCTCTGAGCCGACAGCACCAAGCCTAACGCGGGGCTCGAACCCAAGAACCGTGAGATCACGACCTGAGCTGAAGTCAGACACTTAACCGACTGAGCCACCCAGGAGCCCCTAAAGTGGAAACTTTTTAAAAAACAGTGTAGTTTTCTTTTTTTTAAAAAGTAATCTCTACCCCCAACGTGGGGCTCAAACTCACTACCCTGAGATCAAGAGTTGCATGCTCTACCACTGAGCCAGCTGGGGGCCCCTAAAATGGAAACGATACAGGTTGCACTATAGCATAATTCATCCAAAATAAAACATGTGGAAATGAGTGAATCCATACACAAAGAAAAGCTTTAGCCTTATAGATGACTGGCAAATGAGTATCTCTTAAGTTAAAAGAAAATATTTAACGTATATAAGTATTTTTTTTTAATATTATTCATTTTAGAGAGTGTGAGGAGGGCAGGGGCAGAAAGATAGGAAGACGCAGAATCCAAAGCAGGCTCCAGGCTCTAAGCTGTCAGCACAAGAGCCCGACGCAAGGCTTGAACTCATGAGCTGTGAGATCATGACCTGAGCTGAAGTCAGACACTTAACTGACTGAGCCACCCAGATGTCCCAGCATTGTTTTTTAGGATTATCCATTTTGATCTCAATGATTAATTATTTGGTTTCAACAAAAGTAGTTAAGAAGGACTCCACTACAGTTAAATGTCTGAACAAGTATAGTCTGAAATTCTTAATACAGAACGTATGTGTCCTGGAGTAGTAGCCGCTGTGTGTCATGGAAAGACTACCATAGATGAATTATTATCATCTGTTGCTATGCTGTCATCAGAAGACTATGTATGACTTCAACATGAACTTAAAATAGATGTTTTTAAAGGAGACAGACAGCCAACAAGGCACTCAGTGTATAGCATACGGTCAATGTTTTAAAAATTAGTTCAAACACTTTGTCAATGTTTCAAAAGAAACACCAAAACTATTGATAAAATTGATAAATTCCTAAATTGTGACAAACTTGAAGGCAATGAGAACACGCAAATTTATAATGAATAGGGTAAATCATTTTTACTGTTTTAATAATGGTGCTAGAAAGAATAGTTAGGCAATCAATTACACTTTATAGACATATAGTCACTATATAATTTTCAGTGCTGATATGGAGACAAGAGGAAGAAAATAATAATCTGCTTTCCATCAGTTTTTTTCAGTATCATACTAGTTTTGATTATTTTTTGCTTTGATTTGCATCTTAATTAAATTAATAGACAACACATTTTAACATTAAAAAATTTAGGGGCACCTGGGTGGCTCAGTCGGTTAAGTGGCCGACTCAGCTCAGCTGTGAGTTCGAGCCCCGCGTCGGGCTCTGTGCTGACGGCTCAGAGCCTGGAGCCTGCTTCAGATTCTGTACCTCCCTCTCTCTCTGCCCTTCCCTTGCTCACGCTCTGTCTCTATGTCTCTCAAAAATAAAATAAAAACGCTAAAAAAAGTTTTTAACATTAAAAAATTTAAAAACTACCTGAAACTCCATTCTAGCCATGAGAATTAATATATAAATGTATTTATTCAAACTGAACACAAAATTATGTGTGAAGTTGAATGAATAATAAAAGCAAATTTTATCCTTAATGGTTATTACTGTAGAATAATTTCAACCCTGTCCTTATGATTCTGAATCCCATTATATTAAGGAAAGTAATTCATGTGAATGAATAATGTTTACAAATATCAGTAAGACAGCTTACAAGACAAACTTTGCTATAAAAGCCTACATTAAAATTCAGTCTGGGGGCGCGTGAGCGGCTCAGCTGGTTAAGCATCTGACTTCAACACAGGTCATAATCTTGCCATTCGTGGGTTCGAGCCCCGTGTCCGACTCTGTGCTGACAGCTCAGAGACTAAAGCCTGCTTCAGATCCTGTGTCTCCCTCTCTCTCTGCCCCTCCCCTGCTCACACTCTGTCTTGCTCTCTCTCAAAAATAAATAAACATTAAAAAAAAAAATTCAGTCTGGACCCTAGAATTCTTGTCCTGAGCCTCTTGTGAACAGTCTGCCCTATTTTTAAAAAAATGTTTATTTTTGAAAGACAGAGAGAGAGGCAGAGAGAGAGGGAGACAGAGAATCCCAAGCAGGCTCCACAGTCAGTACACAGTCCGATATGGGGTTTGAACTCATGAACTGTGAGATCAAGATCTGAGCCTAGGGGCGCCTGGGTGGCTCAGTCGGTTAAGCGGCTGACTTCGGCTCGGGTCATGATCTCACGGTCTGTGAGTTTGAGCCCCGCGTCGGGCTCTGTGCTGACGGCTCGGAGCCTGGAGCCTGCTTCGGATTCTGTGTCTGCCTCTCTCTCTCTGCCCTTCCCCTGCTCACAATCTGTCTCTATGTCTCTCAAAAATAAATAAATGTTAAAAAAAAAATTAAAAAAAAAATAAAAATCTGAGCCTAAATCGAGAGTCGGATATTTAACTGACTGAGTCACCCCGGTGCCCTGAGTCCGCCCTACTCATGGAGCTCTACCAAACAGGAATGGCGACATGAATAGACGATTTGTGCCTGCTTAATGAGGAAGTTGGGTATACATACACACGGAGGTGGATTACGAAACTTCAATTAGCTCTCCTGGGAATAAATGCAGGCTTGTAATGGAATGATGGAATTTAGTGTACAGTTACATTGATGCATCTCATTCAGTTATAGGGCAACGAAATCATAGATCAAATGTCTGTTTAACTAGGTCAGATGAGGAGAAAAAAATGACCTTTCTGTGGGAAAAAACACTGTAAATGTGCAGAATTCTTGTTGAAAAGTGAGTGAAAACTACTTAGTAATTACTTATCGAGTCAGGAAAAAAATCAGAACGAAGCGCCAGGGAAGCCTACGAGGTTAGGCACCATTATTTCCAACTTCGGGGACGGGCAGAGGGCTCGAACAGACATTTCTCCACAGGTACACAAACGGTCCATAAACACAGGAAAAGAGCCTCAGTATTTTGAAAAAGGCAAGATAAAAAGCTGTGTTATTTTCCCCTCCCTCTAAAAACCATGTAGTAGTTCTGAACAGAGCCACCTATTATTTGTGCTTTGCTCTCTGGCCCTGTGAATAGCAACTGCGTTTTCTGGTAACATCCTGTATCTTTCCCTCAGCGTCTGTGAACGCACAGGCTGTAAAGGTGTAAAAGAGGAAAACAAACACGCCGCGCCCGTGTAAGAAACAACGCACGGCAGCTGGCGGAACTGACACGTGCTGTCGGACCATAAAGCTAGTTTTTAATGTTTAGAGTGAGCAGAAGCGTTAAAGATGACACATTAAAACTTTTCTTTTTTAAACTGATGGGACGTTTTTGCAATGTATCGTTGAAAAGAAAACCACAGGGTGAGGGAGGGGGGAGAGGGGGTGACGGGCATTAAAAAGGGCACATGCTGGGATGAACACTGGGTGTTATATGTAAACCGATTTGAAAATAAACTATTATAAAATAAAAATTAAAAAAAAAAAAGAAAGAAAAGAAAACCACAGGCCCAAAATGGCATCACTTAGGCCAAGTCGCCAATACCTAATGAAATTGCACTTTCAACCTCCCCCAGAAATGTCTTCACCAGTCAGTTAGGAATTTTCTGGTCGGCACCAATGAGGTACTCTGTCACACAGGCCCTCTCCCCATCCCCAAATGTTTAATTTTTTTAATGTTTATTTATTTTTGAGAGAAGAGAGAGAGAGAGAGAGAGAGAGAGACAGAGTGTGAGCAGGGGCAGGGCAGAGAGAGAAGGAGACACAGAATCCAAAGCAGGCTCCAGGCTCTGAGCTGTCAGCACAAACAGCTCAAATCCACAAACTGCAAGATCATGACCTGAGCTGAAGTCGGAGGCTTAACTGACTGGGCCACCCAGGCGCCCCCAAGACCATGAACATTTAAAAAGTATATTTTTCATAAAGGTCACTTCAAATTAATAAGTTCCTCTTAAAGAATATTTTTTTTCAGTAGCTTCTGCAAAACTCAAGACTTACCCATTTCATAATTGGAGCCCAGAAAAAAACTGTTTTGGGACCTGGGGAAAAAAAAAGAAAAATTTAGAAAGAACCCAACTATTTTATACATGTCTTTAAAATTTTTTTAAGGTTTATTATTTATTTTTGAGAGAGAGAGAGAGAGAGAGCACGTGCACGTATGAGTGGGGGAGGGGCGGAGAGAGATGGGGAAAGAGACCTGAAGCAGGCCCCCCGCTGACAGCAGTGAGCCAGGGGCTCGAACTCACGAACTCTGAGATCATGACGTGATTCAAAGTCGGCTGCTCAACCGACTGAGCCACCCTGGCACCCCTAGTCCTTAATAATTTTTTCTCTCTCTCAAACTAACTCATTGTGCTTACAGTAAAATTCACTAATTCAATGTGATTTTAATACAAAGAGATTTATAAATCTATCATAGTATACTTTGCATATACAACTGTAGTTAGTTGTAGGTCTATTTATCTATCGAAATTATGACCTCGTTGAAGCTAGGGGCTAAACAATATTCATACTCGTACCCTACAACCTGATAGCTGTTGAATAAAGAGTTAGCCAGCACAGCTGGAAGCAGTTTATATTAACCAGAGTTTAGACTTTAACTTTGATATATATGTGTGTGTATATATATATATATATATATATATATATATACATACATGCAAACAGCTGAAAAATTCTTTAAAATCACAAGTTGTTTGTATCATTCTCATATTACATATTGATAAGCCTGGCTTATACTTTAAAGAGTTTTTAGTAAGTTTGCTAATTTCCTAGACTATTTAAACCTAGTCCTAAAGTGTTTCCACAGTCTAAGTCTCATTTTCTCAGTCTTCAAAGGACCTGGATACTATCTTTAGACTAATAATTCTCAAATTATAGAAGATCACGGCACAGAGTCTGTCTTTCCTTGTGGGCCAAAATGATTATAATGCTAAACTTCATTTTCTCACCTTCATGTGACAGCTAGTCATTTTCACGTTTATCCTATGTACTTTCAGGCTTTCCATATTTTTTAAGTTAATTTACTTATTTTGAGGTAGAGAGCACGTGCGAGCACAGGAGGGGCAGAGAGAGAGAGGGAGGGAAAGAGGAAACCCAAGCAGGCTCTGTGCTGTCAGCGCAGATTCTGACACAGGTTTCAATCCCATGAACCATGAGACCATGACTGGAGCTGAAATCAAGAGTGGGTCACTAGGCTCGGTCCTGACGGCTCAGAGCCTGGAGCCTACCTCGCATTCTGTCTCTATCTCTCTGCCCCTCTCCTGCTCACACTGTCTTTCTCTCTCAAAAAAAAAAAAAAAAAAAAAAAATTAAAAAAAAAAAAAAAGAGGGGCCCCTGGGTGGCTCAGTCAGTGAAGCATCTGACCGGCTCCGGTCATGATCTCACGGCTCACGGCTCGTGAGTTCAAGCCCCACGTCGGGCTCTGTGCTGACAGATCAAAGCCTGGATCTTGCTTCGGATTCTGTGTCCCACTCTCTCTACCCCTACCCTGCTTATGCTCTGTGTCTCTCTGTCTCTCAAAAGTAAAAAAAAAAAGAAAGTCGGTTGCTTAACTTACTGAGTCACCCAGATACTTCTCAAGTTTTCCCTATTTATTATTATTTTTAATGTTTATTCATTTTTGAGAGAGAGAGAGAGAGAGAGAGAGAGAGTGTGCGTGAGCAAGGGAGGGGCAGAGATAGAGGGAGACACAGAATCCGAAGCCAGGCTCTGAGCCCGACCGTGGGGCTCGAATTCACAGACCGCAAGAACGTGACCTGAGCTGAAGTCGGCTGCTTAACCGACTGAGTCACCCAGGTGCCCCCTGTTTTCCGTATTTTAAGTTGTGGTGCCAATCTGGACACAGTGCTGATATGACTGTTGGGAGAATTAAGAGTTCTAAATTTTTTTTTTTTTTTTTTTAGTGTTTATTACTTATTTTTGAGAGGTGGGGTGTGTGAGTGAGCGGGAGAAGGGGCAGAGAGGGAGAGGGAGTTCTAAATTTTGATGTTCTAGTACCTGACTGAAAATCTACATATATCCAGTTTCTGGGTTGCTGTACTCATCTTTTATCTGGTTGCGATCTGTTCTGATCACAAGTTCCCTTACGCCTCGGACTCGAGTCACATAATGATCCTCTCCTCTATGTCTTGAACAAGGTATGGAAATAATTTTCTCTCTATGGTTAAGACGAGGTTGGCATTTTAAAACCAATTTAAAGGAACTAAAGAAATAGAAAAGAAAACATGAAGGCACTGAGTAGAAGAATACAAATTTCGAATCCTAATTTAATTAGATTTTAGCCCAGGTCACTGGTTCTCAACTAGGGGTGATTTAGTCCCCCAGGGTGCGTCTGCACCGTCCCAGGACATTTTTAGTTGTCACAACTGTAGTGGTGGTGATACTGCTGCTACTGATACCTACTGGGTAGAGGCCAGGCAGGCTGTTAAACGCCCTCCAGTACACAGGGCAGCCTCCCGCAAACACGTAGCAGCTAGCCCCCGAAACGTCGATAGAGCAAGGGTAAGGAATGCTGGCCTCGGGGGAGTGACAAGCCAGGCAAACACACAACTAGGTTCATGCTGATTAGTGGCTCTAAACCTTAGCTTATGCTTAGACTAGCCCAATATTCTGCCTTGTCTTCCTCTGGCTAACTTCTAATATCGTTCAAAAACTTACCTCAGATTGCACCTCCTCGAGGAGCCTTAACATCTCCGGGTTACACTAAGCAGCCCGTATATTGCTCTACTGGTTGTCTGCACTCGACAATTAAAATGATCTATTTGTGCATCCGTCACTTTCACCAGACAAGGTGAAGACAAGGCTTATTTCTTGGTTTTCTTTAACAAGTAATATTTGGGAGCAGAATTGAATTGGATTAACCATTTCCGGGACAGGTGTCAATCAAAGTTATTCACGCTTTAGGTATGATCAGATTCGCCTGGACACTGCTTCGTTCTCAAGGGTAAAATCTGCTATTCACTCATCCCCAGGGACATCAAATTCCGTTACCTCAGGCTGGCGCCAGATTTTCACTCACTAGTTACTCTACTCTTAGACCATGACACTCCCCTATCTGGCTCCTGAAAATTCTTCCTCTAAGTCTGATGGCATAATGTTCTGATCTATAAGCCAATCTTTTCAAACTCTAGTTATTTTAGTTAGCTTAGGCTTCTGAGAGTCGCATCAGAGCACACTTGGTTTATTTTTCTTTTTTCATATACAAAGTCTCTGAGTCATATGCAATATCAACTACACGTTTATTTTTTATTCCCTGCATGAAGCTTGCCTTCGGCAGCCAAGTGTAAGTCAGCACAATGTTTTTTGGTCTCTGGCTTTGAACTTCTCAGCCAACTCCTCTCTTCCTATTTCTAAACTGATGCTTCCCCTCTGTCACCTTCAAAACTGTTTCCTGAATAATGCCTCTAGGTTCTGGTTTCTTCCTTTGGAGTTAATGAACAATCAAGCTTTTTAGTAAGTGTTTGCTCGGCAACTAATTTACTTAACTGCCCCGAGTTAGATGACAGTTTTAAAATATTAACTGCTCTTCTCCTTACAACCAAACCGAAGAAAAAAAACTTCAAACATGACATTATGGTTGCCAGAACCTGGACCAAGAGAGGGATGAATATTTTAGTGAATAATTACTAAATATAAAACAAGCCCTCCATTATTTTCACAACTGCTAAGCACTGAATTTTTTTTTTTTAATGTTTGATTTATTCTTGAGAGAGTAAGAGCAGAGGGGCATAGAGAGAGGGGGACTGAGGATTTGAAGTGGGCTCTGTGCTGACAGCAGCTGAGCCCCATGTGGGGCTCGAACTCACAAACTGTGAGATCATGACCTGAGCCGAAGTCAGATGCTCAACTGACAGCCACCCAGGTGCCCCTAACAATTCTTTTTTCTAAAGTTTATTCATTTATTTTAAGAGAACGAGCGAGAGTGAGTGTGCAAGTGGCGGAGGCGCAGAGAGAGAATCCCAAACTGGCTCCCAGCTTGTGGGCAAGCTCTCTCTCTCTCCCTTAAAGTAAAACAAACATTAAAAAAACCCACACCACTATCTCATTTTTTTATGCTGTCTTGTACGAATAGCTGTGTCAGAGGGCTTGGGTGGCTCAGTAGGCTGAACATCGGACTGTTGGTTTTAGCTCACGGGATCCCCCCAAGTCAGGCTCCTTGCTGCCTGTTTGGGATTCTCTTCTACCTCTCTCTCTCTCTGCGCCTCCCCTATCTGTGTGCTCGCCTGCACTCACTCACTCTTTCAAAATAAATAAATAAGTAAATAAATAAACATTTTTAGAAAACGAGATAATGAAATGATTGTGCTACCTGAGGAATTACATACCCTAAAATCAAGACCATCATAAATGTAAACAGAGGACCTACCTGACATTCACTACGACGAATACAAAATTTGAATAGGTAGAAAATTTGAACTACTGAAAATATCCTGAATAAAAATCACCTCTTATGAAATTAATTTGGAGTCCAATATGAGGGAATGTGGAAATACCAAGCATTGAAAAAAGTCCCATTATATTTAAAACTATGACCTATTTTCAAGCATAACAAAGAAATACAGAGAATAATATAAGGTCATTTTCTCTTTGATATTATGGGGTTGTCTCATTTTTTTAGTTGATTTATTTATCTATGTTCAGAGACAGAAGAGAGCGCGCGCGCCTGAGTGGGGAGGGGCAGAGACAGGGACAGAGAATTCCCAAGCAGTCTCTGCATTGTCAGTGCAGAGACCGATGCAGGCCTGAAACCCATGAAGCCGTGAGATCATGACCTGAGCCGAAACCAAGAGTCAGCTGCCCCTGGGTTCGTCTCATTTTTTTAAGTCATTTTAAACATTTTTATTCATGTTTTGAGAGACGGAGAGAGACTGTGAGAGGGGAATGGGCAGAGAGAGAGAGGGAGACACGGAATCTGAAGCGGGCTCCAGGCTCTGAGCTGTCAGCACAGAGCCCGACGTGGGGCTTGATCCCATGAACCGTGAGATCATGACCTGAGTTGAAGTCTGGCACTTAACAGACTGAGCCACTCTGGCCCCCTGGGTTTGTTTCATTAAAAGCGAAATTGATTTTCTTTTCAAGGTTCAAACTTTCACAGAGGAATTTGAGATATTCTGCAAGGGAATATCATAACCAAATATGTGAGAGACATATTTTCACAATCAGCAAAATTAAAAGGCAACCGACAGAATGGGAAAGATATTTGCAAATCCTAATCAGATAAAGGATTAGTATTCAAAATCTATAAAGAACTTATCAAACTCAACACTCAAAAAACAAATAATCCAGTGAAGAAATGGGCAAAAGACATGAATAGACACTTCTCCAAAGAAAAGTGTGTCATCTATTTTATGTATGATTCTCCCTAGGAAAGCCTTCCTTCTTGGAATAAATAACTTTACACACATGCAAACATACACACATACAAATACTGAACTGAGATGCTATGTCCCAATGTGAAAAATAAAGTTTCTTATTCAATGTTTTCACTACCTTTTCCTGTCCCTTTCACACCATTTCTCCATGGTTTGCTGTTTTTCAACATCCCTCAACATTCTTCCAAGTTCCTTATATTAAGCAAGTTTGCTACCGTGTGACCAACTACTTCCAAATCCGTAGAATTTGTAAAGGTTACTCTTTGACACGGGAACGTACTGTCAACAATTGCTCATTTTATTTATACTAAAGCTAGTTCTGAACTCACACTAAGAATGTGGCTGGGCTACCATTTTAGAGCCGTATGATCTTTATATCTTCCATAAGGCCTTGGAAACAGCCATCACTCAAATAGCACACAGAATATAAAAGGTATATAATAGTTTTTAAAACGTAGATTGCAAAGACATCCAGACAGCTAACAGACACATGAGAAGATGCTCAATGTCACTCATCATCAGGGAAATACAAATCAAAACCACACTGAGATGCCATCTCACACCTGTCAGAAAGGCTAACATGAACAACACAAGGAACAACAGGTGTTGGCGAGGATGCAGAGAAAGGGGAACGCTTTTGCACTGTTGGTGGGAATGCAAACTGGTGCAGCCGCTCTGGAAAATAGTATGGAGGTTCTTCAAGAAACTAAAAATAGAACTACCTTGTGATCCAGCAATTGCACTATTAAGTATTTGCCCAAAGGATACAAAAATACAGATTCAAAGGGGGTACATGCATCCCAATGTTCATAGCAGCATTATTAACAATAGCCAAACTATGGAGAGCCCAAATGTTCATCGGCTGATGAATGGATAAAGAAGAAAATGTGGGGTGTGTGTGTGTGTGTGTGTATGTACACACACATATATACATACATCTACACACACATACCCAATGGAATATAACTTGGCCATCAAAAAGAATGACATCTTGCCATTTGCAACAAAGTGGATAGAGCTAGAATGTATTATGCTAAGCAAAATAAGTTAATTAGAGAAAGAAAAATACCATATGATTTCACTCATATGTAGAATTTAAGAAACAAAACAGATGAACATACAGTAAGGAAGGGAAAAAGAACAGAGAGAAACAAACCGCAAGAGACTCTTAACAATAGAAACAAACTGAGAGTTGCTGGAGGGAGGTGGAGGGGAGATGGGCTAGATGGGGGATGGGTACTAAGGAGGGCACTTGTGATGAGCACTGGGTGTTGCATGTAAGTGATAAATCATTGAATTCTACCCCTGAAACCAATATTGTTGCACTGTATGTTAACTAAAATTAAAAAAGAGAAAAAAATATACTTTCTTTACATAAAATAAAACAATAAAATAAAATAAAATATTGATTGAAAACAGGCTTTGGTGCAAGTGCCAAAGTAAAATAACAGGTGAAAAAACTAGCTAAAATAGTTCATATGCATTTTAGGGCTGATATATTTTAAATTTACATTATTTGTTCAGTTACAAAGAATCAATAACTTTTAGATTAAAAAAGATAGTTGAAATCATCTCGTTCAGGTACTCATAAGTCAGGTCAATGAAACCCGGAGACATGAAATTACTTGTGTAGAAGACAGTACAGCAAGGATTAAAAACTAAGATCTTCAAATTCTAAGTTAACAATAATTACATAGTTTTCCCAATGAAATCTGAGTTTCTTGAAAGCTGAAATGAAGAAATGCCCTAGTAAAAATACAAAATTGTAGATTATTACTGCTAAAAAGGACCTTAAAGAAAATCCAAGCCACTTTCTTTTCTTTTCTTTTCATGTTTATTTATTTTGAGTATTTGCATGCATGAGCTGGAGGGGCGGGGGAGGAGAGAGAGAGAGAGAGAGAGAGGGAGAAAGAGAGAATCCAAAGCAGGCTCCAGGCTGTCAGCACAGAGCCTGATATGGGGCTTGATCTCATGACCTTCGAAATCATGACCTGGGCTGAAATCAAGAGTCAGATACTTAACCAACCGAGTCACCCAGGCACTCCCAAGCTCCGTTATTTTAATAGATGAAAAAGAAAAAGCATTTAGATGCTACATAATTTGTCTTATACACAGGGAGTTTCAGGCAGAGCAGGGAGCAGAAAGCAGGTCTCTTCGTTGCTCCTCTTCTGTCTCCTATGCCACACCACACTTGAGGCATTTTCATACTCTTAAAACCAAAATCAATATTCTCACATGACTTGGAGATCTCAAATTATTGATAGCTTTCCTTACGGCTTGCTTCTCCTTTGGTCCATCTGTTGAATCAAACTAGGTGAGGCATAGAGTCTTAATTTCTTCAAAATCAGATTCGTGGACAAAAGTTGTGTTAAGTGTCAAATTAACAACTACAGCAAGGGTGGTTCCCTTTCATGATTTCTCCTAAGAATACAAAATCTCTGTGGGGAGGGGTTTTTATTTTATTCACTAACATATCCAAGTGCCAGAGCAGTGCCATGAACGTAGGGTAGGCCCTCAATAAATATTGAGATATTCAACTTACTTGGTAGTTACTGGTTTACAGATATCCTACTTTTCATAAATATACTACAGTTGTATTTGAAATCCCAACTTTCCATTTTGTTTCTCATTCTTTAATTTTAAGGGTAACAGGTAATAACTGTAAAAAATATATCTATATATTTAATGTGTATGTAAACATAATACATATTAGATATATATTTAAGAATATAACTGCATATATTATATATAATATGAATATGATACATAATATAATCTAGATATCTAAATAACTATATATCTATCCTAGACTGGCATTAAAATTCTTCAGATAATCTCTGTAGCAAGAAAATAAATTGTCTAAAAGAAATGTGAAAAAACTGTTAATTCATAATTATGTGGGCATCTACACTATGTGAGCCACATTTGGCTTTATTTACATGTAATAAAACATGCTGTCTTAAACTATCTAGTACAACACCACTTCTCTTATAGGTGCCTGGGTGGCTCAGTTGGTTAAGCACCTGACTCTTGATTTTGGCTCCGCTCATGATCTTGAGGTTCATGAGATCGAGCCCCCTGTCAGACCGTGTGGTCACAGTGTGGAGCTTGCTTGGGATTCTCTCTTTTCCTATCGCTCTCTGCCGCTCCCCCACTCGTGCACACTCTCTCTCAAAATAAATAAATGCATTTAAAAGTTAAAATAACATTTCCTTTAGTAATTAATTTTTAATTTTTATGATAAAGATAGTCCCTTATGAATACTGCTAACATGGGTTTGTTTAGTATGTTTTTATTTTAAAACATATTTAGGTCTTCAAGATAAAAAAGAAAAAGCAAATCTCTTACCTGGGAAAAACACAAATATTATTGTTATTAAGAAGTTAAAGTAACTTTTCCTGTGAGCCTTCACACAGAGAATATCACGGAATGTAGAGCAAGATATTCTCAGCAACGGCACACTAGGCATTGCAACAGATTTCACACAACCATTTTTTCAAAAGTTCTTTCACTTAAGCCAAAATGTAACTCAAGAAAAGCAAAGAAAGCTACGGCGAGATACATAAAAGGATAGGGCTCAAATACCTGTTTTATGGGCTGACTTAGTTGAAGCTAGTTTTTATTATTATTATTATTATTATTATATTTTTCTCAAGTCTTACTGAGATATAATTGACACATAACATCGTATTAGTTTAAGATGTACAACATAATGTTTACACTGCAAATTACTACAGTAAGTTTAGTTAACATCCATTTTCTCACTTAGCTGTGATTTTTTTCTTGTCTAAAGAACTTTTAAGATCTGCCGTCTTAGCAGCTTTCAAATATTTATAATACGGTATTGTTAACTATGGTCACCTGCTGTAGATTATCTCTCCAAAACGTATTTATTTTATAACTGGAAGCTTGTACCTTTAGACCACCTTCTAGGATAGTTTTTGGGTTCTTTAGAGCTGTGTTCTCCTAACTACTTTTGAACATATGCCCCTATTATTAAAAAACAAAATTTTTTGAGCACACATCTCCTATATATATATTTATTGTATGTATTTATAAGCTATATATATATAACATATAGGTATATATGTACATATGTTGACTCCACAGAACTCAATTGACTTCTATGCACAAATATATATATATATACCTATACTATTTTCATATAAGATATGTAGAGGATAGAAATTTTAAAAGAATAAAATGATAGAAAGCCTTAGTAGAAGTTAATTGTTTTCTTCCTACATTCCAATGTTTCATTTTGTGCCTACCTGGGGACAATTCATCTCATTTTGGAACTCATAAATACAAATGACACTCCTTCCCTAATAATGGTTTTTTCCCCTCAGCTAAGCTTTTAAGTAAACACTGGGCAGCGTGATTTCAAGGTTATTTCTTTGACAGATACCTGGAGTGGGGCTATGTAGCTGGCTCGGTGTAGAAGAGTCACATACTTTCACAGTCACCACAGTGGTGGTGAGGAGGGACATACCTTATGAGAACTGAACTTGCTAGAACACACATTTGGTTAGAACTCTATTCTTACTCTATAGAGGTAGATCACAATGTGCCAGGAAGAACACATTAGTGAATGATTTCGGCCGCAGGTCTAACTATAGTATATATCACTGTGACCTAATGATACAGAATACACGTAACAATAACGTAACTGTAAGATATATCTATATAAAGACATATTCTTGTTACCTATCTGGACATTCTGCCAATGATAAAATTCAATTTCAAAACGTTAGAATCCGCAGTGTATGACATCCAACTATTAATATCCTAGCCTTGCCTATCATTGTAAAAACCTCCAGTGTGTGAATTTAGTCCAACGTTTAAGTGAGGATTCAATAACATACTATTATGCAAAATAGTATAAAAAAGCCTTGAATATTCACTTGCTTATTCAATCAATATCCATTGATTATGGAGCAATAATGTTTCCTCAGATTTTACTCAAAACTAATAGAATCAAGAGTTATATTTTTCATGCTTCTCCATTTCTACATTTGTGTGCCTACGACTTTTTAATCACAAATAATTTTGCAGTGATAGGCTTTTTTTTTTTTATATATATGTTTATTTTTGAGAGAGAGAGTGAGAGACAGAGTGTGAGCGGGGGAGGGGCAGACACAGACTCCGAAGCAGGCTCCAGGCTCTGAGCTGTCAGCACAGAGCCCAACACAGGGCTGGAACTCATGGACTTTGAGATGATGACCTGAGCTGAAGCTGGACGCTTAACTGACTAATCCACCCGGGAGCCCAACAGATTGGTAGTCTTATTGCATGTACCGGTTAAAAACTTAGATGAGAAAGAACTAACATTTGTTGAGAGTCTAAACATTGGCTAAACACTTTATAGCCATTATATCATTTAATTTTCGCAACAATCCTTAAATGATAATTATTATCCCCATTTTATAGGTCAGAAAAATAAGGCCTCGGGGCTTTAAGGTCAAGGTCATCCAGCCAAGCTTTAAATCTCCCTGTGTCTGATTTCTGAGCCTATTCTCCTCCTCCACCCTGAAAAGGGGATTACAATAACTGAACTAATCCAAGAATATCAACATATAATGCACAGTCTACGAATGAAAGGTAATTTCCCTTGATTCTGAAAGATGACTAAAGTATTATAAGCAGTAGTTCTAAGTGTGTTAAAGCCAGGGCCCTGGAAAAGATCACTAAAAAACTACCCTCCACTTCTGATCCTACCCTTATCCTACAGCCCAAACGCAAAGCTTAAGAGAGTCAGAGTTGACTCCATAGAATTTAGTTGACTCTAAAGCCTGGATTACTACAGAAGCATTGCTCAACTCTCCCTCCTGAAACCTTTGTCACAAAACACAGCACAATCCCAAAAACTAAGTATTAAAAAAACTAAAAGGCAAGTAAACTAAATAAACTTCTTAAAGAAGTCTCCTTAAACTCTCCTTAAAGATCAATTTTATAATGGGTCTCATACTGCAGTAAATAATATATTAAAGCATATTAGTATAACATTATTATACTATTCATTCCATTATCAAACTAGAAATGTTAGACTCCCGAGAGAGGCTTCCTAGTCAAATACAAGGGGAAAAGACAACTTCCCTAATGATAGCAACTGCAGAGAGATATTTAACTATGAAGAAAAAACCGGATCACCTTTGGGTTGCACTCAATCAATTTGTAACATATTTTCCCATTTGCTAAATCTCAGGCTTGAAAGACACCTCAGCATCTCTGGTTTTAGTTCCCAGCCAAGTATTATTACTGCCCACTTTATAGAAGAGGTAACAAAATTCTAAACCTTAAAGGGCGGGAAGGATTGCCATCTTCCAGTTTCTTAATTCTTTTATTTCAACCACTGGAACACTTTTTTCCAAGAGGAAAAACGAGAGCCAACATGTGCGAGGCATTTGTGAAGAATCAAACACATGTTATCTTTAATTCTCACGCTGAGCAGATTTTACGAAATGAAAATATCTAGGATTTCATCCAAGGTCATGTCTATAGGAAGAGGCAGAGCGGAATTAAATCCGGGTGTGTGCACACGGAGAAGTCTACGGAGAGCCTGCTCAGTAATTTCATGTGTAAGGACAGACTTAAACAAACTGGACCTATGCGACAAGGTAGGACACCGACTCTGGAACCCGGGTAACGCATCTGCAGGCCTCTGCCGGCGGCAGCTGAAGGAAATGTGACCTTTACTCCAAACCCTGCGGTGCGACAAGCCGGCTCTGCTCTGCGTGGGTCAATCTATCTCTATTCTTGGAGGGAAAGAGGAGTGAATGAGAATTTCGTGGGGGCCCACACCGATTCGTGGCCGCAGAAATGAAGAAAGATAAAACCCAGAGGCCCGGTCCGGGTTTGGGTAGCGCCTAAGAGATGCGGTGCAACAAAGGTCGGGAAGGGCGCTGACTCGAGAATCACAGGTTTAGGACAGATGTGGATGGAGAGAAAGCGAAAAGCAGGGAGGATGGGAAAGTGAGACGGATTCTCTTGAAGGGAAGAGATTGGGGCTGTGGGTGATGCTTCCAGCCGCAGAGTTGTCCGTGCCCTCTAAAGGTCTATTTTCGAGGAAGAGGGAGGGAAGGTCTCGGAGAGAGCTCTTCTGGATCTATTACCTGCTGGGTGGTTGTAAATCGGCCTCAGTTTCTCCGGCAGCATGAGCTCCACTTTATCGAGGAGTCGGTGGTAGGTGGCCCGAAGGCCCCGGACGCCAGCGGCTGACATCTCTGCGGACGAGTGGTCGTGGGCGGCCGAGTGGGACAGTGGCCGCGTGCTCCTCCCTGGATGACAACGAAGGGCACTCGTCACTTTCTCCTGCCACAGCGCCTCGCGTCCTCCTCTCCCCTAGCGTGCCCTTCCCGCAGCTCAGGCTGCCCCCCTGCGAACCGCCGGGTGGCCGGGGCCCAGGAAAGACCGAGGGGGCGGAGGCTTTGCGACGGCCCGCCCCGGGCCCGCCTCTTTGCCTCCCGCCGCGGAAAGGAGGAGGAGTCATGGCAACAGGTGCCAGAAGGACTGCCTCACCAAACCAACCCAGCGCCCTGGCGGCAGCGCGCTTGCGCAAGCCGAGCTGCCCACTGTGATTGGCCTGCCCCGCGGCGCGGGCGGGGTCCAGCGCGAACCTCTAATTTCTCCTTCCTGCCCTCGAGGCCATGTTGGAGAAGGGAAAGTGAAGCTGCACCGGTTCTAATCCCCTTTCGCTTTGATTAAGAAGGCCCGTAGTTAAAATGGGCTTTTCGGACCTTCAGTGCCCCGACTAAAGATGACGCAGCACAGTGCTCTTGCTTCGTTTGGAATGAGACTCGTGACTGAGAGACTTCACATCTCAGCTTCTTCTCTCTTCCTCATTTAGCCATAGACAATCAAGGATTTGGCTACAGTGTTCCGAACCCACTTTTCTAGGGTGAGGGCAGCAGTTGCGCACACGGGCCTCAGTCCCGGGGGTGGTCGTCATCTCGCGAGAAAGGCTTGGAAGGGAGGGTGTTGAGAACGAGGAGAGGGAGGAGTCGCGGCCGCCTCCGCCTCCTCTGTTGGAGGGGGGGGGGGCCGAGGGAGGGGACTGTTGCTGATCTCTGGATGTTCTGGGTAGTCTGAAGAGGAGAGTATGAGGGGAGCTCCAGCCCGGGCGCGGCCGGGCTTCGGGGGCGAGGGCGCCGCCGCCATCTAACTCGCTGCGCTCGCGAGGCCCGGCGCGCGGATGGTGCCGGTGCGGCTCGGGTGTTGATCCGCCTGTCCCCTCCCCCCTCCTCCCCTCCCCCACGCGGTGGTCTCCCCTCCTACCCCGGCCCGGCAGAGCCATGTCTCGGGGTGGCTCCTGCCCACACCTGTTGTGGGACGTGAGGAAAAGGTCCCTCGGGCTGGAGGACCCGTCCCGGCTGCGGAGCCGCTACCTGGGTGAGCGGGGGCCCGGGGGCGGAGGCGCTGAGGTCGCCGCCCAGAGGTGGGGGAGGGGCCCGCGCCGCCGGGGCTGTTGGAGGTGGGACAGCGCCTCAGCAGGGGCGGCCTTGGAGACTCCGGGGTGCTGGGTGGGCGTTGACCGACGGACCCCTTGCCGGTGTCCTCCCACGGCCAAGCCCCCTTGCATGCTGCCAGCCGCCGCCCTTGCTGGGTTTTCCTCGGGGGGCTTAATGGGGTGGGGGTGGGGGTGGGGGGGCCGACGCCACTGGCCGGGAGAGGTGTTGGGGTCTTTTGTGGAGTGGGATTTGGGAGAAGACTTGCCGAACCTCCCGGAGCTGCTTCGTTTCGAGCCAAAGTTGGCGCTTGTGCTCTTCCCCAGCGTTCTCCCCGCTCCGCCGAAGGACTAAGTTTTTGTTGACGGCCCCCTTCCCTCCGGCCCCCAGAGGGTTTGGGTGTCGGCTGCGCCGCGGTGACCACCTTCGGGGACTTCACGCTCCAGACAGACTCCGCGTAAACTGTTCTGGGGCTCCGAGCCAAAACCTAAAAGTGATAGCTGAGCTCTCCCCACCCCCGCGCGCTTTCCCTGTTCCACTGTGTGCTGTTCAGTTCGTTTTGACCGCTTTAAGGAGGTGTAGGGTTTCACGTTCCTATTCCCACCCCTGTGAAACGCACTTGGCATTTACTGTTTCTTAGTTAAGCTTTCTAAAAACAACCTTCAATGCTTGAGGGAACAGTATTCCACTTTTTTTTCGTGTTGGATAAAGTGGTTTTGTGAGGATTCTGGGTCAAGCCGAGCTAGCCGAAACGGTCCAGGAAGGTGGCCGTGTTTATAGTAAGGGTCTTTTGGCTTCTGCAGTCTTTCAGCACGGTTTATTGTTTCATTTGAAGATAAGACATCATTAAAGTTTTCTCTTTCCGGTTTTGGCATTTTTTGCCTGGCAAGTATTCGCTGATGGCATTTGGTTTTGCCTTCAAGTCATTTTCTTTTAGAAAACGAAATCCTTACACCTAACGGTTCTGGTTTGTAAGTTATTTGAGAGCACTGAGCAAGCATTTCTTTTTCTTATTGTTTTTTCGTGTTTCAAATGACACGTGAGTACATTCTTGTACAAACTTCATCAAAACGAAGCAGAAATTCCTGTGATTCCCTCCCATTCCAGTTTCACACACACACTCTTAGAGGTAACACTGTTCTCTGTTTCCTGAATATTCCCGTACACCTTTTTCTTTGCATTTTTACAAGCACATTAGGTACATGTGGAAATGCTATAGTTGGTGGTGTGTGTGTGTGTGTGTGTGTGTGTGTGTGTGAATCCTGCATAGATGGTGTCGTCTTGTAAACATTGTTTTGCAATTCGCTTTTCTACACTCCCTTTTGGAGAGATTTCCAGGCAGTGAAATTCAGTGTTTGTGCATTTGTTCTAGGCGAGGTACCTGGATTGGGGATTAATTGTTTTAAAATTAAACATCAGTAGAGGGCGTTTTTTAAAAATCCTTAACCTAAAAAAAACGAGTATTTCTTTTAATATATATTTGATGAAAAGGAACTTAATTTTAGCTTGATAAAACAAACTTTAATATTGTGTTCTGCATGAATATGTTTGGTCCTATATTAGTTGGACTGCTTAAGGACTATCTAGAGTTTATAGGTTTATGTATTAATGTCTTCTTTTGGTTCAGTTAGTTCAGCTATATCTCTGACACTTAAAATATGAATCTATACAGTTCCTTTTCCCCCTTCCTCTTACAACTCCCGAATGGGAACAGAGTTTGCATTGGGTAGAGGGAAGCTGAAGAGCAAGAGTCTGGTGACTTCAGTAGAATTTCCAAATTACAGATTTTCAAATAGCTATATATATATTGTAGGCAGTTCTTTATCTTAAATAAAACTTAAATGTGATAATAACATATACTTTATAATTAGCGTATTCTTGAACAGCATCCTCTAAAAGTGGTTTTCTTAGTATTTGAAAATGGTTTTCTAAGTATTTGTAAAGTAATTTCTTGGCATCAGTAGACCTTTCTTACACCATTTAATTCTTCTATACCCCAGTGCTAAATCTTGGCATAGCATTCAGGAAATAGTAAAATCCTCGTTAGTAGTGCCTGCATTAATGAGTTTTTTAAAAAATAATATTTTCAAATATTCCTACAAAGTCTTTTATAAAGCTCAAGTTTAGGAGTTTAAAAGGTGAGGGTACCTGGGTTAAGGTTAAGTGTTCTACTCTGGTTTCAGCGTAGGGCGTTATCTTATAGTTTGTGAGTTCGAGCCCCACATCAGGCTCTGTGCTGACAGCTCGGAGCCTGCTTGGGATTCTCTCTCTCCCCTCTCTCTCTGCCCTCCCCCTCTCATCCTCTCTCTCTCTCTCTCAAAATAAATAATAAATAATTTTAAAGGGTAGATTCCTTTTTTCTTTTTGAGACTTCAAACATTTTGATTGTTTTTAGTATTGTAGGTTATTTTTCCAATGTATTTCTATTTTTTGTATTTTTGATAATGAATTACTGCTAAATAAATAACTCACAGGTAGAATTGACCGATTTTTCTTGTAATGTTTATATTTCAAATTATTTCACCATAGTGTGTGTTTTTCCAATAGTGGTATTCAGGCTTTGTAGGTGATTTTAAATTTGATTAATTACTTCTTTTCCTTCTATCAAAGAAAACTGAAGTTCATAAAACATATCTTTATATTGTGGGAATGAAGATAAATAATTTGTTTTATGTTATTTAGAAGGAAAATATATATGTTCACTTACAACCCCCAAATTCACAAGATTTCACCAGAATTCAGAGGCTAGGCCATGCTCTTGTCATCTTTATGGGCCTGATCTAAATTTCAGTGTAGGATTTATTTTTTTAAAGAGTGATTTACAAAGTCCAGAGTCAGAAACACCTGTAGATTTAAATGTTTGTTTCTCAAGATACTGTAGTGCTTTTGGGATTCGGTTATTATTGTAATAACTTATTGGTCACAAATTTTCTACACACACAGTGTTATGAAGATAAACATTATTTTTCAAAGAAGCTATGGTTTCTGTATATTTCCTCTTTCTATTCATATTTCTCTCATTTTAAATGGACTTCTCCACACTTGAATTTATACTTTCTAACCCTTCTACTTTAATTGACAAAAGAGTAAAAGAACTTTTCAAGGGAATTGTGTGCCATAATGTATAGTATGTTTAATATAAAATGCTTATGCTATGATTAGGCAGGGTCTTGGTCAGCTTGGGCTGCTGTGACAAAATAGCATAAACTAGGTAGCTTATAAACAGCAGAGTGTTAAGTCTCACAGTTTTGGAGGCTGGAAGGCTGAGACTAGGGTGCTTACATCAGGATCTCAGTCTGGTGAGGAGGGCCTGCTTCCTGATTCATAGCCATCTTTTCATTGTAACCACACAGGGCAGAAGCAGGGTCTCCTAGAAGGGCACTAATCCTAATCTAATCACCTCTCCAAGATCCCACCTCCTAATGCTAATTACCTTGGGGGTTAGGATTTCAACATAGGGATTTCGAAGAGACCCAACCATTCAGACTATATCAGGCAGCCAATGGCAACTTTACTTATTTGTTTATTTTTAAAGGTTTATTTATTTATTTTTTTTTTTGAGAGAGAGAGAGAGAGAACGCGCACGCACAAGCAGGGGAGGGGCAGATAGAGAGGGGGACAGAGGATCCGAAGCATGCACCTTGCTGACAGCAGCGGGCCTGATGTGGGGCTAGAACTCAGGAATTTCAAGATCATGACCTGAGCTGAAGAGACAGTCAGCTGAACCACCCAGGTACCTTCCAATGACAACTTTAGAGTGGAGTTAGAAATTTCCATTTGTAAGGGAATTAGGAAGTCTGTATCTTTGGAGTATCTTGGAGTTGTATATATTGAAATGGATAATTTTTGCATTTAGATTCTTCTTTAGCATATCTTAAATACGTGTACAGTACCTTCTTCATTCATTATATGTTGCTAAGTTACAGTATTTTATATGAGTCAATAAATTCTGACTTTTGCTTCCTTGCTTTTCCTTGGGGAAAAGTTAGTGGAATATTCGTATTTTGTTTCTTTAGTTTTGAAATCTCAATGCAAATTGAGAGATGTCTGATTTTAGTAGTAAAAAATGACTGTCAGATACATTTAATAGAATATACTGATAATTCCTGAAGATAAGACCACCGAAGACATATCAGTCATAGCGGCTCCAGACAGATTTGAATGGCTCTACTGTGGATTTCATTCTTCCCCGGTATAGGATGAAAATGCTTAGAAGGGATAGGAGCTGCTGGTAGCAGAGTTTATATTATAGGCATGTTCTAGGTTAGTGTTTCTAAAATGTTTGACCACGATCCACAGTAAAAATACATTTACATGGCAACTTGTGATACACATATGCAACTAAAATAAAAGATTCTCCAAGTGGTGGTTAGCCTTACTATTTTCTGTTCTGTATCATGCTAGAAATTGTGGTATTGACCTGGTAGAATATTCACTGATACATCACGGCTTGAGGTTTGCAAAACTATACTAGATGGTTTATATTTTTAATGATTGTAATTGAATGTTATTAATGTCAAGGTTAGGGTGGGTGGGTTTCAAGTACTTGAAGCAGATTAAAAAAATTTTTTAAAACACTGCTCATGGCTAATAAAGAATATATAAATAGTGAAAACTTGTTTACCCCTTGGTAAAAATAACTGGAGTAAGACTCTTTTAAATCGTTATTTTTTGGGTAGTAACCTGCAGTAGGATTGCTGAGTTGTGTAAGTGTATTTAACTTTATAAGAAATTGCCAGACTGCTTTCCAAAATAGTTGTACCGTACTGCATTCCCACAGCACTTGGCATTGAGAGTCTTCCTAATTTTAGCCTCTCTAGGTATGTAGGTATAATGATATCGTTATCATTTTAATTTGCATTTGATTTATTCCTAATGATTAATGATGTTGAATATCTTTTCATGGCTTATTTGCCCTCCTTATACTTCGGTTAAATGTTCAGATTTACTTTCTTAATATTGTAAGAATTCTTTATATATTCTTGATACAAGTTCTTAATCAGATACAAATTTTGCAAATATTTTTCTCTCCGTTTATATTTTTCTCCCCGTTTGTCTTGTCTTGTCTTGTCTTGTCTTTTTCTTAACAGGGACTTTTATACTTCATGTTTTCTGTGTCCTATTTAAGAATCTTTACCTAATCCAAGATCACAAAGATGTAAACATTTTTTTTTTCGAGGAGTTTTCTATTTTTAATTCTTATATTTAGGTCTGTGAACAATTTTGAGTTAATTTTTATGTATATTGTGCAGTAGGGTCTACTTTCATTTCTTTGCATATGAATGTGCAGGTGTTCCAGCGTCTGTGAAAAGGCTGTCTTTTCCCTTTTGCTGAGAATTAGTTGGCCGTGTATGTAAATTCATTTCTCTACCATGTTCCATTGATCTAGCTGTCATTACGGTATTTCATGTCTTTATAGTGAATAGTGAAATCAGCTAGGGCAGTCTTTTGAGCTTAGTTCTTTTAATACAAAATTACTTTGGCTATTCTGGGTTCTCTTCATTCCTATATAATTTTTTTTTTTTTTTTTTTTAAGTAAACTGCGCCCCTGCCCCTTGTGGAGCTTGAACTCATGACCCTGAGATCAAGAGTCACATGCTCTACTGACTAAGCCAGTCAGGTGCGCCTCATTCCCATATAAATTTTAGAGTTAGTTTGTCACTTTCTACAAAAAATTATCGGGGTTTTGCCTGGTATCATGTTGAATCTATATGTTATGTAGTCTTTACAATATTGAATGTTCAATCCATGATGGTCGTTTTTGTCTCCAATTATTTAGTTATTCTTTCATTTCTTTAATGTTTCCTAGTTTTCAGTGTACAATTTTACACATATTTTATTATATTTATCCCTGTAACATGATGTTTTAAATACTATTTTAGATGGTATTATTTTTTAATTTCAGTATCCTGTTGTTCATCATGGGCATATTGAAATGCAGTTGATTTTTTTTTTTATTGGCCTTACACCCCGCCAGACTTTACTGGACCTACTCATTACTTCCCTCCTCCTCCCCCTTTTTTTTTTAAAGTAAATTCTGTCCTTAACATGGGGCTTGAACTCAAGATCCCAGCCAAGATCAAGAATCAAGTGCTCTACCAACTGAGCCAGCCAGGTGCCCCAGTTATTTCTTATAAATTTTTTCCCCCAAATTGGAGGATTTTTAGGTAGACGATTATGTCACTGCATATTAAAACAGTTTTATGTCTTCCTTTTTCACCTGTATTCCTTTTGTCTTCTTTTTTCCTTTTTCTTGGTTAATTGCACTGGCCAGGATTACAGTAGAATCTTGAATAGAAGTACTGAGAGTAGACATCCTTGCCTCATTCCTCATCTTGGAAAACATTTCAGTTTTTCACTATTAAATATCTTACTGACTGTGTGTTGTTTTGTAGACACTCTTTGAAGAAATACCCTTCTTTTCTTAGGTTGCTGAGAATGTTTGTCATGACTAGCTTTTGAATTTTGTCAGAGTTTTTTCCCTACATCTAATAAGTTGATTATATGATTTCTCTTTCATTGATTCTGTTAATTTGGTATATTTGCATATTCAATGATTTTTAATGTTGAACCAACATTTAGTTCCTGGGCTAATTCTACTCGGTTATGATAAATTATCCTTGATAGATTGCTGGCTTGAGTTTTGGTAGGAATTTTGTGTCTATGTTCATAAAATTTAGCTTATAGTTTCCTTATAACTTACAAGGTTATAATTATAGCTTATAATTATGGCTTATATTTTTGCTTGGTTTTGGGATCAGGATAATGCTGGCCTCATAAGAATGTATTCATATACAGAAGAATTGAAATTACCTTTTTCTTAAACATTTGGTAGATTTCATTGTTGAAGACCTCAGAGCTTGGAGTTCTCTCTGTGGGAAGGTGTTATTTGTTTTGTTTTGTTTTTGTTTTTAACTTGGTACTGTCTTTAACTTTTTATTTTGAGATAATTGTAGGTTCATATGCAATTGTTAGAAATAATTTGGAGAGATCTCATATACCCTTCAACCAGTACTGCTAATGGTAATGTCTTATACAACTATATGACAATATCACAACTAGGAAATCGACATAGAAAAAGCTATGAACCTTATTCAGATTTCTCCAGTTATGCACTTATTTGTGTATGTGTGCGTGTGTGTGTATGTATTTCTATGCATTTTTAGCATTAATTTTATTTAATTTTAATAGATTAACATGATCACCACCACAATCAAGATAGGGAATAGTTCCATCACAACAATCCTTTGTGATACCCTTTTATAGCCACAGCTATATCCCTTTTTCCCTACTGCTAACCTCTGGCAACTAGTAATCTGCTCTTCATCTCTGTAATTTTGTCAGTTCAAGAATGTTATATAAATAGCATGTATGTTGACATTATAAATAACAGCATGTAATCTTTTGAGACTGGCTTTTTTCACTCAGCATATTTCCCTTCACATTCCTCCAAATTGTTGTATTAGTAGTTTATTCATTTTTCTTATTTATTAGTATTTCATGATATAGATATGTGGTTATTTAACCATTTACCTGTTGAAGACATTTGTATTGTTTCCATTTTCGACTGTTAAGTATAAAACTGTTATGAACATGCAGTTTCTTATGAACATAAGTTTTCATCCTTTGGGGATAAATGTCTAAGAACTGCAGTTACTGGGTTGTATGGCAAGCACATTGTTTAATTTTGTAAGAAACTGCTATACTCTTTTTCAGGTATGGCTATACCATTTTACATTCCCATCAGCCATGAGTAATCTATTTTCTCTGCATCGTCACCAGCAGGAGTGTTATCACTATTTTTATTTCTAATTATATAGCGATAACTCACAGTTTTAATTTACATTTCTGTAATGGCTAATCTTGAACATCTTTTTGTGTACCTATATGCCATCTTTCTATTTTCAGTGAAATGTCCCTTCATATTTTTTTGCTCATTTTTTGTTTGGCTTATTGTTTTTTACTGTTGTGTTTTGGGACTTATTTATATAATTTAGGTACTAGTCCTTTGTCAGGTGTGCAGTTTGCATGTATTTTCTCCCAGTCTGTAGCTTGTTTTTTCATTCTTTTCATAGGGTCTTTTGCAGAACAAAGGTTTTTAACTTCAGTGAAGTCCAATTTATCAATTTTTCTTTTATGGATTACGATTTTGGTATCATGTCTGAGAACTCTTAACCTATCCCTAGGTCCTAAAGGCTGTCTCCTAGGCTTTTTTCCTAAAATTTTATTTAAGTCTAGGGTCCATTTTATATTAATTTTTGTATGATGTGTGTGGTTTAGCTTGAAGTACATTTTTGTGCCTATGGACGTCCACTTGATCTAGCACCATTTGTTGAAAAGCTGCATTTTTCCATTCAGTTACTTTCGCACCTTTATTTTAGAAATCAGTTGGGCATTTTTGTGTGGATCTAATTCTTTGTTCTCTATTCTCTATCTATCTGTGTGTCTGTTCCTCAGTAAATAATAACCACACTTGTCTTGCTTTTGTAGCTATATAGTAAATTTTAACATCAAGTTGAGTGATCTTTTCCCCCTTAGTTTGTCTTTTTCAAAATTGTTTTAGCTATTCTATATCTTGTGCCTTTTCATATGAATTGTAGGACAAGTTTGTCCATATCTCCAAATTACCTTACCGAGATTTTGATAGGAATTGCATTGGATTTATATATCAATTAGAGAAGAACTGACATCTTTTACTGTGTTGAATCTTCTGATCCATAAACATGGTATATACTCTATTTAAGTTGTTGGTGTCTTTCATCAGTGTTTTGTAATTATCAGGATACGTTATGTATTTTTTTATATTTATGACTAAATACTTAATTTTCTTTGGAGCAATTAAAAATGGTTTTGTGTTTTAAGTTCAACTTCCACACGTTCATTGTTAGTATATAAAAATGCAACTCTGTGTATGTGCTAATCTTATATCCTGTGATCTTGCTGAGCTCACTTATAGTTCTAGGATTTTGGGGAGGTAGAACCTTGGGGACTTTTTACATGCAAAGTCCTGCCAACTTCCAATAGGGTCTGTTTTGTTTCTTTCTTTCCAATATGTATGCCTTTTTTTTTCTTGCAATATCACATTGGCTAAAACCTCCAGTACAGGCATATCTTGTTTTATTGTGCTTGATTTTACTGCGAGTTGCAGGTATAGCATTTTTTACAGTTTGAAAGTTTGTGGCAACCCTGTGTGGAGCACCGGTTTTCCAACAGCATTTGTTCACTTAGTATGTCTGTGTCACATTTTAGTAATTCTTACAATATTTCAAACTTTTTCATTATTATAATTGTTACATTGATCTGTGATCAGTAATCTTTGATGTTAAGATTGTCATTGTTTTTGAGGCCCCACAAACTGTGCCCAGATAAGACAGTGGACTTAATCCATAAGTGTTGTGTGTGTTTTGACTATTCTGTTGACCAGTGTCTCCCTCTTTTTGAGTCTACCTGCTCCCTGAGAACAACAGTATTGAAATCAGGCCAATTAATAACTCTACCATGTTCCTTTCAAGTGAAAGAAACAGTCACATATCTCACTTTTTTTTTTAATGTTTATTTATTTTTGGGAAAGAGAGAGAGACAGAGCGCAAGCGGAGGGGACACAGAATCCAAAGTAGGCTCCAGGCTCTGGGCTGTCGTCACAGAGCCCAGTGTGGGGCTCAGACCCACGAACTGTGAGGTCATGACCTGAGCTGAAGTCTGTGCTTAACCATCTGAGTCACCCAGGAGCCCATGCATATCTTACTTTAAATTAAAAGCTAGAAATAATTAAGCTTAGTAAGGAAGACATATTGAAAACTGAGATAGGCTGAAAGGTGGCTTTTTGTGCCAAACAGTAGCCAAGTTGTGAATGCAAAAGAAAAGTTCTTGGAGGAAATTAAAAGTGCTATTCCAATGAACACGTGATTGATAAGAAAGTGAAACAGGCTTCTTGCTGATATGGGGAAAGTTTTAGTGGTTTGGATAGAAGATCAAACAGCCACAACATTCCCTTAAGTCAAATCCTAATTCCAAGCAATCCCGTAAAGCTCTTCAACTGTATGAGGGCTGAAAGAGGTGAGAAACCTGAAAAAGAAAAGTTTGAAGCTAGCAGAGTTTTGTTCATGAGGTTTAAGGAAAAGAAGCCATCTCCATAGCGTACAAGGGCCAGGTGATGCAGCAAGTGCTGATGCAGAAACTGCAGTGTGTTATCCAGAGTTCTAGCAAGATAATTAACACAGGTGGCTATAGTGAATAACAGGCTTTCCGTGTAGATGAAACAGCCTTCTACTGAATAGTCTTCTGTAAGAAGATGCCATCCAGGACTTTCATATTTAAAGAGGAGAAGTCAATACCTGGCCTTACGGCTTCAGACGACAGGCTGACTGTCTTGTTAGGGACTAATACAGCTTGTGACTTTAGGTTGAAGCCAGTGGTCATTTACCATTTTGAGAATCTTAGGGCCCCAAAGATTGTGTTAAATTTACTCTATCTGTGCTTTATCTACTTTATCTGTGCTTTAGCCTGGATGATGCATTCTGTTTACAACATGATTAACTGAATGTTTTAAGCCCACTGTTGAGACCTATTGCTCAGAAAAAAAAGATACCTTTCAGAATATTTCTGCTCATTGACAATGCACATGGTCATCCAAGAGTTCTGATGGAAATTTACATCAAGATTAGTGTTTTCATGCCTGCTAACACGACATCCATTTTACAGCCCTTAGGTCAAGGATTCATTTTGACTTTCATGTCTTACTATTTAAGAGTTACATTTTGTAAGGCCATAGTTGTCATAGATTGTGATTCCTCTGGTGGATCTGGGCAAAGTAAATTGAAAACCTCCTGGAATGTATTCCCTATTTTAAATGCCATTAACAACATTTTTGATTTATGGAAAGGGATCAAACTATCAACATTAACAGGAGTTGGCAGAAGTTGATTCTAATCCTGATGGATGACTTGAAGGGGTTGAAAAATTCAGTAAAGGAAGTGACTAGAGATTGGTGGAAACAGCAAGAGAACTAGAATGAGAAGTGGAGTCGGAAGTGGACTGGACTGAACCGCTGCACTCTCAGGATTGAATGGATGAGGAGCTGCTTCTCATGGATGAGCAAAGGAAGTGTTTCTTGAGATGGAATCTGCTGGTGAAGGTGCCGTGGAGATCGTTGAAATGACAACAATTTAGAATATTACATAAACTTAGTTGATAAAGCTGTGGCAGGGTCTGAGAGGATTGACTACAGTTTTGAAAAATGATCTCTTGTGGGTAAAATGTTACATTGCATCACATGCTACAGAGAAATGGTTTGTTTAAGGAAGAGCCAGTCGATGAGGCAAACTTCATTGTTGTCTCATAAGAAGTTGCCACAGCCACCCCAATATTCAGCAACCACTACCCTGGTTAGTCAGCAGCTGTCAACACTGAGGCAAGACCCTCCACGAGCAAAGAGATTAGGACTTGTTGAAAGCATAGATGACGGTTAGTATTTTTTAGCAATAATGTATATTTAAATTAGATTAGGTATATACATTGTTTTTTGAGATATAATGCTTTGCACACTCAATAGACTGCAGGATGATATAAACGTAACTTTTATCAGCACTGGGATACTGAAAATTTCATTTGACTCACTTTATTGTAATGTGTACTTATTGTGGTCATCTGGAACTGAAACTGCAATATCTCTGAGGTGTGACTGTACTACGTTTTTTTTTGTTGTTGTTGATGTTGTTTTTTAATGTTAGTAAAAGCATGTAATAAAGAAGCAGAGTTCTCTTGACTAGAGAGAAGGAAACTAGCATTAAAATGAGAAAATGGTGGAGTTTTTTCATATAGAATAACTTCTATGTGTAATACCTTGACATTTTTTATTTTGTTTTATTTATTTATTTATTTATATTTTATTTTTAAAAATTAATTAATTTTTAAATTTATAACCAAGTTAGCATGTAGTGCAACAATGATTTCAGGCGTAGATTTTTTTTTTTTAATTTTTTAACGTTTATTTATTTTTGAGAGACATAGAGACAGAGTATGAGCAGGGGAGGGGCAGAAAGAGAGGGAGATACAGAATCTGAAGCAGGCTCCAGGCTCTGAGCCATCAGCACAGAGCCCGACGCGGGGCTCGAACTCATAGACCATGAGATCATGACCTGAGCCGAAGTCGGCCGCTCAACCAACTGAGCCACCCAGGCGCCCCCTCAGGCGTAGATTTCTTAATCCCCCTTACCCATTTAGCCCATCTCCCCTCCCACAATGATAGTGATGAGATTGAGCATCCTTGTTACATTATTACTGATTTTAAATGGAAAGTGCTTAGTTTTTCACCACCAAATATACGAGATGTAGGTTTTTTATAGACACTGTCTATCAGATTGAGGAAGTTTCCTTTTATTCCTACTTTGCTGAGAGTTTATGAATGGTCTCAATCAGAGAAGCAGAATACATTAGAAGACACACACACAAAGATGTGTTACCGGTATTTAGTCTTAAGATCACTGTGAGGAGTCATAAACATTTTCTTAATGTCTGATGCTGAGGCTCGACATCCTTTGGATAGACAGTTGGGAAGGGAAGGTGGTTATAAATTGGGAGTAGGAAGGACAAACTTGAACCCATGAAGCCACAGGATCTGTGTTAGTTCTGTTTCTAAACTTATTGATGTTCTACAGGGATGTTCTGTGAGGTTCTTTAGGGAAAGGTGGCACCTTTGGTCATGGACCAAAGCACACAATGTCCTCAGTATATGAAGAAGCTAAAGGGGGATTATTGGGAAGGTGAGACACTTGTAGGCTTAGTTGCTGCTCGTTCCAAGGTGAGCCAGCAGATACATAACAACACGTATACGCGGCGTGAGCTTTGCTCCAGCCTTCTGAGTGAAAAGTCAGAATGGCTGTAATGGTACTTCTATCCACCAGTCTTGTGCAAAAATGGCTGTGATTCATCCTAAGAAGAAATCTACAGGGAAGAGATTCTGGGAATGTAGTTCAGTGTGGGTTGATACATTTCATTGCCACCACACTTCACTTCCTGTTGATTATTTATCAAAGGGGAGGGGGTTTCCTGCCTTTACCTGAAGGGTAGGCAGTGTCTGCTTTTATCCCTTTCTCAGGGCAGTTGCTTTTGCCAGAAACGATGCTGAGGGTTACCTGCCTCCCTCATGGGTAGGAGACATTTGATGAGGCTATTTTTAGTTTGGGTTTCTGCAGTGGCGTATGGCTTTTGTTTCCCCTGAGAGAATGGCCTGAAACGTGAGTGGGGTTTCATGCCTGTGTCCTGCCAGACAGGGACTCTTTCTGGTCTCCTGCCTTATTTTCAGTGTTTCTTGCAAGTTCTTGGTGGAAGCTTACAGAAGAGAGCTGGTGATCTGCGTGTGTTTAGAATCTCAGAGATTCAACTGTCTCGTTAGCCCACAGTTGACCTTTAAGCATTTGTTTGCATTTCACAGAGTTTTCCTTCCATACTTTGATGGCAGCTGCCTCTTTGTCCTGTGCTCTGTCAAAGATGAAACCGTTCTGGGTTCTGTCTCATCTCAAAGGAGTTTTGTCACCCTTTGATTTTCAATTCTCTTGGTTATCTGGTAAGATGCCGTGGGAACCAAAGAAGAAGATTATTTCAAGAAGATGGCAGTCAGCTGTGACAGATAATATTAGGAGGTCATGAAAAATGTCTTAAAAGGGTCCACTGGATTTGCTGATAAACTATGATTTCTAAGAACAAAACCAATGGAAAGGAGGAGGCAACAGGGATGGTGCAGGGGAAAGAAGACCTGACAGGGAGCTAGGGAAGGCGGCATGTGGAGACGACTGGAAAGTTTGGCATTAAAGACAAAGTAGTTCAGAGGGACAATAGAGTGAAGTAAAGTGAGAATTTTTTTTAAAGTGCTTTTCCATCTCTACTGTTCAGTATCACCAGCCTTATTCATTTTCCTTAATCAGCTGAACTTACGTTAACTCCTAAATGAGCTCATTTTTTAAAAATCATTTTCTCTCTTTTCAGGCAATATTAACTTTGAACAATCCCACCTGTGTATAGGGAGAGACCTCATTTTAAGTGTATAGCATATCGGGCAGATCCACAAGTTTTGAGTATGCTAATTAATTTACTCCTGACAATAAATATGTTCCCATCAAATGTAAAACTTCTACAAATGTAATGTAAACTAAGGCTCTGAGAAGTTAAGTTTTGCCCAGCTTATGCGTAGTGTATTCCAAGTTAGGTATTTAAACCTGGTCTAACACTTATCTCAAGCATCTCGTAGTCTACTAAGGGAGACAGATATGGGAATAAGTAAGTTACAAAGCTGTTTAATAAGTTATATAACCATTCAAAATGGTTATATGAGCAATAGCTCTTATAAAAAGAGCAGTAGCTGTATATTTATTGTCACTGAAAGATGTTCACCCAACAGAAGACACATTATAGAACAGAGTGAATATTGTTACCCCATTTGCTTAGTCACTGCTTCAGCAAATGTATATTAAATGCCTGTTTTGTCCTCAGCACTGTTGTAGGCACTTAGGACACTTGGGTGAACAAAAGAGTGTTTCTCTTTTTATTGAGCTTATGGTCTATTAATATAGAATAGAATGGTAAAGCAGTGATGGAATTATGAGAGGCAGCATGGGTTGCAAGAAAGACATGAGTAGGAAGCCATAGCGGTAGCTAAATTCATCCATAACAAGTGTGTAATTGTTGGGAGACAGTTCTCCATGTCTCTTGCGTTTCTGCAGATTTGTGAGCAGAGGCACTGGCTGCTTTGTTCTGGACTATCTTTTCAATAATGTATGTACAGGGAGCAAGCTCTGGAAGTTATAGTATCTCTCTCTGGAGCAGAGGGCAGATTTACTTATTGTCTAGTATAATAAAGATAATGTTACTCTTTGGGAAAAAGGTCAGACAGGTTGCTTGATATTTTATAAGATTTGGATTTTCTCAGTTCGGGATACCCCAGCTCTGATTCAAACCCCTAGCATGTCCAGTATTTACCTAGGCTGCTCCACATTGCCCTATGGGAACTGGGGGACAAGGAGCCTATGTGAACCTGAAACTCACATTGATTAAGTAGAAAAATCCTTTGCTTCTGACTTAGGAGTCTTGTGTCTTTTGCCAGCATTGATGAGATGGTGGCAGGTACTTGTTAGCTTGCAAGCAGTCTAGACTTCAGAGTTCTTGATGACAGATATGAGTTTATTTTTATTTTAATTTGAAGGGGCTCAGGTTTTTAACCTTACAGTTCTTATTTTAGGGCGTCCGTCAGCTCCTAATTTTTGGTAGTGCATTTAATTACTAAAAGGGTAGAGGAGATTTATATTAGTTGGTTTTGGAAGCACATTTAATGAGGTATGTGGACAATACAGTCTTTTGATCTCCAAAGTCACATACAGAAATCATTCAGGAGCTGTTTAACTGTCATGTCTCAGTGCATGTTTTCATGTGCAGGTTTCATGCGTAAGAGTTCTTAGAAGAACTCACCTTGTCTTCTGTTCGCTCGTGTCCTACCACCATTTTCTCTAGACAGAGATGACTAGAGCTGTGCTTTCAAACCTAGACTTTAAAAATGTGCAAGAAAATTTTTTGGTTCTTCTTCCTTCTGCTTTCTTCTTTCTTCCTCCTCCTCCCCCTCCTCCTCCCCCTCCTCCTCCCCCTCCTCCTCCTAGAACTCCTCCTTGTGTTCTAATGTATTTTAATTACTCTCATATTGTTAATATGATCTTAGCCCTTAATTATAACTCAGTAGGATTGCCAAACCTGCTGTTGACCGAAGGGGGGAAATTTTTTTTAATGTTCTGTGCTTACTACAGTTAGTGTCTTTTGAAAACTGAAAATCAGATTTGAAAAGTTAATTATATAAAGTACAGCCATTTCATGAAAATACTGAATTTTTGTAAATACTGAATTTTATTCCAGTGATTAGAACCATAGAACATTCCCCTCACATAAAAAAAGAAAAACAGAAAAAAATTCTTTACCACATGTTCCTTTACCTAGCCATGTTACCACTTATAAGCAGGCACAAAGAAAGAGAATAGTTCGGTCTCAAGAAGATCTTGATAATTACATTGAATGGTAAGAAAATGTAACAGAGAAATCTGTCCCTGGTGACAGTGTACAGAGAGCATAGTCAAATTTAATTTTATTTGAGATCTCATCAGCCTGATTACTTAGCTAATTACCATTCTTTGTCATATATTCAGCTTCTTTTCATTACAGTTTCTGAATAAACATGAAGCTTTTTGGTCTTTCTTTGATAAAGATTCATTTTTTTTAAGGGAAACATTTCTCTTTTTCAAAGGGATTTGTTCTATTTTTGCAGCATTATAATTCTATTGATGGACATTTAGGCTGATTTTATTTTATTTTTTGCTGCTACATTTCATCATTGTAAAATGGACTTTAAAATACTTTAACATTTCTGAAATTGAGATGTGTTTAGAAATAGGTGGTTTCTAACAGAACACTGTTTGCCAACCTATTTAAGGTTCAAAACCCTATCCCCCACCTCTAGTCCTTATCCCCTTTCTTTATTTTTCCATATGACATTTTCATCAGGTGACATGTTTGTATATTGTCTTTCAATAAGCTTATGAGAGTGTGGGATCTTTTTCTGTCTTATTTCACCCCTGTACTCCTAGCTCCTAGAACCCCACTTGGAATGGAATGAGTACTCAATATACTGGGTGAATGAGTGGTTGAATAAAGGGAGTATGTGAATGATTGCTATGGTCCAGCCACTGCGCTAAGCCCTTTCTGTCTTTGAACCACTTCATCCTTGCACTGCCTACATCAGGTAGGCAGAAACTACTTCATGAGGGAATGCGGGCTGAGGAGGAGGTTAATTTCCCCAGTATCACTCAGCCTCTAAGTGGGAGGTGAAGTTAGAGCTACCTCATGCAGGATCCTGGGCTCTTCTTTGTTACCTCTTTTTTTTTTTTTTTTTTTAACAAAAATGACTTATGACTTATTTAGTTCTTTCTTTTTAAACAGGAAGAAGAGAATTTATCCAAAGACTGAAACTTGAAGCAACCCTGAATGTGCATGATGGCTGTGTAAGTTATAATTAATTCTCAACTAGGAAGGACTTCAATACCAAGTGCTCAGTATTTGATGAAATGCCATCCTCTTTGAAGATATTATGACTAACTGTAATAAAATGGGAGGATAAAGTTTGACATTAAAACATAGAGAAGTATATTTCGAATTCAGAAAAGTATGTGAGAGATTTTTAGAAGTACAGATGAGTTTTCTAATATTACCAAAAGGCTTCCATCTCTCTACGGTACTGCTTTTGTGAAGGTCACTGATGATTACTAGTGGTCACTTCTCAGGAAATTTAGACAGTAATTGAACACATGTTCCTTTTTGACATATTTTTTCTCGGTTTCTGCTAACCTCACAATCTCTTGGTTCTCTTTGTATCTCATTGACTCACCGCCTCTTCTCTGTCCTCTCAGCCGACTCCTCTCCTTCTTGACCTTCTGTTGTCGGATGTACTGGGACTGGGTCCTGGCTCCTCCCACCTCTTTTCTCTTCACTTTCGCGAGACCTGCTTTCCAGTCCCACGGCTAAAATAACACGCCTTCCATCTTTTTGTTTCTTCCCAGAACTCCAGATTCACGTATACAGCTCTCCTTAACATTCCTACTTGCATGTCTGGTAGGCATGCCAGATTTAACAGGGCCAAAACAGAATCCTTTTCCTTTTAATTTCTGTTCTGAAAATTTCAGACAATGCTTTTCATATACTCATCAGGTGGACTTAGCAGTTACCAAGATTGGATGTATTTGGGGTGCATGGGTGGCTCAGTCGGTTAAGTGTCAGACTTCAGCTCAGGTCATTATCTTACAGATCGTGGGTTTGAGCCCTGCATTGGGCTCTGTGCTGACAGCTTGGAGCCTGGGGCCTGCTTCAGATTCTGTGTCTCCCTTTCTCTCTGCTCCTCCCCTGCTCACTCTGTCTCTCAAAAATAAACGTTAAAAAAAATTTTTTTTTAAAGATTGGGACATATTTTCCATTTCATTTTTCTCTTTTTCTCCTTGACGAAGTGTTTTAAAACAAATCCCAGATATTATGTCATTTCACTCCTGTATGTAGCCAAAAAGCAATGGACATTTTCTTATGTAACCAAAATGCTATTATGTAATTTAACAAGATTGACAGTATATTTTTGGTATCATCTGATGTACAGTCCATAATCAAATTTCTCTTATTATTTAAAATGCCTTTTTATAATTGTTCAAAAGAGGATCCAGGCAAAGTTCATTCCTTGATTGCCATATCTCTTTTTTTCCTAGTTTTTATTTAAATTCTGGTTAGTTAACATATAGTGTAATACTAGTTTCAGGATTAGAATTTAGTGATTCATTACTTAATATAACACCCAGTGCTCATCACAAGTGCCATGCCTCTTAAATCATTATTAAACTAGAACAGGCTTCCCCTTCTTTGTTCCTGCCATAGACTTGTTACAGAATGTAAGTCAGTTTTCCTATAGACTGTCACACATTCTCGATACTGGTTTGGTGTCATTTAACTTGTGTTTATATTCTTTGAATTTCCTGTCCACAATTATGGAATTATAATTATGGTATAAATGCCAGTTCAGGTATATGTTATTTTAAAACTAAAAACCATTTTTGGAAGGAGTAGGTCAAAATAATATATGTGCATGATTCAAAATAGATCATAACAAAAAATGACAAATGTGTCTCACTTTCTCTTACTCCTTTCTTATTCTCCAAAAACAACTTCTTTGATTCGTTTTTCATTTCAGATCTTCTGATGATTTCTTTTGTATCTCTGTGTAATAGTCTTATATTGATCTTTTTTGACTTGGCAACTTCAAACATCGTCTATTGAGTTCCTGCTATGATAGAGGAGAATTTAACTAATTTATACAGCTCACACTTTCTAAAATACAGGCTTCTTGGAATTTTTATATTACTGTTCTTAGTCTCTACACTAAACAACATACATAAACATCCTTTTGTTTTTCTGTCATTTATAGGCAGTATCTCTTGAATCTCCATTCTGTAAGGTAGAGATATTTAATTCTTTCATCCTTTCCTCCACCTTTTTGGTTTAAGATTTTACTTTTAAGTAATCTCTACACCCAGGACGGGGCTTGAACTCACAACCGCGAGATCAGGAGTTGCGTGCTCTAGGACTGAGCCAGCCAGGCACGCCTTTCTCTCCACCTTTTTATCTTTGTTTCACACCTCTGTCAGCTTGTATGCTTTTATATTGTCAGTATTGGTTACATGTACCCTTTATTCTGTAGTCCTGGTTATTTTTTATTATTCGTCTATGTATTCTAAAAGTTAAACAGTGTTAATAAGTCTTATATGTATATATACTTTTCTTAGTTTCTTTTAAATTCTTCAAAATAAGGAGAGAGTGGAAAGAAAATTTATAAAGAAAATTATGTGATATATCATCTGTTCATACTACTCAGCTGCTCAAAACTCTCCAGTGGATTTCCAGCATACTTCTAGTCAACCCCAAGGCCTCGTTGCTTCCAGGCCCTATGATTTGGCGCTTGTGGCTTTCTCCAGGCCCATCCCTTACTGTGGTCTCTGTTCTGCGTATTTGTTCCAGTCACACTCATCTCTTTGCTGTTGCTCAGATACACCAAGTCCACCTCTGCCGTATGTATTTTATGGCTTCTACTCAGAACTCTTACTGCATATAACTGTAAGGCTCAGCTCACTTCATTTAGCTCTAAGTATCACCTATCAGAGAAGCTTTCCCTGACCACCGTCCTGATCAGTATCTTACTTTCTTCTGTTTTCTTTTCCTTCACAGTGCATTTCACTGTCTGACATTATAATTATACAAACACATTTATTTATTTGTTCATAGTCTGTTTACCTGCCACCCCCCTCCCCCAGAACACTGGACCACAAAAATATCTTTGGAGATTTAGTTACTTCATCTGGTGTCAGGAGGAGTGTCTAGCCCATGCATGGCATTGATGATCAAAGAGGCAGAGTATGTGTTCCAGGTTAGGTTTTATGTCCTTCGTTAAGGATCTAAGATCACATCTCCCTATACAAGGGAGAATTTTCTAGTATTAATTTCAAGTGGATTCTTCCATAATGGACAGTTGCCTTTATGATACTCTCTAGTTTTTACAAGCTATGGACTCAGATATTACTGAGTATATTCTCAAAATATTTTTCTAATTATGAGAGGAAAGTAAACTTTTCTTACAAGTTTAAATGTATTTTTTTCTGGGCACCTGGGTGGCTCAGTCTGTGAAGTGTCCAACTTTCAGCTCAGGTCATGATCTTGCAGTCCATGAGTTCGAGCCCCCAGTCAAGCTCTGTGTTCACAGCTCAGAGCCTGGAGCCTGGAGCCTGTGTCTCCTCTCTCTGCTCCTCCCCTGCTCGTGCTCTGTCTCTCTCTGTCTCTCAAAACTGAATAAATGTTAAAAAAAAAGAGCACATTTTTTTCTGCCTTCACACTATTTTAAAAACATGTCATTATTCTTATTTACTTTATTTATTTATTTTTAAATTTACATCCAAGTTAGTTAGCATATGGTACAACAATGATTTCAGGAGTAGATTCCTTAATGTCCCTTATCTATTTAGCCCATCCCCCACCCACAACCCCTCCAGCAACCCCCTCTTTGTTCTCTAATTTAAGAGTCTCTTATGTTTTGTTCCCCTCCCTGTTTTTATATATTTTTGCTTCCCTTCTATTGTGTTCATCTGTTTTGTATCTTAAAGTCTTCATATGAGTGAAGTCATATGATATTTGTCTTTCTCTGATTGACTAATTTCGCTTAGCATAATCCCCTCTAGTTGCATCCATGTAGTTGCAAATGGCAATATTTCATTCTTTTTGATCGCCAAGTAATACTCCATTGTATGCGTGTACACACCACATCTTCTCTACCCATTCATCCATTGATGGACATTGGGCTCTTTCCATACTTTGGCTATTATTGATAGTGCTGCTGGAAACATTGGGGCGTATGTGCCCCTTCAAAACAGCACACCTGTATCCCTTGGATAGATACCTAGTAGTGCAATTGCTGGGTCATAGAGTAGTTATATTTTTAATTTTTTGAGGTATCTGCATACTGTTTCCCAGAGTGGCTGCACCAGTTTGCATTCCCACTAGCAGTGCAAAAGAGATCCTCTTTCTCTGCATCCTCGCCAACATCTGTTGTTACCTGAATTGTTAATTTTAGCCATCCTGACAGGTATGAGGTGGTATCTCACTGTGGTTTTGATTTGTATTTCCCTGATGATGAGTGACGTTGAGCATTTCTTCATGTATCGGTTGTCCATCTGGATGTCTTCTTTGGAGAAGTGTCTATTCATGTCTCTTGCCCGTTTCTTCACTGAATTATTTGTTTTTTGGGTGTTGAGTTTGATAAGTACTTTATAGATTTTAGATACTGTCCCTTTATCTGATATGTCATTTGCAAATATCTTCTCCCATTCTTTTGGTTGCCTTTTAGTTTTGCTGATTGTTTCCTTTGCTGTGCAGAAGCTTTTTATCTTGATGAGGTCCCAATAGTTCATTTTTGCTTTTGTTTCCCTCGTCTCAGAGATGTGTTGAGTAAGAAGTTGCTGCGGCCAAGGTCAAAGAGGTTTTTGCCTGCTTTCTCCTCTAGGATTTTGGTGGTTTCCTGTCTTACATTTAGGTCTTTCATCCATTTTGAATTTATTTTTCTGTATGGTGTTAGAAAGTGGTCCAAGTCCATTTTTCTGCATGTTGCTGTCCAGTTTTCCCAACACTGTTTGGGACAGAGACTGTCTTTCTTCCATTGGATATTCTTTCCTGCTTTGTCAAAGATTAGTTAATAATTAGTAATAATTAGTAATAATCCATTGGGTCCATTTCTGTGTTCTCTGTTCTGTTCCATTGATCAGAGTGTCTGTTTTAATGCTAGATGTTATTATTTTTTTCTTGCATTTAATTTTAAAAATAGATAATAATACTTTCTCATGGTATACAAATAAATTATTTTAAAAAGTATATAAAAAGTGGCTCCCACTCTTGTTTCTCTCTACCCCATTCCTTTTTGCTCCCTAGTACTTATAACCACTTGTTTTAGTTTTTTGGATTTCTTTCTATTTTTTCCCCAGTATGATTTGATACAAATATATATTGTGAAATGATTACCATAGGAAGAAGGTTCGTTAACATCCACCACCTCATGTAATTGCCATTTTGTTGTTTGGTGGTTGTGGTGAGAACATTTAAGATTTACTCTCTTAGCATCTTTTGAGTATACAATGTAGTATTAACTATAACTGCCAGCCCTGCTGTGCATTAGATCCCCGGAACCTACTCATCTTACATGTTAGGTGTATAGGAGGTGCACAGATCCCCACTAAGTCTGTACGTTAGATTCCCAGAGCCTACTCATCTTACACGTTAGGTGTATAGTAGGTACACAGTTCCTCATTAGATCCCCAGGACTTACTCATCTTCTGACTGGAAATTTGTAGTTTTTCAACAACAGCTCATTTCCCAGCTGCTGGCAACCACCAACCAGGCTACTCCCTGTTTCTCCATTGGGCGTTTTTAGATTCCACATATAAATGGGGCACCTGGGTGGCTCAGTCGGTTATACGTCCAACTTCGGCTCAGGTCATGATCTCACAGTTCATGGGTTCGAGCCCTGCGGGTTCGAGCCCTGCATCAGGCTCTGTGCAGACAGCTCAGAGCCTGGACCCTGCCTCGGATTCTGTCTCTCTCTCTCTGCTCCTCCTCTGCTCATGCTCTGTCTCTCAAAAATTAAATAAACATTAAAAAAAAATTAAAAAAAAGATTCCACATATAAGTGATATCAGACAATATTTGTCATTCGCTGTTTGGCCTTCAGCGTTCATCCATGTTGTTGCAAATGATAGGATTTCCATTTTTTATATGACTTAATAATATTATATCTCGTATGTACATATAGCACATTTTCTTCATCCATTTGTTCATAGACATTTAGGTTCCTTTCATGTCTTGGCTAGTGTAAAAAATGATGCAGTGAACTTGGCAGGTATTTCTTCAAGTTAGGGATTTCCTTTCTTTCAGTTATATATCCCGAATAGGATTGTTGGGTCATATGATCATTTTATATTTAATTTTTTGGAGAAACCTCTGTACTGTTTTTCACAGTGGCTATAGCAATTTACAGCCCCACCAGTAGTGCACAGGAGTTCCTTTTTCTCACATCCTCCCCAGCACTCGATATTTCCTGTCTGGTCTATGTTGATAATAGCCCAGACTAGTACGCATGAGGCGATCTCTCACTATGGTTTTGATTTGCGTTTCCCTCATGATTAATGATGTTGAATACCCTTTCATGTATTTTTTTTTTTGGCCATTTGTGTATCTCTAGAAAATGTCTATTTAGATTTTTTGTCCATTTAAAAATCAGATTTTTTTTGTTACTGATTATATGAGCTCCTTATATATTTTAGATATTAACCCCTTGTCAAATTATGGTTTGCATATATTTTCTCCCGTTCTCTGGTTTCCTCTTCATTTTGTTAGTTTCTGTTGCTCTGCAGAAGCTTCTGAATTTGAGTTAATCCCACTCATTGATTTTTGCTTTTGTTGCTTGCACTTTTGGTGTCATATCCAAAAAACATCACTGCCCAGAGCAAGGTCAAGGAGTTTTTCCACTGTGTTTTCTTTAGGTCTTATGTTTATAAGTCTTTAATTCATTTCAAGTTAATTTTGTTTTATCTTGTATGTGAACATCCAGTTTTCCCAAAACCATTTATTGAAAAGATTGTCCTTTCCCCATTGAGTATTCTTGGTTCCTTTGTTATAAATTAATTGACCATGTATGTATGGGTTTTTTGGGCTCTCTAGTCTGTTGCATGGGTCTGTGTGTCTGTTTTTATGCCAATACCATACTCTTTTGATCACTGTAACTTTGTAATATAGTTTAAGTCAGGAAGGGTGATGCCTCCAGTTTTGTTTTTCTTTCTCTGAGTTCCGAACAAAGTTTAGGTTTGTTTTTTCTTTCTGTGAAAAATGCCATTGGAATTTTAATAGAGATTGCCTTGAGCCTGCAGTTGGTTTTGGGTAGTATGGACATTTTAATAAAATTAAGCCTTCCAGTACATGAACTCAGCATAACTTTCTATGTATTTGTGTCTTCTTCATTGTCTTTCATCAGTATTGTGTAGATCTCAGTGTACAGATGTTTCACCTCTTCGGTTAAATTTATTCCTAAGTATTGTTTTAGATGCGATTGTAACTTGGCATTAGATAGTTGATTGTTAGTATGTAGACATGCAAGCAATATTTGTTTGTCGATTCTGTATCTTGAAACTACTAAATTCATTTATTAGTGTTAACGGTTTATTGGAGGAATCTTCAGGGTTTTCTACATATAAGATCATGTCATCTGCAAACAGAGACCGTTTTACTTCATCGTTTCCAATTTGGATGCTTTTTATTCTTTTTCTTGCCTAATTGTTCTGGCCAGGGCTCCAGTACTATGTTAAGTAAAAGTGATGAGAGTAGTCACCCTTGTCTTGTTCCTGATCTCAGAGGAAAAGCTTTCAGCCATTCAACATTATGATGTTAACTGTGGGCTTGTCATATACAGCCTTTGTTTTGGTGAGATAATGTTCCTTCTGTACTTAATTTGTTGACAGGTTTTATTATGAAAGATGTTGAATTTTGTCAGATTTTTTTTTCCATATATATTGGGGTGATCATATGATTATCATTCATTATATTAACTTGGTCTATCGCATTTACTGATTCGTGTATACTGAACCATCCTTGTGTCTCAGGGCTACATCCCACTTAGTCGTGCTGTGTGATCCTTTTAATGTGCTTTTGAATTCGATTCGCTAGTATTTTGTTGAGAATATTTATATCTGCATTCATCAGGAATATTGGCAGGTAGTTTTCTTTTCTCGTAATACCTTATCTGGCTTTGGTATTAGGGTAATGCTTGCCTCAGAAAATGAGTTTGGGCATGTACCCTCCTCTTCAATTTTTTAGAAGAGTTTGAGAAGGATTGGTGTTTATTCTTCTTTAATTGTTTGGTAAATAGTTAAAACCCTTGAGGCCATTTTGTACTGGGCTTCTCCCTCTCTCTCTCTCTCTCTCTCTCTCTCTCTCATGTTTATTGTTGAGAGAGAGAGAGTGGGGGAGAGGGGCAGAGATCAAGAATTTCAAGCAGGCTCCCTACTGTCAGTGTAGAGCCCCATATGGGGCATGAACTCTCGAACCATGAGATAATGACCTGAGCCAAAATCAAGAGTTCAACTGACTGAGCCACCCACACGTTCCTTTTTTTGTTTTTTAAAGGTTTTTGATTACTGATTCAGTCTCCTTACTTGTTAGTGGCCAATTCAGAATTTTTATTTTTTCATGATTCAGTTTCTGTAGGTTATACTAAAAAGTAGGTTTTCTAGTTCGATGGTGTGTAAGAGACTGTTTTACAGTCCTTTGTATTTCTTTGGTATCATTTATAATGTCTTCTCTTTTATAATTTTATTATTTGGATCTTCTCTCTTTTTTCCTTGGTAAGTCTAGCTAAAGGTTTGTCATTTTTTTCTTTTCAAAAATCCACCTGTTAGTTTTAGTTTCATTCATCTTTTTTATTGTTTCCATATTCTATTTACTTCTGCTCTGATCTTTGTTGTCTCCTGTCTTCTGGTAACTTCAGGTTTAGTTTGTTTTTCTTTTTCTATTTCCTTAATGTGTTAAGTTCTGTTGCTTTTTTGTGATCTTCCTTTTTGCTTAATGTAGGCATTTATTGCTATAATGTTCCTGCTTAGAACTGCTTTTGCTACATCCCATGTGTTTTATTTCCAGTTTTGTTTATTTCAGGTTTTTTTTAGTTTCTTTTTTGGTGCATTAGTTGTCCAAGAGCGTATTACTTAATTTCCACATGTTGGTGAAATTTCCAGTTTTCCTTCTGTTAATTTCTAGTTTTGAACATTATGGTCAGAAAGATACTTGGTATGATTTAACTCTTTTACAATTTGCTAATATTTGTTTTGTGATTTATCATGATTTATCCCAGAGAATGTTCTGTGTGCACTTGAGAGGAATGTCTGTTCTGCTGCTATTTGATCAACTGTTCTGTATATGTCTAAATCTTGATCTAAAGTGTTGTTCAATTCTAATGTTTCTTACTGATTTTCTTTCTGTATGATTTATCCATTGTTGAAAATGGGGTATTGAAGTCTGCTATTTTTTTTTTTGTCTGTTTGGTCTTTTAAAGCTGATATAGTAATTAAAAAAATGTTTAGACATTCTAGAAGAAATTTAGTGATATCATGTTGTTTTAATTCTCTGTCCTGTATTTGCATATTTGCCTGTATCTCACAACCTTCCTAAACTCACTTATTAATTCCAGTACTTATATTGTCTCTTTAATTTTCTGATGATTCCGTACAGAATTCTCATTATTATTTATTTATTTATTATTAACAATTAACATAATTTTATAATTTTACTATTATTACTATAATTTATAATTAATTTATTATAAGGAATAATTATTATTTATACATTATTACTTTTATTTATTTTAAATTATTATTTTTAAAATTTCCATCCAAACTAACATACAGTATAATTATGATTTCAAGAATAGAATTCATTGATTCATCACTTACATATAACATCCAGTGCTCATACCAACGAGTGCCTTGCTTAATGCCCATGCTCTTGTAGTCAGTCCCGCCACCCAAAACCCCTCCAGCAACCCTCAGTTTGTTCTCTGTATTTAAGAGTCTCTCATGGTTTGTCTCCCCCTGCTGTTTTTATATTATTTTTGCTTCCCTTCCTTTATGTTCATCTGTTTTGTATCTTAAATTCCATATATGAGTGAAGTCATATGATATTTGTCTTTTTCTGACTTATTTTGCTTAGAATACACTCTAGTTCCATCCACATTGTTGCAAATGGCAAGATTTCCTTCTTTTTGATCGCCAACATTCCATTGTATATATGTGCCACATCTTTTTTTTTTTTTAATCAATCTGTTGTCAAATTGGTTTCCATACAACACCCAGTGCTCGTCCCAACAAGTGCCCTCCTCAGTGCCTGTCACCGTCTCTCCCCCCTCCCATACCCCCCTCGACCCTCAGTTTGTTCTTAGTATTTAAGAGTCTCTTATATTTTAAATGTTTGGCAGAATTCACCAGTAAAGCCATCTGGGCCTTGAATTTTCTTTGTGGAAAATTCTAACTATAATCCCTTAATAAAAGTAGACTATATTTTGAGTGCATTATGTTTAGTATATGTGTTTCAAGGATTTTGTCAATTTCATCCATGTTGCATTAATAGCATAAAGTTGACCATAGTATTCCATTAATGTTTAAGTATTTGTAGAATATGTAGTTAGTGATGGATGTCACCTTTCTCATTCCTCATATTGATATGTTACCCACTCCCCCTTTTTTTTTCTTGATTAGTCTGACAACATGTTCATTAATTTTATTTGTGTTGTCAAAGAATCAGCTTCTAGTGTTTTGTGTGTGTATGTTTTATTTTGTTTTGTTTTCTGTGGTTTCTTCGATTCCTGCTCTGATATTCATTATTTGCAATCTTCTGCTGACTTTGGGTTTCACTTGTTCTTTTTTATAATTTTTTTTAGTAGAAGCTGAGGTCACTGTTAGGATACTTTTATCTTTTCCAATATGGGTATTTTAATATTAAAAGTTCACTTTCAAACTTTTAAGTACAGAGTTAGTTGCAACCCATAAAATGAGATATGTTGTGCTTTCTTTTTCATTTAGTTCAAAATACCTTCTAATTTATTAGGTAATTTCTTTTTTGAGCATCTATTACTTCGTAGTTTCTAAATATTTCTTTGTGTTAATGATTTTCATTTAGTTCCATTTTGGTCAGAAAACATACTCTATTAGTTGAGATCTTTTAAAAATATTGAGATTTGTTTAATGGCCCGTAAATATGTTCTATATTGGTAAATAGTTTTTTGTGTTCTTAAGAAGAAGGCGTAGGGGCACCTGGGTGGTTCAGTCAGTTGAATGTCCAACTCTTGATTTTGGCTTAGGTCATGATCTCAGGGTCATGGGATCGAGCCCCATGTCAGGCTGCATGCTGAGCATGGAGCCTGCTCAGATTCTCTTTCTCTTTCCCTCTGCCCCTCTCCACTGCTTGCACGTGCGTTCTCTCTCTCTCTCTCTCTGAAAAAAGGGGGGATGTGTATTCTGTTTTTTAGTTGTTTCAGATGTGATAGTAAATTTGGTAACTGTTCCTCTATCTTGACTGAAAGTGGAATCTGTTTTTTTTTTTTTAATTTAGATACAGTTCATATATCATACAATTCACCTATTTTAAGTGTGCAGTTCAATGTTTCTGTTTTTGGGTTTTTTTTTTAGTACGTTCATAAAGTTGTACAGTCCACCACTATCTAATTCCATTATATTTTCACCATCCGGAAAGAACATGCATAGCAGTTATCATTCACTCCCATTCCCCCTCCACCTAGCTGTTGGCAATCACTACCTACCTTCTGTCTCTACAGATATGCCTGTCCTAGAATTTTAAAATAAATGGAATCGTATAAATATGTGACCTTTCAGACTGGCTTCCTTCACTCAGCATAATGTCTTCAAAGTGTATCCATGTAACAGCATGTGTCAGTGCTTTATGTTGCTGCTGAATATTTCCTTGTGTGGATGTTTTGTTAGGAGCAAATGGATGGTGACATTTTGTTTATCCATTCATTCATAACTGTTGGAATTGCTTCCCTATTTGGCTCTTAGGAGTAATGCAGCTATGGATTTTTGTTTGGTCCATGTTTGTTTGTTTTTGTTTGGTCCATGTTTTCATTTCTCTTGGATATATCCCTTGTGGAATTGCTGGGTCGTAGGGTAACTCTGTTCCAGTTTTTGAGGAACTGTCAACCTGTTTAAATAGCACAATTTTGCATTCCTACAGCAATGTATAAAAGTTCCAATTTCTTGACAATCTAGCTAACTGTTAATATTTTCTGTCATTGTTTTAATTTTTTATTATAGCCATCCTTCTGGGCAGGAAGTGGTAATTCATTGTGGTTTTAATTTTCATAAAGATTGATACCTGTGTTTTCTTCTATGTTTTATAGTTTGAACTCTTACATTTAGATTTTTTTATCATTCTCAGTTAGTTTCTGTATATGGTGTTCCTTTCCTTGTATATATCCGGTTGTCTCAGCACTATTTGTTCAAATAATATTCCTTCTTCATCGAATGGTCTTAGATCCCTTGTCAAAAATTACTTGGCCATAAATGTATGGATTTATTGCTGGACTCTCTGTTCCATTCCGTTGATGTAAGTTTGTGATCATGACAGTACCACACAACCTTGATTACTATAGCTCTGAGTAAATTCTTTTAATTTTTTTTTTAAGGTGCCCTGTTTTTGTGTTTCTGGGTACAGAACGAATCAATTGAAATAAATTTAAACAATAAAATTTATTCTATTGAGGTAGAATTGACATACAATGTTACATTAGTTTTGTGTGTACAACACAGTGATTGGACAATTCTGTACATGACTTCAGTGTTTACCATGATAGTGTAGTTACCACCTGTCACCGTACAACATTATTACAATATTATTGACTATGGTCCCTATGCTTTGCTTTTTTGACTTTTCACCTCTGTGACTTATTTATTTTAGAACTGAAAGTTTGTATCTCTTAATCCCCTTCATCTATTTTACCCATTCCCCAGCCCTTCCCCTCTGGCAACCACTGGTTTGTTCTTTGTATTTATGATTGTTTGGTTTTTGTTAGTTTGTTTTGTTTTTTAAATTCCCTATATAAGTGAAATATGGCACTCATCTTTAAGATGTCTGACTTATTTCACTTTGCATTATAACCCTCTAGGTCCACCCATGTTGTCAGAAATGTCAAGATCTCATTCCTTTTGTGAAGTAATATTCCATCGTGTATATATACCACATCGTCTTTATCCATTCATCTATCAATGGACACTGGGCTGCTTCCGTATCTTGACTATTGTAAATAATGCAATAAACATAGGGGGTGCGTGTAGCTTTTTGAATTCATGTTTTTGTTTTTCTTGGGCAAATAGTAGTAGAATTACTGGATCATATGGTAGTTCTATTTTTAATTTTTTTGAGGAAACTCTGTACTGTTTTCCACAGTGGCTATACTAGTTTATGTTCCCACCTACAGTGCATAAGGGTTCTCTTTTCTCCACATCCTTGCTGACCATTGTTATTTCTTGTCTTTTTGATACTATTGTTAATGAGATTCTCCCTTTACAGGGCTTAAACATGTACAGGTCCCATTTTGTGTCCTCACCATGTAGAGATGGCAGCTGTATGGGACTAACATGACTGTCCTTACGCTACCTTTCAGCAGCATTAATAACAGCTGCTTGTAGAGTTGTTAGTGAAACAACTTGTTTTGGGGTGGCATCATCTCCAGTAGAGAAGAATGTGTATTTGCTTCTCTGTCAGGAACCATAGCTCATACAGAGCAGAGTAAAAATAGCAGCTACCAGTCTGTCTGGTTATTTCGATGCCTCTGAAAGCCTACCTTGAAAAAAAATGTCCCCCCAAAACAAGAGAGAGAGAGCAAAAGGGCTAGCTTGAACAATAAAATTTAAAGACTCATTCATTTCATTGTGAATTTACAGAATGTTGTGTTTGCTAAATGGCTATATTTTCAATAGGTAAACTGGTAAATACTGCTAACCATAGATGCAACTTTATTAGTGATAATAAATTATAAACCATCAGTTAACTGAAAGATGGCACACTCGTTTTTATGTCCAGTTTGCTCACATTTATATTCTGCTTTTTTTTTAGGTTAATACAATCTGTTGGAATGAGACTGGAGAATATATTTTATCTGGCTCAGATGACACCAAGTTAGTAATTAGTAATCCTTACAGCAGAAAGGTAAAGTGGTTTTAAAAAAATCTATCATTTCATGAGAAAAATTAGGAAGCTAAAAATTAAGAAATTATAAATAATTATGGAATGGGCATTTGTAAAAGAATATCCTTCTAAAACAGCTAAAGTTAGTTATATAATTTGGTAGTTATTACGTGCATATCCCTTGGTCTCCTTAGGAAAACATTAGATTTCGCTCAGCTTCGACTCCAGCAAATTCGAATGTGGATCACTTTATCCACTTGGGTAAAATTGCCAAAAGTAACATTATCTCAGTGCAACATGATTTATTTTTTCTTTCATGCTCACAAAATCATCTCTTCAGCCAAGTGGTTTAAGAAACAGTATATTATCAGTTTGCAAAAACAGAATTTAGGTTCTAGTGAAATGCTTCATGATATCTAATACCATAAACTGGAATATCATATTGAGTTTTAGGATTATTTCTCAGAGAATTTTTAATGGCTCTTGTCTATATATTGAGAAACCCATATACCTGTTTTTGTAACAGTGAGAACTTGGTAGATTGTCAGACCAAACTCTCATTTATAAGTGTAGCAACCTTACAGAATAAATTATTCACACACTTCTTATTTTTCCACATTTAAACAGCTAAGATATTCTAATAAATGTTTGTAGTCCTTCAGTCTGAATTAAGTTCATATTGAAGATATCCTTGATTAAAAGACAGATCATAATTTTATTTCAGAAATAGCTTTACTTAATTGTCCTCACTTAGAAGAGGGAAACTTGATGTTTTCAAATCCTACATGTTTTAGGTCTGCAATTACTAGGGCTTTTAAATGTTTTTTTTTTGTTTTTTTTTTTTAATGTTTATTTTTGAGAGAGAGACAGACAGAGCGCAAGCAGGGGAAGGGCAGAGAGAGAGACACAGAATCCAAAGCAGGTTCCAGGCTCTGAGCTGTCAGCATAGAGCCTGACGCCAGGCTCAAACTCACAAGCCATGAGATCATGACATGAACTGAAGATGGACACTTAACCGACCGAGCCACCAGGTGCCCCAATTACTAGGTCTTTTAGGGTGCCTGGACCCAATTCTAGTGTGGAGCTTGGAGCCTGGCTCAGTGGCTGTGGAAGCATTCCGATTTCCCAAATGTGGAAGCTCTCTGAAAAAGGCCAAAAAGCTGTCTTCTTGGGTTTTTATGGAGGCTTCATTACATAGGCCAGAGTCTAATTGACTGTCATTATTCATTAGTCACTGGCTGATAAACCTCCAACTCCCAAGTTGCAACTCTCTAATCTTACGACTGCTCCTTCTTACAACCAGTCCCCACCCTTTGGTGGATTCCAAAAGTCACCTCCATAAGACAAGACAGCTGTGCCACCTTTATATCTCTGAAGCATTTTCAAAAACCATGAGCAAGACCAGACATATCAGAGAAATAGATTTTGGTCATCTGAGTGACCAAAGATTTATTTATTTATTTTTTAAATGTTTGTTTATTTTGAGAGAGAGAGAGAGTAGGGGAGGGTCAGAGAGACAGAGAATCCCAAGCAGGCTCTGTGCTGAGTGGAAGGCCCAACACAGGGTTTCATCCTGTGAACCATGAGATTATGACCTGAGCTGAAATCTAGAGTCAGATGCTTAACCAGCTGACCCACCCAGGGACCCCCAAAGATATATTTCTTATAAATCATTATATTGTACTAGGACAACCTTTTTGTTACAGTAGAGGAAATTTCCTGGAGTGATGTAATGATGTATGTATGGAATGCTGTTTGACCATCGCCCTCAGAATTTTAACGCTAACAGTATTCGTAGCAGTTGTCTAGATACCAATGGAATAATCTTTTTGTTTTTGAAAAGATGCAGAGCTTCACTTTTTTTTTATTGTAGTAAAATACACATAACATAAAATTAACTATCTTAATCATTTTTAATGTTTCAGTTCAGTGACATTAAGTATATTTACATTGTTGATACTACCACCGCATCTAGCTACGAAACTGTTTTCTTCTTGCAAAATTAAAACTCTGTACCCTTTAAACAATAACTCCTTTTTCTTCCCTCCCTCCAGCCGTTGGCAACCACCATTCCACTTTTTGTCTCCTTGAATTTGACTACTCTAGATACCCCGTATAAGTGTTTATATGATGTTTGTCTTTTTGTTACTGCCTGTTTCACTTAGCATGATGTCTTTAATGTTCAAATATGTTCCAGCATGTATCAAGATTTTCTTTTTTAAGCTGGAATATTCTATTTTATGTACCTACCATATTTTGTTTATCCTTTCATCTTTCAGTGGACTCTTGAGTTACTTCTACCATTTTGATATTGTGAATAATGGTTCTATGAACACAGGTGTACACCTCTCTCTCCAAGTCCCCTACTTTTGAGTATTTTGTGACTATTTTTGGAAAAAGGACATTCACTTTGATGGCATGGTTCCCAATAGAATATGTATATTTGAAAAGTGCTTACTCCTCATTGCCAGTTTAAGAAATGATTAATCAGATAATACTTTTAAAAAGTTTAAATACAAGAAGACTTTATCTTTTTCATCTAGTGGTCCTAATAGATCCAAATTTGCTATCACATAGAAATATTAAAAAAAACTTTTAAACATAGATGATTAATTACATAGGAAAATAAAGGGGTTTTTACTATTTATTTATTTATTTAGAGAGAGAGAGTGTGTGTGTGTGCATGAGCAGGGGAGGGGCAGAGAGGGAGAGAGGGAATCCCAAGCAGGCTCTGTTTTGTCAGCACAAAGCCCCATGTGGGGCTCGATCTGAGAACCATAAGATTCTGGCCTAAGTCAAAATCAGAGTCAGATGCTTAACTGAATGAGCTATTCAGACACCCAGAATAACCTTTTTTTGGTCCTGAATCAAATATTGTCTGTTCTGTTCTTAAAGTTTGACTTTATTTTTAGGTCCTGTGAGTTCATAGAAAGATTAATGCAAATACAATTTTGAAATATTACTTTTTTTTACAGAGTTAAGGGATTGGAGTTATTCCTTATTAATGGTAACATGTTAGTTATATGTGTCATATGTCTTAAATGTATAAAACAGCGAAGTTTCTCTTCCCAGTAATTATAGTCTGGTTTACTTGAACCAGTCCTCCCACTGAAAACAACTAAAATATTCTTGATTAAAGACTTTAAAACTTATCTTAAAGAAAAATATTGTCCTGAAAGTAACAAATAACTGTCTTGATTGTAAGGAATTATCAGTCCAAAATGTAGGGGAAAAGGTGAGCATGAGAGCCACTTTCTCCCTGAAGATACTTGTTAATCCAGACATATATAAACGTTAATCTTGATGGCCTCGAAGGTCAAGATAGACAGAAATAAAGCTTAGGACCCAAATCAGGTAGGGATTCTTATAGCAGATTCTCCACAATATGCTAGAATACCCCTCCCCCCACACCTCAAAAACTGAAGGAAGGCAGCCTTGTAACATCTCAGATAAAAGAAATCCTGAGTGTACTGTGTAGGCAGAATTTTTCTTGATTCGGCCTCAGGCAGCTCCCTGGGTGACTCAGTTGGTTAAGTGTCTGACTTTGGCTCAGGTCATGATCTTGGAGTTGGTGAGTGTGAGCCCCGCGTCAGTCTCTCTGCTGTCAGTGCAGAGCCCCTTTCAGATCCTCTGCCCCTCCCCTTTATGCTCTCTTTCAAAAATAAACAAACATTAAAAAATTATAAAAAATAAAATATATCTTAAAAAAATAAATCTTGATTAATAAACTCCATCTCAATTCATGAACATTATGTACTATGTCAGTATACATATTAGTGTATCTGGCGCTTTTGTTTCTGAAGCTATGCATAAACCTGTTAAATGGAGATAAATCATGAATTGTTAAGAATGATGTGTACTGGGGCGCCTGGGTGGCTCAGTTGGTTAAGCGTCCGACTTCAGCTCAGGTCATGATCTCGCGGTTCGTGAGTTCGGGCTCCGCGTGGGGCTCTGCACTGACAGCTCGGAGCCTGGAGCCTGCTTCGGATTCTGTGTCTCCCTCTCCCTCTGCCCCTCTCCTGCTCATGCCCTGTCTCTCTCTCTCTCTCTCTCTCAAAAATAAACATTAAAAAAAAAAATCTTCAAAAAAAAAAAGAATGCTGTCTGCTGAATGTGACTAAAGCAAAACCAAAGGCCTATCAGATGAAGAAACCAACTGTATGAAGTGACTTTTATATAGTTAGCTACTTGGTAACCCTGCTAAAATACCGGACAGAGTTAAAGTCCTTGATACTTATCTTGTTTAAAAGTTTTACATTAATTATTTTCTCTGTTATTTTTTCTACCTTAACCTATCAGATCTTAGTGTCTTATACTTTGAGAGAGGAATGAAAGATTTTAAAACATTTAACAGACAAATTTTATTCTCCATTGGCTTTAGTTGGTGCAGGTGCAAAAGACACCCCCCTTTTTTTATTTAACCCTAATTATATGTGCATTGTATATGTAAGACTTACTGTGTAGTAATTTATGGTTCTCAGTAAATTCTTATTTTGACCGTACCTTATAGTCTTAAATAAAACGAGGTGACTTAAATACTCAAATTGGTCGAGGTAAATAGTTGCTAATATTCATTACAGATTTATGTTATGATTTGGTGTGGTACTCTCTGTTAAGAATTTGACAGTGTTACATAGTAAATACTCACTTAAAACCAAGCCCAAAATAAAGTCAATATATTTTCCTAACTTCGTTTTAAAATTTTAAAATGTAGGGAGGGAAGAATTGAAAAAATAATTCAATGAACATCCACAAATAGATTTTTTTTTTTAAGCATTTGAGCCTAAGTTGGAGGCATCATGCACTGCATGAATACTTTGGTATGTATCTACTAAGAACAAGAACATTATCCTATTTTTTTATGTATACTAAAGAGATAAACAAGGCTACACCCTGACTTATTTCAGCTCTCATACTATAAACATACTATGTCCTTTTCATGATATATTTCATGTCATGTTTTTGCATTTTTATGGTTTTTATTAATGATTTCATTATTTTTTTTAAGTTCATTTATGTTTTTTTGAGAGAGAGGAAGAGAGCACATGCACATGCACACAAGCAGGGGAGGGACAGAGAGAGAGAGGGAGACACAGAATCGAAAGCAGAGAATCTGAAGAAGGCTCCAGGCTCTGTCAGTGCAGAGCCTGACTCGGGGCTTGAACTCGTTAACCTGTGAGCCGAAGTCCGATGCTTATCTGACTGAGCCACCCACACGCCTCAATGATGACTTCACGGTTTAAAACATCGCTGTCCAGGTGTCATGCTGAAGTGCTATCTCGTGTTTCCAAGCACAAGAAATCTGGGATATTTCTTATGGAGAAAATATGTTAAATAAGCTTCATGTAGGCATGAATTGTAATGTTGTTGGCCAAGAGTTCAATGCTAATGAATCCACAGTATATAATAAATAAGGCCTTTAAACAGAAACATTTAAAACAAAGCTGTGTAGGGGTGCCTGGGAGGCTCAGTTGTTTAAGTGTCCGACTCTTGACTTCGGCTCAGTCGTGATCTCATGGTTCGGGGAATTGATCCCAACATGGAGCTCTGTGCTGATGGCATGGGATTCTCTTTCTCCCTTCTTCTCTGCCCCTCTCCCACTCACACCTCCCCCCCAAAATAAATAAATACACATGAAAAAACAAGGCTGTATATTGATTGATTGAGAAAAATATTGTGGCCAGAGGCTCAAAGGAACCTAGCGATGTGTTTCCCTAGGAGCAATGATTCAGTGCTTGTTATTTCAGTATTTGTGCTGACTTTAAAACATAACTATTAAGAATGATGAGACTCGACTGTATGCTATTACATATATGGTACATATATGATTTTCTACATTATGCATGCACGTATGTGTTCATATGGTCTGTATTCATATTTTCTCATTTTTCATCACTTTCTTTGCCACTGCCATGCCTCTTTCAACCCAAAGCTCCATCCATCTTTTCATTTAGTTGTTGTATTTACTTAGTCTCCTTTACAACAGTTTGCCTAACTTTTTGATCTTTCCTGATATTGATATGTTATTTCATTGTTATATTGGCATGTAAGAACAGTTGTTTTATAGAATGTCTTTCAACTTGGATTTATCTGATTCTTTATGAGTAGATTTAAACATTTTGGCTAAGAATTCTCCACAGGTGACATTGTGTGGTACGTGATACTAGTTTGTCCCCTTATTGGTGATGTTAAGTTTGATCTCTCCATTTTGTAGGTATGCTTACCCTTTGTAATTATTGTTTGTGAAATGGTATGTTGAAACTGTGTGAATATTCTTTTTCATAACAGTCTTTCTTAGAGTGGTTTTAGTGTTGATTCTTGCTTTAATCAGTTGTTAAAATGTAGTTACAAAATAGCAATTTTAATTGTCATTCCTTCTACATTTTTTTAAAAATTTTTTTAATGTTTATTTTTGAGAGAGAGAGACAGACAGAGCATGAGCAGGGGAGGGGCACAGACAGAGAGGGAGACACAGAATCCAAAGAAGGCTCCAGGCTCTGAGCTGTCAGCACAGAGCCCGATGCAGGGGCTCGAACTCGGGAGCAGAGAGATCATGACCTGAGCTGAAGTTGGACGCTCAACCGACTGAGCCACCCAGGCGCCCCCCTTCTACATTTTTTAATTGACGTTACTCTGTAATAAGAGCATTTCCTTTGTCCCTACCATGTTTTTGAAAAATCACTTTAGGATTATAAATTTTTTTTAAAGTCTATTTATTTAGTTTGAGAGAGAATGGGGGAGGGGCAGAGAGAGAGGGAGAGAATCCCAAGCAGGCCCTGCACTGTCAGCATAGAGCCCAACTCAGGGCTTGAACCCATGAACCATGAGATCATGACCTGAGCCAAAACTAAGAGTTGGACACTTAACCGACTGAGCCACCAAGGCGCCTCAAGGGATTATAGACTGTTTAAAATTCAATATATTATAATCTATTACTGATACAGTTTTTTTTTTTTTAAAGTTTATTCATTTGTTTTGGTTGAAAGAGAGAGAGAGCATGTAAGCAGGGAAGTGGCAGAGAGAGAGAGAGGGAGAAAGAGAATCCCAAGCAGGCTCTGCACTGTCAGAGCAGTGCCCGAATTGGGGCTCTAACTCAAGAACCATGAGATCATGGCCTAAGCCAAAGTAGGACACTTAACTGACTGAGCCACCCAGGCGTTCCACTTTTTGATGCTTGAATTGCCCTAATTTGTTTGGTGGGACATTTAAAGCCAACTTATACAAGGTATCTAAAATAAATTCAGAAATAAATACTTATTCTTCTTCATATCTCAGATATAAAAAAAAGAAAATATGTAAGATTCTAATTTTTTTTTTAATTATAATAGTTTGGACTCAAATGATAATTTGAAAAAAAAATTTTAGTGTTTGTTTATTTTTGAGAGAGTGAGCAACAGAGTGCGAGTGGGGGAGGGGCAGAGAGAGAGGAAGATACAGAATCTGAAGCAGGCATCAGGCTCTGAGCTGTCAGCATAGAGCCCAACATGGGGCTGGAACTTGAACCGCGAGATCATGACCTGAGCTGAAGTCGGGTGTTTAACCAACTGAGCGACCCAGGTACCCCTCAGGTGATAATTTTTTTATTGAGATAAGAATGTTAATGAGAATTTATTCCTGGGTAAAATTATATTAAATATGAATATTTCTTTCTTGGAAATAATAAATTACAAAGAACTTCTTTCTCTTTGTGTTTTAGGTTTTGACAACAGTTCGTTCAGGGCACCGAGCGAATATATTTAGTGCAAAGTTCTTACCATGCACAAATGATAAGCAGATTGTTTCCTGCTCTGGGGACGGAGTAATATTCTATACCAATGTTGAGCAAGATGCAGAAACCAACAGACAATGCCAATTTACGTGCCATTATGGAACTACCTATGAGGTACAGTATTACCGTGATTATGTATATGTGATGTATATGTGTGTGCTCTTGTGTAAGTATGTATGTATGTGTGAATGTGTGTATGTATACATTTGTTCATATGTAGGCATAGAAACTACTGACAGACTACCTAGATATCAGTAAAGTACTTGAGAACAGGTATGTTGATAGACTTGTGAATAAAGAAATAAAATGTAATAGTAATATGGTTTGTAATTGCAAACAGAAGTCAGCCTTTAAAAATACTTTTCTGTTATTGTGCTACAAACTTGTATACTAGGCTTCAGCCTCTTAAGCACTATATCACTGTCTTACATAAAGTCGTTGATGGCGTGCTTACCAGTGTTCCCATGGCAGAAAGAATGCTAGTACACTACACAAAAGAATCAGATTCCTAAAGGACATTAATAGGCTCAGGCTCACAGCTGAATTAAATGAGGTGAAATGAATTTAAGACTCAATTATATTGCTTAACTTCGTTCAGAAAAATTGCTTATCCTACAGAATGCTCTTTTGAAATCTTTTTATGTCATTTCTTTGTATCAGAACATTCACTGGTTTCCATTATTTGTCTTAACCTGGTATATCTTTTTCCATGATTTGAATTTCAGTTGTCTGGTAACCTCATGTTTTGGTGTATACTTAGAGAAATAGTATATAGGTAGGTTTGTTTCATCATTCATTCTCACAATTTTGGCATTGAACTGGAGATTTTAGTCAGCTTATATTTATTGTGAGTAATGATATTTTTGGATCTATTAATATATCTTATTAATGGCTTTCTGTTTCTGTTTAGTTTTTTTTTTTATTTCCTGTATACATTCCCCCCTTTGTCTTTTTTCTTCCTTTGAAATTGCTTGAGGATTTTGCTTTCTGTTTCATTTCTGCTATTTGCATGGAAGATAGACAGTCATGTTTTACAAGAATTATCAACAGAGTCTAAAACCAATAAATATATTTTCCATTCTCTGAATAAATCACCTTAGAACATTGTAATCTCTTCATTCCTTGTCCAATTTTATATGCTTATATTGTTCTGAATTTAGTTACATCTTTTCTCTCATGAATTAAATATTATCATTGTCTTATTAGTTAGTGTTTATTTACTAAAACCTTTGGCCACAGATTTTCCATGTGGGGTCACTGTGGACATAGAATACATTCCGTAGGAGTTTCTTTAGTGCAAGTTTGTTTAATAGAAACAATTTTTGTTTCCAGTTATCCTTTTCTTTGCTTCATTCCTCCTTCCCTTTTCATCTTTTTCCAGAAAATGAAGACTTTTATACCAGTTCTTCAAAGGTAGTTTTGCTGGATATAGACTTCTAGTTTGATAGTTATTTTATTTCAGATGGTACTCTACTGTATTCTGACTTTATTGTTGAAGTTGAAAACTCAATCATGAGTCTAATTGTGGTTTCTGTGTAGTTAATCTGTCTCTCTTCCTTGACTGCTTTTAATTGTATTTTTCTTTGCTGTTTTTTTCCCCTTTGTTAATGTCACCACAGTGTCTTTAGGTTTGGATTTCCTTTTTATTTGTCATAGTTGGAATTTATTGATGTTTTTGATCTGAGAAACTGGGATCTTGAAAACTGTGGGAAATTTGCAGTTAGTAGGTCTTTGGTTATTCTTTATCATTCTCCATTTTTTTCTTCTGGGATTCTGATTAGATGTATGTTGACCTTATTCCATCTACCATTAAACTTTTTTTTAAACTGAAGAACAAAACACATAGGAAAAGTATATAAGTCCTAAGCATATAGCTTGGTGAATTATCATAAAGTAAATCTATGCATGTAACAAGTGTAAGACAAGAAATACAAAAACGTTAAGTATCCCAGAAGCCCCCTCATTCTGATATTTAATAATTTGTGAAATTCATCCATTTTGCGTATAACTATAATTTGTTCATTTTCATTGCTGTGTAGTATTCCATTGTTTGAATGTACTATGATCTCTTCTGCTGTTGATGAGAATTTTAAATTTGATTTCCTGTTTGGAGAACATTCCTTTACATGAATGTTAAATACATATATGCGTATATTTCATTGGGCATGTACTTAGAAGTAGACTTGCTTGGCCATAGGATATGTGTTTGTTTATTTTAAATGTTTGTTTTTGAGAGAGAATGCAAGTGGGGGAGGGGCAGAGAATAGGGAGACAGAGACCCAAAGTAGGCTCTGTGCTGACAGCAGAGAGGCTGATGTGGGGCTCAAACTCACAAACTGTGAGATCATGACCTAAGCCGAAGTTGATGCTCAACCAGCTAAGCCACCCAGGTGACCCCGTATTTGTTTATTTTAGAGATATTACCAAATAATTTTCTAAAATAATTGTTACAACTTCTTGTCAGTAGCATAAATTGTTGCTCATCTTTGCCAACATTTGGTATTATTAATCTCTAATTTTGGCAGCTTATGTAGTGTCATTTTATGTTTCAAATGCCTTTCCCTGTTGATACTGCTGAAATTGATCATCTCTTCATATGTTTATGGGTTATTTGGAAATACTCTTGTTGAGTGCCTATTCAAATGGCTTTCCAGTTGTTCCATTGGATTTCTCATCTTATTTCATTATTTTTGATATATAGGAGTTTCTTAATCTCTTCTGCAAATGAACCTGCCTTTTCCTACTCTGTGATTGTATTTTCACTTACCTAATGGTGTCTTTTGTTTTAATTGATTTAAAAAAAATTTTTTTTTAATGTTTTATTTATTTTTGAGAGACATAGAGACATAGTGTGAGCAGGAGAAGGGACAGAGAGAGAGGGAGACACAGAATCCGAAGCAGGCTTCAGGCTCTGAGCCGTCAGCACAGAGCCCAATGCAGCGCTCGAACCCACAGACCGTGAGATCATGACCCAAGCCGAAGTCGGACGCTTAACTGACTGAGCCACTCGGGCGCCCCTGTTTTAATTGATTTATTCATCACTTACATATAACACCCAGTGCTCATCCCAATGAGTGCCCTCCTTAATGCCCATCACCCATTGTGCCCACTTCCCCCCCATGGTGTCTTTGAATGAACAAATGTTTTTTTCAATGTTATCTGATATATTAGTCTTTTCCTTTATTATTAGTTAGTGCTTTCTGCATCCTGGTCAAAATATTTTTTTCCTGTCTCAGTGTTATGGAGATACTCTTCCATTTTCCCTTTTAAAAGTTTATTGTTTTGTTTATGCATTTAGATATTATAATTCACCTGGATTTGATTTTTGTGGTAGTATGAAGTAGGAGTAAACTTTTTTCTCCATATGGATCCTTATATTAACATAATTTATTTCTTGGAAAATTAAATCAGAATCCCAACCAACATACAAAGAGGGATTCTCTTTAAGGACATTTGAATAGTATATATACCCATTTGCTAAAGGTGTTTTTTTGCTGAATACATACACACTGTAGTTGGACGATTTTTTTTTTTTCCTCAAAGTCAAAACTCTAATTGAACAACTCTTCTATTCCCTCTTCTTCCAGCCCCTGACAACCTCCATTTTACTTTCTGTGTCTGAGTTTATTTTAGATACCTTGTATAAGCAGAATCATGCAGTATTTTGTCTTTTTGTGACAACCATAATGTCCACAAGTCTCATCCATGTCATTCTATGACAGGATTTTCTCCTTCTTCTTAAGGCTTATTCCTCTCTAATCGTATTTGTGTACCATCGTCAGTGATGTTTGGGCTGCTTGCACCTCTTGGTTATTGCCAATAATGCTGCAGTGAACATAGGGGTGCAAATATCTCTTTGGGATTCTGTTTTCAGTTTTTTGGATGTGTATACCCAGAAGTGGGATTGCTGGGTCTTATGATAATCCTACTTATAATTTTTTAAGGAACCTCCATACTGTTTTCCATAGTGGATGTTCCATTTTACATTCCCAACAACAGTGCATAAGGGTTCCAGTTTTCCAACATCCTTGTCAACACTTCCTATTTTCTGTTTTTTTTCAGGAGTGACAATTTAATTTTTCTCATTTTTAATTGTTTTAATGTTTATTTTTGAGAGAGACAGAAATATAGAGTGTGAGCAGTGGAGGGGCAGAGAGGGAGACACAGAATCTGAAGCAGACTCCAGGCTCTGCACTGACAGTGCAGGGCTCAAACTCTCAAACTCTGAGATCATGACCTGAGCTAAGTCAGAAGCTCAACTGATTGAGCCATCCGGATGCGCCTCAGGAGTGACCATTTTAATGGATGTGAGGAGATACCTCACTGGTTTTGATTTACATTTCCTTAATGATTAGTGATGTTGAGTATCCCTTTTTGTGCTTGTTGGTGATTTGTAGATCTTCTTTGGAGAAATGTCTATTGAAGTCCTTTGCCCATTAAAAAAAATTTTTTTTAATGTTTATTTAGAGAGACAGAGAGTGAATGGGGGAGGGGCAGAGAGAGGAAGACACAGAATTCAAAGCAGGCTCCAGGCTCTGAGTTGTCAGCACAGAGATTGACACTGGCCTTGAACCCATGAACCTTGAGATCATGACCTGAGCCAAAGTCAGCCGACCGAGTCACCCAGACGATTTGCCCATCATAAATGGACAATAGCCATTGTAAATAAGCTTATTTTCCTATTTTCTTTTCAGATTGCTCACTGTTAGTGTATAGAAAAAAATGATTTTTCTGTGTTGATTTTTGTAACTTGCATTTTTGCTGTATTCATTTATTAGTTCTAACAATGTTTTGTATTGGGCTCTTTAGGGTTTTTCTATATCGAAGATCATATCATCTGCAAACAGAAATAATTTTACTTATTCCTTTCTAATTTCATTACCTTTTTTTTTCTTGCCTGATTGCTCTAGCTAGAACTTCAATACTATATTGAATAGAAGTGATGAGAGTGGGCATTTGGCCCTTGTTCCTGATCTTGGTGAGAAGTTTTGTGTTTCACCATTGAATATGATGTTAACCGTGAGTTTCAATATATGGTCTATTAGGTTGAGGTAGTTTCCTTCCATTCCCAGTTTTTTTTTTGGGGGGGGCCCACTTTTTATTTATTTATTTTATTTATTTATTTATTTTTAAAAATAATTTATTATCAAATTGGTTTCCATACAACATCCAGTGCTCATCCCAACAAATGCCCTCCTCTGTGCCCGTCACCCACTCTCCCCCCTCCCACACCCCCCTTACCCCTCTGTTTGTTCTTAGTCTTTGAGAGTCTCTTATGTTTTGTCTCCCTCCCTCTCTGTATCTTTTTTCTTTTCCACTCTCATTCCCAGTTTTTGAGTGTTTTTATTGTGAAGAAGGATTGAATCGTGTCAGGTGGTTTTTTTCCCTCATCTGTTATAATGATCATGTGTATCACATTGATTTGCATATGTTGAACTCCTTGCATTCCAGTAATAAATCCCACTTGATTGTGCTGAATAATCCTTTTGGCATGTTGTTTTGGGGTTTTCAGTATTCTGTTGAAGAATTTTATATCAGTATTATCCGTATTCATCAGGGATAGAGTCTATAATTTTGTTTTCTTTTAGTATCTTTGTCTGGTTTTGATATCAGAATAAAGCTATCCACATAGAATGAATTTGGAAGTGGTCCTGTTTCTTCAGTGTTTTGTTTTGTTTTGTTTTGTTTGGAAGGATTTGAGAAGGATTGGTGTTAATTCTTTGAATGTAGGTAAAGTTTCCCAAGTGAAGCCATCTGGTTCTGGGCTTTTCTTGGTTGGGATGTTTTTGATTACTGATTGAATATCCTTACTACTTACAGGTTTGTTCAAATTGTTTATTTCTTTATGATTTAGTTTTGATAGGTTGTATCCATAGAAATGTATCTAATGTATCTATGGTTCTATCCATAGAAATGTACCCATTTCTTCCAGGTTGTTCATATGTTGACTTGCTTTTTATTTCCATGACATAGTAAAGTCTCTTCTTTCATTTCTTATTTTTGTTGAGTCTTTTCTCTTTTTTTCTCATTAGTGTAGGTAGAGTTTGTCAGTATTGAAGATCTTTTTTAAAAGCCAACTTTAGGGGCGCCTGGGTGGCTCAGTTGGTTAAGCGGCCGACCGGCTCAAGTCATGATCTCATGGTCTGTGAGTTGGAGCCCCGCGTCGGGCTCTGTGCTGACAGCTCAGAGCCTGGAGCCTGCTTCAGATTCTGTATCTCTCTCTCTCTGCCCTTCCCTTGCTCATGCTCTGTCTCTATGTCTCTCAAAAATAAAATAAAAATGTTAAAAAAAAAAAAAGCCAACTTTAGGGGGAGCACCTGGGTGGCTCAACTCTTGATTTCGGCTCAGGTCATGATCTCAGAATTCATGAGATTCGGGAGGCTGTTTGGGATTCTCTCTCAGCCCCTCACCCACTTGTATTTTTACTCTGTCTCTCTCTCTGTCAAAATAAATAAACCTAAAAAAAGCTGACTTAGTTTCATTGATATTTTCTATCTTCCATTTCCTTTATTTCTGCTTTCGTCTTTATTATTTCCTTCCTCTTCTAACTTTGGGTTTAATTTGTTGTTGTTTTGTTAGTTCTTTGAAGTGTCAATTACTGGTTGAGATCTTTCTTATTTTTTAATGTAGGTATTTACTGCTATAAACTTCCCACTTGGTAGTATACCATTTACATAAAGTACTGATAGGGAAGTACTTTCTATTGCCATTTTACCATTTTTTCCGTATATTTCTTATAATGATTTTATTACTCTTGTTTTTATCTTTCATCGATTTTTTATAGTGTCATCCATTGATTCTTTTGTACATCTTCTATAGATGTTTTCATTATATTAAAATAAAGATTGCACAAAATATCTTAGAGTTATAACAGTTTATCTTAAACTGATAACTTCAATCACACACAAAAATTACTCCATTACATCCTTCCCCCACTTTATTTTATTTTTTAAAAGTTTATTTATTTATCTTGAGGGAGAGAGAGCACGAGCCAGGGAGGGATGGAGAGAGAGGGAGAGAGAACATCTGAAGCACACTCCATGCTCTCAGTGCAAGCCCAATGTGGGGCTTGAGCTTTCGAACTGTGAGACCATGACCTGAGCCGAAGAGTCGGATGCTTAACGGACTGAGCCACTGAGGTGTCCCTCTTTCCCCCACTTTGTCATCACTGTCACAGATTACATCTTTTTGTATGTTGTGTTCATTGACTTAGTGTTATAATAATTTTTAATGCTTTTTTATCCTTTAAATCCTATGCCCAAATTAAAAGTGATTTACACATCACGTTTACAGGATTATTGATTTCTGTAGTTATCTGTATATCTACCTTTCCCAGAGACCTTTATATATATATATTTTTAATTTTTTAATGTTTATTTATTATTGAGAGAGTGAGTGAGAGCACAGACTGGGGAGGAGCAGAGAAAGAGACACACACACACACAGAATCTGAAGCAGGCTTGGCACGGTCAGTGGGGCTTGAACCCGCGAATATGAGATCATGACCTGAAGACCTTTCTGTTTTTCTATGGTTGTGTGTGTTGCTGTCTAGAACTTTTTGTTTTAACTTGAAGGACTCCGTGTAGTAGTTCTTGGAAGGCAGATCTTGGGGTGATGCACTCCCTCAGCTTATGTTTATCAAGAAAGTCTTCTTTATTTCTCTTTGTTTTGTTTTCCTGGATATAGTATTCTTGGTTTGCAGCGATTTTTGTTTGTTGGTTTGTTTTTGTTTTCTTTTTCTTTAAGCGCTTTGAATATATTATGCCATTCCCTTCTGGCCTGTAATGTTTGTGCTGAGAAATCCACTGACCTTATGGGAGCTCCTTCGTAAGCGATGATGCACATTTCCCTTGCTGATTTCAAGATTCTCTCTTTGACTTTTGACAGGTTGCCTATAATATGTCTTAGTGTGTGCCTCTTTGGGCTCATCCTATTTGGAGTCCTTTGAGCTTCATCAATGTGGCTGTCCATTTTCTTTGGGAAGATTTGGAAGATTTACAGCCATTATTTTTTCAAAGAAGCTCTCTTCTTCTCCCTTTTCTTCATCTGGAACTTCCATATATATTGCTCAGTTCGTTGTGTCCTGGAGGCCCTAGAGGTTTTCTTCACTTTTCTTCATTCTTCCTTTTTGTTCCTCTGACACAATAATTTCAAATGAGTTGTCTTCAGGTTTGCCGGTTCTTCTTTCTGTTTGATCAAGCCTAATGTTGATCCCATCTGGTAAATTTGTAAATGTTATTATTATATTCTTCATGTCCAAAATTACCATTTGCCTCTTTTTCCAGTTTTTACTTCACTGGTGATATTCTCCTTTTGTTCATGCATTGTTTTCGTGTTTCATTTAGTTGTCTATTTGTGTTCTCTTGTAATGCATTGAGCTTCTTTAGTACGATTAGTTTGAATTCTTTTCTTAGGCACTTCATAGGTCTGCATCTTATTAGCGTCAGTTACTGAAGATTTATTTTTTTCCTTCGGGCTGTCACGCTATATCTTTATGTGCCTTATTATTTTGTTGTTGTGATTTTTGCTTTGGAAAAAACAGCCGTCTCTCCTGCTCTTTATGGACTGGTTTCGTGTAGGGGAAGGTCTTCACCAGTCAGCCCAGCTAGAGATTCTGGAGATGCCTTAAACTTTTTATGAGGATGCATCTTCTCCAGTCTTGTGTGTGTCATTTTCCATTTAGAGAGATTCCTTTCCCTTTCCTGTCTGTGATGCTACAAGGAAGCCACTGAGCTCTCTTTTGTTCTCTCAAGTTTTGTCAGTGCTGAGTCAGATGAGACAGAGACTAGTCCCTTGACAGCCCTCCTCCACCTGCCTGTAAGCTGGACTGTTTGGACACACTTTCCACTCTTCTCTTTCCTTTCCAATGGAGAAGCTGCAAGCTGGGCCTTCCCTCCCCAGTATTGTGCTGTGCTCAGCTGCCTTGGGGAAGGTGCTGGTGTGATTGAAATGAAATAAGCTTTTATTACTCCTTTCAATATGGCTGTACTTGGCTTTGAACTTCCTGGTATACTGCTTTCTTAACTGGTCTTTGGTATTCTCATAAAGGCTTTTTGACTTTGTATTGTTATTAAAAGTCACTGTTTCTCTAGGGGAATGAGTCAAGGCATCCTGTTCTGCACTTTTGCTGATACCACTCTCCATATGGATTTTACCCACCATCTTTTATGGTAAAGACTGTCCCCTCCCCCCCATTGCTGTTCAGTGTGCTGTTAATCATAAATTAAGAGTTCATATATGCATAGATCCATTTTTGTACTCTATTTTGCACCATTGGGCTATTTATACTTTTTAAAGTACCAAACTTTTGCAGTAGCTTTGTAATGAATCTTGATATTTAGTAGAGTACCTTCTTTTGTTCCTGTTTCAAGAATATTGTGACTATTCTTGATTCTTTGTGTTTCAGTATAACTTTTCAAACCAGCGTATTGGTTTCCAACAAAAACAATTTTCTTGGGGCACCTGGGTGGCTTAGTCGGTTAAGTGTATGACTTCGGCTCAGGTCATGATCTCACGGTTCATGAGTTCGAGCCCCACCTTTGGCTCTGTCAGCACAGAACCAGCCTCAGATCCTCTGTTCCCCTCTTCCTCTGCCCTTTGCCTGCTTGCGCTCTTTTTCTGTCTCAAAATAAATAAAGAAACAACAACAACAAAAAACAATTTGCTGAAAGTTGGATTGTTATTATACTGAATTTAAAGATAAGTGAAGGGCAAACTAGTATCTTTACAATTATTATATATTCTAATCAATGGAGATGATACAGTTTTATTAAGATTTCTAATTTCTCTCAATAATATTTTACAATTTTTATGAGGCATTACTGTAGATTTCCTTAAATTTTTTTAAGTATTTGATATTTTGATATAGTCATAAATGTTATCTTTTTAAGGATTTTAGTTTTTTAAATGGAGCTAGTATAAAAAATGCAGTTGAGGGACACCTGATTGCCTTAGTCGGTAAGCATCTGACTCTCGGTTTTGGCTCAGGTCATGATCTCATGGTTTGTGAGGTGGAGTCCTGCATTGGGCTCTGTGCCGACATTGTGGAGCCTGCTGGGGATTCTCTCTCTCTACCCCCGCTCTCTTTCTGCCCCTCTCCTGCTCGTGTGCATGCACACTCTCAAATAAAAAAAAAAAAATACAATTGAGAGGCTCCTGGGTGTTTCCATTGGTGGAACGTTCGGCTCTTGATTTCAGCTCCGGTCACGATCCCAGGGTTGTGCGATTGAGCCCTGGGCTCTGTGCTGAGCATGGAGCCGGTTCGAGATTCTCTGTGCTTTTTCCTCTACCCCATGACCGACCTCATGTGCTCTCTTTCTCTCTCTCTCTGAAATTAAAAAAAAAAAATCTTCCAATCCATGAGCACAATATATCTTCCCTTACTTAGGACTTTAATTTTACTCATCCATGTTTTATAATTTTCAGTATCATGTGTCTTACATATGCTTAAGTATTTTATATTTTTCATGTTACTGTGAATGACATTATTTTTAAATTTTCAATTTCTGATGATTTTGATTTTTTCTGATGACATACCATTGATTTTTATATATTGATCTTGTATCCTGCAACTTTGCTAAATTCACTTATTCCAATAAATTTTTTAAGAACTGATTACACAAGATTTTCTGCTTAGATAATCAAATCATCTGTGAATAAGAAGACGGTTTTACAATTTTTCTTTATTTTATTTTATGAAATAGTAGCGATGTCTTTCAAAGCTATCTGTTTAAATGTTCAGTAACATTACCTGTACTTTCGTTTTCACCTTCAGATTATGACCGTACCCAATGACCCATATACTTTTCTCTCTTGTGGTGAAGATGGAACTGTTAGATGGTTTGATACACGCATCAAAACGAGCTGCACAAAAGAAGATTGCAAAGATGTAAGAATCAAATTTTTGTACAAATGACAAAAAAAATTAAGATTATAATTAAAATTGGATAATAAGTTATCTCTGGGGTATAAGATTATGGATGGATTTAATTTTATTAAATTTTGCTCATCTAGCATAATTACTCAGTGTTTTAGTCTTGTATTTGGGAGTAATTTTTAATTTTTCCTTTTCAGAATGTAACTTTCATTACTCTATTATTTTTTCAACCTCTCATTAACTTACATTTTCATATGTTTCTTTATTTTGATTGGTTTATAAGGAAAATTTACGGTATTGTATTAGAAGTCAGTTTTGGAATTGTGTAGCAAACTGTTAAAAAAAAAAAAACAAACAGGAATTTTCCTTAGGGTGATAAACTGCTGAGGAGGAATATTGACCGCGTATATTTATTTTGACCTCACATAAGCTGAATCTGTTAGAAACACTGAAACACAAATTAACAGAAACCTGAAGAACAAATTAAAAGAAAACTATGGTGTTGTTTTTCCTTCTCATTATCATACTAGCTTAGGATTTCTAAGAAAGGTTATTTTCTTCTAATTAAAAGGACAGCGTGTTTAATGTTCAAATGTTTTAAATCTTTATAACATCCTCTATGTGGCAGAGCTCTGTGACGCTGGTGTCGTTTTGTCTTTTGTAGGATATTTTAATTAACTGCCGACGTGCTGCCACATCAGTAGCTATTTGTCCACCAATACCTTATTATCTTGCTGTTGGTTGTTCAGATAGCTCGGTACGGATATATGATCGGCGAATGCTGGGCACGAGGGCCACAGGTAAAAAGCTGTATGTTAGAGAAAATACAAGATTCTGTCAGTTCAAAGAATAAATCTGTATGGCATATTTGCAATTTTAAAATGTCATTAATTTGTCATAAAATTCAGTAAATACAATGCATTTAAATAATATGGATTAATACAAAAACCGCATTTTACCAAGTTTTTATGACCCTGTCAGTGTGAGGCTTTTGGAGTTTATCACTTTAAAAAGTTGTCAAGTTGATGTATTAGCGTCCTGTGGCTGTCATAACAAATTACCACAAATTGGGTGACTTAAAATAACAAATTGATTCTCACATTTCTGGAGGCTAGATGTCTAAAATCAAGGTTTCACAGGGTTTTGTACAGGTGGCTCTCAGGGAGGATCTATTGCATACTTCCAGCTTCTGGTACTTGCTAGCAATCTTGACTTTTAAATGTTTCATTTCAATCTCTGCTTCTGTGTTTACGTGCCATTCTCCCGTGTGTGGCCGAATCCACATTTTCCTCTTCTTATAGGACACCAGCCATATTGGATCTGGGGTCTACTCTAATCCAGTTATGACCTCATCTTACAGATTATATCCAAAGACCATATTTCCAAATATCCCAAGTATTCCAGAACCATTCTGAGGTTCTGGGTGGACACGAATTTTGGGGGGACACTATCAGCCCACAACACTTGGCATTCCTTTTAAAAAAGGACTTTTTAAAATTTTAATTTAGAGAGAGTGAGGAAGAGCAAATGAGGGAGAGAGAGGAAGAGAGAGAGAACCCCAAGCAGGCTCCATGCTCAGCGTGGAGCCCAACGCAGAGTTCTTTCCCATGACCCTGTATCATGACCTGAGCAAAAATCGAGTTGGACGCTCAACTGACTGAGCCACCCAGGTGCCCCAACACTTGGGTTTCCTAATTTCTTTTTGCAGTAGACAGAAGAGTTAGAAGGAACAGTGACTTGACTTTGTGTTAATGTGTAGCATATGTTTATGCCTGAAGTACTGTTAGTGTTGCTGTAGCACTGATGTGGAATCCATCTTAAACTCATTTGCTCCTCATTTGCTATGGGATCAGACCACTTCTGAAATATCTAATTTAAAGCCATCTTTCATTAGCATTTTTCAGTAAGGGAAGGCCAGATTATATACCCTCATGCCCACCAAATGTACAAACATGTATACACATTTATATATATTCACATATTTTGTATTGCTAAAAATAAAAGTGGACTTGGCCAGAAATTAACAATGTCAAGCTCAGCATCAATTTATGTCCAGTAAAAATGAACATAGATTATGGAAATGGAAAGACGAGGTGGGGTTGGGTTGGGTTTGGTTTGGTTTGGTTTTGGATCCGTGATTGAGAAGTCTTATCTCTTTGGATTTGCACTTTTAGGGGGAACAGTAGTAATATAATATGAAATTGTAGGCTACATTATTATTTCTCCACAGATGGGACACAGTTGACCTTTTGAGCAGGACAAGGTCTCCTTGTCCAGTATTACACATTTTTATGGGACTCTTATGGGAATTTAGCATTCCCAGACCTCCAGGGCACAAAATGCCAGTTGGACCTCTCTCTATTATACTGTATTACGTTGATGACTACCAAAATTAATTAAAGTTGGAATACTATCCCCACTCTATTATCTTATAAGAGGAAAATTTCATGACAATCAAAAATCTTTTAAAAACATAGAGGAGCCTGGCTGACTCAATTGGAAGAGCATGTAACTCTTGATTTTGGGGTCATGAGTTTGAGCCCCATGTTGGGTGTAGAGATTACTGAAAGAAAGAAAAAAAGAGAAAAAAAAAGAAAAAATAGAAAGGAAGGAAGGAAGGAAGAAAGAAGAGGGGAGGGAAGAGAAGAGAGGGAAGGAAGGAAAGGGAGGGAAGGGAAGCGAAGGGAGGGAAGGAAGGAAAGGAAGAAAGAAAGCGAATGTAAATTTTTAAGAATTATTATTTGCTGTCTTTTTAAATGTTTATTTTTGAGAAAGAATAAAAGTGCGACTGCGGGGAGGGGCGCAGGGAGAGAGAAAATCCCAAGCAAGCTGTATGCTGTCAGCACAGAGACCAAGTTGGGGCTCAAACCCATGAATGGTGAGATCATTACCTGAAGTGAAATCAAGTTGGATTCATTAACGGACGGAGATACCCAGGTGCCCCTAAGTCATAAATCATTTTAACTGATTAAATAACTCCTATTTCCAGGTAAATACTTTATGTAATCTGGAATTGCAGCAACTCAGGAAATTTTTTTAAAGATATGTAGACTTTATACTATGTTCTTTATTACTTTGTTATAATATCAGACTGTTGAGACAAGAACCTCTTCTAGAAATAGAATATGACAGTTTGGATTTTATATTGTTACGTTATATCACTTATCTCATAATTCAGGTTAAGAGTTTTTAAAATGTTTTTCTTAAAAAATTTATACAGTTTCCTCTTTTTTTATTTAGGGAATTATGCAGGTCGAGGAACTACTGGAATGGTTGCCCGTTTTATCCCTTCCCATCTTAATAATAAGTCCTGCAGGGTGACATCTCTATGTTACAGCGAAGATGGCCAAGAGATTCTTGTTAGTTACTCTTCAGATTATATATATCTTTTTGACCCGAAAGATGATACAGCACGAGAACTTAAAACTCCTTCTGCAGAAGAAAGAAGAGAAGAGGTAAGTTTGCTCAAAATCATTTTCTTCATTCAGTTCAGAAAACGTTGATTCAGTGACTCCTGGGGCTCGAAGGGCTTCAAAAAATAGAGTTGATTCTCAAGACATTTATAGTCTAAGTTCTGAAAAAGGACTTGGAGTATACCTGAAAGAACAGGGGCTAATAATTAGAAAAAAGTATTGTGAAATATTTTTAAAGAGAAAATATTTAATAGCAAAATGTTTCTTTAGCTTTGTGGATGCCCAGCAGCAAGCAAGAAATATCAACAGTTCTAACAGTTGGGGGAAAAGCAATTAGAACAATAAAAAATGGGAGGTATAAATTCCCAAGAGACTAAATGTTTATGTTCACACACCAATAGGAGTTTTATCTGTTACCATTTTCTATTCAGACGTGGACAGCAATCCCCTTCTCTCCTGACTGTGCCTCTCTTTCATAATTATGAACTAGTGGCATACATCCCTGGGTACACTTTACAGAATATATCTGAGTGAATGAGAAAAAGATAAGCTAAAGTACACACACACACACAATCAGGAGAGGAGGGGATTACTGTCCTCATATGAATAGTCAGTGGCAATTGGCTAACTCCTATTGGCTAACAAAAACATTTAGTCTTCTGGAAGTTTATATATCATGTTTTATATCTATTATATACATATATCTATACACATACCATATTATGTATTGAAAACTAAGTGAAAGAATTGTTGCCTCTAAAATGACTCTACAGTAGTGAACCATTAGAGTGCTTGACTGGCTCAGTCATTAGAGCATGTGACTCTTTATCTTGGGGTTGTGGATCGGAGTCCCCCTTTGGATGTAGAGATTTTTTTAAAAATAAAATCTTTAAAACAATAAAATAGCAAGCCATCTCATTTATACAAGGCAAAACCCAGAAATAATATATCTTCGACAGTATACAGCAATAGAAAAGTATTTGTTTTAACTTATTAAGCTTCTGTCCTCAACATATTTTTCACTTTGACTTTTTTTTTTTTAATGTTCTGTGTTTAATTACTTGGTTTGTAAATGTTTTTGAAATTAACTGTTGCTTTATTAATTATCAGTGACTTTTTGGTATTTGATCAACTCCTATTAGTGAACATATTTTAAAGGTATTAAAGAACAGTTTTGTAATTCTTGTGAGATAGAGAACTAAATCCAATACTTATGATTGTAGGTTTAGAGGGCTATAAAATTAAGAAAAAATCGGGATAACTTTATAAATATATTTTGGGATTTTAAATGTGTCAGTATATTTAAATGAATTAGGAAATTGACAAAGGAAGGGTATGATGGCTAATGAAAGCTGTTTTTGAGTTTATTGGTCTGATTGAAATCATGAGATCTGCTCTCTTATTTTGTTACTGCTGTGTAATTTTCTCTCGAGGTAGTTGTTTTAGTGAAGTTACATTCCAACTTTGTGACTGTTGATGTAATGAAAGTTGAAATGCAGAAACATTTGAAGTGGACCAGCCAGCTTTTATACCATAGAACGCTTAGGCACACTGTGTTTACATAATCAGGGTGAATGAGGCCGAGTCCTGATCAGTTGGGTATTTTCTGAATGTGGTTTTCTCAGTGTTCTTTGTTGAATTAAGAAAAATTCTGAAAATGGGTTAAAATTACAACAATAAATCATGCTTGTTATAAGAAACCAAATGATTCACAGGTGTATATAGAAGAGGTTAGTAGTCTGTCCCCTTCTGAAGCTCAACATCTTCAGTGTTTGATGCTAAATCTTCGGTAGTAGTGTTTCAGACACACTCATCTCAACTCATCAAATATTTATTGGGTGCCTACTGTGCACTAGGTCCAATACTAAACTTTAGAAAGTCAGTGTTGACTGTGACAAAGACATGGCCTCTCACTCAGGAATTACAATTTAGTGGAAATAGAGATATAAATAATATGTAAAACTTAAAATAATACAATTTTATATAATGTTATCTTCTGGGACACCTAGGTGGCTTAGTTAAGTGTCCGATTCTTGATTTTGGGCGAGGTCATGATCCCAGGGTTGTGGGATGGAGCCCCACATCAGCACGGAGCCTGCTTGGGATTCTCTTTCTCCCTCTGTCTGCTCCTCCCCCACTCATATGCGCATGTGCGTTCGCTCTTAAATTAACTAAAAAAAAAAAAAGAAATTATGTTCTATATAAGTAGACTGAAAGAAGGAATAATATATTTTGATTGGAAATGTGAGAAATGATTTGAGTAAGTGGGGTTTTAAAATACGAATAAAAGTTTCACATAATGATTTTTCCTTGTGTTTCAAAGGCATTTTTATATTTTCTTAATTTGTGGGGGCTTCTTTTTCTTTCTTTATATCCTCTAATAATTTCTCTTTCATTGTCTTATTCATTTTTTTACTTCTCATTTTTCTTAATTTTTAATCCCATTTTTCTTTTTATTACCTTTTCTGTCTTTTCCTTTTTCCTCTAATATCTTTTTGACAGTTCCCCAATTGCCTCACCCCATTATTGGACTAATTTGTTGAATCCAGTTTCTAATTTTCTCCTTGTCCCCATGGAGTGTCCCTAAAATATATACCCCAAATCTGTAGTACTACTTCCCATTCTGACTTCCACGACTACCCTAATCCAGGCATCAGCCACCTCTCCTAGATTATTAACGGTAGCTTTTAGCCAGTCCCTTTGCTTTGACCTCCTGCCCCAATAGTCCTTTAGCTACATAGCAGCCAAAGTGATCCTTTAAAACCAAGTCAAATTATGCTACTGTTCTGATCTATACTACAGGTGGCTCTCCATCTCATTTAAAGCAAAACTAAGGTTTCTACAGTGGCTTCAAGATCTTGTCTCATGTAGGTCTTGTCATTACTACTCTTCTCTCAGTACTTCTGCTGTGTCTTCTCTGACCACATCTACTTTCACACTCAGGCGGCCCAGGCATGCTTGTCCCTTATGGCGTTTGTGTTTGCCAGGCGTGAGATGGTCTTCCCTTTAACTCTCTGGTACTGCCTGTCTCCTTTGTCTACTTAATTTTCTCCCCAGAACACTCAGCACTTTCTTTGCATATTTTACCTTTTCATAATGTATTGTTTGTCTACTTCAGTGGTCCATAAGTTCTGTGACATCGGAATTTTTGTATGGTTTATCCATTGATCTTTTCCCACTACTTAGAGTAGTGCCTGACATGTAAAAGATGCTCAGAAAAGTCTTTTTTGAATGACTGAATTAATGCTTGTACCACTTTCAGTATTCTTGACTAGGTTATTTTGCATCTCCAAAAGTCAAACTTGGGACTGTTTTTAACTTGAATATCTTATTCTAGAAATAGTTGCTGAGGTTATAACACCAGTTCTTTGCTTGTATGATATAAAATTTCTTTCTCATAACTGTGGAGCAGGGCCCTATTTTATTCTAAATATAGTTCACCTAGAGTGAGGCCCTCTGTTTCTGGAAATGATTTTAGTGTAAGATTTTGGACTACCAGAAGCCTACCACACTAGGCTTTCTCTAATCTTCAGATTATTCTGTGTCACACTTGTGGCTTCCTGTGTAGATTTTGCTATTCTCCGTTGCTCTTTGCCGTATTTATCTACTTATGGAACTTGTGAAGATTTTTCTGTCTTCTTTGCTGAGGGTGTCGAGATTTTTTTTCCAACCCCCTTATTGCTCAGAGGGTTTCCAGGAGAAACAAAATTTACAGCTAAGTTGTCACCATGTTTCTATCAAAATTTGCTTAACTGTCAGGGAAAGTATCAGTGAATGTTTTGTTACAAAAATAAAAGGGAATGACCCACAAAATGGGAGAGAATGTTGGTATAACATATATTTGATTTATGATTTAGAATCTAGTGTGTATCATATATTTTATTAATGATTTAGAATCTAGTATCCAGAATATATCAAAACCACAGTGCGGTACCACTTCATACTCACCAGGTTGGCTAAAATAAAAAAGTCAGTAATAGTGTTGATGAAGACGTGAAGAAATTGGAGCTTTCACATGTTGTTGGTAGGAATGTAAAATGGTGCAGCTGCTTGGGAAAACAGTTTGGCAGTTCCTCAGAAGTTAAACATAGGATTATCATATGACCCAGCAATTCCACTTCTGGATATGTACTGAGGAGAATTGAAAACATATGTCCCCATAAAAACTTGCACATATGTTCATAGCAGCATTGTTCACAATAGCCAAAAAAGTGGAAACAACTCAGTGTTCATAGACTGATGAATGAATAAACAAAACATGGCATATCCAAATAATGGAATATTATTGAGCCTTAAAAAGAAATGAAATACTGATACATGGTGCAGCATGGATGAACTTCGAAAATATTATGCTAAGTGAAAGAAGCCAGACAGAAAGGGGCACATCTGCTTCTGTTCATATGAAAGGTCCAGGGTATATCTAGAGAGCCAGAAGGTAGCTTGGTGGTCTCCAGGAGCTGAGGTGAAGGAGAAATGGGGAGTGGCTGCTCGTAGCTGTAGGATTTCTCTTTGAGGTGATGAAAATGCTCAGGAATTAGTGGTGGTGCAAGTGATTGCACAGCTCCATGCATATGCACCACTGACTTTCATACTTTAAAGGGGTGAATATTACAGCATATATGTTATATCTCAATTAAAAATGCTAGAAGTATAAAAGTTACAGAGAATAGTCAAGAGTGTCAAGAGCCATAGACCTCAAAATAAGGTGCGAAATGTGCCATTTGAATTGGCAATTGATTATTGATCATTGTATCACTGATCAGTGAACTTGGCAATTAATCACTCATTGGTGACATTGGTGAGAATAAATTCAGTGGAAAGATGGGAGCAAAAGGTGACAGTGAACTGAGGGAGGAGCGGGAGAAGCTTGACAGTAAAGCCTCAGAAAACATGGGAAAAGAGTATAGCTGGATAAAAATATAAAAATCGAGGTTTTGTTGATTAAAATGGTAAAAACCTTTAGCATATCGTAAGGAAGAAATGAGAGAAAATGGATCTAGGTATGGGAAGGAGTAATTGTGGAAGCAAGGTGCTTGAGGAGTTTGAAGGAATAAAATATAAAAGCATAGATGGAGAGATTAAGCTTTAACAAAATAAATGATACATCTCCTGAGAAAGGTTAGAAGGCATTAGGAAGTTGCAGATTATAGATAAATTTCTAGAATGCAGCTGAGGAAATTGGTGTCATTCTACAGAACTGACTTTATTTTCTCTGAAGTAGGAGGAAGAGTTATTAGCCAAGAATGAGGGAAACAAGGTAGAGTAGAGACCCTGAGGTGAGCAGTGAAGGGTTGCAGGAGGTGCTGGGGGGAAGCGAGACTAAACCGTCAATAATAATCAAATAGTGATAATTCCTGTTGTCGGGTATGTAGATACTTGACCTAGACTACATATATCATCGTAATGGAAAACTCAGGCTCACCGTGGTTCAGTAACTTGCCCGTCGTCAGCTGGAAACTGATGCAGGTGGGATTAGAAGTCACATACACGCGATTTCAGAGTTTGTTCAGATTCTTTAGGGTGAGGATGTGAAGTGTAAGCTGCCGTCAGTAGATGCCATCCTTCAGGAGCTGTCTTTCGTATTCTGATGTAGCATCGCGTTGCGTACTCAGCAAAAAAAGCAAGGACACAGAAAGAATCCATTAGACTTAAAACATGCTTTAAGAGGTGAGCAAATGAGTTTTCTCTTCATCTTTTAGTTACGACAGCCTCCTGTGAAGCGTTTAAGACTTCGTGGTGATTGGTCAGATACTGGACCCCGAGCAAGGCCTGAAAGTGAACGAGAACGAGATGGTAACTGTACTTTGACTAGCCTTTTCTAATATGGTATTTAAAAATTAATTTTTTAACTTTTCATTTTTTTTTTGCTAGTATAAGTGATGTTGCAATGAATATCCTTGTACATATATTTTAACACACTCATGCAAGTGCATCTGAGGATAAATTCCTAAAAGTGGGACGAGGGACTGGGTCACTGGATAAGTGCGTTTGTACTTTGATAGCTGTCAAGTTACCCTGCAAAATTAACGCACTACTTTGCATTCCTGCTAGAAGTGTGAGTGTCCATTGCCATATAAAACATTAGGTATTATCAAACTTCTTAATTTTTGCCTTTCTATTAGGTGTAAAGAGAAACAAATCTCTTAGTTTCTAACCCAAGAGTTTTATAATAGCAGATAAAATCTTTTTTTTTCCTTTTATCAAGTGCCTTTGACAAGCATAAGAATTTACCTTGGGAGCTTTAAGATGGCACACTTTTAAAATAGAATTAATCTGTGTGTATTTTAATAATTGATCTGTAGCCAAAATCTTATTCTAATGACTTCTGAATTCTTATAAGATCAAAGCATATTTATTCCCTAGTATATTATCCTTGGCATCATCTTATATACTAAAATATAAAGCTACATTATATAAAGGCAGTAAAGTATAAAATTTCTGTTTTCACAGAAAATTCAAGAACAAATGATGTGCATTTTAAGTTTTTTTAAGTGAATTATCAGTTTTAATTTGATGTCATATTAATTTGATAATTTCCTTAAGAGAAAACTCATATCTTTGAAGGAGGCAAGAGGGAGAGGGAAGAGACAAATAGAGCACTTTTTGGTTTTCATTGAATTTGAATATATGGAATATGCTTACAGTATGGAGAAAATAAGTTCAGTTTAAGGAAATTTAAGTGAGAGGCCAGCCTTTCTTTTAATCAGTCAGTTTACATTCGTGAGCACTTCCTGGCTGTGCACTCTTCGAACTAAAGATGTAGGTTGGGATCAGGATGGGAGATGTGATGGTACCTAAGAATAGACAATAGACAAAGATGTAGGAAATGTAAATTCTGCTGTTGAGGAACTCAGAGTACAGATGGAGAGTGACTTCTATAAACATTTACTATGAAACGTGATGATAGCTCTAATAGATTTATATACATCCATATAGTTTATTTAGGTGATTTGATATTTTTTTAAATTGCTTTCATTTTAAAGGCCTTAAAAATCTAAATTTTTGCATTAATGAAAGATCCCAACATATTACTGAATTCACTGATTAGACCTGTATTGTATAGGTGAGCAGAGTCCCAATGTGTCATTGATGCAAAGAATGTCTGACATGTTATCAAGGTGGTTTGAAGAAGCAAGTGAAGTTGCACAAAGCAATAGAGGACGAGGAAGATCTAGACCCAGAGGTAATTTTTCTTATTAATTAAAGTCAGCCAAAAGCTGGCAAAAGCTGTTTTATTGATGGGTTGTATGTTTGTTTTTTTTTTAAATTTTTTTCAGTGTTTATTTTTGAGAGAGAGAGAGAGAGACAGAAAGACAGAGCGTGAGTTGGGGAGGGGCAGAGAGAGAGGGAGACACAGAATCTAAAGCAGGCTCCAGGCTCTGAGCTGTCAGCCCAGAGCCTGGTGCAGGGCTTGAACCTACAAACCATGAGATCATGACCTGAGCCGAAGTCGGATTCTTAACCAACTGAGTCACCCAGGCACTCCTATATATATATTTTTTAAGTTTATTTATTTTTAAGAGGGGAGGGGGCAGGGAGAGAAAATCCCAAGCAGGCGCCACACTGTCAGTGCAGAGCCTGACACAGGGCTCGAACTCGTGAACAGTGAGATCATGACCTGAGTCAAAATCAAGAGCCAGGCACTTAACTGACTGAGCTACCTAGGCCCCCTTGATGTCTGTATTATTTATGTCCTCCAGTTTATACCATTTTATATCTGTAATAATCACAAAGTTCTTAACTGTATTGTGTGAAGCAGTAGAGGACCAAGCGTATTGAGTATAATTTGTCCCTTCACGTTGTAGACCTAGCTCTTGTTTTTTGCTTTTCTCAAAAAAAAGGAAGAAAGTATGATATTCCCCTTTGAAGTCCTTTTTGTGTGCATTCTGAAAATGGAAATCTATAAAACTCTGTAGGTAAAGAAGGTTTATGTAATGGAATAGTTTCTCTTTTCGGTTCCTTAGGCATTGGTTATTAATTGCTGTTTCTGGTGTTAGCTGACCTGTTTTCATATTTTGGTTCACTACTTTCTAGCATTCGAGTCTTTGGCAAGTTACTTCTATCTAAAATGAGGAGTAGAAAAGTTAAGTCCTAATTTTTTAAAACATCAAAATAAAAAATTATATTGAATTTTATCTATAAATGGTTCTTGTGAACTCTTGCATGTTAGTTAACTTTTTAAAAATTCCTTAGACTGTGGGTATACTTAAGAGTTGTTATATTTGTGCTTAAATTTAATATAAGAAATATTTAAATCATGGTGATTAAAAAAAAACTTTGTATTCTGTGGTAGTTGCATCTTGCAAGATACGAACTTGATTAGTCCATTCTATCTTTTAATAACATCTAGACTTGGGGAAAATTGTTAATGTTTATTGTTTATTGCTAATTATTCCTTTGCAGATAGCGCAAAGCCTGGCGTATCACATAGTCGACACTGGAGTCTTTTTAAATCATGACTGCATCATGTTAGTTTAATGGTTTAAACATTACTGCTAATGATGTAGGAATCGGGAACTTAACCTTATTTTGACCTATTTGTGACTTTACTGTCCCAATAAAATTTTTCTTAAATATTTACCAAATACATTATGTTGTCGAATGGAAACATATTAATAAAATCCATTCTCCTATTATCTAGTCATTAAACCAGAATCATCTTCAAATTAAAGAGACTAGATGTTATTTATAGGCATTTCACAAGTTATCATTTCGCTTTGTATAAATGAAGGTACCATATTGAGCTTGAAAGATGGATTATTTTAACAAAAATGTTCTGTAGGTAGACATTTACCCCTCTTGATCAGCCTCTCCGGTCAAATGGATCAGACCGCCATTGGGTGCTTTTGATATCCTGAAATTATATATTTCCGTGTGTGTGTACATGCACATGCAAATACACATGTATTTTTTTTTTAATGTTTATTTTTGAGAGAGAGAGGGAGTGCGCATGCATGTGTGTGCATGAATGGGCAGAGAGAGAGGGAGACACAGAATCTGAGCTGAGAGCACAGAGCCTGACGCGGGGCTCAAACCCACAAACGGTGAGATCATGACCTGAGGCGAAGTCAGATGCTCAATCAACTGAGCCACCCAGGAGCCCCAGTGCACATGTATTTCTTGAATGTGTTTCTTTAGAGTTGTTGGTTTGGAAAGCAGTTAGTATTTGAATTTGCATTAACATGTGTTCTTTGAAGGTGGAACAAGCCAGTCAGATGTTTCTCCTCTTCCTGCGGTCCCATCGAGTTCTGATTTGGAAGTGGGTGAAACTGCAATGGAAGTAGATCCCTCAGCTGAACAGCTTCTTCAGCCTTCAGCATCCTCTACAACGTCAGCTCAGGCTCCTTCGACATCGTCCTCTACAGAAAGTCCTCATTCTACTTCTTTGCTGTCTTCTCCAGACAACGAACAAAGGCCGGCTGTTGAGGCATCTGGACGCCATACACACCATCAGTCTGGTGAGGATGCTACTTGTTAAATAGGCCGTGGTTCATCTGATGATTTCTGATAATGAAAACTTCTTTATGGGGTGATTTGAAAGATACTAAATCACATGATCTTATTCTTGCCAGAATAGATAATCAAAATCACATGTAATATGTGAACATTTAACGTAAACACAAACTTCAAGTGTGCCTAACTTGAATGAATTTAACCATTATCAGGAATCTTCAGTTTACCTAAGACAATTCTTTAAAAAATATAGGTACCAGCAGATAGTGTTTTGACATAGTTCACCGCAGATGACTTTAAGATTACTTTCATAACCATTATAGACCACAGCGTCTTTCCAGACTTACTTGATTGTAAGTCTGTTTTAAAGTGATTATGAAAATATAGCCCTAATTAGTATTAGTTCCATTGTGTTTATATTTTCTTTTCTTTAAATCCAGAAATAGTTTTAATACATTCCATATGGTGCATTTGATAACATCTCTTGTCAACAACATATACAATTTACCAAAAGAATTATTTCTCCTATATTTACATGAAAGAGAATTGTTTTAACAAGTCCTTGTCTTCTTGGGACTTGATGTTAGTGGAAAAAAATAAATTCCTAAATTCTATTAAAATACTGTTCTCCTATCAATATTAGAACTCCTCATGTTCACCCCCCCCAACTATGGAATGTACTAGTATATTTATAACAGTAACTTTAGTAGATATAGTTTACTTGGCACTTTAACTCTATACATGTAATTATAATAACTACTAAGATTTTATTCATATTTTTCTTTGAGTTCTTCTAAGCATTTTACCTGACATATAATAAATATTAGCAACTAGCGATACAGCTGGCAGGCCTAAGCTAAAACCTATAAAAAATTTCTAACAGCTTAACTGCCAAGCTGTCACTTTATTCTTGCTTCTCTGAAATTTGATACCAGATCACCAAATATAGGGTGTTTTATATTAGGCATTCTTTTATCAGTATATTTTAGTTTTGGCCATTCATTTTCAGTTTCTATGGGAATAGAAGCCAGAGTCAATTATGTAATAACACTTGTGTACAGTTTGTAATAATAAGCTAAAGCTGAGATGTAAAATAAGGTTTTTGATTCTCTAATTGACATAGTTAGCATTTCAACTTATGGGAAAACAAAATACTTTGGATTGTTTGCAAAGTAGGGACAGAATCAGTCCAATGTTTGTCAAAGCAGGTAAAGTTGGTAAAACAAAAAAAAAGTAATAGCATTCTTGGAAATATTCTTAAAGATATTGATCAGTTACAAGTTATCAGGAAAACTGAGCAAGAAGATTTCCTGGCTTATATTCATGTTCCGCTGAATTCTAACTCCACTGGTTTTTAAACACACTTCTGAGTAAAGTACTTAGTTTGGAGTTTCATTTTTCTCTTTTTGTTACAGATATTTAACACAGTTAATATTCGTTTCAGATTGCTAAATCCCTTTCAATATTTAATGTAAGTATTAAGTAATAATTTGAATCATCAAAATAGAAAAAAACATTTGTGATGATCATGTGATCATTGTTTTGCTCATTAATTGGCACCTTGACGGTAGTTTTTTTTTTTTAAAGAAGTAAGGAAATAGTTTTAACTGGTAGAGTATTAAAAGAATTTCGGTTGACTGCACTATGGAAAATCGGAATATTTCCGTGTTACGAAGATAGTATCGCTATTGAAGAAAATGATTTGATGTTAGATGTAACATCTAAAGATTATGCCTGGAATTATTTTGAGGCAAGCATTTCATGATCTCTTATTTTAACAATAAGGGCTTGATGAGTTTTTTCTGTTTTGCTTCGTTTTTTTCCACCAGTCTCTTCTGCACATGTAGGTTCAGATAGGTTTATGGATACTAGGAGTAGGGAGGAGTGTCATCTTAGAGCCATGATTTTTATTACAAACATACTTTCTTTTACTGTGCTTGAGTTTGTTGTGCTTTGCGTATATTGTGTTTTTCACACATTGAAGGTTTGTGGCAACCCCGCGTGGAGCTAGTCTGTTGGCACTATTTTCCCAACAGTGTTTGCTCACTTCATATCTGTGTCATATTTTGGTAATTCTCACAATATTTCAAACCTGTTCATTATTAATCATATTTGTTATGGTGATCTGTGATCAGTGATCTTTGATGTTGCTAGTGTCATTGATTTAGGGCACCACAGATGCCATCCACATAAGACAGGGAACTTGCTCGGTAAATGTGTCTGTGTTCTGACTGCTCTGCCGAACGACTGCTCCCCTCTCTGTTTCCGTCTCCTTGGGCCTCCCTGTTCCTTGAGACACAAGAATATTGAGATTAGGCTAGTTAGTAACCCTAAAATGGCTTCTAAGTGATCAGGAACACTCTCTCACTTTAAATAAAAAACTAGAAATGGAAGGCATGTCAAAAGCCTACAATAGGCAGAAAGCTAGCCCTCTTGTGCCACACAGTTAGCCACGTTGTGAATGCAAAGGAGAAGTTCTTGAAGGAGGTTAACAGTGCTCCTCCAGTGAACACACAAATGATGAAGAAAGCATAACAGCCTTATTGCTGGTACGGAGAAAGTTTTAGTGGTCCGCAGAGAAGATCGGACCGCCACAACATTCCCTTAAGCCAAAGCCTAATCCAGGCAAGGCCTTTGCTCTCTTCAATTCTGTGAAGGCCCAGAGAGGTGAGGACGCTGCAGAAGAAAAGTTTTGAAGCTAGCGTTTCCTATTCTGAAAATCCTAGGGCCCTTAAGATTTATTCTAAATCTACTCTGCCTGTGCTCTAGAAATGGAACAAAGCCTGAATTGACAGCACAGCTGTTTACAACATGGTTTGCTGAATATTAATCCCACTGTTGAGACCTGCTGCTCAAAAAAAAAATTCTCTTCAAAATATTCCTGCTCAAGTACAATGTATCTGGTTACCCTAGAGCTCCAGTGGAGATGTGCAACAAGATTAAATTTTTTATGCCTGCTAATACAACATCCATTCTGCAGCCCTTGGATCAAGGGGTCATTGTGACTTTCAAATCTTCTTCTTTAAGAAACACCATTTGTAAGGCCATAGCTGCCATAGATAGTGATCCCTCTGATGGATCTGGGCAAAGTAAATTGAAAACCTTCTGGAAAGGATTCCCCATTCAAGATATTCAAGCATATCATGATTCATGGACACCTGGATGACTCAGTCTGTTAAGCATCTGACTTCTACTTGGGTCATGATCTTGTGTTTCATGAGTTCAAGCCCCACATTGGGCTGACCACTGTCAGCACAGAGCCTGCTTCAGATCCTCTGCCCCCCTCTCTTTCTGCCCCTAACCCACTTGCACTTTCTCTCTCTCAAAAATTAATAAACATTAAAAAAATAAATAAGAATATGATTCATGGGAAGAGGTCAAATTATCAACATCAGCAGGAGTTTGGAAGAAGTTGATTCCAGCCTTCATGGATGACTTGGAGGGATTGAAGTCACTTCAGTGGTGGAAGTGACTGCAGAGGTGGTGGAAATAGCAGGAGAACCAGAATGAGAAATGGAGCCTGAAGTGGGACTGAATTGCTGCAATCTCAGGATCGAACTCGACAGGATGAGGAGTGGCTTCTCATGGATGAGCAAAGAAAGTGGTTTCCTGGGATGGAATCTACTCCTGGCGAAGATGCTGTGAAGACGGTCGAAATGACAACAAAGTATTTAGAATATTACATAAATTTAGTTGATAAAGCAGTGGCAGGGTTTGAGAGGATAGACTTCAATTTTGGAAGTTCTCCTGTGGGTAAAATGCTATAAAATAGCTGCTACGAAGAAATCATTAGTGAAAGCAGTCGGTTGATGTGCAGCTACCCCGCCCGTCAACAGTCTGGTCAGTCCGCAGCCGTCAGCATCAAGGCGAGACTCTCCACCAGTGAAAAGATTATGACTCACTGAAAGTTCGAATGATGGTTACTTTTTTTTTTTTAGCAGTAAATTTTTAGTTAAGGTACGTATATTGTTTTTTAGATATCATGCAGTCGTGCACTTCAGTAGACTACGGAATGGTGTAAATGTAACTCTTACATGCACTAGGAAACCAAACAATTCAGTTGACTTCCCTTATTGGATATTTGCTTTATTGCGGTGCCTTGGAACCAAAAACCGCAGTATCTTCAAGGTATGCCTCTACTGCCGTGCATAGAGATGGAAAGGAAAAGTGTGCCTCCTCCCTTGATGTGGATACCACTTTGTGTAAATGTTTCCTTTATGTCCCTTGTATTTCCTCTGTCACTTTCTCCGGGGAACGATGGGAATGTGAAAACTTGCCTGGCAAAATGCCATCTGTGAACCTCGTTATTTGCCTTCTTTTAGTCCGCAGTTGAGTCACTGAGGCATAGTGAGGAAACTCACAGCCACACATTTCACCGGGCGCTCAGTGCTGTCAGAGCAGTCCTTCACCACTGCTGCTCAGTGCCAGCCAGAGTGTTTCTTTCACACCTTCTCATCTCCCAGAATTTTAGCACTCCGCTTCTACCCTCATCCTGTCCCCAAGCTCATAACCTTCTCGTTCACATTGGAGTTGGGGGATGGGGAGCACTTTTTCCTACTTTTGAATCTCCTGACATTCTAGCATCTGTGGTAGAAGCAGACACATACTGAGAAGTGTGTCTGTTCCTGTCAAAGGCTAGACAGTTCACTTCCCCTCCCCTTCCAGATTCTCAGGGACTTTGCTTCTTCTCCAGCATCATTAGTATTGCCTTTTCTGTTGCATTGGTCCTTTTCCACCTCAGACACGAGCTGTTATTATCTCCCATCCTAAAAATATCTTCCCTTAATTATCCCACATTCTCCTCCAGACTTGTGTCTTTGCTTCTTTTATAGAGTCTTCAGAAGAGTTGCTCACATATACCATCTCCATTTTCTTACCATCTCCCATCTGTTTATTAACCAACTCCCATCTGTCTTCAACTCCATTTCCACTGAAACTTTTTGTCAGTCACCAGTGACTTATGTTTTGCCAAATTTGCCAAATTTTATCTCTCCCCGTTGGTGTCTTACCAGTTTTTAAATCCATTTGCATTTAACATAGACTGTCACTCCTTTCTTGAAACACTTTCCTTCCTTGGCATCTGTGATACCACTTTGCTTATTTATTCTTACTATCAACTCTAGCTGGTTTTCAGTGATCATTGTTGATATTTCTTTTTCTATATACTTCTGAATATTTTAGTAGAACTCCTCTGTCCATGCTCTTTGCTCTGTTCTGCATCCCTGGGGGATGGGTCAATTCACATAGCTTCTAAAATGTTTTCTATTTTTTAATTTGAGAGACAAAGCTTGGAGGAGGGGCAGAGAGAGAGAAAGATTGAGAATGGGAATCTTAAGCAGGCTCCACGCCAGTGTGGAGCCCGACACGGGACTTGATCTTATAACCCTAGGATCATGACCTGAGCTGAAATCAAGAGTTGGTTGCTCAACTGACTGAGCCACCCAGGTGCCCCTCACGTGGCTTTTAATAGCTTCTCTAAGTTGAAGATTTCCAAATGTATGTTGACAATCTGATTTTCTGCTTTAAGTTATTACAAACTCCTATGTCCAACTGCTGATTTGACCCTTCTTTTTAGTCGTGTTTGGATATCTTAAGCTTAACATATCCAAACTAATCTCAATTTAACCTCCTATCCCTCCTGTCTGCTAATCTCTTCCGTATTAGCCGTTTTATATTTTAGTAAATTTAAAACCACCTGCACCATTTGCTTATTTTAACAGCCTCTGTGTTATTCTTGATTCCATGCTTTCCTTCATGTCCCACGCTCAGTCCATCATCAAGTCCTGTTGGTTCTGTGTCTAAAATAAATTCTACTTCTTACATCTTCCCATCATTTCTGGTCTGCTGGTTGATCTCCCTGCATCTGCTCTCACTCCCTGATCATTTATTCTCCATGCAGCAGCCAGGACGAGTATTTTACAGTGTTAAATCAGATTATATAACTTTGCTGTTTAAAACCCCTCAAAGACTTCTCTAATTGCACTTTGGAGTATAAGTATAAAAAAAAAAAAAATGAAGCTTTTTACTGTGGATCTGTAAAAACCTACATGGTCTGGGTTTTGCCTACCTCTCTAACCTCATTTCATACCACTTTCTTAATTCCCAGTGATCGTTCTGTGCTACCTGCTTTGGTTTCCTTTATTTCCTTGAACGTGCCAAGTTCTCTTCTGCCTCTTTGTCTCTGATTCTGAGCCTTTGTTCTTACTGTTCTCTTACCGAGAAGCTCCCCCCTCCACCCTGGTTTATTGTAGCCAACTTCTTTTTCCTTCTCTCTCAGTTCAAGTGTCACTCGAAGAAGATCTTTCATTCCTACGCTAGCTAGAGTCATCTTTCTTTACTAAAATATTATTGTCTTTTATATAGCCCTGTTAACTTTGTGATAAGCGCTTAATGAAAATTTAAGAAAATTTTTTTTAACATATGTTTTGTTTTTGAGAGAGAGAGAGAGACAGAGTGTGAGTGGGGGAGGGGCAGAGAGAGAGAGGGAGACAAGGCAGTCTCCAGTCTCAGAGCTGTCAGCACAGAGCCCAATGCGGGGCTCGAACTCACGGACCCCAAGATCATGACCTAAGCCGAAGTCGGACACTTAACTGATTGAGCCACCCACATACCCCCATCACTTACTAAAACTTGTAATTATTTTGAGCTAGCTGAGCCTAGCTGGCTCAGTCGGTGGAGCATGCAACTCTTCATCCTTGGGGTTGTGAGTTCAAGCCCCATGTTGGGCATAGAGATTACTTTAAAAAAAAGAAGAAGAAAATTTGTAATTATTTTGTTCATTTTGGATTGATTTATGACTTGTTTCTCTTTTTTTAGAATGGTTTAATTTTTTTATTTTTGAGCAAGAAAGAGAGATAGTGTGTGCGAGCAGGGGAGAGGCAAAGAGAGAGGGAGAGACGGAATCCCAATTAGGCTCCACACTGTCAGCACAGAGCCTGATATGGGGCTCCACCTCACGAACTGTTGAGGTCATGACCTGGCCTAAATCAAGAGCCAGATGCTTAACAGACTGAGCCACCCAGGTGCCCTCAAATGGTTTTATTTTAATCTAGATAAAAGAATATGATTAGAGAAGGTAGTTTCTTTGGATTGAATCGTGTTGTCAGTACATACAAAATTCACTTTGGAGGTCTCACCTTGAGAAGTGAGTCACCTAAGAGAGCCATGTGCTTCTAATTAAATAGACCACGCAGACAATGAGAATTTAGTTTCCTTAGGCTAGTATATGAAATGGCTTATGTGTGAATTCCTGCTTATTTACAAATAACTGTCCAGATTTACACATTTATTTCGGTCTATTCAAAATCTTTATAGTTAAATCGTGCTCTGTAGAAAAATTGCTGGAAACAGCAATTGCTCTGTTGTACAGCGTCTTTCAAAGCCCGAATATCCAGATTACAGCTTCCTTAAAGGGCAGAGTCTACTCAGTCTAGGTAGAGACAATATATAGACTAGAAGTAAGTGGAAATATTAGGTTAATGGTCACTTTGGGGAGACCAGAGGAACTTGGAGGTCAGTAAAGGAGAGACAGTTCTAGGGAAAAACGCACGAGGATCACCTGGCTGAGAAGTGAGGGGGGAGTGGAGGACAGAGCCCCAGCCAGCGGGTAAGGTTCCACCAAGTTAGATGGAGAAGTGAGGCAGTGTCCAGGACAGAGCATCCTATGTATGGGGGAAGTGGGACATGCGTTTAGAGCCAAGGGACCTTTGTCAGGGCAGCTGTAGTTTATTGTTCTTCTGTTTCAGTGGGAACTATGTCATTAGGCAGATTAGCCCGGAGTCCTTCAGCAGAAGACAAGAACAGGGTAGGTTGTTTCAGGAGATGGAGGTACAAATTTCCCATAAGCAATTCCTGACACATTGTTGAAGGTTTTTTTGTTGTTTTTAAAATTCAGCCCGAAAGTATTCATCCTATTCACTGTACGTTTTGGTTCATGTTAACAGAAACTAATCCTCAGCGCATTTATTCACATTATAAATTATATGTTTATATGTTTTTTTAAAGGATATAATGTGTATATATCTTACCTGCCTTTAATGTTTCAGACTGCTAGCAAGACTGTTGTTTAGTCTGGTTTTTTAGTCTGCTTAGTCTGGTTGGAGTTTTTAATTTAATATTCGCCATTCTTAGTTAGCTGTGTGGCTATTTCTGTCTAGAATGTCTAGCTTCATTTTTTGTTTTAACCCGGGGGGCTAGGGGAAGCCACAATACCAGCCTTAAAAGTAAACAAGTGAATTCTTCTTTAAAAACTACTGGAAGCATTGAATAAATAGTTCAGGACCATCACTGCTTGCACGTAGAGCCTGCTGTTTATACGCTATATCGCATAGCGGGTCTAGATGGAGACTCTCCTAGCAGCCCAAGAGAGAGGGTTTGAAATGACAATGAAGTTGGGTGAATTTTTTTGTGAATTTTCTGTTTTCTTAGCAAAATTTAACTTATATGTAGTCTCTTTATGGTAATTTTTTTTGAATCGTAAAATAACAAACTTTATGGGTGCACAATAATTCTTTATTTTATATTGCTTAAAGCATTGCTGTTATGCTGTCAGTAAAGAAGATATAAGTATATACCTAAAAAGAAGGCACTGAGGTTCACAATTTATTAGTCAGTGAATACTGTCCTGCTTGGTACTGGGAAATTTTCTAGGAAGAACCTAGCATTGAGAGACTGTGTTGATACTTGAATTGTTCCCTAAATCTTAATTGCCAGTTGGCTGACTGAGTTGTTTATAAGTAGAGAACATGGTAACAAGATATTAATACCTCTGGCATGATTGATTCATGAAACAGTAAACCAAATTTGCACCTGTATAATCTATGTAAACAAGACTAGAAATTGCCAGTTTGTGTAATTTGTTGCCAGTGTCAACAAGAGACCCAAAGTTCTTTGTGCCCCCACCATCAAGTCAGCAGCTGGTGAATCTCTGCCTTGCCTTTGGTTGTAGTGAGGTTCTTATGGACCTATTTAAAACCACTTCCTCTTCTTATGCACTGCAGCTCATGTCTTTTGGTCTCCTGAGGGACAGCATTCCTGCATTTGTCCACTTCTTTTCAGGAGTCCTCTTTCTTCTTTCCCTCAGTTAAACATTGTTCATCAGCATACGGATATACGTGTTATTTCCCAAACTAAAACAAACTTCCTCGACTCTTTATTCCCGCACCAACAATCATCCAATTTCTCTGTGCCCTATTAGCAGCAGGTCTTCGGGAAAGAGGATATATGCCTGTGTCTCTACTTCAATACTTCCTCTTTCTCTAGAACCTGTTCCGGTCAGGCTTTGGCCCCTGTGATTTCTGGTGAAATAGCTCGTCAAGATCATAAATGACTTCCAAGGTGCAAAAGCCAATGGTTAATTCGCAGTATCTTTTTCATCGTATTAGCAGTGTTTGACACAGCTGCTCCCTCCATCCTCCTCACTGGCTTCTCCTTCCTAATCACGACACTGGAGTGTCCCAGACAGAGTTCAGTTCTTAGACTTCTTTATTATCACTTGCACTTGCAGTAGCTTCAGGTCACATCACCAGTGACATCCAGTTTATTAGTGAATTCTAGACTGTGATAGTCAGTCCCTACTCAGGTTCTCCAGTGAGGTATCTGTTAGTTCTCCTCTTCCCTCTGCTACTACTTGCTCCTTCATTTTTCCCCATCACAATAAATGACAACTCTTCTTTTTCTTGTTACATAGGCCAAAAACTTTGAGATCATTCTACATCTAAACTGTCAGTAAATTCTCCTGCTGTTAGCTGTGATATATCCCACACTCAGACACGCTTCCTCCTCTGAGCACCTGCACTCGCTCCTCCCTGCACCCGGAACATTTCTTCCAGACACCCACGTGGTTTACTCGTTCAGTCCTTGAGTTCTCTGTTCAAAAGTCATCTCATGAGAGAAGCCTTCCTTAATGATCATACAGAAAACAATGCTTCCTCCGCTATCTCTATTCCCCTTACCTTGCCCAGTTTACTTCACAGCGATTGTCCCTGCATTACACAAGCGCCTACATGTGTATTACTGTGTGTGTGTGTGTGTGTGTGTGTGAGTTCACTGATGGCTTTCTTCCTTTCAGAACATAAACTCCACATGAGGAAGGACTATTTCGTTCAGTGTTTTATTTCTCCCCAGAGCCTAAAACAATGCCTCATACTTAGTAGACACTCAAATATATCTGCAGAATTCTATGTTATATTTCTACTTTTATCTATGACCGCTGCTTTCAGCAAATATTAAAGATTATATAAATATTTTTTAGCTAAAAAAAATAAATGGTGATCCTCTTCAGCTGAAAAAACATGTAACTTTGACTTTTTAAAGAGCTCTCCATTAATAAATTCCAAGAACTGTTTACAAATACATAACTTTTTCATAATTTTAATTGAATTTTAATTATTATTTGATCGAAGTTAGCAATTTTGTGTATAGGTTAGATGACTGATATTTTCTGATTTTTCGTAGTGTCATTTTGTTATAGAAAGGTGAAATTAGTGAAGAGAGGAATATTTTAAAGTGTTTTGCTTATGAAAGACTTTATTTTCATTCTATTTAGTTACTTAAATATCCTTAGAGAACTATATGTGTGTAAATCATTTCATTGTAAATAGATGCATTTGAATATGTAAGTGTGTATAGTTTATCTCATAAGGTGATGATCAGTAATTTCTTCCTCATGAGTAATTTGTTTTTAATATTCCTCCATGAGACATGTTTTATTTATATCCTTCTCTCTTTAATATATAATCAGATTCTTACTATTTCCTATTTTATTACTATCTTTTCACCTTTTTTTTCCCTATCTGTGTCAGAATTTTTAAGGGGGCCTGAGATAGCTTTGCTCCGTAAGCGCCTGCAACAACTGAGGCTTAAGAGGGCTGAACAGCAGAGGCAGCAGGAGCTGGCTGCGCGCGCCCAGCAGCAGCCTTCTTCCGGTCGGTCTTCTCACGAGGGCTCTTCCCAGGACCCTCGTGCTTCAGGTTATTAATGTCAAGTGTCCTCAAGCAGCTGGTAGAGTCGTTTTTTTAACCCTGCTGCTGTATAACAAGATGCTTCCCTTCCCTCCAGAAAGAGCTGATGGCGCTTATGGCTTCTCCCTGCCTTTCTCGCGTATGGTGTGCTCCCCACCCCGCGGCTGGAGGGACATGTTCCGGCAGCAGTATTTGCCAGAGACGAATATAAAATAATCTGTTACTTTGTAATATTTCTGCAAAGGGGCAGATGTTTATTACTTTTATAGCTAATGAACTACTTCTAATAATCTAGTGAATTCAGAGCCTGCTTTGATATTTTTATTGAAATTTCTTATATGTGAAATGATATCTATGTTTATTGGCCCCTAGCTCTTTCTCTTCTTCTTTCGTTTCTCCTTTGAACATTAACCAGCATTCCGAGGAATGTAGTAATGCTAGACTTTAGAATTACGGTGCTATTTGGCCAACTAGCATGCTGACTTGGTCATCCTCTTCTGTAATTATTTGAAAATTTTCAATATCTGCTTACATATTCCTTGTATACATAATCAACTTTCTGATAATATAGGACAACAAAAATACTCTACAGTCTCATGCCTGTTCTTCTGCCATAACACTCTGCTAAGACAGTGAAAATCTGTGCCACTCTCTTTTTCTTTGAGCATTTTAATGGCTTAGTTCTTTTATGGCCAAAAAGCTCATGATACTCCACAGATGTTTGTGGAAAGAATTAGATAGCATAAAACAATTTATCAATTTAATTCTTTCAAGATGAATGCTAGGTATTATATAGCCTATCCTATAGGTACTACATAGTAGGTGCTACAAATCTTTATTTAGGAACTAGAGTGTGTCCAGGGTCTCCCACAAATGAGATTATGATACTTCGATGTACTGCTTTGTTTTGCCACCCTGTAGAGGTGAGGTATTAATTACTTTGGGAACTCCGATTTCATTACTTGGAATTCATTTGTATCTTGGTAGAACTTAGCAACCTCCACTTTATAAATACCTGTTCCACCATGTGCTGATAAAAGAAGCATATTATATAATATCATGGGGAAATAAAATAGATTTAAATAGCTGTAATATAGGTGTGATGTTTGGAACAATTTCTGGGCCTGATTTTTAACTGAGTGTTATATTAATAGAAGGAATATCAGCCAAGGAAAGATGTCTCTACCCATTTTTTTTTCCTATACTTAAAACTGACTGAAAACTTGATTAAATTAGTCATGACATTTAATAAGACATTTTGCTATGATTTTGTGCAATGCATAAAACTAGCTGAAGTGTTTCAAAAGTAAAAATTTTGTAACATAAAAACCAATAAGGAAGTTAAAATGCTCCTCCCTATATAAATATTTTTAAAATACTGAAATTTAGCAGGTAACAAACCAAATATTAAAGTGAGTTTGAGTATAAAATAATACTGTCTACATTAGCAGAAAAGAAATATACATTGTAGATATTAGAAAAATATTTTTAGACTCATCCTTTCATATCTAGCTTACCAGTTTGAATTGAAGCAGATTCTTTTTTACAGACACTAAGCTTTAGAGTGATTATGTAGTCTCTGAAGTAAAATGCTATTTTGCCAACTCTGAGATTTCTTATTAAATAGTATTTGGTTTGGTAATCAGTCTATTCGTGGTAATCTTTAAAAAATATATATATGGTACTTATATACAATGGACTACTACGTGGCAATGAGAAAAAATGAAATCTGGCCATGTGTAGCCAGATGGATGGAACTGGAGGGTATTATGTTAAGTGAAATAAGTCAGTCAGAAAAAGACAGATACCATATGTTTCCACGAATAGGTGGACTTTGTGAGACTAAGCAAAAACCAGGGGGAGGGGAAGAGGGGAAAGGAAAAAAAGACACAGAGAGGGAGGGAGATAAAACATAAGAGACTCTCAAAGACTAAGAAAAAACTGAGGGTAAGGGGGATGAGGGAGGGGGGAGAGGGGGTGATGGGCATTAAAAAGGGCACATGTTGGGATGAACACTGGGTGTTATATGTAAACCAATTTGAAAATAAACTATTATAAAATTAAAAAAAAAAAATAGAACCTTGCCCCATTTCGAGGTTGAGAAATGTGTTATCTTTACTTTGTTTTCTTTTGTTGAGATTTTTTTAAATGTTTATTTTTGAGAGAGAGATGCACACGTGAGTGGGGGGCAGGCAGAGAGAGAGGAGACAGAATCTGAAGCAGGCTCCGTGCTGCCAGCACAAAGCCTGATGTGGGGCTCAAACCCACCAACCGTGATATCATGACCGGAGCTGAAGTTGGATGCTCAACCAACCTAGCCACCCAGGTGCCCCTACTTTGTTTTTTAAGTACATATTGGGCCCTGAGGCTGTCTTACATGACCAATATTAGAGACCCTTAGTGCTAATAGTCAGCATATATTGCTCCTTTCACTGTAAGGTGAAATACTACCTCTATATCATGTGCTTTTTTTTAAAGCTTATTTTGAGAGAGAGATAGCACGAATGGGGGAGGGGCAGAGAGAGAGAGAGAGGGAGAGAGGATCCCAAGTAGGCTCCGTGCTATCAGCACAGAGTCCAACATGGGGCTTGTACTCATGAACCTGCAAGATCATGACCTGAGCCGAAACCAAGACTTGGAAGCTTAACCGACTAAGCCACCGAGGCATCCCTCATATGCTTTTAACATAGCAGTCGTACGAGACATAATGAGACCCTAATAGGTCTAATCTGTGACATGCCCTGGGTTCCTTTGATAATGCTTTTATTCTGTCCCCACATGTCACAAAACACTATTTGGCAATTAAGGAAAAGTTAAATAATGCAAAGTTTGTTACAGAGGATGACTAATAAAAATATATTTTGTCCATTTAGTAAATTTTGGATATGAGGAAAAATGAATAAACTTAATACAAAATTCATCTTTTTAGAACACACATTATAAAAATACAGAATAGGAATTAAATTTATGAAATTCAGCAAGAAGATTTTATTTGAATAACAATTATTAAAACATGTTCATAAACTTAATAAGTACAATATCGTCGGTGTATTATGGACATTAATTGATCCATCATAGCTAATTTCTAAAAATTTCATTTTTCAAAGTCAGAATATATTACTTTAAAATATTTTTAGTTTTTAAGCTAAAAACAAAAGTGCCTTTTTTTTCTAGGCTTTTAAGAAATACATCCTAACTTATTTCTAGGCTTTCAGTGATTTTTTTTTTTTTTCAATCATAAAGAGGCGAATTTGCCTTCATCAGCTTACTGTTTAGGCTGGTTGAGTTCTTGTTCTGGCCTTATGACCAGATGAGCTCGGACTGATCATTTGGCTGCTTTGTGTCTCAGTTTCTCAGTTACTGACTTATTTAGGTAGTGTGGCCTGCCATAATTCACAGAGATGGCGTAAATATGGGTTAGACAATATTCTCTAACATTTTTATATTCCTGAGTAGAGCAGTACACATAATAATGTACTGTCTTAATTATAATATCTTTCACTTACTACCTCAAAATTACCTCCTATCACAGCCGTACATGGTTGACAGCATTCAGCGTTTTGAATGAGCTTTAAAGACGAATGCCCTAAACAGCTATGGCAGAGGCAGTCAGCATATTGCTGATTTTAAACCCAACTATGTTTTTCCATTTCAGGTCCTTTGAAGTCATGGGTTGCTGGCTCCTGCTCAGAGTGACAACACCCTGTGGAGTCTGCTGTACTGGCTCGACCACCACAGAGCCCCACTGGAGCATGGAGCCAGCCTAGAGAGGGTCAGGTAGGAACTGTTTTTTCACTTTATGGCACGGTTTTGCTGATTGGAAAAGAAAAAAAAGTAATTTTTATACCCCAAATGGGTATAAAATATTGGTGATTATTTTTGAAAAAGGGCTTTTCAAAACTGAGCCATATTGGAAAAAATCAGCACTTACCCGATCTGGGGCAAGCAGGCTCTATACAACCTCCAGTTCCCCACTGTCCATGACAACAGTCACGTGTAGCACTTCTCAAATGGATGCATTCGATCCTTGCTTTACTGTTTATGGCATAAACTATAGTTAGTAACTCAGATATGATGTCAGTCTAGCTCTGAAGCAGCCTTGGCTACACTGAATGACCGAATCTGAGCACAACAGGGGTGAGGGTCTGAGAACTTCAGACATGGGAACATGCTCCAGAGTTTTCAGAACAGCTTCCTGTCATTATTTTTCATTCAATATCATGTTTCTGAAAAATAGGCAAGTAATTGTAACATTAATTGACCCTTTCCTAAGTGCTATCTAAGTAGTTTATATAGATCATCTCATTAAGTCTTCATAAGAACAGTACGTGCTAGATACTGTGATTCTTCCCATTTTATAGATGGAGAAACTGAGACATAGAGACGTTAAATGACTTGTCCAGCGTTATGGTATTACTGAATGGAAAAGCCAAAATTGAACCTAGACTTGTGGCTGACTCAGACGGTAGAGCATGCAACTCTTGATCTTGGGGTCTTGAGTTTGAGCCACATGTTGGGTGTGGAGCCTACTTAAAAATAAAAGAAAACAAAACAAAATAAAATAAAAATCTTATTAAAAGACTATTAATTCCTTATTTTTGTCTACATTTGAGAAAATTCTGATGTCAAGGGGCTAAAGAGTTTTTTTTGAGACCAAAATGCAAATTTTTAGGAAGTATACAGAAATTGGCCATGAGATACCTTGAGCTCAACACTGAATGAGTTTAGCCTAAAGCTTATCTCTACCTTAAAAATAATTATTCTAAACACTTCCAATAAGCAGACCAACCATATTGCATTTTGTAATAAATTATTATTAGACCATATGATCTGATTTTTTTAAAGTTTATTTATCTTGAGAGAGAAAGAGCATGCAAGGGAGGGTCAGAGGGAAAGACAGAGAGAGAGAGAGAATCCCAAGCAGACTCCATGCTATCAGCGCAGAGCCAGATGTGGGGCTCAAACTCACAAACTGTGGGATCATAACCTGAGCCGAAACCAAGAGTCGGACGCTTAACCGACAGAGCCACCTGGGCGCCCTGGTCTGATTTTTATTATGTATTAGATGCTTTCTGGAAGATATTTATTTCACAGGGAAATGGGGTAGAACATGCAAAAACTGATGCAATCAGCATTGAACTAATTTTATTGTGTTAATATTTGGGAATACTTCTACAAGTTAGAAGCTATAGGTACAGTATGCATGAGTATCTAGTGGTATAAAAACATGTCACATCAAATGTTTATGTGACAGGAAAATAGTCCTTCCAAAAATAGCTGCATGGTGCCCAAGACTGAAAATAGAACAAAGCAGTGATCAGAAGGCTTTCTTCTTAAAGATTGGTTTTTCAAGATGGAAGGAACAACAAATAATTCCCCAGCTACGTACAGTATCGTGACAGATACAAAACCAGTGAGGAAACCCTTTTCATTTAGTACTATCTTAACATAAACGTTTTGAATATTTTAAATCACTAAAGAGATTGAAAATATCAAATTTTGAGGAGATAACAGCGATTCTAGAGCCTTCATTAATGATTTTTTTAAAGATACATTCATTCTGAAATTTTTATCTACAAAATTGATTAATTCTAAACACTTCCAATAAGTGGACCAACCATATTGCATTTTGTAATAAATTATTATTAGACCATATGATCTGATTTTTTCCATAATATTTATGGAAAAATTAAATATTTGAAAAAAAGACCACCTGGAGAGTTGATAGTTTTCTGAGGGCTCTTAGTTATAAATGAGAGCACACCGAAATGGATAACAAACACAAATACAACAAAAAATACTTCATAAGACACTTTCTAGGAGGATTTGCTAATAATTTATTTCACCGTGATTCAAATTTTTGTTAAGTTTTTCTTTACTTTAAGGAATATAATTTTGGTTTTCTCTAAAAACCATCTTATCTGTTCTTGAAAAACAGCATAGGTAGGAATGTTGTATCTAACCCTGAAATGGATAAATGAGAAGTCATAGAAAGGAAAGCAAAGCATGGATAGATTCAGAACTGACTGAAATACTATCATTCCTTCTTTCTTTTTTGCGTTGTGCAGATTTGTTGAACTGAATGTTCTGATGAAGAGGTGATAAGTAAGGATAAGCCAGAAATGTTATTCAGATGATGATCATGCGTTATCAAAATCCAGTAATACAGAAGTCTCTGAGCAAACGGGTTGTATCCAAAGGTTGACAATTTAAAGTTGGTAGAAGTGGTCCCAGTGGCAAGATTGAGACTGTTAAGTGTACAAATTGAAGCAATTCAGGATATACCGAAAAACTTTTCTTAGCTATCAAGTTAAGGATACTCTCAACTCAAGATATCTTATCTACTTTTGGGGGAATAAAATGCCATTATGAATAGAAACTGGTGATTATCCAAAAGTGCAAGGTTTTTGTTTTATTAAAATTTGCTAAGGACTGAACACAAGATATTAGAAACTAATAATTAATCTTACATTTTGGGGAGAGCTGTGCTTATTATCCGCACATTATAGCCCCACTGGGACCCCGGAACCCAAGCCAGCACTTAGTAGCTACTCCTCCTATTCCTTCTACTCCCTGGTGCCTTGCTGAAGTTACTAGGTCCCTAGGACGGCCAGGAAGAAAGAAGCTTAGATCTACAAGTGTCGCACAGCTAATTATTGTCAGAACCAGGTTTAGAATCAAAACTCACTAACTCCAAATCATTGCTCTTTCCATTTTATCACGCAGCCTTTTCCAAACAATAGAACCCATTTATAGAACAAATTCTTTTTTTTAAAATTTTTTTTTAACGTTTATTTATTTTTGAGACATAGAGACAGAGCGTGAGCAGGAGAAGGGCAGAGAGAGAGGGAGACACAGAATCCGAAGCAGGCTCTAGGCTCTGAGCTGTCAGCACAGAGCCCGACGTGGGGCTCGAACTCACAGACCGCGAGATCATGACCTGAGCCGAAGTAGGCCGCTCAACCGACTGAGCCACCCAGGTGCCCCTATAGAACAAATTACACAGAAACTCAGTGCATCAAAAGGATGAAAAATTAAATGTTCTATTTGAAGCCAGGGTGGAAAGCATGAAGCCCAGATTGTTAAGCCTTTTCCTTTCCTCTCTTTTCCTTTTCCCACCAAGCTCCTAAAAAAACCTAAGGCTTCAGTTTTAATATGTACAACCTATCTTTTTAAAATTATCTATGTTTCTGTCATGGCAGTTACTTCATTGAATTTTTCTTACAAACCATTTTCTTTGTCTCACATCTTGACTTGAGCTCCCGTTTCAGCTCAAGGTACAACACCCAGCATCTAGCAAAGAGTAGTGAGCATCTCATTTCATGCTTTGAATTCTCCAGTCCAGAATGGAAGCCATCTTTAAGGGGTCAGAAAGGGATTTAAGAACGGGAAGGAGTCTGTTTAGTGAAGGAGATAACTCTAGTTGTTTTTTATCTACCTTGTACCTTGTGCCTGTGCTAAGTGAATTTGATAAAAGGTATATGCATGGAAGTAGAAGAATATTTTCTCAACTCATTCTTAGTGTTGCTAAATGCTTGCGTGGAATAACCTATCTTAAGCACATGGCCCCGCTTACTCACTGCTTGGGAAATATACCACAGTACTTACTTCTATTCTTTGCCCTTATACATTTGTTTCTTAAGCTTAGAGTTGATCATGACATTGCTGTGCAGTTTTCTGCTGCTTACTTTTAAGTTGAAATCTCATTTTTGTTTCAGATTCTCCTTCTTCTGTGGTTAACAAACAGCTCGGATCCATGTCACTTGACGAGCAACAGGGTGCGTGCAACAGGAGATGCGCTATGCCCATCCATCCATAGTTTTATTGCAATGCATAAACCAGGCTCTCTCTCTCACTTTTTCATAGCATTTCATTTTGATTATGGTCTCACAGTCAGTATTTTGTGGGCTAAATTCCCCTACATGGTATTGTGCACAAAGGTCCTCCTTGGCCTGTACAAATTATTTTCCACGTAAACTTAAGTTAATTTTTACCTTTGGCCCCTTATGCCGTCTTTAAATTCTCTTTTTATAACAGTATTGTAGTGGATATAAGCTATATCCATCTTTAAAATCTTCGGTATCAAAATTGTGTAGAATTGTGGGGTGAGGTTACCATATTACCTAGTGGCTCACTTAGAAAAGGTTATTTGAACATAATAATATTCTACATTACCAAATGGCTATGTAATGTGTCACTTATCCGGTGGTCAGACTACCGATAGCTTTAACTGTAAGGAATACAATTATGATCTCATTCTGTAGGGAAAATAATGTCCTCTGGCACTTGCAGGTGTGAAGTAGGAGAGGTATAAAATCAGCCCGAAAGCTCCGAGCATAGCTGGTGAGATAGACAGGTTACTTATTTTTCAGGCTTTATTACTAGCACACCAGTCAAGTGCAGCGCAGAAATGGATTGGGAGAGGAAGACATTCTGACAATAAGAAGGGGAAGCTGAAAAGAAGGATGGAAAGAGGAAGACTATAACAACTAAACAAACAAGCCGTTCAGAATTAGGGCAAGCAGCTTTACTGTTGCACCTCAGAATTCCCCGGGTTTTTCTAAATGTATTGTGATGCAGACGGTAAAAACCATTGATGTGAGGTCGTCCAGGATAACTTAAATAATAGTCACTTTTCTCTAAGAAGACAGATGATCATCTGTCTAATATATTTTATAAATATGTTTCAAAAAATTAGGAAAAAATAACTTAGCCCTAAGGCCAAAGTTATTACTTGGCTGAAAGTCGACACATGTAAGGTGACTCATTTGCCAGTAGTATTTGGGAACTTAAGTATTACTGAAGTACCTGTTTGGTGTGAAATAGATCTGATTTAAGCTATCTTCCTGGAGACATATTCAGAAACTAATTTTAAAACAAATTACTTCTGATCTTAAATTATTCTTTATAGGCCCGAGATGACCACTATTGCTGTGAGTGTTTCTGTTCTTGAGAATGCATGAATAATGAATGAGTTGGTAAATGAATTTGAGAACTAATGTTTTATCTATATACATTTATTGTAAGGGTATTAACAGTGAAGAATAATTCCCTTAAGATAAAGTACAATTATGTCATCATGTTGTAATATACTATAGTTTAAAACTGCTTTCTAATCAAAAATCTTTTTTGTAAGGATATATGAATACAAATAGTATATCACTACTAGAGAGTTTGTGGCCAGATTCATATTCTGTTAATCACATAGAGTAATTTCTGTAGATTATGTTGAATATTTTATTCAATTAAATTGATACTTAATTTATATATGATATGTAACATGGCAGAAAGAGATGAATAAAGGATAACTTCAGATTTTTGGCATCAATACCTGAGTGAATGATAATGCCATTTAACTAAGACTAGTCTTGAGGCAGAAATCAACAGGTTCTTTGTGTTTTTGGCCATGTAAACTATGATATGTCTATTAGTCATATAGGTAGAGGTGTATATAAAAGGACAAATACTGATTTACTTTGGCAGAAGCTGCATCTTATTAGACTATCATCAGTTAACTGTGTAATAAGTCCTCTCTGTGGAAATGTTCTAATGATGAACAGTAAATCCGAATGAATTAAACCCTGAGCTTTTTTTACATGCCTTTTTGTCTAGCAGGATTACATCCTTTTTTTTTTTTTTAAAAAAAGTTTATTTATTTATTTATTTTTGAGAGAGCGAGAAAGAATGCGGGAGTGGGGAAGGGGCAGACAGAGAGAGGGAGAGAGAATCCCAAGCAGGCTCCATGCTATCAGCGTGGACACAGGGCTTGATCTTATGACCCGTGAGATCATGACCTGACCCGAAATCAAGTCAAACACTTAAATGACTGAGCCACCCAAGGGCCCCAGGATTGCATCATTTAAAGTACTGGGGACTTCTACGTTACAGGCTTATCGTACCTAAAAATAACTTCTATAAACATTAAGAGAAACTGCCCACCACTGTCTTTCTCACCTGGACTAATGCAGTAAGCTCTTACCTAGGTTCCTCGCACCCACTCAGGCTATAGCCTATTGCCCAGCAACAGCCAGAGTGAACTTTTAAAAATATAAATCAAATCATGTCTTTCATCTACCTAAAACTTTTTAATTGTGTCCCTTTGCCCTTCAAAACAGCCTAAGTCCATAACGTGGTTTGCAGAGCCCTACTTGACCTGGCCCTTGTCTCCCCAGACTTGTCTCTGGCCACCCTTCTCTCACTTAATAAGCTCTCGACAGAGCATTTAGGTCTGCTTTTAGTTCTTCTAACACTCTTCGCTCCTTTCCCTCTTGAAACTTTTGTGTATGCTATTCCCTCTACCAAAAATCCTTTACCTACAGCAGCTGCTACTCATCAAATCTCAGAAATTTGTTTCTTAAAAATAATATGACATTTTAATTTGAAGTAATTCTCCCCTCTTATCCTCTTTGTGACCTGCTATTTTCCTTCATTGCATTTGTCACAATTTGTAATCATACAATTTGAGGATTTGTTTGATCCCTGTATTCTCTGAGTGTTTTCATTCACTATAATACACTATAATACAGATATACCTAATACCATATCTGTCATACATTAATAAATATCTGTTTAAATGAGTGAGTAAATGAATCCGTTAAGCAGTGGGATGCCTCAGGAGGAGCAGAACCAGATTTATATACTGGAAAGATGATTTTGGCACAGTTTTAGATGGTTGATTGGAAGGGTGTTTAGAGTGAAAACTACAGGACCATGTCAGGGGCTGTTGTAATAGTCCAGGTGAGAGATGCTGTTGGGTCCAATCTAAGGTGTAATTAGAGGTGAGAAATGAGAAGAATGGACAGATTTTTTTAAAAGTATTTGAGAGAATTGATGGCACTTTGAGACTGAGTAGTTAAAAATGTACACTGAGATATCCAAATTGAGAAATCTTATGGACAGATAGATGGATATATGTTCTTGGGAGTCACTGGAGAGGTCTGAGGTAGATAAAAAATGAGGAATCATCAGTTTACAGATAGCAGTTGAAGCCATGGTAGTAGATGAGACTGTCTAGGAAAAGAGGATAGAGTGAAAAGGGGAGGGTCTACACTGCAAGCGCAAGCAGAGACGAGGATTTAGCTAAGGAGACAAGAAAGGAACGAGCAGAGAAACTGGCAGGGCAGAAAGAATGCAGAGTTGGGAGGAAAAGAAAAGCTCAAAAAGGAACTGCCCAGCAGTGACCTCTGAAGCAATGATGTCACATCTGACAAAGACTGAGGAATGGTTTTGGGCTTTGGTCCTATGCGGGTTACCCGTTACTGTGGCCTTGCAGTTTGAGTGGTGCAGTGGGGGCACAAGCCAGACAGCAGTGGTTTGAGGAGACTGATTTTCTTTTGGAGGTGGAAACATTGGTATGTAGGTGACTCTTCCAGTAAGCTCATTTAAGTATGAAAAGGTAGAGGAAAAGTAATGTCTGGGAGAGGGGTTGTAGTTCCCAAACTGAGCATGTTTATAAAATAAAGAATCTTTATCAAAGAGGTTAAAGGTATAGGGAATAGTTGATGTCCCCTTGATTGCTGTTATTTAAAGTTTTAATCTTTGTCAGGACTCTTGTGTTCCAGTTTACCCTTGAGAATGGGAAAAGTATATTTAATAAGTTTTTTTAAATGAATATATCTCTAAGGATTGTTTAATTATATTTTAAGTTTCTTATTCATACTTTTACAGAGACACTATTCTATTTTTTTTTTTTTAACTGAGAATTCAGTTTCATACTTATTTGACAGTGTTCCATCTTGCAAGCCCCCAGGTACTTTTACATTGTTGTTTGATTTCCCACTGCAGTTCGTAGATTTCTTTATTTGGGGGGATTACCAAGGATAAAATGTTACTAATAAAAATTTAAAAATCGGGGTACCTGGCTGGCTCAGTAGAGCATGGGACTCTTGATTTCGGGGTACCGAGTTTGAGCCCCATGTTGGGTAGAGATTACTTAAAAATAAAATCTTGAAAAAAAGTTTTTTAATTGTAATGGACTTCACTAAAAGACTTTTTTTTTCTTTTAATGTTTTATATACACATTATTGAACTGATTGCAATCATTGTTTTTATCTTGAATTTTTGACTCAAGCACAACATTTTTAAATAAAAATGTATTTATTCTAAACCTTCAGAGCCATAAGTGCCAGCTGCCTGGTTGCTGGTAGCCTCAATAGTTATTTTTTTATCAAAATATTTTTCTAAGAAACAAAATGTCAAGGTAATAGTGTACAACATATTGTTTTTATCCTGTTGTAAAATACTTTCCAATATTCTGCAAATAGAGGGCTTTGTATACACATTGACAGCTTTTCTGTGCTAATTAGAAACTTGTTGAGTAAGCACCATGATCTCTGTCATGCATTTTGTTTAGTTTGAACAATGTTTTAATGAATAGTACTGGTGTTTCTTTTTATTCCGATCTTTAATTATGTTATGCCTACTGTATTACGAGGAAAATAATCCTCTTCTGGGGTGTATTTCTCGTGCCTACTTATATTATTAAAACTAACACATTATTTTCTGTTAAAAATACTTAGGCCAGTGATTTCCCCCTATTAAAACAGTGATTTTCCCCAATTAAGAAAATTGTTTTGCCTGAGTCTTAAACTTTGGCCATGACTAAAGCAGGTTGCGTTATACCCATTACAGTGATACTCATCAGGGAAGTGAATAGTGCTGTTGCATTTGAAACTTACGTCTATAGGCAGTTGTGCATCTGCCAGACACTCTAATTTGTAGCCTTAGAAATATAAATTTTAACTTTCCGCTGTGTATATTGTACAAAAGCAGACTTCTTTTGGGGTCGATAAAACGTTAACTTAGAGAGTGAGACTTGTGGGTTACCAGGAGTCAGTGAAACAGCTCTGACTCCACTAGGGTAGATGGGAAACGGGAAGATCGGACCTGTCGTGCATTAAGTATGCATTCCCTTAAGGTCATACGCTGTCCCCAAATTAAAATTTCATTTTAGTAATTCCATGACTGTATTACTTCAAGTAATATTTTAGCTCTCCATTAAATAAATGTACTTTGACAGTTCTAATTTTTATTAAATAAATACCTAACTATTTAAGCTTTCCTGTTAATGGGAAATACAAATTCAGTATTTATCACACTGGATCTATTTGTAAATACTGTATCTTAAATTCTAAAGAAAAAAATAAGTTAGTGAACTTAGACTTCATTCTAGATTTTTTATATTCCTTAGAACTAAATATCACTTTGTTGCTTAGAATGGAGCAGTTAGTCTTTCCGCAACTACCAAGTCTAGATTCTTCCATTAGTGATACATTTGATCTTTTGAAAGTTTTTAGTGTGTGACTGGCATTGTGTTAAAAATGTTACATGCACTATCTCACGTGTTCTAGTATAATGAGTACTAATATTTTCCTTATTTACTGATGAAGAAACCAAGACTCTAAGAATGTGTAAGGACAAGTGAAATAAGCGATGGAGCCGTATTTGTATGTCTGTGGCATTAATTATCTGTTTACTTGTGGCAAGTACTGGGCTCACACTAGGATGCGTGCTCCCCATCCTTGGAATATAGTGTTGATTAGCAGTAACAGAGTTAATAATTGTAATAGAGTTGATTACCGTAATGGTAACAACACTAGAGATACTTATATTGCATATTCTTTGTGGCAGACATTACTTTGAGCAATTTTTATTTGTTAATTTACTTAATCCATACCACAACCTTATACCATAGGTACTGTTATTCTCACTTTCCAGATGAGGAAACTGAGGCACGGAGAGGTTAAGAAACTTGTCTGAGGTCACCCGCTGTAGGGGTGCCTTAGTCGTGTAAATGTGATTCAGACCTAAGCCTGACTCTGCCATCTGTGATCATGACTACTCTGCTTTGCCTCGTCTAACAGTAAAGACAAATGATGAAAAAATAAGTCTAAGTGTGGTGAGTGTTGTAAAAGAGGAAGTAACAAGGTTGGTTGGAGAACTCCTAAGAGTGAGTCTTCATCTCTTCTGGTAGGGGGCTAAATAAGGCATTGATGAGGATGAGGTATTCAAGCCGAGGTCTGAAAATGGAGTATAAGTAAATTTAGGTTAAGGAGAGTGAGTACAAGGAAGCATGAAGAGCATATACAGAGGCTCCGAGATAATCACATTAGCATGACATGAGAATCCCATTGTGGCTAGAGTGTTCCTCAGCTTCAAGAGAAGGGTGGGGTCCAGATTGAGGAGGACCTTTGGGAAGTTTAAGGTTTGGGATTTTATTTTAAGTTAAGAACAGTAGGAAGCTAAGGAAGGATTTAAAATAGAGTATGGACTGATCCCTCTCGTTTGTTCAGAATAGAGTATGGAGATTTGACTAGAGATGAAATCACTTAGGAAGTTCTCCTGGTAATAAGATTTCGACCTGATGATAGAAGTATGGCAAGAGAATGAAGAGATTGAAGAAATATTTAAAATATAGAATAAACAGGATTTGATAATAGTTAAATGAGGCAGGAGATTGAGGAGTCCAGAGTATAAGCTACAGTAACAACTTTAGAATTTCTCTGTGGGGGTGGTTTAGTAATGGCGAGCTGGTTGGAAAGAGCAGGATGAGAGTATGTGTCCTCACATATTTGTGGTCGTTTGGGGGAGTTACTGATGGATATTAGCATGACATTTCTGGCTGCAGCAGGGCTAACTCCCAAGTTTTAATTGAGCACAGTTAAGTGGGTAGACGCTTTCTTAAATAGGCGACCCTGGGAAAGGAGTAAGGTCTGAGGGGATGTGTAGAAGGAGGTGGGGACCACAGACTTGGTTTTGAATACGCTGATTTTGAGTTCCCTGTGTGAGACACCCATGTCTGTTGGAAAAGTCTGTTGGGCAGTTGATCGTATGGATATGGCACTTAGAAAGAAAAGATGTTAGAGGGTCACCTGGCTGGCTTAGCGAGTAGAGCACGTGACTCTTGGTCTCAGGGTTGTGAATTCAAGCTCCACATTGGACCTGGAGCCTACTTAAAAAAAAGAAAGAAAGAAAGAAGACAAACCCTTTTTTTTAAAAAAAAGAAAGGAGGAAAAGATGTCAGAGCTAGAGAAATAATTAGGAATTTTCTGCGTATAGATGATAACTGAAGCCATGAAAGTAGATTAAATTGACAAGGATGAATACAAAAAGTGAGGGGAGAAAATACAATATCTAAAACATCTCAGGAAGATCAGAAAAATTCCAGAATTAAAGATTTTGCTAGAGGAGATAACGGAGGTGAAGAAGGAACCAGAGACGTCAGAGGTAGCGTAGACCAACAGGACGGAGTCATGAGACTAAGAGAACGAAAATTCTCAAATACAGAGAACTGTGTATCTGAGTGCTGCTGATAGGTCAAGTAAACGGTTTTCAGAAATTCTCCACTAAATTCATCAGTGTGGAGGAGATTGATCAAATTAGAGCAGTTTCAAGGCCGATAAAGACAGAGGCCACAATTGAGGAGGAAGTGAAGAAATGGAGATGAAAAATAAGAAAAGCATTTCAAAAATGTTTTTTTAATGTTTATTTATTTTGAGAAAGAGACCAGGGAGGGGCAGAGAGAGAAAGAATCCCAAGCAGGCTCTGCGCAGAGCCTGATGACGTGGGGCTCTGAACTCACAAACCTTTGAGATCATGACGTGAGCTGAAATCAAGAGTTGGACACGTAACCGACTAGGCCACCAGGGTGCCCCAAGAACAGCATTTCAAGACAATAAGCAAGAAAGACAGTAGCTGGAGGGGAAAATGGTTAAGAGAGTATTCTTCTCAGCTGTCTGCATCATTCGTTCATTTTCGTCTGGATGTTACATTTTAACATACTGATCTGTTTTGTGTGACAGACAGGTTTGATTTTTTAAAAGAGAACGTGCCTGGGGAAACAGAAAAGAGAAATACTGGGTGAGGATTTGGCAGTGTTCTTGTGCCACATGGCGTGGACATCTTTACCTGTTTTCTTTCTGTGTGTTCTCCTCAAGACTGCATGTGAAATAGGAATAGGGACTCTGACAGACGGAGAGAGCTCTAAGGCTCACGAGTCTGCAGCAGGGGAAAGAGAGCCTAGGTAGCTGCTACATTTCAGCCCGTAAGTTCTAACTGTCACTGGGAAATGAAAGCAGGCGCAGTCTGAATCTATATGTATCCTAAACTCATGTTTAAGTTCAGTTTACATTTCTGTGTTAGGTCGTGAAAAAGTTCTTGGATTAAAATTAGTATAATTGACATAGAGGTTGAGTTTTGATTGCCAGGAAGAAATTTTGACTAGAATATTATTTCCAAAAGATTTTAGAGAAGAGATTTCCTAAGAAATGCCAGTCTTAAAATTGTACTTTCTTTGGTTTGGGCTTCCATGTCATCGTTTATCTACATTGAGTCAGATCTCATTAGTGAGAACACTCATTTTTAGAATAAAATGCCTTGCCCCGCAGTCATTGTATGGTAGATAGGTGTTTTCTGTGAAAAATCCACCCCTCAAAGTAGTTTCTCCACTTTGAATCAGAATATGCCTCCTTATGCAAATGATCGGAAGAACTGAATATCCAGTAGTCTGAGGTCTGCAGAAAAATTACAGATTCCTGACTTATACAGTGGAAGTTTTTCATTGTTCTAGAAATTATATTTGAGAAATTTGCCTTTTCTTCTGTGTAAGTCAAGTAAGCTGGGAGCAAAATTTGGGAAGATAGTTGAACTTTATTATCATTAATGTGTCTACATTTTTTTTCCAGAGAATTTCACCATATGTTTTGTTTCCTTTTAGATTAGATTTTTTTTTTTTAACATTTGACTTAATGGAATTAGAAATGTCAATGAGTTCATTGCAGGGGCACCCGGGTGGCTCAGTAGGTTGAGTATCCAACTTCAGCTCAGGTCATGGTCTCACAGTTCATGAGTTTGAGCCCTATGTCGGGCTCTGTGCTGACAACGCGGAGCCTGGAGCCCACTCTTCTAGTTCTCTCTCTCTCTCTCTCTCTCCCTCTCTCTCTCTCTCTCTCTCTTCCCCTACCCTGCTCATGCTCTGTTTCTCTCTCTGTCAAAAACAAACATCAAAAAAATTTTTTTAAGTTCACTGCATAATAGAAAATACTTTTCATAAAGAATATACTATTGCTGTATAATCCACAGCTTATCTAAACTACTATGGTGATTAATGTATGATTGTACAGTTATGATAGTGACCCCGGGGTAGAGAAATGTTGGGCATAGTGGTTCTAAACATATTTTTGTGGCCATAGCCTCATTAATTATCTTAATTTTGATTACTCTTTACACATAGAATAGGTCTCCAGGGATATGTCATAGCTCACAGTTCAAACATCATATCGTCATATCAATATTCAGATGATACACAAACTTAGTTACCAAGATAGGCTATTTTGTACTACCGTTAACACACTTATTTTTGGTATGTCTTTGAGTCTATGTTTTTAGAACCACACACGATTATAATTTCATAATGTCAATGCACAGATTAAATGGTTTGAATACATATGCATTACCAAAAAAATTTGTGGTTCATACGTGAAAGGCTTGGAAGGTATCTAATTAAATAAAGTTCAGAGAAGTTGCTTTCAAATTATATTCCAGACCATTCTAAAGTTTTTTTCTGAGTCAGTACACTAACCTGAAAGGGCTCTTAGGACATATCTAGGGAGGATCTCTAAAATTTGGTTTCCAGAATCTCATGTTATTGACTATTCACCTGTAACCTCAACAGTGAAGTCTTTTAACAGTATGTGGTCTTCATTTTTATGTGGTTATTATTGTGCTTTTGAAACATGTGTTTTTAAAACAGGTGGTATTTTGCCTTGTTAGCACTACAAGCTGCTGTCATCAGTTTTTAATAATTATTCTTATGTAAGCAATATAAAATAGCCATCTATAACTTCAGCAGTGTTGAACAAATTAAAAGTGATTTTCCCCTACTACACTGCCCTTATGCTGAGAGCACACAATTTAATTAATTTTATTCTCCTATAATGTTTTTAGGAGAAAGAGAAATAGTTCAGCCTGTAAGCGTCCTCCCAGAAGATACAGCATAATTTTCTGTGCTCTGAGGCCAGAGTGAAAATTTGGGTGACCAGAACTTTTATCAGTTATATTAATGTTGCTGATATGGATTATACATCATTTCTGAGAAATAGTACCACCAACAATTTGTATTTCTAAACTAAAATATTTAAGCAGTCTTATTTTCTATTTTGTATTCAAGTTACTTCCAAGACAGTGTAGTCAGTAGGAACTCCATATAAAAGGAAGCCTAGATGGCTAGAGAAAAAATCTGGCTCAGAATCACCTGTTTTATCATCGATAAAATGGAGGTTTAAAACCGGATACTGTCTCCTGGGACATAGTGATGCTTAAGAAATTTTTGTTATTATTATTATGATGGTGCTTTTTATATAAAGTCATTTGTTTAGGTGAAATTCTAACCCCAAAGGCTCTTAAATTAAAACTTCTACTTGTTAAGCAAAAAATATCTTAGTTATATATTTCTGTGCTTTGTGTGAGGTTTTGAATAATACAGTTTTGTATTTATATGTACATATATATATATATTTTTTTTTTTTTGAGAGAGAGAGTGAGTGAGGGGGAGAGAGAGTGCCAGCAGGGGAGGGGCAGAGAGAGGGAGAGAGAGAATGACAAGCAGGCTCTGCTCTGTCAGCACAGAGCCTGATGTGGGGCTCGAACTCCTAAACTGTGAGATCATGACCAGAGCCAAGACCAAGAACCCAATGCCCCTGAATAATAGTTCTTAGATTGTGTTTGCACTTCTAACAAATAGACCAAGTTAAGGAAAATTTAAATGTATTTTTCAAATACAGTAAAAATAAAACATTTAATTTTTTAGTTTTTTAAAGTAGATTTTTCTTAGACATTAATAGTTTAAAATATCTATTGTATCAGAAAAGAATTGTGAATTAATTCACTAGTAAGCCAGGGATCTACATTTCTGAGAAAGTTCAACCTGGTAGGATGTATATGATCAAGAAGAGGAGTATTAAATGAGGAATAGACTGGAACAAGCCAGGAAATGAACCCTAAACCTTCGATAGATACTCTTATTAATGCCTTAGTTATGCTGTGTGGTGTTTCTGCCAGAGTCACCTGTTACTCACGTGCAGTCTGTAAGGGGCTAACTAGACTCAGGGGTCTGAAGTTTGTGCAGCTAACAGAGGAGTGCATTCTGCTTATGCACTGGTGGGCCAGGTTTACCCCAGGCTTGTGAGTTCGTTAAGAACCTAAATGAACAAATTCTGTCAATAAGAGTCATTTTACAAATTAAACGAATACCACTATGTCTTATATGACTTACAATATGTAGATTGTATTCATGAGAGATTAAAGAATAACTTTGTGGTAGGTACCATAAGGAGATGGTTTAACTAATATTGATCATCTTAGGAAGCTTCTTCCTTTTTGGGGGTGGGGTGTTGTAATTTAAATAAGATATTTTCCACACCATTCTGACCTCTGAACAGCTCTTTATTTACTGTATTCCTGCAGTTATAGCATGCAAGTCTCTATAACTGTCTCTTTAATTTTACACAAAAGGAAATTTTTGATACAGCATATAAATGGCTTCTTACAACTTATGCTTCTGTAACTGAGGTGGATGTAAGAAATTCAATCCTGGAATTCTCTCACACCTGCTTTTGTTTTCTGTTCTTTTCTTTAAAAGAAAAATAAATGGCAAAGCACTTTATTAAGTATTGTGAGAGATAATAAAGGAACCAGCCCCAGCTCTGCCTCTTCGTTTCCTGGATCGTTGAGTCCTACAGCTGTCTGTCCGCATCAAGACTACTGCTTAAAATGACTGTGATATGGGCAGCAGTGGGCCGAAAATCTCAGTAACTAAGAATAAAGGAAATTTAATTTCAGTAACTAACAATGAGGGAAAACTGTGTGTAGACAAATGACTAACAAAAGTTAGCAAAAGTTGGTCAAGGGTAGGACAAAAGTCCCATTCTTAATAATTCTATGTAAGCTAAGTCTGTTAATTCAATTATTTTATTAGAATGTCATTTGATGAAGTACCTCCTCTAAAATACTAAATGTAATATACTGAATCTTTGAAAGTTGTATTGGATTGTTAATTTATTCCCAGTGGCTATAGCAATGACATAGTCCTAACAAAAGTAGTACAGACACAAAATGTTTTTACCATCTAGGAGGCCAGCTTTATAATTTATTGACACTGTTATTTTCAAATAGCAATTAATATTACAGAAGAGGATTTCTCAGGAGTTATAAGTGAAACCCAAGAATGATAGCCCTGAGTTTTGTTACCAGCTTGATTTCTCATCCCTAGGAGAGAATCCTTCTCCCTTCTACCACAGTTCTACATTGGAAGTCTTGTTAATTGCCATCTCACAGGATAAAAGTTAGAGCAGAGGTTCTGTCAGATTCTCTTTTAACAAGGGCTCCAGTGTCTTCGAGAGGAGCGCGAAAAGATAGAAGTCCTTCGTTGCAGTGTAAAGTGAACGCAATAACCAGAGAGTCTGAATAATCTTGGTTTTATGAAGTTGTTACTGCTTTTGTTGTTACTTTCCAAGACAGAAAGAAGGCTTATTTTTTAGTAATGTATCAGTTCTTAAACTGGTGTCAAGAAAACAGTTCTATCACAGGAGTGTTTTCTTTCTGCAAGCAACTGGCAGAAACGTTACATGTTTGATTATATAGCAGTTTGTATTTTCTATGTATGTTAATGTTCCCCCAGGCTATTAATCATCATAAAAAGAAAAAAAATTTTAAGCTTTTTTTAATTTGGTGTTTGACTATCCATGTACTCTTTTGGGGAGGCGGGGTAGGATGACTTCGGGGTGGTCTATATCAATTTCTGTAGAATTTCTTGATTTTATTTGTCATTTTACAAAGATTCAATATGTTGTGATAGATATGTATCATGGACATCCGCTATAGATTCTTAAGGTGAAATTACCATTTCCATAATTTAGAAAACAAATTCTTAAGATTAGTCAGGAGAGGAAGAGGAAATATACCAAAACATACAATCTTTTGGCAAAGAGAGTTTTAGAAATATCAAAAGCATATTAAATTTTCTTTCCCTCCCCTCCCAGTAGAGTGCAGGCTCTAATCCCTTCCTGGATTATAAATCTCTGAATTTGAAAGAACTGAAAAAAATTGATAGCCTTTATTGCAGCAGAGTTTTTGCTGAACAGCTTCTTTCAGAGGCCTGGCATCTTGCTTCTCAGTGCTCCTGGCGGAGCCAGCGTTAGTCAGTCTTCATGCTCTAGCAACTAAAGAATGGAGTCCTGAGCGGTCCATTAAATGAAAGTAACAGTTTGTTAACATATCTCATTGCTTGTTAATATTCTTTGATTTCCTAATGACTAAATATGACTCTCAAATGTGTGTGATTTCCATCTGAATTGAAGGGAGTCATGTACCCAAAGCTAGAATTTGGTGCAGTGCCACTTTGAAATAGTGTTTCTATAACACTTGCTTTTGAACTTTAAGTGAGAACCGTAACAGATGTGAGAAAGAACTATGACAAGGACAGCCTAATTTAAGTTTTATAAATTTTAGGAAATGTCATCTTTTTATTGGTTTCAGAGACTTTTTCAAATGTTTTAAACACAATTTTCAGATAACAATAATGAAAAGCTGAGCCCCAAACCAGGGACAGGTGAACCAGTTTTAAGTTTGCACTACAGCACAGAAGGAACAACTACAAGCACAATAAAACTGAACTTTACAGATGAATGGTAAGTTAATATTTTTGTAAAGCTGTTGTTAGCCGTTTTGTAGGATTGTATTAGATACTATTTTTAGCACTTCATCATCTTTGTGTTTTGTTCTGCTCTGATGCATTCTTTCTCAAACTTAGTGTGGTTCAGATCACTTGAGATTGTTAAAACCCAGATTCCTGGGCCCCACTCTCAGTTAAGTTTGAGGTGGGATCGGACAGTTTGCATTTCTAAAAACTTCCCAGGTGATGCTGATGGTGTTGGTCCTGGAATATTTCTTCTGGTAGAAAATGCAAAAGATAAAAAGGTAATTAATCACCAATAGACCATTAGTCCAAAAAAAGTAAACCTAACTAACATTTTGGAGTTTTTTCAGTCTAGGCCCTTTTCATAGGGGTGTGTGTGTGTATGTGTGTGTGTCCACACACATATATACATATATGTATGCATGTATGATTTGGGGGTTGAGTTTTAAAATGTAATTTTTATCATACTGTACATATTCTGTTCTCTTCTGCATTTATTTGGCTTAACTCCTTAATAAATATTCCCACTTTTCTACTTAGTTTTTGTAAATATCAATTTACTAGCTGTGTAATATACCAGAGTATACCCAACCATTTTTCTTTAATCAGGCAGTGAATTTATTTAGCTTTTTAAAAATGATGACTATCTTTGTTTACAAGCTTTTTCCTACCTTCAAGATTGATTTGAGAGTTATTTTTAGAAGTGAACTCTAAGTCAAAAGATAGTGCCAAATTTTTTCAAAGGACTCTTCTGTCATTACATTTCTCCCAGCAGCATATGAAAGTTCACATTTTGCTGCCTCCAGGCCAGTGTTCAATAGCAATTTATTTTTAATTTGTATATTTGGTTTTAAAATAATTGTCATTTTTATTTAATTGATTACTAGTAAGGTTGAACTTTATTTAATGGCTGTCAGGTTCTCTTTAATGACATTTCTGGTTATATTTATGGCTCATTACTCTAGTGAAATCTTATGTCTTAAAAAAAGTGTGTGAGCTTCTTGTATTCTTTTGGTCTGTCTCATGCCTTTTGCTTGAGATAGCATCCAAAATCTTGTATTTAAATTTATTGCTATTACTATATTAATATGATTTAACATATCAATAATATAATCTTTCTTACTCTGTAAATAATTACATAGTAATATAATTACATGATTAATATATATTAATTATATTAATCATTTGTAACCAATATATTAATTATTTTGTATAATTAATATTAACACATTTAACTGTTTATTATTATATATTATATGCCTATATAATATATATATAATATATAGTTATATATTGTTTATTGATATATAATTATATGTTGATATGTGATTTTATTTATTCCAGTTCACTGGTTTCCATTTGTGTTTATGTGTGTATGTATTTACATGACAATCTTTAAGTAGTATTTTCAAATATTACTGAAATCCTTCTATGTTCCAGAGACTATTCCAGACACTGGGAATACATAAGTGAAAAAAACTGACAAAAAAATCCCTGTCCTTTTGGAACGTATATTCTAGATGGAGGGAGACAGACAATAAATAGAGTAAATAAATGAGTTGTCTAGTGTGTTAGAGAATACTAAGTGCTACGGAAGAACATATAGCAAGTCAGGATGATTGGGAGACCTAGGGTAAGGGAAGGCACCATTAAATAGACGGCATTTGGCCAGACTTAAGGGGTAAGAAGGAGTGAGGCCATGCATACATCTGGAGGAAGAGCACTGTGGGCAGAAAGCCAGTGCAAAGGCTCTGGCGCAGGAACAGCCCAAGAATGTTTGAGGATCTTTAGGAAAACCACTGTAGCTGAAGTGGGGTGACCAGAGGAGAAACTAGCACAAAGAAGATCAGCCCCGGAAGTGAGGAGCATATTTCAAAGGATAAAGGATGTCTCTGATTGCTGTGTAGAGAATAGGCCATAGGTAGAAGCCAGTGTTAAGACTATAACAGTAAGAATGGTGAAAGGCAGTGTGTCTTGGGCCAGGATGAGAGCAGGGGAGATAGATAGTAAGAAGAAATTGGATTCTAGATAGATATTTGAAGGTGCACTCAGTAGAATTTCTAATTTCTTTATGAGCCTTAGTGTTTGAACTCAACTTTTTATAATCATGATATCTGTGGCCCTTTTTCTTATGTAATTTAAGATCATACAAGATTGTTTTGCTTTATGTCTTTCTTCTTCTCTCATGTTTCTGTACAGAAAAGACTGATTTTTTATAAAGAATCTCATCTGAGCGTTTTTTTAGCAAAGATCTTTAGTCCCACTCTTCTTTTGGATGCTACTTCTCCTTCTTTCAAAACTGACCATGAAATTCTCTCATTCACTAGTTTCTTATTTCTTTATCAGAAAGTAGTTTTTTTTCCTGATTATGAAAGAAAAAAATTATAAATGGAAAATTCAAAATGTATGCAGTTTTTTTCATCTCTACCAGTATGGTGTCTTGCTTTTATTTTAGTTTCTTTGATGACAGATAAGGCAGTCGAGCACACTAAGAGCTTAGATCTTCAACTTGACAAGCTGTGGAACTTCTCTGAATCTCAGGTTTTTCCTCTGAAAACAGGTGTATCTAATAGAACCTACTTTAGAGGTTTGTTGGGAAGACTTAACGAGATCACGCAGAAGTGAATAGCACTGGGCACGTTGCCTAGTACACGACAGGCTGGGCGCTGGCTCTGTAGTTACCGTCTTTGTAAATTGCCTTTCTATCCTTAGCCCATTTTTCTACTACAGTGTTTATCTTTTTCTTAATTGATTTATGACAACTATTTACCTATTTATTATAGAATTAAGTGAGGATGATACCATTTGTCTTTCATTTGTTGCAGATATTTTTCCCAGTTTGTTGTTCGTGTTTCAGTTTACATGGTAGTTTTGCTTTTACAGTTCCAGCCTGTGAGCTCATGCTTAGAAAAACCTGTCCTTCCCAGGATTAGGGGGAAAGTTTCTTCTTGTTTTCCTCTTATAATTTCTGTGATTTTTATATCAGAAATATGTGTTTAATTCCTCTTCAACTTATTCTGCCATAACGTATGATGTACAGCTATAGCTTAATTTTTCCACATGACTGTTCCTTTGTCCTACTACCATTGATTGAGCAATTATACTTTTTTCTGTGATTTAAAATGCCATATTAACATACGCTAAATATGTTTACTTGGTTACATTGTCTTTTCCACTAATGGCTCTGTTTTTCTACATCAGTATCATAATGTTTCAATTCTCATAACTGTAATACACTGAGCATTTTATTTATGCCTGTATCATAGCTTTCTCAATGGAAAAAAAAAGATTTATATATCACATTGGCTTTTCTTTACCAAAATTGTTATATATTTCTTTCTGGTTAAAAAGAAATAACATGTTCATTGCAAAAAAAAAATTTAGAATCTGGAGAAAGTGTGAATAAAAATCACTTGGAATACTCCTACTGAGATGACACTTAACATTGGTATGTATCCTTTCTGAAATATTTTTCTGCAAATATACCCATGTAGATATGCATTCTCTCTAAAAGTATACATGGGTGACCTTTTAAAAAAAATCAAATTGACTTCTGCAATTAGCCTAAAAAGGTTTTTACAAAATCTTGGCAAAAAGTCCATGACAGTTTGCATTGTCTATTGAGTCATTGCTATTTGTTATTAACAGTTTTTAAATTACTTGTAATCTAAGGGTTTTTTTCTTGCTCACATTTGTTCTAAATCTAAGAAATTATTGCATTTCTATGATTTTAATTTTAATCCTAGATTGTTTTACATTTCCCTCTATTTTCTTTCCCATTTAATCCCCACCTTACACTTATGCCATGATCTATCACAGAACATTCATTGAAAATTATTTATTTGAATCCATCTAGGATTCCACCCTAGCCAAAAATGGCGAGAGAGTTATTAGTCGTCATCAGGTGGGTATTAAAACTAAACCAAAAAACATTGTCGTAGCCTTCGACAAACCTTGGTGCTCGATCACCTGCCATATGTGAACAACAGTCCAGAAGTGGAAGTGAGCCACACAGGGCAGTTCAAAGACCAAAGTCTGTAAAACCAGTAAGGACTGGATGTGGTGAACCATCCGTGGTGAGGACAAAAAGGGAGTCCATGTAATTAAGTTAAAATTCAATAGAAATGTGTAGAAGTAAATAGAAGCATCAAAACCTTGAAGAAGTGGTCCTTTTGTATTTTTAAATCTCTTTTTTAAGGTTAACGAGGATTAGAATAACCACCTTGATCTTTGAAAGTGGTGTTTTACAAATATTATTCAAATAATAGGTCCTATATTTTATTTGTTGTGTGAATTTTTTATTCGTTTCTCTAGTTGTAAAATATAAAAATTATCCTAAAAGTTCATATTTATTAACTTCCTGGTGGAACCACTTATTTTGTTTTGATGATAGGAGCAGTACTGCCTCAAGTTCTAGAGGAAATGGGAGCCACTGCAAATCTGAGGGTCAGGAGGGATCCTTGGCCCCACAGAGCTTGGTGCTACCACCAGGAGACAGTGAGACAAGTAAGGTGTTGTTTCTTTTGTTATTACAAAACCCCAGTGTTTGATGTCCACCTACTTTTCTGTTCTTTCAGTATAGCAGTTTTATTTCTTGGTTAGTTAGTTAGTTAGTTATTATTTTGGGGAGATCGCAAGTTGGGGAGAGGGGCAGAGGGAGAGAGAGAATCTTAAGCTCGGTGCGGAACCTGACGTGGGGCTTGATCCCACAACCCTGGGATCATGACCTGAGCCAAAATCAAGAGTTGGACACTCAACTGACTAAGCCACCCAGGCGCCCCTTCTTTGTTTTTAATAAATTAATTTTGCCTCAGTAGTCCAGCCACTACTATTGATAAACAGATAGCAAATACAAATGGTAGAGGCCTTAAGCATTTAAGGTCGGGAGTCACAGTGAAGCACAGTGCCCCTCAGTGGACACAGTAGCCAAGACAGGTGGTCATTGTACTGAAAATATGTAAGATGTAAATGTTAGTTTGGATTATCTTTACCACTTTTATACCTAGCAGTGAAATCCAAAGTACCTGCCTTGATTTTTTCCAAAGAGTGTGGGTGGCTTGTGAAGGGGAAAGAAAGGAATAAAATTTAAATGGGTTATGTGTGAATACTATTTCATACAAGAAATGCCATTTAGGAATTTTTCAGAACCCTTTCCTAGAATATTTTACATGGCCGTAATGTGAAATTTGATGTCTAGTCCAGAGCCTTGAATACAGGAGATTTTCTTTCTTTCTTTTCTTTTTTCTTTTTTTTTTTTTTTTTTTGTTGTTGTTAACATACAATTCTTATTCACTGTTTTCTGTAAATGAGGTGAAATTCACATAACGTTTCCATTTTAAAGTACACAATCCAGTGACGCCTGGGTGGCTCAATTGGTTAAGCATCTGACTTTGGCTCAGGTCATGATCTCACGGTCTGGGAGTTCGAGCCCCGTATTGGGCTCCGTGCTGACAGCTCAGAGCCTGGAGTCTGCTTCAGATTCTGTGTCTCGCTCTCTCTCTGCTCCTACCCTACCAGCATGCGCTCTCTCTCTCTCTCAAAATAAATACACATTTTAAAAAACGATAATTTGGTTTATTTCCCAGAAGCTCTCGAAGAATCATCAGAGGATGCGACAGCACATCAGGAAGATACGTCTGCAGAAAACGCACCTCAGAGCCACATAGATCCAGGTGGGCTGTCTTGTTCTCTTTAGAGAATCGCTTCACGTGGGCAAGTAAGGAGCCGTAATTTACGTTACTCTCATCTGAGGCCATTTCAAATAGATGTGTTTTGGAATTTTCCTCTCCCTAGTGGGAAATTCCTTGTATTAGGAAGTGCCTGCCAGCTTTAAAGTTAGATTAAATAATGTTGTTGACATGACCAACTGTTTCTACTTTGTTTCCTGACAGCACAATCAGATAGGTTCACATCTGAGCCCTTGGATTCCTGCTCAGAAGAAAGAAATGACTTCAATGTTGATAGCTCTTGTGGGGTTCCAGAAGAATCTACTTTGTGTGAGCAAGGCAAGGAACCAGGAACTTCAGATCAGACTAGCACTGAAGGTGCTACCAATCAAAATACCACTGATTCAGAGCCTCAGTCACAAGCAGAAGCCATCGGGCCTTCGGCTCAAGAGGAAACATTAGCCAGGGACTCCACTCTCCAGGACACAGATGATAGTGATGACGACCCAGTCCTGATCCCAGGCGCGAGGTATCGAGCAGCACCTGGTGATAGGTTGGTAAATTTTTAATTAAAATGAACTCTGAAAAGTACAGTTCACAAAGCTTTGTTTGAAGTCACGTAAAGGAGTCTCATTTTTAAAATTTGCTTCCCCTAAGGGTATCTCAGTCATATAAACTCAACAGAATTGTTTAAACTGTAAATGATTTTATGTATTACATTCTTTGAGCAAACTGTACATTAGAGGGGAATCCGGTCTCATTGCCCTGTATGTCCGGGCCCGAGACCTGCTCCTCAGTTTACAGATCAAGAGAAAGGAATGTTGAGAACCAGCGGGTGATTTATGAAGTCAGAGTTCTACTTAGCTGTAGACATCCTGGCCTTTATCAGTTTTGTTTTATTTTGTTTTTTTTCACATTCAGTTTTTCTGCTTTTGCTAGTGACCCTGGCTTCAGATAGTGTGATAGTATTTCCCTTTTTGAGAACATTATATTTTTCTCTGATTTCTACTTAAGTAACCCAGTTTAGAAAATGAAAAATTACACCAGATAACAAATATAACTACAATGAAGAATTCCTCACATGTTCGTATACTTTCGTCATTTTTTATTTTGTGTGATCATATGGGTATATTTTATTTTTTAGTAGATAAAATCCCTTGAAGTATATTGCATTCCATACTTCTTAAAAACTATTCCCAAAGATAATGCTATCATATCTCATTATAAACTCTGTCCTTTTCCAGAGAATAAAATTTTCTCTTTAAATTCCAAGCTTACACAGGTATGAAGAGCCATTTCATATATTTCTATGCTCGATATACTGCTGTTTATGAAATATTCTGACATATCTGACAGGTGCAAAATACAGTAGAAAGATTATACAGCATTGCCATTCTTTAATGGTAAATTAACGATCAAGAACATTATGACGGGGGTTTGGATCATGGCTTTACCACTTAGCTGTATTTCCTCATTCAAATTACTTAATATATTTTTAAGGTTCAGTTTCCTCATCTATAAAGTTAGGTTATGATTATCTAGAATTGTTAGAAGAATTTTTAAAACTCCATCAATCATTTAGTCAGAGGATCCATCCACTTTGAAAGCACTAAATAAGCAATAGCTGTATTAAGCAACCAGGATATTCTCTGTGGCTCCTGAAACTTCAAAGACAATTACAATAAGAATGGTTCTAGGGATAAAGACTGATAGAGGCCAAGCAGAAATCCTGAACAGTACTGCTTCCAGTGCATTGAAACCGCCTTTTATAACTAAAAGGACAGCTCCTTTAGTTATGTTTAATCAGAGTGTTTCTTTGGCAATGACATTGTTTTTAAGTGTCAAGAAGTAATCTCTCCCAGTATTTGTACTTAGAGATTAACCAAGCCATCTTCTCTTCACCTGCCACACATTAGTCTTCAGCATTCTTAGTCTCTGTTTTAGAGTAAAACTTAGTGCCATTTCTTTCCACACCCAAGAGGAAGATCAGTATATCCCGCTTGAATACAGGTAAGGCTAGCAAGCATAGCACAGTTTGAAAATCAGATTGATGGTTTCTAAAACCCAGGGTGGAGAGTTAGAGTCTGTATAATTATTTTAAGCTTGGGCATTTATGGCTTTCTATTTATATAAGTGAACATATGTCTTTTTTTTGTACTTATGTAGCTAAAAACAATGATAAGGTTATAATTGAAAAAAAAAAATTTAAGTATACTTTCTAGTAAAATGCACCAAATCACTTACCAGGTTTATTTTTTTTAAATAAGAAATTATGTATTTTTAATAGATATTAGACACTTGTAAAATATCATAACTATTTATCATCTTCTCTCCAAGCTAATTATAACACTTTTGTACCAAGCCTACTTTATAGCTGAGGAAACTGAAGTGCTAAGCAGATGATTTGTATATTTTAGACCTAAAAAGTCTTTTGTTTTTGTTTTTGTTTTTTTAAACACAGTAGTTTAGCAACAGTGAGAAAGGAGGATTTGGAGGGAGGAAGCTAATGACTCCAGGATAGCGGCCTGGAGCTGACCCCACGCCACTCCATACATGTCTCCAGTTCATACTCTACGCTTAGATCCAGATTGGAAACCTCCTCTGGATCTGCATTGGCTTCCCTGATTTTTAAAAATTATTACTAAATATTATTTAATATTCTGTATGTTCAGTTCAGGTATATAGCCTTAGTTTGTCCCATTTATTTTATTCTGTCGGAAATAATAGTGAACTTACTGGAGAGTAACAGAAGAATAATAAATTCTTACTCTTTGAGAAACTTAATAACTTATTGAAGAAGAGAGGACAAATCCATAAGCCATTTATAAGAATGCAGGGAATCAGTTTTAATAAAGGAAATGAAATACATCTTTGTATATATGTAACACTGTATTTCATTTCATTTATTAATGCTAAAGCGATTATAGTGCCTGTTTAACAATTACATCAGTTTTTCTTTGAAATTCACACTATCCCTATTTAGCAAAAATTTGTAAATGGTGAAAAATCTTCCTTCTGATTTTTACCTAAATAATTTTTATAGTTCCTAACTTCTTGACACCATCTTGATTAAGTCTTGAACTACCTGTATAAAGTATATTTGTAATATTTCTGCACCTTTCTAAGGATTCTTCATCCTTAAGACAACTGCCCATTTGTCTTCTAAATTGAAGGAATAAGTATGTTGACGTTTATTCTAAAGAGAGAAAGTTTAATATACTTTGCTTCTTAAGAACATGAAAAGAACTATTTACCAGCTTGTAAGTAGGCGTGTGATTTCTGAGAATTTCTGTTTCCAAAGAGACAAAAGATTTCAAAGTTCTGTTGTAAAAATTACACTGTTTGGTTTTTAGAATCTAAGGATACATTTCATACTTCGATGAAATGCCCAACCAAAGGGATGAATGTCTTGAAGTTCCCTAGTTGCAGCCGCTTGAGAGGCCCGGGCAGGGTTAGTTCGGTCAGCGTAAAGGAGTGGCCTCAATTACAAATGGTAAAAATATATACTTAGGTCTGTACTTCAATGCGTGTGAAGAATTACATAGTGGATCTCATAATTTTTTTGCCCCAAATTTAATTTTTAAAATGAAAGCTCCAAAGTTTAAGCCATTTCTGATGCACATTATTAAAAATATCAAAGCAGTTCTTTGCAGTGTAATTATTTCTTTATAAACATTTGCATTTTTAATTTGGTTAGACAAATATGACCCAGCTTTTTACTTTTGGGCTGAGATCAGCATGAGAAGGGAATATTTTAGAAAATAGAGGCCTTAAACCGCTAACATAGATGTTCTAAAACGGAACGCTCTTCTCATTAACGATAGCTAGTCTTGGTACAAATACAACTGGGAGTCTCTGTAGCAGAGGTCAGTAAACTTTTTCCTAAAAAAACAAAACAAAACAGTAAATATTTAAGCTTTGCTGGCCAAGAGATGAAGTGGAGGCTACTATATAAGTACTTATATAACCATTTAAAATGTAACCGTTTACAAATGTAAAAACTGTTCTTTGCCTATAGGCTGTTACAAAAACAGGCTCCTGGCCAGATTTGGCAGCAGTTTCTGATTCCTGCTCGATAGCAAATCAGTCGTGGAAGAAGCACAACTAGAGTCTTGGTAAAATGTCTCTACTGGCAGATATCCAAAGTTTAAAACCATGAGATCTCTAAATCACCACATATTTGGTCCCCTTTAACTTTGTCTAGGGCAAGAGCACAGGACACTAAATGGAAACTAAATTGAAGAAAGAATAATTAATCATGTACTTTCCAATCTTGGTATTAAAAAATAATAAAAAGTAGTACGTGAATCCCATAGTGATTTTATACACTGTATTTAGAAATAGAAACGTGCCCTTGGAATGAAAGTATCATGGTCAGGTTTTCTGTGTATATGAACTCCACATAAACTTTCCACAGTGCCACCGCTACCTTAGAGTAAACAGTATGATGGCTTGACTGGTAGCTCTTTTCCTTGGCCAAATCCAAGAGGTTCTTGCTTTCTGAGAAGCCTGTGAGTAAGCTTCCTGAGGAAGTTCTCGCATAGTCTTGAAAGTTTTCAGTTGTAGACTCAATTAAGATGCTCTAAAGATTTTTTTCTGTAAATATTAAAAATATCAACCTTGTATAACCTGTTAACCACTTTTTTAAAAAATATTTTTTATATGCATAGAAATGTGGTTCCATTTGCCTACTCTGGACTCTGGGAAACATGGCCTTTATTTTTAAAACCAAAATTCTTTGTGTCCTATAAATTTGCCACCATCTCTTTACTCATCATTATAATCACTCTCAGTATTTCTAATGATTCAAATGTATTCCTTATTAAGGAAAATTGCAGAGAGATAAAAGGTAACCATAGAGAAAGAACTGAACTCCTAGAGAGTTAAAAGCTCTGTTATTCTTTGCTTGCTTGTTATAGAGTCTATGGTTAGGACAAATGAGTCAGCTTAGGGCTTAATTATTTATTTATCTTTTTTTGAAAGAGCAGCACAGCCCTGGGGAGCTTAATGTAGGTGTTGCAGTGGATGGTATTGATGTGAGTCAGTGCTGCTCCCTACACTCTGTAGCGTTAGGTTCTAGTCTATTTAAAGATAAAAGAGATTAAGTGCAAAGTCTTTCTTTTAATCTGTCTTCAGTGTGTCTCTGTTTCCTTAATTTCCTCATATACATTTAAGTTGAATGACATAGTCTCACATAATACCTTAAATCACAAAGAGACATAGAAGTTTTCTTAGATTTAGGTAATTAATAATAAAAGTGGTGACCTTGTTAATGCTTTAAATATTTGGTTCTTTGAAGTCTTTTTGGTGACTTTAGTTATTGTGTTCCCTTCACTAGATTTAATATCAGAGGAACAACAATAGGTGATAGAATAATGAGGTAATTCAGTATGTTCCTTCATTGTTTATTTTTTCTTTATGATGAATTTGCCAGGTCCTCCTTTTCCACACCTAACCACCTTTCCTATTAACAGTTAATACTTCTTCAAACTTACCGAACTCTGAGTGCTCAGCATTGTAAGCAGGTTGCTTTTCACAGACTGTATTTAGCTGCATGCACTGCATGGGAATAGAATGAAGAGCGATTTCCTGTGTGCAGAGGCGACTGAGCTCCACGGCAAGTGTGGCACATGATCAAGTAACCACAATCTGAAATGATGTACTCATTTTGAATACTTTGTCAAAGGATGCAACTTACTTTTTTTAATAACTTGGAATAGCAACTAGCATTAGCAGCTTTTCGTTATTACTCAGATGTACTCCTTTCCCGTGAAATCAAGAAGTAGAAAAAGGACTTGAGTCCTTTATTCTGTGCATAGGTTTAAAATTCTGATTTTTAAAGAAAGCTGTTTTCTTAATAAACAGCTTTAATAACTTAACGTCACACATCAAGATGCTATCTAACTTTCAGACACTTCTGTAATTTGAAGACAGTGGGGTACGTTTTTAAATATAACTTTAAAGTGAGCTTCAGTCCCATTATTCATCTACCCCAACCTGGTTTACCGACAGAATCAACTTTGTACCTGATTCCCGTGACATGTGTCTGTTATTTACCATTCATTAGTTTCTAAACCAAAGGGTAATATAAAACATAAAATGGAATTCGTTTAAGGGGTTTTTGATTTTCTGATTTATACCTTTCATCCAAGTACTCAAAGCCAGTTTCTGTTTTTATGGTGAAGATTGCAACTAAGAAGTACCATGTTGTTAAACAAGTTACAGAAAAGCTAACACATTGAAGTGAAAGGATTATGAACTGATAAACCCAGCAAGACAGGAAATGTGCCTCTTCCCTTCCCTCGGAGCTAATGAGATTAGATGACTTCTTTACCTCTGTTCTTTCTTCTGGAAGAAATTTCTAATTACAAAGTAGTTTTTTCCTGACATCGAGCACACATTTGGTCTGCTTCCCCTTCAGCAATTGGGGGTGCTCAAGGAATGTGACGTTCTGCTTAAGATAAGACTAGAAAAATATAAATAGGAAAACAAAATCATCACACGTTATGATCGGCTCTGCTCATGTAGCCAGTCTTCATGAAGGCCTATCCTGTAGTGCCTTGCGAATATATCTAAGCCCTCATCTGCTGAGATTCTGAACGATGGGTGCCATATTCAACCTGTTTCTTTTAATAATCAGTAAAATGGTACTCATCCTTTACTCTTCACTCAGCTGCTGTTACTTCCTCACCTCTCACCTGGTCTTCCAGTCATATGGCCCTTCAGCTGCTTCCAGCCTCTGTCCTCATCACATGCACTTTCAGTGGCTTTCCATGCCCGCGAGAGAGAAAAACTCCAGCTCTCTGCCCGGCCTGCAGGGCGTTCTCTGTCGCGGCCTCTGGCAGGATTTGCACAGATGACAGCAGACCCAATGGCGCGGCTCCGAACACACTTAATGCCTCGGTTGCTTTTTCACTCTGTGCCTTCTGCCCGAAATGCCCTCCTGTCACTGTCACCCTCATGTCGGCCATCTCATCTCAACAGTCATCTTAAACTGCTTCTTTTTGGAACTTTTCCTGGCCCATACCTTTCATAGTCCCAAGTAGGACTGAACATTTCTTCCGTGTGCCCTTTAGACACCGTGATGCTGCCTGTAACACTTGATTGTGGATGCGTTCATGTATGTTTCCCCGTGTAAGAAGTAAGCACCTCTGAGGCCAGCGTAAGAATACATACATGCGTGTGTAAGAAAGAGTTGGCAAAGAAGACCCCTTTTTATCTAAACTCTAGCTAAGTTTTTATTCATATTTCCTTAGATGATCTGGCTTACTGTTTTCCTCCTGATTTCCTGAACTTGAAGTACATGAAGAGCTGTGAATTGACAGTTAACCTGTGGACAACACAGCCTTGAACTGTGCAGATCCACTTATATGTAGATTTTTTTATGAATGCAGTACTGGAAATTTATGATTCTGATTTTCTTAACATTCCTTATGATTTCCTTAACATTTTCTTCTCTCTAGTTTAGGTGTACAACACATAATACATATAAAATATATGTTGCTCAACTATTTCTGTTATCAGTAAGGGTTCTGGTCAACAGTAGGCTGTCAGTAAGGTTTCTGGAGAGTCAAGATCTTTGTGCAGATTTTCAGCTCCATGGGAATGGGAGTCAGTGTCCCTAAGCCCCACATCGTGTAAACATCAACTGTATTGTTTCAGAGGTCCCACAACCTTCCCACATATTTGATGACTTCCTAGAAAGACTCACAGAATTTAGGTTCATTTGTAATTAGTACAAGGGAAAAAGACACATCAGAGTCTGGAAGAATCCAAGCCCAAGCTTCCAGCATTCTCCCAATCCCAGCATGGGCCATAGAGTGTTCTCCTCCCTTCAGTAATCAAATGCCTTAATGCTTATGTAGTGTTTCTGTGCATTGAAACCTGCGTAAGATTCAAAAACCAGCATTTTTACTGGAGGGTGGTCATGTAGGCACCCTCCACGCCTAGCCACAACTACCTAAATCCCAGGCCCAAGAGGACAGTAGCTGTTCACATGGTTTATTACAGACCATCCAGGCAAGCAGGTACATCAGGGTTCAGTGTCCCAGGCAGCGTTCCCCAAGTCAAGTTCCCAGACACTAGCCAGGGGCCAGTGGAAGCAGACTCGTGTGAAGACAGCAGCGTCAGGCCTGCTGCCCCTTAGCTTTACGAATACATTTTGAGGCAAAGAATCCAATTCCTCTCCCCCTCCCCCCGCCACCACACACAGAGCTCATTTAAACAGATTGTGTCCATGTCTATTTTCTGCCCCCAGAGTGGTCAAGGTTGTATTTACGACAAAGAAAATGTGCCCATGAGCATCTATTCTATTCGCTTTCCACACCGTTGTAGCCTGGGATTGAGCTGGTGACTCTGGGGGCCCCTGGGCTGCTCTTTCCTCCATGGCTTTGGCTTGGTGCTTCTCGGAGGAACCACTGGGAGCAAGAACGGCAAGATCTCCGGCACAACGGGAGCGCTTCCAGGTCCTTGGTGTCGTGGACGAGGAGCCTCCAGAAGCCTCCGGGCAGCGTGTGCTTTGTTTTCTTGCTGCCCTAAGTGCCCTGATACTCTGCAGTGGTGTCATAAAACTTAATAGTGCATTGTGTCTGCCTCGTTTTAGATTCACAAAACTAACATAACAAAACCTCTCCGAAAACTTAGCAACGAAGAAACCTGTTTAGCTTTGTTTAATCCATTATTTTGCACATTTCACAAACACTTTTTGTGGAATACCTACAAAAATCCCACAATTTGGAAAACGCTCTTCCAGTTTACGTTCTAAATTGTGAGTACCAAGTTCATTAGATACCTAGACTAGAAGACTCTTTCACAACTGCACAGTAAAGAATTTCCTCCAGTAGTTTAACTTAAAATTCACCTGCTGTAAATTCTGACCATGTCCGTATGTTCTACCCTTAGTACAGTATCCTTCTGTATTAATAACCTCCTTTGGCTAACTGAATTACTCCTTATGTCATTTAATTCCAGGTGAAATAAATTAATCCTCTCCTAATCTTGATTAAGCCATTTTTTCTACCCTAAAATTTCTTTGTTCCCCCATAAGCCATTTTAATGACACCAATAATACCAATTAATTTGTACCACTCTAGCTATCTGTGATAGTGTTTTGTAAAAGGATTTACCATATTGAAAACAATAGGCAAAGTAATTCATATTTTATATTTTAGTTCCTGTTTAATTTCGCCTTATATTTTAGCCTAGTCCTCTAACTACTAAATGTGCCAATTTATTTTTTTTAAATAGGGCTTATAGACTATTTCTGATTTTTTTTTAAGCTTCTGTATTTATTTTGAGAGAGAGAGACCACAAGTGAGGGAGGAGCAAAGAGAGAGAGAGAAAATCCCAAGCAAGCTGTGCACTGCCAGCACAGAGCCCTACGTGGTGCTTGAGCCCACGAATTGTGAGATCATGACCCGAGCCGCAGTTGGAAGCTTAATTGACTGAGCCACCCAGGCTCCCGTATTTCTGATTTTTATAACTTCCTAATTTAAACTTGGAGTTATTGTAAGAAATTTTGCTGACCGTTTAGAAATAGTTTTCTAAAATATGCAGCATTAAAAATAATAATATAAGGGCGCCTTTGTCTCTCAGTCAAGTGTCTGACTTTGGCTCAGGTCATGATCTCGTGGTTCATGGGTTCGAGCCCTGCAACGGGCTCTGCACTTAGTGCAGAGCACGCTCAGATCCTCTGTCTCCCTTTCTCTCCGCTCTTCCCCTGCTCGCTCTCAAAACCAAACCAAATAAATAAATTCACTAAATAAAGTAAATAAATAAATAAGATTCTTGGGGAAGAGTCAGGGATCAAAATATAAAGTCAGGAATCTAGGTTTTTATTTTTTTTAGGTCAATTATATGTTAGATTCATTCTAGATATTTTTTGTGTGTTAAATGCTGTCTCCCAAATAAAGAGCTGATACCTTAAGATGTTTTTGTTTTTATAATGAATCAATTTTGTATTTATTATTTTATCCATTCAGTAAACCTGTATGAACCAAACACTGTGGTGGTTGCTGGGGATCTAAGGATAACGAACGTTACAGTCTCCATTAGCTCTTGGTTCAGTGGGATTCATGTATTTGTAGCAATAGGGTTTTGCATAGGCCCTGGCATTATTTTTAAAAAAATTTTTTAATGTTTTTATTTATTATTGAGAGAGACAGAGCATGAGCATGAGACGGGCAGAGAGGGGGAGACACAGAATGTGAAGGAGGCTCCAGGCTCTGAGCTGTCGGCACAGAGCCCAACGTGGGGCTCGAACTCACGAACCACGAGTTCACGACCTGAGCCTAAGTTGGACACTTAACTGACTGAGCCACTAAGGCGCCCCTAGGTACTGGCATTATTAAGGGCTTTTAACCTAATCTGAGGAGGAGAGAATTGTATTTTTTTAATTCTTTGTGACACACTATCATTGTTGATTTATGCTTAGTTCCTTTTCCTTATTTCATTTATTTAATGATAAGTAAATCTCAACAAACCCAGCACCCAACCCAAGAACTGAAAGACTCCCAGTAACTTGGACCAATGCATACACCTCTCCAGCTCTGTGTCCCTGCCCACCTTACCAGTGGCAGCCACTCTCCTGAATGTTGTGTTGATCATGCCTTACTTTAAAAACAAAATATTGTCCTAAACATAAATGCGAAAATAATACATCACTTAAATTGTTTTACCCACTCTTAAACTTCATAAAAAAGGGTATCATACTAGATATGAGACTAGGACTTGCTGTTTTTTTCAGTCAGCATTATGTTAAGATTCACTCATGTCGTTATGTGTAGCTGATGCTTAGTCTGTTTTCTGCTGTATAATCATAATTTATCCCTTTTCCTGGTAATCAGCAGTTGTTTCCACTGTTTGCTATTACTAACAGTGTCGGTTTGAACATTCTGAAGTACATCTCATGAGTTTTTCTGGGGCGCATACCTTATAAGTTAGATTGTTCTCCGAAGTGGGAGTATAAGTTAACGCAGTCACTAAGTAATCACATTGTTCCACATCTTTAAAACTTGGCTTTGTTAAGGTGCATGGCTGGCTCAGTCTGTAGAGCATGCGACTCTTGATTTTGGGGCTGTAAGTTCGAGCCTCACATCGGGTATAGAGATTACTTGAAAATAAAATCTTTAAAAATGAATAAATAGGGACCCCTGGGTGGCTCAGTCAGTTGAGCATCCAACTTTTGATTTGGGCTCAGGTCATAATCCCAGGATCGTGGGACTGAGTGCCGTGGCGGGCTCTGTACTGAGCATGGAGCCTGCTTAGGATTCTCTACCTCTCTTCTGCCCTCTCTCGCTTTCCCTCTCTCCCTTTCCCCCACTCCCCTACTCTCTCACTCTCTGAAATAAAAAAAAAAATAAACTTGGTTTTGTCACTTTTCTTGAATTTGCTGCCATTAGCAAAATTTGGTGTACAGTGGTGTCTCATGGTCTTGGTTTTCATTTCCCTGTTTACAAAATGAGATTACGCATCTCTCGTTTGTTTTTTGGCCATATCTGGTTTTCTACTGGGTTGTTTTATTATTTTTTTAATGTTTAATTTTTTTGAGAGGAGGGGGAGAGAGAGAGAGAAAGAGAGAAAGTCCCAAGCAGGATCCATGCTCAGCACAGAGCCAGACTCACGGCTCAATCTTATGAATGTGAGATCATGACCTGAACCCAGATCTAGAATTGGACACTTAACCTACTGAGCCAACCAGCTGCCCCTCTCTGTTGGGTTGTCTTAATTGAGTTGTTTTTCTTTTCCATGTTGACTTAGCTTTTATTATTTATTAAGGAATTCCTTATATATTTTTGATACTAATTTGCTATCATTTATAAGTATGTAAATATTTTTTCTGGTTTGGATTTTCCTTTTTACTTCAAGATGTCTTTTGAGAAACCATTCTTAATTTTAATATAGTTGAATTTTATCGTTCCTTTATGCATATAACTTTCTCTTGTTTAAGAAATCCTTACCCTGGAATTCAAAAAAATTGAAAATTTTCTTTTTATGTTTTCTTTTGACAATTTCAGGTGTTAATCCACCTGGAATTGGTTATTTATGCTGTGTACGTGTGCCCATTTAGTTAGCCCTACTTTCCCTGTTCATTTGTTCAACATTGAGTTTCCCCAGGGAGCTACAGTGCTACCTGTGTCATATTCTAGAATTCCACACAAACACAGGTCTGTGTCTGGGCTCTCTGTTTTGTTCCATTGGTCAATTTGTTTGCCTCTCCATCAATACCATACTCTTTAACTACTCTAGCTTTTTAATCTTGGTATCATCTAAGTCTCTTCGAGTCTCCTAATTTTTTCTTTAGAAGGAACTTAGCTATTTGTCCTTTGGTCTGTTTTATGATCAACATTTTAAGTTCTACTCCTGAGTCATCAGAATATGATAATAGTTGTAATAAACCTGTAAGTAAATTTGGAGAATTGATTATCCTCTCAATATTAAGTTATCTCTACATTTATTTAGGCTGTTTAAAAAATGTCTTTCAGTAACAGGTTTGTTTTTTTTTTTTTTCAGTGTTTACTTATTTAGAGAGAGAGAAAGAGAGAGCATGGGCACAAGTGGGGAGGGGCTGAGAGAGAGGGAGATAGAGAATCCTGAGCAGGCTTCGCCCTGTCAGTGTAGAGCCCAACGCAGGACTCGAACCATGAACCATGAGATCATGACCTGAGCTGAAGTCATGATTCAGACACTTAACCGACTGAACCACCCTGGTCCCCCAGTAACAGGTTATAATTTCCTGTGAACAAGTTTTACTTATCTTTTTTTAACTTATTTCTAGATACTTTCATTTTTGTTACCTTTGTAAATGATTTTTTTAAAGCTTATGCTCTTTTTTTTTTTAAACTCATACTCTCTTAATAGTTTGTTGCTGGTGTTTAGAAATGCAGTTGACTTGTATAATGATCTTATATCTACCCAAATGCTTTTCTGTTATATCTATTAATTGGCATATACATTTCTTTAAGTTTTTTTTATGTAGACAGTCGTATCAGGGCAGATCGGAGTTTTCTTTCCTCCTTTTCATTCTTCTTGCTTACTGTGTATTGGTTAATGAGGATAGTAAGAATCACACCTTGCTGATTTTGAAAAGAACGCCTGCAGGAGTTTGTTTAGATTGGTGTTCCAGGGTTTTCGTAGATATTTTCTATCAGGTTGGGGCTTCCCTGCTGCCTTCATTTACTAACAGTTCTTATCATAAATGAGTATTGATTTAATCAAGCACATAATTCTTCATCTGTTGAGTTCTGTTTTTTCTCCTTTAACCGGCTAATACAGTAGGTAACACTTACAAATGTTCTAACATTAAACAGTCTTTAAGGTGTGTCTTATGATGCAGAATGTAGTCTGTATCAGTGTATGTTCAGCTTGAGAAGAATGTGCCCTCTGCTGCTGTTGCATGAAGTAGTCAGTAGTTGTCCCTTATATCCAGTTGGTCAGTGGTGGTGTTGAGCGCAACTATGGCCTCCTACATCTGCCCGTTTCTGAGACAAGGGTGTTGGAGTCTCCAACTATAATAGTGGATTCATTTATTTATCCTTACCTTTGTCAGTTTTTTCCTCAGTGTTTTGACTCTCTTTAGATAGATAGGCACATACACATCAAAGGTTCGTGGGGTTCGTGGAGAATTGAGTCCTTTGACGTTATTTAATGCCCTTCTTTATCGCTGATAACTTTGCTTACTTTAAAGTCTGCTTTGTCTGAAATAAATACAGTTAATCTTGCTTTCTTTTGTTTAGTATTAACATGGGTTTTTTCCTCCATCCATTTACTTTTAATCTATATTGGTCTTTATTTTTAAGTGGATTTCTTACAGACAACAGATAGTTGGGTCATATTTTTTGATACACTCTGATAATCTTTTTTAATTGGTGTATTTAGAACATTGACATTCAAAGTGACTGTTGATATAATTGGATTAATGTCTGCCATATTCTTTATAGTTTTCTATTTGTTCTTTTTTCATATTTTTGTCTTTTACTTTTTTTCTGCCTTTTGTGGTTTGAATTCAGCATTTTATATGATTCCATTTTCACTCCTTTCGTAGCATATCAGCTATAATTCCTTTTTCAGTTTTTTTTTTTAGTGGTTGCCCTAGAGTTTGCAATGTACATTTACAGCTAATCCAATCCACTCTCAAATCATACTACACCACTTCACAGCTAGTGTGAATATTACATGGGAACAAAATCCTGATTCCTTCTTCTGTCCCTTGTATCATTGCTGCTCTTCATTTCACTTTAATATAAGCATACATAAGCATATATACACATAAGATATATTACATCAGCATACATAATGGAATACATTATTGCTATTATTATTTTGAAGAAACTATTATCTGTTAGATAAACTAAGATTAAGAAAGATGAAAGTTTAGGGGCGCTGGGTGGCTCAGTTGGTTAAGTGTCTGACCTTGGCTCAGGTCATGATATCATGATTTGTGAGTTCGAGCCTCACACTGGGCTCTGTGCTGACAGCTCGGAGCCTCAAGCCTGCTTCAGATTCTGTGTCTCCCACTCTCTGCCTCTTACCCACTCACAGTCTGTCTCTCTCTCTCCCTTCTCTCAAAAGTAAATAAACATTAAAAAATATTTTTTAATTAAAAAAATGAAGTTTTTATTTTATCTTCACTTATTCTTTCTTTGATGTTCTTTGTTTATACAGATCCATATAAACAAATTCATATTTTTTTCTTCTCTATAAATAACTTATTTTAACATTTTTTGCAAGGCAGGTCTACTGGCAACAAATTCCTTTGCTTTTTGTTTGAGAAAGTATTTCTCATTAACAAGAAGGATAATTTGCAGGGTATAGAATTCTAGGTTGGTGATTTTTTTTCTCTCTCAGTGCTTTAAATATTTCACTTTGTTCTCTTATTGCTTCATAGTTTCTGAGGAGAAATTGGATGTGATTCTTATTTTTGTTCCTCTCTAGGTAAGATGTTTGTTTTCCTCTGGCTTCTTCCAGGATTTTTCTTAACCTTTGATTTTCTCTATTTTTAAAATCCTAGGTATAGGATTCTTGTTATGGTTTGCTTTGTTGTTTTGGTTTTTTGTTTTGTTTTGCTTTGTTTTTGATGTTTATCCTGGTTGTGTTCTCTAGGCTTCCTGGATCTATGATTTGGTGTCTGACATTAATTTGGGGAAATTCTCAGTCATTGTTGTTTCAGATATTTCTCTTCTTTTTTTTTTCCTCCACCTTGTATTTCCATCACGCTTAAGTTATATCTATTGTAGTTATCCCACAGTCCTTGAATATTTGATTTGTTTGGGGTTTTTTTCAGTCTTTGTTTTCTTTGCTATTTGGTTTTCAAAGATTCTATTGATATATCCTCTAGGTCAAGGATTTTTCTCAGTCATGTCCAGTCTATTAATAAACCTATCAAAGGCATCCTTCGTTTCTGTTACAATGTTTTGTTTTGTTTTACTTTATCTCTGGCATTTCTTTTTGCTTTTTTTTTTAGGATTTCCAGCGCTCTGCTTACATTGGCCATCTGTTCTTGCATGTTGTGTACCTTATCCATTAGAGCCCTTCATTAATTATAGTTAAATTAATCATAATTGTTTTAAATTCCTGATCTGATCATTCGAACATCCTTGTCATGTCTGGTTCTGATGCTTGCTTTGTCTCTTCAAATGTATATGGTGTACCATGTAAAAGGAACTGCTCCAAACAAACCATTAGCAGTGTGGTGGTAAGGTGTGGGGGGAGAGGAAGCATTCTACAGTCCTATGATTAGTTCTCAGTCTTTGAGTGAACATACATCTCTGGACGTTACAAGTGTTCTTCAGGTTATTTTTTTCTTTCCCTTTAAGTGGGCTAGGATGATAGAGGGCTGTAGTTAGCTATTTCCTTCACCTAGGTTAGTTAGGCTCTGATAAATACCCCAGCACATTAGGCTCTAGTTAACTACTTTCCACTGAGAGCAGACCTTATAAGAAGAAGAGAATGCTCTGGCATATTTCAAAATACTTCTCTTCCCCTCTCCCTGCCAGAAATTCAATGGGATTTTTCTCCAGTATTTAGTGTGGCAGTCTGGTCTGGCTCCTGGAGGTAAATCTGAAAATATTTTGGGGGACCCCTTGGAGTGGCTTTCCTTGGAGTTTTTAACTCTTAGAGCTGTTGACACTGAGCCTCCAGCAGTCCCTCAATCACAGTTCAGGTGTTCTTACGTTCGAGTCTCTTCTTTGCTAAGCTATGACTCCCTGTTTGCCTGTTTTTCTCTCCAGTCTCAGAGACAGCAGTTTTGCCCTGTGTCCTCCCCTTTCTTAAAGATCCAAGAAGAGTTTTTGACTTTTCAGTCTGTTCAGCTTTTTACTTTGTAAGTTTGGAGTGAGGATTTTCAAGATCCTTGCATACAGAACTGGGTTAAACAATCTTTGTATTCCTGGATAAACCTAACCTGATCATGATGTATTATCTTTTTGATACATTGTTGGATTTTATTTGCTGATATTTTGTGAAGGATTTTTGTATTTATATTTGGAATGAAATTTTTTTCTTATATTTTCATGATCCTATTTTTGGTAAAAAGTTACACTAAACATAAGAATAAGTAGAAAAATATTTCCTACTTTTCTCTGGTAGAGTGTAAAAGGTTGGAATGATCTTTTATGTTCTTTAAAAGTTTAGTAGATTATACCTATAACACCAGCTGGATCCAGTGTTTTCTTTTGGACCTTGTTTTTAAGTATTGTTTTACTTCTTTAATAGCTGTAGGACTATTTGCATGACCTCTTTCTTCTTTAGTCAGTTTTAGGAAGTTTCTTAAAAAATGTGTCAATTCATCTAAGTTTGGAAATTGGATATTATACTGTTTTTATTGTCTATTTATAACTTCTGTCTTGAGTTATAATGGCCTTTTTATTCACAACAGTATTTATTTGAATTCCCTTAATTTTTTCTTCATTATCATGGCAGAACTCTATATTGTTATCTTTTTGGTTTTTATTTCTGCTTTTTCTCTCTCTACTATTCCTTTCTTCTATTTCCTTGAGATTATTATATATATATTTGGTTTTTTCTTTTCTTTTACTAAATTGTAAAAATTTAGCTTTTTTTCATTAACATATGACTTGTGGTTAGAGAATGTAGTTGGTGTTAGATGCATTCTTTGAAATTTGTAGAAACTGACTTTGTGGCCTTGTACATGTCAAATTTGTAAATGTTTCTTGTGCCCTTGAAAAGAATATTACTCTAATTTTTAAAGTGGAATTTATATGTGACCGTTAGATCAACAAGACTGTTCATTGTGTCAAAATTATTTATATTTTTGATCGCTGTGTGTTTTTGTCAGCTTGACTTATAGAGAGAGAGGTGTGTTGAAATCATCACTGTAATGGAACATATGTCTCATTCTCCTTGCAGTTACATCATTTTCTTTTTAAATGCATTTTTGAGTTTATTTTTATTAAGTACACATATGTTAAACTGTTATAGCTTCCTGGTAAATTGAACTTATTATATATGTAGTAATCCTCTCTATTCTTCATGCTGCTTTTTATCTTAATCTCTTTTGTCTGATGTTAATGTAGCTAAGCCACCTTTCCTTTAGTTAGTATTTGTGTAATACCGTTTCGCTTGAAACTTGTCCTTGTCTTCATGCTTTAGCTGAAGCATTTTAGCATTTTAGACATTCTCTTTTTTCTCCAGTGGTGAATTTAGTCTGTTTAAATATGCTCTCATTATGCTTATATTTAAACTCATTTCCAACATCTTCTAATTATCCTGTTTTATTTCTTTACTTACTTACAAAGCCTTTTTTGGGATTAAGATTTTTATCCTTATTATTATTTTTTTTGTTTTGTTCTGCTTTTTTCTTTATTTTTTCTCCATTGGGTTGAAATTTATACTCATTATTATTACTCTGTTGTCCGCTTCTGAAGTTTTATGTGCTTATTTAACTTTATAGTTTGTCTTTTATGACTTTTAAATTGTGTGCCAAACTAGCCTAAGCTCTTATAAAAGAATAACTAATATTTCCCAAAACAACTTTGCAAATGGCAGGCTTTTAATCAATATTTGTTTGCTGATTGGTGTTCTTCATATGTATGTGTAACTTTGATTTTCACTTGATGAAATTTGCAAAATAAGAAAGTACAAGTTATTTTCAATGACCAATATTTTTTCAGTGTTTCCTGTGAAATATCCTCTAGGAAAGTTGTTTCAGTGAATTCATTCTAAGATCATTTCTTTAGAACTTATGGCATCCATGGTTACTTGTTATTCTCTAATTTGAAATTTCTGCACTTGAAGCTTTTCCTCTAGAGAATGTTCCTACAGTGAGACAGCAGTATGTGCCCCAATTTTACATCGGAACTGTATAATACGAGCATATAACTCGAGATCCAGAGTTTAAAATTAGGAGGGTCAGACCAAACGAACACTAAGCAGTAAATTATACCATATTCTAAGGCTAACTTTTAAATGAAATGAACATTTTTGATCCAGTATTGTTTTCACTCGTTCTTCATTATTATCACCTCATTAATCATTTAGCTTTAATTTTGTCCACACATTTTAAGTAATTTGAACTTCTATCTAAATTCATGATTTGTCATATAATTTATTTTTCATTTATAGCTCTGAGGCCTTTGGTTTGTCAGCAAGGTCATTTCTATTTCCTCTACTACCTGATATTCTGCTTTCTTAGCAAAAGAGTTTTTTCTTTATTGGTTTTTTTTGCTAACCACATATTTTTAACTGATTCAGAGTGACTTTTCTTCTACTTCAGGAAAAAAGAAAGATCCAACACATTGATTTTTTTTTTTTTTTGAGTATTTGAATGCTCAAGCCTTCTTATTATCACCTCCCAATCAGAAAATCAGAATAAACTAAATATGTCATCTTTTTGCCTGGAAGTTTCTAATTATATCTGATTCTAAAATGTATGTGTATTCCCCCACCCCCCAGTTTTATTAGATATATAAAGCATAGGACAAAATTTTTAAAGCACTTTTAAATAAGCCTGTATAACTTATGGTATACCACTTTATGAAAAAGAAAATACTTTTTATTATAAAAGTGGGGGTACAAAATTGTTATATAATTGTTTTTAAAAAGTATTACTCACAATTTGGTTATCTGTTTTCTAGATCCTTTCTATGCATATATGGAATTTTCCCCCTAAGAATTATTCTATAACCTATGTGACAGTTTCGGCACTATAATCCAACTTTCTTCATGTGCTTACTTTAGGGATCTTCCTTATCTTTTTTAATGGTTGTATAAATATTCCAATGTATGGCTGTAACATTACTTAACAAATCTATACATTTAGATTATTTCCAATCTTTCTCAAAGTAGTACAGCAAAAATTGATATTACACATATATGTGTATATATATATGTTTGTATATTTGCTTAAGTTTTTGTACAGCATACATTCTTTAAAAGTAAAATTGCATCAAAGCAAATCCATTTTAAATTTTAATAGACATTATTTAATTTGTAGTGAACAGGAACTCAGTATATTGCTGGTGGGAGTATAAATTGGTGTAACCCCTGTGGAAAATTGTTTGGAAGTATCTGTTAAAGGTGAACGTATGCACATGCTGTGGTCCAGCCATTTTACACCCGGATACATACCCAGCAGAAATAGGTACATTTGTTTGCCAAGGACCTGAACAGACATTGATAGTAGCACTAATTCAGTACTCAGAAACTGTAAACAGCCCAGTGTCCACCAACAGTTGAATGAATGCGTAAGTTATAATGTATTTATACAAAATAGTATTCTGTAGCAAAGGGGGTGATTTAACTACATGAATGAGTAAAACAACACGAATGAATCTTACAAGCATAACGTTGAGCTAAAGAAGCTAGACACAAAAATATATATCCGCTGATTCCATTTAATTAGGATTCAGAAACTCGCAGAGGGAATTCTGTTAGAAGTCATAATAGTGGTTTCCTTTAAAGGGAGAGCAATGGTGGGAATGAAGTACTAGGAGAATTCTGGAACTCTGGTTATGCTCTGTTGCTGGTTACATGGGCTCGTTTCATTTGTGAAAATTCATTGTGCTACACAATGAATTCATTATGCCTTCCCGTGTCTGTGTTGTTCTTCGATGAAAAATTTGCAGTGAAGGCGTTCACTCTGTTTTTGATTTATACAACCACTTCCAGACTCCTACCAGTAGCGTCTGTTTTCTGGGCTCCTGACAGTCTGATAGACATTAAAATCTTTTTAATCTGGTAGACATACAAAGAGGTCAAATGTTTTTAATGTCTTTTATTTATTTTTGAGAAAGAGAGAGACTGAGTATAAGCGGGGGAGAGGCAGAGAGAGAGAGAGAGGAAGACACAGAATCTGAGGCAGGCTCCAGGCTCCGAGCCGTCAGCACGGAGCCTGATGAGGGGCTCGAATTCACAGACCGTGAGATCATGACCTGAGCCAGTTGCACACCCAACCAACTGAGCCAGCCAGGCACCCCTCAATTTTTTAATTTTTATCTTACTGTAAGTGAGTTTCCGCATCCTTTTGTATATTTACTGATTATTCATTTCTTCTATAATTTCCCTACTCCTGTCTTTTGCCTATTTTTCTGTTACAGTGTTCATTTTTCTTACTGATTTACAGACATTTTTAGTCTGTTATATGTCAAAATATAATGTTTAAAATTTTTTTTAATGTTTATTTTTGAGAGAGAGGGAGACAGAGAGCGAGCAGGGGAGGGGCAGAGAGAGAGAGGGAGACACAGAATCCGAAGCAGGCTCTAGGCTCTGAGCTGTCGGCACAGAGCCTGATGCAGGACTCGAACCCACGGACTGCGAGATCATGACCTGAGCTGAGCTGAAGTCGGACGCTTAACCGACTGAGCCACCCAGGTGCCCCAAAATATAATATAAATAACAAATTCAAACTAACAAACTTATTAAGTATATCATATGTTAGGAAAAGTTTCTTCTCATAATTAAATTAGTCTTAAAAAGAGCCCAGTATTCTTCAGTCTCCAGCTCTGTAGCTAACTCAGTTCGGAGGAGAGTAGAATCTGCCTCATTAGCTCCAAATCTATACTGTAATATGGACTCCATATAGAATAGAAGCCATTTGAAAGTCCTCGTTTTATTGTATATATATCAATATTCTCTTTCTCTTGACCAGTCTGTTCTTTGATGGGAACATCATTGAACAAACACTCAAAACAGGTTTACCCACTACTATTATATGTTACCTTTGTTTCTTCTCGATTCTCTTTATGCCTTTACATTTCCTAATATGGAGAAGAGAAATGATATTGAATAGGATTTGTTATATTTGTAGTAAATTGCATATTAATTTTGTCTATATTACGTTTTTATAAAATAGCCCTTTAAAAACTAGTGTGCCGCATGCGATTTCCTTTACTCTCAACCAGTACCAAATTTCTAAGTGATCTTTTCACTAAAATACTTTTAGTAACTCAACTAGTCTGATGTAGTCTCACTGTTGTGTCTGCCTTTTTATGCTTTGGTTGGGATGCCTTATTGAGATAATGTTTAAATATTTTCTAGACCCTTACCATATTTTCATGTTCCTCGTTTTCACTCTGTAGTGGCCTGTGGATTTTTTTTTCATTTATTTTTGTTTTTTCTTTTAATATGTAATTCATAGACGCTCTGCTGTTGCCCGCATTCAGGAGTTCTTCAGGCGGAGAAAAGAAAGGAAAGAAATGGAAGAATTGGATACTTTGAACATTAGAAGGCCACTAGTAAAGATGGTTTATAAGGGCCATCGCAACTCCAGGACAATGGTACCGAATGCTCATGGCACTCTTTGGAGAAATTGCAGAGTCATAATATGAATTTTTTTCCATAATGATGATCTTCTTATGTTGCCGGTGTGCTTCTAGTATAGCATGATTGTACCTTAACAGTTACCTTTTTACCCAAACATGGTTCTTTTAGTCCTAGAATGTATTGCCAAAGACCATTATTGTTTAAAGAAAATTCTGCCCTACTAAGGGAATGTTGTAGAACTGAAATTTTTTCGCTGGCACAAGTAACAATTGCTTCTTTCTCGTTGTCTCACACTTGCAGTCTGCCTGCCTAGTAAATTTTTTTTTAACTCGTATTAGTGCCCTCTGTTGGTTTGGAGAGGAAGATTTAGACATATGAAATCCAGGCTCATTGCAAAATGTAGTCCAATTACTTTAAATTTTAACTCTTATAAGATTGACAAGTGGAGATTTGTTTTAGTCACTTTGTCTCTCTAGACTTCAGCATCCGCCTGTTGGAAATAAGAATAGCCCGGATGACCTCCGAGATCTTTGCAAGTCTCCCAATCCGCAAGTCTACACCCAGTGTGATATTAAGAAGATCTTGCAAGATGTAGCATAACTATTAACTGTAAACCATTTGTATTTAGAAAGTGGTGTTCTCCTACATTCATTGAGATATCCAAAAGTACCTATAGAATTAGTTTTAATCAGCTTTCTTCAGAGTCAAGGCAAAAAGTTACATTGTGGGAACACCTACTCATTCTGTAGAATGTGTGACTCTTGATATTCGGGGTCCTGAGTTGAAGCCACATGTTGTGTGTAGAGCTTACTTAACAAAAAAGCTATTTGGGTTAGGGAAATAATTAGCTCTCTCCATAAATATCATTGGTAGTATCAATTTAATCATTCTAACAGAATGCTTATTATTAATAGAAGTAATCAATGTACTTGTCTTATATTTTGTGGTTAAATTTTGGATGAAAATAATTAGGGATAGGAATGAAAAAAAAGAAGTTAAATATAACAGTAGTGCTAAGTAGCAAGAAAACTGGCTTCCCCTTTTGTTTTGGCAAAAATAGCAAAGTAGCAGCTGCTGATGAAGTGATTGAAAAATCCTGAACTACAAAGATTTTGGATGGTTTATTCATATGCATCCGCTGAAAAATGGCATCATAACCATTCCAGTATATCCTCTTCCTTTGTCTCATTGCTTCATAGAAGTAAATACATTTATATCCTTTCTTAATTGTGGGAGAATAGCTAATAAAAAGATTGGTACTTTTTGTTCTTTTGGCATAAAGCAAATTACAAAAAGGAACCATTCATTTTTTTTCTATGAACTGTTTTTATTATAAACCTAAAATGGAACCATTTTTGGAAAGGTCAGGAACGTACGTATATAGAAGTTTCCATTACACTGCCCCAGTCCCAGAAATGCCATTCATTCAGTTAGCAGTTACTAATTCAGCACCTACTGTTGCCAAGTACTGTTTTGAGCCTCATAAATACAGCACTGAACAGAGCAGAATGTCTGTTTTCATGGAGAACTTTTCATTACTTAGTGCCATATCATGCTTGCCGATAAATTTTAAAGCAATAGAAGACAAAGATTCTCTTCTATTTTTTATTATTTTTTAATATTTTCAATTGCAGAATAGAATAAGTGTTTTAATAACTCTGATTTGAGTTTTCTTATAATTTCCTTTTTCTAAACCCTTAGATAAAAGAAGCCAACTTCTGGGGTGCTAATTTTGTAATGAGTGGTTCTGATTGTGGCCATATCTTCATCTGGGATCGTCACACTGCCGAGCATTTAATGCTTCTGGAAGCTGATAATCACGTGGTAAACTGCCTGCAGCCACATCCGTTCGACCCAAGTAAGATGGCCTTTCATAAGGCAAAGGCTAGAAATCGTATATCAGCTCCAGTTTTGTTCTCATTTTTAATATAAAAATAATGCAAATTATCCTAGAAGACAGCCACTAGAGTCAATCATGACTCTCATTGGTTTTAAAACAAAAAATACTTAGAACCTTCTTTTGGAAGGAAGTGTGGGGAAATAGATTAAAGTAGTTTATCCTCCTAACATTTCTTCTAAGTATTGTAAGTTGCAAGAGCTTTGGCTGACTGAACTTTGTACTACTTAACCCAAACTCAGCCTCCAAGCCTTTTTAGTTTTCACGTGTCCAAGTTAATGTACCAGAACAAAGGAGCTTGGCTTGTTCCTGCCTTCCATTTGACATTGCCCATGTTTCTCATAAAAGAGCAATGGGTAAGAAAGAAATTTGAGTGATTTCAAGATGGTCTTAAAATTATGTTCCAGGGTAACTTTTAGGAAATCTTCAAAATAATAATTTCAGTTAACAATTAAATATATCAGTACAGTTTCCATTCCAGCTCAGTTTTGGTGTACATATACATGTGTGTGTGTACACACACACACACACATATACACACATGCATAATGTACACACACACATAACATGCATATGTATATACATGCATAATGTATAACATATATGCATGTCTTAATGGCATGTTTTTATGCTTTATATTAATATGCACATTTTATTTCTAGTTCTAGCCTCATCTGGCATAGATTATGACATAAAGATCTGGTCACCACTAGAAGAGTCAAGGATTTTTAACCGAAAACTTGCTGATGAAGTAAGATTTTTACTTACATTTATTATAGAGCGTGTGTCACTTTATTCCAGAAATACTTTCTTAAGAAGTCTCAAGGCAGCTCATTATTACTTGGTAACATAAACAAGTTTATTTGGTTAAGGAGGTCGAATTTTAAGAAAAAGAAAAAATAACATGCCTACAATACTTGAGAAGTAAAAATCAAAATATTTTGGTAATTATAATACTGATCATACTGGTAATACCAGATTAAGTGTATTATAGTTTAAGAAAAACAGATTGATTATCTGTGCTTTTGCAATGAAGAGTCATTTAAAAAACCTTCTGTCCTTTTAAGAAAATAGTTTTACTCTGGCTGTCTTCCATAATCACAGCCAAATAAGTAGCAGAACAAACGATTGGAGAATCTTTTCCTTTTTTGTTATATTTCAAGATTTCTTCAGCTCCTTGTTAAATCAACAGCTTTCAGACTGGGTTGTGTGAAGCTCTAGGTTTTTTTGTGGGATGAGAAGAGGGAAGGTAGATGACACAAACGCTGAATTCTGGGCTTTTCCTCCCTAACTTCAGCTGGGGTCAGCTCCTGACATAACGGTTGAGTTTCTGTGAGTAGGTGAGTATAGGTCAAGTAGGTCCTGCGCTCTCTTAAAAACATAAAGTGAGGGTCCATTACTCAGAAATATTCGGTCGAAAGCCGGAGCTCTAGACCGGGTTGACAGTTCCCAGCACAATTCCCACATCTGCTTTCTAATAGACATTTATAACTTCCATGTCAGGCACTGTGCTGAGTTTTATTTTTTTATTTTTATTTTTTTAAACATTTTTTTTAATGTTTGTTTATTTTTGAGAGACAGAGAGAGATGGAGCGTGAGGCGGGAAGGGCAAAGAGAGAGGGAGACACGGAATCCAAAGCAGGCTCCAGACTCTGAGCTGTCAGCACAGAGCCCAATGCAGGGCTCAAACCCACAAACTCACAAAATCATGACCTGAGCCAAAGTCGGATGTCCAACCGACTGAGCCACCCTGGCGCACCCTACTGAATTTTAAAAAATAAATCTTCCCTCAGAGCTTATAGACTGATAGGAAAGACAGACCGGTAAACAGTCAGCCAGAATGTAGAGATGCACGCACAGTGTTCTGGAAGCCGGTACAAAGGAGCCGAGGTGCTTATAAATGGGGTAGGTGGGATGGGGGACTATTTGCAGCGGAAGTACGAACTGGACTGAGTTCACCAGGCAGACAGGGAGCCAAGGAGTACCTGAGATAAAGGATCAGCATGTTCCAAGGGGCCCTAAGGGAAATAGTGCGCCATTGGAGAGTGGGTAAGAAAGCAGCTCCCTGGGGCAAGATCGTAAAGGGCCCTGGGGGTGCCCCATGATTGAAAGTGTGTCAATTACTGGGGAGCCATTGGTATTAGCCTCTTTCTCTTACTCTCACTCTTTCCTTTCTTTCTTCCTTTTTTCCTTTGCCATGCGCTTTGCTGTTCCTCTTTCTTTTCCTCTTTGCCCCTGATTGCACAGTAGATCCCTGAGTGTTTATGGAGATTCATTTAGGCCTGTTCTTGGTACTTAAGATACAATTCATCGGTAACTCTTAAACCAGAACTTTATTTACAAGATTACGTTGCCTCAGTCAAGGGATCCGAATGACCCAGGGATGGTAATTTGCCACCATCCGTCACTAAGAGCATCAGCTCTGCCATACATGAAAGTAATGAGCAGACACAGGGACGACTGCTCTGGGAAACACGGTTCAAGAAAGATCAGTTGAATTCTCGAATGTTTAAGTAGCCTCAGAGTGTGATCTTTGTCTTTCTGCAGTCGAAAGAGTAGTGTTCTGTGATGTTACTTCTTCATTGCACGCTCATTACCCGGCATCGAGTAGCCTTAAGGTGGAAGTACAAGCGTACGTGTAAAGCGTGAAGTAATTCCTCTTAGGACCTGCTAAGTTTTCTACCAGCCTCCTAATCTTCATTGTTTCTGACAAGGTTGTTTGACTTGCCTCCTAGGTTATAACTCGAAATGAACTCATGCTGGAGGAGACTAGAAACACCATCACAGTCCCAGCCTCTTTCATGTTGAGGATGTTGGCTTCACTGAATCATATCAGAGCTGGTAAGGACTGTCATTATATTATTCAAACCACTGTTATGTTCGAAAAACATGCTATTATTTAAGATGTGCTTCAATTGATTTGTGTAATTTCCTTTAACCACAAAACGAGGGCAGTGTAACTCCTGAGCTAGGAGTTCTGTGAGCCCTCGATCTCAGTACAGTAGCTTACTTCCTCATCAACTGCATTTATCGAGAAGCATCCAAATGAAAAGACAAAGTCACTTAAAAACTTTTATCCACTGTGCTTCCCAGAGTGGAGGGTCATACCATAAACCTTATGATCTGTTATATAGTAAGGTACCCTTTCATGGTCTGTTGGGTCAAAATTAATCCTAACCCAGACAAAAATAAATGCAACATGCTACTGCAAAGGTTGAAACAGATACCTCAGCATGGGTTTTTAAATACTTTTTGTTTTCGATGATCAACTGTGAGGTTCAGTGGCAAAGAAACACAAAATGTATATATTACAATTAATGTTCAAGAGGGAAGTGAATATAATCTGTGGCCGTAACAGCAGAGAAGACCCAGTAGCCGTCACAGACAGAGCACATTCACCAAACAGAGCAGCGTCTGTTGCTCTTCACTGATCCCGCAGATGACCTGTCCTCACGTGGTGGGTATCATCTGTTACCTAACCACAACAGCCGTCGATTCTAGAGCACCTCTGAGGTGTCCGGCGCCGTACGAGTCATTTCACAGAGGTTTCCTAATGAGCTCCAAACCGCTACGAAGTCGGTTCTTCGTAGTAACTTGCCCCGCTCACCCAGCTGATGCGCGGTAAAGCCTAGATGCGAAACTGACTTCACGCCCTTACTCGCCTAGACCTAGAAAGTTCACTTGCAGGAACACATTCAGATCAGGACTACGACTGCCCTCTGGGTGATCTGACCTCAGGCTTCTTTACAGGCCCGTTCGCAGCATTTTCTCCTCCTGGGTCCATTCCATCCACTCTGGCCCTTTTTGAATTTGGGATTTTCCACCTCAGCATCTTTATCATCGTGCTGCCCCCTCCCATCCTCACTCTTCGTTAGGATCGCTTCTGCTTATCCTTCAGGTCTTTGTAAGCGGTGGATTGAATACCACTTCCTCAGAGAGAGTAGGGACAAAATGCCAGGCAAAGTAAAGGGTATAATAGCATTTTTCAAAGTCCTGGAGGAGAAGGAGCGTGGAGCACTTGGAAAGACTTGAAAGAAACTTGGGTGCGGCCGGGATAAAATCATCACATTGTAAACATTAACCAGTACCAGGAAAGAATGAAAGTTTCAAATGGTCAAAACAAAATAAAAAATAAACATGGAACATAAAAAATGTTAGTAGTCTAACAAGATGTTTTTGCAGTAGCGTTTAGGCTCCTGTATTATTACATTAGTAACTAATATTTTTGATCCATTTTCTTCAATAACAGTGAGTAACTCTTAATATTCATCCACTTAGATTTCAGACTTGAGGAGGCAGCATTTTCTAGAACATTTGCCGATTACGATTCTTAAAACTTGCTTGTTCTTCTGAAGAGTTTATCTGAATGGCTCCTCCTCAGTTTTTCTATAGAAAACCATTCTTCTCTGATCTGGGCAGAATCTGTTTTGTACAGGCGCTCACGTGGCAGTGGCTTGTTAGCTGACAGCCACCACTCTACTCCTGCGATCTGAGTATTCGAGAGGATGCCTCATACTCTGAAGGTCCCCTTGCTGCCAGTTCTTTTTGTTGTCAACCACAAAGACCTTCTAATTGGTTCAGTCAGCTCACCCTCTTGCTTGTCTCAGGTCAAAGACTGGAAAGAAAACTGTGCCCAAGACTTGTTTGTGTCCTTAAGACATCCCGTTACTTGATGAGTCAGTGATTCACGCCTTCCCTCTCCGTCCCTCCTTGTCTCCAGTATTTGGAGTCCCATGCGCATGTGCGGGTACTCGAGGAGAGTTAGTAATGGACTGTGATCGAGGTGGCCCAGGCTAGCCACAGAATAGTCCAGCCCTGCATTGCTCCACAAGGCTTCCTGGGAGGCCCAGGGAACAGGTACTGGGCAGCCTCTTCCTGGTGGGGCCGTGATCTTTCATGAAGCCTGCACTTGAGATCCCCAGTGGGCTTGGTAAACTACAAGTACTTGGGTCCCACCCCTTGAAGATTCTCACTCATTTGATCTGAACAGGGTTCGAGCTTCTGCATTTTCAAAATGGCATCCAAAATCATTCCCATGAGTACAGCACTAAAGACTGTGGTGTCTGTGGTGTCTGCTTTAGATGGGGGCCCCCAAATGTGAGGCAACGATCAGGTAGAAGCCGGGGGAAAGAATTCACCTGAGGCAGAACAAAGGAGATAGAAGTTTATCGAATACGCAGTCAGGGAGCAGTGGGGAGGCCAGCAGAGGAGAGGCTGTCTGCACCGAGGCAGTGGGTGGAGGCTGTTTTTAAAGGAGAAAGATGAGGGGGTATGGCTGCTGTGGAATTTTCCCTTTATTGGTAGCTGTGCCTGGCTGTCAGTACCCCATTGGTCAGTTAGGTCCTGTGGCCATTTTGAGGTGGGTTGTCTGGTGGGCCTGTTTTCAGCCAGGTGGCCGCTCGTAGGCCCTTTAAACAGTCCATTGCTCAAGCCTGTTTGCCTCAAAGCAGCCTCTACAAAGACTTCTAGGTTAGACCAGCCACTTCTTGAAATGTAAAGGCAGTTCTAAGACCCCTAGAAGTTTTGGTAGGCTTTGGAGAGATGGTAATTGTGTGTTGGGACCATTCTAAACTCTTCTAGAATATCTCGGTATTAAATTCTCCTGTGCCTCTCATGTTCTTAGGATAGAGTCCAGGTGTGTTAGCATCACTTCACATGCTTCCTTCATACCACTGGACCTTGGCCCGCGGAGCTCCGGATGGCCGCGGTGTCCTCCGAGATTGGTCCTAGAGCCTGACGTCACACTGAGGCCACAGCACTTACCGAGCCATGCACAGAGTCACTCCATCAGTAATAATGGCAACTTCACTTCAGAATGTAACATAGTCACCCACCCTTCCTCTCCCTGCTCCCACCCTGGCCTTCACACAGTCTGATTTCCATAGAGCAGCCAGAGGGATCTTTTTTTAAAACATCATCAGCAAACTTTTTCTTTAAATGGCAAAACAGTAACGATTTTAGGCTTTGTGGGTCCTTGGTGCCTTTCGCAGCTACTCATCTCTGACGTGGTCGCATAAAAGCAGCTACAGACAATATGCAGATGAATGTGCATGGCTGTTTTAATAAAACTTTATTTGCAAAAACAGGCTGTGGGCTGAATTTGCCCATGAGTCAGTTTGTTGGCCCCTGTTTTTACATAAATTGGGCTCTATCACCCCGCTTAAAATTCTTGGCGGATCTCCACTGCTCTTAAGATAAGGCCCGGTCTGCCAGGTCCTACGTGACCCTCACCTTGCCAGCCTCCGACTTGCACTCGGTCCGGCTGTGCCGCAGCCCACTGCATGTCGGCAGGCCTCCTCTCCTTTCCTCAGACTCATCAGGCTGCTTAGCACCTTCGGGACCTTTTCACTGACTGTTTCCTTTGCCTGAAGGACTTTGACCCGGAACTGAACATACAGCTGAGCCCTCAGCTCCAGTGTCACCTCCTTAGAAAAGTCTCATGTAGAAGCTTCTGTGTGGCTCAGTCGGTTGAGCATCCGACTTCGGTTCAGGTCATGATCTCACAGTCTGTGAGTTCGAGCCCCGCATCAGGCTCTGTGCTGACGGCTCAGAGCCTGGAGCCTGCTTCGGATTCTGTGTCTCCCTTTCCCTCTGTCCCTCCTCCATTTGTGCTCTCTCAAAAATAAATAAATGTAAAAAAAAAAATTTTTTTTTTTAATGTGGAAAAAGTCTTACATAGACACTTCACCTAAGGTGACATCACTTCACGTGCCTTCTCGTGGCCTGCCTCTCATTCACCCACTCTGCTCATTGCCCGCTTTCCTCAAGTACTTAGTCCAGTTTTTCATTTCTTTATCTGTTGCCTTGTTAGAAATTAAAGGAGAAAACCATTGGTTGTCTTGTTTTCAGTTTTTCTCCTTTAGAAAGTGGTCTCGTTGGGAGCAGAGACCTCATTTGTCTTATTCACAGCTGGGTAGTTAACTCCCGGAGCAGCGCCTAGCACGCGTTCGTTGTTCAACAAACGCCGGGTAAACGGATGAATTTCTAGTGTCAGACCTACCTCAGCTTGCAGGGAGTCACGTATCCACTCTTTCTCTGAAGAAAGTAAATACTCTTGTGAAGGAGAGTCTGGAAAACTGCATAGTATTTTTGTGGAACACAGGTTTCCTTTGGGGAATTGTTTTCCTGTCTTAGGAAACATTCTTATTTAGGATCTTACTTAGGAAAGATTCTTATTTCCCTAACCAAAAGCCTGAGGCAATATTCCTAACAGAATAAAAGGGACTTCCCACAAACGTCAACCTTATTCACGAAAACAGTTGGGTACTGTTGCAGGATTTCTTACCTCAGTACCCAGGGTTCCTTGTCTCGCTGCTTCGAAGAATGAAGAGGTGGACACAGAATGCGCCGCAGGCGGAAGTTTACTCGAGTGTCAGAGCAGAAAGGGAGAAGAGTACGAAAGCTCTCTTGACAGAGAGGGGACATTCGAGAGGGAATGCCTGGGGCTCTAGGCCAGGGCCTCTGTTCATCAGGTTCTGCTCTCCTCTCCTCCCTTCCCCCCTGTTCCCTCTCAGGTCCTACCTTTATTGACTGGACAACTCGAGGTGCTGGCTGTCCATTCCTGGCTGACTCGTTTCCTGTGTATGAGGTGTCAGTGTCCTACTGTCCCTCCCATAACCCAAGTTTTATGGTTTGCTGTCTTTAGTTAGGTATTGTGACTGTCAGATTCCTGCGGGAGCCCGAGGGGGAGTGGGTGGGGTGTTACATTCCCAAGAGGGGCCTGCCTGTGGGGGTTCGCGGTGGTCAGCTGCTCCCAGCATCGTTCCGGAGCACGCTTTCCCCGCCCAGGGACTCCAGGTCCTGACCTTCCCCTCTTGGCCTATTTTAGCCTACCTTTTCCTGTCATGGTATTGTCTCCTTTAAAAACCGTGGATACAGAGCGATTCTTATTTTCGGTTTTCATGTAAAAGAGCAGTGTTTGTCAGGCCCCCCCCCCGCTCGGCACCTGCTGACCGGAGATCGGCGGAAGCATTGAGCTGCCGCGCAACTTGCCTGCCTCAGAGAGGCGGGACTCCATGAACAAACGATTTCATTTATTCTTAGAAATTGGGCTTACGTCCTGAGAGAGGGGACTCCGCAGTGACTGTGGTGGACGTGAGAAAAGACCACCATCCCACCCCCTTCCTCATTCTGGAAGCCACTCTCAGTTATTCACTGACCTGTACTAGACACCCCTGGCCCTCACTTGACTCTTTATGGCTCGCTTTGGACTCTGCAGAATTCCGATGTCAAGTGTAAACTCCCTGACTTAGACCGGGACCATTCTTGTAAACCCTCCATGTCCCCGTCTTCATCCATAGCGTGATGACCAAAAAGAATGTGGGAAGAACCTACACACTTGGAAATAGGCGGACACCCCTTCCTGGTGCCTCCAACAGGACAGGAGGAGGCTTGCGGAGAACAGTCGGTCACCCCCAGGATTCCCGCTCGGGGCGGCCTCCTTAAGCAGACAGCGACTTCGTGTTGCACAATAGAGTGTAGTCTCTTTATACTAACATTTGTCAGGTGCCCTCTCTTCATCAGAAATTCTTCCCCCACGCTTGGATTCCTTAGTGATATATGAAGGTCAATCAAATCTTATTTTTGTTCATTTATTTTGCAAATGTGTATTGAATACTTACTATACAATAATACTAATAGCTAACATCTGTGTAATTCAGATTATAAATCACAGACATTATTTCATTACTTTGATTTTGAAATGGAGTCAGCATAGAGGGGATTTAGTCTCATTCACCTGGACAAAAAAACGTCTTAGTCCCTTCTGTACACTGTCCTCAGTGGTGTAGACATAGGATCCATTGGGAGAGTTTAAGCCTCTGTGGGTCATGAATAAATTTCAGGGTTCAGTCTTCTTGCTGCTGACAGTTAGGACTGAACCTCTCCCCCGTGTCCAGCCTCCATGTTGTCCGTGTTACCCTGGGGCAGTGTTTCCGTGGCAGAATGGGTTCCATCCTAGCGGTGCCAGTGGTTTTGTACTATGGCCCTCTTCACATACCCTAATGTAACATCTTAGCAAAACATAGATTCACTTATTCCTGTACGAGGCTCTGAGGATGTAAGAAAAACTCCTCAAAACCCTTAAAGTCTAGTCTGTAAGACACCCACGAACTGTCCCTGCAGTTAGGGTCGTCTTTATACAGGACACACAGGATAGCCTGGAACGTAGAGGAAGGAGTTCCTTGTTCTGCAAGTTGGGGGTTGAGAAAGTCTGGGACACGTTTCACAAAGAGGGTAACGGTCGCACTGAGACGGGTGAGCAGCAGCTTCCCAGCTGAAGAATGGGCAAGGCCCCAAGCAGAGGAGCAGGACGTGTCACCGCGAAGGCTGGAGAGAGCGTGTGGGGTCCCCGCTCCAGTTCATAATTATATGTTCGCTTGAGGGCAGAGACCACGGGTCTCTTTTGGTCACCACTGTATCCTTAGCACAACACCTGGGACATAGGAGATATTTCATTTAAAAAATCTTTTTATCAACAGAAATACACAGATCCTAGGGAATGTTCCCCGGGTTCCCCCATAGCCCCCCGTCTGTCTACTGGTGGCACGAGACACCTCCTTAGGCTCCCGGCCTCCAAGGAACACGATGTGAAAACCTCCGCAGTAGACTAGGATGTGTCCGGATCCTTGGGGTTTTTCTCTTTAATTTGTAGAGGTTTAGAATTCCATGTATATTCAGAGATACAGTGCTGTTTCCTGTACTCTTTTATTTGCTTCTAGCAGCAAAAAATAGCTTCCCTACACACAGAGGTGAACGGATGTTTACACGATGATGTGTTGATATGTATACATTTAATCGGTTTTAAATAAAAGGTATTGAAAATTATCTTAATTATAATACTAAAAGCATTTCTTTCTGTGGGCGTCCTGTGTGTGTTTTCCAGACCGGCTGGAGGGTGACCGATCAGAAGGCTCTGGTCAGGAGAATGAAAACGAGGATGAGGAATAACCAACTCTTAAGGGCAAGCACTTAGATGGTCTGAAATTTGTATAAGACACTTATATTTTTTTCTTTACAGAGCTTTAGTGCAATTCGAAGGTTATGGTGTTTGGAGTTGCTCCCTTTTTTCGGGATAACCGGATGTTGGTTTGGAATGATTGTGTGCATGAATTTGGGAGAGCGTGTAAAACAAAACTAGCAAAATGTTTTAAAAACTTTTTGCCACGTATGAGGAGTGCTAGAAGATGCAAAGTGCAATATTTCCCCTGACCTTCAGAGATGAGAGCTTGGATCAGTGTGAAGAATAATTTTCATTATAGTGAAAGTGTTGGTTCAGATAAATTTCTACACTTGCCATTTGCATGTTTGTTGCTTTCTAATAAAAGAAGTTGGTTGTTTTAAGAGATCCCGAATTTGACTTTTTATTTAATGCCTCACTACCTTGACCCACACTCTCTAGTCTCCTCTGTAACAGAAGGTTCTTTCTCTAGATCCGGTGGCCCGTTCGGTTCTGACTCCGGTGTGCTAGCGTCACGCGGAGGAGCCGCTTCTCATTTCTCTTTCCAGGGCACGTCCTCTTCACCCTCATCCCCGGCCTTCGTGGTTCGGGAGCCCTCTCCACCAAGTACAGGCGTTAGGCCACCAGCAGCAGCAGGCCCGGAGCCTCACGGGGAGCTCACGATGTGCCAGCACACGCTGGCTCTGAAGCGCCTGGGCTTCCTCCCCCACTTCCCGATTCTGCCGCCAGCTGCGGCCCATCCAGTCTTGTGACTCTGGGTCTCCCTCAACTCTAGCGCCCACCCCACCCGGCGTAGGCCAGCCCCGCCCAGGCCTGCGTCTCAGCAGCCCAGACCCCCCCTGCAGACGTCACCCCTTGCAGACGTCACCGTGCCGTCCTCCTCCCGCTTGGCGCTGCTCCCTCCCGCTGGGCCACGGATGGACTCGCGGGTGCAGCCAGCAAAGCGTCCCTCCCCGTCGTCCCTCCCCGTCGTGGAGACCAGGCGCCGCCCCTCCGCCTGGCAGCATGAGCGCAGGGACACCTGCAGGGACACCTACGGAGAGGCGGCAGCCTGGCTTTTCGGACGGAAGAAAAATACCTCTTCCTGTGGCTCAGCAACTTCGGTTAGACTTCAACATCTGGCCCTTTCCCTGGACGCGACACACACGTTTTCGCGTCAGGAAATGTGGTACGCGGTCAAAGGGAAAAGGAATTCGAGCTGCAGCCACACAGGACAGCTGCAGGATTTCTGGAAAGTACAAAGGTCTTAATTTCTGATCCCCAATTAGTTACGTGACCATCTGCCGTCTCTGGGCTGGCTTCCTCCTCCGTAAGATGGAGCTATGCCCGTTGCACCACCTGTGTCCCAGGGGCTGTGTCGGGACCACACGAAACCACGGAGGTCCCAGGGCTTGACAGAACTGCAATGACCACCACAAGCACAGCAGCACGATGTCGTTCCGCGCGCTGTCACAAAACCGTGACGGATGACTGTGGCCAGGTGCTGCGAGGCAGATGGGGTAGAGGCTGCTAAGGCTCGGGGTGGGGAGGCAGGGAGGTCAAGGAAACTCGGGCTGCTTTGGCTGGAAGAGCATGGAAGAAAATCAAGGGGCGCCTGGGTGTCTCAGCGGAGCATCTGATGATTTGGGCCCAGGTCATGATCCCAGGGTCACGGGATCGAGCCCCTCGGGTTCTACACTGAGTGTGGAGCCTGCTTAAGATTCTCTTTTCCTCTCCCTCTCTTGCTTTCTCTATAAAATTTAAAAAAAAAGAAAGAAAAAGAAAATCAAAATTCTCTTTGTCCACCTGGCCCAGACTGTTGGTAGGAGGGGAGCTTGGGGGGGCGGGCAGGGGGCATATGGGAACTCTGAACTTTCTGTTCAGTTCTGCTGGGAACCTTAACATTTCTTTCTTAAAAAATGTAATAGTATTTGCCAAAGGAGTCAGGCCCCCACTGTGAATTCTGCAGCCTCTGGGACCGCACGTTCCACAGGGGCAGGGTGGGCCAGACAAGCGGTCCAGGAGGCCGCAAAGAGAAAACATTCTACAGAGAGAGGCACAGTTGACACTTCCACGGCCACTTCCATGACTCCCTGTACGTTGGGGAAGACCCCAGCGAGTCGACAACTGGGGCCCAGGGCTCACCTGCTGCTCCGCTTAGGACTGGGGTGGGGGCAGGTGAGGGTGGGCGGGCCCGTGCCTAAGGGTTGCTGAGTCTCCGGTGGCAATCCGCCACCCGCCCTCTGACCGTGGTTACAGGACAGACATAGAGACAGCGCATTGCCATTCGTTACACCTCCTTTAAAAACCTTGCACTGGGGCTCCTGGCTGGCTCGGTCAGGAGAGCATGTGACTCTTCATCTTGCGGTTTTGGTTTGAGCCCCATGTTGGGTATAGAGAGGACGTCCTGGAAGAATTGATGAAAAGCATATGGATGGATGCACCAAGGTGACAGTGGCGTGTCACTGACACCTCCTAATCCTACAGCAATCAGCCCCTTCCCTCTTGTTAGCCCACGGGCAGGGAGGCTGCGGACCGGGGTGTGGCTGCGCACAGTGGGTAAAGGTGGAGCCACTCAAAAAGTTCACGGTCCCAAAAGTCCAAGTCCAGATCCACAATTTCCATAGCTAGACATTTACCAAAACAGGTATCAGGTAAACAAAACTACTCTAAATATACTTTTACTTGTCTATAAATATTGTGATTTATACCAACCCTAAGCATTTTTATCTTAAAAAAAATCATCCAAAAACTTCAAGTGACATTTATTTCAGGATTAGCTTGTTTTTGTTTTGCTCTGAAGGCTTTTAACAATTTTTGCATCCAGGGGCCCATCATCAGAACACAGCGCAGGTCTGTCTCCCCTGGCACATCCGTATCGCAGAGTGACAGACCTGTTTCCAGGCAAGCCGGCTCTTGCCACCGCACACAGTGTGGCCGCGCTCGCCCAGGCTCAGGCTGGCGGTCTCTGCGGGGCTGTCTCCATCGGGAGCAGCCCACTTGCCTGGGACTTGGGATATTTCGAAATGGCGGTGTGAAAAGGAAAAACAGAAATGTCTTCCAATTCCATTAATACTATTCGGGAAAATTCTGAGGGAAATAAACGCAGCTTTGTGTACTTTGTTCTAAAAATAACATTAAGCAAAACTGTGCTCTTGGCAATCTTATGCAGATTTGAGTTTGTGCTTTGAAATCTTTCAAATGAATCCACTCACTTTCCTTGGGTTGCAGTTCTTTTTCTAGGTCTGGCAAGCTGATAGTCCAGGCTCCCAAGCTCCTTGGTTTACAATGGTTTCTACCTTCTAAGGGCAGCTGGTCTATTCTAATAATGATGACTTTTACTTTCTCCTCCTCCCCTCCCACCCCGCCCCGCCCCTTCCTCCTCCTTGTAAAGCTGGTGCCTCCTCTCAGTGACATGGCCAAGTTTGACCCGACTCTGGCTTAATGCACTTTGGGACCTCGGACAATTCCTAGGGTTCCCTAGGTCTCCCTGGATTCTGTGTTTCCTCTCCCCAACCCAGAAGTCAGACTCTGTCCCCTCCTGGAGTCACGTAAGGCAGCCACTGTCCTTTACTTCAAGCTGTGAAGTCCCTTCTGTCTCCAGCAGGACTCCCCTGGGGTCCTGCATATACCCTGCTACTAGCATGGACTCCTGTCCCCGTGCCACCTCTCCCCTCAGGGGCTTAGAGGATCAGATTCTGTGAGCCCAAGACCATGGCCAGGCAGTTACCGTCACTGCAGGGCAGAGCTGTCCTTAGCGCCCAGGTCACGACTCAGGCTGTTAGGAGAGGTCAAGGCCAAGCCGGTGCCGTGGGTCGGGACTCTACGGCGGCCCGGGGGTGCCATCGTCCTTGATCGCCATTAACGGAAAAGCTCGCTTTTGCTCCTTCAGCTCCCTTGAGTTCCAGATGCCACCTTGCGTCTCCTCCCTCCTTTCCATTCCCTTTCCCTTCCTCACCGCATCTCTCTTCCCGGAAGCCACGACAGAATTCCCACGGCAGCAACCCGCGGCACCTCCCCTCTAGGATCCCAGTTACCAAGATTCTCACTTCCTGTCCTGGAGAAGCCGCTGTCAAGCCAGGCTAACACCCTGCGGTCACGGCGATCGCACGGTGCAGCTCAGCACCAGCCACGCCCGGGCCTGTGCAGGGCGCGCCGATCCACACGGTCACCTAAGAGGCGACCCACCTGGATTCCGCATCCCCAAAGAGAAATGAATACAAACCTCATTTTCTCCCGCTGCGGTGTGGAAAGCCCGCGGGGCCTCAGAACGCCCGGCTCCCGAGCGGCAGCGTGGGCTCGGACCCCAGAACGCGGGACACGCCCGGGCGGGCGCCGGCCCCACCGTGTCGCAGGTGCAGTGGCACCAGCAGGCGGCTCGCGCGCCCACGTATGTTACCCACCAGCCGCAGGGCAGGCCCCGCCTCACCCTTTTGTAGCCACGTCGCCCTCCCGGGGCCTTGGACCCGAGGCAGCCGGGCTCAAGGCAGAGCACGGTCACGAGCAGCCCCTGCGGTCTGTCCGGAGGTCTCGAACAAGCAAGCATCTCGGGGTCACGCTCAGGATGGACTCGTGTTTGCGTCGAGAAGTCGGAACCGACTTATAAATTCTCCCCCGTGTCGAAGCACTTTTCCTCCCTCTCCTGGCCCCCCCCCCCCCCCGAAGGCCTTGGCCTGACGCGAGCACGGAGTCAGTCTCGCTGGTGGCTCAGGTCTACGCACTACACGGCAGCTCCGGACACGACAACGGAGAACAAGCACGAGGGGCCCCGGTCTTCCGGCCCGCAGGCCCACCTCCCCTGCACGACCGGGTAACATACCCACACAGTGACACAGAAGCAGGATCCGCCCCGGCGGGTCTACCGGGGAAGCAGGGGGCCTTGAAGGCCGAGGGCAGCAGTGGGGAGGAAGGGTTCTGAGCACACGCTCTCCTGGAAGCAAACGAGCCTTCAGCTTCGCCCTTCAGGTTTTCTAGAACTGCGGGCGGCATCGCAGCCACGCTGCTGCCACCTAGTGGCCACGGCTCCGAGAGCCTGAGCTCCGTGCGTCTGGCCGGGGGAACGGCTTCGGTGGGTCGGGTTGTGTGCTCTGTAGCGTGGGCCACCAGAGCCCCCAGACCTGGCACCCCGGGCACAGCGCAGGGACCCAGTCAAGTGACAATCTTGATGAAAGGGACAGAGATGGGCAGTAGCCCCAAACTGGGAGACACGGGACCGAGGTTTTTAAGCAACTTGTTCCAAATGTCCACCCTGCCGCTGTCCATACGGTCCCCTAGGAAGGTCTCAGTCTGCCACCACAGAGCACTATGAAGCTGAGGCCCAGGTGTAGCGGGGGCAGCTGGGGGCCTGACCTTGTGAGCTAAGAACGGGCGTCCTCAGAAAGGCCTCTCGGAAACTTCAGAACGTAGGGCCTTCTCCTCGCCCACCTGCCTCACTCGCTCTTGCTCTCACCAGGCTGAATCAGGCAGGTCTGAGTTCCTGAATGTGCAAAATACGGTTCTAGCTGCCGAACATCCTCTGAGGTTTGGCTCAAGCTGTCACCTACCTCACGGCGCGGTCCCCAGCTAACTGCCCTACCCGGAAACATCCGCCTCAGTCTGGTGAAGGAGTAAGGACTTGACTTTGCCACTCATTAGCGTCAGTATCACCCAGGTATTCTATCATCACCCCCTATATTATAATGAGCGAAGACGCTTTAAAGTTCCTGCCCAGAGGCCAGCCTGGGGCTTTGCACACAGTAAACACACAAAGTCTGGTGGCGTCAACAGAAAAAAGGGAAACAAATCTTTCTGTAAAGACAGGCTCAGGTGAAACCCTAGCAGACCCCAGCTAGTCTGGGATCTGCCAGGGGGACTTGGGGTCTCAAGACTCCTCCTTAGAGCCCGGCCGAGAACGGCCTAGCGGAAGCGCTCTTCATTCGACCCTTGGGCTCCAAGCCAATGCGCCGCCCTCAGAAAGGCCTGATGGGCAAGCCATCCGGGTTATTCCAGCCCAGTGGTAAAGGTCACCTCTGTGCACAATAGTCGGTTAGGAACGTGGTCCCTTTACTAGACACACAGAAAACATAAAACGCCCTCAGATTCAGGAATGCCACCCGGTAGCGGGCACAGGGTCCGTCTGACCCGCACGTAGCAGTAGGTCCCACGGGCACGCCTGCCCTCTGCTCCTCTGGAGAAGCCACCTGCTCCTTTCCACCCAGTCCAGAGCCTAGACCAGTGCCCGGCGCCCAGCCGACCGGGAACATTACTGACGGGCTCGGTCACCCTGATGGCAGCAGGCCCCACGCCTCGGGAAAGGGCTTTAGGAAACCACACCAGGGGCCGTGCCGCAAAAGGATGACACGGCACCAGGGGCTAGCTAGGCCCCGAAGAAAACACCACAAACGACGGTGGCTTTCTGGAGTAGCTGCCTCGCGAGGGGTCGCGGCTGGAGCTCCGGGAATCTGCCTCGAGGTGTGAGGGCGGGGGAAGTTTGGCACCTTAGCCGATGGCCCAGGCTGAAGGGCAGACACAGAAGATTCGAGGGCTTCCCAAATCACCACAGCACTCCTCCAAGCTCGACTTATGTCCCAGATCAAAAGGGGAGACGGGTGAGGTCTAACCATGCAAATCACATTCCTGAGGCTCCACTCCTGCCTCTTCCTCCCCGTCGGCACCTGGGTGGTCCGCAGGGACCCTGCTCGGAACAGGTCAGATGAGCCCGCACACTGCGCCCGCGGGGCTTCGTTCACCCATCAGAAACCATCTGGAAAGACGTGCCTGCACTGGTGGGAGGGTCCACTCCCCGCCCCCCATCTCCAACCTACAGACAGAGAACGCCAAAGATCGCATTTGGAAATGATCTTGGAGACCATTCAAATCCAGCTTCCACCCCCTTTGTCCCACTTTCCGGATGGACGGCTTCGAGAGGTGACAGGAGGTCCCCGATGGTAGCAGAGGTGAACTCCATCCTGCCTCACGCCCCGGGGCCAGGGGACCAGCAGCCGTGGCCCTCGGGGGGACTGTCCCTGTGCAGCCGGAAGCTGCGATTCTGACTGGTCAGATGAGGCTGTCCTAGGTGACTACAGTGTCTCTGTTTCCCGGCCTTGCTGGGCACCACAGCCCCACTCCTGCTGGGGAGGAGCCTGGCCTGTCCTAACTGAACGGATTATTTTTTTAATTCTGGAAATGAAACAGCTGGCACCTGCTCCTTCCTCATGTCTTTTGTAGTGGTTTTTCCCTTCTTTTGAAATCCCGAAGAATCAGCCAGTAGAGAGACGGGCAGGACGGCTCCCCTTCTCGGCAACAGCAGCCTCGGGCCTGCTGCTTCCGCCCGGTGGCCTGTGGACTGTCCCTACGAGCACGGCAGGTGGCTCCGCGTGGACTGCAAGGTCATGACCGGGACAGAAGTGTGCGAACCCCACCCAATGGGCTCTGCCCCAGGGTCTCCTCTGGGCACCATTCGGTGAGGAACCGCCAGTCCCCCGTGGGCCGCTTCCACCACGCAGACACCAGGATGGTCTTGCCTCGTTAGGGAGCACTGTCCTCAAGTGGGCTCGGGAAGGGCTCACCTCCTGAGGTCTCTGGGGCAGCGCCCGGCCAGGCTCCCAAGGCAGGAAGAAGGGGACACGCGGTGGTTCCCTTCCCAGCCCTGGTCTCTAGTCGCTTCTCCGCCCTACCTCCCAGAAAGTCCCGGCCACAACCCCGTCCGCTCCCCTCCGGGCCTCAGCCCCCTCTGATCCCATCGCCAGGACCTCCAAAGAGCCCACGCGCGGCCTCACGGGACACGCCGCTCCATCTGTTTTCTGCCGGCTGCACCTCAGCTGTCGTTCCGTCCCCGGGCGACCCCGCGGGATGGACGGTCCACCCCGGGCTCTCATCTCTGTTCCGCAGTCAGAACGTTCCCTTCTTCGATGCTCTGCAGCTGCAGCCTCTGACTCGCCGGGGTCCGGCTGCCCCGGCGGCCCCCGAAGCCAGCCCCCGGGACGGTCCGCGCTGCCGCCAGGACCCCCGGCAAAGCCTCCTCCCCGAACAGGTTGATTTTGGCTTCGGCCTCAATGACCTTGGCCAAGCTGGCCGCGTAACTGTCCAGGGACTCGTGCACTTCGGCTCTCACGTGCAGGATAGGGTTCCTGGCGGCATCTGAGGCAGAAGCAGAGAAACGGTTAGCGGAGCGCTGGGACCGAGGGCTTCGGGAATGTTCCTGAGGATGCCTCGCAGCCCGCGGAGGGGGTCGAGGGCGTGGCTTTTGCGGTCAGAGTCTCGGGGCTGAAATCCTCGACCTCCCGTTTACTACCAGGGGAAGCTTGGAAGTGTCCTCTGTAGGGAGAAGGCCCCGGCGCTCCTCCCCAGGAGGTTTCGTGATCGCTAAACGGGTCCTTCCGAGACATTCCGGTCTGGCCTGTGAGGAAGGCTGGGTCAGTGCTTCCGGGTAAGGATCCTCAAAATTCTACACGGTGAAAGAGTTCTCTGGTGCTCCAGCTCCCTGCGACCGCAGACCGTCTCCACCACACACTTCCACGACACTGAGCGCGGGATCCCTCTGGCCACACGGGCTCAGAGCCGCCAGAGCCTCGGGGACAGAAGGAGCGTAGAGGTCCCCGTGCCCTGCCCAGGACTAGGACCCCTGACGACCTGGAACAGAGAGGGGGAACCTTCGCCTCACACCCAGTGCCTCCTTGTTACCATCGCCCTCCCTGCCTGTCATCCCGACGGTGTCCCCTACCCCTCACAGTTTCGGGGGGGGGGCCCTTACTCTGCACCCCCGTTACCCCAGCCCAGGGAGTCTGCAGGCAGACATAAGCATGAAGGAACGAGGCCTCTCCTGACCCTGCTCTTGTGACCTGACGGGGGACCCTGCTCCTCCTCCCTGCCTGCGGACGGGCCCTCGGAACTGCCATCCCCACTAAGCAGGTGTGAAGGGGCCAGACTGGCCGTGTGGGCTGGGCGGTCTGCGGGGTTCGTTCTTGTCTTAGTTACAGGGTGACAGATTACAAAGCCCCCGGGCTGCATTCCAAGCCTACTTTGCCAGTATAAAGGGCCGGTCTGTCTCCTGAGCTCTGTGACCGCCCCGGTCCAGCGGGAGTCAGGGAGGGGGGCAGAAGAGGTGGGATTCTCTACGATCCTAAAGCCGTGACACGCCCCACATTCACGGCCACAGTCCGCTGTCCCGAGTCCCGGACTCCACGTCCCTCCCGGGGGTCCTGGCGGCCGCCCACGCCTGCAGGGGGTCGTCCGGAGGACAGTCTCACACCGTGGGCGGTCCGGGTGGTCCCGTCGCTATTCTAGCCAGTGTGTCCGGATGGGAAGCCAGACCCTACGTCCCAGAGGTGACGAGGTGCTGGGGATGGACTCAAGACACGCGTGAGACAACAACGTGGGCGCCTCACAGACTCTCGGGTTCACGCGCCCCCGTCGTCTCCAGGGGCGGCAGCCTCTGCTCCGGTGGGAGCACTCGTGGGAGCACTGCTTCCATTTTCCACGTGAGGCAGCTGAGGCTCTGAGAGGGCAAGCCTGGATTTACACCCACACTGTGTCCACAAGGGAGCGAGACGATGCGGGCTCGGGAGGTTTTCTCCAGTGCGGCGGCTTCCCGAGGGAGGAGATGGGAGTCGGGACCGGGGCGGGGGGGGGGGGGGGTGTGAACACGTGTGGATGTGTGTACACGTGTGCGTGTGTGCGTGCGCGTGCCTGTGCATCTATCCGGAGTCCGACAGCCCCATCTTCCCAGCCCGGGAGGCCCAGGGACAAGCGTGGCCGGCGGAGCGGGGAGCCCTGGCCCGCAGGGGGTGTGAGCAGGGCCGCGCCCAGGAATCTTCCGCAGGCTCCTCCCCCCGCCCCCGGCCGTCCCGAAGCGGTGAGCCACACACCAACCTTTGATTTGTTCCACTTCGTCCTCAAATGTCACCGAGCTCCGCCTCTTCGGGGGACAAGTGCAGTGGGAGGGAGGGTTGTCGTCCGACGCGTAGTCCTCCAGCAGCATCACGTCCGTCCCTAAAACCAAGGGCAGGTTGTGCGCCCGGAACTGGTGGTCTGGGGTCTCCTCGCCGTCCCCTTCTCCACCTCTCTGGACGCCCCCTGCACCCTCACCCCATGTATTCGATCCCACCCACGGGTGTGGCCGCGGCCCTGCAGCGCGCCCGGGAACGCTGCGCAAGGTGTCGCCTCGGGGCGCGTGCCGCCGGCCGCGGGGCTGCCTGGGTGGAAGGGCGGGGGCGCGGCTGAGTTCAGGGCAGGGCCCTCGGAGCTTTGGGTCCTGAGGATCCTTCATTCGGTCTGAATTTCCGTCACTGCGAAAATATGTTGTGCTAAATAAACACTTAAAAATTGAAAACGTAGAGTTCTTTGGGGATCAAAAAAGAATGGAAAAATCTACCTCCTAAAAGAGTGGGGAGACAAAGGCAGGGAGGCAGGGGGTTGTATGAGAGAGACCCTGGCCTGACACTGCCGCCTGCCTTGTTCCTTCCGGTCTCCGGCGCTCAATCCTTCGCGGCCTCGGCGCCGGGAAACGAGGAAGACGGCAGCCCCGGGGTCCTGCTGCGGTCTCAGGGCAAGCCGCAAAGGCACCGCTGCCTCGCCTACGGGAGGATCACTCCTTGGGCACCGGCGCACGGTGGTTCGGCGCCCCGGCTCGCGCTCCACACGGACCTAGGATCCCGGGCAGCGTCCTCACGGCTGTGACGCGGGGGTGGTGGTTCAGTCCGCCTCACGGAGCTGGCGCAGGGCCGTGAGCCGAGACGTGGAAAGATGCGGCACAGCGCTCGGCACACGGCAGGGGCGCATCAGTGCGAGTCACGACTACGGGGAGGGGGGGGGTGCTGATAAACGGTGGGGCTGGAAGTCCCACACACTCGGATCTGTGCGACGGCACAGGCCGCACTCCTTCTGGCTACGACACCCGTGCCTCCGCCCGGCCACGTCCTTCTTGCTCTTCAGGGTTCAAGGTCACTCTCGGAGAAGCTGCTCTAATTCTCCCCTTCCGAAGGCCCGGTCCCAGGTATAATCTTTAACAGTAGAATTACTGAAAGCACGTGGGATGACGGACTGTCTCCCCAGGTCCGCAGAAAGCTCCCCGAGTGCGGCTCGTCACTGGGTCTCTGGTCCCTGGTGCAGAGTCTGGCCAGAGCAGGGGCTGGGCAGATAACGAATGGACGCCGCGCTGCCTCCGGACCCCTGCTGGCCGTCCGAGGAGGAGGGACGCGCCTGGGGCGTGACCCGGAGACCTTCCTTTCCTTCAAATCACCCGAGGGACACGGGGCGAGAGGAGATGGCCTGACAGGCCGTTCAACCCGCTGGCTGGCGGGTGACGGAACATCCTCAGGGAATATTCTGCCTCCAGGGACAACTGTCCAGGACCGAAGGCCTGGTCTCGGTCCCTGCCCCCGGCCCGCCCCAGGGTGAATGCCGCAGGCTCAGGCGGGGAGACTCAGGCCAAGGCAGGAGGAGTTTTCACAGGCTCCGGGCAATGGGGACGGAGCGAACCCCCCACTGCCCGCCCTTCTGCACCTCTTTCTAGCTCAGCTCCACTCCCTGCAGCCCAGCTCGCGGGCACAGGCCCCGGATGGGGGGCAGGCGCCTCTGCCCGCCCGCCTCTCGCCAGGCCTTGAGGCGCCCAGCGGCGTGCTAGGTCAGCAGCCAGGCTGACCGCCCGAAGGAGGAGCTCGGCCCGCAGGGTCCCCTGGGCGCAGCCACAGGGCACAGGGAGCATCTGTGCCATAGATGTGTCTCTTCAGGGACACCGAGTTTCTCAGAGACAGGGCACAGGGCACGTCAGGGTGGTGAGCAGGGATGGGACCTCGGGGGAGCTGCGTGATGGGGGACGGCCGCCCCCAGTTCACACACAGGGATGCTCCGAGGCTTAGAGATTAAGCAACTTGCCAAGACGCAGCTCAGAAAAGGCCAATGAGACCCCGGACACCAGGCAGCTGGGCTCCAGGGCCCGCACTGGCCCAGGGTGTCACGCTCACGGTAACGACTCACGGGCACGAGACATTTGAGCTTTTCAAAGAGGTCCATTTAATTTGAATCTCCCAACAACCCTGTATGGCAGAGAGAAGCGGAACTGAAACTCCCATTTTACACAGGAGGCCCGTCTGGAGGCCTGTCTGGAGGCCCGGAAACACTGGCGAGCTAAAAGCCGCAACTGGAAAGCCACGCACGTGGGGAGGTCCTTGCCGCCCGCTCCTAAACGGGCACCAGGGTCGTGTGAAGGCAGGCGGCTTACCTGAGTCCTGGGAGCAGCTGAAGCCAGTGTCCCCGGTGCTGCTGCTGTTCCCCAGGGGCTGTCCGCCCGCCATGAGCGCAGTGAGGTGTGGGGACAGGCCCAGGTCTGGAAGGCAGAGTTGGCACCGTCAGCACAGTCCCGGTCCCACTGGGGCGGCCACCGTCCCTCCCACTTCAGCGGTCCCCACCGGCCTCACCTCCTGCTCTCCTGTCGTCTGTCACTTGCAAGCCATGCTGTCAACCCCCTGCAAAACCGGAGCACCTGGCTGCCCTTTCCCCCCTGCCCCTTGTTCCCGTCCCAGGGGTGTCTGCACTGTGACAGGATTCCCTGGGTCCCCCAAAGAGGAAACTCTCACAACACCACCACACACCAACAAGGCAGGTGGCAGGGAAAACGCGAGGCAAACGGTCTTGGGAGAAGATCTTCCAGAACACGGACCGTGGATGCACCGTGAGCTCCTGAGGTCTGAAGACCAGAAAGGAATTTTTGTTTAAGAGGCCTAAACCACGAAGCGGGAGACAATGCCTGCCTACAAACTAGGAGGGTCCGGCAAGGGCTGCGGGCCTGACCAGGGAGTGGAGGCCGGCGGCTGGGGAGGCCTGGGCAGAGGGTCTCACCCAGTGCCCCCGAAGCTCAGGAACCAGAGGCCGAGGAGCCTCTGCAGCAGGTGGGGATGGAGGGAAGTCTCTCCAGGAAGGGGCGGGTCCCCTGGCGGGTCCCCTCCCACAGCTCCTCCCAGCCCGGGCGTGGGTGCTCAGGCCCCTCGCTGGTGGGAGGGCAAGAGGAGTAACCCAGGGGACCGGCCTCGGAGCCCCACCCCCGCCACAGCCCAGGCATCACGGGAAAAAGCAAGAGCACGGTGACAGGCTGCAGAGCTAATAACAGTGGGACCCCCCACCCCTCGTCTTACTCAACCTGGGCGGGAGAGGGAGGACCCTCCCCAGGGGAGCCTGCCAGCCTGAGCGCCTCCTGCTTCCTCACACGGGGCCTCCGCCTGCACCCAGGGCCTCGTCACCAGACACCCTGGGAGAGGCACCGGCTTGAAAGAAGGAGATGAGGAATACCAGAGAAAGAAGGAAAAGAAATGGCTCTCCGAGCAGACCATGGAGGGAGCTTAAGAAAACAGAATTCTATGCGGGTCCCCAGAGGTCCCCAAGCTGGGAGAATAAGACCCCATGAACAAAAGACCTAAGGGATCTAGAGGCCGTGGAGGTCACGAGGAGGAGCTCTTCGCAGTTAACGACGCAGCACACAAAGTAAAGGTCCCCTCGCCTCACGAGGGAGACCCAAGGCCTAGCGACTGGACGCCCGCCGCTCCCCTCCCACAGTCCCCTTACAGGCAGAAGAGGGCTGGGTTCTTCCATCCCAAGTCTCTGGAGGGTGCGAGGTGATGGAAAGGGGGGCTCTCTCAGAACCAGCCCTTCGTGACCTCGGGGAACCACACTTGCGCAGAGGGCCCTCTCCTCTGCTGGGCGCGGCTGTAGAGACAGGCGCCTGAGAAGGCTCCGGACATGCCTGTCCCGTCCAGGGCCCCAGCGTCAGAACGTGGCCATGTCTCCTTGGGTAGCCTGGCTCAGGGAGGGGCCCGTGGGGACAGTCCACTGCCAGCCGGGCTGGCCGAGGCCACAGTGGGGTTTGGACACCATCTCTGAGGCTGCGGTGAGAGCCAGAACGCGCCCTGGTCTCCGGCAGTGTGAGGAGTCACGGGGGCCAGACCGCGGTGGCTGTGGCTGGGGTGACCGCCTGCAAGCGAGCAGCAGCCAGGTGGCCCCGCTCCGTTCTGTTGTCTACTCAGCACTCACCACTCGACAGTGGGCACACTTACCCTGGGATCTGTCACATGAAATGATTGCCTATCCACTGGGCTGGGCCCAATCCAACCCATTATGAAATTGGAAAAAAAAAAAAAAAAAAAAGGCCCAAAGTGACAGGCCCTGGGGATCAGGCCCAGTCTGGGGCAAATCAAAGAGCCGCCGCTGCCTGGAGAAGGCTGTGAGAACAGTAGAGCAGTTCTGAGGGGAAACAGACACACCGAAGTTGCCGGAAGGCCTCTAGGAGGCGCCAGAGTGGAACCCGCAGAAGCAGGTGGGAAAAAGCGGAGGCCCCAGGGTGACCCTCCCTCTGTCCGTCTAGGCCTCCCCAACGCCCCGCATCCCTGTATCTCTCCCCATTGTGTCTGCATCCTTCTCTCCAGAAGACGGCTAGAAAGACTGCCCCATCTCCAGGAGCTCGGGGCTTCAGGTGGCAGGGGCATCTGTACAGGCTACCCTCCCCAGGTGCCTGGGCCCCCCTCCCAGCCTGGGGTGGGGCGAGCCCTGGGCTCTCCGCCCCGGCCGAGTGGAAGTCTGAGTCCGCTGGTGGAAGAGCTGCTTTGGAAGGGGGGCTTGCCCTTTCTCCTGAAGGTCCCCAGTCGCCCGGAGCCGCCTGGCAGCTTTGGATTTGTGGCCTGGCCTCGCAAGACCAAAGGCTCCGCTTCCAGCACTGGAGGCCGGTGCCGGCTCCGGGGCTGACCTGTCACCAGGAGACGGAATGGCCTGACGGCCTCCAGGTAGCCCAGAGATCTCAATTCCTAGGTGAGCCCCGGGGAAATCGATGAACGAGACCTCACAGGCAGAAGGCATTTTGGGGGCTCAGCGAAGGGTGACACCCCGGGAAAAGCTAAGCTTTCGCACCTCTTCAGCTTGGGGCTGACAGAACGAGAAAACCAGACCCACTGATTATGGTAGAAATCGTGCATGAAATAAACATGACGATGTGTTTCTAAAACTCCTGGCATCCCAGAGCAGGCCGGGAAGCTCCAGATAGTTCTGGAATTCCTCTCTGCCTCTGCTCACAAGCCCTGTGAGGGAAGTTCCTAATTCCATGTACTGATTCCTTTGGTTAAAACTTCCATGCGAACGGACAGGAACGAAGCCGAGACAGAGCCTCCAGTCCTCTGTTGCTCCTTTGAACAGGGTCGCACCCCCTCTTCCCCTCTGCTGCCACCTGAGCTCTCGCTCCTGGAGGTGAGGGAGGTGGTCCAGGATCTTTTCGGATTTGAGTTCAGGAGTCTGGGCGGATGCGAGCCAGGCCCACGGAGGGCATCAGAGGAGGGTCCAAGTGCCCAGGCTCAGCTAGAGGGACCAAGGCCTCGAGGCGGAGGCCGGGCCTCCCTCCTCCGCACCAGAAGGGCGTGAGAATTCCCGGTGCGGGCGGGGTGCGGAGCGAGGGCGGCCAAGTTCTGCTCCGTGTCCAGCACTCAGAAGCTGGGGAAGGCCAAGTACGCGCAGAGCCCATCGGCCCACACACCCTGCAACCCAAACGCATCCCACGAGATGCTCCTCCCTCGGCGAGGAGGAGGCCACCAGCGGCCACGGACAGGCCCTCCAAACCACAGCTGGCGTTCCCGCCGGTCTCCCGGCCCCACGACCTCTGCCAGCGGCACCACAGTGACCTGCATGGAAAATCTCGACCGAAAGCAGATGCTTGTTTTGGTTCTGGCTACCCTCTCCTCCTTTATGCTTTTTCTTCTCCATTCTTCGCTTCGATGGAATACAAAACATGTACTTTTTTGCCTAAAAGAGAAGTGATTTTACCAAATCTGAGTAAGTGACTCAGAGAAACGAAACCAGACCGTGAAGGCAGCCCTGGCTCACGAGTCATGCTTGGAAACTGGGACTTGCAAGGGGCAGGCGACGGGCATTTCAGTGGTTAAAATACTGGGGTACGGAGAGATCCTTTTTCTCCTCTGCTCAGAACAAAAAGTTCCTCTCTGGATCTTAGGGTCGTGAGTTCAAGCCCCATGTTGGGCATGGAGCCTACTTAAAAAAAAAAAAAAAAAAAAAGAATAAAACGTCCCTGACTTCCTTCCTCTCTCCAGAAGCAACCCTCCGTCAGCCCACGATACACTTCGGGGATGCTGGTTTGTTACTGCCTCACGGAAAAGCTCTCCTACCAATGCTACCGCTGCGCACTCACAACCGGGGGAGTTCGTTCTTTCCGCCCTCTTGAGAGAGAAGGTGGGAGACCTCTCCGTTCCACGAACAAGAACCATTCTCTCGAGCGGCTGCAGCTGCCCAAAGTCACCTGGCAAAAGACGCGAACTGTAATCTGAACAAGCCTTTTCCAGTCGATCTCAGCACCCTCAAAATCTCTTCCAGTAGCTCAAACGTGGCCCTAAAAGGCCGACTACCGCCCCATGGGAGCAGCACGGCACGAACCGCTGGAGGCAAGGTCGACCCGTGCGAGAAGCAGCGGGTGAGGGTGAGGAGGGACGGGGCAGCTGCAGAGCCTCGAAGGGTCTCCCCCAGTGTGTTTGTTAACTGCGGTGGGAAAAACAGTGACTCTGCGGTTCCTGGCAGCAGCCGCCCGAACTGTGTGGACTCGGTGTGTTTCCCCAAAATTCATACACTGACGCCCTCACCCCCGCTATGATGGTGTCTGGAAACAGGGCCTTCAGGAGGTAATCCGGAGCAGATGAGGTCGTGAGGGCGGGGTCCTCATAGGAGGAGACCGCAGGGCTCGCCCTGTCCCGTCTCCCCCCACCCCCACCAGGTGAGGACGCGGCAAGAGGACAGCCAGGAGGAGCGCTCTCAGCAGACCCAACCACATGGCAGCCTGATCTCAGACTTCCGGCCGCCCGAACCGGGAGAAATCCGTGTCTGTGGTTTAAGCCCCCTAGTCTCTGGTATTTTGTGACGGCAGCCTGAGCTGAGACATCCACCACGACGTCGAGGAAACGGAAACCAGTAACAAGACATCCTGACATGTGTGCCCCGCTGGGATCACTATGAAGAGCACAGCACCCCGCAGCACCCCACAGCACCCCCACAGCACCCCACAGCGCCCCGCAGCACCCCACAGCACCCCGCAGCACCCCACAGCACCCCCACAGCGCCCCGCAGCACCCCACAGCACCCCGCAGCACCCCACAGCACCCCCACAGCACCCCACAGCGCCCCGCAGCACCCCGCAGCACCCCGCAGCACCCCACAGCGCCCCGCAGCACCCCGCAGCACCCCGCAGCGCCCCGCAGCGCCCCGCAGCGCCCCGCAGTGTTCCTGCCCAAAACGTGGGTGGGGCCTCATTCTCATCCTGACCACACATCAGCAGAACACAAACCGAGGGCGTCCCACAAAACCCCCCACTGGTACTCTACAAAAGCGTCAACGTCACGGAAGACGAGGGAAGAACAAAGACTCGTCAAAGCTTGAAGAAGACAAAGGGAGCCGTGACGTGACGGTGAACTGGATCCTGGAACAGAAAAAGGACACGCGTGGGGAGATGGGGGAAACTGCACCAAGTCCACGGTTAACAGCGCTGCGCCGAGGTTAACGTGGCAGTTTTGGTAACTGCTATGGTTCGGCCAGATGCCAACGCCAGGAGAAGCGCGGGGGGTGGGAAGTCTCCCTGCTCTTCTCCAAGTCTAAAATTATTCCCAAGTAAAAAGGGTTAAAGAAAAACTCCACCCCTGCCTAGAGTAATTCCTCTGGTCTCACCACAGGTGAGAGCATCACCTCCGGGAACTGGTCAGCTCCCGGATCCATCACCGGATGGAGGGGCGGCTTGCCACACAGGGGACAGGGACACGTCCGGGCGGCAGGGCGGAGGGCTGGGGTTTGGCGCCGACACACGCGCACTGATGGCACCAATGAGGACACCGCAGCCCGGCAAGGAGGGCGCGAGGAGGAGCTGAGGAGGGCAGGGGCCCTGAAGGTGGACCCCGCTCTACAGAACACCACCAGGGGAGGACTGGCCCGCAGGGGAGGGCGGCCTGGTGCCATGCTTGGGTTCTCTGGTCTCTAGAAAGGCCAGCGGGCTGTCGCTGGGGAAACAGAAGACAGACTTCTGAACTCCGGTGTCACCTGCCGAAAGGGGCCTGGGGACGCGCCAGGAGGACCCTTCCCCGAGGCACACCCTCGCCTGGAGCCTTGAGGCCGCCGTCGTCGAGCGCCGGCCCACCGACACGGCAGAGCGCCTCCCGCCTCCCGCCCGAGCTGGGCCCCCCTCCGCCGGCCGGCTCCCGGGCTACCTGTGATCCTGTTGGAAATGCTGAAGAGCCGCGAAGCCCTCTGGCGCTGCACGAACGGCTCCCGGTAATACCGGTCCCCGCAGCACATGCCCAGCAGCTCCTTGCGAACCGTCTTGTTCCAGAGGCCGTAGATCAGGGGGTGGCAGATGGCGCTGGTAAAGGACAGCCACGTGGCCCAGGTCTCCAGGGCCGGGGAGACGTAGTTCTTCCCCCAGAGGGCCTCGGACGTGATGACGACCATGTAGGGGCCCCAGGTGCCCATGAAGGCCCCGAGGACCACCAGGATGGTGATGAGGGCTTTGCACTGGTTGGCGGAATAGACCACGCCCTGGAGGGCGCTCCTCCTACTGCCGGACGAGGAGGTGGAGGTGCCGGAGTTCTTCCGCCCGCTCCTCTGCGGGTCCTCCTCCACGGCGACCACGGTGCCGCAGTGCACCTTGCGCGCCTTGACCCGGGCCACGCGGAAGATGAAGCCGTAGCACACCAGCATGACCAGGAAGGGGAAGAGGGCACACCAGATCTGCCAGAAGGCGGTGTAGCCGGGCTCCCGGTGCCACGCGGCCACACACATCCACTTGAACTCGTCGAACTCCACCGACGACCAACCAAAGAGGGGCGGCAGGCAGCCGACGAGGGAGTGGAGCCAGATGTAGACGAGGGCCATCACGGCTCGGTTCCCCGTGATCTTCATGGGGTACACCATGGGGTACAGGACGGCATAGTAGCTGGGAAAGGATGGAGGGGGCAAGAGAGAGGAGTCAAAATAGAGAAAACGTGCCAGAATGGGCCCCCCGAGCTCTCCAAGGTAGGGAGCGCTGTCGAATTTTTCCATCTGACCCAGCCGTGGGGGCTCCTAAGACAGCCCCTTCTCCCAGCTTTTCCCGGACAAGTCACAGACTGTGCCATGTTACCCCGCTTCCGTCAGGAGCTGGATGCCAGGACGAACTCAGGGCTCAGGCGGTCCTGTTTCCAAGTCGCGATGCCAGGGCCCAGTCACATTCAGGGCTGTGGCTCTACAGGAGGGTCTAAGGGACCGCGCGTGAAGCCACATCCCTTCTGTGTCGCTGACATCAATCCAAGATTGGTTCGTTTCCAGAGGGTCATTAAAAAGCCAGAATAATATCGAAGACTATGGAGTTCGTTCAGTCGATGAACGTTTACTGGCGGCCTGCTGCAGGGAGCCCTGAGCTACGCACGGGAAAGGCGGTGAGAGGACCGGGGGGAGGCGGACGCGTAGTCAGAGGATGAGTCTGGGGCGGTAAGAGCTAAACGTAACCCTCGCAACGGCTGCTTGAGGCGGTGGGTGTTCTCATTACCCTCACTTGACAGAGGAGGGCCCTGACTCGGAGGAAGAGTTAGCAGGCTGCCCAAGATAAGGGGAAGACACAAGATATAAGCTCAGACGGTCTGGCTCTACAGTCCCCCATGACACGCCAGCAGTTCCTCGCAAACCGTCTTGTTCTGGAGTCCACGCAACGGGGGTGGTTTCTATCCCTCGGCCCCGAAGGGAGGAGGGAGGCCAGGGGGCTCCAGATTCAAAATGGCGGGGGCACCTGGTCCCAACGGCAGGTCAGCGCAGGCTTCCCGCGGGAGACAGCATCTAAAGCCGGGACTTAGGAGCTCAGAGGCACTGGCCCGGGGGGTCGCTGAGGAGGAAGGCAGCTCTGGTGAGGCACGGAGACGTGAGCCAGCACCCGCCCCACGGGGAAGCCGCACAGCACGGAGGCAGGAGGTGAGAAGCCAGGGCCCAGGGCGCGCTAAGCCTACAGGCCTGACCCTTGAACCGAAAAGGGGGGGAGGATTTAGATCATGGGGTTGAAAGTAGACCACACCCTCCCCACCCAGATATTTTATCGAAAGGAAATACTGTTTAATGAATACTAGGGTTTCCCCATGAGGGGGGCCTGTGGAAAAGACACAGGTGGCCACCTGATGCTGTCTGTACAGACAGGATGGTAGGAAACGACCGGGGCCAAGGGTCACACATCTCCCGTCCCGAGTCGCCCCTGGGCACCAGCAGTGCAAGGACAGGGGCCACAGCCTGACCACCACGTGCTGCTTGCCGACTCTCTTGGAGGGGCTGCTTCCCTATCTACACCCTTCGTGAAGGCCTCTCCTTTTTTTTTTTTTTTTTAATTTTTTTAAATGTTTATTTATATTTGAGAAAGAGAGAGAGGGAGAGAGAGACAGTGTGCGAGTGGGGGAGGGGCAGAGAGACACACAGAATCCGAAGCAGGCTCCAGGCTCTGAGCTGTCGGCACGGGGCTCGAACCCATGAACCATGAGATCGTGACCTAACCTGAAGTCAGTCGCTTAACCAACCGAGCCACCCAGGCTCCTCTCCTTAAAAAAAAAAAAAAAAAAAAAAAAGATATTAGTTTTAAATAATCTCTACACCCAACATGGGACTTGAGCTCCCAACCCTGAGATCAAGAGTTGCTCCACCGACTGAGCCAGCCGGGTGCCCCTGAAGGGCCTTCCTAACGTCGGGCTGTGTGCTCTCTGGGTGCGGGATCTGAAAAGAGGATCTTGCGGGGATCCTGGGCTGGGTCACGGCTATCGCCGCGTGCGGCCTGGGATCAAACACTCAGTGTCTCACGCTGGAACCTGGGTTTGCACCTTCCACGTCCGAGCGGCAGGATCCCTGGGCCCAGACGGCAGTTCTGCCTGCTACTAGCTGTGTGACCTCGGGTGGCCGCATCTGTAACGTGGGACTCACAGAAGCCCCGCCACAGCTCTGCCCCAAGAACTCGGGGGCCAGACTGACGGAAAGTTTCCGGATTGTGCCTGCTCTTCACATGGGGTGGGGGGGGACGCGGAGCTGGTCTCTGCCCGTCCACCAACCTCTCCCCCTTCCTTCCTGGAAACGGGAACGCAGATTGTCCGTGTGCTCCCCACCGCCATGACTGAAAGGGGACACTGGCGCCCTTCTGAGTCCCATGGGGCGAATCGGGCCATTCTGGTGGTCTCCTACTTCTTGCCAAGTGATGGCCGAGACACCGGCCTGTGCGACATCATCCCAGCAAATGAAATGTGAGGGGGTCTGCTAGGGTGGGAGTGAGGGCTGCCTGGGAGTTTCCCTTCACTTTTAAAAAGAAACGAGGCAGAGATTTCTATTTTTTTCTCTGCCCTTTTAAACCGTGTGCAGGCCCTCTGACCTCAGGACACTTCGGGGGCCACGGCGCAGGGAAGCCAGGCTGGGGAATGTTAGCTGCCCCCAGCTCCTTTGACCAGCCCTGTTCTGACAGTCGTAAAAATAATTACAATTAAGAAGCTGTCCCGCACATGTCATCCTTCTGGCTATTCTCAACACCCAGTTATTATTATTATTTTATGGGAAGACTCCTCCTTTACTATAATAAGTGGTATTTGTTTCACCCACTAAGGTTCTGGCCGGGAGCAATTCCAGCGGGACGTGACGGTAGCCTCTCCCAGCTGAGCCCCGAGTCCCACTGGGGTGCTGGGGGCCGGGGGCCGGCTCCCAAGGGGTCAGTCTCCCAGAGTCTGAGGGGCCCCGCAGGCCAGAGTGCTGCCCGTTTAGACCCAAACCCTCCAAGGGCTGCTCTGGTTTTAGGGTTTGTTTGCATTTTTTGTAAAACTTATCTACGATGAAATGCACAAGTCTACGGCTCTATCAAGATATAGTTCACCCCCCCCCCAGCTGCCCACGAAAAATTTGTAGATTTGAAAATCCTGTAGATTTGAAACTTCATTTTTTAAACTTAGCCTCTCTGAGGCCCATTGCAGATTCAAAGGAAAATACAGAAGGAGAGCAGCTCCCTGTGTCCCTGCCTGTTGTTGGAGGCCCAGACAGAGGCGTTTCTTCTGCCTCCCGTGCTCTTAACTGGCTTCTGAAGCTCAGTCTTTTCCCCAGCAGCTCATTTTCAGACATAAGCCCAAGCACGACCCCTGGTCCCGAAAGAGCCTCTCACGTCTCGTGTAACCGAAAAGTCATTACACACACACACACACACACATACACACGAGCTCCGACGCTTAGCTGTCCTGCTACGGGACCGGCCCCTACGCTAATGACGTCCGTGTCACTAAGACACCCCCACTGCAAACATGACGCAGCCGAAGCTGACTCAGCCGCCTCGGGGAGAGCACGGGATCGTGGAAGGAACACTCTCGGGCGGCACTGGTGACTCTCTGCAACGTAACCACCCCTCCCCCAGAGCTAGCCACTTTCCCTCACCGAACCCCATTTCCACCCCCGTGTGCCAGGCTAAGCGGAAGGCGACCACGTCACACACTTACTCATGGCACGATTCTTCCCAGGTCGAATGACATTCCCCAGGTGGCTGGTTCAGGACACTGACATTTCCACCGAATCTCTCTCCAGTCATTCTTCTTACACGGTCTGTTCTGCTCTCTCTTCACGAGGCTAGAGACGAACTCTTTTGGCTCACCTGCCAACTTAGTTTGGTGGAGTTCCTTAACTGGGGTTCTCAGTAGGGACGATGTGTCAAAGTCTGGGGACATTCTGGGTGGTCACGACTGGGAAGGAGCCACCGGCATCTAGTGAGTAGAGCCCAGGGAAGCTGCCCAGGACAGCCCCCAGCCCCACAAAGTGTTACCCAGCCCCAAAACGCCAGCAGTGCCAGGCTGAGAAACCCTGAGCTAAAGGAGCCGCTCGCTGGACTGGACTGGTGCCCACTGTGCAGTCTGCTGCGATTAAAGTCCAGCCTTCGCCTCCTCAGAACCCGACGAGCTGCCCACCAGCCACGTGGGCTCGGGCGGGTTCACAAAGCCTCACTCTGCTCACCTGCGGAGTGGGGACCAGCGGCTGTTGCAAGGACTCGCTGGGAGGAGGAGTGTGTACCAGCAGCAAAGCGCAGCAAGCAACCGCTTCAGTCAAAGCCATGGCCACTGCCCCGGGGGGCTCTCCACTTCCCCTCTCCTAGAGATGTTCCCAGCTCTCTCCTAGAGATGTTCCCAGCTCTCTCCTAGAGATGTTCCCAGCTCTCTCCTAGAGATGTTCCCAGCTCTCTCCTAGAGATGTTCCCAGCTCTCTCCTAGAGATGTTCCCAGCTCTCTCCTAGAGATGTTCCCAGCTCTCTCCTAGAGATGTTCCCAGCTCTCTCCTAGAGATGTTCCCAGCTCTCTCCTAGAGATGTTCCCAGCTCTCTCCTCTCGTCCCGTTCTCGGTTCTTCCTGCCTCCTGTTTTTACTCTTCTCTCTCCCTCCTCTCCCTCCCTCCCTACCCCTCCACATCTGTCCATCCCTCCCTCCCTCTGTCTCTGTCTCTGTCTCTCTCTCTCTCTCACACACACGCACACACACACACACAGTTGCGTCTTTAGGTTTCCGACAGACTAGGGCAAATACATGACCTCCAAAATTACCAAGATGGAGTAAAGTTAATGCACTGAAATGAAGCAGGCAGAATTTATTTATAAGGCATTTTAAAGGCCCATTTATAAGGACAGGGTCAAGGTAACTGGTTCGGTCAATTTGTATCTTTAAGCCACACGAACGACCAATAATAAAAACTAAATTGCATCTCCCACGAAGTGAGCTGAAAACATGACCGCAGCAGTCAGTCCGCTGTAATCACCAGGACCGGCCAAGCCCCTGCCTGGCTCCACCTCATGGTGGGGAGGTCACCAGCCCTGGCTCCCTGTCACTGAGGTGCGCCACAGGCCCCTTCTGGACTGGCTCTGTCGCAGGGTGGCGCGGGGCCAGATTGCATGGATCAAAGCTCCAGCGGGTAAGTGTGGTGCCACGCGTTGTGTGTCGCCGTGTTTCCAGCCACCACCAGCCCCGTCTCCAGCTGCACGGGACGCTCACCGCACTGCCCTGCACTGCCCCGCATCCCCCGGGCTCCTCCTCCCTGCTCGCAGCTGGCACTACCGCAGACAGACGCACCGCGCCAGGTGTACTCCGCAGTCCTAAAATGATCTGATCGCGCGTCCCCCTCCCCTCCGCTGTGAATTCCTCAGCACGTCTGTTCACCTTAGTCGTGCCTTCCCGGCACCGCCCGCTGTGCCAGGCGCACGTCCACTGCTGTTTATCAAGTTAGTGACTGGAGGCTGTTCTTTGGGTCGAAGGGTCCCTCCCCAGCTCTTACAGGCCCGTGCCGTCCTACTCGTGGTTAAGGCCTAGCTCAGAAGGCACCTCTTTCTGGGAGCCCTCACGGGCCCTGCCACGCCAAGCAGGGCTGGAGTCGCCCTGGTTCTCTATGCTTTGTGTCCACACCTGCGCTTGCGGGCCGGCCTCTGCCGCCCACCTGTGAACTCATGGGCAGGTCTGTGTGCTGTGCCCGCTGGGCTCCTGCCCCCTGAGGGCCCAGCACAGAGCCCTTCCTACCGCCATCGGGCCTGTGCCCCCAAAGGAGAGATTAAGGCACCGAAAGAGGTCACCCCTCTCTGGGATGTGCAGTCTGACAGCGTGACTTAGGATCTGTCGTGCCTCCTGGGAACCCTAAATCCCAGCGAGCAACTGACAGTCTCCCCGAACCGCCCCTGCCCAGCTGGCGTGATTTCCCAAGCGTCCATATACAGACGGCTCTGAGAGAGGCACTTAAAAACCAGTTCCAAAGCGGGGCTCAGTCGGTTAAGCGACAGGTTCAGCTCTTGGTTCCCACAGTCGCTGAGACCCAGCCCTCCTTGGGCTCTGCACTGACAGCGTGCAGCCTGGGACTCTTGGGGTTCTCTCTCCCTCTCTCTCTGCCCCTCCCCTGCTCGCTCGCTCTCCCTCAAAATAAATTAAAAACATCATGAGCTCTCCTCTAGCGGTTTGCCCTCACCCCATGTCCCACAGGACCCAGGGCCCAGGAAGGGATTTTCAAAGATCAATAATTTGGGGGGGGGTGCCTGAGTGCCTCAGTCAGTTAAGACTCTTGATTTTGGCTCAGGTCATGACCTCACGGGTCTTGAGTTCTGAAGCCTCAAATCGGGCTCTAGCTGCCAACACAGAGCCTGCTGAAGATTTTCTCTCTCGTTGTCTCTCTCTCAAAACGAAATAAACATCTAAAAAATCAGCAGTTTTGGGGCGCCTGGGTGGCTCAGTCCGTTCAGCATCGGACTTCATGACCTCACGTTGGTGAGATTCAAGCCCCGCGTCGGGCTCTGTGCTGACAGCTGGGAGCCTGGAGCCTGCTTCCCATTCTGTGCCTCCCTCGCTCTCTGCCCCTCCCCCACTTGCACGTGCGCCCGCGTCTGCACGCGTGCTCCCCTCTCTCTAAAATAAATAAACGTGGGCGCCTGGGTGGCTCAGTCGGTTGAGCGTCCGACTTCGGCTCAGGTCATGATCTCATGGTCTGTGAGTTTGAGCCCCGCGTCGGGCTCTGTGCTGATGGCTCAGAGCCTGGAGCCTGCTTCGGATTCTGTGTCTCCCTCTCTCTCTGCCCCTCTCCCACTCATGCTCTGTCTCTCTCTGTCTCAAAAATAAATAAACATTAAAAAAAATGTTTTAAAAAAAATAATAAAATAAAATAAAATAAATAAACGTTTAAATACATAATCCACAATTTTTTAGAAACGTAGAAACCAGAACAACAGTGAGATCCCATGTCTCCCCACTGCCAACAAAGTTCCAATGATTTTCTTTAAGCGCTATATAATCAGTCTGGGTGGGACGCTGCGAACGGCTCCCGGAGTAAAAACCCGTAGAGTCTTTTGAGAAACAACCTGCCTTCCACGCATGAAGAATCTCGAGCGTGTGTTTATTCTTACCAAAGCCACAATTCCGCAACACACGTGTTCCTCGAAAGCAGTAAGCTACAAAGGGACTGCGGAAATAAACTACAGTGCGTCCGCGGGGTGGAATACCATGGAGCCACTGAAAAGCATGTTCTTAAAGGACCTGGGTCAACCGCGGGTGGCCCGCCACACTTGGTAAGTACAAAAGCAGGTCGTGAAAACCACGCGGGCCATAACGCCTGTTTAAAAAATGGACGGTACGCAACCAAAAGTTACTAGGGGCAAATACGCCAAAAGCGAAACAGTGGTGAGATCGCAGATATCTCTTATTTCATTCTTTACGTTTTCTGGAACATTTTCATTACCGGAGAAAAAAAAGATACTCAGAGAAGCCAACGGGTTAGTTCCAACCAACTGCTTCCTTCATTTTACATTCCCCGCAGCCGCGGAGAGCTGACGGGTCCGGCCTGGGGCCGAGAGGAGGCCTGAGCTCTGGATGGCCCGTGCGGCCACGACTCGTCAGCAAACTATGGACAGTCCCGAGGGAGCCCGGGAACCGCGTCGCCAAGAGCCTAGAACCCTGGCTGGTCTCGTCCGCGTTTCCTCTGGCTCCACTGCCAGCTGCCTGCCCCGGCCTGCCAGCTGCATCTGCTCTCTCCAAAGTCACACGCCAGCCTGTGGGGAACCAAGTGACCATCGGCAGATTCCCAGGAAGCAAGATGAACCCAGGGTCCCGACTGAAGCGGCAGACGGCACCTCTGGGACACCAATCTCTCTGACTCATCGCTCTCCCCAGCTTCTTTTTCTCATCCTTCACGTGTGCGCTGGAGATTTCGAGAACTTTCTTTTTAAGCAACAGAACTTCTTTTAAAGACTAAAACTACAAGCAACGTAGATCAGGTACAATGGGAGATGGTGGCAGGGATGGAAGATGAGGCAGGACTGCGTTCTCATCCTCCCCGGCAGAGGCCCCTGACACCTTCCCAAGGAGCCAAAACGAGACGATGTCTCGGCTCCCCCTCTGCACACACGGGCAAGCTTACCGGTCCACAGCTATGACCCCGAGCGTGAGCATGCTGGCCGAGCTGATGAGCAGGTACAGGAGGGCGGAGAAGTTGCACCAGACCACGCCGAAGACCCATTCCCTCCGGATGGAGCTGGTGGCCACGAACGGCAGCACCAGCACGGACAGCAGGAAGTTGGAGAGGGTCAGGCTGAAGACGAACTTGTTGCTGAGGGTGAGGAGGTAGGACTTCTTGTACAAGGTGACCACGATGACCAGGTTGCCCAGGCAGACGAAAATGGTGATGATGACGATGGCGACGAAGTCGGTGACGATGGCGCCCTCTTCACCACTCTCCTCCTCCGTGAGGTTACTCAGCTCCTTCCTGCGGCCGAGGGAGGAGTTGAGGCTCATGGTCAGGGCGCCTCGGCGTGCAGGGGGCAGAGCATGCCGGACGCTAGAAAAAGAAGGTGAGACCAGGGGACGGGGAAAGACTCGTCAAATCGTATCCTATTCACTGGAGAGAAGGGCGGCAGAGGCCCCGGTTCTCCTGCCTGTCCTGAGACTCTCAGCCAGTCCTCCCAGCCGGCCTGCTTCCTACGACCGACCTTGGGTGTGGCTCCGTGGGCCTGCCTCCTTGAACCATGTGCTCGTCCAATCTAAACCAAGCTGTTCACTGTCCCCCAAGGCCACCGGTTCGAAACCTGTAATGTGCCGAGGAAGCACCCGCAGGGCCAGCCCAGGAGCTGATTCTCGGGCCCCAGCCTAGACAGGCTGGGCCCGGAGATCCGAGGTCCAGCCTAGGAGTCTGCATTTTAAACAACAGGGATTCTGTCATGAATGGTCCATGCGGACTGCTGCTCTGGGGCCCCGGACCAGCAGCATCAGCATCACCACCAGCCTACGGCTCAGGCACACCTCTGACTCCTGAATCAGAATCTGCAGTTGAGAGGTGCCTGGGTGGCTCAGTCGGTTACGTGTCTGACTTCGGCTCAGGTCACGATCTCACCGTTCGTGAGTTCGAGCCCCGCGTCAGGCTCTGTGCTGACAGCTCAGAACCTGGAGCCAGCTTCGGATTCTGTGTCTTCCTCTCTCTCTCCCTCCCCTGCTGGCACTCTGTTTTTCTCTCTCTCTCTCTCAAAAATAAATAAACATTAAAAAAAAAAAAAGAATCTGCAGTTGATTCGTGTGCCTATATTAAAGTTTGACAAGATGATCATGGGGGGGGGAGCCTGGGTGGCTGAGTCAGTTGAGTGTCTGGCTCTTGATCTAGGGTCAGGTCATGATCTCACAGTTGTGGGATCGAGACCCACATCGGGCCCCGCATGGGGCTCCCTGCTGCCAGTGGAGCCTGCTTAAGATTCTCTCGCTGAGGCACCCGGGTGGCTCAGTCAGTTGAGCGTCCAGCTTCGGCTCAGGTCACGATCTCTGGGTTTGTGAGTTCGAGCCCCGCACTGGACTCTGTGCTGTCAGCGCAGCGCCCGCTTCGTATCCTCTGTCCCCCTCTCTCTGCCCCTCCCCACTTGCACATGCCCACTCACTCTCAAAAATAAATAAACATTAAAAAAAAAAAGATGCTTCCTCCCTCTCGCTCTGTCCCTCCCCTACTCCCACATATTTGCTCTCTCTCTCTCTCTCTCTCGAAATAAATAAACATTTTTTTTTTTAAAGATCATCATAGGAACTGTTCTGAGTTTCCTGAGCAGGGTTCCACAAGTACAATTCATCGTGAGACATCATCACTGCTCTCGTGAGACACAGTGAAGGAGGCCAAGGAGCCAGGCACTAATTATAAATAGGTAAGCACAGGGACAGTTTGGGCTCCCAGCCACAGACACGATTCTCTACAAGGCGCAGTCCTGCTCTGAGGACACTGGCTCAGAATCTCACCTAAAACTCAAGGTTAACATGTGAACAACATTAAATCCTACAGATGCAGGTTTCTCCAAAGCTTTCATCTACTTTAATCAGCCAAAAATTCCCCCAGCTGTTCTTGTTCCCAACGAACAGAAGACACCAGAAGGAAAGATTTCTTTCCATGAGCCAGATGACAAGGACTCTGGCGCCCGAACTGCCCACACACGGCGCAGTGCCTTCCCCGCAGCCCCAGGGCCGACGCCTCTGTCCAAACCCCGCGGCCACAGGGAGCGGGTGGGTTAAGAGGCAACCATTCTTCCCCTTCCAGCAGTCTTAAGTGCTGGTTAGGAAGCTTCCCTTTACAGTAAGCCTGACGGCGGAGGGTCACAACCACAAACCCGAGGCTGCTGGCTTGAGCAGCACCAAAGAGTTCTTTTTTTTTTTTTTTTTTTAATGTTTATTCATTTTTCAGAGGAGGAGAGGGGAGGGGCAGAGAGAGAGGGAGACACAGAATCCGAAGCAGGCTCCGGGCTCCGAGCTGTCAGCACAGAGCCCGACGCGGGGCTCAAAGCCACGAACCATGAGATCACGACCTGAGCCGAAGTCGGATCACCAATCGACTGAGCCAGCCCCGAATAATTCTAATCCTTCCTCCACCTGACAGCCTTTAAATGCTTCGCAAGTTTCTCGCTTTCCCTTCTCCAGATTTAACCTCCCAGGTTCCTAATACAACTTCCGGACCCTTCGCTAATGCAGATTCCCTGCTTTGGACTTGTTCACGAATGACTAGGACCCTCTTGATTTGTGGTCCCCAAATCTGAACGTACCATTCCGGACATGGCCTGGTAAGCGTCGAGCACAAGGGGCAATTTTCGCATCACTGAGACCATGGCCTCCTGCTGTTCACTCTAAGAATGCATTTTCTTCCAGCAACCATATCATCTTGTTGGGCTTAGCTAAGTGTGTGGTCAACTAAAACCCAAAGCTTACACACACATATGAATTTCTGTGAAGGCAGTTATCCCAAATCTTGGGCTTAATGGAATTAATGTTTTTAAACCTAAATACAACACATTATTTCTACTATTTTATTTTGGCCCGTATTTCCAGGCTGCTGAAATATTCTGAATTTTGATTCAGTTTTGCAATATGTTATTTACTCCAGCGCTGTGTGATGAACATACTTTACCGGTATGCCTTCTATGTCTGTGTCTTTCTAAAGTTACTTCTGGGTTTTGTCTTTATTTTGTGAGTTCTGGATGTTGTTAACTTTTTTTTTTTTTTAGTTTATTTATTTATTTTTGAGAGAGAGATGGAAAGAGAGAGATTCCCAAGCAGGTTCCGCACCAGCAGCGCTGAGCCTGATGCAGGGCTGGAACCAACAAACTGTGAGATCATGACCTGAGCCAAAACTAAGAGTCAGACATATAGCCGACTGAGCCACCCAGGCACCCCAACTATTTTTTTTAATATTTATTATTTATTTTTGAGATAAAGAAAGCGTGAGCAGGGGAGGGGCAGAGAGAGAGGAGGACAGAGGATCCAAAGTGGGCTCTGTGCTGACAGCAGACAGCCCGATGTGGGGCTCACAGTCACAAACCGTGAGATCATGACCTGAGCCGAAGTCAGACGCTTAACCAACTGAGTGTTTGTTAACTCTTAAACAAGTAAATTATTAATTTATTATTAATATTACAATTATATTAATTGGTGTCTCAAAATAAAGGTCCTACCTGAGCTTACTATTCTTAACCGCACAAGTGAGAACACGGCGGTAAAGAAAACAGACTTTGAGGCATCAAATGACAAACTGAGAGAAAATATTTATAACTTGTGTCACAGAGAAAGGACAAATCATCCTAATTTATAAATAATTCCAAAAAAAGTGGAAAAGGTGAAAAAACAGAAAAGCGAGCAAAAGATAGAAACAGAAGCAAACGTAACGGAGGAGATCGATGTTAACTAGACTTTTCTGGGCATCATTTCGCAGTACGTACGTCCATCAAATCGCTAAGTTGTACACACCTTAAACTTACACGATGTTAATGTGTCAATTTACGTCTCAACAAAACTGGGCACAAAATGATGTAAAGAGTTCAAACACAGGAAAAGATGCCCAATTTCAATGAAAAGACCAGAAATGCCCACGACACTACACAAATACACCATTTCTCTCCTTTCACACCAGTAAAAACTCGCAAGCTTAGCCGCACGCTCTGGTGGTGGGGCTGCGGGGTGAGGGGCGCTCCCCCGCGCTGCAGATGTGCACGCAAAAGGGAAAAGCCCGGTGCAGGGGAAGGTGGCAATATCTAGCAAAGCTACACGTACGTGTAGCCTCTGACCCAGCGATTCCATTCCCAGGTATCGGCCTGAAGACACAAGCTTATAGGAAACAACAGATGCAGGGTGCCTGGGTGGCTCAGTCGACCAAGCACCTCACACTTGATCTCAGGTCAGGTCTTGATCTCAGAGTTGTGAGTTCAAGCCCTGCATAAGGCTCTGTGCTGGGCAGAAAGCCTACTTAAAAATAAATAAATTTTTAGGGGCGCCTGGGTGGCTCAGTTGGTTAAGCGGCCAACTTCGGCTCAGGTCATGATTTCACGGTCCGTGAGTTCGAGCCTTGCGTCGGGGCTCTGTGCTGACAGCTCAGAGCCTGGAGCTTGCTTCGGATTCTGTGTCTCCCTCTCTCTCTACTCCTCCACCTCTCATGCTCTGTCTCAGTCTCTCAGAAATAAATAAACGTTAAAAAAAATTTCTTTAAAAAAAATAATAAAAATAAATAAATTTTTAAAAAATTAAAAAAAAAAGAAATAACAGATGCACAAAATTATTCTATTCGTTGAGGCACTCGTTAAAAAAACTGGAAAAATGTAAGAAGGGAAAATAAGATAAGACTATATCCATACATAAATATGCATAAATACATGTTTACTTATGCAAAAAGAAAAAGAAAGATAACCAGAAATTAAGGTATTGATGGAAGTAAAACTTCTCTATTTTTTAATTTTACAGTTTTGATTTTTGAGCCATGTAAATATTTTATATACTAAAAAATTTTGAATACAAAAGCAAAAGTACTGCAAAGAGAAAAAAATAAGCCTAACTGAATAGTAAAGAGATAACATAACCATACACAGAAAAAAATTACATCAAGTAGCTTTTAAAACAGTACTTTGACTGAAAGTCCTTAGGGGTATATATTGTACGGACCAAAGAACTACTATGTTTACCTGATGCTTGATGTTGTTAACGGTGCTGTAATTTCACAACTATCTGGAGCGTAGAGCAACTGACTACATGTTGGTGGGAGAAAGGAACTATGGATTATGAAATAGGGAAAGGAGGGGAAGAAGCCTGTGGTGTCAGACTGGCCACCGGAGGCATCAGAGAGAACTCCGTATCTAAATAGACAGACACAGGTCCAAGGAAATTCCCCACAGTGCAGTCAGAGAGATTAAGAAATTGAAACCATAAAATCAAAGGCAAGTGAGAGGATGAACAGGAAGTGCTTTATGGCCCAAGCAGAGCGGAAAGTTCTCCACTTATTAAGGGAATCACATCTGGCAACATGGTGGACTCAGGCTACGTGAACATCTTTCCTACTTCGAATTTACAGAAACGCTAGGTTAAATATGACCCAAGATTTTCAAAAGAAAAGAAAGAGAAAAGAAAAGCCAAGAAAGAGAAATCCATAAGTACCAGAAACAGAAAATTCAAAGCCAGAGTTATAATCTCACACCTGTGGGAGAAGAGTATTAAACCCAGTTCAAGACCCCTGGGGGGGGGCATCTGGGGGGCTCAACCAATTAAAGCATATGACTTTGGCTCAAGTCATGATCTGGCGGTCCATGGGTTCGAACCTCACACTGGGCTCTGTGCTGACAGCTTAGAGCCTGGAGCCTGCTTCAGATTCTGTGTCTCCCTCTCTCTCTGCCCCTCCCCCACTTGCACTCGCTCTCTTGCTCTCTCTCAAAACTAAATAAACATTGAAAAAAAAAAAAGACCCTAGGGCTGAGGTTTTTATGTGGGAGGGTGACTTTGAGTTACACAAGGCAGAGAACTGGAACCAATACCCTACAGAGAGAGTGGGTTCTAGAAAGGCTGCCCGCTCCATGAAAAAGGGATGAGAGGGGCGCCTGGGTGGCTCAGTCGGTTGAGTGTCTGACTCTCGATTTAGGCTCGGGTCATGATCCCAAGGTCATGGGATCAAGCCACACATCGGGCTCCATGCTGAGCGTGGAGCCTGCTTAAGATTCTCTCTCTCTCCTTGGGGCGCCTGGGTGGCTCAGTCGGTTAAGCGGCCGACTTCGGCTCAGGTCACAACCTCGCGGTTCGTGAGTTCGAGCCCCGCGTCGGGCTCTGTGCTGATGGCTCGGAGCCTGGAGCCTGTTTCATATTCTGAGTCTCCCTCTCTGTCTGTCAGCTCCCGCTCATGCTCTGTCTGTCTCTCTGCCTCTCTTTCTCTCAAAATTAAATAAACATTAAAAAAATATTTTAAAAAAAGATTCTCTCTCTCTCTCTCCTTCTACTCCTCTCCCCTGCTTGTGTTTTCTCTTTCTCTCTCTCCAATTAAAAAAAAGGGAGGAAGGGGATTAGAAAAACTCCTCCCACTGGCAAAGGGAAGCAGCAAAAACCCATTTACCTAAGGCTCTGGGTAGAGCGTGAAAAACTTTCTTCCAGGAGAAATCAAACACTGAGTTGTGCCATGCTGATGAGCGTACCAAGTCTCTGCACTCTGCACGGGGCAGAAATGCAAACTAATAAATCCACGTAAAAATTAATGCTGACAGAAGTAAACATAAAATGGCTCTGTAGTGAATTTCCACATTCACAAATACACACTCAGTGAAAATGAGTGCATACAATTCACAATGAGGGAGTGTCAACAAAACAAACAAAAAAGGAGAATTAACAGTCCAAGAACTTAAATTAACAGAAAAACATGAATGAGACTATAAAATAAACACAATTAAAAGCTTTAAAAAGAAAACGTAAGAATCATAATGAAAGAATAAGACATCATGAAAAAGAACCAAACAGAAATTATAGAAATTAAAATTTTAGTTGTTAACATTAAAAACTCAAATGGTCGCGTTGAACGGCAGATTTAGCTAAGGAGAAAGACTGGTAAACTAGGAGACAGCTTTGAGGAAATTACCCGGAATGCAATTAAAAGATTAAGAAACTGAAAATAGGAAATAAAAGTCAAGATTCATGAAGACAGGATAAGAAGATATAACATATGTTCAACAGAAGTGGCAGCAAGACAGATTAAAGAGAATGTGGGTAGCAAACACTATTGGGTACTACCCAACACTCAAAAACTCTGGTTTTTCTCCTTGCTGGCAGACTTTTGACTTCGTTTTGGTGTCCAATCTTCCTCCCAGTGACTCAGAAGGTTGATCCTATCCCTAGTTCTGGGAGCTAGATCCTGATCGGTCTGAAGTGATCACTGTGCCCTTTCTCTTTGCAATTCTGGCAAAGCAGTAGGGAAGAGCAGTCTGGGGATTAACAGGGGTGGAAATGGGGATACCTGGGAAAAGCTGCTTAGCTCTCGCAAAGACACTGGGAAGAAAAATCTTTTCCTAATGGTCCTAACGGCGAAGAAAGCACAGAGGGGAGGCAGCCATCTTGGGACCCTCAGAAGCGCCAGGCCAGCGTGCTGAGCAGAAAGGTGAATCCTTGCGCTGCTGAATCCTCAAGTCACTTCATCCTGGCTTCTTGTTATGTGAAATAATACATTTTAATCCTACATCTTAATCTATTTAATGTGAAATACTGTATTTCTTAAAATGACTTTTAGATCTATTTTCTGTGAGGTTTCTGTTACTTGAGTCAAAAGCATCCAACTTACATTGGGTTGGATCTCCACTGTCCACATCAAGGTTGACACGGCACTTAAAGATATGACCGAACATTTTCTAGAATTAAAGAAACATATGAGTCCTCAGAATGAAAGGGCATATCAAGATCTAAGAGTAAGTCAGAAAAAGTCTATACAAGGCACGTCACAATGAAAACTGTCAAACAACAAGATACAAATAAGGGGCGCCTGGGTGGCTCAGTCTGTTAAGCATCCGTCCGACTTGGGCTCAGGTCATGATCTCGCTGTTCCCGAGGTCGAGTCCTGCATCAGGCTTTGTGCCGACAGCTCAGAGCCTGGAGCCCGCTTCGGATTCTGTGTCTCCCTCTCTCTCTGCCCCTGCCCTGCTCATATTCGGTGTCTCTCTCTCTCTCTCTCTCAAAAGTAAATATTAAAAAAAATTAAAGAAGTAACACTTAGATAAACAGCAGCCTCTTCTTTTGAAGAAAACACAAAACAGAGGCCAGGAAACCGTGGAACGATCTCTGTAAAGCGCTGAGGAAAACAACTTGTGCCCTCAAGTCCTACGTTATCATCAAGAGCGGGCACCATCACTTTGAAGCAAACAAAACCTGAGTGTTTACTCACAGTTCCTGACTGAAAGATCCGCTGAAAGACACATTTCATGAAGGAACCCGAACCCAAACTCAAAAATAATGGGCGGGGCGCCAGAAGCCACTGTTAGAAAAGAAACTGGTAAATATATAGATAAATCTAAATAACTCCCAAAAAAATTAAACTTAAATTTAAAAAGCTAAACATTGACAACAAATCTTGTGAAAATAGCTAACTTGGGAGCTTTTGAAAACAGGGTGAAATGAAAATACAAAGCAAAATGGAAGCTCTTAACGGCATGGAAAGAGTAGAAATAGTCCAGGTGAGCAGCTACTCGGGGCGGAAACTTTGGTTACGGCGGTTTCCCCAGCACCTGGACGAGTGCCCGGCACATAGCAGGTAAGCTCGATCATGATTTGTACGTGAATGACTAGCTTCTGAAATTCTGCTATTGTCAGGTCGAATATGAGTGTCAACAATGTGAAGGTAGCCACTAAAACTAGGACGCAGAAGTTCCAATGCAAAAGACGAGGAAAAGAATGATAGAAAGTACTGCCCGCCCTCGGCCCCCTCCAGCGGCCTGACTGGCTCACCAGTGAACCGGAGGATCAGGGAAGCCAGGGCAGGCTGCCGAGCCCCATCTCTCCCAGGAGGCGGAGCGGGTGTGTGGGCCAAGGAGGTGCCCACCAGGGAAATCCAAACTCCCAGGCTCTGCGGGGAGGCCCGCAGCGGGGAGCACAAGCCCCAGCAAATCTCCAGGGGGGCACCTTAACGACCCAGAGACAGGGCGTCCTGGCAGCCCGCCGGCTTACCCAGGGCCTGACAAGCCGGGGCCCATTGAGTGGAAGGAAATGCACGCGTGACTCACGTTAGGGCTCTGCGGGCCCCTCGGCAGCCAGACACACGGGGCTCCAGAACTCCCACACTCCCTGCGGCCCGCCCTGGGCTGCAACTCCCAGAGCCAGCCCGAGTGTCATGTGACCAGGCTTCTACCAAGCTGTCCGACGTTTCCTGGGCTGAGAGCTCTCCCTCTCAGGTCACCAGGGAAGGCTCAGGGCAACACGCGCGCTCCTTCGGAACCACCTCGGTCCTCTCGGCCACTCCCAGGGACGGTGAACGGCCTGCTGGACTAGCCTGCCGGCGGCGGCTTCAGGTCATTCGAAGCCAAATCGTGACACTCGAGCGAGCAATCAGTATCATTTTGGCTTAAAAAAACAAAGCAACCTTACAGGACACTGAGACAGGCATCTACTGTGCTCTACAAGCTGGTGTGCAGGGTAGTTTCCAAGAAGTAATTCTAGAAGTACCTTGATTTGCAAAAACAATTACTACAACGTAAGGGTGGATTCTCTCTCTTGTTTAACTTCGCAAATTTGGATATTAAAATTTTTTTATGTTTTATTTTTTATATTTGAGAGAGAGAGAGCAGAGCACAAGCAGGGAAGGAGCAGAGAGATGGAAACACAATCTGAAGCAGGCTCCAGGCTCCGAGCTGTCAGCACAGAGCCCGACCCGGGGCTCGAACTCACGAACCATGAGATCATAACCTGAGCCGAAGTCGGATGCCCAACCGACCGAGCCCCCCGGGCGCCCCAGTGCAAATTTGGATATTGATGCTCTCACCCCATATTCTCACCTAGAACTCTGATTTTTGCATCAACTCGTAGTGGGCGTCCTTCCTGCTCAGACTGCGGTCACCCTGGATTTGCCGGGAAGAGACGATACGGCCTGGGGGTTAAGTGTACAGACGCTAGGCCAAACTGCCTGGGTTTGAAGCCCAGCTCCTCTGCCGGTTAGGTCCATGAGCTCAGCTGACTTCTGCTCCTCATCTATCAGATGGTCTTCCTCACAGTCAGGGCGCGGTCGAAGCGAGTTTCTGATTTGTACGAAGTGCCTGGAGCAGCAGATATCTGGACAAGAGAGCTCTCGCCGCACGCTCCGAGGAGTGCCTGGAGAGTTTCCCCTCATTTCACTGTAGGACAGGACCCTTCCTGCATGTTTGGGCCACGGCCGCACGGCCCAGGGCTCTGGCCGGGACAACTTAAGGACAGACTCGCTCCCCCAGGTCGGGAGGCTGACGGACTACGAGCTGGGGCTCCCAGAGGGAGCTGCAGCAAGAGAGGGAGGAGGGGGGAAGGAGGAGAGAGAAGGCAACGAGCCCAGCCAGGGTACTGGCCGAGGAACCTGAGGTTCTGAATCCTCTCCTTCTCTCCTCCCGTGAGGCTAGCTGAGCTGGGTTTCTGGCACCTGCAACTTAAAGAATCCCAACTAATTCTCTGATACACCACGACCTGCCCACAAAATGGCAAGACCCCATCTTTTGGGACCTCAGTACCAGGAACCTTCCCTTTTTCAGGGTTAGGCCAACGCCTCAGGCACAGCTCTGCCTACCTCAGCCTCCTTCTTAAAACCTTCTCCTTTCCTTCTTGCTGCGGACCCGTGGCCGCTAGTGCCGCGGACTCCCGTACCGCAGCACAGAGCTTTGCACGCCCAGTGTGAGGCCTCTTCGAGATCAGGAGATCTGTGTCCCAGTCCACAAGCCACTACAAAGAAAGAGAGACCTTCCCTGTCCCCCAGTGCTGCTTAAAAGTGAGGCCACCAAAGGGACAGCCCGAGAGCCTGCAGACAATGGGCCCAGTGCTGGGAGGCCAGGGTGATCGGAAGATGCCAGTTCTCTTGACACCTGTCTAACAGGGGGCTTCCGGACATGACAAGACACATCTGTCCTCCCCAGAAGCCTTCTCTGGAAAGACGGTTTCTTTCAGCATAAGGCAGAGGGTTCTCTTCTGACATTCTGACATACACCCGAGCAGGAGTGGTTCACGCTCTCCTCCACAGCCACCCACCTTTGGGCAGAGCCTCGGCAGCCTGGAAGCGGGGACCACCAGACGCCCTCTTCTTAAAAGCCGGGGCGCCTGGCTGGCTCAGTGGGTTGAGCGTCCGACCCTGGCTCAGGTCACGGATCTCCGAACTCAGGGTTTGTGAGTTCGAGCCCCGTGTCGAGCCCTCTGTGCTGACAGCTCAGTGCCTGGAGCCTGCTTCGGATCCTGTGTCTCCCTCTCTCTCTGCCCCTCTCTTGCTCATGCTGTTTTTCTTTCTCTCAGAAATAAGCAAACATTAAAAAAAAATTTTAACAACGAAAAAAATTAAATGCCGATCAAATGCCGGGTAGGTGCACAAGATGTTCAAAGAAACGGCCCTCCAGGGGAGGAAGCGCCGCTCCGCACCGCTTCCAACAAGCCCAGGCAAGGTCGCTGCCCTGCTAGGTGGGCAGCTCTCTCAGGAGCTGTTCTCAGTACCTCCCAGCGCTTTTGACGCATCAGTCGCCCCAGCTGGGGGGGAGGGGGAGCCGGGAAGAAGGTTCTAATAACTACCTTGTTGCGCACAAAGGCACCTGGGATAGACGGTAAGCCCCCACCCCCTCCCACCTACAAAACAGACCACACGCCTCGTTAAGAGCCAGAAAGAGATCACAAGATCCCTGGGTGTCCCTCCCACCCTTCCCTGGCACTCACGTGGAAACTGTCCCAAACAGGACACGCGCAGCGACGTGGCCTCTGCGACCCCACAGGGAGGCCCACGCAGCCAGCCCAGCGTCTGTCACCACACACGGTGCACTCCTGCCCTCGTCCCCCACCAGGGCACCGCAAACCCAGTAACGTCCTGGTTCCAAATCTCTCGCTTCACACTGAAGCAGGCCCGAGCTCTGGCCTACTCGGGAAAACGCACGAGCGCGCTTTCTGCAGCAGCAGAAGGAAAAAAAAACAACCTATAGTCAGAACCCCAAACAACCTTGAGTTCTCAGGCCCCGACCGAGTTCTTGGTTTGTCAGCGGGAAAGACCTGGCTTTGGTCCCCTCCGCATGGACATGATCCACTTGAGCACCTCACTGCCCTTCCCAACAGCCTTCTGTCGGGACTTGGAAGGCCGGAGCCGGGGCTCCCCACCGACTGTGAGCCGTCCACAGGGCTCAACAGCGAGTCTGCCTGGTGTCTTTCCAGAACCAAGCTCCTACCCCTCAGCACAGACCTTTCCCAAGGCTGGGTCCCTGATCCGTCCCTTTCTCCCTGTGAGAGAGCACATCCATTTCCAGAGTGTTGCTTAATTGTTTTTAACTAATAATAAACAGTATTTGCAAAACCCTGTGCAACATACAATGTGTCCTTACATGCCTCATCTCATTAGATCTCCCCTCTCCTAGAGAGAGGACTGCTCTTCTCCCCATTTCAGAGAGGCGGCGAAACCCACGGTTAAAAGCAGGGACCTCTGGGTTCGAATCCCAGCTCCACTGCTTACTGTCTGGGACCCTGACATGTCCCACAAACTCTCTGGGCCCCAGCTTCCCCTTCTGTAAAATGGAACGCCCTCGCTCAGGCACCTGCCTCACAAGGTTGGTGGGAGACGTCAATGAGTTGGTATTTGTACGGTGCTTGGAATAGCGTTGAGAACCACGTAGGTGTTTGTTAAATAGACAAAATGGGGAAACGAAGGCTCAGAAAGGTTCAGGGCCTCGTTCGAGAGAATAACAGGTAGTAAACTCGGTCCTGCGGCTGTGAGACCACCATCGGTCTTCCGCCCGCCCCCTCGGCAAGCAGGGGCCTCATCCGCAGTCCAGACTTCTGACCCACCGACCCCTTCACGGGCCTCCTGCCCCAGCCAGCCGCTCCCACCTGCTGTTGCTTCTGCCTGGCCTCTCCTCGGGATGCTCCCTGTTTGTGGGATGGAGGAATAAGGATTCACTAAGTCTGAAATACGTTCCTGACCTACTGATCTAATAACTTTATTGAAAGAAGAAAGGAAACAAACAAGCAAATGGGGCAGCGGGAGACTGAAGCCTAAAGAACAAACAAAAACTACACCGAGTCACGACATGGAGTTTGGCACCGATTTCTTGGATATGACATCAAAGGCACAGGCAAAAAGAGAAAAGACAAACAAACTGGACTCCATGAAGATTTAGAAATCTGTACATTCAAGGATACTGTCCACAGAATAAAAAGGCAATCCACAGAATGAGAGAAAATATTTGCACATCAAAAATCTGATTAGAGATTAGTATCCAGAACATATTAAGAACTCCTAAAACTCACCAGCAACAAAAAATCCCATGTCCAAAAAAGATATATTGGGGCGCCTGGGTGGCTCAGTTGGTTAAGCGGCTGACTTCAGCTCAGGTCGTGATCTCACGGTCTGTGAGTTTGAGCCCGCTTCGGGCTCTGTGTTGATGGCTCAGAGCCTGGAGCCTGCTTCGGATTCTGTGTCTGCCTCTCTCTCTGCCCCTCCCCTGCTCATGCTCTGTCTCTCTGTCTCTCACAAATAAATAAACATTAAAAAAAAAAAAGATATATAAATGGCCAACAGGCACATGAAAAATACTCAACACCACTGACCACTAGGAAGAGTAAATAAAACTGTAAGGAGATACCATCTCATACTCACCAGAACGGCTACTATAAGAAAACAAAACCAGAAAACAACAAGCGTGGGTGAGGACACGGAGGAACTGGAGCCCTTTGGTGGGAGTGTAAAATGATGGGGCGCCTGGGTGGCTCAGGCGGTTAAGCAGTCGACTTCGGCTCAGTTCCTGAGTTCAAGCCCCATGTGCCGACAGTGTGGAGCCTGGAACTCGCTTCAGATTCTGTGTCTCCCCCCCCCCCCCCCCCGCCCCTTCCCTGCCTGCGCTTTGTCTCTCTCTCTCTCTCTCTCTCAAAAATAAATAATAAAACATTAAAAAAATGATAAAGCCACTGTGGAAAACGGCATGAAGGTTTCTCAAAAAGCTAGATACGGAATTACCATCCGATCCGGCAGTCCCGCTTCTGGTGATAAACTTCAAATAATTAAAAGCAAGGTCTGTAAGAGACACTCCTACACCCGTGTTCCTAGCAGCACGACGCGCACCAGCGACAATGCGGAAGCAACCCAAGTGTGCCGGCCGGCTGAACGGACAAGGCGTACCCACGCGAGGGAATGCTAGTTAGCCTCCAGAAGGAGCCCGGAGGTGGGCTCCCACACAGGGCACCCCGAGGGCCGCATGCGGAGCAAAATAAGCCAGTCGAATACCGCGTGGTTCCACTCGCTGAGGTGCTTGGAGTAGTCACAGTTACAGAGACAGAGGCGGGGATGCCAGGAGCCAGGGGAGGGAGGAAGCGGGTGAACGGGCTAGTTTTACAAGACGAGGACGGGTGGCAGGAACCGGTGCCCAGGGCGAATGCAGTCCATACGGCCGAATCGCGCACTTGAACATGGCTACGACGGCAAGAGTATGTTAGATATACTTTAGGACGATAAAGGCACGGAAGAACATATGTATCGGGGTTCCTTCTCTTTAACCCCTGGCCCGCAGGGCGCGGAGAGTCCTGGAGTGAAGGGGGCAGCGGCTGTCTCGGTGACGGTGACGAGGAGGAGAGCCTCAGAGGGCATCCGGGTAACCTCCTGCGGCGACAGAGCGCGCGGGCTGTGTCCGGCCCGGGTGGGGGCCTCGTCGCGCGCTCCTGGCCCGGCGGCGACCTCATCGCGCGGCGCCCCCTCCCGGGAGCGCGCGGTAAAACAGCGCTCCGCTTCTCGTTCCTCTGCCTCCTCGGCCGCGGCCTTGGCCGAGCGCGCCGGAGACCGTGCGGAACACCGCGTACTAAGCCGGCTTGGACTCGGGGCCGCGCGCTGTCAGCTGAGTGGTTTCAAAGGGCCGCTGGCCTCCCTCCCAGGCCATCGGTGACACCGAGCGCCGCCAGCATCTCCCAGTCAACACGGACGGGGGCGGTCCATTTCAGCCTCCCGCAAAGTTCGCAAACAACCCCGCCGACGTCGATGTCGCAACGAGGACAACTCACGGGGGGGGGGGGGGGGGGGGGAGCTCAGTCCCGAGAGAAAAGCGCTTTAGGAAAAGGGAGAGAAAGCGGCAGCGGGGTCACCACAGCTCTCTGCGCAAGATGTAGTAACCTGAAGGGGGCGCACGACCCGACCAGAGAGACGCCCAGCTGTGCGCGAGGCGGCTGTCTCCGTCGCCGTCGCCTGGACCGCCGGCCACCCCAGCCTGCACCCCAGGAGTCCCCTGGCGGGGGAAGAAGGGCAGACACGCCAGCTTTGCCAGGGCAGGCTCAGGAAAGCCTCCACAGCTCTGGCCCGCGGCCGCCCCGCCCGCGCTGGGAGCCAAAGCCGGGTCACCCCAGGTCAGGTCGCCGAGGCCGCTCCTCTCACCTGGCGCTGCGGCCAGAGGCGGGTGTGGCGGACCGAGGGTCGGTCCGGGTCCTCTGCTCAGGCAGAAGGGAGCCAAAGCCACTCCCCGGAGCTCGGGACTCTTACACCCGGCTGGCCACTTGACAGCTGCAGCCGGGCGTCATCAGCATGGCAGGCCTAGCCCGCCACAAACCAGACTTCAAATGCCTCAGACCTGCCCGTGGCACATTCCTCCTCATCTCCTGTTAGGGTTCCTCCATCCTCCCGGACCCTAAACCTGGGAGTCACTTCTGACCCCTCGCTTTCTCTCGCTTCTCCTGTCGCGTCCATGAACAAATCTATAGGCTCTAATTCTGAAATGTTTCTAGAATTCAACTATTGTCTTACTATCTCTGCTGCCATCACTCCCGCCCAGGCTTTGTTCTAGCTTCTCAGGATTGTTAAAAGAGCTTCCTCACTGGCCTACCTGTGTCTGCCACTGCCCCCATTCTCAAGACGGCCCCCGGATGAGCCTGTTCAAACAGAGGTCAGAACAAATGACGAAGTCATGGCTTTACTCATAGCCCCAAAAAGGATTCCCAGATCAGAATATGCCCTGCAGTTTCCTGCGTGATCTGGCTCTCCACTACTGCTCCAACCTCATAATAAAAATCGCTTTTTACACCCACTCCAACCACACTGGCTTCCTCACTACTTCACAGACACACCAAGCATGCATCTACCTCAGGGCCTTTGCACTCGCTGTCTCCTATGCCTGGAATGCCCTCACCCCAGAGATCTTTGTAGGATGCTCTCCCACTTCCTTTAGGTCTTAACTTAAATCACCTTTTTGGCAAGGCATTCCCATCCCCACACCGCCTTTCATACCCTCTCCAATACTCTGTGGCCCCATTCTCTTCCTTCCTTTTTCTCCTTAGTGCACATGTGCGTACTTACTAATCTTGTTAATGCCTTTCTCCTCCCATGAAACTGTATGCTCCATGAATGCAAGGAATTCTGGTCTACAAATTTCTTCACCGGCATCTAGAACAGTGCCTGACAACTGACAGGTACCCAATACACGTGACAAATAACTGAATGTATGAATGAACCACGGGACACTGGGCATCCTGGCATAGCAGGCACTTCCCGCTTTGCAGACACAGCAGACGCTACTCATTCTCAGTCCACACCCCGTTTCCCCTCTCGACAGAACTCTGACTTGATGTGGGGCCCCAAATATGCCCACGAAAACAGACTCCCTGGACAGACCCTGGGCGGCCATGAGACCCAGTTTCAGTCAACAGAATTCTACAACGTGCCAAAGGCTATCCACTTCCTGATAAAAGGGGACAGACTCAGCTAAGGCTTCTGCACTCTTTCCTTTCCCCTCCCTCCTGACTGGAACTCAAAATGCAATGCTTACAAGGGGGGCAGCCGCCTTCCAGCCAGGTCGCTGGGAGTCCCATGCAATCGGAGCAGAAAAACTAAAGTGGCCCAAACCACATACTGAACTGCGAGGCCTCCGTGCCCAGGCACGCCAGTCAACCCCTTTTTGGTTAAGTCCTTGTAAGTAGTTTCCCTAACACGCCTCACAGAGCAACGCTAACTTGATACACAGGTCAAAGGTGAGGAGAGAGAGAGGAAGGCAAACCCTGCCGTGTGTGGATGTTACCGTGCGATCCCATCGCTGGTCACGAACTGGTGCTGTGCGGGCTGCGTTCATCCATCCGTCCTCTTCTCCCACCTGCCCCGTGCCCTTCCCCTCGACCCCACAGCGATCCTGACTCGCTCGCCCTTCCCCAAGATAACGCTCTACAGAACCAAAGACTCTAAGCAGTAGGAAGAGAGGGCCTCCGGTAACAAGTTCTCCTCCAGAAATGCACTAAAACCTGAGCTAATCCTTGGAGATGCCTCACTCTGGACAGCTGAGCTTTATGAATTTGTGGGATTTTTTCCACCTTAAAATATCAAAACTCTTTATTTTAAAGCTTTAAGCAAAATTATGGAAATCTATCATACATTGCTCTATATTTTAAAACAAAGGATACGAAACATAGTAATTTTCACGATGATGATTCAAGGTCATGAAGTTCCAATATAAATGGGATTTTGATTTGGAAAGACCGGAGCGGTCGAGTCTAACGCACCCGCTTTCTTCTGAAACCTCAGGGAAGACGGTCAGGCCTGCCCGCGGGTGCCCGGCAGCGGGTTTCCGACGCGAGCCGGCGATGCAGGGTCAGAGATACAGGGATTCCCTCGAGTCACATGAGGTAAGGGTACATCCTCTCACGCCAAATGCGCCTTTACACTCTCTACTTCCTTCTTATACCTTCTCCGCAACTCTTTCCAACTTCCGGCCTCCCCTTTTCCCTGCACAAAGTATACTTAACTACGGTCTTCCTCGTCTAGCTTGTGACAAGCCTGCGTAAAGCGAGAGCGGATACTCCCTGGGGGAGCTCCTCAGCGCGAAGATCTCCTGCTGTGGCCTCGGTCGTGCACGTGTCGTTTCCTCCTGTGCCTTTGGGGACGCTGGACTTTCTGCTTCTCAACACTCCACCATGGAAGCGACAGAAGAACTGTATTTATATGGCTTAGGTAAGCGCAGCCTGCTCCAGAAAAACGGGGACCCCTGAATCAGCTCGGGGCTCAGGGTCTAATTTTAGGATTTTTTATGTAGTAAGAGGGAAACTGCTGAATGTAAGAGCCCAGGTTGTTGGGCCCCACTGAATTTTCTGCCACCAGAAAGCTGACTAGAGCAGTGCAAACAAGTGTACACTGAGCGTCTGACATTTTCCAAAAGGCCAAGCCCAGAAAGTAGGAACTTTCTGAAGAGACTACAGTATGTGTGCAGAAGGCATTTGCACAGGCCTGTGAAACCAGGCAGGGCCTCACCTGTTCTTGCCTACCTTGGTTCTGTTACTCTTATTTCCTCTATAAACCTTATTTCCATCCTATCACGCATGCCCTAGGTCGTGAGTCCCCAAACCGCAGGCGGCAGTTAAGCGTAGGCCGAACAGACAGCGTCTCGCACACGGGGGAACTATCATTCCTCAGAGGTCTAAAGATGCTATTGCAGCCGATCAAAATTCATTTTTCACTTGGTTATTGATTCAAAGCAGCTTTTTGTATTTAAGCGTTTTCTCCAGCTGGAGTGATATCCAAAGGGGAGGCGGATCGGGGCGCCCGGGTGACCCAGGCGGTTGAGCGTCCGACTCTTGATTTCGGCTCAGGTCGAGATCTCATGGATCTTGGGATTGAGCCCTGTGTCGGGTGGGATTCTGTCTCTCTCTCGCTCCCTCTCTCTCTACCTCTCCACTTGTTCTCTCTCTCTCAAAATAAATAAACAAAACTGTTTTTAAAGGGAGGGGGGAGGCGGAAAAGCCTGGAAAAGCTTGCAGATCACTACCGGAAGTCATCCCAGGCCCCTGACCTCCTCGTGGCCACTTATGTGAATAACACCTAGCTCAAGGTCCACATTAAGAACAAAATTCTGAAGAAAACTTTCTGGAACATTCCACCCTCACAGTGACCCTTACTACCTCCTACTATGTAAATTTGTCCTTTTACATGTTAGTTAATTCTCTCCGACATGCATGTCTTAGCACGAGTTTTTATTTTACGTAAGGATACTTACTTCTCCAGAAAACGTATTAATTCTTCTTCAGTTTCCCCTTTGCATTCCCAAAGCATTTTGTATGTGGGAGAAAATATTTTACACGCCCCCTACTCTTTAATATCCACTTCGATCCGATCTGCTATCTACTTAGAAAAAATAGTTTCTGGAATCTTGACTGAACCTAGGTTTGAATTTCACATGACCTTGTGCATGTCTCCTAACCTCTCTGAGCCTGAAATTCTCCATGAGGAAAGAGACAATGGAATTAACCTACTTTATGTGATTGTCCAGAGAAATACATGACCTAGCCATAGCAGCTAGGCAATGAAAATAAAAGGCATCCAAATTGGAAAGGAAAAAGTCAAACTGTCACTGTTTGCAGATGACATGATACTATATGTAGAAAACCCTTAAGACTCCACCAAAAAAATTTTTTTAAGTTTATTTCTTTATTTTGAGAGAGAGAAAGCACAAGTCAGAGAAGGGCAGAGAGAGGGAGAGAGAGAGAAGCCCAAGCAGGCTCTGAGCTGTCAGCACGGAGCCCGACGCGGGGCTTGAATTCACCAACCACGAGATTATGGCCTGAGTCAAAGTCAGATGCTTAACCCACTGAGCCACCCAGGCGCCCCTCCACCAAAAAACTATTAAACTAACGAATTCAGGAAATTCTCAGGATACAAATTAACATATAGAAATCGGGTGCATTTCTATACACTAATAATGAGCTATCAAAAAGAGAAATCAAAAACCAATCCCATTTATAATTGCATCAAAAACAATAAAATACCTAGGAATAAATTTAACCAAGGAGCTGAATGACCTTTACTCTGAAAACTACAAAACACTGATGAACGAAGCATCTTCAGATGACACAAATAAATGTAGAGGTGTACCATGCTCATGGACTGGAAGAATTAACACTGTTAAAAACATCCATACCACCCAAATAATCTACAGATTCAATGCAATCCCCATCAAAACACTACAGGAAAAAAAATGACATTTTTCACAGAACTAAAACAAAGAATCCTAAAATCTGTATGGGATCACAAAAGACCCCAAATAGCCAAAGAAATCTTGAGAAAGAAGAAAGCTGAAGGCATGACCCTCCCTGATTTCACACTATACTATAAAGCTGTAGTAATGAAAACAGTATGGTACTGGTATGAAAACAGACACACAGGTCAACGGAACAGAACGGACGACCCAGAAATAAAACCCCACATGTATGGTCTAAATCTATGACAAAGGGGGCAAGAACATACAATGGAGAAAAGGCAATGTCTTTAATAAATGTTGTTGGGAAAACTGGACAGCTACATGCAAAAGAAGGAAACTGGACCATTTGCTTACACCGTACACAGAAATGAACTCGAAATGGATTAAGGACATAAATGGAAGAGCTGAAACCTAAAACTGAAATATAAAACTCCTAGAAGAAAACACAGGCAGTATGCTCTTTCACACTGGTCTAAGCAGTATCTTTTTATTTTTTTTTATAATTTGTGTTTTTTTTTAATGCATATCCAAGTTAGTCAGTATACAGTGCCATAATGATTTCAGGAGTAGAATCCAGTGATTCATCCCCTACATATAATAAGTAAGATCTTCTTAAACCAGTCACCTCAGGCAAGAACTAACGTCACATAAGTAGAGCTACATCACACTAAAAAGCTTCTGCACAGGGAAGGAAACCACCAACAAAACACGAAGGCAACATACAACAGAATGAAAAAAGATGCGTGCAAATCATTAAGGGGTTAATATCCAAAACACAGAAACACAACTTAATATCAAAAAACAAACCACCTGATTAAAAAACAGGCAAAGGACTTGAGTAGACATTATTCTACAGATGACATCCAGACGCCGACAGGCACGTGAAAAGATGCTCGACATCACTCACCATCAGAGCAAATCGAAACCACGATGAGCCATCGCCTCACACCTGCCAGAATGGCTACTATCAAAAAGACAGAAATAGCAAGTGCCGGCGAGGAAGTGGAGATCAGGGAAAGCCCGCACGCTGCGGGTGGGAATATACACTGGTGCGGCCACTCTGGAAAACAGTACGGAGGGTCCTCAGAAAATAAAAACTGTACTACTACGCGATCCGGCAATTCCACTTCTGGGTACTTATCTGAAAAAATGAAAACACCAACTCAAGGAGGAACGTGCACCCCTGTGTTTACTGCCGCGTTATTTACAACAGGCAGGATGCAGAAGCAGCCCAAGCGTCCGCCCACAGATGAACGGGTAAGGACGATACGGTCTACGTAGACACAATGGAATAGTATTCCGCCATCAGAAAGAACGAAATCTTGCCATTTGAGACAACATGGATGGACCCGGGGGTGTGATGCTACGTGAAATAAGTCAGAGAAAGACAAATACCACATAACTTCACTTCTACGTGGACTCTAAGAACAGAACAAAACAAACACACAAAACAGAAAGAGGCTCACAGACACAGGAAACTGTTGGCTGCGGAGGGCAGGGAGGCTGGAGGGGCTGGCGAATCAGGTGAAGGGGATTAAGGGGCACAAACTTCTAGTCGTAAAAGAAGCGAGTCACAGGGATGTAGTACGCGCATCCGGACCATAGTGAATAAGAACGTAATAACTGCGGGTGGTGACGGACAGCAACTAGACTTATCGCGGGGTCAATTCACACCAGGGAAAAGGAGTAGATACGGAAACACGCGAAAGCAGGGAGTGAGTGGCTGTCAAAGAAGAAACTCAAAAAATGTTTAAGGTACTTAAGACACGAAAAGAAAACTCACTTCTTTTTCCTCCCCTTCAAATTTTAATGACCACCAAAGGCATTTCATTTGACCACGTACGTGGACGGCACAGAGGAGAAAGGACGCACTGCAAACGGAAGCGGCTGGGACTGCACGCGGGGCTCAGGGCTGGAGCCTGATTCTCCATCGCTGCAGGAGGGGGCTCCCGCCCAGAGGGGAGCCGCTCCAGTGACCAGCTGAGGCGGGGTGGCGGGCCCTCAGCTGACCACGAGGAGGAGCCTGATGTTCCGTGCACACAACCCCTACCCTGAAAGAGCAAATCTCATTTTTTTTTTTTTTAAGGAGGCTCCACATCCAGCATGGAGCCCAACGCCGGGCTTGAACTCCCGACTCGGAGATCAAGACTCAGACATTTCACTGACTGAGCCACCCAGGCGCCCCGAACTCTCATTTTTTAAGGGAGTGTCAGGATGGCTGGGGAAGGTCTGAAAATGCCCAAACAGAAGACTCTAGGTAACAATCAAACCCAGGGGCACCTGGGTGGCTCAGTCGGTTAAGCATCCGACTTAAACTCAGGTCATGATCTTGCAGTTTGTGAGCTCGAGCCCCGTGTCAGACTCTGGGCTGACAGTTCTGAGCCTGGAGCCTGCTTCAGATTCTGTGTCTCCCTCTCTCCCTGACCCTTCCCCACTTGCACTCTGTCTCTCTCTCTCAAAAATAAACATTAAAAAAATAATAAAAAAACAAACCCAACACTACCCCGATACTTTACATCAGTTTTTCTCAAAGGAGGGCGCTCTGCCTCCCCTCCCAGTCCAGGGAGGAGTCTCCGGAAATGCTCAGGGACACTTTTGGTTGTCACATCTCAGGGGACAGCTCTGGAACATAAGGCCAGGGACACTGCTAAACACCCCCTGACACAGAGGGCAGCCCCCACAATGAAGAATTACCCAGCCCAAAATGTGGACAGCGCAGAGTTTGAGAACTCCTGCTCCAGCACAGCGCTGTGGCTTACCGCACGCACTTCCAGACGGATGGAAGTAAAACAACTCCCTCCCTCGCACACACACGCACACGCACACACACACACACACACATGCACACATGTACACATGCACACGCTCCAGGAAGACTAGAAGAGATGAAAACTATGAGGGGAGTAAGACTAATAACTAAGGTTACTTAGTTAGACTAAGTCTAACTTAGTCAGCAGACCACCGAGTAAGGGGCAGGCTACAGAGGACTCCATGGCCATGGTGAGGTATGTGGATGAGAGCCCATGTGTGACTTAGTCTTACTTCCATCACAAGACAAACAAGGGAATCATGTTAATCGGTTTCTGCCCTTAATCGTTTCATTACCCTCCCAGAGCCCAGCACACTGGCTAAACTCATTCTGCTAAAATTGAGGATACTATTTCTAAACGTTTAAAAAAACTTTTTTAATGTTTATTTATTATTGAGAGAGAGACAGAGCCAGAGCATGAATCGGGGAGGGGCAGAGAGAGAGAGAGACACAGAATCCGAAGCAGGCTCCAGGCTCTGAGCTGTCAGCACAGAGCTGGACACGGGGCTCAAACTCGGGAATGGCGAGATGATGACCTGAGCCATCCCTTAACCGACTGAGCCACTAGGCGCCCCTATGTTTAAACGTTTTAAAGTAATATCACTTCTGAATCCTTTTTTTCTGCTGACCATATTTGAGAAAGATGCCACCACAGATGGCCCTGCTGAATGAAGGATTTCCCCTCCCACCCTTACCACACTGCCGCTGGTTCCTGGGCACTCCTTGCTTCCCTCTTCCCAGCCCTCACTCGGCCACCCCTAAGAAGGTTTCCTGAATACTTACTCTGTGCCAAGCTAGGACACAGCACTGAACGAGGTACCAAAATCTCTCCTTTCCTGGAGTTCTGTGTGGGGTAGCTTTGTGTGAGCTTTATGGGGAGGGGACACAGACAGTAAACGAACAGATAATGAATATACTAAATAATTTCAGATGGTGCTAGATGCTATAAAGAAACATACAAGGGGAAAGAATAAGGGGTGAGTGGGCTGGGAGTGGGTAGTCAGAAAGTCTCTCCCAGGTGATATCTGATCAGAGCAGAAAACAATGCAAAGGAAATTTCAGGCTGAGGAAGAGCCTGTGCAAAGGCCCTGAGGCAGAATGAGCTGGAGGAGTTTAAGGCATGGTGAGACTCCTGGGGTGAAGTGGAAGAAGGGGAAAGAGGAGACCACTGAGTAAGGGGCAGGCTACAGAGGACTCCGTGGCCATGGTGAGGAGTGTGGATGAGAGCCCATGTGTGACAGAGGCCCCTGGAGGGATGTGACTGACATGTTCTAAAGGGCCGCTCTGCTGCAGGGTAAAGAACGGATGCAGGGCGAGCACAGAGGCAGGGACACCAGTCAGCCCAGGTGACAGGTGAAGGCTCGGACCAGGGTTGTGGTAACGAGGAGGTCTGAAATGAGCAGGTGCATTAATCTCCAGCATTTCAGAGCTAGGAGCGGCCACAGGAGAAACCCAGCTGTGTTACCTTACAGACGACGGAACCGAAGCTCGGAGCCACATATGGAATTACCGGCAGAGCCCAGATGTCCTGGCTGCCCTCGCCACACCTTTGCCCTTCCTGGCCGTCCCGGGACTGGGTGGGGCATGCGGGAGACAGGTAGGAATAGGAACCCTCTAGAAGGCAGGCCAGTCAAATATAAAAATAAGTGACTGTCTTGCTTTGGGCAAGGATGACCTCCTCCCCAAATCTAACAGGTCCCTCCTTGAGCTCCCCCCAGCACCCGCTGCCGTCGACTAAGTCATTTTCTTCTGAGACCCCTCTCCCCCACCGTCCCCTGCTGCTGCTCTCTCCGGCCTCTCCCTCCTGCCATTCCTTTCCAGGCTTACTGGCCTGCAGTCACCCCGCCCTGTCACTGTGCTGCCTCCCGCGGTGCCGTCTGCGGGGCCACTCCTTCCCCATCTGCGGAGGAAATCAACCAGGAAATCAACCACTCACCTCTTCCTCATCTCTTCCCTCCGCCCCGGGAGTGCCCCGGAGTCTCCTCTGCAGAGTCGCCCTTTCCGGACCCCGAGTTCATGCGTCTTCACGGATGTGACACATGACCTCTGCCTTGCCGATCAGCACATTCCAAACCCCTCTGACCCCTCGGCTTCTGAGACGTGAGGGCCGCTGCTGGGGGGGCTGGGAGACAGACGGCTCCCTCTGCCGCTGGAGTTGCACCCGCAGCACCGCTGGCCACCGTGAGGGCGGAGCCTGAGACCAGAGCAGGTTCAGAACACGAGTCCTGATGAAATCATGTGAACCTGGAACCCAGGCCTGAAGCCAGATACACTCTTGAGCTTTTTATTGTTTATTTTGTGAGGGGGAGGGGAGGAGAGAGGGAGGAGGAGGGGCGAGAGGGAGAGGGAGGGAGAGGGAGAACCCCAAGCAAACTTCGCACTTGGCATGGAGCCTGACATGGGGCTCAATCTCACGACCCTGGGATCATGACCTGAGCCAAAATCAAGGGTCAGATGCTCAACCGACTGAGCCCCCCGGGCGCCCCCGGTCTTGAGCTTTGTGGGGATGTCAGCCAACACCTTTCCTTTCTAAGCCAGCGCGAACTAGATTTTCCACCACCTGCAGGAGGAGGAGTCCCACCTGACACCTCCTCTCTCTCTCTCCCCACCTAAGCAGTCATGACCCCAAAATCGCCATCTATATCCCGGACAAGGCTTCGGAGCTCTGGATTCGCATCCGCCCGCCTAGTAGAGGTTTCCTCCCATATGTCACGCCCAGGCACCTCGGCTAGAACACGTGCAAAACGGAAGCCATCGTCTCTGCTCCTACCATCTCAACACGCTATTCGTCGTGGTGTTCACTGCCCTAGAAAAACATCACCGCCCACCCAAAGCACCCGAGACGGGCACCTAGGGCATCGGAGAGCACTCCTGCCAGCTAGTCCTGATGGGGCGAAGGCCCCGGCTGACACGAGCCGTGTGACCTTGGGGAGATCCGTGAACACGTCTGAGCCGTGGATCTTCATACGGACTCGCCCGGTTTCAACGAGATGCTGTATGTAAAGCAATGCGTGTTTGGCGGTTCCATTCCCCAACACGGACGTCTAGGGCCCCGCTAAATCCCGACTCACGAGTGCCTCATCACTGTCATTACCCCAGCTCACGGCCTCGCCCTCTCTCCCCCGAGGACTGCCGGACATTGCCATCTCAGCTGCTCACCGCCCGCCAGTGTCGCCGGACCGACGGACTCCTCACCAGCCGGCTCGTGCCAGGCCAGGCTCTGCCACCTGCGGACCCTATCGGCGGGCTCGCCCTCCACCGCGGCCCCCCTGACCCGCTCGCGGTTCTCCCGACGCCCACTGCTGGTCTCCACCTCCGGGACTGCACAGAGACGTGTCCCCTGTCAGGACGCCCATTCCCCCTCTTCTCCCACCCGGTGAGCGGCACGTCCTTAACACTCGATGAAAAACAAAGCCCTCTAAAGATGAAAGACAACAGAGATGCCACATTGGCTAACGAGGCTCACAGGCAAATTCAAACCCTGTCGTCCTCAGTGTCAGTGAGGCGGGAACCCGAAAAAAAGGGGAACGGGAAAAAAACAGTCATCTAAAATACCATTAAATGGGAAAAAAGCAAGGAAAGAACGGAGAGGAAAGAGAAAACATAAAGAACAGCTCATCTTGCGAGAGGGGAGGACTTCCTAAGCAAAACAGAAAGCTTGGGGCTCGCAGAAAAGTGATACGGACTCAACCACGTAAAAAGTCATCACTTCTACACAAAGGTACAATAAGGAAGGCTAGGGACAAAAACAGAAGAGGCGAGATATCTGATTTATTAACATGAAAAGAATTAAAGTCCAGAATTGAGAGAGAGCCTCAAAAACTGATGAGATCACAAACAATTCAACAGAAAAACTGGAAAAGGATTTTGTGGGCAATTTGAAGGAGGGTAGATCGAGTAAGCTTTTTTTCAGTGTAAACTTGGGAAAACCTAAAATGCACAGAACTTTGGTAGGGAATGATCTCTAAGACATAGGTGGGTTTTTCGTTTTTGTTTTTAATTTTTTAACGTTTATTTATTGAGAGACACAGAGACAAAGTATGAACAGGGGAAGGGCAGAGAGAGAGAGGGAGACACAGAATCCGAAGCAAGCTCCAGGCTCTGAGCCGTCAGCACAGAGTCCGACGCGGGGCTCGAACTCACAGACAGCGAGATCATGACCTGAGCCGAAGTCGGCCGCTTAACCAACTGAGCCACCCAGGCACCCCATAGGTGGGTTTTTTTAACCCCATAAGCAGAATAGGGTATACTGTATGTCACTGTATTGTTTTTTTAGAGGGAGAAAACAGAAGACACATTTTATTTGCCTACAGATGCATAGGCCATCTCTAGACGAACACACAAGAACTGGAAAAATTAATTATATCCAAAACTGGGAAAGAGAAGGCTGAGATAGAAGGGAGATATTACCTTTTATACCCTGTGAATGTTGTGCTTTATAAATACTACCTACCCCCAAATGCAGTACCCCCAATGCTACCCATCCCCAAACAAGTAAACCTAAGTAAGCAAATTCAATCTCTTTCCTGCACAATCTCCAGATCCCAATTAACAAGGGGAATGCTGCTTAAATAAGTGTTTAAACTAGCATACCTTCACCAGCTTCTCTTGCAGGAAGAGATTTTATCCAGAAATACTCTCATGTTCTCAGGTACACAAGACCTTGGGGGCGCACCCCTGCCCTGGGGCCAGGGGCTTCGCACAGGCCGTTCTCCTGGCCCGCCCCATTGCTCCAGCGCTGCCCGCGGCCCCCTTGTATGACTCCCGGGGCATGCCTGGGACCCGGCCCGAAGGGGCTGAGCTCCCTCCAGGAGGAGGGCTCATGCTGCACTCAGGATAGACATGGGGGGGCGGGGAGTGCCTGGGTGGCTCAGTCAGTTAAGTGTCTGACTCTTGGTTTCAGTTCAGGTCATGGTCTCACAGTTCGTCAGTTCGAGCCCTGCATCGGACTCCGCGCTCACAGCACGGAGCCTGCCTGGAATTCTCTCTCTCTCTGTCTCTCTCTCTCTAAATAAATAAACTTAAAAAAAATTCGTAAGTATCAATAAACAATGTATTGCATATTCACCCGGACTTGGGGAGCATATTACTTAGGCACTGAAAAAGACCTAGAAAAGAATGTGTTTCCAGTGGTTTCCTCTGAGGTGAGGAGAGGGGGCGGCGGAGAAGTGGAGGGCATTTTATGTTCCTATACATTTCTATATTTTAAGAAATGTGTCCTACTAACTCATGCTTATGAAAAACTCACCCCCCTCTAGGTGTGTCCGTTATTCGCCCAGGGGCGCGGGTTGCCAGGGGCGGGCAGGGGGCCGGCTGCCTGACTTCGGATTGTGCTCTTGATACAGTGCTCTCTCACCTGCTCCTTGAGTGAAAAACACACACAAATCGAACGTGCCCCTTTCATGTTTTACCCCCATCAGAGAGAAAACGCCTGCCTTCCCGCTCCCAGCTTCCCCGGACGAATCTGCCATGAGCACCTGCTGGGCCCATAACTGGCCAAGGAAACAGGCGACAACCAAGCTGTGAGCACTCTTTTGGTGTGAGACTAGAATCCGGCGAGACGGGCACGGGCCGAACGAATGAAGTACTGCGTCATGAAGTCAGCCCTTCCTCCAGACTCCAGCTTTGTTGCTGTTTTTTGTTCTCAAGGAAAAACAGCTGGATGATTCCCCTCCCCCACTCCAGCCATGCTTCCTCGCATCTCAGGGTGACGGCAAGTCCTTCCTCAGATCTACCCGAGGGGTTGTAAGCTGGCAGGCTGCAGGCAGTGGCCAGCCCGCACACATAATCTGCTGGCCCTGCACATTTTGAAAAGCGTTTTGAATTAGTTACCAACTTTAAAAACATTGAGTTTTTTTTTTTCCATAAAAATTTTCAGCTTCCCCCAAAATTCAGGTCGAGCGACAACACGCTGGAGCTCGGCTGCACCTGCACCTGTCTCTTCAAAGGGAGCCCTGCCCCCGGCTAGCAGCCCCCCTCCCAACACCCACTCCCCAGCCCTCCTCCTGCAGGCAGGCCTCCTGACCAGCCCAGCCAGCAGCAGAGTTTACGCTACAGAACCGTACCTCCTTTGGCGGACATTTAGGTCAGTCCCAGTTCAGCCCATTCTGCCTTTCATGGAACCCAAACAGAGAGCTCAGCCCCTCTGACCACACGGTCCTCCTTCGTCTCCGAGGCTCCCACGGCACAGGGCTGCGACACAAAGAGAAGGATGTGAGGACCTGAGGCCTTGGATTTAGTTCCTCAGATGCCAAGCGGACCTCTCTTTTGGGGGGTCCCTAATCTCCTTGCCTTGGTGGTGGAGCTTTGGGGCAGGGAGAAGTCCTGAGTTCGAGGACCCGCCTGTGTGATGGAGCCAATGTTACAAGTACTGCCAAGTCGAAAGTCCTGAGTTTGATCCTGGTTCCTCATTGCGGGGCCAAGTACTTAACCTCTCTTGAGTCTGTTTCCCCACCTATAAAACGGGCTAATAGCACTTCCCGGGGCTGTTAAGTGAATGAAATAAATAGGAGTATCCGAAAGTGCTTATAAACAGCTTACAAGTACAAAATAAGACAGGTGCGGACTAGAAGAAGGGCACTGTGGAAGAAGTGACAGAAACGGGTGACACAAATCCCAGTTAAAGAGAGGTGGATGAAGAGCCCGTGGGCTGTGTGCTCTGAGGTCCCTCCTGCCTCCTCTTTCTGCCTTGAGGGCCTGGGTAGTGCCTCTCTCTCCTCGCCTGTCTCAGTGGCTGCAGTAAGAGAAAGCCACCTTTTTTCCCCATGCAGTAGTCCTCCCCGGCTCATTTCCAGGGCCAGGTCACCGGGAGGGAGGCTGGGCTGAACTGGCCGCAGCCGCGCTGGGGAGGGAGGGGGGCCGGGGGAGGTCCTCCCCAGCCTGGAGCACGCTGAGACAGGCTCGCCCGACGTTACCATGATCCCCATTGGACACGTCAAGGCACTGAGGTCCTTTCCCTCCAAAACCAAGCCACCTCCCTACTTCACAGTGAGGAGGATCAAATGACCTTCTCTTGAAAGCACTTCGCAAAAACGGATGAAAGGTACAAGAGCGAACAAAAATAGCCACGGAGATGTGATAGAAAGCCATGCCGATGCACGGCTGTGCGGTTACTGGAAAGCCGACCTCTCGGAAGCGCCCCAGAGCGCCCCAGACATTCTCATCTTAACGTGCCTTTGTCAAAAGGTTGCACGGGGTTAGGCTCTGGCCCCGAAGGCTGGCCAAGTCCCCCCAAAGCTAACCAGATCTCCCTCGGAGATGTGCGGGGCGGAGGCGCCCTCCCCGCCGCGCCAGGGTCGCCCCGGCGACTTCTGGGCGCGCGTCCCGCCCGGGCTCGGGGAGACAGCGCCCTGAGCCCGCCCGGGAGGATGGGACTCACCTGGTCCTCACGGATTCCAGCCGAGGGACGAGGCCGCCTAGCCCCCCACGTCTATCCCCCGAGCGCGGCGTGAGCTCGCCGCCTGGAGGGAGCTCGGTCCCTCCGGCCGGGGGCCGGGCACGCACCGGGGGTCGAACAAGGGGGCTGCGGGCGGCGCTGGAGAAACGGGGTGGGCCGGGGGAAGGGCCTGTGCGAAGCCCCCGGGCGCGGGGCCGGGACGCGCCCCCAAGCTCTTCCCACAAAGAGCTCAGGCTCCCCACCGGCAGGCGGAGCGCGGCCGGGAGCACAGCCCCTACCCGCCGGGGGGCGCGGAGAAAGGAGAGCGCCGTGGGGGCGGGGAGGCGTGGGGGAAGGGGCGCAGAGACCCTCCCCGCCGTGCCGCCGCGCCCCCGCGCGCGCGCACGCGCCCGCCCGCCCCTCCCGGAACTCAGTCCCGCTCGGGCCCGGCCCGCCCGCCCGCCGCCCCGCGCCCCGCGCCGGGCTCACCGCGCCGCCGCCGCCGCTCAGGGCCCGGCCCGGCCGCCTCCCGCCTCGGCCGCCGCCGCCGCTTCCTTCCTCCCGGCCGCGCTCGCGGACCGGAGGTTTCGGGTTTCAGTCCGCCGAGCCCCGCTTCGCTCCTCCCGCCGCCCCGCCACCAGCACGCGGACCCGGGCGGGCGCAGGCCAAGTAACTTTGCGGCGCTCCCGCCCCTTCGCCACCGCCGCCGCCGCGCCGCCCCTCCCCGCCCCCCGCGGCCCCCCGCGCCGCCGCCCCTCCCCAGCCCCGCGCGCCCCTCCCCAGCCCTCGCGCCCCCGGCTTCTTCCCACCTCTTCCCACGCCCGGCCTCGGCTGCGGCTCTTTGTCTCGCCCGTACGCTCTCGGCTCGCCCCGCTTCGCTGCGGTGGCCCCGACGCGGGCCCTCCCTGACCCCGTCCCTCCGGCCCAGTTTCAGCCGTTGGGACGTCCCCTTTTCCCTCTCTCTCGGCATCACACTCATACTTTCGGATTCTCCCCGTGGGCTCCGCACAGCCCCGTTCTCCTCCTCCTCCTCCTCCCGTCTCGCCCTGCACTCCTGCTGGCCTTCCCTTTCCTGCCCACCTTTCATTCACCCATCCGACGTCTAGGAACTTCTGCGGGGTGCCGGGCACCGTGCTGCGCCCCGGAAACATCACAGGGAATCGACCTCGGGGCCGGCCTTTGAGGAACCCGCAGCCCTCGAGAGCGAGAGGGTGGATGTAAACAGATCCTTACACTGCTCCCCTGCTCTCGCATGAACCAGGAGGCCGAGGAGCGATCGTTACAACGCGCAGACCAGAGCGCTGCCAGTTCAGAGGACAGGACATTGTGGTCCCCCCCCCACCCCGTTTTCACGCCCCACGTTCGGTACCGTCCCTAGCCTCCGGCGTTTTCTACGCAACTGTCTTAATAAGGGGATGAAAAGTTGAAGCGAACGGCGAACTGCAGACGGGAGGGAGGGACCGAGGAGGGAGGCAGGGAGAAAGAAAACAGGGCAGGAGAAGAATCGGGTAAGAGTTTGCGAAGCCCAGTTCCCCAGGCTCCAGCACAAACTGATGCTGCACCCGGAGCAGGATTCAAATTCCTCTGAAATCCATCCGCTTTGATGAATGCATTAATTATTCCCTTATCTACAGGCACTGCAGATTGGCCCTACAATCGGCACTGTGGGAGCTGCTTCCTTATTGTTATTAGGCCACCGAAGCGCTGTTTAGAGCAATAATTTACTATCTAGCGCTTGCCAAACACGCAGCTAATCTTCAGGGACGAGCGGGATAATGGGGAGGGAAAATGTTAATGGATGCCTTGATATTCCTATGGGATAGACGCCTTACTTGGTCAAAAACCGGAAGCTGAAACTCCTCTCAGAGTCTAGGTCACCAGAAAGCCAGATGCTGAAGGAGCTTCGAGTGGTTTGTTCTCAAGAGTATTTTAGGCTGTTTTAATGAAATCCCTGGTCGTTATTAATTTTTTTTGACTTGCATTGACTCTGGGCCCGGGCTAATCTTTGTGTCCCTGGGAGTTCTTTAACCTTTTTGAATGTCAGCTTATTCGAATATAAAATAGGCCTCCTCAGACCTGCCTATCTGTTTGTTGAGTTTAAAAAGATGAAATGAGATCATGTGAGTAGATGGTCTGGTGCCGTGGAGCCTGAGAGCTAAGCCCTCTTGAAAGTTGGCATTCGAGAAAGGTCTGGAAAGATCTGTCAGAGACTGGCCTGCAGAGAATGAGAAAAGCAATTATGGATTTTTTTTTGCCTCCCTATCTACCCATGATGCCCTTCCCATACTTACTCTACTTCATTTCGTACTCATCTGAGAACCATTTTTTCTCCTGCTGCTCATTATCAAATATATTATTTATCACAAAGGTTTTTCTTCCCATAGCTCATTAGCTCAGAACTTACTGTGCATTCAAAGATAGAAATGAATGCCAACAAATGCATTTTTTCAATTGCTCTCTTAAGATTTTTTTTTCTAATAATACTGAGCCGCGAGGAATATTCACTCAGATGCAGAGAAGAGATAGAAAAGTTTTTTTTATGTTTATTTTTGAGATACACAGAGAGAGAGTATGAGGGGGGAGGGGCAGAGAGAAAGGGAGACACAGAATCCAAAGCAGGCTCCAGGCTCCGCGAGCTGTCAGCACAGAGCCTGACGTGAGGCTGGAACCCACAAACTGTGAGATCGTGACCTGAGGTCGCATGCTTAACCAACTGAGCCACCGATGCAGAAAAGCTATTATCAATTATTTCACTAAATATCACTGTCTAAGGTGACAGTTGTGTGAAAAACATGACATGGATTTTGGGTGAGAATTTTTTTCAGGAAAAGAGGAGAAAGGTCTGTAGCAATTCTCCTTTTCCAAGTCGCTTTCATAAGCCTTTCCCTTTTGGGGTCTCCAAAAGATTTCTGAACTAAGAGAACGAGAGGCTTTGTCCGACTGAATCCTAAATGCTGGCTGAAGAATCTGCATAGGTTAAGACATCTTTAAAATAAAGTATCTTTCCAATCCAGCCGTCCGCATAAAACCAGTCAAAGCAAAATCGCGGAGTGTGCTGCCCGTTCTGCAGAAAATAAAATTCCCCCAGTCGTCACAGGCCGACTCCTTCCTACCCTCCACATCTTAGTTTCAATGGCACCCTCCTCAGAGAAGTCTTCCCTGACCAATCTAAAAGAGGTTCTCTAGGGGCGCCTGGGTGGCTCAGTTGGTTAAGTGGCAGACTTCAGCTCAGGTCGTGATCTCGCGGTCTGTGAGTTCGAACCCCGTGTCCAGCTCTGTGCTGACAGCTCAGAGCCTGGAGCCTGCTTCGGATTCTGTGTCTCTAACCTCTGCTCACTCTCTCTCAGAGCTCCCTACTCTTTTCTCATATAACACGTATCTCAGTGTATACCGTATCTAATTTTTTCTATTTATTTGCTTATAGTATGCCTACATTGGTAGACATAAACTCCATAAGGGCAAGAGCCCTGTCTGTTTTATTTACCACTACGGGACCAGGGCCTACTTTTTAAATAAATTAAATGGAAAAATAAAAATAGATGAAGTATGTCTTTAGGAGCATCTGGTTCTTGGGGCGCCTAGGGGGGCTCAGTCGGTTGAGTGGCCAACTTTGGCTCAGTCGTGATCTCGAAGTCTGTGAGTTCGAGCCCTGCATTGGGCTCTGTGCTGACAGCTCAGAGCCTGGAGCCTGCTTCGGATTCTGTGTTTCCCTCTCTCTCTGCCCTTCTGCTCACGCTCTATCTCTATGTCTCAAAAATAAATGTTAAAAAAAAATTTTTTTTTTTTAAAAAGGAGCAGCTGGTTCTCAAACTCTGGAATCTGTAAGAACCCTCGGAGATGTCTCAGGTGCAAAGCCAAACGCACAGTGGTTAGAGAGAAGTTCGAAGCGTTTAGAAATTTAGTGCTTCCAAAGACACCGTCAAGAAAAAAAAGACAATTCACAGAATAAGAAAAAGGTTTTGCAAATCATATATCCGATAAAGAACTTGTATCCAGAATCTATAAAGAACTCCTCCACCACAAGAGTAAAAAGAAAAGCAACCACTTTAAAAAGGACAGAGGGGCGCCTGGGTGGCTCAGTCGGTTGAGCGTCCGACTTCGGCTCAGGTCATGATCTCTCGGTCTGTGAGTTCGGGCCCCGCGTCGGGCTCTGTGTTGATGGCTCAGAGCCTGGAGCCTGCTTTGGATTCTGTGTCTCCCTCTCTCTCTGCTCCTCCCCGACTCATGCTCTGTCTCTCTCTGTCTCAAAAATAAATAAACATTAAAAAAATAAAAATAAAAAGGACAGAGCATCTAAGCAGACATTTCTCCAAAGAAGGTATAGAAGTGGCCAGTTAGGGCCACGTGTAGCAACACGGATGGAACTGGAGGGTATTATGTTAAGTGAAATAAGTCAGTCAGAAAAAGACAGATACCATATGTTTCCACGTATAGGTGGATTTTGATAGACTTAGCAAAAACCAGGGGGGAGGGGAAGAGGGGCAAGGAAAAAAAGACACAGAGAGGGAGGGAGACAAAACATAAGAGACTCTCAAAGACTAAGAACAAACTGAGGGTGAGGGGGGTGTGGGAGGGGGGAGAGCGGTGACGGGCATTAAAGAGGGCACGTGTTGGGATGAACACTGGGTGTTATATGGAAACCAATTTGAAAATAAATTATTTAAATAATAAAAAATAAAAGAAACCAATACAATAAAAATGAAAAAAAAATAAAAATAATAAGACTAAAAAAGAAAAAAGAAAGAAATGGCCAGTTAGCACTTGGAAAACTGTTGGACATCTTTAGTCTTCAGGAAAATGCATATCAGAACAAAATGGAGATCCCACCTCACACCCACTAAGATGGCTCTAATGATTAGGTGATGGGGCGCCTGGGTGGCTCAGTCGCTTAAGGTCCAACTTCGGCTTGGGTCATGATCTCACGGTCCATAGGTTTGAGTCCTGCATTGGGCTCTGTGCTGACGGCTCAGAGCCTGGAGCCTGCTTTGGAGTCTGCGTCTCCCTCTCTCTCTGCCCCTCCCCTGCCCTCACTCTGTCTCTGTCTCTGTCTCTCTCTCAAAGATAAACATTAAAAAAAATGTCTTTAATAAAAAAAAAAGAAAGAAATGATAACAAATATCGTGGAAGATTCGGAGAAGTTAGAACCCTCGCACACTGCCGGTGACCATGTACAATGACGCAGCCACCTAAAAACACAGTTTCTGTTAGTTCCTCAAAATGTGAGGCTTGAAGTTCCCCTAGGACCCAGCAAGTCCACTTTCACGCATTCAAGCAAGAGAAATAAAATCTACATCCACACAAGTCTATATTGGAAATGCTCATAGCGGCATTATCCAGCTAAAACATGGAAACAACCCAACTGCCCATCAGTTGACGAGTGGGTAACAAAGACGTGGCTAGCCTTGCAGCGGAAAATTACTCAGTCGTAAAAACGAACGAAGTGTTGACGCCCTGCTACCACACGGGTGAACCTTGAAAACGTGAGGCTAAGAAGCCAGACAGAAAGGGCCGTGTATTGTGTGATGGATTCCATTTATATGAAATATCCGGGACAGAAAATAGAGAGAGACGGAAAGATGAATGATCACCCAGGGCTGAGGGTAGGGTGCCATGAAAAGCGACTGCTAACTGTTACAAACTTCCTTGACAATGTCCTAAAATTAGATTATGGTGATGATCACGCGACACTGTGAATATACTAAAACCCGGTGACTCGTACAATTTAAAGGGATGAAATTTATGGGATGTAACGTATGTCTCGATAAATAAAGCTCTTGCAAGATAAAAAGAGCCCCTTATGGAATGTGTTAAAATGCGGTTTCCGGCCCCCTTCCTGGAGAGCAGGACTCTGCGGGAGTTCAGGAGAGCTGCTGTTTGCCCTCACCCCCTGGAGGTGGATCCTGAGGTTTGCACAGGGTGACTTCCCGCCCAGCTCCAGGGGTGGGCTCTGATTGTCGGCATTTTTTTAAAATTTTTTTAATGTTTATTTTTGAGACAGAGAGAGACAGAGCATGAGTGGGGAAGGGGCAGAGAGAGAGGGAGACACAGAATCCGAAGCAGGCTCCAGGCTCTGAGCCATCAGCACAGAGCCCGAACGGGGCTCAAACTCACAGACCGCGAGATCATGACCTGAGCCGAAGTCGGACGCTCAACCGACTGAGCCACCCAGGCGCCCCTGATTGTGGGCATTTTTTAAGCCGATGCTTGGTTCAGGGATGGAGATAGGCCTGAGGCCCTTGGGTCAGGGTGCAGCCTCAAGGACATCCTGCTGAGAATGCTGGGTGGGTGGGACGGAAATTTACGAAACAGGGAAAGTGAGAAACAGTAGAATTTAGGGCCCAGCTAAATCACATGATCCCGGATGAAGCCTTCCCTGAAGTTGCTGTACACCTGGAGATAATATTTTATTAAGCCAATGCGGGTTTAATTTCTGTTATTTGAAAGCATGTTGGGGCACCTGGGTGGCTCAGTAGATTAAGCATCCAACTTCACTTCAAGTCATGATCTCACAGTTCATGGGTTTGAGCTTCTGTTGGGCTCTGTGCTGACAGCTCAGAGCCTGGAGCCTGCTTCCGATTCTGTGTCTCCCTCTCTCAGCCCCTTCCCAGCTTGTGCTCTCTCTCTCTCTCTCAAAAATAAGTAAATAAACTCAAAAAATTAAAAAAAAAAAAAAGAAAGCATGTAACTCAGTGGCTGTCAATATCACATTTAGGAAATCTATGGGCACATTTTGGGATTGTTACAATTAGAGGACCCTCCAGACACTGAGTGGGTGGGGGCAAGAATGCCAGACGTCTTGCGGTGCATGACAAAAGAACAATTCCCTTCATGTGTGACTTTTGAAAGACTCACAAAAAAAGTTATTTTCTGATCTAGAGTCCAACTGTCTACATGGAAGCAAGAAGGTTTGTCAGTTGGTTTGTTTTGCCTGGTTTTGTTATATACCAATGTATCCAATTACCGTGTAAATACTGTGTAAATACTGTGTTGTTCAGACCTCGCGGAGACTTGTTCATCAGTTTGGAAAATCACATCCCTGTTAACAGTGTTACTCCTGGTGTTGGATTTACCAATTCAAGTTCAGTGACCCAGTTTGCGTTTATATACGTCACATTCACAGTCATCCCATCTATAACTTCGAGTGTCTGACCACTTCACAGTGTCGTCCAGTAGCTCGGCACACTGAAATGAGCATTATGTTGTTGTCGGATCGTTCTTTCGGCAGCAGGTTCCCGAGTACCGGATACCAGCTCCTGGCACTAAAATGACAACAGTTAATCAAGAAAGACAACACTCCTGCGATCATGGAGTGTATATTTGGGCGAGGGAGACACACTAAAAAAAAGCAAAATATATTCTATTTTAGACACTGATAAAGTTCTAAAAAGAAGGAGGAGGAGGAGGAGGTGGGGGAGGAGGAGAAGAAGAAGGTAGGAAAAGAAAAAAGGCTAAAGCCAGGAAGGAGAAATGACGTTTCAGGAGGAGGAGTGGAGCTTGAAATTTTGGATACAGTAGTTAGGGAAAGTTTCCCTGAGAAAAGGCCTGAAGGGAGTGAAGGAGTCAGCCCAGGAGACATCTGAGGAAGTGTTTCAGGCATGGAGAAAAGGCGGTGCAAAGATCCTGAGAAGCTATACATCTAGGCTGTTTAAGAGACAGTGAGGAGACCCCTGTGGCTTGAGAATGCTTAAGTGGTAGAGAGGTAAGATACGAGTTCAGAGAGGAAACAGGAGACCAGATTCTGCAGAGTCTTCCAGATCCTTCAGCTTTTCTCTGGATGTGATGAAAGTTACGGATAGAAGAATGATATAACCACTTCCTATTGTTACTAACATTAAGAGATCATGTTAAAGTTTCCAAATTCTGGATGCAGGTAGATTGTGTTATGACAAATTTCATGTCAAGATACTGAAAGGTTGTTACAAAGTATCTGTTACTTCAAAGGGTATGTTAGACTTGAGAATCGGCCCTCTGACCAATGTGGCAGGTCTTGGGTGACCCCTGGGGGTCCACATCTTGCCAAGAACAACCCCCGGGTGATCCTGATGCACGACCCGAGAGCCATAACTTGGAGACAAGCCCCTGAGACTTCCCCCTCGTTCTTCCTTCTCTTCCGCGTACATAAGCAGTTTTCTCTTCTGCCTTCATACTGCGCCTGCGTCCAGAAATGTTGGAGGAGGCTTACGGAAGAAGACATGGAAACAATATGGCTGATAAAATAGCTCCAGCAAACTGACAACCACGTATAAAGAAGAGGAGCGACGTACCCACAAATCGGTTTCCCAGGGGTGGGTTTACGCTGGGTCACGTCCACGTGTGGGTGAAGCCGTTCGTGAGTCCGTGGCTGCAGAGTCACTGGAAGCTGCCTAGTCGCCTTGCACTCTCTGCCTTGTATCTCAGGGAGAGAGAATGGCGTGTGTGTGTGTGTGTGTGTGTGTGTGTGTGTGTGCAGGATGGCCAAAGAGAAGGAAGAATCTGTCCAAAATTATAGGAGATACAGGCATTTGAAATTTTTCCATAGGAAAACTTTTGCTTTTCAGACGGTGGATTATCTGTGCAAATTCTTGATTAAACCCAGGCAACTTTTTCGAAGACGGTCTCTATGGAGTAAAAAGATTCGGGTTTGAGAACCGTGTATTAGGCTTCTACTATGTACCGGTTTCCCTATTTGGCATTTTAGCTTCCTTATTTCACTTAATGGTTATGATGACTTATTGCTACTTGACAGACATCTCCACTCATTAAATCCCAAATTAAAACTTGATGAAATCTTCCAGCATAAAATTCTAGATAATGACTATCTCCACAAACCAATGACTTATCCAGGGGCACCTGGGTGGCTCAGTCTGTTAAGCTTCTGACTCTTGGTTTCTGTTCAGGTCACGATCTCACGGTTCATGCGTTCGAGCCCCGAGTCAGGCTCTATGCCAACAGCACAGAGCCTGGAGCCAGCTTCAGATTTTGCATCTCCCTCTCTCTCTGCCCCCCCCACTCACACTCTATGTCTTTCTCTCTCACACAAAATAAATCAACATAAAAAAAACTCAATGATTTATTCATTAAAAAATTTCTCCACTGTGCATGTAGTAGAACACACAGGACAATGGAAAAATAAATAAAGCTATCTGCCCTGACGTGGAAGTGGTCCATGATATAGTAAATGAAAAGGTTCCAGAAAAGATATAAGTAGTATGATCCCATCGCTACAAACATAAGTGTCCATGTGCGCGTCTGCGTGTACGTTAAAAGAACTCTGGAAGAGTAGATACCAAATCAGAAACAGCGATAACGCTTAGATGTGGATTAGTGGAAACAGGTACATTCACTTTCTACTGTATATACTTACTGTATTCAATTCTTTTTTTTTAAATTTTTTTAATGTTTATTTATTTTTTTTAATTTTTTAATGTTTATTTATTTTTTTTAATTTTTTTAATGTTTATTTATTTTTGAGACAGAGAGAGACAGAGTATGAGTGGGGGAGGGGCAGAGAGAGAGGGAGACACAGAATCCGAAGCAGGCTCCAGGCTCTGAGCTGTCAGCACAGAGCCCGACACCGGGCTCAAACTCACAGACCGCGAGATCATGACCTGAGCCGAAGTTGGACGTTCAACCGACTGAGCCACCCAGGCGCCCCAAGTGTTTATTTTTTGAGAGAGAGAGAGAGAGAGAGCAAGCTGGGAAGGGGCAGAGAGAGAAGGAGAGAAAAATCCCAAGCGGGGCTCAAACTCATGAACCATGAGATCATAACCTGACCTGAAACCAAGAGTTGGACGCTTAACCGACTCAGACACCCAGGCACCCATTGAATTCTTTGTAGTAAGTACGTATTGTTGTATTCTTTTAAAGACATAGTTTTAAAACAAAAATGTAGGGGCGCCTGGGTGGCTCAGTCAGTTAAGTGTCCGACTTCGGCTCAGGTCATGATCTCACCATTCCCGAGTTCGAGCCCCGCCTTGGGCTCTGTGCTGACAACTCAGAGCCTGGAGCCTGTTTCAGATTCTGAGTCTCCCTCTCTGCCTGTGCCCCTCCCCCGCTCATGCTCTGTCTGTCTCTCTCTCTCTCTCAAAAAATAAACATTAAAAAATTAAAATAAAATAAAATAAAATGCACTTAAACACCTAATAAATTATCCAAATATACATATTAATATGTTTATTTTCATCTCCAGCAAATACTTATTGAGCACATGTCTTGTGCTCTTGAGACACGTCGGTGAGCAAACTAAAGACCCCCGCCCTCAAGGAGCTTATGTTCCAACCAAAATTAGCGCATGATAAGGAGGATCTGGGTGCAGAGGGTAGTTCTTAACATTAAATAAGGTGGTCGGGTTAGGGCTTATTGATAACGTGACACTTGAGCAAAGACTTGGAGGAGATGAGCATATTAATGACTAGGACGTGTGAGAGCGGCATTCTGGACAGACGGACCAGCTGATACAGAGAACCTCAGGTGGGAGTGTGCCCTGCCTCTTCAGGGAAGAACACGTGGGCTGGGGTCGCTGGAACAGAGCAAGCGAGCCGGGAAGCGGCAGAAGATGGGTCAGGCAGGCGAGAGAGAAGGGGGGATTTGTGCAGGATCTCACAGACCTCGGAGGGGACTTGGGGCTCTGCTAGGAGTAGAAGGGAAAGATTTGGGGCAGAAGAGGCTGGTGTCTTGGACCAGGATGCTATCGGTGAAGGAGGTGAGAAAGGGTTGGATTCTGGCTATAAGTAGCTGTAATATGATTTCCTTATAGCTTGCATGTGGAGTATAAGAGAAACAGAAGTGTGAGGATTGACTCCGGAGCTACGGTCTGAGCAGCAGAAGGGTGGAGTTGCCATCGGCAGCTGAGCCAAAGCCTGGAGGTGGAGGTAAGGGCTGGACATCAGAAATCCAGTGCGGACGCATCAGGCCTTTTAAAAAATGATTATTTATTTATTTTAAGGGCAGAGAGAGGAGGAGAGAGAGAACCCCAAGCAGGTTCTGCGTTATCAGCGCCAAGCCCAAAACAGGGCTTGATCTCACCAACCCGGGAGATCAAGACCTGAGCCCAAAGCAAGAGTCAGACGCGTAGCTGTCGGGGGAGCCACCCAGGCGTCCCAGGACATGTGACATTTGAGATGTCTCTTAGTTATACAAGTGAGGATGTGAAGGAAACAGCTGAAAAGAGGTGTGAGCCATAGATAAAAGTTTGGGAATCTTCAGCATAGAGATTTTACAGCTAGAAGATCAGGTGTGTCCGTTTCCTAAGGACTGCGGTAATAAAAGTGCCCAGAACAGGGTGGTTTAAAACACAAATATTCTGGGGGCACCTGGGTGGCTCAGTCGGTTAAGCGGCCGACTTTGGCTCAGGTCATAATCTCACGGTCTGTGAGTGCGAGCCCCGCGTCGGGCTCTGTGCTGACAGCTCAGAGCCTGGAGCCTGCTTCGGATTCTGTGTCTCCCTCTCTCTCTGCCCTTCCCTTGTTCACGCTCTGTCTCTATGTCTCTCAAAAATAAAATAAAAAACGCAAAAAAAAAAAACAACCACAAATATTCTGGAGGTTACACGTTCTAAAACAAATGTACCAGCTTGGAATAGAAGAAATTACAATAATTTTCACCATTATTATGACTCTCCCCAGAAAATAACAGATACCAAACCAATAAAGTCTGTGCCCAGTAGGTGATATAAGAGTTTGTGGATGGGGTACAGGGCGCCTGGGTGGCTCAGTTGGTTGAGCCTCAGACTTTAGCTCAGGTCATGATCTCGCAGCTCGTGAGTTCGAGTCCCGCGTCAGGCTCTGTGCTGACAGCTCGGAGCCTGGAACCTGCTTCAGATTCTGTGTCTGCCTCTCTCTCTGCTCCTTCCTGCTTGCTCTCTCTCTCTCTCTCTCTCTCTCTCGAAAATAATAAACACCAAAAAAAAAAAAAAAGTTTGTATATGGGGTAAATTCCAACGGGCCAGAGATCAAAAATGTCAAAAATGAAACTCAAATTAAGTTCTAGATGCAAACTGGGATTCCTTCCTTTGTAATCTGGAAGCAGGAAAAACTTTAGTAATTATGACACCCATAGCTGATGTAATAATGATAAAAAAGATAAGTTTTGCTGCACAATTTTAAAAACTCCTTTCTTGGGGGCACTTGGGTGGGTGGCTCATTTGGATAAGTGTCTGACTCTTGATTTGGGCTCAGGTCTTGACCTTGTGGTTTGTGTGTCGGGCCCCGCGCTGGCAGTGTGGAGCCTGCTAGGGATTCTCTCTTTCCCTCTCTCTCTCTGCCCCTCCCCTGCTCATGCTCTCTTCCTCTCTCTTCCAAAATAAGTAAATAAACTCTAAAAATAATACTAATTTCATGACACAAAAACCACCACGGCAAAGTCAAAGGAAAAAGGGTAAGCTGAGAAAAAATACGTACGACTTGTATCACAAAGCAGTAGGTGACAATTAGGATGCTGAATCAGAATTCACCCCAAATGGCTCAGATAAAGAGATTTTTAAAAAATGTTTCAAGTTTGTTTATTTTTGAGAAAGAGAGAGAGAGAGAGAGTTAGGGAGGGGTAGAGGGAGAGGGAGACACAGAATCCAAAGCAGGCTCCAAGCTCTGAGCTGTCACCACAGAGTCGAACGCAGGGCACGAACCCACGAACCGTGAGACATGGCCTGAGCCAAAGTTGGACGCTTCACCAACTGAGCCACTCAGGTGCCCCTCAAATGAAGAGATTTTAATGAAGGGAGTTTATGTGGGGCCCCAACCAGGGGTGTAAACGCCCAGACACCAGAGGCGTCAGGTTGTCCTTGGCTCCCCTGGAGTTGAAGAGACAAGATGGGAAAATAACGTTATTAGAGTCCACTGGGCACCGAACTTTTGAGAAGGAGGTGCTCATGAGAGCTTTACCAAGGGCGAGGCAGTCACTGCTGAAGCAGCGAAGGGGAGGGAAGCAGCTCAACCCACCATCCTTTCCTCTGCCAGAGCCTCTCACTGGACACACTCAGCCAGAAGCCAACTCTCCCGGGAGACCGGGTGCTGGAATATTGCACAAACCAGGACACCTAGATGGTTGAAAGGTGCCAAACGGATACTAACCAGCACGGGCTAGTATATCCCTAATTTGTAAAAAGCTGTTAACAATTTAGAAGCAAAATACTAAACACTTAAATAAAAATAGGTGAATATTGACAAAAAGAAGTGTAAAATGCCTTATGAATATATGAAAAGATACTCTGTTTCCCTCCTAATAAATGAAATGCAAATTCGAACAAGGCTAGGACCAAACGCTGACAAGGCTGTGGAGCAACGGGTCTCTCCTGTGCTGCCGTGTGGGGTGTAAATTGGTTACCACCGCTTTGTAAAACTGTGAACCTTTATCTACTATATGTAAATACATACGTCATGACTCGTGATTCCACTCCTAGCAGAAGTGTGTGCGTGTGTCCACAAAGGTGCATGCTGGAATGTTTGGAGGGGCGCTGTTTATAACAGCCCCAAGCTGGAAACTCTCTGGAAGGCCCCTTGATAATAGATTGTATAAATTGTAAAATACTCACACAATGGAATACCATGTCTGCAGTGATCAGAATGAATGAGGTAAATCTCGTACAACAATACGGTGTAGGTGAATCTCACAAGCACGGTGATTAAAAAAAAAAAAACAAAGACCCTAAGGGGGCGCCTGGGTGGCTCAGCTGGTTAAGCATCTCGATTTTGGCTCAGGTCATGATCTCACAGTTTCCAAGATGGAGCCCTGTGTTGGGGCTCTGTACTGGCAGCATGGAGACTGCTCTCTCTCTGTCCCTCCTCTGCTCTCTCTCTGTCTCTCTCTCTCTCCCTCCCTCAAAATAAATAAATAAAACTTTATTTAAAAAAATAAAGTCAACTGTGCCATATAACATATCATAAACACAAGAGTGACATCCCATTTTCAGGTTTGGGGATTAGGACCAGACATGTTTGCGAAGCCATCTTTGAATTCTGCCACAACAGCATGGAGAAAAAATTTCGAGTCAGTTTGGAATATAGCATTTAAAAAAATATTTTTAATGTGTATTTATTTTTGAGAGAGAGACAGAGTGTGAGTGGGGAAGAGGCAGAGAGAGAGAGGGAGACACAGAATCTGAAGCAGGCTCCAGGCTCTGAGCTGTCAGCACAGAGCCTTATGTGGGGCTCGAACCCATGAACCGTGAGATCATGGCTTGAGCAGAAGTCAGGCACTTAACCAACTGAGCCCCCCAGGTGACCCTGGAATATAGCATTTTAACTGTATTTCTCCAGTGGGATATGTTCTAAAGGCAAACAGAACCTCTGAAAAATCCTCATTTCATTCAGTCACCTTACGTCAATGGTAGTTTGTTATTATTATTTGAAACAACGATAGATATTATGTAGGAGAAAGCGAACAGTTTACGTTGCATAAACACGTGTTTACGTTGTGGGACCCGAGATTTTTCGTGATGAAAAAAGGAGATCAAGGGTAAAATTGAGGAGGTTAAGCAAAAACCTGCAAAAAAAAAGTAATTTGCCTTGGAAATATCAATATGATCTCGTGATGTTTTTCCTCTTAAAAAGTCCGTGGTTCCTAATTCTAGCCACTCAAAAAGCAGGAAAAAATGACAACCCAGAAGCAATGAGCACCCTTAGCAACCGAACATGGTCTTAAAATACCATTTCTCATAGAGAGGAACCGATGGCTGATTATTGTCCTGGACCAGAACATGTGTAAAATGGATCTAGAACATCAGAAAAGAAGAGAGATTTCAAAGACGAATGAAGCAATATAAAAAAGATGCAAGGGTCAGGGCGCCTGGGTGGCTCAGTCAGTTAAGCGTACGACTTTGGCTCAGGTCACGATCTCAGGGTTTGTGGGTTCGAACCTTGCAATCTTCTGTCTCCCTCTCTCTCTGCTCCTCCCCTGCTCGTGCTCACTCTCTCTCTCAAAAATAAACATAAAAAATTTTTTTAAAAAACTCAAGAACCAAAGCGAAGGGACAATCTGAGCATCAAAAAGGATAACTACAGTGGATGGAAAATACCCAATAAATAAAAATCTTTGCTTTTGTAGTTAAATCCAGTGGTCACCACTGGTGATTGCTAAGTAACCAACTAATGTCTTTGAAAAATTAATAAACAGAAGGCATCAAATATTTATTCCACCTTTTCTATAAGAATCGCATGCCCATATAACCAAAAAGTTAGTGAAGAAAAAGTTCTTTTTGATGGAAAAATTCCACCAAATGAATGCAGAAGAGAGAATGGATTTTTTTTTAAATGTTTATTTATTTTTGAGAGAGAGAGAGTGCACAAGTGGGAAAGGGGCCGAGAGAGACGGAGACACAGAATCTGAAACAGGCTCCAGGCTCTGAGCTGTCAGCACAGAGCCCCATGCGGGGCTCGAACTCAAGAACCATGAGATCATGACCTGAACCAAAGTCAGACACTTAGCCGACTGAGCCACCCAGGTGCCCTGATTTTATTTTATTCTTAAAAAATTTTAATGTTTATTTATTTTTGAGAAAGAGAGAGAGACAGTGCATCGGCAGGGGAGGGACAGAGAGAGAGGGAGACACAGAATCTGAAGCAGGCTCTAGGCATTGAGCCCCATGCTAGGCTCGAACTCACAAACTGTGAGATCATGACCTGAGCCGAAATTGTATGGTTAATAGACTGAGCCACCCAGGTCCCCTAAGAATAGAATTTTAAAATCACCACTTTGCAACTGTTAATGGAATCCGGGTCATAGGCAACAATCATCAATGGACACTAAAATCATTAGGTGAATGATTGACAAACAGCCGATCAATCTTGATCTTAATATGGCAAAAAATGGGATGGAATAGGAAGTCTAAGGCACTTAGAAAGCATTTAGGAAGCACTCTTGCATAAATCTTATGAAACACGTGGGTGTGTTTCACGGCAGGAAAAATGAGTTAAAAAAATTGCTATGTTCAACTTCGAGCAATAATTACTGACTTAGTTGACGACCAGCTGAGAGACAGCCTCCGTGGAATCAAAGAAAAGCCAGGAACACTGCCACCACTTTCCACCTACCTTATGATTTTACCCTGAAGAGGCTTTCTTTGCACTGTTTATTGTCGGTTTGCTGCCGTGCTAATTTCGAGGTGCGTCTTAGCAATGGGCTTTGGCCAGCACTGAAATCTCTAAATCCAGAGTACGTGGAAAGTATCCTGTCAGATTAAAATGGGGGTCCTTGAAAACCTGTACACTGCGGGGTGGAGAAAATCAGTACTTTTCCGTGAAATTCTGAACCAGCTGAGAAGGCAAAGATATATTTTTTTCTTGCACTTAATTTGTTCAGCTTTAAAATTCAAAGTCTTTTAGTATTGCAATCATGTTTGTGTGCATACCTTTCTATTCTTATCGCTACTGTTATTATATATAAATATAAAACATACGTATAAAGGTATTCTATATATACATATATCATATATCATATGTGTACATATATCATATATCATGTGCATATATATGTATAGTACATATGTCACCTCATGCATTGTATATGTATATTGTATATACTCTATATATACATATGTCACATATATCATGTGTGTACATATATGTACAAAATATATACATAAACATATATCATGTACATATATGTGTGTGTAGTACATATATCACCTCATGCATTGCCCTTTGAAGGATGGCCTATGGTATAAATGGCAGTCTACAGTTTGAGAGTCAGAAGTGCTGGGTTCTGATCCTGACTCAGCCCCAGGCTGGCTGATAGTCCTGACTCCCCAGGGAGATGGGGATTAAGAGTCTGATCAGACAGCAGCAAGGGGAGGCATTGAAGGTAAGACTCCTAATGCTGACAGCCATAGAGACCCGTGAGTGGGCTAAAGAAAAACACCCGCCGGGCTGGTGCAGGATGGCCAGGACGGGGAGGGAAAGTCAGACATCAGGACGGTTGCAGAGGAAAAGCCTCCCAGCCGGGAAAAGCAGGAGGAGCTGGGAGAATCCTCCCAAGGTCATGTTGAGAGAGATGGTTAAGAATAAAGTGTTGAGGGGCAGTAAGTGTCCTTCCCGCTGACTCCCCTCTCATGGCCAATGTTGCTTTGTGTTTCCTCAAGAGGGGAAGAAAAAGAACCAAGGCTGGAGCCAATCAGCTGTATCAATAAGGAGCTAAGAGTACATTTTGGTCATCTTAAACTCGGAAGCTGTATTTGTTGTGTGGAGCGACTTTTTAAAACTTCTTTTTGTTTTCCCTTGGTTCGTTTGGGGATATTCTTTTGAAAATACCCAGGAGACTTATTTCCATTAAGAAAGCTGGAAAAAATAAAAGACATTTTTCTCTCCCCCCGCAGGCCAGAGGAGCAGAGGGCCCCTTGTGGCCAATGTTGGAACTGCAGCAGCCCCCGCGGACTCGGTCCGTGGACCTCGAATGAAGAATGGGTAGGAGGGTGGAGATGGGGAGGGAGAGACTGGGAGGAAGGCGAGGAGAAAATAAAAGAAAAAAGAAGAGAGGAAAAGAATGAGGAAATGCCAATATGGGCATATAAAACATACAGTATATTCAGTCGTTACAAATACAGTCGTTAGCAAATAAATACTTCTAATAATTTTATCCAATACAAGATTATATTTTGTTTCTCTACAGAAAAATTAAAACATTAAGGTATTTTTGATATAAAGGCCAGAATTTGTATAGAATAATAGTATTGGTGAAAGAATTGTTCCGATTACTGTTTGAATGATGGTCATGTGTTATACTTAAGCTATAGACTTAATTGAATTTAAAATATTTCATCACAGATGGCGATGTTCTACCATTTAATTGTGCTCACAACAAAAATTTCTTAAAAGGTAAGTATTACCAGTGGAGTGGACAGATAATGAGACATAAATTTAAGGTCGAATTATTAATATTTTCTTTTTTCAGTCCTGTCAAGTTTTCTCTGTTGCTTATACTATTTTTAAATATTTATTTATTTTTGAAAGAGAGAGAGAGAGAGCGAGAGGGAGACACTGATTCTGAAGTAGGCTTCAGGCTCTGAGCTGTCAGCACAGAGCCTGACGTGGGGCTTGAACTCACGAACGGCAAGACCATGACCTGAGCTGAAGTGGAACGCCTAACTGACTGAGCCACCCAGGCGCCCCTGTTGCTTATAATTTTATTTGGTGATAATGTGAAAAGTTTTAATTGAAAGTCCTTTGTTAAAGGGAGTCCCCCATCAGATGACTTTCCTAATCTCTGTCCCTTATCCCTCCCTCGTGGTAAATCCTACAAAGACAAACCTGTGACTTCCAAATCTTAGTACCTATTAAAATTACATGGAGAGCTTTGAAAAACATACAGATTCCTGGGTCCCTCCCTATGTCTACTAAATAGACATTTCATGAGGCCGTCTCAGGCTCGCTTTTGGAACTCTGGCCCTGTGCTCTCCTACACTGCTGGTAAGTGTATATTTGTATAGGCATTGAGAAGCAATCCGGTGATATCTATTTAGTTATAAGTGTATGCCCTTTGACCCAGAAATCCTACCCTTGGGAATCTATTCCATAGAACTAAAAACACCAGGGACACCTGGGTGGCTCAGTCCATTGAGTGTCCAACCTCAGCTCAGATCATGATCTCGGGGTTCACAGCCTCAAGCTCTGCATCGGGCTGTGAGCTGACAGCTCAGAGCCTGGAGCCTGCTTCGGATTCTGTGTCTCCCTCTCTCTCTGCCCCTCTCCCCTTTGCGATCTGTCTCTCTCTCTCCCTTAAAAGTAAATAAATATTAAAAAATTTTATTAAAAAAAAACACACCAGTACAGAAGGCTATACATATGCAAGAAAGTTTATTGCAATATTATCTGTTGTGGCAAAAAGTATAAACAAAGTAGATACCTATCCATAGAGGAAAGTTTGAATAGCCTAGAAGAATCATACTATGGGTTATATTATTAAATAATAAAGAGTTAAAGTGATATCAACTGATCTGGAAGGATTTTCACTATTGTTACAAAAATATAGGGGTGCCTGGGTGGCTCAGTTGGTTAAGCATCCAACTTCAGCTCAGGTCATGATCTCATGGGTCGTGAGTTCGAGCCCCACGTCTGGCTCTGCGCTGGCAGCGTGAAGCCTACTTGGGATTCTCTCTCTCTCCCTTTCTCTGTCCCTCCCCCACCCATACACTTGCTCTCTCTCTCTCAAAATAAATTAAAAAAAGAAAATATAGCAATAAGTAAGAAGTATATATATGAGCATAGAAGTGTATAAAACTACATATTGTGAGAAGTATATGAAACAGGGGCGCCTGGGTGGCTCAATCAGTTAGGTGTCTGACTCTTTGATTTCGGCTCAGGTCATGATCTCACAGCTTGTGGGTTTGAGTTCCACATCTGGCTCCATGCTGATGGTGCAGAGCCTGCTTAGGATTCTCTCTCTCCCTCTCTCTCCACCCCTCCCCAGATCGCGCTCTCTCTGTCTCTCTCAAAATAAATAAATAAACTTAAAAAGGAGTATATAAAACAAACTGGCCAAATCCTTAATACCGCCAGGGAGAAGTGTATGGGAAATACACACTAGACTGCAATTTTTTCTGTTGGAGGGAGGGGGTGGGCTCAGGGAGAGGTGAAGAGTTGTGTAACCAAAAAAAAAAAAAAAAAAAAAACCAAGATAATAGAAATATATGTATGCGTATGTGGAAAAATTAAAAATAATAATTTCTATAGAATATATAAAATATATTAAAACCATAAAACTGTATAGTGGCAATTGAGAATGTATACTATAAAATCTGATATTCTGGTAAATCTGTAAAACTTAAGTATGCAAATGCAAAGTTCTAGAAGATGACAAAGACAGATGAAAATTGATGTGAGTTTTTAGGGGACCAACGGTAGGTTTCTTCTTAAATTTGTTACTTAATACGGAATCTGTCATTTATGTAGGTTTTCTTTTTAAGAGAAAGAAAAAAGAAATCTCTGCCCTGGACTCCAGCGGGAAAGAATTGCTTCCCTTATAAGGCGTAGCTAAGAGAGCTCAGACTTCCCAGCTAGCATTCTTGAGCTTGACTTTTGATTCTATCACTTAGGAACTCTGCAATCTTAAGTAAGACACTTTGTATTTTCTAAGCTCTGGTTTCTTTGACTATAGAGTGGGGATAATAATTGTACCTACCTCATGGCTAAAGGGCTTAATGTAGTCCCTGCACACAGCAAATGTCAAAAAAAGGTAGCTTTGCAGGAAATTAATTTACTGCAATATTAATTGGAATTTTGTTTTTCTTTTTACTGCTGTGGAATTAATTCAAGAGAAAAAGCTATCTGTGCTGCACTCTCAGTATTTCCCTCCCCGGATCTAAAAAGGCTTTTTTTTTTTTTTAAGTTCATTTATTTATTTTGAGAGAGGGAGAGAGTGGGAGAGAGAGAATCCCAAGCAGGCTCTGCACAGTCCAGAGCCCCACTCGGAGCTTAATCTTATGAACTGTGAGATCATGACCTGAGCTGAAATCAGGAGTGCAGTGCTTAACCCACTGAGCCACCCAGGTGTCCCCTAAAAGGGCTTCTTGGGGGCGCCTGGGTGGCTCAGTCAGTTGAGCGTCCGACTTCGGCTCAGGTCATGATCTCGCTTGTGGTGTCGGGCCCTGAGTCGGGCTCTGTGCTGACAGCTCAGAGCCTGGAGCCTGCTTCCGATTCTGTGTCTCCTCTCTGCCCTTCCCCTGCTCATGCTTTGTCTCTCTCTCTCTCTCTCTCTCTCAAAATAAATAAATGCCAAAAAAAAATTTTTTTTTAAAAAGGGCTTCTTGTTTCAAGGGAGATTTGGTGGGGGATGGAGAGAGGAGGGGAGGGGAAGTGGGAGATAGGCAAAAACAGAGACATGGAGACTTCTCCAAACTGAGAAGGATACGGAGAATGAGGGGAACCGTGAGTGGCACAGGCCTCACTCCCCATGCCCCCCCGTACATCCCGAAACCGGGGACAGGCCAGGATCCCTATGCAACAGAACTCTCGGGAGGCTGAGTACAGGTAGCAGGGCTTCCGCACTTGAGGAAGCTGCAGGCTGGGCCTGTGGGCACCGCCAAGATGAGCATGTGGGCTGAGACCAGAGAGGCTTCCTCGAGCGTCTTCCCCTGCATATGATCCAGAACCCTAAGACCTTCGCATTATCCTAAGCATAAGGGTGGATTGCGTTCGGGCGAGGAATCCCTATTCTTCTCGGCTGAGGATCTGAGTTGAATGAATTTGACTTAAAGAAAATACATAGGCTATATCTAGTGTTGCGAATATCTTCCATATCGGTATCCTTTTTCTTGTTTGCTTTATTCCTATGTGAGACTGGAGAGGTAGGCTGTTTGACCCGCCTCCACAGCTTCCTCATCTGTAGAATGGGCAATAACAACACACGGCTCAGAGAGTTGTTGCAGGTGAAGATTGAGAGAGAGTGTGTCTACAACACTGTCTACAACTGATCACTGTTACCGCCCCTTTCATCATTCCCTTGGGCGTTCTGTGCCCTTGGCCTCTGGACACGATGCTTTCACGCGTGGAGTCGTTTTTCCTCTGCTGCTATTTGAATCCTACTTCATCATTCAAGTCCTAATGGGAGCACTGGCCATTTATGCCTTCCTTGACCTCGAGGCAACATTCCTTTCCCTGGACTCCTGAGGCATTTATTTATGTCTGTCAATTCTTCTTTCACTCATCGGACCCTTCTTAGGCACCCTCTGAGCAGCTGGCACACTGAGGTGAAGAAGACAAAGTCTGCCCCCCTCACCCCGCCCCAGAGCTCACATAAGCAGATTATGTCCATGTCTTTTTTCTGCCCCCAGAGTGGTCAAGGTTGTATTTACGACAAAGAAAATGTGCACATGAGCATCTATTCTATTCGCTTTCCACACTGTGTAGCCTGGGATTGAGCTGGTGACTCTGGGGGCCCCCTGGGCTGCTCTTTCTACAGTGACTTTGGCTTGGTGCTTCTCGGAGGAACCACTGGGAGCAAGAACGGCAAGATCTCCGGCACAACGGGAGCGCTTCCAGGTCCTTGGTGTTGTGGACGAGGAACCTCCAGAAGCCTCCGGGCAGCGTGTGCTTTGTTTTCTTGCTGCCCCACGGCCATTGTTGGGCATCGCCATCTGGCCCCTGAGGGCGGACGAAATGCTGGGTAGGAGATGGATGCCATCCTAGCTCGCAGTGTGAGGAAGAGAGCTCCTGTCTTTTTTTATGGAGGAAATATACTATCTGCTTCCTAAGGTCAGAGGTGATGTCCTTTACTCCAGTATTATCTAGAACAGTGCCTAGAATACAGAAGATACAAAATGGATGCTCTCTTGACTGGGCGTGCCCTTAAGCAAGCCGTTCTTCCCCTTTCTTTCAAACCCAGGTTCCCCCTCTGTCATTCAGTCTGAAGTGGCTCTTCCTGGGCAGCGGGATCGATATCACTGGCCTCTTTTCCCAATCCACCAAAACCAAGCTCTCGTATATGTTGGAATTCATAAAATAATACACTGTTTGAAAGACGGCTTAACAGGATTGGGGTGTGATCTGTGGCATGGACCTGACAGAGTAGACCCGTAGGATTCTGGTGAGAAGCTCCTGCCCCATCTCCACTTTTTACCTGCTCTGTCACCTGAGCGGGCTTCAGAATTACTCTTAGATTTCTAGCAGAATCATTGAGATTTCTAGAATTCTGTGTTAGGGTCAGGTTCCCTGAATCTTTTCACGTTTGCTTTCAAAATCAGGAAAACAGAGCTGCGTGTTCGACCGTTTTGATCATTATAGGAATTGATAGCTGCATAGCAGTTAATGGTTTATGAAGGGCACCACATTTGTGAGGAAGCTAAGGGAAGTCATTCTGTCATGGTTATTATTACTGTTACTATTATGTTACAAAAATATAGATTAAAAACATTATCTAAAGGCATCAGCAAGGCAGGAGAAAGTTCAGGAAATGAACAGGCTGACTACTCCCAAGTCCTATGTCCTTTGCATCACATCACGCAGGATTTTGCTTAACTTTCCCAGAAGCCCACGTCTTCCAGCCCTCAAAGACTTTTTCATGGTTCGAGGAGGAAATAGGTTTATACATTTGGTCACTTCCCAACACACCCAGTTCATAGCCAAGCTTAAGTAATCACCCTTGGTTTCAAACACCCTGCTATTTATTTAGGGTACAGCCACTATAATTCCCTGGTTCCACATAAGATGTACTTCTCAGGAGAAAAAAAGAAAGACATTTCATGGGGGTGGGGGGGTCGGTCATAGGAAAGAGACTGAGAAAAAAATTGATACTGTAATCGAGTTGATTCGTTAATTGTGCCTTTATTAGGAAGTATTTGTTAGGCCGAATTATGGTTTTGCAGAAATCAATGAGCCCCAGCTCTGTTAGGAAAAGGTAATTGTTGTCTCGTTGAGGTAATAAGAAAGCCCAGTATAATCTGGGCCTCTTTATTTGTGCTGCAACTTAAGTCAGCTAATATATTTTCCAGCCGCCCTCTGAGCATTTGCAATGGTGGCTTTTATTTCTCCTTTACCAACGAGTTAGTATTATTTCCATATCACGGTACAAGTGAGAGTAGGCAACGTTTCTTTTTAAAAAATAAATTTTGATGCAATTAACTCTGCTCATCTCCCTGCTCCGCAAACCCTATGGGTTTTCTGCATCCTTTCTCCCTACCCACTTACCTTGCTGAAATGTTTATATTCTCATCCCTCTTACTGCCGCGGAGCTGGAGTCCTGCTCTTGGTCCTCAGATCTGTGCCTGCATCTTCAGCCTGGATCGCCCCACCAATGGTGTGCTTCTTTCTGAGCGGTTTCTCTCCTCGTCCACTGTTAGATTTCTCCTGACGGGGTCCCTGTCTCCCTGGGCTTCCTCCCACCAACTATCTCTGGAATCCATCCCAATCTCCGCCTTGACCCTGGGAGTCGTCCCGTCCCCAGCCTGGCCCTTCCCACTCTCGTGCAAGCCCTTGGATCATCTGTCCATTCCCTTGAATGGTTTGTTGAATGACTACTGTGTCAGCCACAGTTCCAAACAGGCTCTGAGGACATAAACGTGAGTAAGACGAAGGTCCCGGCCCCTGAAGAACTCAACGTTGAGGAGTTTTGGTAATAGCTTCAACTGAATGGGTCAATCGGTGAGGAATCGCAAGCTATTTTGAATTGGGAGCAAGAGGACTAGGAGGGAGGGGCGCCTGGGTGGCTCAGTCGGTTAAGCGGCCGACTTCGGCTCAGGTCATGATCTCGCGGTCTGTGAGTTCGAGCCCCGCATCGGGCTCTGTACTGACAGCTCAGAGCCTGGAGCCTGCTTCGGATTCTGTGTCTCCCTCTCTCTCCGCCCTCCTTCTGCTCATGCTCTGTCTCTATGTCTCAAAAATAAATAAACATAAAATAAAATAAATAAATAAATAAAACCACCTTGTGAAAAAAAAATTGTTAAAAAGAGTACTAGGAGGGAAATAAATGGACCAAAGGAAGTAGGAAGGAGAGTTTGTGACCTGAAGGTGACATAGGTTATTGAAGACAGCCCGGTAGAGCTATGGTTTGGTTCAGTGTGGCTCATTTGGAAGGTAGAATCCCACTGTTATGATACAAAGCAAGTATTTTATTGCTCATTCTTCCTATTGAGACTCCCAAGAAACTGAACAGAGTGGAATAGTTCCAGCACTGGGCCATTTTATCTGTGTTTCCCTAGACCTGGCCCCAACCCTCCGCTGTGTGTGTCAAAGGTCCTCTTCGCCGTGTGGATTCTGCAAAGCAAGGTGAGTTCTAAGCTGCCTCTTCCTGACACTTAGAAGATTCCTGGGTCCATTCCTCCCATTAGAACTAGCTCAGGGAATTCGAAACAAAATGTAAACGCCTTCCAAATTGTTTTATTAGAAATGTGGTTTCATTTTTTTTTCATTTTTGAAATCTTAGAATAATTGGATTTTCAGAAATTTCCCTTGAAATATGTTAGAAAATTATTTATCCCAGGGGCACCTAGGTGTCTCAGTTGGTTGCGCATCTGACCCTTGATTTCCGCTCAGGTCACGATCCCAGGGTCGTGGAGTCAAGTCCTGTGTCAAGCTCCACACTGCACGTGGAAGCTGCTTGGGATTTTTCTCTCCCTCTCTCTTTGCCCCTTCCCTGCTTGCACTCTCTCGCCTTCTCCGTCTCTCTCTTTCTCAAAAAAAAAAAAAATTTATCCTAATGAGACTAAACTTTTATTCACTGCTTATCTATAGCATGACCACAAACAAACAAACGAACAAACCACAAATGTAATGGTTTTTGAGCAAGAATAAGGCATGTCGACACGGTCAAGCCTCCTCCCAAACTCCCTGTATTTCACCTAAGACCTCACATCCTTCCTTCTTTTTGCCTTCTCCATGGGAGACTCATAGCCGTTTTTTTGTTTTTTTTTTTTTGGTCTGCTTTCACGGGAGAACCTTGCAATCATTCCAGTCTGGTCAGGGGCCCGTTTCTCTGTATGTATTTTCATAGCGTTTCACACACGTGTCTGCTGGCATTAGTGACACGGTTTACGTGTCTGTCTTTTAGGTGTAGAAGTCAGTTCCTAAGGGTACGTACGTATCTTGTCTTCCTCATCTTTCATTCCTTAGGACCTAGCAGGTGCCTGCACCATGGCTGGCTCTCGGTAAATGCTTATGAAGCCATGAGTAAGTGCGGTCACAGGCCTAAACTTCTCTTTGAATACTTTCAAACACCTTGCCAAAAGGCACCGAAGAGCTCTGTTAAAATCTAAATTTATAAATAAGCTGGAGGAACGTGCCAATCACTAGTACTAAATCACTACTACATTTGTTTCGATCAGTTTGTTAGATAATTTTGTCAGTTACCTAATGGGTACTGAGATAATGAGACCAGAGAAAGTGAGTTGTACCTGGAGAAGGCAGGAGCCTGAAGCAACAGACTTATACAAGTTTCCATGGTGACCACACCTGCATCAGGAAGACAGGGGGTGCTGTAAGGGATCACTGCTCATGCTGGAGGGGTGGGGGTGGGGGTGTTGATGTTAACAGTATAAGTAGAGGAAAGGGGGATGGAGGCTGTGATAAACCAGGGACAAAGCTTGCTTAATATACTGTTGAAAATCCAGAACTTTCTGGATCTATTTATTCAACAAATATCTATTGAAGGTTTATCATGTGCCAGGCACTGGGCTGGGAATCGGGGACCATGAACCCAACAGCCTCTCCCACACAGGGTCTTAATGTGCGTGACCTGGACCAGCAATATCAGTATCACCTTGGAACTCACTGGAAATGCAAACTATTCGAGTTCCCTCGACGGAGTGGTTCGGACACTCTGGGAGCGGGGCCCAGCAATCTGCTACACCACACCCTGTAAGTAACTCTGCGGCACGCTAACGTTTGAAAATCACTGGCTTCTATTATATTGAGAGAAACAGAGGAAGAAGCGGACAATTACTATACGATGAGAGAAGAGCTTTGATGATGCCGACTAGAAGGTTTGGTGGCGGCACTAAAGAGCATTTCATGCTGACGGGGTGGGTGGGGAGGGAATGGTGAGGGCAGGTCTTCTCAAAGACAGAACGCCGGGGCCTGATTCTGAAGGAATCCATGAGCGAGCCAGATGGAGTGGGATGAGGGGCACTCTCAGGCCAGAGGGGTTTATGCAAAGGCCCAGGGGCGGGGAAGAGAAAGAGAGAGCATGAGAGAGAGTGAAGGGAAGGGGAAGGAAGAAGATGGAGGTGCCGTTCACGCATACGTCTCACGCAGTTTATACATTGCTCCTTTCAGAGTCCTTAACTGAAACCTTTCTGTGAGGACTCTCCTTCCTCGCAGCCCCCGTGAGCTGGGCAGCTCATTCTTTCCGACCCCGTATATGGTGGTGGGTTTCAGTCTCCTCACTCCACAGCCATGCTTCAGAACCATTGCTTTTCCAACACTACCGGAAACCCCTACACTCTGAGGCCGAATCACCCCACTTTATCATTCTCTCATCCTCCTCCATGCCAGTCTCCGGGCCTGTCTGAGAGATTTGGCAACCGGCCTTCTGTTGCCTTTCCCTGCTAAGTCCTGCCGTTACCCGGGGGACTTCGGCGCTCAGCAGAGAGTCTATCCATCCAGAATCCAGGCAGGGTGCCCCCCGGGAATGGCTTCAGTTATCTGTAGCGAAATTAGGCTGCCCTACTCATAGGTTGGCAGGACATGGGTCACGGTCTGTGGTAGCTACATCGGGTATCTCACAAATACCATTAGCTGAATCAGAACATATTTTTTTACAGAAAAGAAGAGTTTAAGTTAAATTTTATTCACGGTAAGAATTAAAGGGGGGCACACGGGTGGCTCACTCGGTTAAGCATCCGACTCTTGATTTTGGCTCAGGTCATGATCTCACGGCTCGTGGGTTCGAGCGCCGTGTCAGGCTCTGCGCTGACAGTTCGGAGCCTACTCAGGATTCTCTCTCTCTCTCTCTCTCTCTCTCTGCCCCTCCCTCTTTCTCTCTCTCTCAAAATACATAAACTTAAAAAAGAATTAAATGAACTCATTTTGTCAATAATTTATCACAGTGCCTGACGCAGAATGGGTGTCCCATACATCATAATTACGATCATCACTATTTTTATCATCGGCTTCCAGCCCTTCCCAGTGCACAGGTGTGCATACACACAGACACACCCCTCCAGGCAGAAGAAAGGCCCCGTGTCTGGCAATCTGCAGGGACATCACATTTTATCCCAATGGCTCCCGCTCTCTCTTCCTGGTGAACGCTGCCTCTGGGGCGGCCGCGCTCTGAAGACTCTGAGTTCAGTGTACATAAGATCAGTGTGGAGAGCTTGTGACGAGTGAAGTGCTCCTCTCGAATCAGATCCCACTCTTACAGGTCCCGGATTAGTAGTTCTGGCTGCCTGCGGCCTCAGGACCCCACGTGAGAACAAGAGCGGCGCTCTGAGCGACCAGCATGCACTGGGCCTTTCTCCGCCGCTGCGGCTCCATTTACCCCAATGGATCGTTTACTGAGCAAGTGCCTTTGCGAGGTACTGTGCTAGGTACTTGGATACATTCTCTCGTTTAGTCGGCCTGACCGTGCCACGATGTATGCTATTCTTGGGAAGAATAAGGAGAGAAGTGAGGCTTGGCGGAGGCCACCCAAGTGGCGAGCGAGGAGACGAGGCTGGAGCCCAGGCTGCCAGAATCTGGATCCTTGGTCTTCTCCACTTACGTTCTTCCTCAAAAGCCTGCCTAGACTTTTCCCATTTCCAGGTCGAGGTTGAAGAATCCGCTCGCCAAAGCCTAATCCTTTTTTCTTCTCTTTTCAGAGTAGTCTGATTGATTACACTTAAGACAGCCATAACCCCTTGGGATTTTTTTTTTTTCTTTTCATTTTAACATCGACCTTGGAACCCACACCACAGCGACAGGACTCCGCGTCCAGGCCCACCTTCAGGGCTGCGCGCACAGCCTCCCGCTTGTGTCCACCAAGGAAGAGGCCTGATCCCAACTGAGGATCTCCCCAGATCTCAGCCCAGGGGTCCCCCACCCCGCCTCTACTGGCTCATCCCTGCCCCCCAGGGGCCGAACTTACATCCACGCTTACCTTTCGGAAAGAAAGCCTGGTTAGCCATTCAAGTTCCCCCCTTCTAACTTGCCTCAGTTTCTTTTATCCCTGCTTGGGCTCCAAAAGAAGCAAGAAAGAGAAAGCAAAATATTTTGGCCACACAGAGTCCCTGGACAGAAAGAGCATGGATTCCTGTCATTGGTCTACTTGTTTTATTGTAGCGATTCTTAAAAATTTTTATTTATTTATTTATTTATTTTTCGTGATCTCTGCACCCCACACAGGGCTCGACCTCGCAAGCCCGAGATCAAGAGTCGCATGCTCCTCTGACTGAGCCAGCCAGGCGCCCCTATTTGTTCTGTTTTTAATCCGTGTTTCTCGCCAGCTGTCTTAGAATCCCTGGTTCACTTGCCCATTTCCGTCTTCAGAAATTATTATAAGGCGTAGTTCCCTGAAAATTTGTGCATCCTCTGGAGTTTTATAGCTTTGTATCTGATACCCGAATTAAAGTGTGTGTGTGTGCACATCTATCTGTACCAGAGTCCACTGCTATAAAAACACTGTTGAAAGTGTAATATGTCTTATTGAGGAATTATCCAGTAATTTTTCTCGCAATTTTAAGATAAACAAGGTCTTTTGTGTGTTTATATTTTCCTGAGTCCCCAAATGCCCGCGTATGTACTAAAACAACAGCAATTCTCTATGAAATGGACAAGTTACTCCAACAGTTAACTTTAATTATTGTCACAAAGAGAGAATGCCACTGTGTCTCTTTATAAAGGATTCTAAAATAGTGTGATTTACTGTTATTCTGTCATCTTTTCTGCCACTGTCACACGCCATACACTTAAAGCTACACTCACAATCAGTTCCTCTATTCTATATATTACACAACAAAGCACTACAATATTTGTGTAATTAAAACTATAATGCCAACCCGTCAGAATGGCTAACATCAACGACTCAGGCAACAACAGAGGTTGGCAAGGATGCAGAGAAAGGATCTCTTTTGCACGGCTGGTGGGAATGCAAACTGGTGCAGCCACTCTGGAAAACAGTATGGAGGTTCCTCAAAAAATTAAAAATAGAACAACCCTTTGACCTAGTGATTGCACTAGTAAGTATTCATCCAAAGGATACAGGTATGTTGTTTCAAAGGGACACATGCACCCCAAAGTTTATAGCAGCACTATCGACAATAGCCAAAGTATGGACAGAGCCCAAATGTCCATCGATGGATGAATGGATAAAGAAGATGTGATATGTATACAGTGGAGTATTATTCAGCCATCAAAATGAATGAAATCTTGCCATTTGCAACTACGTGGATGGAACTAGAAGGTATTATCCTAGGTGAAATTAGTCAATCAGAGAAAGACAAATATCACATGACTTCACTCATATGAAGACTTTAAGATACAAAACAGAGGAACATAAGGGGAGGGAAGCAAAAATGATATAAAAAGAGGGAGGGGGACCAAAACATAAGAGACTCTTAAATATGGAGAACAAACAGAGGGCTACTGGAGGGGTATGGGGAGGGGGGATGGGCTAAATGGGTAAGGGGCATTAAGGAATCTACTCTTGAAATCATTGTTGCACTATATGCTAACTAACTTGGACGTAAATTTTAAAAATAATAATTAGATAAAAATTAAAAAAAACTGTAATGCCAAAAATTAACATCAAAGACCAAAAAATTAATGCGGACAATGCTACTGATTCCTGACATTGTCTCCACTATCAGCCATGAGGGTGCTTTGAGAGTCTCAACACAGCTAGGGACCACTAGCTATCTGAATGGCCACACTGTGGGTCCTGCTTCCTGGAGCTCAGCACTCTCCAGGCAGGTGAAAATTCACATCGGTCCTGGGTAAATTCAAAGAAATGCCTCAGAAGCCTAAGTAGGAGTTAATTCTCATGAACTGGATTTCTCCTAATCCAAATGGGTGTATATTGGGTTATAACAGTAGCTACTGAAGACCTGGAAGACTGATCTATAAGTAGATACTCCCCCCGTTTTGCAAGTTTGGTGAGCCTATACAGTTTTAATGTTGACTCTTGAAATAACCTGCTCACCTTTACTCCATCCTTTGTGGGTCCCCAAGCCTTGCCAAGGTGTCGCTTAGCCATTAGGTCTATTTTTGGTCACAGAAAACTGTAAAGTAAGTAGAGATAAAAATTTAACTTCTCTTTAAACTTCTTTTTTCATATCCCATTCTGCTAATATTTTCTGTCCCAATGTCTGGCATTTTCTTGCCAGTACTAACAGTAATACATACTTAAAAAGCCTTCTATTTCTCCCCTAATCAACTCAAAGCCCACTGTTACAGACACTGGGGGTGGGTGTGTGGTGTATATCTATCTCTGAGAACCATTGTCTCCAAAGTCAAGAGGCTTGTACCAACATGGCCCCATTTACTCATGCTGACTGGGCTATGCTGGACACCTGACTCAAGCCGAGCCAATCGGATTCTCTCTTTTGGAAATTTAAAATGTGAACCAAGAGACAGCTATCAAGATGTCTACCCGGGAGCTCTGGGGGGGCCACATACAAAGAGAAGCAGAGAGAGCTGGTCTGCAAAGAGAGGAGAAGAAACCGGATGCATTAACAGGAGAGGAAAGAGAAAGAGAGAGACGAGGAGCCATGGACAGAGATTGCATAGGGTTAACCAGAACCCTAGGCTTTCCAACTCCTCATTTCTTTCTTCCCGAGGCATGGCTGTTCACATTAAGGGTTCATTCCATGAGGTAACCCCAGATTCTTAAACATGTAGACTAGACTACTTTGCTAAAGCTGGTTTGAAAAGGGTTTCTATTACTATCAACCAAGAGTAACTTGATGAAGATGCTCCCTTAAGGAATGTGTTCTGTGTTTAATATTCTCTTCATCAATAAGCTGAGGGGTGCTGAGGCCTCCTGCAGGCATTTAATTCAGGAGTCACTTCTAGGCCCTAGGCTAACCCACTGTGAGCTGCTCTCTCTGCTGTGGGAGCTTATAAAACAACTCACGTGTCTGCTGCTTCTTTCCACCTTTTTCTTTTTTAATTATTTAATGTTTATTTATTTTTGACAGAGAGATAGAGAGAGCGTGACTCGTGGAAGGGCAGAGAGAGAGAGGGAGACACAGAATCCGAAGCAGGCTCCAGGCTCTGAGCTGTCAGCCCGGAGCCCGACGTGGGGCTTGAACTCACGAACCATGAGATCATGACCTGAGCCCAAGTTGGACACTCAACCAACTGAGCCACCCAGGCGCCCCATCTTCATCTTTCACAAGAACTTTTCTTTTTGCCTACATCGGGATGGAACAAAAGGTCCCAACTGCTACCTCCTCTGTTTCATTTTGATAGAAGTACAATTCCTTTTGAAGGTTTTTTGAAAAAAAATTCAATTTAGGCAGCTAGTAAAAACAGGGAGCCAGAGAATGGATTTTTTTAAAAAGCACAGGAGGAAAATAATATATAAAGTGAGATAGGTGGTCGGGATGAAAAGCATTCCAAGATCCTTATGTTGTTTGAGAGGAGGGTAGTCATCTAAATTAATAGGCTTTGTTCAGTATGCATGTTGAAGATTTCAGGGGAAACACTAAACAGGAATACAATATATAACTTAAATCCTTGGCTTAGTGCATCATAAGCAAGAAATTTAGGGAGTTTCTATGGTCACCCGTTATAAGTATCTCTGGCCTCTTATAGCTACAAAGTTAAAATAGCACAAAATGAGCCACAGTGATGGCCTTGCAGGTGGCTGACTTTCAACATAGCCTGCAAGCTTCTTTTGTTTTAATGTTTATTTATTTTTGAGAGGGAGTGGGACAGAAAGCGAGAGACAGAGTATCTGAAGCAGGCTCCACACTGACAGCAGACAGACCAACGTGGGGCTTGAACTCACAAACCATAAAATCATGACCTGAGCCAAAATCAGATGCTTAAGTGACTGAGTCGCCCAGGTGCCCCTAGCTTACAGACCTCTTTTGGGACTTTAGAACATTTATTAGACCAAGAGTGGGACATTTAGGGTTGAGGCAGTGAGATTTCGGAAAACTGTAAGTACCCTGCTCCCTCAATCTCTAGCCCCCTTCCCATCTGTAAGACGGTCCCGTTTTGCTTCAAGGCCCTAGGATGACTTGATTTGAGGCAGACACCTTGCAAGAAGGTGCCAGTTCTCTCCTTGCCCAGCGCCTACTACTCCTCGTCGCTTCTGGATCCTTAACTATATTCACTGTCACCGTACCCAGAGGACAAGATGCAAAGTCACATCTAGAACTTGTAAACAGCAAGCAAATCGCAATATTTTGCTAATTTATGTTGGCAAAATTCCAGGAAACCAGTAGCGAAATTCCAAGAAATCTTTATTTCCACACTGAGGATGCTGGTCCAGCCAAGGAGGAATGTCATTTTAGAGAGAGCCGAAGGCATCGATACGTGGACCCGATGCGCTCGTGGGAGCAGCTGGGACTTGGTCATTCAGCAGGCTCAGCGAAACTTGATCTCAACCATGACGTTTGATGCCAGAACTAGAGACACAGATTTTCTTTTGCTTCATGGGGAAGTAATGCAAAGACATAGGGGATAGGAATGTTGGAATGGATTTCTCTTGCACAAGTAGCTTGTCCACCATCTAGTTATGTCCCAAGAGGACTAGGGTCCATGCCCTTTACCCAGGAATACACTGACGAAAGGGGCACCAACGCCCTTGAGAAGTGTTTCATTGGCTGACTCCTTCAAGGCAGGGATGGAGAGGGGAGGTGCACCATTAGAATGGACTCCATGGTTTCCATGGGGATGCAGTGAGGTCCAAGATGGCAAAAGCCAAATAGCGGCACTTAATTGACCAGAGGGAAGGTAAGTATGGTGGCTATAATGGGCAGCAAGGACAGAGTGACCTTCAGAATGAGTTGACCCGCAGAGATCTTGGGCAGGCAGGGGTCATGAATGGTAGGTCCCTAGGCCAGAAATAGATGAGGTTCTACTTGATGCATACCACCAACACAGCCCTGAGTATAGTAAAACAAAAAACTTCTATCACCATGGGAGCCATAGCTGCTCCCTAATTCCCAGATCCGAGTCAGCTCACAGATCCTGAACCCCTAGAATGAAGAAGCTGGGCAGCCTTGTGGATAGGCCATTCGGCCAAATTCTTTGCAGTTTTAAGATTCATCTTTCTGGGGCGCCTGGGTGGCTCAGTTGGTTAAGTGCCCGACTTCGGCTCAGGTCATGATCTCGCAGTTCGTGAGTTTGAGCCCCGCGTCGGGCTCTGTGCTGACAGTTCGGAGCCTGGAGCCTGCTTTGGATTCTGCATTCTCCCTCTCTCTCTGCCCCTCCCCCACTCACACTCTGTCTCTCTGTCTCTCAAAAATAAAAAAACATTGAAAAAAAAAGATTCATCTTTCTGCATGCTGTTCTGCAGAGCAGAAAGGAATCGCTCTGAGATGGAAGAGACAGTTACATCAAGTTATAACTGATGGCATATACATACTTGAACAATATTTGCTGTTTAATGACCACAATTCTTCTTTTAGAAATGACAGATGTTAGCATTCCAGGCCTCTGTGCATCTTCTGGAATTTCACACATGGGGGAACAAAGCAAGTCAGACTTCATTTGCACAGGCTCTTCCTCAGAAACTTCTTTTTCTTTTTATACGATCGTATCTTTTCTCTTGGTGGTCCCTGACTTTCTCTGTCATCATAGAATACGCAGGTTAATTGACACGCATCTTAATCATATGCCGTTGTGATATCCAGACCACCAGATGTTTCTCTTACATCCAATCAGCCACCTAGCCCTCTTCCGTCTCTGTCCCCTTCTCTCTAACCCCTCAACTACTGCCTCCAACTAGCTCAATGGTCCACAAGGTCATTTGATCACTTGACATTAATATCTGTAAAAAAAAACCTGAGCACACATCCCAATATTTGTTTGCAGATAAAATGCACATGCACAAAAACAGAACTAAAAAAAGGTGAGGGAGAAATATAAATAGAAGTATTAATATTTTCTTCCTCCCCTCCGTCCAATGCATTTTGCAGTATGATGATGCGTGTGCGTGTATCTCCCTTGGAAGACACAAGTTTAGGCCGTCATGCTATCTCACGGAGGCAGTGGCCCCTAACCGACCGTTGAAAAAAAGCCCCGAGTTCTTTAGGGTGACATTCAAGTTCCTTCTCAGTTTGGCCCATGTCCACGTTTTTTGACTCATCTTCTAGACCGTCCTAGTAAATAGGCTCTTCTGATCACTCTCTCTCCACACACACACACACACACACACACACACACCCCTTTCCACCTAAGATGCTTAATGTTCTGCACAGAACTTATCCATTTATGAAATTATAAATTGTGTTTCTTTACTTACTTACTACCTGTCTTTTCCATTACCGTGAAAGCTCTGAGACAAAAGGGATCCTGTCTGTCTTATTCCCTGCTGTGTCCTTATGCCTAAAACAGATTCTGGCACCACAGTTAGGTGCCCCCGAAAGCCGGCGTAATGAGCAAATTTCTATCATGACCCGTTGGTTGTTCTCGGAACTGAATCCTGACAAACTTGAATGGTAGATGGTTTTTGCTTTTGCGGTTCAAACAGGCTTTGTCCGATCTAGCTGAAAAATCGAGTCCCAGGTATTACTCCTTCCCAAGAACCAGATTTATAAAGCAGATAGTTACTGCGCGGTAACATTTGAATGGGCACAGACAGTACCCAGTGAATGCCTCAATGTCTCTCTTCCTAATGCGTGAGTGCTTTATTTTTTTTTAAGTTTATTTATTTATTTTGAGACAGAGAAAGCATGAGCAGGGCAAGGGCAGAGAAAGCAGGAGAGAGAGAATCCCAAGCAGGCTTCGCGCTGTCAGCACTTAGCCCAACTGGGGGCTTGAACTCATGAACTGTGAGATTATGACCTGAGCTGAAACCAAGAGGTGAATGCTTAACCAACTGAGCCAGCCAGGTGCTCTTCTAGTGTGTGAGAGCTTTAAGTTGTATCTTTGAAGATTTGTTTCTTTATACTCTCAAAGAATTTTAGTCTTAAGGACTCTAATAAGTTGGTGAATCGGAGGTCATGGAGATAATGGGTTTAAATGTTAGATTTTAAATTTAAATTAAAAAGTCCTTCTTGGGGCACCTGGGTGGCTCAGTCAGTTAAGCGTCCGACTTCAGCTCAGGTCACAATCTTGCGGTTCATGGGTTCGAGCCCCACGTTGGGCTCTGTGCTGACAGCTCAGAGCCTGAAACCTGCTTTGGATTCTGTGTCTCCCTCTCTCTCTACCCCTCCCATGCTCATGCTCTGTCTCTCAATTAAAAAAAAAAGTCCTTCTAATAGAAGTCTTCATCATATCTTGCCTAGGAAAATTTGGGAAGGAGACAAATGTTTTGAAAGGGTAGGTGGGAAAGCACTGACTCAAGTCTGGAGAGTGCGGCCTGGTACTTCTCTGTCAAGTCCAGCTGTCAAGGCCAGCTCATAAAAAAATGATATAATAAAATCATTTAGACTATGATGTAAATAACTGAAGCAAATCAGTGGCCCATTGCTCTATCTAGAAGTATTTGAAATTTTAGATGAAATTGGATAGATAGATAACATACATTTTGAGGGAAGGGAGTCCTGCTTTGTGTCACTGAAATCGTGTCTTGGAATTCCCTTGTCAATCTCCGTTATAAGGTAAGAGTGCTATTTTTGTAATAAAACAAAAGGTTGGCAAATAGCAGGTGCTTACATTTTGACAATCATTTGGATGAGTGAGTGGGCACTGACCTTGACTTAAATCAACATGTTAGCCCAGAGGAAGAAGTAAGTAGATCCGGCTCCAGGGTTCAGGAAAAGTCTTTTGAAGTCGTACCTGATCAAGGCAAATCATTCCTTGGCTAGGGTGAGGTCCGGGGACTGGAGAATCTATATTTTTAAAAGGTGCTAGGTCAAGTCTGAAACGGGATAGATCTGAATACTCATAATAGGTTTAAAAGATAGAACAGCAAGAATAAGGACTTAGAAGTAAGGCTGAGGGCAGATGGGTAGGGCTAAGAGACAGTTTCTGGAAATGAGGCCGGAAAGACAGATTTGGGAAATGTCCTAATATCAAGCCATCCCATTTTGAGGCAACTGAAACCAAAAACATAAGTGGTTTGCCCAAGGATGCATAAAACAGCACCGCAAAAGTGGACTTAGCACCAGTTTCTCCAATGTTGTTTCCACTATACCAGGGGCCCAGACCAGGAAAGTCTTAACCTGTCCGAAGGATGAAATTTCTGACGGGATTCTGTCTTAGTCAACAGTAGTTACATATCCACTTATAAATCATGTAACGGTGCCAAGACCTCCTAAATTAAAAGGATTTCTGTTTTGTGGCCTCAACGGAAGAATATAGGGCATTTCCTTTGCACATCGATTCGCCAAAATGGAAGGTAATCATACTGCCTTGCGAGGTCCGAAAAGGCCTTGTAGAACTCGCTCTCACCATCTCCGGCGTTCCATAAAGCACTCCCCGAAGTCCTGGGATGTATTGGGCGACGACCCAATGACTCCGGGGAGTGGGGCGGTGCGTCCCTGACCACACCCCTTGTAGCCGAAGCCCCGCCCCTCAGCGTTTTCTCCCCCTATTCTGTGTTCCGGTGCATCGTGACGTAAGACGTGGGTCACGCAACACTGGCGACTGGTCCCGGAAGCAAAAATCAAAAGGGCGGGGTAGGCGGAAAGGAGGGCGTGCGTCCGGGTCGGCAGGCAGGGGGCGGGGAGGGGAGGGGAGGGGCCGGGCATGGACCGCTCGGAAGCCGAGGGGGCTGGGCTGGACAGAGGCGGAGGAACCGGTGTCGGCCGCCGCCGCTGCCGCCGCTGCTCCAGCCTGTTCCGTGAGGCCCGCGCCGGCGCCGCCTCAGCCATGATGATCCACGGCTTTCAGAGCAGCCACCAGGACTTCTCCTTCGGGCCCTGGAAGCTGACGGCGGCCAAAACCCACATCATGAAGTCAGCGGATGTGGAGAAGTGAGGCTCCGGGACTCGGGACGCGGCGCGGCGCGGAGCGCGGGCCGGGGAGCTGGGCCTGGGCGGGAGGCCGAGCGAGCTGCGCGCAGCCCCAACCTTTCCCGGGACGGAGGCTCCGTCCCTGAGGACGGGACCTTCGAATGACATCGGGAGAGAATCCCGTCGCCACCTCCCGCCCTGCGGCGGGGGTTCTCCAGGCGCTGCCTTCGTGCAACTGTCACTCCGCTTGTTCTGGTGGACTTCGCCCTCGCCGTAGGTCCCTACCTGCCTCGGCCTGCCACACCTTTAGACCGTTTCTTTCTGGGTGGCTGTGACCGGCTTTCTCGGCGGTCGGTAGCGGGGATGATACATGTGCTTCGATTTTGAGCACGTCAGGTGCTGTGCCAGGTGCTTAGAGATGGAAGATGAAAGAGCCTCTTCTGCCAGGAATTCAGTCTCAGGAGAGAGGCCGTTGTAATACCGTGTGAATAACGGATAGAGACGTGTACGCGAGGTTGTTTGAGATCGTTGGGAGGGGCAACGAGGCGTCCGGGAAATTTCGGATGCCCCAGTGGATCTTGATAAAAGCAGAGGCATGGGGTGGGGGGTGGGCGCATGTGTGAAGCCGGGAGGCCAGGCATGGGGCGAGCTGTGCGGCGTTTGTGATGCCTGCACAGAATCTGGACAGAGTTTGGGGCTGTCAGGGGTCACGTGTAAAGCCCGGAGGCCGGGGAGAGTGCGAGCCTCCATTTGTTCGAGGAACGGTTTCTGCGTGGTTGGAGCGAGAGGTACCAGGGTCGGGGGTGGGGTGGGGGGAGGAATACTGGGAAATGAGAAGAAGGCCCCAGGGGAGTGGAGATACCGAGGGAATATCTATGACGGGCTAGGGAGTTTGCATTTTACGTGACTACCACCGGTGTCCTTTTGTACAAAGGAGTGACATTGGCAGATGTGCCCTCAGAAAGGCTTCCCGAATGTTGGGGGTGTGTGTGATGTGGAGGACGGATTGGAGGGCTTACAGGACTGGGTAAGGAGACCAGTTAGAAGGGGAAGAGGAGGGGTTTTAGAAGATTAAGTACCTGGATGGCCAGTTGCCAGGAGGAGGGAGGAAAAAGGAGAAATCTGTAGCCATGAGCAGATTTCGGGCTTGGGAATGGGAATGGGAAGCTTTGCCATTGAACAAGGTGAGAAACAGGAGGAGGAACAGATGCGGGCAGTTGTTGGATGGAGGACGAGTTTTGTTGAAATGCGAGTTGTGGGGGGGTCATAAAGTGGTAGGCATTTGTCTTGGACCTCAAAAACCACGGCGGTCGGTGGGTTTCGATTTGGGAATCATCAGTTTATAGTCGATGCCTGGAGCCTTGGGAGTGAACTGAGATCAGGTGGAAGTCATCCTGAAGGAAAGGAAAAGGTTATGGGATGGTACCCTAGGGAACCCCAGGGGATGTTAAGATTGGGGCAGAGGGAAGTCACCAGGGAAGAGAGCCCAGAAAGGAAATTTAGCAGTATAAATTAGTGACTGATTATTTTATATACATAACCGGAGTATTTTGTAAGACCACCAGATTTTTCCAGGTATATTGGGGAAAATTCAGAGAATCACGTCTTATTTCACATGCCTTATTCAGTTAAGTAGTTAAAATTTATTTAATTGAATGCTTTTGTATGGAATATTTATTCTAATACACTCAATCTTCATCTTATTTAGTCTTTGAAGTGTTTACTAGATTCTTTGTAAAAATATTGCCTTAGGGGCGCCTAGGTGGCCTGGTCATACTTGGGCTCAGGTCATGATCTCACGGTTTGTGAGTTCGAGCCCCGCCTGCATCGGGCTCTGTGCTGTCAGCGCAGAGCTTGCTTCGGATCCTCTGTCCCCCCTTCTCTCTGCCCCTTCCCGTGCACTCTCACTCTCTCTCTCTCTCTCTCTCTCTCTCTCAAAAATGAATAAACATTAAACAAATTTTTTTAAATTTTGCTTTATTGTAGTAGAAACACTTAACACGATATCTGTGTTCTCAACAAATTTTTTTCTTCCTGGAAGTTTGCCCTTTTTTTTCTTGGAAATACGTATGTGTATATATCTATATTTACATCTTTATCCATTCATCTTTCAATGGACACTGAGGTTACTTCATATCTTGGCTATTGTAAATACTGCTGCAGTGAACATAGGAGTACATACATCTTTTCAAATTGGTGTTTTTGTTTTGTTCAAATAAATACCCACAAATGGAATTGCTGGGTTATATGGTAGCTATATTTTTCATTTTTCGAGGAAACTCCATATTCTTTTCCATGGTGGCTGGACCATTTTGCATTCCCATCAACAGTATATGAGGGTTCCCTTTTCTGCACGTCCTCTCTTACACTTGTTATTTCTTGTCTTTTTAATTGTAGCCATTCTGATAGGTGGACATCTCATTAGGGTTTTGATTTGCGTTTCCCTGATGATTAGTAATATCGAGGATCTTTTCATGTGTCCGTTTGTCTTCTTTGGAGAAAGGTCTGTTCAGCTGTTCTACTCATTTATTTTTATTTTTATTTTTATTTTTATTATTATTATTTTATTTTATTTTTGAGAGACATAGAGACAGAGCGTGAGCAAGGGAAGGGCAGAGAGAAAGGGAAACACAGAATCCGAAGCAGGCTCCAGGCTCTGAGCCGTCGGCACAGAGCCCAACGCGGGGCTCGAGCCCACAGACCGTGAGATCATGACCTGAGCTGAAGTCGGCCGCTTAACCGACTGAGCCACCCAGGTGCCCCAATTTTTATTTTATTTTTTAGCTGCTCTACCCATTTTTAATTAGGTTGTTTGGTTTTTTTTTTTTTTTTATATTGAGTCATGTGAGTTCTTTATATATTTTGGATATTAATCCCTTATTAGTTATTTCATTTGCAAATATCTTTTCCCATTCGGTAGATTGCCTTTTCATTTTGTGAAAGGCAAAAAATGATGGTTTCCTTCGCTCTGCAAAAGCTTTTTAGTTTTATTGAGTCGCATTTATTTATTGGTTTTTGTTGCCCTTGCTTGAGGAGACAGATCCAGAAAATATTGCTAAGACTGTTGTCAAGGAGGTTACTGCCTACTGTTTTCTTCTAGGAGTTTTATAGTTTCTGGTCTCACAATAAAATTAAGCCTTTAATCTGTGTTGAATTTGTTTTTGTGAACGGTGTTAGAAAGTGGTTCCGTTTCATTCTTTTCCTTTTTATTTATTTATTTATAGTTTAGAGAGAGCGCATGTGCGCACGAGTTGGGGCGAGGGAAAGAGACTGAGAATCTCAAGCAAGCTCCGTGCTCGGTGCGTGGAGCCCAACACAGGGCTGGATTCCATGACCCTGGGATCAGGATCTGAGCCAAAATCAAGAGTCGGACATTCGATCAGCTGAGCCACCCAGGCGCCCCTCAGTGTCATGCTTTTGCATGTAATTTTCCAGGTTTTCCCTACACCACTTATTGAAGAGACTCTTTTTTCCTCTTCGTATATTCTTGCCTCCTTTGTCGAAGATCGAAGATTAATTGACCATATAAATGTGGGCTTATTTCTTGACTCTGTTCTGTTCCATGGATCAGTGTCTGTGAGCCGGCACCATAGTATTTTGATTACTGTTGCCTTGTTGAAATCAGGGAGTATCATACCTCCAGCTTTGTTCTTCTTTCTCCAGATTGCTTTGGCTACTCAGGGTCTTTGGTAGTTCCCCTCTTTACACATTTTTAAGTGTACGATGCTTTATTGTTAACTACGGGTGCAGTGTTGTACAGGAGATCTCTAGACTTCATTCCTCTTGCTGGACTGAAAATTTATGCCTGTTGATTAGTAACTTATTTTCCCCTCCCCCCAACCTTCGGTAACCACCTTTCCACTTTTCGATTCTGTAAATGTGACTATTTTAGATACATCATTTAAGTAGAATCATGTAGCATTTGTCTTTCTGTGACTGGTTTATTTTACTCAGCATAATGTCCTCAAGGCTCATCCATGTTGTTGCGTATTGCAGAATTCCCTTCTTTTTTTAAGGTTGCATTGTATTCCGTTGTATGGATAAACCATGTCTTCTTTAGCCATACATCTGTGGGTGGACATTTGGTGGTTTCCACCTCTTGCCTACTGTGAATAGTGCTGCCGTGAACATAGGGGTGTTAATCGCTCTAGTAGTTAATATTTCCTATTTTTTTTTTAAGTAGGCTTCACGTCCAGCGCAGAGCCCAATGTGGGGGCTTGAACTTCTGGCCCCGAGATCAAGACCTGAGCTGAGATCAAGAGTCAGACACTTGAAACGCCTGGGGGGCTCAGTTGGTTGAGTATCAGACTTCAGCTCAGGTCATGATCTCAGAATTTGTGGCTTGAGCCCCGCGTTGGGCTCTTTGTGCTGACAGTTTGCTCAGAGCCTGGAGCCTGCTTCGGATTCTGTGTCTCCTTCTCTCTCTGCCCCACCCCACTCGTGCTCTGTCTCACTCTGTCTCTCAAAAATAAATAAATGTTAAAAAAAATTAAAACAACAGAAAAAGAGTCGGACACTTAACCGACTGAACCACTCAGGCACCCCAATATTTTCTATTTCCTAATAAAGCAGAATAAATTTTACTTAAATTTATGATGAAAAATTAACATGATTAGAAATCTTAAAGATGTGCAGCTTAAAATGTTAGATAACAGATATGTGCACACATACACACACACACAGATGCAATAAATACATGTGTCCATTCTTTATTACTATTATATCATAAACATTTTTCTACTTTATTTTCTCGTTAAACAATTTTAATGATTCTATAATATTTTCATTCATCATATGGGTAGTCTGTAGTTTACATTACCGTTTATTTCCTTATAAATTGGATATTCCAAGTATTTCTTTTTTACTGTTACAAATAAGATGTTTTTGAGTATTAATGTATATAACTCTTTTCTGCATTGGAGATTATTTTTTTATTACAGATTTCCCATTGCTGCTATTTTGAGTCAGAATATAAATTTGATTCAATTCTTGGTACTTTTTCCCTAATTGGGGCCCAAGGGATAGAATGTAGATTTACACAGTCCTTCCAGAAATCCATGTGGGCAAGTGCCGCTTTCCCTCGTCAGTGTTGAGGCTTTTGCCTTCTTCATTACCACCTTTTACAGCTTGTGACAAGTCGAGAACTATACTGGAAAAGTTGTTTTCCTATAAGAAACAGGATCTTTATCTGCCATCTTTTCTTCATAACTATAATTAATATAATTGTGTAAGAACAAAGAGTCTCCCAGAAACATAAGCTTATGGAAACGTGAGACTGTGGTACTTTAGGTCATCTCGTAGGCAGTCAGTAGAATTAGAACCCTTTTTTATTCTTGAAAGTGGCGGGCCTTTGACGATCCAGGAATGAAATAGATGTTTCTAGTAGGAATCAGTATTTTTTCCCATTGTTTAATTTGCTCATATAGAGTTTCTTTTGCTTGTTTGTTTTAATACGTGTGCAAGACTTGATTGGTATGTCTGATTGGAAATAAATCTAAAGCAATTAGAAAGACGGCAATTGTGGTCTTAGGATGTGTATGATCCTTTATTGGCTTTATGTAAGAATATATTCTTTAATATGGTATTGTTTTTACCTTACCCAACAATAATAGCTATGTAGCTGTTCAAAAATTCGTAAGTCTTGAGGCACCTGGGTGGCTCAGTCAGTGAAGTGGCCGACTTCGGCTCAGGTCCTGATCTCGGGGTTCATGAGTTCGAGCCCCATGTCAGGCACTCTGCTGTCAGCATGGAGCCCTCTGCTTTGGATCCTCTGTCTCCCCCTCTCTCTGCCTCTCCCCTGCTCATGCTTACTCTGTCAAAAATAAATAAACATTAAAAAAAAATCCATAAGTCTTAAAAAAAGAAAATTGATAAGAAAGCCTTCTCATCTGCTGAAGTGGCTGGCTTAGAACTTTGCGCCAAAGTCCTGTGCCTTCCTCGGGGTCCTTTAGAATGTCACTCGGGGCACAGTGAAGTTTTTGCCTCCATTGCACACTTTGTCATTATAAACATATTGGAAATATGACCTGACTTTTGGTTATGCATAGGTTAGCCGATGAATTACATATGCCATCTCTCCCCGAAATGATGTTTGGAGACAACGTTTTAAGAATCCAGCATGGCTCTGGCTTTGGGATTGAGTTCAATGCCACAGATGCGTTAAGATGTGTAAACAACTATCAAGGAATGCTTAAAGTAGCCTGTGCCGAAGAGTGGCAGGAAAGCAGGTAAGAATCTTGACATTTCTGGGTGAGATGGAAAAGAAGAGCTGAAAGAGATCTCTGTCGTGATACGTGTACTTTATTGGAGTGAAGGGCAAGAATTATTAACTTAATAGTTGGATCATTCTCGAATTCATTTTTCCCATCCGTAAAATGGAGATTCGTTGTCTAACCTCTTAAATACTTGTTGAGTTAAATTGAATTACAGTTGAGTCGAGCTGTGTAAGGTTTACATTTTTGAGCTCTCAGTGTTCTTTAGTGAAGAAGCAATAAGCTGTATACTTCAGTGTTCCTATTTTTGAAGAAAAATGTTTACTGATGATTTGGATTGTAAATGCGAGGAGCACTGAAATAAAGAAAAATGTGTTTTCTTTGATAATCAAATCGGCAAGTATTTACTTTGCTCCTATCATATCCTAGACACCTTGCAGGATACAAAGAAGTATAATACACCTTTAAACCACGTCCTCAAGTATACTAACTGGAGAGACTACATCAGCATGTGACAAGTTTAGTAATAATAAATGTGCGGACAGACCAGGAAGGATCTTGTATCAGTGAATTACGACAAGGATACGTACTTATTAGGACGCTCGTATTATTTGTAGACTGTAACTTGGTGTGATGTATGAACACAGACGATCTATATTCTGCGTCACTGAATCTGATCCTTCTCACTTTGATATTTGAGGACGGAGGGCGAACACTCCAAGGAAGTCATCAAGCCATACGACTGGACCTACACGACAGACTATAAGGGAACGCTACTTGGCGAATCACTTAAGTTAAAGGTAAATCCTTATGTTTTGCTTTTATGATAAAGTCATTAATCGTCTTGGACAGTCTCAGCATTAGAACTTTCTAGTAATGGGTTACTTTTGCTACAACTTTCATCCCATTACTTTCTATCGAGGGGAGCTTCAGAACGTAATGTGAAGGGATTTTGCTAGCTGATTATAAGCAGAAAATAAGAAGGCCATAGTGGAACAATTTTTATTCTCAAAAGTATATTTAAAAGCAATGGCAGACTGCCTTAATGTTATCATGATCCCTATCAAGAAGCATCCAGGGGGCGCCTGGGAGGCTCGGTCGTTTAAGCATCTGACTTGCGCTCAGGTCATGATCTCACAGCTCGTGAGTTCGAGCCCCACGTCAGGCTCTGTGCTGACAGCGCAGAGCCTGGAGCCAGCTTCGGATTCTGTGTCTCCCCCTCTCTCTCTGCCCCTTCCCTGCTCACGCTCTGTCTCTTTCTCTCTCTCAAAAATTAAAAAAAAATTAAAAAAAAAAAAGCATTCAAACGTATATCTGTTCTTGGTGTGATGAATTGGGTGATTTAGACAGAACCTGCTGGTTATAGCTTCCAGTCTTCCAGATGAACAGGGAGGTGTGCACATAGGACCTTTGTTCAGACCACCCTGTGTTTTTGTCCTGCCTGCCCTATGTGGGAACCTGGTACGACCCTAGGCGAGTTCCTTGATCTGAGTTTCAATTTATTAGTAAATCAGGTAAACAGACGTTTTTACCCCACATCAGAGTTTTGCTGGGAGATAATCTGTGGGAAAGCTCTCGGTGGATTCTAAAGCTCCGTATTCATAATGCGAAGTTGCATCTGTGTGAGCCCTACTGAGGAAGAGATTCACTTCATGGTGAATAACGCTGGGAAAGAGGACTTGGTAGGTCCCATATTGGGAGCTTGGCTACAGTTCCGAAAGTATGACTGAAATGAAGAAAATTTGGCTTAGGTTGCATGTCTCTAATGATCGGAGATGTATGATGGAGAACAAAATTATTGTAGTGTAAATGAGGTAATTATTGGAGACCCTGTATTGTGTGTTGGTGCTTTGGCAGAAACGTTAAGGAGATGAGTTGTGTATGGGCTCCGTGTCTCTGCAGAGATTTGTAGTCTTGGGAAGACAGAAGTTTATAGCAGGAATTCAGTTCTCAGTTACTGCCGCTCCTAGAATCCAAGCTTTACCTGTTTTTCTGTGCAGCTTCCAAGACAAATACACACATTTTTTGAGAGAACGTGTTTTCTTTCATTCGTTCATTCACTCGCCTACTCATTCATTCATTCTTGAGCTCTTCTCTGTGCCAGGCACTAATCCTAAGAGCTGTGGACACAGCAGAGAACAGACAAAAGTCCCTCCTATACAGTCTATGGGGAGCAAGGTTATGTCAGCCCCTTAACACTTCCCAGATGAATGTTCTCCTTTCTTCTCGCCCTGATTGAAAAACTTTGTAAAGAACATAGTCCATTTGATATTTCATTGCCAGGAGTGGGGGAACGGGAACTTGTTTTAACCCTCTGCAGGAATGTCGACTTATAAAAAGCCACCTCTAGGTTATGAAGTAGCATTAGCTGTGACCGAGGAGCTAGACCCACAGCAGTAGAAACGGGAATAGGAGAGTAGTGGGGGGTGAGAAGCGTATGTCCAGTACCCTTCCTGACATTCCTGCCGGTAACGTAATTTGTTCTGAGGTGGTGTGGACAAATACCGGTGTGATCATCTACTCGCTAGAGTTCAGGCTTTGAGTTCAAAGCTTGGGTTCAAATCTCAGCACCATCGCTCAACTTGGAAGAGCAATTTAATCCTGCTAAACGTTTCTCACTTTGGTAAGCTGGATAATAGCAGCTGTAGGAAGTAAGATTACGTATGTAAAGTGTTTAGCACAGTGTCTGTTACACAGCGAGACCTCAGTAAATGGTAGCTGCTATTATTAACAGTATATCTCAAATGTGAGGCGAACTCAATTAAAGAAATACCAAGACTAGAAGTAGATATATTGTCTAAATATTTATTCTTGCTTTATGGTCTAATTAGAGTTGATGAGAATGTTCCTTTACTACCCTAAAAAATTGAGTATCTGGGGGTGCCTGGGTGGCTCAGTTGGTTAAGCGGCCGACTTCGGCTCAGGTCATGATCTCACAGTCTGTGAGTTCGAGCCCCGCGTCGGGCTCTGTGCTGACGGCTCAGAGCCTGGAGCCTGCTTCAGATTCTGTATCTCCCTCTCTCTCTCTCTCTGCCCCTGCTCACACTCTGTCTCTATGTCTCTCAAAAATAAATAAACGTTAAAAAAAAAATAAAAAAAAATTGAGTATCTGTTTTCTAGACAAAATTGTTAGAACTTTATTGCTTAATCTTCAAAACAACCTTGTAGGATAGGCATTCTTATCCTCGTTTTGGGGATGAAGAAATAGGCTCAAGATCTTAAAGTATGTGTCTCTTAATAACATAATACCAATGCCGTAGCTTACTGTTAAGCGTGTTTTATCTGGAAGATCACTCTGGGGGAACATTTTTTGCATTTGACTTTCTTAATACCTAAGGATTTTTTTTGACCTGTAATATTACTTGGGATTTTAAATTATTTGATTCTTCCACCCTTTCTGAGATCAAAAGCCCTAGTGTGTATAGGAAATATATGCCTGTGTAGATGAATGTATCTTATATGAACAGTGAGAATGTCAGAATGAGACATCAGAATGAAGCCTTACGGGGTGTGTGTGTGTGTGTGTGTGTGTGTGTGTGTGTGTGTGTGTGTAGTGTTTTCTCACTCTCTCTGAGTTGCTTTACCACTTACTCGTGAGTTGTAGCACAGTTTAAGAGAAAAGAGCCAGTCATAGAGTTGTGCTGGCTGGATTCAAATCCAGCTTTGCTGTGTAGTGGCCGGGCCCCCGAGGAGCATCTCAAAGATGATGGCATAAGAATGTTTGGAGGGGCGCCTGGGGGGCTCAGTCGGTTGGGCGGCCAACTTCGGCTCAGGTCATGATCTCACGGTCTGTGAGTTCGAGCCCCACGTCGGGCTCTGTGCTGACGGCTCAGAGCCTGGAGCCTGCTTCGGATTCTGTGTCTCCCTCTCTCTCTGCCCCTCCCCTGTTCACACTCTGTCTCTGTCTCTCAAAGATGAATAAATGTTAAAAAAAAAAAGATTAAAAAAAAAGAATGTTTGGAGGTCAGATGCCTAATAAGTACCTGGCAAAATGTGGCCATTCCTTCTTTCCAGTTAAATAAGCAAACTGACTTTGTAGGAGAATAGAGTGGAAGACTGCCTCTTCTACTTGTATTGCTTTTTTGGAATAAAATGTGTGTAATGTCCATGCATTTAAAAAAGCATTTTTTTCAAGCATGTTGGAACATTTGCCAACTCATTCGGTGTGATTTAATATTTTGAACTTTTGGGTATTTTTTTTTTTTTTTTACTGTGGTAAAAAACATATAACGAAATTTACCATCTTAATTTCTAAATATATTAAATTAGTGGTAAGTATATTCATGTGGTTGTGCAATGAGTTTCCAGAACTTTTTCATTTTGAAAAACTGACACTTGGTACCTTTTTTTTTTTTTTTTTTGGTGCAAATGGTGATTTTATTAAGCATGGGGACAGGACCCATGGGCAGAAAGAGCTGCTGACACTCGGTACCTTTTAAACGATAACTCCTCCTGGGGTTCCTGGGTGACTCAGTCAGTTAAGCGTCCAACTGTCCGTGTAAGCTCAGGTCATGATCTCATGGTTTGGGAGTTTGAGCCCCATGTCAGGCTCTATGCTGGTGGCATGGAGCCTGCTTGGGATTCTCTCTCCCCGTCTCTCTGTCTCTTCCCTACTCATGTGCACGTCCCCCCCTTTCTCAAAAATAAGTGAATAAACTTTAAAAAAAAAAGAAAAAAGTTTTCTTATTATTATATATATATTTATTTATATAAACGGTAAGTATTTATCTTAATGCGTGTATGTACATATGCACCGCTTTCAGTAATTTTTAAAAAGGAAATTTAACATAGGTTCTCAGCATTTGGCATTAATTAACTTTATATGGTAAATTTAAAAATATTTATAAATGAAGTGATTCCCTTCTCCTAAACCTCCATCTGATGTGAGGGAGGACTTATCTGAAAGATGTAACTAGGACTCATTTTTCTCGTAAGGTGTCCAGAATGTTCATAGTGTTCCATATATTTTTTGAAGCCTTTCAACGATTGTGAAATAACTCAGAAAACATGAAGTTACAGTTTAATGAGTTGTGAAATGTAGCCACCCAGGAAAAGAAATAAAACATTGCAGGCACCCTTCAGTAGGACCCTTCCTGATCACAATTCTTTTTAAAAAATATTTCCTAGTATGTCGTGACATTTTGCAGCCTTAGCTGTTATTTCCTTGAAACTAGCGTGCATTGTTGTCGTACAGCTTGGGCCTCATTTCCAGGATCTGGGATCCCTTGGGTCTTGTGTTGTCCTGTTCCTTCTGTTGGTTCTGGTTTATGGGTGTCTTGGCTTCTCATGGGCCTCCTTAGTTTTGTTGGAGTCCCGGGACGGTGATGTTTTTCTCCGGAAGAGATTTTTTGTCATTCCTGACGGGCACCTGAGGGTATTCATAGTCCGGGACATAATCGTACAAACTTTCTGGAAAGATAGTAAATACTTGAGGCTCTGAGGGCTGTAGGGCTTCTGAGCAGCTGCTCAGCCGCGCTGTGGTGGTTGAACGCAGCCGTGGACAAGAAGTCAACAAACGGGCACAGCTTCATTTTGGTAACATTTTACTTGGGGACGTGGAAACGTGCGTTCCGTATGGTGAGATATGTATGAATTCTTATGTAGAATTGCATGTCATGAATTTGAATTTCACGTGTCATGAAATATTCTTTTTTCCCCCCAGTCATTTAAAAAATGTAAAACTGATTCTTAGCTCACGATTCATGTAAAAATAGGTGATGGGCCACATCTTGCCACATCTGGCCTCCAGTTCTTAATTTGCTAACCTGTGGTCTGGGGCCAGTGTTGGAGGTTTCTGGGCCTGTAACATAAGTGGTAAAACCAGTGTAGCGCTATAGGGTACCATCCCCAACTCGGGAGGGGTGCAGGGAATTCTCCAGCGTCCCTACCCTTAGCGAGCACCCTTAGCGAGCAGTGATAGGGCCAGAAACCAGCCGAGTCCAGCCTCTCCCTTGGATCGACCATTACAGATGCGTCAAGGCCAAAGCCAGCCAACTACAGGCTCACTTTCACTTCTTCTGGATCCCAGCCCTCTTTCAGAGCTCAGTCTGGGAATTCTTCAGCATCTTGACCATCTGATGCTTTTCAGAAATTTTTGTTTCTTCATCGAGCTTTTAAGCGGTCGTCAGAAAGAGGATTGGTCCGGGTTACTCATTCTGACAATACCGGGAGTCAGAAGTGTTTGATACATTTTCAATTTAGCTGTTGGTTTTTCCCGCCTTTCTTTTCAGATGCCTGAGTGTAGCGAGAACATAAAAAGAGTTGAGAAAGGGGAAAGAGAAAGAGAAAATGTATTTTAAATATATTTGTCCTTGCAAATAAAGAAGGTATAGTATAAAGTAAATATAATCAGTATCCCTAACCCATGTTTTATCTAATTATTTTCTCTTTCTCTTCCAAATATTTTATAAGAACAAGTAAATGGCAGAACTAATGGCTTCATTTTCACTGGTTACTTAGGAGACATTAGTGAAGGAGCCATCTACTAATGAGAAAACTGGTATAATGATTGCTTAGATTTTTGGAAGCCAGGTGTTTGTATAAGGAAGATCTTACAAATGTGTTCCTTTGATCGAAAGCTAAATAAAAAGTAAGGAATTTAGAAGTTGTGTTTATTTACTACTAGCTAAAGTTTTATGCTCTTAGGCAGTCCTCGAAGTACCAGCTTTTGTCTTATTTGAATACAAACATGTAAGTGACACACGGGCTGCCAGCACGCTGCCGTATCGCTGCCCCTCACCTCCCTTCCCAATCCCAATCCCGATTCTCACCTTCGTACGTGGTCTCAGCTCTGCTCCAGACGCATTTTGGAATCAAACTGCAGAGGGCTAAAGTGTTATCCGTGAGTGAACATGGAAGAACTGTGGACATTTTTTCCCCTCTTGGGACTCCTGTACACACTGCCAGCCTTCTTTTCATCGTAATCTTTTCCCCTACATCACATAATACTCCCTCAGACTATCCCCTCCCTCCACATCCAAACAATCTCTTGAACATCCTTTATCATATTCTTCTTATTCTTGTCCAGTTTCCTCGAACTACTCTCCATTTCATAATTCTATCCATGAGTCCAACAAATTACCTGGTCATGGCTACTGAGTGGAGTCAGATAATAGCTACCATTTACCGAACACCTGTGGTTGACCAGCATTGTGTTTATTTATGATACGACTACGTCAGAGAATAGGATAGCTCAGCATTTTGTAGTGAAATTGGATGGAGTAAAGAACGATGTCTCAGAGCAACCTCTCCAGTGTTAGGAGCGTTGTAGTAGGAGTCTACTGTGTTAGGAGACACCGGATTTAGCGAGCTGCTGACAGGACCCGCCTAACTAGCATTGGTGATGGTCTTGTTGGGTTGTGGATATGTGTGTCTGTGAGCTACAGGATAACACAGTGAAAAATTGGCCAGCCTCCTCGGAAGCCCGGAATGCTAGGTGTTTTTCCCTCAGAATTTCTCTGAAAGTTCTTAATTTACCTCAGTATTGAAAACACTGTTTTGTAGGTGTGGGGGAGCTAGGCTGGGAATATAAAATATATAACAAGATTCTAACAGGAATTTTTTTTTAAGTTCCAAATCAGTGTGTTTTCAAAGTAGACTTTCACCGTTCGAAACCGCTTTGGAGGTCTATGATAGCAGTAGTCCATCACACTGACTAATTTTCAGAGGATCGATTTTCTCCTAATCACAAGAGAACACTTGATTTTAATTTGGCTTCTATGAAAGCGGATGAATTTTGACTCTGTGTCTTGCGAAGCTACAGTATCGGCCACATGTAGTGTCTTCAGTGTTTCAGGGACAAGGTACGTTATCTCATCTTTCGTGTCTACCGATGACGGCCAAGTGTAGAGCTGTGTGCTCTGGCCACGCAGAACAGACTGGTAGGAAGACTGTTTTCCTGTGTCCCCAGCTCCTCAAATTTTTATGTGTTCCTTCTTAAATTTTTTCCCTCAGGTTGTACCTACAACAGATCATATAGATACGGAGAAATTAAAAGCCCGAGAACAGATTAAATTTTTTGAAGAAGTTCTCCTGTTTGAGGATGAACTTCATGATCATGGAGTTTCAAGCCTGAGCGTGAAAATTGTGAGTATTATAAAATTAACTTCTTTCTTCTAGAGGTACCTGGGTGGCTCAGTCAGTTGAGTGTCCAACTCTTGATTTCAGCTCAGGTCATGATCCCAGGGTCTTGGGATTGAGCCCCACATTGGGCTCTGCACTGAGTGTGGAGCCTGCTTAAGATCTCTCTCTCCTCCTCTCTGTCAGCCCTACCCCCTGTGCACACTCTTTCTCTCGAATTAAAAAAAAAAATAGTAATAATAAATTAAATTAACTTAACTTCTTTCTTCTATTCTTACCATTGGTCAGAAATCTAAAGCTCACTTAGAATCACACTGTCCTAACATGATATCATGTAAAGTATCACGTGGGTCTAGAGTACATCTTACTACCCATTACCAAGGTTACAAAACATAGTATGTTCCTAAGACTGCAGTAGAACATTTTCTTTCAAGAGCTGCCTGGCTGCTTTGTAGTTTTTGGTTTTTTTTTTTTTTTTTTTTTTTTTTTTTTTTTTGCTTATTATTTAATTCGAATAAAAATTATGACTTAATTTTCACTTTTGAATGAAAAATGATATTGAAAGATCTACAGACAGCACCATGGGACCTCAGAATTTTGGTGCGCCAGAAGCTGCACTTCCATCGTCAGCACAGAAGTGCGAAACAGAAATGACAAGTGTAAACCCCCCCCCTCTCCATTTGTATTCTCTTCTATCAGCGGAGGACAGGTTGCTTCCCTTTACAGTGTTATCGGTAGAACGTGTTTAAGAAGGATAATGAATAGCTCATCAGCATTGACTCACTTGTGTTCACTCTTAGGTCAGAATTAGGTTTCTGACGCTTTCCAGGACACCTTCCACTGAAACTTTGTATCACATGCCTCATCCCTTAAGGCCCAGCGAAAACGTCACCTGCTCTGTAAGACGCACCACAGCTCCCCTGGGCTGAGTTCAGTGTTCCTCTTCCAGACCCCCATGAGCACTTTTCCTTAACCCCTCAAGGTGTAAGTACTTATAAGGTTTCTCAAAGACAGGACCCTAGCATCAGAAATAGCTCTTGGATGGGGCACCTGGGTGGCTCAGTCGGTTGGGCATCTGACTTTGGCTCAGGTCATGATCTCACAGTCTGTGGGTTCAAGCCCTGCGTCGGGCTCTGTGCTGACAGCTCGGAGTCTGGAGCCTGCTTCCGATTCTGTGTCTCCCTCTCTCTCTGCCCCTCCCCTGCTCGCACTATGTCTCTATCTCTCTCAAAAATAAATAAACATTAAAAAACAAATTGAGAAATAGCTCTTGAAGCATAATGGTTGTCGGTGTTGTGATTGAAATGGCAGGGGATAAAAACAATAAATGAAAACAGCAATATATTTTAATGTCAAGTTTTTCTGCATAATCATAGAATCTTGGAATTACAATGCATTGGTTAGGAATCACTTAGTCTAGCTTCCGTATTTTATAGACAAGGCCCAAGAGGTTCATTTACCTAAGGTCGTGAAACTAATCAGGGACAAAGTTTCTGTGCTGTCTCATCTCTGTCATTATCCTAGCATTAGATCATTGTCTTATTAGCACCTTACTCCCTTGTTCACCTGTAACTCTCCCCCGATTTATCTTTCGTCACTTAGATTTGTTCACTTCCCAGCCCATCCAGTCATGTACCTTTCCACCTGCCTACCCACCTACTGTGACTAATTGACTGTGTGGAATGTTCCTTATGAGTCTGCCTGTCTGGGTGTGCATCCGTACGTATCTAAGTAGGTGGCTATTCCCTGGTGGATTCAAGTGGGCAGCTATGTGGGGAGCACATGTGTTTTTGCGGATGAAAGAGCTGGCGAGGACGGGTATAAACACATTCCACGGGCACCAGAGTAAACAGTAACCAAGTCTCAAACTGAAGAGCAACTTCGTCGTAGCACATTCTTTCTTTTACCTTGTGTTAGTTTTAAAAGTTTTGTGTGATAAGGGTTGCGTTTTAAGGAAGCCTGGGAAGAATTTCGTTAGAATAGCGTCCTTTCTGGGTTGGTTTCTTTCTTTCTTTCTTTTTTTTAATAGTTTCTTTTCAAATTGGTTTACATATAACACCCAGCGTTCATCCCAACACGTGCCGGGTTGGTTTCTTTCTAACAGTGTAACACATTGCCATAAATACATGCCATGGTTCCCGGCCGTGCGGTGTGGATAAGTGAAGTTGCTTCTCTAAGCAAAGACCAGCCTGGTAAATATAAACGTAGGTGAGAAACCAGGAATGCGGTGCCTGGGAAGCTGAGGAAGCAGAACTTTTCAAGAAGAAGGAAATGAAGGTCAACGTCCTGCTATCAGGAGATCTTAGAATGGGATGGTGCCCACCAGGCTACAAAATTTGTTGGTTTTAGCGAGAAAGTTATTGTTATTCACCTTTGCAAGTGCAGTTTAAGTTCCATGGTTAGGAGGTAGAGGGAAGATGTGGGGGTGGAGACAGGGTAGACCAAACTTGGAAAAGCTTCCCGGATGAGAAGAAGCAAGAAGCGTGCCTAAAAGAGGGCGCGAGGCTGACAGGCGTGCGTGTGCTCTTTGTTTTTTTAGTGTGGGGAAGACTAGCGTGATCAGGTGCTCACAGGGAACAGTCACTTGCAGAGAGGGGAGAAGATGAATGGTGCGAGGTTCTGGAGGAGGAGGGGGAGGAGGAGGGGGAGGAGGAGGAAGGCTTTGAGCCTTTACCGTGAGGAAAAATTTACTGTGAGACGCTGGGTTGGAAGAACTCCAGTCTTCTCAGGTCTCTCCTTTGCTCTCACACTCAGAACGTTTCTGAAGTCAGACGTGTGGTGTTTTCCCCACACCAGGAATTCTGGGACACTACCTGGGGGTCCTACACTTTAACTCACCACGCCAGATCTCCCAGGTTAAGGGCTCAAGCCGGCAAGACCGCCACCCCCAGCACTACGTCTCCAGCGCCAGCCCCAGGGGGTCGTAGGTCCCTAGGGTACCCACAGCTTCTGTCCAGCTCGGCTACAAATTGGAGGTTCTCTTGACCTGCACTCCTTGGATTTAGTTATTTGCTGAAACAGCTCCGAGAACTCAGGGAAACGCTATGGTCGCTAGTTTATTAAAGGATATGGTAACAGGTACGGATGCACACCCGGATGAGAGATCCCCGGGGGAGGTGCGGGATGGTCCCAAGTGCAGGAGCTCTGCCCCCTCGGAGGTGGGGAGCATTACACTCCTAGTGTATAGATGTGTTCGCCAACCTGGAAAGTCTCTGAACCCCATCCTACTAGGATTTTACGGAGGCTTCCTTACGAAGGTTTGATCAATTACTAACTCCGTTTCCAACTCCTCTCTTCTCTCTGGAAAACGAGGGTTGGAGCTGAAAATTGCAAGCTTCTAATCGTGGCCTGGGCTTTCTGGGGACCAGCCCCCACCCAGGAGCCCACCCAGAGTTGCCCCATTAGAACCGAAGGTGTTCCTAAGTGCCCTTCTCACTTAGGAATTGATAAGGGTTTCAGAAGCCCTCTGTCAGGACCTAGAAGCAGAGACCAGTATATGTATTTTCTGTTATTTCACAGACTATTTATGTTATCTCATTTAATCCTCCAGAAAATTCTGCTCAGTGAGAGGAAACGGAGGGTGAGAGATATTAAGTAACTTGCCTAAGATCAGTCACACAGTCTTCCAGGATCCAGATCATGGGAGGGAGGACCCGCCTTAGACAGGAGAGACGCCCCTGGTGACCGGAGGAAAGGGGGACCGCGTGTAGACCAGCCTGCCTCTAGTCCAGCGATTCCCAAGGCTGGAGTTTCATCAGGATTACCTAGGCAGAGTAGAAGTTTCGTGGTCTCCGCACTATGGGACAAAGAAGGTTCCTGGTCTGACTATCCACAGTACACTTGCTATTGTGCGTTGACCGGAAGGTTGGGAAGACACACGTGGGAATGGAGAAACAGGTCAGAAAAGGCTTTTTAGAGGAGGCGGGCCCGATCTGAGTTTCAGGTGTGTTTAAGTGACTCCAGCCAGACCAGGGAGGGACCTGGCGGTGGAGCGTAGCGACCCTGATGTACTTTCGGAGCTGGGAGTTGGTGAGAGCTGCTACTGGCTGCAGGCTGGTGCCTGGGAACCAAGCAGGACGATCGTGTCCGGAGCCCTTGCTGGGTACTTTGCACTTAAAGCTCATTTGAGACCATTTAATTGGCCTTTGTGACATAGAACTTTTTCTGATTTAAAGTCTGTATCTTTCCCAGTTGCTTCCAAATAAAATGTGAAGCATCTCAGATCATTTTTAATTTAACAGAGCTCTCCAAGGAACTTCTAAAAATAAGTGTAAATCTTTAAAGATTACTTTCTACTTTCCTTATGGCTAGGAGTTTAGGGGTATGGAATATACAGTTGGCTCTTAAATAGTGCGGGAATTAGGGGTACCAGTAACCCTCTGTCAGCAGTTGAAAATCCTTGTGTAACTTTCGACTCCCCAAAAACTGAACTACTAATAGTCTACTGTTGAATGAAAGTCTTACTGATGATAACATTAGTAGTTGATTACACATATTTTATATGTTTTATGTATTATATACTGCATTCTTACACTCAAATAAGCTAGAAAAAAGAATGTTATTAAGAACACCATAACAGGGGGCGCCTGGGTGGCTCAGTCTGTAGAGCATCTGACTTCAGCTCAGGTCATGATCTCACAGTCTGTGGGTTCGAGCCCCACGTTAGGCTCTGTGCTGATAGCTCAGAGCTCAAAGGAGCCTCCTTTGATTCTGTCTGTCTGTCTGTCTCTCTCTCTCTCTCCCTCCCTCCCCCACTCATGCTGTCTCTCTCTCTCTCAAAAATAAATAAACATTAAAAAAATTAACATCATAAGTAAGAGAAAAATGCGTTTATAGTACTATACTGTAGTTATCCAAAAAACGGGCATGTAAGTGGACCCGCATAGTTCGAATCCGTGGTGTTCAAGGGATGACTGTAGAGATATCATCTAACTTTCAAAAAATTCTTGGAATCATCTGGGATAATAGTAGTAATGTTCATTGTCTTTACTTGGTGTTTTAATCTTGGCCAGACGACTGCTAAGAAGCTCTTTCTTTAGAATTTGTAAAGCTAGTTGCTTGTGAATGCTTGATTTCTTGGTGTCCATAATAATTATAAAGCACTCTAAAGAAATGATACCCTAATGTGGAAACTACTTACATAAACAAAGTAACTTATTTACTTAAAAAAAGTTTTTTAAGTTTACCTATTTATTTTGAGAGACAGAGAGCGGGCAAGAGGGGGAGGGGCAGAGAGAGAGAAAATCCCAAGCAGGCTCCATGCTATCCGTGCAGAGCCTAATGTGGGGCTCAAGCTCACAAACTGTGAGGTCATGACCTGAGCTGAAACCAAGAATTGGCTGCTTAACCGACTGAGCCACTCAGGCGCCCTTTAAAATTTTTTTTTTTTAATGTTTGTTTATGCTTGAGAAAGAGACAGAGCATAAGCCAGGGAGGGATAGAGCGAGAGAGAGAGAGAGGGAGCCACAGGATCTGAAGCAGGCTCCAGGCTCTGAGCTGTCAGCACTGAGCTGAAGTCTGATGCTGAGCCGACTGAGCCACCCAGGTGCTCCCAAAGTAACTTTAGATTCCCGATATTGCTGGATGGAGCCTTTTAGGTTGCTTTTAACTTATTTAATTGTTTCAGGTTTTGAAGTATTTTTACCATCTTAAAATTTTAATTTTTTAAAAAATTTTTTCTAACATTTATTTATTATTGACAGACAGAGAGAGAGCATGAGCATGGGAGGGGCAGAGAGAGAGACACATACAGAATCTGAAGCAGACTCGGATTGGGGCTCAAACTCACAAACTATGAGATCTTGACCTGAGTCAAAGTTGGATGCTTAACTGACTGAGCCACCCAGGCGCCCCAAATTTTAATTCTAAACCTAGACAATTTTAATTTAGAAAATATTAATGATTTCCTTGTAGCACAGCTCCCCAAGGAGAAAGAGTAGAACTCTGTGCACCATGAGGCTGTTTGCTTTACTTAAGTGAGTGTATTATGAGTTTGGATAATTTTGTGTGAGTGGCATTACCTATATCTAATTATGAGATAGTTCAGAAATTAATTTTTGTTTGTATTTCTAAGCAAATATCTTCTCCCATTCTGTTGGTTGCCTTTTAGTTTTGTTGCCTGCTTCCTTTGCTGTGCAGACGCTTTTTATCTTGGTGAGGTCCCAATAGTTCATTTTAGCTTTTTTTTCCCCTTGCCTCTGGAGACATGTCAAGTAAGCAGTTGTGGCAGCCGAGGTCAAAGAGATTGCTGCCTGTTTTCTCCAGTAGGATTTTGATGGTTTCCTGTTTCACATTTAGGTCTTTCATCCATTTTGAATTTATTTTTGTGTATGGTGTAAGAAAGTGGTCCAGCTTCGTTCTTCTGCATGTTGCTGTCCAGTTCTCCCAACACCATTTGCTCAAGAGATTGTCTTTTTTCCATTGGGTGGTTAGTTCCATTCCAAGTAGTCAGGAGTAGGGGCACCTGGGTGGCTCAGTCAGTTAAGCATCTGACTTCAGCTCAGGTCACGATCTCATGGTCTGTGGGTTTGAGCCCTGCATCGGGCTCTGTGCTGACAGCTCAGAGCCTGGAGCCTGCTTCGGATTCTGTGTCTCTCTCTCTTTCTGCTCCTCCCCTGCTCATACTCTGTGTCTGTCTCTCTCTCAAAAATAAGTAAACATAAAAAAGAAAAAAAAAGTAGTCAGGAGTGAATGTTATCTACCTTCTGCTTACATGTTTTACTCAAGAGTCCAAGTATACCAGATAGGAACGTATCTTTCATCTCTGTGGTACAAAAAATTCCACAATGCCTGTGCAGAGGTAGCTTTTGTTGAAGTAGTCCTATAGAATTGTCATATTTTACAGAGACGGGGTCTGAGAAATGGTTTCTTCACATCCCCTATTTTTGTAGATGAGGAAGGAGACTTTAGGGGGTTTAGCAACTTGCTCTAAGTTAGTGGTTCTCAACCTAATTACACTCGTTACTCCATTTTTTTTTACCAAAGGCTTTAAGCACCCCTTCCCTTTTACTACTCTGAACTGAATTTCATAGATAATATAACCCACCTTCTTTCCAATAAACCAACATCATGTCCTAATTATAAACTAAAAGACATGAAAGGAAATTGATTTAGAATAAAATAGGTATTTCAGCATATAAATTTGAAATATGCGTAATAGGACTGCACTAAAGTCATAATGGAGTAGTCCTGTGCTGACATTTGCATATTGAGCCGCTGAGAGTCGGGCAGCTACCAGTGTAGGCTGCTAGGGAGTCAGTCAGCGACTCAGATAACACAGTCACGACTGCCGTTGGTGATGTAAGTGTTCAAAAATGGGGAACAACCGTTTAGTAAAGTTCCAAATGAAGCAAAGTATAATCTTTCCTTGATTTACAAAGTAATTGCGGTCCTGGGAATTGAGCGAATTTTGTATTTATATGTCAAATGGAATTAGGTTCTAACGGCAGATTAACATAAATTGTTGGGTTTTATTTGTTTGTTTGTTTATTGTTATTATTATTATTATCTCCCCCCCTCCCCGCATGAATGCCAGAGAAGGTATTTGGAAGTTTTGTGGGGCACAAGATTCAACTTTGTTGTATAGGATTGTCCTGTGCCTTATAGAACATTTAATATCTCTGGTCTTTAACTGCTAAATATTGCCATTGGTTGTTCATCATCGTGACAACAAAAACCACCCTCAGAAATTTCCAAACATCCCCTATGAGAGAACTGCTGCCTTAAAAGGCACAGTTAAATTGTGGACTTGGGACTAGAACTTGCGTCTTCTAACTCGTGTGCTCTCCCCTCCGCCCTGCTAAAATGATACGGGAGCCGCCGCTTCCTGTGTTGCGCCCAGTGTGACTGTTAATAGTTGGAAAGTTGGGGAAATGTCACCAGTGAGTGTTTCCAGTCATCTCGAACAGCACTCTGTCGAGGCGTGATGCGCCTCCCAGTCGGTGAGCTGTGGCGCAGCAGCGTGGCTAGGTCGGGGTCTTCCCCCAGCTCTTCTTTATTCTGAGCTTTGCTTTTAAGTCTGTTGCTGATAATCCCGTCAGAATGCGGGGAGACTGTGAGCCTTTTCTCCAGCAGAGATAGCTCCAGCCCCGCTTTCTTCCGGGAGTCACTGATGAGCACCCGCTGTGTGCCAGCTGCTTGTCTAGACAGTAGGGACAAAGCGAGGAACAAAGCAGATACTCGCAGTTATGGAGCCTAGGGTCTAAGTGGAGGGAGATCGGCTTTAAGCAAGTAAACACATAAATTGCTATAGTCACAGGTCTTTTCGCTTGGAAGGGGATGGAGAGGGAATAACAGAAATCCGTGGTTATGGAGTGGCAGGAAAAGCTTCTCTGTAGAAGTGATATGTACCCTGAGATCTGAGACCAGGAAGCGTTAGGTCGGGAGACGGTTGGTGCAGGTCCTAGGGCAGGAGAGCTTGGCCTGTGGCCGGTGACTGTCTAGGTGGTGAAGCCACTGTTACTAGTGGGTTATCCTGTTATTTCTTTGCTCTTCCTGAATGTCGCCCCGTGCTTCTGCGGAATTGCAGGCAGTTCCCGGAGTGCGTCTTACTGTTCCGTGCCTCAGTACGTGTTCTACTTGCTGCTTCCTCTTTTTGGAATTCTCCTCCTTGCTTCTAGCGCTCCTTCCCATGGTCGGCTTTCCGTGGTCTTCTCTGACTTTCTTCAGCCAACTCCAGTACTTTCTCTGAGTGCTGACTGAACCTCGTGCTTACCTCTGTTACTGTAACTACCATATCATTTTTCTCTATTTCCCTCTTCAATAAACTTCTTGACCATTGGGATTGTATCTTTTTATTATTCTAAATCCAAGATCTACTTATAGTTAGAACTGGACGCTTAGTAGACAATGAGTATTCTGAGTATTTATTTAGTAAATGGTCAAGCTTTTTTTTTTTTTAAGAAGTGGTCTCTATTTTAGTTTTTCTCGTAATCTCTACCACCCGCATGGGGCTTGAGCTCATGACCCCGAGATCAAGAGTGATATGCTTTACCTACTAAGGCAGCCAAGTGCCCGCAAGCGTATTCTTTTCAAAGACCTAAAGACCCCACAGTATCCAGCCCCTCCCTCCCCGCCGCCAGGACCCACCTTCTCACTCTCTCACTCTCTCTGTCTTTTTCATTGGTTTACACTTGGAAAACAGAAACGTATAGATGTAACACAGACGACAGATGTTAAGAACACGTTATTAGGATGTGATAAGCCAGCCTGTGGCAGTATGAAGTAGTACTTAATAGATCGCACTGAACTAGAACATTTCATTTAAGTTCTCATCTTTATTTCATGTGGAGTGAGTAAGAGATGAGTAACAACAAAGAAATAGGTTGTTCTTTCGTTTTGGTATTATTGGTGTTCTAGTAAGTACTGTCAGTTTTTAAAGTGAACATTGTAATTTTCACATTTCTTAGGGTAAGTTTTAAGTCTTCTTAACCTCAATTATCTTATGACCTAAAAGATATTTTTCTATTGTAGGAAACTGAAGCCAGGATGTTTGTAATATAATATAATATAATATAATATAATATAATATAATATAATATAATATACTAAGTTGGTGCTATGACAAAGAATCTCTAGCTCAGAGGTTTCTGTATGTTGCTAATTCAGCTTTTCTCTGGTGCCTTCTAAAAAAAATTATTTCCTCTTAGCAAAGTAATAGTAGTTTTCATTAAAATATTGATGTACTATTTTTTTTTTCAGAGAGTAATGCCTTCTAGTTTTTTCCTGCTGTTGCGGTTTTTCTTGAGAATCGATGGAGTGCTTATCAGAATGAATGACACCAGACTTTACCATGAGGTATCTATTCTTATCGAATGAATATACTGCTCGATGTTGGGCTCATTCCTGTTCTTTCATTGTCTGTCTGAGAATTTGAAATGAAATAATGCTTTCTATTTTATGGCAGTCCTTCTGACCCTGAAGATTGGGTGTGGTACATTCACTATTGACCGCATAGTTACTAAAACGTCACATCTTCCTTTCTGAAAGTTCTGGTAGCTCAAAATGTTTTCTTTCTTTCTTTTTTTTTTTTTTTTAACATTTATTTATTTTTGAGAGACATAGAGACAGAGCATGAGCAGGGGAAGTTCAGAGAGAGAGGGAGACAGAATCTGAAGCAGGCTCCAGGCTCCGAGCCATCAGCACAGAGCCTGACTCAGGGCTCGAACTCACAGACCATGAGATCATGACCTGAGCCGAAGTCGGCCGCTCAACCAACTGAGCCACCCAGGCACCGCCCAAAATGTTTTCTGAAAGACACTCCCCAGTAGAGGATGCCTGATGCTTATTTAAAAACCTCGTGTGTACTTGATCTATGTTTAAGAAACCTGTCCCTGGGGCACCTGGGTGGCTCAGTCGGTTAAGCGTCCAATTCTTGATCTGGGCTCAGGTCATGATCTCAGCGTTCGTGAGATCGATCCCCGCATTGGGCTCTGCACTGACAGTGCAGAGTCTGCTTGGGATTCTCTTTCTCTCTCTCTCTCTCTCTGCCCCTCCCCTGCTCTTTCAAAAAAAGAAAAGAAAAGAGAAGAAAACTGTCCCTCAACTCCTACCTTGGTTTATCGTATGTATTGTTTATATAATGTCTTGATATTAAAAATACCAATCACATGGGGGCCACTGGGTGGCTCATTTAGTCAAGTGTCTGACTCTCAATTTCAGCTCTGGTCGTGATCTCATGGTTTGTGGGATTGAGCCCCACCTGGGGCTCTGTGCTGATAGCATAGAACGTGTTTGGAATTCTCTCCCTCCCTCTCTCTCTGCCCCTTCCCCGATCATGCTCGCTCTCTCTCAAATAAAAAAAAAATCACATGGCCTCCTGAAATTTGCATTACAGAATCATTTTGATAGTTGTTCTAAAGTTCGGAAGCTCTGTACTCCCATCTGAAGGAACCGTTAACATATAAGGTTTTCCGAAAAGTTAAAAAAAGGAGGAGGCTTAAATCAAAGTCATGAAAACTCTTCTAATAGCTTATAGCGGCCTGTCCTTTTGGGATGGATTTGCAGCCTCAATCTGTGGTCATGTAGAATGGTGAGTTAGAGAAGAGGCCACTAGTCCCAGTTTGGGCCGTCCTAGGACCTACCCTGCGAGAGAAGTCCTGTCATTCTCTCTGTTCATGGCTGAGGCAACTCCAGCAAAGATAGAATAAGTAACTTGCCCAAGTTACACGGTTACTGGGTGGCGGAAGTGAGAGCGGTACCCAGCAGGGTGAGGTCGCGTTGATGTTTTCCCAAATCCCATACTTACAGATGGGTGGGGTTTTTATCCTTGAAATAACATGGTAACGGTGAGCTTTTTCTTTTAATAAGTGGTAGCAACATACTAAAGATAGACCACTTTTCTCCTTCCGAAAAGATGAAATCTAAGTTTTAAAAATGCTTATGCTTTAAGTCAACTGTATTTCCTAGGAATTTATCCTAAAAACATTCTCATTACTGTATAGTGAAACATATAGTATAAACATTTACTCTATAGTAATCCACAAATACTAATCGGGCAGTCGTACAGAGTTATATATATAGAGAGAGAAAGAGTTCTAGATTTATATGAATGTTCATGGCAATGCTATTGTTTATAATAGCAAAGAGGAGAGAAGGAGCACAATGCTCACTGAATGGGCACTGATTTAAATTGCTTGTTTTATATCCACACAGTAGAAAAGTATACATCCATTAAAATGAATGCCAGAGAGTTATATTTTTTTATTTTATTTTTTTCTTTAAATTGTTTATTTTCAAAGTGGTTGACATATAACACCCAGTGTTCATCCCAGCACGTGCCCTCTTTAATGCCCATCACCCCCTCTCCCTGCTCCCTCACCCCCCTCACCCTCAGTTTGTTCTTATTAGTCTTTGAGAGTCTCTTATGTTTTATCTCGCTCCCTGTGTCTTTTTATCCTTTCCCCTCTTCCCCACCCCCATGGTTTTTGCTAAGTCCAGAGAGTTCTATTTAACTGATGTATAAAGATCTGCATCTCAGTGTTGAATTTTAAACACACATGCATACATTTATTATTTATTTATTTTTGAGAGAGTACATGTAGGCACAAGCTGGGGAGTGACAGAGGGAGAGAGAGAACCCCAAGCGGACTCCACTTACAGAGCCCCTTGTGGGACTGGTCTCACAACCCTGAGATCATGACCTGAGTCGAAATCAAGAGTCTGACGCTTAACCAATTGAGCTACCCAGACGCCCCTCCGTATTGAATTTTATTTTTATTTATTTGTTTGTTTATTTAAGTTTATTTGTTTGTTTTAAGAGAGAGCGAGCATGGGAGGTTCAGGTAAAGAGGAGAGAGAGAATCTCAAGCAGGCTCTGCACCGTCAGCACAGAGCTTGACGCGGGGCTCGAACTTACAAACCATGAGCCAAAATCAAGAGTCGGTCATTTCACCGACTGCATCACCCAAGCACCCCTCCGTGTTGAATTTTAAAAAGCGAGTATGGGGGGGGACACCTGGGTGACTCAGTTGGTTGAGTGTCCCACTTCAGCTCAGGTTGTAATCTCATGGTTCATGAGTTCAAGTCCCGCATCAGTCTGGCTGCTGTCAGCACGGGGCCTGCGTCAGATCCTCTGTCCCCCTCTCTCTCTGCCCCTCCCTGCTTGTTTTCTCTCTCAAAAATAAACATTAAAAAAATTTAAAGGAAAAAAGCAAGTATGAATCTATGTAAGAGTTGTGTAGAGATTTCTAAATGTTAAGGATAGTGTTGTCTATAGAAGCTGTGGTTGCTCTATACTTCCTTATTATCTAATTTTTTCCCCTTAAGCATTAATCTGTTTTTCTTGATAGAAAAGAATAAAACTCGAGGGACCGGGTGGCTCAGTTGAGCACCTGACTCCTGACTTCAGCTCAGGTCACGATCCCAGGGTCGTGGGATCCAGCCCCAAGTCAGACTCTGCACTGAGTGTGGAGCCTGCTCGAGCTACTCTCTTTCTCCCTCTGTCCTACTCCCCGGCTTGCGCTCTCTCTCTCAAATTTAAAAAAAAAAAAAAAGATAAAACTTAAAGGGAGTTTAATCTTGTGTGATATTTCTTTTATTGAATAAAATTGTAATAAATTGCTTTCTAAAATCTAATTTTTAAAAATTTTTTTATTTAAATAAATTTCTTTTTAACGTTTATCTATTTTTGAGAGACAGAGTATGAGCAGGGGAGGGGCAGAGAGAGTGGGAGACACAGAATCCAAAGCAGGCTACAGGCTCTGATCTGTCAGCACAGAGCCCGACGTGGGGCTCAGACTCATGAATCATGAGCTCATGACCTCTGAGCCAAAGTTGGATGCTTAACCAACTGAGTCACCCAGGTGCCCCTCTAAAACCTACTTTAAAATTTTTTTTTTAACGTTTTTATTTTATTTTTGAGAGACATAGAGACAGAGTGTGAGCAAGGGAAGGGCAGAGAGAGAGGGAGATACAGAATCTGAAGCAGGCTCCAGGCTCTGAGCCGTCAGCACAGAGCCTGACACGGGGCTCGAACTCACAGACCGTGAGATCATGACCTGAGCCGCAGTCAGCCGCTTAACCGACTGAGCCACCCAGGTGCCCCTAAAACCTACTTTTAAAAAGTTGTAAATGGAAGGTGCCTAGCTGGCTCAGTCAATAGAGCATATGACTCTTGATCTCAGGGTCATGAGTTCAAGCCCCATGTTGGGCATGGTGCCTACTTAAATACATAAGTAAAAAGTCATAAATGGGAAAAATCGAAGTACCAAAAACTTGATTTTTTAAATAAGTGATTTGACAAGAATTTTCTGGAAATGGGAGAGAATAAAACATGAAGTAATATTAAAATATCTGCGTATCTCATTTGCAAATATACATATTTTCTTTCAAAAATTTTTTAATGTTATTTTTGAGAGAGACAGTATGTGAGTAGGGGAGAGGGAGAGAGAGAGAAAGAGAGAGGGAGACACAGAATCTGAAATAGGCTCCAGGCTCTGAGCTGTCAGCACAGAGCCAAGCCGGGGCTCGAACTCTGGAACAGCAAGATCATGACCTAGGCTGAAGTCGGATGTTTAACCGACTGAGCCACCCAGGTGCCCCTCCATATTTCCTTTCAAACTAAAACTTTTGCTGTGTTTCTCTTAGTTGGTAATTATTAAATCTGTTTACATATGATATCACTGTGATTATAGAGATTGGAATCAATAATTCAGGATTCTTGGTAAGAATTAGTTATCTCATTACAGAATAAGATATTCTTGTCAGACCTCATGTGCTTTTGCAACCTGCTCTGTTGTCATAGGTGGTTCTGTTCAATGGGAAGTATTTTGTAACAACAGAAATAGGTTTATTGCAACCTTTTTTTATTTTTCAACCTAGGCGGACAAGACCTACATGTTACGAGAATATACATCACGAGAGAGCAAAATCGCTAATTTAATGGTACAGTATTTAAATACCGGTTTTTAGAAGTTGACTTTTAATGTTTCATTTTGTATATTTCCAGCCACATCTACATCCCTAAATCTATCGATTCACCTAATAAGCCTGTCTCTAAAGATACAGCCTACTAGAGTGTGATTTCTCTGAATTCACCTCAGATACCAGAACAGGGTTGTTCTAGGTACCAGTGCCATCGTCGAGTCTAATTTCCACTCCTTATTTTGGAAAAACAGACCCAGAGGTGTGACTTCCCCTATGTCCTACAGTTGGCCGTGGGTCTGCTACCGGCACCAATTGGATGTTTATTCCGCTTAGCACTTCGTCCCCCCGTAGTTTCTTTCTACCCAGTCTTTTTTCTTTTAAATGTGGTAATTCTATACCGTAACTTGTTTTGACATAATTCCCTTTATTTTTTGCCCCTCCGGGTCGTGGGAAGGGCTTCTACAAGTCTGTCGGATTCTGTAATGGGTTGCTTCAAAAGTGACACCTCTGCAAACTTGGTATCCTTTTTCACCCCCAGTGCTTATTTCCTTCTGGGCGGGCAGTGCACACGGGTTAGAAGAGTCAGAGCCTGTCGTAGACCGCGTACTGGGCTCTAGCTCTGCCTGAAGGCTGGTGCTTTCAAGGTACCAAAGCAGCAGGGAAAGGGGATTGGCTTCAGATGTATTCCACCTGTGGGCGTGTTATAAAAACACATTCCCGTGAGCTATGGGCACATCCTTCGGTAACAGGGCTGAATGCCCCAGGAAAAGGAGTTCCCCGTTCCTCACGTACACGGACCGCCGCTCATTTCAAAATCGGCATGCTTTGTGCGGGCTTGGACTGAAGCAGTGCCAAAAAGTATCAGAGCCGTGGCTGAATGCATACCCATATGATTTATGTGTTTCCTAGCATGTTTCACCTTCCCTCTTCACGGAACCTAACGAAATATCACAGTACTTACCAATAAAGGAGGCAGTTTGTGAGAAGCTACTATTTCCAGAAAGAATCGATCCTCACCCCGCAGACTCACCAGAAGGTACACCTGTGGAATAGAACGTGACACAGCGTCCACTCACCCTGGAATCTGACTGGAGACCTTGGCTGTTCGGAGGGGGTATTTTTTATTATGAGAATTAACTGCCTTGTCTAGGTGCAGGTTTTCTGTAGCCTTAAAGGAAAAAAAAACAAAAATAAAGGATTGTCGCAGGCAGGTTCCTCTCCACTGCTGTTCGTATTGTCTGTCGTCAAAGTCATATTCCAGATTTATGTGTTCTGGAGCCAAATTGGGATTGCTAAATGGTTACAAAGTGGGATCTCACTAGGAGTGACGTGTGTAGGTCTCGTGAGCAGTGGGCATGGTCTACACCCGTCATGAAACCCGGTCTTCTCCCGGGAGGAGGTGACTGGAATCACGGAACCGCAGCCCCTCGCGACTTTCACAGACTGCCTGACCGCACGTGGCGATGTGCTGGCTCTTTACTTCGGGCTTTTTGATGTTTATTCGTACTTCCGGAGAGTCGTGAGTCGCCTTTTAGGAAATCGATGTCATACTGTAATGATCTTGACCCACAAATTAAAAAAAAAAATAAAAAAAATCTCCCCTCTAAATTGAAATTGGCTTTTGAACTCTTAGAGAAGATTTCAGACACAGAGCTGACTAACCCGGGGCTTTTTGGCGAACCGAGGGCGTTCCGTCCACGGAAACACCTGGGCGTGGCTTGCCCACTCCCGGGCAGGCCGCCAGAGCTGGCCCCCTCCATCCGTAGGTGCTTTTTCTGATGTGTGGTTCTACTTGTACTGACGTTTTTTACTTCGTTTTCCGTGCAACCTTGGATGAAGAAACCCATTGAATACTGAATTTGTATTGTTGTCTAGCGAATTTGTCAGCTGACTTTTGTCGCGGGCGATCTCGGCATTTGTCTGTCTTCTACATCACCTGCCAGGTATAGGAAATCAGGATTTCGTTGGCTTTAAGAAAACACACGGCATGTTCACTGTATATTAAATATACCTGTATTTAACGTTTTCTCTTAGGACAGAACAGTGTATATATCGCACTCAGCTCTCTGTTGTATTTAATTTACCATGCAGATTTGAACCGAATAAACTCTTTATTCATACGAGATACAAGAGATGAAAACTCAGATATTCATTAGTTGAGGTTTCGGGGCAACGTCATTCTATACATGCTTACCGTGAATCAGATGTCTTGGTCTCTGGGTCGGGGTTAGGTTACTTATTTTGAGGCTCCATTGTTAAAAATTGTGAGGAATTAAGAGCAGTGGCTTTTTTTTTTTTTTTTTTCATAGAGGGTGGGGAGCTGATGGGATGAGGGTACTTCTGGAAGCCCCTTTAGTTCATTCCTGTGGTCAGTACCCAAGACCTGTATTCGCCCATTGCTAAATAAGACCTATACCATTTTATATTTATTTGTTCCAAGTGGTTTTTGTAAGAAAAGAATAAACAATAAGGAATCACCAATCTACGTTTTGCTATTTCATTTATTTCAGTTGTTCCCGAAGCTTCATTAAAGAATGGCGTGGTAGCCTTTTTCATTCGTGCTTTGTTTTGAACTTGGGCAGCATTACAGCCAGATTCTCCGGGCAGATTCTAAATGAAAATCTAGCAGATGGTGGTTCAGAATATAAGCCCCCAGTTTAGCTTCTGGTTTCTAGTTCTTCCTCTTCCTCTGCCCTCCCCTGCTCCCCGGTACTTGTGTGATGTTTTAATCAGCCCGTGTTTGCTGTATTACAGTGGGCTGATGGTTCCGAAAATAGAAATATCTGTCAAAGTATCATTCTATTCTGTTTTAAGTGCCATGTGTCCAACGTGGCACCAGGTACGAGGGATTACGATAACGAAGGGGGAGAGAATATGTTTCACGGCCTTAAATGGAGGGGGCAAAATAAAAATAATTACATATTTACGAATTTTAATAAGCACAACAACGGAAATAATGCTGATTTGAGAAAATAACAAAATCACCGTGAGTTGAGGTGTAGCCAGTTCTGCTTCTGAACGGGGTGTAGAGAGTCTCGAGACTGTAACTTCACAAGGAAAAAATTCTGGCTGATCTTCAAAATTCCAGCCTCCCTTGAGCATGTCAGAGGGCCGAAGTTGGGAGACAGAGCAGACAATCCCGGGGAGTGATCCACGCTCTGACAGGAGGGGGGATATACACATTTCCTTCTAGAAAGCGCTGAAGAAAAAAGTGGCCACTAAACGAGCAGCTAAAGATAATCTAGAATGTTAAATTCTTAAAGGAGTATAAGAATTTGAAATAGCTCTGAGTTTCAAGTAAGGGGACTTCCCGCGCGAAGGATCTTTCCCAACGGCCTATACCAAGTACTCGCAAACACCAGGGAAAGCAGGGGACCAGAAAGCCCCCTGGCGCTGGTTCAAGCCTGCTGGAGGTAATTGGCTACGGCTGAGGGACAGGTAGGTGTGAATGAAACCCTGCCCACTTCCCTAGACCCCGTTTCCAGAAGATGCAAAAGCTTTAGGCTGAGGGAAGCCAGCAAATCCTATCACCCCTAGGGCCCCAGCAAAAATCCATTCTTTCTAGGCGGGGAATAAAGACAAAACCCATTTGCCTGTGGAGGATAGGGAATGTTCTCCGCCTTTGGACACAGGCCAAGAACCATTACTGCTGGAGAAGGAGTACAAGCAAATGTCCTCTGGGGTCAGAAAAACCTGGGCCCAGGATCCTACAAGGCTAACAGAGATTGGCTACCATGGGGAGGTGGGCACGGAATTCGCACAACGGTATACTGCATGCTGTTTTCAAATGTTGACAGAACGTTCACTGAGGTAGAGAATATTCTGGGCTACAAAAAACTTCAATAGATATAACAATTAAACCAGTAAAAACCAGTAGAAGAAGGACACCTGGGAAATCCCAAATAACGTAGGATAAGAGAAATTAAGGAAGTCTTGAGTAAATGGAGACAAATCCCACATAGATGGAATGAAAGACTCAAGATGTTAATACGCCAAGTCTCCCAGGATTGACCTATATGGTCAATGTGATCCCATGAAAAATCCGAGCAGGCGAGGGGCTCTTGGGTGGCTCAGTCGGTGAAATATCTTGACTCTTGCTTCTTGATTTCAGCTCAGGTCAAGATCTCCTCGTTGGCAAGCCCGAGCCCCTCATCAGGCTCTGAGCCCCACACAGGCTCTGTACTGACAGATCTCCCTTGAGATTTTTCTCTTTCTTTCTCTCCGCCCCTCCCTGACTTGCTTGTGTGGGTGTGTTTTCTCTCTCTCTTCAAAAAAAATTAATATTCAAAAAAAATTTTTTAGAGGATCCTAGCAGGCTTTTTCATTAGAGATTTCTAAGATGACTCTTGGGGCGCCTGGGTGGCTCGGTTGGTTAAGCCTCTGACTTTTCAGCTCAGGTCATAATCTCACAGTTTGTGGGTTTGAGCCCCACGTCGGGCTCTGTGCTGTCCTCTCAAAGCCTGGAGCCTGCTTTAGATTCTGGGTCTCCCTCTCTCTGCCCCTCCCCTTGCTTGCACTCTCCCTCTCAAAAACTGAATAAACATAAAAAAATTCAAAAAAAATTGATTAGATGATTCTAAAATGTATGTGGAAACCCAGAGAATCTAGACAGCCAAAACACTTTTATAAAAGGACAAAGAGGATTCAAATGACCTGAACAAGAGTATGTGGAACTGTGTTAGGATCAACACACAGATCTCTGGAACAGAAGAGTGAATCAAATTGACCCACACTGGGGCACCCGACTGGCTTAGTCCAAAGAGCAGGCAACTCTTGATTTCAGGATTGTGAATCTGAGCCCCATGTCGGGGGTAGAGATTACTAAAAATAAATAATCTTTTTTTTTAATTTTTAATGTTTATTTTTGAGAGAGAGACAGAGACAGTGACAGAGAAACAGAGTACAAGCAGGGGAGGGGCAGAGAAAGAGGGAGACACAGAATCGGAAGCAGGCTCCAGGCTCTGCCGAGCTGTCAGCACAGAGCCCGACGTGTGACTCGAACTTTCGAACTGCAAGGTCATGACCTGAGCTGAAGTCGGATACTTAACCGACTGAGCCACCCGGGCGCCGCTAAAAATAAATAATCTTAAAAGCTGACCTACACATATACGTTTAATTGATTTTGAACAAAGACACGAAGCTAATTCAATGGAGCAAGGACATTCTTTTCCACACACAGTACTGGAACAATTAGACACTCCCATGCAAAAAAAGTGAATCTTGAACCTTATCTCACACCATGCACAAGAACTACCCCCAAATAAATCCGAGACCTCAGTGTAAAACCTAAAATTATAAAGGTTGTGGAAGTAAACAAGAAAATCTTAGGGACTTGGGGCAGGCAAAGATTTCTTCAATAAAACACAAAAAGCACCAAATATGAGAAAAAAGTCGATAAAATGGTCTTCATTAAACACGCGCGCGCGCGCGCGCGCACACACACACACACACACACACACACACACACACACACAACTTATGGGATGCCTGGGTGGCTCAGTCAGTTAAGCATCCGGCTTTGGCTCAGGTCATATATGGTTCGTGGATCAGTGTCCCGCATCAGCCTCTGTGCTCAGAGCCTGGAGCCTGCTTTGGATTCTATGTCTCCTCTCTCTCTGCCCCCCTCCCAGCTCACGCTCTGTCTCTCAAAAACAAATAAATGCTAAAAAAAAAATTAAAATAAAAAACTTCTACTTTTTGAAAGACACTCTTAAAGAATATCAACGGATAAGCCACAGACTGGGAGAAAATATTTCCAAGACACGTACGTGACCTAGGACTTGTGTCTAGAACACATAAGGCCTTTTGTAACACAATAATAAACCAACCCAATTTAAAATGGGTACAAGCTGCGGATGGTAAAATGAAAAGTATGAAAAGAGTATGAAAAGATGCTAAAAATCACCAACTATTAGGCAAATGCAAATTAAGACTTCAATGAGATGCCACAGATGAGGGAGCATAAGGCAAGCTGACACTTGAAAATACACCCCCCTCTCCCACCCGTGCCCAGATGGGACATTCCTCAGGCACTTCTGGCTCCCAAGAACGGAGGAAAGGACAGCAAACAAATGGTTAAATTGATAAGAGTCGTCATCAGTTTACAAATATCTTATCAATCGCCTGATCTCCAGGAACTCCCACTGTCTTAATGATCACGCTTTGCTAGAAGGAAAATCCGCCTTAGCCTGACAGTCACCTAGTGATCTGTGAGTCTTCTTTATCATATGGAAAATCCTTGAAGAAACTTCCTCTTGACTTTACCTCCCCCAACTCCACAGTATAAAACCAGCCATCACGACCCCAGTGCAGCTCGTTCTGCCCATGGGTCCTGTCCCGTGCTTTCAGAAAATCACCTGTTTTGCACCAAAGACACCTTCAAGAATTCTTTCTTGGCCGTCAGCTCCGAACCCTACCGCCACCCCAAAACCTCATGGCCGCTACACCTGTTAACAATAGCTGCAATTTAATAATTGACGAGACCGATGTCAGTGAGGATGGGAACCGGCTGGAATCTCATACATCGTTAGCGAGAATGTCAAGTCCGTTCAACCACTTTGGAGAACAGTTTGGCAGTTTCTTATGAATGTAAACTCTCCCCTTTTAACTCGGCAATCCTACTCCTAGATAAAACACGTCCCACAAAACGGTCACTATACAAATACCTACAACAACTTCATTCATAATCACTGAAAACTGGAAGCAATGCGAATGTCCAGATAAACTGTGGTACATTTTTTTTCAGTCATCCATATAATGGAACTAACTGCTAGTCCCTGGATAATCCCGAAATCATTATGCTAAGTGCAGGTAGGAACGGAAGCATGCATGCTGTATGATTTCATTTATACAGCTGCGTTGGGGTTCTTCAGAGAACAGAACCAATAGGATATGCAGATATGTTGTTGTGCCCGAATTCTCGAATCCCCCCACAAGAGACCACCAGAGTCGAAAGTCAAAGCCAAGTGGCAAGGGTCGTTTTATTTCAGGATCGATCCAGGTCCTTTCGCATACTGCTGCCAGTATGCAAAAAGGCCTCAAACATGGTTGGTACAGCGTTTTTATAGACAGAGACAAATAGTATAGGAAGGTTTCAGGTTATAGGGTGACTGATTGGTCGATATTTGAAATACGAACATATGCAGCCCTCTGATTGGAGTTTCTTTGTTTGCTCTTTGGTGGGAAGTCTCTGTCCGTTATGTGAAAAAGTTAGTTATTTATCCTAATACATATCAGAAAAGGGGGAAGGGGAAGAATGTGAGGGAAGCAAGGTTCTCAAGCTAATAAATGTCCGCTCAAGCTAATGAATGTCCGAAAGGTGAGGGGGAAGAATGTGAGCAAAGCCAGTTACACAAACTCATGCATGTCATAAAGGGGGAAGGGGAAGAATGTGAGGGAAGCAAGGTTACAGAAGTGAGAAATGCCAGATACTCTAACTAATACGTGTCAGACTAGACTCAGAAAAAGTTTTACAATGTTTGCAGCAAACAGTAAGCAAAACAGAATACTCAGCAATTGTATTTCTTATCAGCGGTCCACAATCGGCAGAAGGCCAGGGCAGCTATCTTTAACCCGGTATCTGTCCATTGATTAACAGAAAAAGAGAACTTAGCTTCAAACTAAGGCAGAGCTGCCATTTGGACATAAAATTTAAAACCGCTCTCTTCAATGTGTGTGTGTGTATATCTCCATATATTCCGTGAAATCCCAAGATCTGTAGTCAGCAAGCTGGAGACCCAAGAGAGACAATGGTGTGACTTCAAGGCTGAAAGCCAAGCCGGCTTGAGAAAGCCTTGCGACCCAAGAAGAGCCAATGTTTCAGTTTAAGTACAAAAGTAGAAGAGCTTTGTTCCAGCTCAACGAGCGGGAGGAGTTCACGACCCCCCCCCCGCCCCCAGCGTTTCGTTCTCTTCAGATCTCAGATGGTTGGGTGAGGCCCATCCACAGGAAGGAGGGCCACCAGCTATACTGGGGGTGCCAATCCAAATGTTCATCTCTTTCAGGGCGCCCGGGCGGCGCAGTCGGTTCAGCGTCCGACTCTGGGTTTCGGCTCAGGTCGCGATCTCATGGTTTGTGAGTTCAAATTCCACATCGGGCTCTGTGCTGACAGTGCGGAGCCTGCTTGGGATTCTCTCTCTTCTTCTCTCTCTGCCCCTCCCCTCCCCAGTCGTTCTCTCTGTCTCTCTCTCAAAAAAAATTAAACTTTAAAAAAATGTTAATCTCTTTCAGAAACACCCCGTAGACCACCCAGGATAATGTCTGACCCAACTGACCCAAAGCCTGGGCACCCTGTGTCCCAGTCGGGTCGACATAAAATTAATCACCACAGGAGCGTTCTGGAAAAGGCAACTGTTGGGCAGAAATCAGATCAGTGGTCGCAAGGGCAGGGGAGGTCATTGAGCACGAAGGGCTAGGAAGGAAATTTGGGAAAGGCGACAGAATATGCTATATTTTTATGTGGCGGTGGTTACGCGGCCGTGTATGTTGGTCAGAACTCATTGAATTTCCTTGTTTGTTACTACACTTCAACCAGCATTAATTTAAAAACACAGAGAGTTTGAGGAGCCATTTAAATAAGAAAAAGAGGCAGTCCGGGAACTATTCTGAGTACCTGTCGTTGAACTTGCAACCTGAAGGATGGAAATAAGCGAACCATGGGGTTTGTTCAGGGTGGGAAGGGCTTCCTCAGGGAGGAGCAGTACCAGAAGAGTCTTCATGGCACAAAAGACTGGCCTCTTCCTGGAAGTGGATGGAGTATACCATGAGACCGTAGGGGCTGGCTGAGGCCAGCAGAGACCCACTAAGGGGTGTTGAGTCCTCTTTTAAGGAAGACAGCGTTTGAGGCAATGAGAAACAAGGAGAAGTTGAACAAGAGGGCAAATGATTGGACTTATATTTTAAATTCCCTTTAGCTGTTGGGGCACTTGGGTGGCTCATTCATTTGGGCTTCTGACTTTGGCTCACGGTTCACAAGTCTGAGCTCCGCTGGCGGCACAGGGGCTGCTTCCAGGATTCTCTGTCTCCCTGTCTCTCTGTCCCTGCCCCGCTCACACGCTCTCTCTCCAAAATAAACGCTCTCTCTCCAAAATAAACAAATAAACATGTAAAACAATAACAAATAAATTCACTTTAGCTGCAACATGAGGATGGATGGAACATGTCAGGAGGAGAGGCAGGGAACATGGCGAGAAGGCCAGGTGAGTGACGGTGCCTTTGGGACCAGGGTTGCGGCAATGCCGACGAAGAAAACAGACTCAGAATAAATTTGGAAAATTTAATGTTTATTTATTTTTGAGAGAGAGACACACACAGAGCACAAGCAGGGGAGGGGCAGAGAGAGAGGGAGACACAGAATTCCAAGCAGGCTCCAGGCTTTGAGCCACCGACATAGAGCCCTACAAGGGGCTCAAGCTCATGAACCATGAGATCACGACCTGAGCCGAAGTCAGACACTTAACCAACGGAGCCACCCAGCCGCCCCGACTCAGAATATATTTTGAAGCCTGCCTTCATTGGGTTTCCTGATCAATTCAGCGTAAGGAATAAAGGAAAGGAGGGGTGAAGGAGGCTGTTTAGGTTTTTGCCTCCCCGAGTGGAAGATGTCGGTGCCCTGTGCAGTGTGATGGAGACAGACAGGGAGACAAGCATGGGAACAGACGTTCTGTGTGAGCACCTTAGGTCCGGAATGCCTGTGCGACACCCTCACGGCCGTGTCTGCTGTGCGGTTCAGTGGGCGACGAATGCGCAGTTCCAGAGACTTCCAAGATAAAGGAGTTGGGGGTTATCACCAACACAGGTCGCATTTAAAGTCACATCAGTGACTGGGAGCCCCTGGAGAGGTTTTCTTAAGGGCATGGAAAAGACTTTGGCAGGAGCCCTGAGCATAGACGAGAGAAACACCTGCCAGTGGGTAGGTAGAAACCAGAGGGAGTGAAGTGTGGCGGACGCCAGGGGAAGAGCACAGTGTTTTACAAAAGGAGTTGCTGGGGCGCCTGGGCTCAGTCAGTTAAGCTTCCAACTCTCAGTTTCAGCTCAGGGCGTGATCTCACAATTCGTGAGTTCAAGCCCGCTTCGGGCTCTGCGCTGACAGTGCGGAGCCTGCTTGGGGTTCTCTCTCTACCCCTCCCCTGCTTGTGATATCTCTCTCTCTCTCTCTCTCTCAAAATAAATAAATAAATTTAAAAAATAAAATAAAAATGAGTTGTTTATTCAACCTGTGTTGAATACTTTAAGGTAAGATGACAGTTTCTGTTGGCAGCATGGAGGTATCGGTAGCGACGGCAGAGGCCGGGCTGTGCCGGGAAAACCAGATATGGAGATGGGTATTTCAACAAAGCAGCTCTCCCAGAATTGGGCTGGTGGCTGGAGGGGGCGTTGTGGGACGGGCAGGTCTGTGGGAACATTCCAGGCAGCAGATGGGTGGCTTAAGAGAGGGGATGACTGGTGGAACAAACAGTGTTACTGTAGGATGATTTAAAGCCTCACGTGTTGGGATCGTTGGCCATTCCTCACAGCAACTCTGTGAAGAAGGGTTACTAAGTCCATCAAAACAAGGTTCCAGATACCAGGAATGATCTCTTCTTACAGCTTAACTACCTGGCTTCCTGCAGGGATTCACCGAATACCAGATTCTTGCCCCAATCTTGCCCATGAGTGAACACCTAGCTATCACTGGGATGTGATACTCCTGTAACTGTGAGGCCCGCTCCCGGTTTAGGGCTTTGTCGAGTTGCCTTATAACCACAGTGTCAGGTGGCGGGAAAATCCGCCTGTACTGGTCTTGTCTGCAGGAAACATCTGCAGGTGTGTGGGTTTTCCTATTTAGGACGGGTGTAGGGCCCTGGCAGAGGAAACACAGGGGGATTTGAAGGCTGGACCAGTGTTACAGTGATGGGCCTCGGTTTGGGGGTGAGACCTGAATCTGTCAGAGATGGAAATGAAAGCCCACTGCAGTGGGTGCCACCCTGTCTCGGTTCAGATGCCCTTCAAAGCAAGGCTTGTCCTGAGACAATAACAGGAGGCAGGTAGTTGGGGAGGTAATCTCAAAAGGAACAAATCGGAAAGTGGGGAATGTAAGGGCAAATCGGGACTGACTCCATTTTGTTTAAGGGCAAACTGAGATTGACTCCATTCTGAGTCCCCAGCGCCTGCGCGGAAGCTTGACCTATGGAACAGGACCCTGACCCTTCCTCAGCCAATCGGCTAGGGCCACAACCATCACCCCTCCCACTACCCGAGACTCCTTTAAAACTCTTGCGCCTTTGGATCTCTCTCTCTCTCTCTCCTCTCTCCCTCCCTCCCTCCCTCCCTCTCTCCCTCTCTCCCTCTCTCCCTCCCTCCCTCCCTCTCTCCCTCTCTCCCTCTCTCCCTCTCTCTCCCTCTCCCTCCCTCTCCCTCTCCCTCTCCCTCCCTCCCTCTCTCCCTCTCCCTACTGCTGCCTTCGTGCAGGTATGAGATTGAGCTCGAGCTAGCTCGAATAAGCTCTTTGTTCTTGCATCGGACTCGGCTCCCTGGTGGTTTTTGGGGTCCCCGAATTCTGGGCATAACAGGGAAAGAGAGGAGAAAATGCGAAAAGGTGGGGTACCGAATGCAGGGGTCACTCTGTGATCACCTGAGCTCAATATTGCCAGAGGCTTTTGTGGCACCTGGGCGGCTCAGTCAGTTGAGCGTCTGACTTCAGCCCAAGTCATGATCTCATGGTTCATGGGTTCAAGCCCTGAGTGAGGCTCTGTGCTGACAGCTCAGAGCCTGGAGCCCGCTTCAGATTCTGGGTCTCCCTGTCTTTCTGCCCCTCCCCTTCTTGTGCTCTCTCTCTGTCTCCCTAAAATAAATAAATATTAAAGAATTTTTAAAAATAAAATTAAAAAAATATACTGCTGGAGACTTCTGACGTATTTTGTGGACCATAACTCAGATCCTCCCAGTGGAGGCCTGGAAACTGGACCATCCCAGCTTTGGGGTGGTAGCTTCCTCATAACCACCCCCCTCAACACACACACACACACAGAGAGGAAGGTCCTTGAGGAGGTCTAAACACAGGCGCAGGTGGATTCAGGTAGGTAAGGGAATATGAGGTGGGGGGGGTCATGACACGGCCCGTGTTTCCCACCTCCAAATTGATGTATTGCGCAAGCTTCCCCCCGCAGTGATGGCCAGAAGAGTCTTGTTCATATCATCCCCAGTTCTGTGCGCTCCTGGACTCGAATCGTTTCTTTGGCTTCTGTCCGCAGAACTCTTCCTTTATCAGCAAGCTGGACTGTAAATTGTTAAAGGACCAACGGGGCGGGCGGGGAGGAAATGCGAAGACCGAAGACCGAGAACTAGGCATCAAGCCATTCCTCTTCGGCAGTCTTTCCTACCTTTCAGTGACCACGCCTCTCCCCCAGGCGATTCTGGAAACATTATCTAAACTCTCACGCCGCCACTAAAATCAAGGGAACACACAGAGAAATCTAGTACTTGGAGAAAAAGAAAGCTGGCAGGTGTCTGTTTTACCTGGAGCCTGGGGTTTCAATCAGGGATGCGCGGGCAATGGCTGAACTTCCGGTCTTCCTACGCTGCCCCCCGCCTCGGGATTTTAGGCAACTTTTCTGCATGCGGGCATATGGAGAGTGGGTCTACGGCAATCATATTCTCAAAAAGGTCTGTGACACCAAAATAGAATAAGAACCCCTATCCTGGTGGGTTAAACAAGCGCCCCTTTATTAGCTTCGAGTGGAAGAGTCGAAAAAGGCAAGAATACTCATCGGAAATAGAGAGGAGGCCTGGCTGCCCAGACAAATCCTCACAGGGGAGCATAGCCCTTCATAGTTCAATCTGTGGTCTTCACAAGTCCAAGGTCTGACTTGTGACCACACAGAGGGCTGACGGCCTCCTGGAAGTAGGTTATAACGCAGGAGGCTGCTTGCTAAGCAAGGGATCAGAACGAAAGAACAAAGTTCAGGATTCACGGAGCTGCAGAGCTCCAGGCTCTCGTAATTGTGATGGGGATGCACCTGTCAGAACCACGACTTACCTGCTCTGTGCGTAACTGGGCTTTGTCAGCATTGCCTTAGACAATCCTTCTGCTAGCATCTAGGATTAACCAGTCTGAGGACTTGGCTTTCCTTCCCTCCTTCCCTCTTTTCCCTTCCAGATCTATTCGGACATTCAATCTTGGTATCTTAAGGTCTTTTTCTTTAAAATCACCAAGAATGCATATCACGGTTCCAGTTATTTCTATGTTAATTTCATGCATTAGTGCTCTGAGGAGGACCACCCTGTGTCCTGGGGGCTACCTTCCTAGCTCCCTGGATACAGACTCCTTAGAGACTCTGAAACCTATTTTGATTTTAGTTCGTGTTGAGGGAAGGATGCAATTTAATAAGGCATACATAAAATTTCATCCGAAGCCCCCTGCTTGTCCACCCTGGTGTGACAGATGCCCAGAAAAGCCGTACAGAAGTGCACACTCACTCTGCCTGGAGGACTTGTTAGCTTCTGCCTGGCCCCGGGGGAGCGAGGAGAACGACTAACCTCAGGGCAGTGACTGGAGTTGGTTTTTTAGTACCTGCTATGTGTCCCAGGTACTGTGTTCGGTCTGGAGATGCGAAGACCAATAAGACAGGGTCTGTGTCCTGTGGGGACCTTGGTGCAAATGGGAGAAGCAGTGTACGTACAACCAGAGTGTATTGTCCTTGGAGCACTGCGTGTTGTGGGGAGACCAGGGGACACGGGTGGGAAGAGAAGAGGTGTTTTCCATGAACACAAGGCGGAGAACGAGTTCAGGAACCATGTTTTCTTAGGCTTGGAGGCTGGGATGTATGACAAAAAGGAGAGAGATGAGTCCAAACAGGACGGTATGTGTTGCGTGTGTCACGATTCATTTGTAGGTGGTGAGGAACCACACGCATTAGCTTCCTGGGGCTGGTGTAACAAATTACAAGCAACATGGCGGCCCGACACACCAGGGACGGGCTCTCTCACAGTTCTGGAGGCCAGCAAGCCTGAGGTCACGGTTGGCAGGCAGTGCTCCTCCGGAGGTTCTAGGGGAGGATTCTTTCTCTGCCTCTTCCGGCTTCTAGCAGCTGCTGGCTTCACGCATTCCTGGGCTTGTGACCACATGACTTCATGGTCACCTTCTCCTCTTGTGTCTATGTAAGTCCCCCTCCACCTCCTCCTTCTTATTCTTTTTTTTAAATGTTTATTTTTGAGAGAGAGAGAGAGAAGGGGGGGGCATTGCATCTGAAGCAGGTTCTGTGCTGACAGCAGAGAGCCGGATGCAGGGCTTGAACTCAGGAACCTCGAGATCAGGACCTGAGCCAAAGTCGGACGCTTAACGGACGGAGCCACCCAGGCGCCTCTCCGTCCAGCTCCCTCTTAGGTTCCAGATATCAGACACGAATATTTTGTGGGAGACAGTTTTCAGTTTTTCCACATTGTGGGAGATTTTCAGCAGGACAATAACTCAGCGGACCTAAGTTCACAAGGATCCTTCGGGCCTTGGAGTGGCGGCGCATCCGAAAGAACCCTCTGAGGACATTCACCGCAGCTGGCTTGAAGCAGCACGGCGGGAGGGCGGGCTGAACGAAGCCACAGCAGAGTCTCTGCGTCTGGCCAGGGTGGCAGTCTGCGGGTCGGTTCCAGGAGGGACTCAGGAGTCCGACCGCGTGATGAGGCCTCCCTTCCCGCAGCCAGGAGAGCAGACTGTCAGGTGTAGGGTGGCTGGTCCCAGAGCAGCACCTGACCAAGCCCACAGGGTCTGGACTCAGGCTCCTGAGTGCAGGTGACTCGGAAACTGTGAGATGGGGTGTATTTATTTATTTCATCCGCTGGCCTCTGACCGGCCATTGAACCAGCCAACCGAAAGACAGTCATCGTGTGCGCATGGAAAGAATTCCTGACTCTCAGTGGGATGTTTTAGCCACATTCGAATGCAGAAATCACCTACAAGTGATGTTCTCTTAGACTTTCAGAGCCTGCCAGTAACTTCTGACCCTAAATGTCGCACATATTTAGCAGGAATAATGCATTTTTCATTTTTTAAAAGAATTTTCGGTTTATTTATTTATTTTTGAGAGAGAGAGAGAGCAAGAGGGGGAGGGACACAGAGAGAGACTCTCAAGCAGGCTCTGCATTATCAGCCCAGAGCCTGATGTGGGGGCTCGAACTCACAAACCATGAGATCATGACCTGAGCTGAGATCAAGAGTCAGATGCTTAACCAACTGAACCACCCAGGCACCCCTGCATTTTTCATTTTAATTTTTTTTTATTTTTGAGAGAGAGAGAGCATGCACGAGTGCAGGGGAGGGGCAGAGGGGAAGAGAGAGCATCCCAAGCAGGTTCTGGGCCATCAGTGCAAGCCTGATGCTGGGCTTGAACACACAAACCCTGAGACCATGACCTGAGATCAAGAATCGGACGCTTAACCGACTGAGCCACCCAGGCACCCCTCGCCTTTTCATTTTAAAGTGTGGTGTTCACAGGGGTGCCTGGGTGGCTCAGTCGGTTAAGCGTCTGACTTCGACTCAGGTCACGATCTCATGGTTTGTGAGTTCGAGCCCCACCTTGGGGACTGTGCTGACAGTGTGGAGCCTGCTTTGGATCCTCTGTCTCCCTCTCTCTCTGCCCCTCCTCCACTTGTGCTCTCCCTCTCTCAAAAATAAACATAAAAAAAAATTACAGTGTTTACAATCAGTACATTAAGCAATTACGTGCAGAGGACGATGCTTAAATCATTGCGTGGGGAGACCAGGCCGGAAAGTCTGTTTGGCCTCATGCGAAGGGGCCTTGAGTGCCAGGTGAGGCCTTCAGACTTGACGATGCAGACGGTGGGAAGCCGGTGGGGGCCTCTGAGTACGGGTGTGACCCGATGAGTATGGAGCATGAAGGTGACCACAGCTGTGATAGTGGCTGCGTGGGCTTGAGGTTGGAAGTGTGGCAAGGCAGGGAGGCCATCTTGGAAGCTCGTGATGCTTTCTGGATGTGAGGTGACCGGGACGGAAGTGGGAGGAATGGAGTGGAGAGGAAGACTCTCGGGGACTCTTCCTTCGGATAATTAGCGCGGGATCGAGCAGGTTCACATGGCAGGTGACAGACTTGTCCCAACACAACAGCCAAGCTTGGGAGGGACCAGCAGGCAGAGCCACTGCAGGGTTTTCTTACCCTGGCGGTGGGGGCATCAGAGCCGCCTTGGTGGCTTGGGGAGGAGTGAGTCATGGAACGTTTGTGGGGACTGGAAGTTCTGGGGGTCCCTGGAGAAGTTCAGCTGCTACCCCTACTAATGCAGGTTTGGAGTGGTGGTGGGGGTCTGGAGGTGACGGCTAAGAAAGAATTCTTGAGATGTCTTTGGTGCAAAAAGGTGGTTTTACTAGAGCACAGGGACAGGACCCCTGGGCAGAAAGAACGGCCCTGGGTGGTGAAGAGTGACGGTCATATACTATGGAGTTGGCAGGTAAGGAAATGTTGGGGTCCTCGGATCGCCCCCCAAAGACCACGAGAAGACACGTATGCAACGGCAAGAGCGTTTATTAGGATTCCAGCATGCGGGGGGTCACTCCGTAAAATGGCGACCCTGAGAGGAGCACGCAGGCTTCTTCTAAGCACATTTAGGTGCGAATTCCAAGGCGGGAAGCAGGTTTCTCTAGCTCATTGGTGGGTTTGTATTTTGGGGTACGGGTGCTCTGTGGATTGGTCCCTGCGCAGGGTCCTTCCTTATAGGGATTATATTCTCGACTGGTCAAGCCACTAGCCTTTACCATATAGGGATTTGTGTGTGGACCATGTCCTTCATTGGTCCTTGGCTGGTGAGGGGGCGAGACCCGGTCCCCTTCTCTCTTTCTCTTCCTGGTCCCCCGGAGCAGGAAGGGTTTGGGGCCGCTCTTAGATTCTTAGGCCCGAGACCTCTCAGAAAGAGAGAGGTTTCCAAGAGGACTTTCATGTGCTAAAGAGGACTTCTAAGATACCTGAGGCCTTGCTGTTGCTGACCTAAGTTCTATTTCTCTCTAGCAAACACGAACATGAAGACAGGAGGGGGTTCCTGGAGGCATGTCCTACTCGAGAAGTGCCTCAAGCGTTTGTCAATGGGCTGCGGGTTATAAAGAAATTGAATTTTATCTCCACTTTCTTCGCCCTTTGTTTCCCCACATCCCTACGGAGGGGAGGGTGACTCTAGGTTTCTGGAGGTTGCCCTTTTTCTTGTAAACCATTAAGACGGTTGCCAGCTGCTGGAGACCCTTGTCCTGCAGGACTGTCATCTCTCAGTTAACCATCCGTTTCGCCCTTTCCTTCGTCCTCGGGCAGCCAGGAGTGCCAAGCAATGTCACACAGACCCCACCTGGGGGCTGGGGAGGGTATTGCTTGTGCAGCTTGCCCTTGGCTCCCACAGCTACGGTCCAGGAGAATAATCAGCCTTTTGTGTGAAGTGTTAAAAGAAGCAGCTGTCTGGCCCCGCTAGGGCTACAGAGCCACAGGCGCCCCACCCAGCCGGGAGCGGTTGCAAGAGAGGAAGGGGCTGGGAGCGGGTGAGTGTTCGAGCCTCAGCCTCGGAGGGGCGGGTGGCTCTGAGGAGGGCTGGGGGTGGGCAGGGGACATTGGTGCTCTGGATCCTTCCAATGGCGATGGTGGGTGATGATGGAGCAGGGGGCGGGCTGAGGACCAACTGCAAGCTTGCCCACCATCCATCCCATCTCCCCAGGTGGCATGTGTGTGACATCCCTCAGGCACTCCTGGCTGCCCCAGGACCAAGGAAAGAAACCAAACGGCCAACTGACAGAGATCGCAGTCACACAGGACGTGGGTCTCGATCAGTTTACAAATACCTTAGCAAGGGGCGCCTGGGGGGCTCAGTCGGTTAAGCGGCCAACTTCGGCTCAGGTCATGATCTCACGGTCTGTGAGTTTGAACCCCGCGTCGGGCTCTGTGCTGATGGCTCAGAGCCTGGAGCCTGCTTCAGATTCTGCGTCTGCCTCTCTCTGTCTCTGCCCTTCCCCTGCTCACTGTCTCTCAAAAATAAATAAACGTTAAAAAAAATTAAAAAAAAAAACAAAAAAACCAAATACCTTAGCAAATTACAAGAAAAAGGCAATCTTATCATTAGCCTAATCTCCAGAGACCTGTAGACTCAGTTTCCTGGAGCCCCAACATCCCCCTCCCCTCCATCGTGATGTGGGGAACAAAGGCAAGAAGGAAATGGCAGGTAAAATGAAATTTCCTTATAACCTGCAGCCCATTGACAAACACTGGAGGCACTTCCAGAGTAGAAGCTTCCTCCAGGAACCCCCTACCTTCCTAATGCTAATGCTTTGCTACAGGGAAAATCTACCTTAGCTCCACAAAGCCAGGCCTCAGGTATCCTAGGAGTCCTCTTTAGCATATCAAAGCCCCTCTGGAGGCCTCCCTTTTTGACTGTACTTCCTCCAACTCCAACAGAGCAAGACCGGTCACTCTTCACAACCCTCCAGCCCCCAGCTCTTTCTGCCCACGGGTCTTGCCCCCATGCTTTAATAAAATCACCTTTTGCACCAAAGACGTCTTCAAGAATTCTTTCTCGGTCATCGGCTCCAGACCCCCCAACCCCCACCCCAAAACCTCATCAGTGGGTAGCGGAAGCCAAAGCGCTTTCTGACTGATGACCCCTAGGGGAAGGACCTCAGGGGAGCGCCCAGCACGGAAGGCAGTGCGCACCCATCCGCTCTGGTGCCCTTCCCAGGGCCTGGTCTTCTCCCTCCGATTTCCAGATCCCTTCATCACTGTGACAACGGTCTCTTCCCCCAATTCCTGACTTAGCACAGGCCTCTGCATTCAAAGCCGGTAGCTCAAAAATTCCAGACCAGCTGCCGCTCTGTTTCGTAATTTCTACATCCTTCCTTCCCCTTCTTCCCCTTCCTTTCTTCCCTTTTTCTCCCTCTTCCTTTTCTTCTCCCTCTTTTTCTTTCGAAAAGTAAGGTATTGAGGTGAAATTGGCATAAAATAAAACGAACCATTTCAAAGTGAACAATTCAGGTGCATTTAGTACACACTGCGCGACCATCTCTGTCTTGTTCCAAAATGTTTTCATCGCAGTCATCAGTTTCTCCCCAGGACCCCCTCCCCCAGCCCCTAGCAACCGCCACTCTGGTTTCTGTTTCCATGGATTTTATCTGTTCTAGATATTTCATGTAAACGGGATCATATAATATGTAACCTTTTGTGTCTATATTTATTTTGAATAGCAGGTACATTGGCAAGTTTCGTAACTGAAGAGTCAGTAGGTCCACAGTGAAAAGTTCACTGCCCCATGGTTACCTAGTTTCCCTCCCTGGTGGTAAAGAGTAATGTTGGTAGTTACTATCCGAATGGATGTGCTTCCGGATGGATTTTATGTATATGTAAGTGAATACAGATACGTCTACACACATATTCTATCGTGTATCTATCATCGACCTACCTGCCTATTCACCTGTTTGTTTGCATCTGATTTTTTTTCTCCTAACAACATTATCTCAGAGATAGTTTCGTATCAATATATAAAGAGCTTCCTCATTCTTCTCTTTCTAATGACTGTCTTGTATTCTTGTGGATGGATGTATCATAATTTATATAACCATTCCTCCCACTGAGGGACTTTAAGGTTGTTTCCAAGCTTTCGGCATTCTAAACAGTGTCACAATGAGTCACCTTGTACATGGGTCAATGTATCTGTAGATAAATTGGAGTCCAATATTCTGGGTTCAAGCTTGGATACACTTAGGGCAAGATAAGAGTGGACACCTGTTACAGTCTACGATAAATAACATTCACGGGTTGGGAAATGTGCCTTAGGCACTGTGCTAACCATTTTTTAAGCAGCTTTACGGCGAGAAAATTTATATGCCATGAAATTCACTCATTTAAAGGGTACGATTCAATGTTTTTTGGTATTTTCACTGAGTCGTGCCACCGTCACCGTGATTGCTTTCAGAACATGTCATCACCTCAAAAGAAACCCTCTACCCCGTAACTATTACTTCCCATGACCCTCTGCCCCCAACCTGCGGAAACCACTCATCTACTTTTTGTCTCTGGATTTGCCCATTTTGGCCCTCTCATAGACCGGAAATCATACAACATGTGGTCTTTTATGTGTGGCTTCCTTCGCTTAGCTCTATGCTTTCCAGGCTTAGCCATGTGGAAGCCTGTGACATTATTCCATCGCTTTTTATTGCAGAATAATATTCCACTCTAGGGGATTACCACATTTCATCTGTCCGTTCGTCAGCTGACGTCCATCCGCTTATGGTGCAGGAAAGAGGCCCAACACCATTCTGTTGTCGGTGGACATCCCCTGTTCCGGCAGCATTTGTTGAAAAAACACGCTAAGCATTTTATACTCATTATCGCGTTCACGCCCCCAGAAAACCCTATGAGTAGGAATTCCTATTATTCTCCTTTTACAAATGAAAAAAAAAAAAAACACAACAAGTCTTAGAAAAACTCAACAAATTTCCCATGGTCACAAAACTATTAAATGGAGGAGTCGAGATTTAAACCCGTCTCCTCTGGTGCCAGTTAAAGGAATTTGTCGGAGAGAAAAGTGTTGTTGTCAACCCTGAAAGGAATAAGCTTTCCGGAGGTGAGTGTGTAGAGAGAGAAAAGAGAGGGCAGACAGCCCAGCCCGAGAAACACTCCCTTTGGGAAAAGGAAACGAAGCTAAGGAACCAGTTGTCGACGGCTGCATGGGACCAGCGGGTCTCAGACCTACTGCATCTCACACACATGCTTTTCAGCGTGACATGCAATACCCTGGCCATTTCGCCGTATCATGTATGCAGCTCATAGAAGGGTCAGGTCAGGGCGCCATGAACAGCCGTGGAAGACCAAGATATTAAACATTGCTAAGAATATTTTCTAAAAAGCCTACTTTTTTCATTTCAGAAAAGTCATCAGTAATTACAGAAGAAAGAACAATCCTTCCCACGTGTGTATATTATATCAACACATCTGCATTACATCTTGTCATATATTGCATATTAAATATTTCTTTTTGAATGTTTAATCATTTTTTGAGAGAGAGAGAGAGGGAGGGGCAGAGATAGAGGGAGACCCAGAATCTGAAGCAGGCTCCAGGCTCTGAGCTGTCAGCACAGAGCCCAACATGGGGCTCGAACCCACGAACTGTGAGACCATGACCTGAGCTGAAGTCGGACGCTTAACCGACTGAGCCACCCAGGCGCCCCTGCATATTAAATACTTCTTAAGCACTTACCTATGTCGGGTGGGTAGCACGTTGTTTCAGCCTTTCATCATTTCCACGACAGAATGGTCAAAGCCTCATCTACAGACTGGCATTTGTTTTTTGTTTCCAAGTTTCCCCTTTATCTGGTTTTTATTTAAATCCAAACCTGTTAACATATAGTGCAATAATGATTCCAGGAATTTGGCAATTTCATCACTTACATAGAACACTCAGTGCTCATCCCAACAAGTGCCCGCCTTAAGGCCCACAACCCAGTTAGCCCATCCCCTCACCCGACACCCTGCCCGCAACCCTCAGTTTATTCTCGGTATTTAAGAGTCTCTTATGGCTTGCCTCCCTCTCTGTTTTTAGATTTTTGCTTCCCTTCCCCTATGTTCACCTGTTTGGTTTCTTAAATTCCACGTGAGTGAAATCATAGATGTCTTTTTATTGCACTTAGCATAATACCCTCTAGTTCCATTCACGTTGTTGTTGCAAACGGTAAGATTTCATTCTTTTTGATCACCGAGTGATATTCCATTGTATATATACATACCACATCTTCTTTATCCATTTCTCCAGACTGTACTTGTAACTTTATCCACTCTGAGAGCAGAAACTGCATATTTCTTCATTGGCACATAAATTCAATAAATGTTTTTCCAGTGAAGAACAGGCCAACTGAAAGAATGAATCGGCAGCCCCGCGGAACAAAGGGGAGAGAAAGTTGGTTTTAAGACGCTCATGCAGAAGTTCCTCGGACATTACATAACTGCTAGCATAGTTGCGGAACTAGTAAAATTGCCTCCAGTGCAAATTCTAACATGCCTCTTCTCTCCCCCTTCCTGTCGCACAGCCAACTCCAAGTGCCTGGCTCCTCTTTCCCGGCAGGAGAGGAGGCCGGTCTCTAAAGTTCCTTGAAGGCACGGATGATGTCTGTTCAGTTCTGCATCGGTGTGTCAAGCATCTGGCATTGGGCATGTATGCTGCAGGTGCTCAATCAACGCAGAAGGAATGAGGGCCGCGAGGGCGGCGGATTCAAGTTTGTTGGCTTCCCGGGGTGAGGCCTGGTCGCCCAGCAAGACTGGGCGGACCTTAACCCCCGCGCGTCCCCGGGGCCAGCCCCCACCCCCGAGAGCAGCCCCCACCCCAAAGCCGCGGGGCGCCTGCGCGGGCGGCCGCCAGGTGGGCAGGTACCTGGGCGGGGCGCGCCCTGGTTGGCGGGCGGCGGCGGCGGGCCCGGCACCCGGAAGAGCCGCCGACTCCGCGGGCGCAACAGGCGGCAGAGCGGGGCTGCGATGGACAAGCTGAAGAAGGTGCTCAGCGGCCAGGACACCGAGGACCGGGGCGGCCTGGCCGAGGTGAGCGCGCCCGCCGCGGGCCAGCGGGCACCTTTCCAGGCTTTCCTGGAAAGCAGCGCCGCCCCCGTGCGTCCTGCCTCCGGGCGGCCGGGCGCGGGTCCAGCGCCCCCCCCTGCGCCGCCGCGGGTGCCGGGCGCCCTGCTCCGGGCGCTCGGCCGGTGCGTGCGCTGTGGCCCGGCGCCCCCTGAACCCTCTCGGCCCCGGCGGCCCGCTCGAGAGGGCGGCGCCGGAACAGAACCGCGGGAACGCCCGCGGGAGCAGGCGCCGTCCCGGAGTCCCCCCTCCCCCCAGCCCCGACGGGCCACCCGGGGCTCCGGGGCGGTCCCAGGCGGGAGGGCGTGCGAGCCCCGAGAGCCAGGCGGAGGGAGCCCGCGTCGGAGAGGTCGCCACGGTCCCGCAGCTTCCCCTGCCCGCTGCCCCCGCGCGGCGGCCTTTTGTTGCGCGGGTGACACTTCCCCCGCCCCCCACCATGGTCATCTCTGGTTGTTGTGGCCTGTCTCCGCCGCCGAACCGCGTTGTTTCTCTGGGCCCTCGGTCTGCACGTAGGACCTCGTGAGGCTGCCTGCGTGTTCGTGGGGCCGTCCCGGTAGGGAGGTCCGGTCCGGCTGCGCCGAACCCACAGTGTTCACTTCCTGTTTCGAGCGCTTGTTCGCTCTGTTTTCCTTTCTGGATGGCAAAATATTTCACGTTTTGGTGTGTATTCCACGGGCCTCGGTTTCCCCAGCTGTAAAGCTCTGAGTTCCGTACGTAAGAAACTAGGTACTTCTAAAAACTCCTTGGCCGTGCCTAATCCCAAATAGCCACTTGGCAAGTTTTTTAATTGATGCCTCCTCACCTTCATAAATACACCTTCATAAATACACCTTCAACCTCTAGTTTCAGAGGGCTTCTTTCGAAAAGTATAGGTTTTAGGTTTTCCATAAAGGATTCCGGGGAGGAGAAAGGAAGGAGGGGTACCGGGTTTGAAAGCCCAGGAATGATCAGTGTTCCCGGCCAGGTTTCCTCAGACAATTGTTAGCTTTACTTCATTTTGGCAAGAACTTTCCTTCTCTCCACATCGTGGAGTCAAAGAGACCTTTGTTCTAAGTGCCAGTCGGACAGCTTGCCTGCAAGTTCTCTCCAGGTGCCTTTTTAAAAATGTTTTTCTTTATTTATTTTGAGAGAGGGAGAGAAAGCGCTCTGGTGCCTGCTCGCAAGCGGGGGAGAGGCAGAGAGAGAGGGAGAGAGAAAATCCCAAGCAGGCTCCGCTCCGGCAGCGCCAAGTCTGACGGGGGTGGGGGGGGGGGGGGGGGTGGGGGGGGGCTTGATCCCCCCAACCTGAGATCATGACTGGAACCGAAATCAAGGGTCTGACGCTTAACTGACCGAGCCCCCCAGGCGCTCCTGTGAAGGTACTGTCTTAGCCACTCTAATTTCCAGAAAGCGCTCTGGCACAATTTCCAGCAGCCATGAATTCAGAGAGACTTTTTACATCAACTGCGTTCATTTTCACAAGTTGGCAAAAAGAAGTGTTTAGCTTTCACTGAGTCTAGTTGGAAGTGGAACAACCGTTTCCTCTTCCTGTGACCCCAGTGTGCACGTGGAAGAACTTGCAGTGACCTAAGACTGGGAAAACACACTGATGAAAAGTCACGCCCCCCCCCCGCCTCCATTTTGCCAAGTAGGGTGACATTTGAAGGTGTTTTTTTTTTTTTGAGAGCGAGCACGCATGAGCACAAGGAGAGGAGGGTCAGAGAGAGGGGGAGAGAGAATCCCAGGCAAGCTCCACACCGCCCGCACAGAGCCCGGATCGGGTGTCAAACTTATAAATGGTGAGATCACGACATGAGCCGAGTTCAAGTGTCGGATGCTTAACTGAGCCACCCAGTCTCCCCAGTAGGGTGATATGTGGATGGAAGTTCGGCTTGAGAGACTTGTAGAACCAACATGTCACTTTTCCGAAAGAAGAAACCAGAACTGCTTCCTACTGCCCGTGAGTTTGATTTTGAGGAGGACTGGAATCTCACCGTCCTGTTGAGACTATCGAGTACTCTAAATGCCAAGGCCAACTCAACTTGACCCTTAACCTTATGGTTTATCTCCTTCAAGAAACAAAAAAAAGGTTGAAACTTTTTTTTTTTTAATTTTTTTTAACGTTTATTTATTTTTGAGAGACATAGAGACAGAGTGTGAGCAGGGGAAGGGCAGAGAGAGAGAGGGAGGTACAGAATCTGAAGCAGGCTCCAGGCTCTGATGAGCCATCAGCACAGAGCCCGACGTGGGGCTCGAACTCACAGACCGTGAGATCATGACCTGAGCTGAAGTCCGCCGCTTAACCAACTAAGCCACCCAGGTTCCCCAAAAAGGTTGAAACTTTTAAAATCTCCCTGTTGATGCCAAATAGTGCCGAGGCAGTGAATCCAATACAATTCTGCTCCCACCCTTGTCTCCCTGCGTGCAGTTCGGTTCTTTTTTCCACCTTGGCAAAGTAAGTTCTTTGTTTCTTACGTGAGTAGGAAGACTGGTGTCTTCTGATTGTATTTTCTCCTCGGTGGGAGGTTGAGCCTGTTAGCCAGAAGTCTGACCTGATTTCCGGGGTGCCATGGCAGCCTGGTGACAGCATCACATGACTCGTTCTGGAGGGGAGGTTTTCCTTAGCATGGAACCAGGCGATCCATCTATCCGGTCCTGACACCGTGTTCCCGGCCCTAGCTGTGCCTTTCTCTGCAGGGTCACGTGGTGCCACATCCTGCAAGTGCTCTGTGTATGTGTGTGTGTGGGGGGGGATTGCAGTGTCTTGAGCTCACTTTATTATTTTTTTAATGATTTTTTTGTTTAGTTTTTGAGAGACAGAGACAGAGCTCGAGTGGGAGAGGGGCAGAGAGAGGAGGAGACCCAGAATCAGAAGCAGGCTCCGGGCACTGAGCTGTGGGCACCGAGCCCATTGCGGGGCCCGAACCCACGAACCGTGAGATCATGGCCTGAGCCGAAATCAGTCGTTTAACCGACTGAGCCACCGAGGCGCCCCATTTTTTTTTTTTTTTAATGTTGGAGGAAAACCCCTTTGGATAATTTGCCCGGAATACTCGCCTTCTCCTGAATGGAAACTAGGCCATTCTGTAGCAGTGCTGGCCACACCTGGAAGAGCCTGTGGTCCTTCTCTTCGGGCTTCTGGTTTGACAGGAAGGTTGGAGACAGGGTTGAAAACAGGTTCCTGAGCTGGGAGCAGTCAAGGTTGAAGGAGTCGCCAATCTAGTGACCCTTGCCGCCTCTGTCACCACCTTCCTTCCTTCCATCAGTTCGTGGAAATGTTGCTGGCTGCTCCCCCCACCCCCCCGTAGCTGGCTGGAGACTCTGATGGCCACACGAGGTAAATCTTGTGCGAATACACTGGGGTGGTTGGGCAGGAGGCAGGACCCGTGGCCTCAGTGGTAGCTTCCTGTCTCCAACTTGGAGCAGCTGTGGCTGCTTTCATCAGGGGTACAGACTCAGAAGGTCTCTGGCATGAGTACTTGGCTGTCCCCTTTGACGTGGGGGTGGGAGGGGGGAGCCCTGGGGAGCTACCTGCTTTAGCAGAGTTGTTTTTGGAAATCTTGGCATCCTTCGAACTTTACTCTTGGGAAGGGTTAATTACGGTAGCAGAGAGTCAGATGCGTAGCGCGGTCATGAATTAACGAGGATTTGTCTCACACCTGGCTGATGCCAGCACCCCGAAGCACACCCGTGTGTGCCAAGAGCGAATGCGTTCAGCTGGGAGCCCGACGCAGATGAGAGCCCTAGTCCTTTGAGGTCTCAGGTGCCCGTGGGAGCAGTTAGTGCCGCAGCTTGGCTGGTTGATGCAGGAGATTGATGCCCAGTGGACCCGACTGCCTGAGTGCCTTCCCCCGTCTTATCCCGTTTTCCGGGCCCCTGCCCAGTGGAGCTCATGCCTTTCCAGTTGACCTCGTCCTGCCTGCGCTGCTCTGGGGTCTGCCGCCTTGCATTACTGGTTGAGATGGTTCGTGCTGCAGGTGGAGAGTTCCCAGCCCTGTAGATGTCCACCCGGAGGCTCGGTGACTTCTCATCCGCTGCTGGGGAGGAGATTTATGGATGGATACGGAGCAGGAGTCCAGGACTCACGAGGGCTCTTGGAGCCCCGAGTGAGTCAGAGTCTTTGTTCCTGCCGTCTGTAGTACAGACCCACACGCTAACTCTAATTACGTGCTTCCCGGGCTCCTGGGGGGCCCAGCTGGTTAAGAATCTGACTCTTGGTTTCTGCTCGGGTCATGATCTCACGGTTCATGGGTTCGAGCCCCACATCGGGCTCTGTGGCTGGCAGGGCAGAGCCTGCTTGGGATTCTCTCTGCCCCTTCCCAGCTCTCTTGAGCACGAAATAAATAGATAAAAACGTTAAAAAATAGATTAAACGTTAAAAAAAAATAATTACATGCTTCTTTTGTTTTTGGTGCTTAAATATGCATATACGTGTGTATACAACCAGTTTTTTTTTTTTTTTTTTTTTTTAAATTTCAGGTGGTCGAGGCATCTTCGCTAAGCTGGGGCACCAGAATAAAAGGCTTCATTGCATGTTTCGCTGCAGGAATTGTCTGCTCCCTGCTGGTAAGCTGTCCTTCCCCTCCCTTGTTTTTTTCTCCACCGTGGCCCTCCTTCCCTCTGTCTTCTTCCCCCTGTGTCCGCTGCCATTTCTCTCTGCCGCTTCCGGAGATGCATGGGTAAGAGGAGAGAGGTGAGGGAGGTGCTGAGGAGGGTGGGGGCGGGGAGGGGAGCGCGTTTCTCCCTTCTGCGTGCGCTCTTGCTTGGGTGCCTGTGACCGGAGGGGCTCCTCGTGGGCAAACCCCCCGTGCTTTCTCTTCCAGGGGACTCTTCTGCTCTGGGTCCCCAGAAAGGGACTGTACCTCTTCGCCGTGTTCTACACCTTCGGTAACATCGCATCGATTGGGAGGTAACTGTTTTTTGTTTCTTTTCTGTACTCTAACCACAGCAGTCACCGGTTAGCCAGTCACCGGACAGGAAACGGGGTGTGGATTGTGCTCGAGGGAGGAGAAAGGAGGACGCTTTAGTAGTTTTAAGGATTTGGTGAGAAAAGCGGTCGTTAAAATACATCACGTCCAAAAAATATATATATATACACGTCACACCCATACCCCATCCCTTCAGAATACTTCTGTATCTTAGTTTCTTTTTGAAGTCCCCTGGGATAAAGTTATTGTAGCGATCTTGTGTCCGAGGGCACCGTGACGTGGAGCGGTTGGATGGTTTCTTCGAGCCCTCTCTGCGCCCTGGCCTGCTGTGGCCAGACTTGGGTGGTGATTTTTACAAGGGCTCACCGGGCTCGAGGCTGCAGGTGGGCTGTATTGTGATTCTGCCAGTCGAAGACCATCTCACACCTGGCTCTTGGCCTCTGAGGTCGGGGCGGCCCATTCTGCATGCAGCAGGTGCACGGATATCCCAGTCAGGTGCAGGTCAGGCTTCAGCCACACCTTTGTTCTGACAGCAGCAGCCCTGCTCTGAGCCGGCGGTGCAGGCCTGACTATATGGCCCACCTGGAGCCGGAACTCCGTGACCTTTCCTCTCCTTCCTCCCTGCCCTGCATCTCCACGAATAGTCCCAGAGTCCTGAGTGTCCAAGCCGTGGTCCCCTGTTATTACTCACCGTGGCTTGGTGCCGACCTCTTACCGGCTCCTTCTTCTTGGTCTCCATGGCTATCATCCCTGACTGATTGACTCACGTGCTCAGTGAGTAAGCCTTGATCACACCCTGGGCTGGGCTCTGAGCACTCACAGACAGGCGTGGATTGGCTCCTGCTGGAGTGGAGCTCACTGGCCGCCCAGGCAGACAGACGTGAACCGATAACATCATAGGGCATGGAGAAAGGGGGTGCTCAGGGAGGGGCAGCTGCCGCGATCTGACCCGGGGAGCCAGGGAGGGCTTCCTGGATGCGGTGACACCTGCGCCACCCTTAGCTCTGGCCCGCATCACTTCCCATCTGAACTACCACAGGATTCCTCCGCTGGCTTCTCTGCCTCCTTTATTGTCCCTCCCCAGGCCATTTCCCGCAGACCTGTAGAGCCATTCAGTGACCGCTCTGCCTAGCTGTCTGTAGTGGTGCCTCATTTCCTGCACAGGCGTGTGCATGTAGGAGGGCCCTTCGAGATGGGTCTTACCCACTTCCACTCCCTAGCCAGGGTGACCTTGCATTTCCCCAAACTTCTTCGTGCCCACTCAGGCTAATTTCTCTGCCTGGAGTGCCGCCCCATCTGTATCTCCCTGTGTGTGCCCCTCCCCCATCCTTTTGCTCATTTGTGAAGACTTTGCTCAAAAGCCTCTACTCCTGTGAAACTTCTCCTTGTTACCTCTCCCCACCCCACCCAGAATCAATGACCTCTTCTTCCGTGTGGGGCTCTGTATGCCCCAGGTGTATTTATGTGACATCATGGATGGCATTTTATTACACCGACTTGCTAAAAGTCTCTAAGCCACTTGACAAGGGCTGAGCCTCTGTCTTCACTGTCCCTAATTGTTCCCAAACCTAGCTCTAGTTTTTAGCTGGAAATATTAACCAAATGATTCAGCGCACGACTCTGGCGACCTTCTAAAAGCTTAGTTTAAAGGGGCGCCTGGTTAGCTCAGTCGGTTAAGCGGCCGACTTCGGCTCAGGTCATGATCTCGCGGTCTGTGAGTTCGAGCCCCACGTCAGGCTCTGTGCTGACAGCTCAGAGCCTGGAGCCTGCTTCAGATTCTGTGTCTCCCTCTCTCTCTGCCCTTCGCCTGCTCACGCTCTGTCTGCATGTCTCAAAAATAAATAAACGGTAAAAATATTTTTTAAAAATTTAAAAGCTTAATTTTTGAAGGCTTAAGATAGTGAAACGCTGGCTCTTAGAGGTGTCTTATCTCGTCTCTAAAGCTCTCTCGAATAGTAACCTCTGGAGAGTTTTGCTTTGGGAGACAGAATAGGCTGTAATGTGGAGTCTGTAGACTGACTGTAGATGCAGGAGTGTGTGGTTAGTTCAGAGGAACTATTTAGCAAACCCTAACAGGATCAGCTCTTCCCAGCACTGCCTACGGAGGTAGTACAGGGAGCAGACGATTATTTCCAGGGCGTGTCCAGGAGTTTATGGCTTTACGTATAATGTGTTATATTTTTGTTTGTATGCTGCATTTAAGTTTTAAGGCCATCCTTGGCGCTTGCTTCCCGTTCGGTGTTGGCTGAAGAGTGCACTCAGATCAAATATCTGACGTAAGAGTGCAGCCACGAAGTCAAGTTGAAAGTTACTGGCACTTTACAGAGACGTAGACCTATGTTTTAAATTTCTGTTTTTACCATCGCCCGGTAGCTAATTGTCTGCTGGTTGGCTGGTTAAACACTGGCTGCTGCCAGTTACTCTCCGGGTGATGCCACATGGGGCATTTCCAGAAACGTGGAAATGGGCCATTTCCACATGGTCAGGAATCCAGAAACGTGACAGCTCTGACCGTCAGGGGTTAGGCAGGAGGGTCTGCGTGTGGTTCCTCGCTCTCACAGGCCACCTCTCAAGTTCATTCATACTGAAAGCACACTAGAGATTTCTTTTGGAGCTTTGGATACCAGTTTTTTTTTTTTTAATTTTTTTTAATGTTTATTCATTTTCGAGAGAGTTAGTGCAAGCGGGGGATGGGCAGAGAACGAGGGAGACACAGAATCCCAAGCAGGCACCAAGCTCCGAACAGTCAGTACAGAGCCCGACGCGGGGCTCGAACTCACGAGCTGTGAGATCATACCGACTGAGCCACCCAGGTGCCCCCGGATGCCAGCTCTTTAGGTGCCTAGCTGTGAGATCGTGGATGAGTAAATTAACCTCTCTGAGCCTCACTTTCTCATCTCTGGACATAAGTGTCATAACCCCTAACTCACCGAGTTGCTGAGGGGTGGGATGAAGTTAAGGATGTCGTATCTGGCATTTAGCAAACATTGAACAAATAATAGATGACGCCATCTGTAGAATTATTCTCTGGAGATTATGATAGAAAATGAAATGCTCTACTTTTTAACGTAAACAGCCTACCCCTGTCCGATGTGGCCTTTTTTTTTTTCTTTAAGAGAGAGCAGGGGAGAGGGGCAGAAAGAGAGAGAGAGAGAGAGAGAGAGAGAGAGAGAATCTCAAGCAGGTCCACGTTCAGCACAGAGCCCGATGCGGGGCTCAATCCCACAACCCTGAGATCGTGACCCGAGCCAAAATTAAGAGTCAGTCGCTCAACGGACTGAGCCACCCAGGCGCCCTTGTGGTTTTTCTTTTTAAAATTACCCGAGTGTTTGGTCTTTTCGTCTGTTTCCGTGGGTAGGATGGGAAGGAGGCAAGGCAGCCCCCCTTAGAGAGAGGGGTCCTCGAACCTGCTGGCCGCGATGTGGTCGGTGTGGCGCTAGCGTCGGACCTACGTGCACTTGGCGCCTGACGCGCCGGGGGCCCTGAAGAGGTGACAGATCCTTTTCCGTGTCAGTTTCTTTGTCTGCAAACAAAGTAGGCACGATGAGCCCCCGCCGTCAGCCCCACAGTGGCCGAAGGGTTCCGTGAGAATGACACACCAAAGGCCCGTAAGCACCGCACTGGGCGCGTCGGTAGAACTTTGTCACGTGTCAGCTACTCTCGCCGCCGTGATCACCGCGAGTCACCTCGGGGAGCCGGGGGAGGGGGGGCAGCTTGGTGTTCCTGCTGGGGCTCTGCTCCTCTCTGAAGGGCGTGTGTACGTTTCCCTCCTAGCACCGTCTTCCTCATGGGGCCCATGAAACAGCTGAAGCGAATGTTCGAGCCGACGCGCCTGATTGCGACCGTCATGGTGCTGGTAAGGTCGGCCTTGTAGCTGCGCTCGTGACCTGGTGGATTTTATTTCTGCCACGTGGGATTTTTCTGGTCTGACACCTAGAGACCTCTTTTCTTCTCCCTTTCGTCGTGACTGACTGCCCGATGCCTGGAGCCAGTGTGACAGAGGGAGAGCTCTGTGTCTGATGTTACCCCTTGCTGTTTCCGTTAGTGTTAGGGTTCTGCCGGCTCTGCACCCCCAGAGGCATTGTGAAACTGGCCAGACCGACGTGGTGGCAAGAGCCGGGACACCCACCTGGCGAGCCACTCTCCGGCAGAGCTTAGTGGGAAGAACTCGGAAACACAGGCTTCCTGCCCTGGAGTGGGTGTCCAGTCTCCTCCTGGAAAAGAGCTCGTCCTTCCCGCGTTGTCTGGCTGTGGCGCCATGTTTATTTTCATCCATTTTTCTTTCCTTTTTTAAAGTTTATTTATTTGTTTTGAGAGAGAGAGTGTGTGTGTGTGTGTGTGGAGGGGCAGAGAGAGAGAAAAAGGGAGAGAGCATCCCCAGCAGGCTCTGTGTTGTCAGCACAGAGCCCCGTGTGGGGTTCGACGTCGCCAACGATGAGACCGTGACCTGAGCCGTAATCAAGAAAACAAGAGTCAGACACTTAACTTACTGAGCCGCCCGGGGCCCCATTCATCTGTTTTTCTGACACGGTCTGTTCTCACGGCCCATCGCCCCCCTTCCCTGCTCAGACCACGGTGCCTTCCGTGTGTCGTACTTTCAAGTCCCGTTGACTTCTCTGGGCTGCTGTCTTCGCGTGACCATGAAAATCATTCCCGGCCACGTTCACTGCCCTTCTGTTAGAATTGTCCGTGTCGCAACATTTGCGACTCGATCAGCGTACTTTTATTTGTAGCCTCGTTTGTGTCCGTCTCCTTTGTTCAGAGAGGTAAGTTCCCTGCAGCCCTGTCCATGTCGCTGTTTCTTCCACGGCCTTTAAGAGCATTGGGCACAATCCCGGACACAAAATACTTAGGACGTATTTGTTTTTTAAGGTTTTTTTTTTTCTTTCATTTTTGATTTTTGAGAGACATAGAGACAGAGCGTGAGCAAGGGAAGGGCAGAGAGAGAGGGAGACACAGAATCTGAAGCAGGCTCCAGGCTCCGAGCGGTCAGCACAGAACCCGACACGGGGCTCGAACTCATGGACTTGCGAGATCACGACCTAAGCCCAAGTCAGACGCTTAACCGACTGAGCCACCCAGGTGCCCCAATCCAGTTCTTTTTAATCCACATCAGTTCTTACTGACCGAATCTGAAGCAGGCTCCAGGCTCCGAGCGGTCAGCACAGAACCCGACACGGGGCTCGAACTCATGGACTGCGAGATCACGACCTAAGCCCAAGTCAGACGCTTAACCGACTGAGCCACCCAGGTGCCCCAATCCAGTTCTTTTTAATCCACATCAGTTCTTACTGACCGGTTTCGTTTCCTTGGGATTTTAACTCTTCTGCCACACGTGGGTGTGCATATGAGTCCAGTGCTTTGGAATGAAGGGTATACCTTTGGTGCCGTGATCATCACGGAATCCAGTCACCACAGTGGGATAAGTGTCCTTAAGTTGGCTCGATTGGCGAAGTCTCAACAGTATCGTTCTCCAAGTTGTCGCTGTGTTAATCCGTGTTTTTCCTCTCTCTCTAGCTGTGTTTTACACTCACCCTGTGTTCCGCCTTTTGGGTGAGTGCGTATTTTCATTTTCCTTAACCTTTCTGGTTGATGCCTCTCTTCACACGCTGTGCGGTAACCGTTGTTTTCTTGCAGTGGCACAACAAGGGGCTCGCTCTCATCTTCTGCATCCTGCAGTCCTTGGCCCTGACGTGGTAAGTGCGGTTTCGCATCGCCCCCTCCCTCTCTACCTCTGACAAGCGCAGCCGAAGGGGATTACACCCCACGTGGTGTGGGTAGGAGGAGAGAGAGAAACACAGAAACTTTTCAGTGTCAGAATTCTCAGTGACGTGAGGGACGTCAGGCTCCGGAGCAGAAGTGTCGTCTGGACTCAGCCCAGTGCCAATAGGTGGCCTTCGTGGTCTTGGGTGGCCGGGGGGAGGCCGATCGTTTGCCTGGTGCGGCATTTTTGTGCGGGGCTCGTGGCTGATTTTAAGATGTTGTAAATATCACTCGGTCACTTATGTCCGGTAAGAGCAAGGACGAAGAAGTATTACGGGGGCCGGTAGGAGGCTTGTGAGTCACGTTGAAGGAAAGGAGAGCTGTAGGAAAGTCCTTTTGTTACCTTTGCGATGGAATGAATCAGCAGAAGCACAAAGAGGGAGTCGTCAGCAGGAGGCGAGGGACCGTGACCGGGGGAAATGGGAAACCACGTGGCCTTGGGCGGTGGGACCAGCACGTGCGCTGGGGGCTGGTTGGCAAGCCCGAGGGAACTGTCCCTCAAGAGCCACGCACAGTGAGTGGGCGCGGGGGACCCCGTTACGGGGAGCAGGTTCGGGGCCCTTTCAGACCGGTCCAACATGAGAGGGAGAGGGTGGCGGCCGGTGCGGGATCGATGGCTTCTGAGACGGTTCTCAGCACTTACGGAGTTTCTCAGGGGATGATGCCTGCCTCGGTTTCTGTGGAGTCGTGCTGGTCCACGTGGGAAAGAAACCGTGTTTGCTCTGGGGCAAAGGGGAGGGGCCGCAGCAGTTTTCAGCCCCCTGAGGACCCACTGTGCGCTCCTGTTTGCCAGAAACGGGTCTTGAGACCGCAAGCTGAGCGCCCGTCCCTCCCTTTCGTAACTTTGGACTTTTGAATAAATCGACTTCCCAAATGCTGTTTGGGATTTGCTCTGTTTACAAGTAAACGAGCCTCTGTGTACGGAAAGTATAAGGGTGAAGGCCTGGTTTTAATGACGTTTTGGGAGTAGGTGCCGAAAGGACTTGGTCCGATGGCTTATATTTTATTTTTTTATTTTAATTTTTATTATTTAATGTTTGTTTATCTTTGAGAGAGAGAGCACAAGTAGGGGAGGCACAGAGAGAGAGAGAGAGGGAGACAGAATCGGAAGCAGGCTCCAGGCTCCAAGTTGTCAGCACAGAGCCCCATGTGGGGCTAGAACCCACGAACTGTGAGATTGTGACCTGAGCCGAAGTCGGACGCCTAACCAGCTGAGCCACCCAGACCCAGTTTCTTCTAGGGGCTGAAGTTGATGCCCACGTGCACCTGTCTTACAGGCTGAATTGGAAGCCAGTTTTCAGAGGCTCAGCATTCCTGCGGGCGCAGGCAAACGCAGCATCCCCTCCAATGCTGACTGTGTTGTGCTCTTTCCGGGCTGACCAGCTTCTTCCCTGCCTGACACGCCAGGCCTGGTCCTGTAGGGTTGGGGCCTCCTCTCGGAAGGGGCTGAGCCAACTGGCATCTCCAAGAATCATAGCTTGCTTATGTTTTCATCCGTTGAGTAGTTGGTCGTGGGTTTCTTTTTTCTTTTTGTTCTCTTTTCTTTTAAACTTAATAGGAGCAGAGCAGAAAATTATCCCTGTCAGATAGAAGTTATGCTCCGTCGAAGATTAGTAAATATTAGAGGACAAGTGGTCAGGGTTTTATTTGGTATTGTTTCAGGGTAGGGCTCTGTGCCGTGCGGATATGCGGGAACCTGCTGGCTCATTTGGTTACAGCGGTGACCCTGTGAGGCTGAGGCGACAGGTTCCCTCCATGTGGAACCTTTTGCCCTTCTTCTCTGGCCACAGACGACCCTCCCCCTCTCCCCACCTGAATGTGTGGCGCAGCTTGTGTTCACGTGTGTGCGTGAGCGTGCGCGTGTGTGGCCTGCACGCTGGGGAGGGACAGGGTCATAGCTCAGGGCCCGTTCCTTCCAGTGCGTGATCTTCCACTCCCTGCACTTAATTTGGACTTTTGTTTGTTTTCGTTGTAGGTACAGCCTTTCCTTCATTCCGTACGCAAGGTAAGACTGACTGTATTTAGGACTGTAACTTCTGTCCCTTGGGGCTGATGGTACGTTCGCGAAGGGCGTTTCGTTTACAGGGCTTTCAGAGAGCGTGCGTTATCCTCACTAAAATTATTTGAGACCGGTAAATGTCATATACCTATTTTGTAGGTTAGGAAGCTGAGGGCCCTCTCCACCGCGCCCCCCTGTGTTTCAGGGATGACAGGCACTGACTGTCCCAGGGCCACCAGTGCCGGTGGCGTGAACATTCTCCTGGGGTATATGGCGCGTATGTGCACAGTCACTCTTTGTAACTTGGAGCTCTGCGGAGATCTTCAAGGTGGACTTCACTTTAACATCACTGAGGAAAGGGGGGTGGTCTGAGCTCATGCCTGCTTTCTTGCAGTGTCATTGAGAGCATCTGAGAAGAGTTTATAGAGGGAAAGTAAGCAGAGCCAGGACTCGGAGGACCAGGGTTTCCTAGTTAGCAGTGTGGCCTCGGGCAACTCACTGGACCCCTCTGGCCTTAACGGACTCATGGATAAGCAGAGTCTTGGACCAGATCATCCCCCTTCCAGCCTCCACACCATACCCCCTTCAATGGGCACTTTCAGCGATGGGCCTCTCAGAACTGGCCATGTGATCTGCGCCTGACTCTGTTCTCACGCAAGCATTTAATTTCCACTCCTCTCCATCATCACCTGTTGACTAAAAAAAGAAGGCTTTTCCTTAACTGTTGAGAAGATGAAAAGTCGCATGGGAGCTGGGACGGAGGAAGAGCAGACCGGTGATGTAATGCATTCCGGGTGCGCTGCCGACGGGGATTTGAAGGTGCTGGGTGGGGAGTGTCAGACCGGAACTTCACCAGCCCGTCAACACAAAGGCAGCTGTGTGGCTTGGGAGTAGGTTCTAGGGGAGTAACAGGGACGTTCACTCTGCCGACCCGGCCGGTTTGGGAGGATGGGGGAGCGGTCTTGGGAAACTAGGTTTTTACGTGACGTATTTATCAGCTGGCCAGCACCGTGAATGTATCCTCACGCCCGGACCTGTAACTCGGTCTGCGGGGCCCAGCGCAAAACATAAGTGTGGGCCCCTTGTTAGAAGACGATGAAGAATTTCAAGATGGCAGCCACAAGGCATTAACCTAGGTGTGGAACCTTTGAGGTACGGGGCCCAGTGAAACTCTGCGTCTCTTACCCGTGAAGCCGGGCCTGCTTGGTGCCATTCTTCAAAGGCTGCAGACTTGCCCTGGATTGGCATTTCTGGAACTTAGGCGCAAGCGATAGACCGAATGATAGGAAGTTACTGTGGCAGTGAGTTTCGTGTGCTGAGTAGGAGGGCAGGAATCACAGAGGGAGGCCCTATGCTTCTATCTGTTCCTTTCCCAACAGTGTTCCACAGAGATGGTTCTGTGGTAGAAAAGGGTTCTATGGTCAGGTAAGTTTTGGGCGGAGGTTAAGCAAAATCAGATGGGTTCCTTGTTACGTGGCTTTCCGGGTCCTTTAATGTGTTGTGTGTGTAATGAGCCGCCATGAGGGATCTTACTCGGTTGTAGAACCCTTTCTCGTGCAGAGCATCTCCCTGGGCTACAGCATAGAGCGTCTCTTAACGCAGCTCTAGAATTATCTTAGTATTAAAACACAGTACCCGCTCATGCAAATGCATGCACTTACCCCACCCTCCCTCTGTGACTCCCAGCGTCCTTGGTGCAGGTGCCGCGGAGGGCAGAGGGACTGCGGTGGGAGCCCTGGTGCACAGCTGGGGGTGGTGGGGCTGGGACAGCCACTGAGCACCCACTCTTTCCTTCCATGCTGGATACTGAGTTCTCAGGAGCCAGTGCCTGGCATAGGCCTAACGCAGCAGGTTAATACACAGTCACTATAGAGAGTCCCCTGTGCGAGGGACCTCCTGACAGCCGTCCCCCAGCAGGTTTCTGCTGCTTGCTTAGGATGAAGAAGGGCCCTAGTGACCATTCGATCTAATGTTTTCAGTGTATAGAGTGAGTCTGGGTGATACTCAAGTGCATAGTCCTGAATTCTTGGTTTCCGATAATCCCTGCTTTCTTTCCCGTCTCTTCCTTTGGTTATCATGAATGGCCGTCAGCTATTAAACACCTCCTCTATTCACTGTATTCATTCCCACGACTGGCCTTTAGGGTAAGTGGGACATCCCCGTTTACAGGTGAGGAATTTGAAACTCAGTAAGACAGATGGCTTGCCCACAGCAGTACTAGTTTGGGGCTGAAGTTTGATGCCAGGTAGATTGACCCCGGAGTCGGGGTGCTACTCTGGGTACCCCGGAAATCTAAAGGAGGGGTTGACCACTTATGGGGCCTTCGGGAGGATGGTCTCTCATTTATCTCTGTGTTCTCTCTCCTAGGGATGCCGTGAAGAAGTGTTTCGCCGCGTGTCTTGCATGACCCACGGCCAGTCTCGCAAAGCTTTGGAAGAAGGCGCTGCGGACGGAAGCTGGCGGACAGTTTTGTAAATACCTTCGGAACCTCTCGTGGACACGTGCCTTTCCCCTTGCAGCCGTGTGTTCCTTGCGATGCGAACATTCGAGGGTTGCTTTTGGAGGCAGCGTTGCGTCCCCGAACCCCAGATGTCTGTAGCGCGGTAGGAGAGGTGGTTTCTCTGTCTTAGGGAGTAGAATATTCCTCACACACTTGTTTCCTCTTTGGATGGCGTTCCGCTGGACTCTCGGGAATAAAAGCCTTGTTCAGCAGCGGCAGATAAGCCTTGGCAGCCAGCGATTCCCAGGTGACGACAGGCAGCCCCATCAGAGAAGCAGGGGTGCAACAATAAGGGAGAGAGATTGGGGGTCAACAGGGACTTTGGAGCCTCGCCCTCAGCATGGAGACCGTCCCCCCCGCCTCACACAGTGCGGACATGCTTCCGCTCTGGGGTCCGGGAACCAGCGGCTCTCCGCAGCGCCCGCCGTATGCAAACCCGTGGAGAGCCTGGCCGTGGAGGGACATGGAAACGGAGACTTTGTGGCGATATGGGGTGTTTTTAAATCGGCACCTCGGCCTTCTCGCTCTTCTCGTTACACACCTGACGATGACACTCAGTGCACACTGTTTCTCTCGAGGTTTTGTACCCTCCCTGCCCCCCAGTCTTTTCTCATGGCCTCTTAGAACTCGACTGGGGACAGAGCAGTGACCGAACACACACTGTTTGCTTTTGCACAAGAGCTGACAGAAAGTGAAAAATCTTGCTGCTTCTTACTGTATTTTTTTTTCATGACTTATAAATGTTGCTTTTAAACCGATCCTATTTTCCATTCTGCCCTGGGACGGGGCCAGGGGAGAGTGGGTGGGAAGACAGAGCCCTGCTCTGCGGCCCGCAGGGAGGAGGCACGCTTGCCCAGTGACCTTTAAACAGTGCCGGTGTGTGCACTTGAGCCTGAGCCACAGACACTGGGGCGGGACACCCTGGACCGCCGGGTGGTCTCGTTGCTGGCCCTGTCTGCACACAGGGTGCGTTGTCCCCTGGACCTTGTCTGGTCCTCACGAGAGCCTGGTGACGAGGAGGCGATGGTTCTCTCACTGGGTACTCAAGGAAACCAGGCTCGGAGAGGTTAGCAGGTTCCCCCAGAGTCACGGCCGGTGGCAGAAGTGGGCCCCGAGCCTGGGTGCCCCAGCTCCGGCCTCCTCCATGGCGCTGCGTTTCCCGCTGTGGCTCTGGAGTTGCCTCCTTAACTATTTTGCCTGTTTGTTTTCATCAGCCGAGCCTGTGCCCTTTCTGGTCCTATTCTCTGTATGTCACTGCACTGTCTCCTGCCCGGTGTCCCTTTTGGGAAGCTTCCTTCTGGATCTGTAGCGTCTCCATTGTCCCCGTGTGTACCCTTTCAGCTCCTCCTTGCTGCCTGACCATCATAAGATGCCTTGTCATAATGGCCAGAGTTCTTGGCATTGCTGGGCCTCTAAAGCCCACAGGTGAAGTCTCTTTGGGGTTGCCTTTCTGCTCTCTGCCCGGATCTAGCTAGTCCACTCGGGTTCTTGCTCCGGGACCTCCAAACCAGAGGCCGCAGTCCACTCGTGGTCTCCTTGCTTGTGGCCAGTTGCTGAATTCTTCTGCTGAGAAGCTGAGACCTCAGATCTGCTAGCGTTTTTCTCTGAGCTGGGAGGTACGAGCAGGTCTAATAAGGCCAGAGTGAAGGGGCCAGTCTTCCCCTGTCCTCTCTAGACTGCGGAGGGCACCCCGTTTTATCCCGAGGTCCCTAACCTGCCTTCAGCCAGAAAGGGACATTATGTGTTCCCCTCTGGCTTTCGTGGGGCTCTCGCACGTCTGAGGTGGCTCCAGGAGGTCACTCAGATCTCAGAAGTGCTCCAGGAAGGGGCCCCGAGGAGGTCAGAAGTGTCGTGTTCCTCTCTTCAGAGCTAGCGTGAGGCTAGCGTGTCTCTGTGAGCTCCAGCCAGCCTGGAGCAACTAAAAGGCTGAGCCCTGTGTCCCTTTTCAATGTCTGGACTTGACTTGGTGGGACACGAGGTGGAGGTACCTTTCGAGATGTCACCAGGGCCGTGTAGCGTGGTGGTAGTGGATGTGGGCTTTGAGTGGTGACTCCGTCACGTGCTGGTGTCAGGTTGAACAAGTTACTTGAGCTGTGGCTCCTCACTTCGCTTATCTGCTGAGAAATAAAGGAGATAACAGTTCCTGCTGGGTCCTGCAGCACATCAGTGAGCAGCGTGTCGGGTGCTTAGCCCAGCATAGCGACGGGATAGCTCCCTAAAAGGAAGGTTTTATACTTAGTCCCAGAGATAACAGATGACCTTTGAAGGGGACGGGATGAATGTCTCTTGACTGTTAACTTATCTAAAAAAAAAATACTCCTCTAGCATTGCGTCCAGCACAGTAGACGTGGCCATGCATTGTCTCATTTAATATTCGCAGTGACTTTGCAGGCTGGTAGCCTTGTTTCCGTCACTGAAGAGAAGGAATAGCCTCAGAGAGGGCAGGGGTCCCTCCAGATCTCACCAGTAGAGGGCGTGGGTTCTTGCGTTAAAGCATCTGCTTTCGCCCGACCGCGTGGCCTGCGTCTGGTTCGCGCACCTACAGCTCCGTCTGGACAGTTGCCAGCTTTTGGATGATCCTGCCCTTCAGAATCTTCCAGACTCCTGCGTTTCCCTTCTGCCACCTCCCCCTTGGTTTTCCCCTACTTGTTTCCCGCCGCACTGTGGGAGGAAGAAATCCATGTCAAGTCCACTGAAATCTGTAACCAGGCAACTGTTCTGGTTGCAGGCACGCTCGTTGGGGGGAGCGAGTGGGGAATTAGGGTTCAGACCCTGTGGCTGGCAGGCTGGAGGCCTTCTCGATTTCCCCGCCCCCTCCTCCTGTCCGTTCACTGCTGGGAGGAGAGGTCGTTGCATTTTTGGAAGGAAGGGAACCATTGAGGTGACTTTCCTTGCACCCGGGAAGTGTCACGCTCCCCAGGGTGGTGCCTCCAGCTGCTTGGGAGCAGTGCCCCCAGCACCCTTCCCTCCGTGGGCCCTGTGTTCGGTGCCGCACTGCTCCCCAAGCTTGGACAGCCGTCTCCCCACCCTCAGAGCCTGCTGTTTGACTCCCTGCCGTCCATCTCACTACCTAAGAGGTCTCCCTTCTGCCCACCCTGACCGTGCTCAGGCTTCCAGATCGTGTGTGTGGCCGTGCCCCTGGCCACTGCTGCCCAGGCCCAGCTGGAGGTTCCCGCTCGCGCTCAGACAGGCTGGCTGTTCCCTGGGAAAGTGGGACACCGTCCCCAGCTGGGCGTTTCCCCTGGGTTGCTGATCTCAGCGCTCGGAGCTTCTCTCCGTCATTCTTATATGTGGACTTTGTGGGGTATCCCCTGAGGGCCACCTCCCTCCCACCCTAATCAGGGTGCGCTCAGGGAGCAGGAAGTAAAACCATGAAATGCATCTAAATACATTGCTTGTGGATACCTGCATTAGAAAAGATGATGAAGCAGCCGGGCACACCCTGGAAACGGTGCGGGAGATACTGGTTTGGCTGCTTCTACTTTCGAGAGCTCCAGGAGAGTGACAGGCGTGGCTGTGTGACCCTTGGGGCACTGAATCGGGAAACCGAGCTCAGCCCGTGGCTGCGGGGTCCCTTTCCTGCAGGGCGGCCCACACCAGGCCTGCCGCACCTTCTCTCCCCTTCGACAGCATCCGACCAGAGTCAGCTGCAGGATTACAGATTAGTTAAAAATTCACAACCCGTCCTCGCCTTCATTTTCAGCAAATAAATGAAAAAAACCCACGTTGGTAGATTGTTGGCATAGTTTTCTTGATTTTTTAAGATCTAAAAATTTTTTGGACGTTTTAACATGTACTCTAGTGTTTTGCAGACAACAGTTTGTAAAAAGTTAGTAGACCAGACCTATATCTGAAGTTAAATACAGATTTGTATCTCAAACACTTGATAAGATATTAACAAAAGAATTTAGGATTTTTGACTTTTTTGGAAATTCTTATTTAAAAACTTGGGTGGGAGGTTAAATCACGTACTTTCTAAGTCACAGTTTATGGATTTTAAGAAATTCTGAGATGGGGAGCATTATTAGTCAAGTAAAAAGCGTTGTGCAGTTTGAGACTGGTTCCTTCCGGGTGGGCTGTGTGGTCACGTCTGGGTTCTTTCCAGTTCTGTCCCTGGCCACACCGTGAGTCCCTGCTGCACTAGGCTTTGTTCTTGGTTTGCTCAGGGCTTCTGTTGTGCAGAAAGGCCTCACGAAGCTCGGGGATCTAGCCCTAAAGCTTGCGGGCAGAGCCCAGTGAGGCAGATGGGAGCCACAGGGCCCTTGTTGACACACACCGACCAAATACGAGTCCGTTCTCCCTAGCAGGAGCTGATAGGCTGGTAACGGGCTGAGAAGTGCACTAAACATTTTCCGTGGACGGGATGAGCTGAAGGCAGGCAAGAGCGAGTTCACTAGACAGGTGATGGGTAGGGCTCTCAGGGACCAGACGCGGCTGTTCGAAATGAGAAGTCAGTCCCCAGCATCGTCGTAAACAACTGATGCTGCTGTATGTATTTACGACAAGGTAACCAAAAAACCAGTACATCGCGGACAGACATTCCCTGATACAAGTGGGCTGCCGGGGCCTGACATCCTTGCGAGGTATCCTTGAAGACCAAATTAAGACGTATCTGGGCAGAATGTTCTCTGTCGAACTTCCGTCCTGCAGCCGGCAAGCCTTTACTGTCAGTACAAGCGAACCTTGGATGCGGATGGCCCCCTGAAGGAGAAGTCTAGTTTACACGGAGTCTTGTGGTCCTTCTGCCGTGAAAAGTGTTTATTTTGCCTTTTTCAATGTTTGCTCGACTTTGCCACTTTGAACAAGGAATGGAAAAATTTGAAATCCTCTCAGCTCTGATCTTTCGTGGCTTTTGTAAATTCTGATTGTGAAGTTGGGGGTGAAAAGATGTTCCACATCCGTGGGTAATTCACATGCCTTCAGAACATCGTGCCTGTTGTCATACTATGAGCTTTTGAAACACTTTGTGAAAACATGAATCAACTTTTGTAATTGTATAGAGATACTCCACTAATTTTGAACGCTGCTGATTGCATAACTGAGTTTTTTATATCCAAAAATATATTGTCTGCTGCTTTTCCTACCTTGAGATTTTATTTCATACAAGTGTTTTTTGTTTTTTTTTTTTATTTTACTAATGCATTTCAAAGGGAAAGAATTTTGCTGGCAATGCAGCTGTTTTTTTTCCCCAAAAAAACATTATAAAACTGTTCTTAATTTTTCTTTTTTTGCTTTTTGTTTCCTCCTCCAATAAACGATAGCATTATGATCTTTAATAAGTCTACTGTTGTCTCGTATTCATGTGTGTTTTCCCAGGAGTCACTAAGCCAAATGAAGATTGTACGACTGCGAGATAAGACCGGGCCCTCATTTTGCCTTCGTAGTATGTCGCATTCATTGTTAAGCACTTAAACTTGTTTTTGAGCTAAATTAGTATGCGGTCCTCTATCTCCAATGATTTGGGGATAACATGGCTCTAAGTTTTGAAGAGTTTTAAAGGTAAGAAATGTCCAACGTTTTTATTTTGGAGTATTCCTACATGCCTAACTGGTTTAACATTGCATAAACTAGTTAGTATAAAGTTGTGCCTAATATTTCCCCAACACGGGGCTCGAACTCATGAACCATGAGATCATGACCTGAGCCAGTCAAGAGGCAGATGCTCAACCAACTGAGCCACCCAAGCGTCCGTCTTCCTGTCAGTATTATTGAGGTTTAGGTGACACACAGAACTGTGTAAGTTTAAGGTATACAGCGTCATGATTTGACTGACATATATTGTGAAATGATTACTACAGTAAGTTTAGTCGACATCCATCATCTCATACAGATACAAAAAGAAACTTTTTTTTCCTTGCGATAAGAGCTCTTAGGATTTATTCTTAGCAACTTTCAAATAATACCATCCAGCAGTGTCGACTATAGTCATCATGTTGTATGTTAACATCTTCAGTACTTATTTTTTTTACATGTTTGTTTATTTTCAGAGAGAGTGTGGTGGGGGAGGGGCAGAGAGAGAGAATCCCAGGCAGGCTCCGCCCTGTCAGCACAGAGCCTGATGCAAGGCTCAATCCCATGAGCTGTGAGATCATGATTTGAGCCAAAATCAAGAGACAGACACGTAATTGACTGAGCCACCCAGGCGCCCCTTCAATATTTATTTACAACTGAAAGTTCGTACCTTCTGACTCCTTCCAATTTTCCCATCTCCCATCCCCACCTCTGATAACCACAAATCCAATCTCTTTCTGTGAGTTTGTTTTTAGATTCGACATAGAAGAGTGACATCTATAGCATTTTGTCTTTCTCTGACTTATTTCACTTGGCACAGTGTCCTTAGGGTCCGTTCATGTTGTTACAAATGGCAGGAGGCTGAACAGTATTCTGTTGTGTATATAGACAGACACACACACCATATTTTCTTTATCTGTTCAACCATTGATGGGCACATAGGTGGTTTTTATGTCCTGGTTGTTGTAAATAATGCTGCGGTGAACATGGGGGTGTGTCGATCTCTCTGACAGGGCTTTTGTTTCCTGGGGTTTTAATTCTCAGAAGTGGAATTACTGGATCATATATTTAGTTTTTTGGGAAACTCCAAAGTATGCTTAAAAAAGCACAGTTAAAGGTAAACTACAAAAAAAAAAAACCCCAGCAACTAATAATTCTTATAAATGCATTAGTCTGAATTATGTAGAAACAGGATTTGGAGTTAAAAACCAAAGTTACAATAGTACTAGATTTTATAATAATCCTTTTTTTTTTTTACTTTAAATGTATTTAAGTGTCTTAGTGTCTAAACTGTGGAAAACAAAATATAATGATAAACCATTGTTACAACAAAATTAGCTGTCATAGTTGCTCATGTGTTTACATTTGTCGAGATCTTATTTCTCTATATGGTTTCAAGGTGCTGTCTAGTGTGCTTTCATTTCACCTCTCAGGGCGCCCTGGGGCGTCCTTGCAGGCCAGGTCTAGTGGTCATGAACTTTCTTAGCTTTTGTTCATCTGGGAATGTCTTGATTTCGCTCTCACTTTTGAAGGGCAGTTTTGTTGGATATTGAATTCTTAGTTGACAGGGTTTTTTTCTTGTCGCATTTTGAATACCTTGGCCCCCTGTCTTCCCACCTCCAAGGTTTCTCATGGGAAATCTGCAGATGGTTTTACTGGGGATCCCATGTATGTGATGATTCACTTTTCTCTTGCTGCTTTCAAGATTCACTTGTTTGTCTTTGTCTTTTCAAAGTTTGATTATAATGTGTCTTAGTGTGGGTCTCTGAGTTCGTTTACCTGGAATTTGTTGAGCTTGGATGTTTATATTCATGCCTTCTTATCAAAGTTGGGAAGTTTTCAGTCACTAGGGTGACTAGGGGCGGGGGACGGAAACTCCCTGAAATTAAACTGAAGTTTACTGTGGAAGCCTAACCCTGGAAGTTGCAAGGCTTCAACAGATTCCAGAGTTCCAAAATGGTTAGAAAGAACCAGAAATTCGTCTTTCCACCTAGACAACAGTTGCACTGGCAAGTTCTTTCTAGTGTGCCATCCATCTGTCCATCTTCCTAGAATCCTCTTCAGCAGTCCATTGTCTGTTTCCTTTCATAGTTTCTGTTAAGAAGTCAGTTTTATGATAATCGCATCTTTGAAGGCAAACTTGTCTTTTCCATCGTTGTAGTTAGTTTTTAGTATCTTACTGTGATGTACTTGGATGTCAGTTTCTTTTTATGATTTTAGTTTTCAGGGGTTGATGAACCTTTAGCTCGACGTCTTTCATTTATTTCGGAAAGGTCTTAGCCGTGATCTCTTCAACTATTGCTTCTTCATTGTTTCTCTTCTCTTTCTCGAAATCTCATTGTTGCAGGGTGTTGTCGAAAAGGACCAGCAAACGCCGAATAGAAGCGAAGCAAGATTGTATTTACGGCCGGGCCAAACCTAATCTCCTGATCTTAAGGAGAAAATGCAGAGAATGGCCCCGAACAAAGGCAGCAGGGGGCTTCTATGGATTTTAGCAAGTCAGAGTACATCATCTTTTAGGTAACCAATTACAATTTACAGCATTTTATGGTAGCCAATTATATTGAGATGCACAGACGTTAGTTTCGGCGGGAACCTATCAATTTTAAAGTTCTTTGTCTTAAGAGGGTTTAAAATGACCAGAGTTAGACACTTAAAGATATGGGGGGGGGCAGTGAGTAGGTGACTTTTTACACGTTGGTCTTGCCTTGGCCAAATGTTGGTAGAAGGGGGTGGGAGAGCATTTCACACCTTAAGTTATCTATTTAGCAAGTAGGTGAAGTTACAGAGGTGAGATAGGGCTGTTAGGAATTTAAGTTGACCTGTTACATCATATGAGGTCTCTGACCCTCATCCCTGTGTGCTCTAGTTCTTTGGTTTCTTCAGACTTCGGTTCTAGATATTCTGGCCTCTTCCAGTTTACGTGGTCTTCAGCTGCGTCTAATATAGAGTTCAACCTATCCACACTGAGTTCTTATTTTCAGTTGTGTTTTTAGTTCTAGAATTTCCATTTGGTTCTTTCAAGAATAGCTTTCACTTTCCTGTGGAAAAGCCGCTACGCTGTCTTTTAGCTCCCTGGTAACGGTCAGCATGTATCTGTCAAATCCTTTATCTGAAGCCTTTATAGTTCTGTTTCTAGGGTCCTTTGGTTTTTCTGGTTTCCCTGGTCTTCCTTTATGTTGTCTTTTTCCCTTGTTTGCCCGTTTTTATTATATGCTAAGTGTCGCATTTGCAGAAAGCTTAGTGGGGTCTTCCAGAGACAATTTACATTTGTCCTGGCAACCGGCTGGTACCAGCACTCAGAGTAAATTCAAGGTGATTACTAGCTAAAGTAACTCCTGGCTCCCCCTCCTGGGCATAGCTCTTCAAGGCCAAATCCAAAGATGAAGAGGATGCATTTGTTGTTTGACCTCTTTGCACCCTTGTCTCCCTGCCCCTCTCGACTCAGGAGGCCTGCAAAGTGCTTCAGACTGTTAGCCTCCTCTTTGGAAATCAGAACCTTCCCAGGAAAAGCACTGCAAATACCCAGATCGCTTCCCTAACCTCTGTCTTCCTCCCTATCCTGACCTTGTAATTCTTTGCCATCTGACTGGCTCCCTGATGACTTCAGGTAGATGATTATATTTGGTTCAGATTATCTATGTGTCCTCAGCACAAAGACTTGTTTCCAGATTATTTAGTTTGCCATCGATGGAAACAAAAATGGCCGTCTATCAACTTTTGAGATTCTGTCATGGCCACAAATGACCTTTTCATGTTTTTTATAATTTTTAAGAAGTTTTTATGTATTTATTTTGAGTGAGAGAAAGAGAGTTAGCATGAGCAGGAGAGGGGCAGAGAGAGAGAGAGGGAAAGAGAGAATCCCAAGCAGGTTCTGAGATGTCAGCACAGAGCGCGATGTGGGGCTCAAGCCCATGAGCCGTGAGATCGTTATCTAAGCTGAAATCAAGAGTCCGATGCTGAACCGACTGAGCCACCCAGGTGCCCCTGTAATTCTTACGCTTTCGACTAATAAAGGCAATGACCATTTTAGTTCCCTTCTTGGTCTTTTTTGGTTTTGGCATTTTTCGCTCAGCTCTCACATGTTCTTTCTTTATTTGCCATCTTTTTTCAAGTTGTATCAAAACTAATACAAAACAAAACAAAAAAAAAGTTAAGTATTGTGAATATGTCTATGTGGGCAGGGTGGAATTTGATTTCATTCTTCCTACCTTCCTCATAGCCAGAGTTAGTTTGCGGGATGCCTTAGAATTTTTCTGCTTCAGAATTTAGTATTAAAAGATAACATTACATGTAACTTAGGTAAAATACTTCAGTTGTACATTAAAAAAAAAACCTTTTAGTTATTCGTATATATGTATATTTTTTTATTATAAAAGACCATTCTCATTAGACTTACATATATACATAGTGGATAATTAAAAGTCTTTTTTTTCACTTTATTTTCATTTATTTAAAATTTTTTTTTAAATGTTTGTTTATTTTCGAGAGAGTTCGAGCGGAACAGTGGCAGAGAGGGAGAGGGAGACACAGAAACTAGAAGCAGGCTCCAGGCTCTGAGCTGTCCGCACAGAGCCTGATGCGGGGCTCAAACTCAAGAACCACGAGATCATGACCTGAGCCGACATCGGATGCTTACCAGACTGAGCCACCAGGGGCCCCTCATTCATTCATTTAAATTGAAGTATAGGTGACATATATTAGTTTCATGTATGCAACAGAATGATTTCACAATAATATGCGTTAGGGAATGCACACGTGGTAAGTCTAGTTACCATCTGTCACCATAAAGTTATTACGATACTATTGACTGTATTCTCTAAGCTGTACTTATTATCTCTGTGACTGGCTTGTTTTAGAACTAGAAGTTTGTACCTCCTGTTCTCCTTCCCCTATTTTGCCCATCCTCCACTCCCAAAAACCTACTTTCAACTTGACTTTCTTCTAAACTGTTGTTTAGAACTCATGCTTCTGTTTTCTGGAGTCCCGTTTATCCATAAGCGAATTCAGGAAGAAGGAGGAAATGGTAGCTTCTAGTTAGAATATCATAGAGCTTGATTGGAGGCAGATAAACAACCAAGGGGCAATATCTTTAAAAAAAATCACTAACAAGTTTCTGTATAGAAATGTTTCATTTTCTAAATGAGTGGAACTGTTAAATTCTCATGGGATTGAGGGGAATATGTCAAGTAGTGAAGCCCACTGGGGATCAAGATAGAAATTGCTTCTATTTTAACATTTTCATAAACATTCCTCAGGAGAAAGTACAAGGTGAAATTGACAAATGTATAGGAAGTGCAAAGTTCACCTGAAAAGAAAAATTCTGCAGCCGATCTAAAAATGCAGGAAAATCGAAGTGGTTCTTAGGAATGGGCAGAAAAGCGGAGATGGACTAAGCACACAGGGAAAAGCAGCCCAAATCGTGGGGGTACGTGGGCCCCAACTTGCTGTGAATGTCTCCGGAGGTCCTGGTGGATACTGGTGGGAGGGTGTGGTAAACAGAGCAGAAGATCTCTCCATGGTGTTTTTGTACCAAAACGCTGGGCACAAGTATGTTGGCCCACCTCAAGAAATCCGTGACTGAGCTGGAAATTATTTACAAAATCCCAGGGTTTCTGAATAGGTCAGACTAGAAAGATTTGCTGTCTTCATGATAGAAAAACGAAGCTGGCTCACAGGCTCTAAGTGGACACTCTATGGGTGTGCAGAGGATGGGAGTCCAATAAGAAAGCCAACACAGGTTGGCACACCAGTTTTTTTGTTTTGTTTTTTTGTTTGTTTTTTTTTATTTTTATAATAGTTTATTTTCAAATTGGTTTCCATATAACACCCAGTGTTCATCCCAACATGTGCCCTTTTTAATGCCCAACACCCCCTCCCTCATCCCCCTCACCCTCAGTTTTTTCTTAGTCTTTGAGAGTCTCTTATGTTTTATCTCCCTCACTCTTTGTGTCTTTTTTTCCTTTCCCCTCTTCCCCTCCCCCTGGTGTTTGATTAGTCTCACAAAGTCCACCTATGCGTGGAAACATATGGTATCTGTCTTTTTCTGACTGACTTATTTCACTTAACATAATACCCTCCAGTTCCATCCATGTTGCTACTCGTGGCCAAATTTCATTTTTTCTCATTGCCACGTAGTAGTCCATTGTATATATGTACCACATCTTCTTTATCCATTCGTCAGTTGGTGGGCACTTGGTCTCTTTCTATGATTTGGCTATTGTCGAAAGTGCTGCTATGAACATTGGGGTACACGACACAGCAGTTTCTTGAGTCCGAGAACTGGAACTCTTCCTCGAAAACAAGAGGAGGCTGTTATAGATTCGAGTCGCTGTATAGCTGGGGAGCAAACGTGACCTCTGTGGTTCTCAGAGGTGGTGCAAGGGTGTCTAAGTTACCACCGTCACTGTTGGAGGTAAGGAAACTCCTAATTTGTCCGCCCCTCCAATACATTCTCTTGAACGTAACCAGAGTGATCTTTTCAAAATTTACTTTTAGGATGAGGCTGGGTTTCGTACTTTGACCCACAAGTCTGTGTGGTCTTGTATGGTCTATAGAACCTCTGCCTCCCTTCCCACCTTCCTTTGGCCTTCACGAGTCTCTTACTCATCACACGCTCTCTTGCGGTGTGGGCCTTACACGTGCAGGTTCATCCGCCTCGATTTCTCCACTTTGCCAAGTTACTTCTTGCTTGCCCATCAGGTTTCAGAGTGAGCCTCGTATTCTCTGGGAGGCCTTCCCTCACCTCCCTGACTCGGGCCATTGTCCTTAGCAGACTCAGTTCCCTGAAGGCACGGGCTCTGTCTGTTTTTGCCAACTGCCATGTGTCCCCGGCCCTTGGCACACCGCCTGAAGGACCGTAGACACTTAAATCTTTGCTGATTGAATCAAAGTCAACGTCAGTGTGTTTGCATCCCTGATTTCGCTGCAGAAGGGTGTGATTAGTAGATGTACGGTGGGTAGCTGTATAGGGAAGTCACAGATCTTTCCACTTTGTCAACAGTCCTTTTCCTATCTCCCTGCTGTTCCTTCTTAACATTGAGTCTTAATTGGGGATTTAGAGTGACATTGTCATAGACGCCTAGAAACTCAGAGCAGAATGCAGCTTGCGGGCAGAATTCATTTTCGGGTGCTATTTCTGGTGAAAAATCACAGATATTTGGGGGCCCGATAAATAATAGGCGGCCAGGGGCTTCGTAAAATCTAACCTTTCTAACATGGAAAGGGATGGGCCGTTGGCATAGGAGGGTATCTTAAAAGGCTCTAATGACATTGTATTGGAACTGACCCCAGACACTAATGAAAGAGTAATCCTCCCTAAATCACCCAAAAGCTAGTAATCCCTAGGGCTGCATGTTGGTGATTAAAAAAGAAACGTAGGAGCAGCTGTCTTTTTGTTCCGTTTAATTATGACCAGTACCTGGGCGAGTGTTAATTTCCTGGTACCCCTGGAGGTGGGTGGACAAAGGTGTTCGGTTTCTGCAGGCCGCCGGGACTCAATGTGCAGACATGGGTTCTGCGGGTGTGCTCAGGGATCCGGGCACGGATGTTCAGGGCAGCTCAAGCTCATGAGCTCGGGTTGCGTGGCTTTCAAATTTTGCCCTTTAAGTCCGAGACACGGGCCGCTCTGTGCCAGAGGACACGGCAGGGCTATCGGGTGTCAGCTAGACCGCTCACCTTAATTAATAGCCTCCCCCACCCCTCCTCGCCTGGCAGCAGGGCAGCTGCTGGGCCTGTGAGATTGAACTTTACTGAGTTGTCAGGCAGAAGGGGAACACTTCGCCCTTTTAATCCCTTCAGCGGCGTTCAAGGCCAGAGGTCACGGAACCGGCATCTACTCTGCCCAGCTGCCAGCTCTGGATATTCAGATGGTGTCCCAGGGCGTGCTCACAGCCAGCTTGTGCACTGCTGACTGTTCTTGGGCCTTACCTGCCCCTGCCTGTGGGGAACGTGGAGCCCGTTCCTCCCGGCTCTCCTCTGTTCTGTCCTAGAGAGTGGTCCAGCCACCCGCCTGGCCGTCCTGCCAGATGCTCGACCGTCACCGCATGTGCCCTCTCCCTTGACAGCCATGCCAGGGGCCGCCGCTTCCGGGGACCCTGCCTTCTCAATAGCTCTCACCCCTGCTGTGTCCTCCTTCCCCGATGCCCCTGTGGCCCTCCCTCACCCCTCTCGAACTGCAGGCTCTTCCCTGCCTACGTGCCTCCCCCCTGTCGCTTTCCCACCCAGCTTCCCTCTGCCTCCTAAAGCCCTCTCCCGAACATGCCGAGCCCATCAACTCGTTTGCGTGCTCCCCCCGGGACTCCTCATCACGCATGGCAGCTTTGCTAAATGCAGAATCTCACCCCCTTTGTGAGGTTCAAGGTTGACCTTCACTATTGCCTTATTAGCATTTTAATGTAAACTACATCTCTTTTCTAGTTTTACTTTTGAAAAAAAAAGTGTTATTTTTGAGAGGGGGGAGGGAGGGAGGGGCAGAGAGAGAAGGGGATAGGGGATCCGAAGCGGGCTCCTGCTGACAGCAGAGACCCCGATGCAGGGCTCGAACTCGCGAACTGGGAGGTCATGACCTGAGCTGAAGCTGGACGCCACCCAGGTGCCCCTACTTTTACTTTTTTTGGTCCTGAGAAATAGTGTCCTTAAAGGCACGGGCTTCACTTGCTCGTTGCAGTTCTCTGTTATAATAACCAGTGTTAGTCCACCTGCCGCCTAAAATTGTTGGCTCACGTGAAGCCCTGAACGTCCAAAGCCCGGCGGCCCTGTCCTGTCTAGTCTAATGTTCCACGGCTGCACTCTGTGATGCTTTTTAAATGCTCAGAGTTTTCATTCCTCTGACCTTTTTACCGGAATATTCTCTCTCCCTGGAACGTAGCTCCTCCTGAGCCCAAGGCAAATCGCTCCTCTTCCAAGACTCAGCTTCGGCGTCCCCTGCTCTGTGCAGGTGCCCCTGGCTCTCCCTGTCCTGGTCCTCCCCTGGTGACCTTCCTGCCGAACTTCCACGGCAGGTAACCTGTCAGTGTCCTCGGACCCTGAGCTCCCTGAGGTCGGACGTGGTGCCGAGCACACGCTGAGCCCCAAGCCCTCTCGAAGCAGGCCTGGGAGTGAACATCCACATCTACACAAAATTCTTGTGGGGTGAGGATTTTTCCAGAGGGAGGTCTTTGCTTTTTTTCTAGAATTCACGATAGATTTGCTTACACAGCAGGTTTCCCGGTTACCCTTAGAATGCGAGGTGAGGAGGATTTGGGCACGTCTGTCGTGAAGTCCTATATGTTTCCTCGCGAGGAATGTGGGCAGCCCTGTATCCCGCTCCGGCCTGTCGGGGAGCTTTGGGGCAAAGGCGGAGCCGCAGTTAATCTGGAGGGTTGTGGGGGCGCCTGGGTGGCTCAGTCGGTTGGGTGTCCGACTTCGGCTCAGGTCATGGTCTCACGGTCCGTGAGTTCGAGCCCCACGTCGGGCTCTGTGCTGACAGCTCAGAGCCTGGAGCCTGCCTCGGATTCTGTGTCTCCCTCTCTCTCTCTGCCCCTCCCCAACTCATGCTCTGTCTTTCTCTGTCTCAAAAATAAATAAACATTTAAAAAAAAAAAAATCTGGAGGGTTGTGGATGCGACATGGCTCTGGTCTCCACGGAGTTAGCAAGCTGTCAGGATGGTCGGTGCTTGGGGTTGGGGTTTGTGTGACATCTCACTCAGTTCCTTACCTCCATTCTAATATTCAACCACCGGGGCAAAGCTTCTTCATAGATTGGAGTAGTATATATATATTTTTTTTTTTTTAATATTTTTTTTGGCATTTATTTATTTTGAGAGAGAGAGACAGCATGAGTAGGGGAGGGGCAGAGAGAGAGGGAGACACAAATTCCGAAGCAGGCTCCAGGCTCTGAGCTGTCAAGCACAGAGTCCGATGCGGGGCCCGAACCCATGAGCGAGATCATGACCCGAGCCGAAGTTGGAAGCTCAACCGACTGAGCCACGCAGGCGTCCCTGGAGTAGTATATATATTTTTAATTGTGTTGACTTTTTTTGGTTGCGTAGTGTGTCTTTGTGGTGTTTTTTTTTTTTTTTTCCGACACTTTGTTGAAAATGCAGCATTCCCCGAATCTAGGGAGAACCATGTAACATTTGCCGTAAAACCCTGAAACCCACGAGCTGTGAGGTCATGACCTGAGCGAAGTCGGACTCTTAACCGAGTGAGCCACCCAGGCGCCCCCAGAAGGAACAGAATTCTGATGGCGACCTGAATGAGGTTGGAAAAAGACTTCAGGTCTTAGATGAGGTTACAAAGTGGTCTCGATTCCTGAGAATTCCTTTTTGAATTCATTTTTTTCCTCTGGTCTGAATTCTGTCAGATGATGCTAGGTGTGGTCGTGTCTAAGGGCAAGGCACAGAAATCTTGACCGAATGCCTGTGTGCATGGGCGGGGCTGTAGGAATGTAGACTTTCCCCATTTGAGTAGGGTCAGTGGCCATTGGGGATGGGTTGTTTTCCTGAGATCTCATCAAATCTATTATGTAAGGAGTGTGTCTTAATCCTCTGTCTTCAGTATGGTCCCCACCCCGGCCCCCATCAGTGACTGCTGTCTCTGAGTACAAATCCTCTCAAACCCTCTCTCTTCAAGTCAGTCTCCTGTTTTCTGTCGCCATAAGGGAGGGAGAATTGCCTGGCTGAGGGGTGAGGATCTCAAAAGTTAACTCTTTCTTATATAAAATTTCAAGACCTCCCCCCGTTTGGTCCTAGCCAGAAGCACCCATCCACTCGGTTTCATAGGCGTATGATGCATCCGATCCCTGAGACATTTTGGGGTTCTCGGGCACACACCGGCTTGCTTCTTACTGGCATCTGCCTACAAAGCTTAGATCTCCACTTTCTCTGATGGGCTCTGTCAGTCACCACTCATCCATTGTTTGGTCAGTTTCCAGCCTTTGTTGACGTCTCTTATCTGCCCCCATTTCCTCTTCTGTACTTTGCAGCTGTGTGGGTTTACATTGTATATTTCCTCAGTGCCATTTCAGAGGGGCTCGGTGGGGAGCAGATCTGAAAGCAAGTGTCGAATCTGCCGTGCCCTTTTCAAGTCCCGTTTTTTAAAGGAGAAAGTATGCATATATTTGTAAGCAAAAGGTATCTACGGCAGCCTTGTTAACAGACACCATCTCTGGGTGTTGAGATTATGGATCGTTTTTATTTTATTGTATTTCTCAGTGTCATCTTTAATAAGATACTTGGGGCGCCTGGGTGGCTCAGTTGGTTAAGCGGCCAACTTCGGCTCAGGTCATGATCTCACGGTCTGTGAGTTCGAGCCCCGCGTCGGGCTCTGTGCTGACAGCTCAGAGCCTGGAGCCTGCTTCAGATTCTGTGTCTCCCTCTCTCTGTGCCCTTCCTTGCCCTGCTATACTCTAAGTCTCTTAAAAAATAAATAAACGTTAAAAAAAATTTAAAAATAAGATAGTAAGTAGAAAACAATTATCCGAGTAAAATGCTATTATTATATAGATGGTATTATTATATAGTCAAGGCATTTTTATTAGTTTAAATCTAAGAATTAGATTGAGCCGTATGAAACTGTGGGTTTTTTCAGGGAAAACGTAATGTTGAGTATCAGCAGTTTCCTGCGGTTCCGTCTAAAATGTCTAATATAATACATTTCAGAGGTGGCATAGCCTGGAAAGAGGCCAGATGTAAAACCAAGAGAGCGGAAGCCATGTTTATTGTGCGGGGACCCTGTCTTGGGGCTGGCCGCGTGGCATTGCCCGTGCCGTTTTCTAAGAGCCCTTCTCTCCTGGGCCCCCTGGTTGAAGAGACTTGTGAGCTAGCCTAGTGTTCAGGAGCACATGGTTTAGGATATAACGACGAGGAAAGAACACTGTGATCTCCTACTTTTCTCCCTTCTGGATACTTCCAGAACACTTTGTACACTATGTATTAGAGTTCCCAGGGCATATGTCTATTTCTTCTTCGTAGATTGTTCAGTGCCTTGAAAACAAGGATCCTTTTCTAACTGGTGTCATAGACTATTTGGGGGAAACATTGTTCACTGTATCATTCAGTGTTTTATTTATTTAAAAAGATTTTTTTAACATTTGTTTTTGAGAGAGAGAGAGAGACAGAGAGAGAGAGATGGTGTGAATGGGGGAGGGGCAGAGAGAGAAAGGGAGACAGAATCTGAAGCAGGGCTCCAGGCTCCCAGGTGTCAGCACAGAGCCCGATGCAGAGCTTGAGCTCATGAACTGCGAGATCACGACCTGAGCCGAAGTCAGTCGCTTCACTGACTGTGCCACCCAGGTGCCCCTCAGTGTTTTCTTTATTAAGATTCATGGGAGGGGCGCCTGAGTGGCTCAGTTGGTTGAGCATTCGGTTTCGGCTCAAGTCATGATCTCATGGTTTGAGCCCCGCTTCGGGCTCTGTGCTGACAGCTTGCTCAGAGTCTGGAGCCTGCTTCGGATTCTATGTCTCCTTCTCTCTCTGCCCCTCCCTGGTTCACACTCTGTGTCTCTCTGTGTCTCAAAAATAAATACACGTAATAAAAAAAAAAATCATGGGAAAAATTTCTCACAGGCAAATGGGTTTTTTTATTTTAGGAACACAGTGTAACGTATGCCAAATTGCATTCCCCCTTTTGCATCGGCTGCTAGGAAGCTCAGAGCCACACTTGTGCCGTGATTCTAAGCAGTGCCTTTTTGTAATCTCCGCTTGGATGCGTGTCTTATGGTCTTTGTGTTAGTTTCTTATTGTTGCTGTAACAAAATACCACAAACTTTGTTTCTTAACACAAATTTAACTTCTAGTTCTGGAGGTCCAAAGTCAAGTCAGTGTCACTGGGCTAAAAATCCAGAGGTTGGCACGTGTTCCTTCTGGAAGCTCTAGGAGAGAATCCATTTCCTTGCCTTTCCATCTCCTGGAGGCTGTTTACATTCCTTGGCTTGTGACTCCCTCCTCGGTTTTCAAAGCCAACAGTATAACATCTTCTCCCCTCCCTGGCCTTTGCCTCCGTCCTTTATACCTCCTCCGTTGGCCTCGGCTCCTTTTGCTCCGTCATATAAAGACCTTTGTGATTACACTGGGCTCACCCTGGTAATTCTGGATCATCTCCTCATCTCCAGATCTTTAATTTAGTCACATGTAGAGTGCCCCCACCCCCTTCCCTTAATAGAGCTTCGGTTTTACAGCAGTTTTAGGTTCACAGTAAAACTGAGCTGACAGCATACGGATTTCCCACAGACCTTCTGCCCCTCCCACCCCCACCCGCAGCCTCCTCTGCCGTCCACATCCTGCCCGAGGACGGTAACTCGGTTACGATCGCTGGACTGCTCATACTCCATCACTATCCCATACTTTTCATAAGCGCTCCTTCTTGCTGATGTGCATCCTGTGGGTTTGGGCAAATGTGTAATGACATCGATCCAGCATTATGATAATTTCCAGAGGATTCTCACTGCCCTAAAAGTCCTGTTCCTCCCTCTTCGTCTTTCTCCTCAACCCCTGGCAACCATCGGCCTTTTCACTTTTCCATAGCGTTGCCATTTCTCAAATGTCATCTGGCTGGAATGGTACTGTATGTCGTAGCCTCTTCCAATGGGCTTCTTTCACTTTGTAATAAGCACTTTGGTTCTTCCATGTCTTTTTTTTTTTTTTTAAATGTTTTTAATGTTTATTTATTTTTGAGAGAGAGAGAGAGAGAAAGTGAGGGGCGGTGTGGGGCAGAGAGAGAGGGAGACACAGAATCCGAAGCGGGTCCCAGACTCTGAGCTGTCAGCACAGAGCCCGACTCGGGGCTCGAACTCATGAACCGTGAGATCATGACCTGAGCCGAAGTCGGTTGCTCAACCAACTGAGCCATCACACACATGGTTCCTCAGCCCCCCTCTCCCCCTGCATGGAGTCCCTGGAGTTGTTCTGTCATATCTGCTTCTGAGATGTATCTGGAGTCCATTCACATCTTTGCGGCCACTGCCCCCACCCAAGCTTGCCTGAAACAACGCAACAGCCTCCTAATTGTTCTCGTTACTTCAGCCCTTGCCTTGTACTAGTCTGTTCTGTACAAATCAGACTTTTAAAAGTACAAAGCAAATCGTGCTGTCTTCCTGCTTCCTACTCTCCGATAGCTTCCTGTCTCACGATGGAACTGTCTCAGCCAGTTCCTTGCCATAGTTTACGAGGCCCTATCTCTACTCTCTCCAGCAGCCACATTCCGGCCCCGCCTCCCGCGGTTCTTTGACTGGCCCACCCGTGCCAGGAACCACTTGTGGTTCCCCTGCCTGGACCTCTTCCCTGACTCTTCTTCGACTCCGTCCTTGTCATCTCATTGGTGCCAGCCAAATTGCTCCTCCGAGAAGGTTTTCCATACAACCGTCTCAAATTAGGATCCTCCCCACCTTGCTGTGTGCCACTACCTCGCCCGTTACGCAGTCTGCATAGACTTGTCACCGCTGAGCATTATTCATTTTCCCTCTCAGGTCGTTACTTCCACGAAGACACAGGCTACTCCGTTTCATTTGTCACTGGGTGTGATGTGTCATCAGTATTTGGCACTTACTGGGCACAGAATGCGTTTTAAGTATCCTTTTGACCCTGACTTTATCTTACCTTTTTTTTTTGCTTTTATTTGCCTTTGAATCCTCTTTCAGTCGTAATGAGAGAAAAACTCCTAACCCTCAGGATCTACTCCGGGTTGGGAAGATAGAGCTGGCTAACTCTGTCCTTCCCCACCCCCCCACCCCCACCCCCCCCCCCGCCTCCCCAGCTTGTATTGTGTGCTGTGGGTAAAAGAAGCATCTTCTGGCAGTGTCTTCCCAGGGAAAATGGGGATTCACCCCAGAATGCCAGAGAGGTCATGGACCGTCTAAAAGGAAAGCCAGAGAGCCCTTGTGGAGCCCTTAGGGAGCCTCTGGATCCAAGCTGCTCTGCATAGTAATGTAAACAGCTTATTTTCGCTCACTGAGGGCAGAGCTTCCTTGGAGAGAGTAATATGATGCCAAGTGAGTTTTTTTTCCCTCCCTCTGGCAAGGGCTGGACTCAAAAAAATTGGGGCTTTGGATTCTAGGGAGGAAGGACCAGGTTTGGAGATCTGATTGCCGGGAGGTGCCGAGGGTCACGTGTGTGCATAGGACCCCCCCCCTCGGGAGGGAGAGGAGCAGTTAGGGGGCGCTCCGGGAGAAAGGGGGCCTTCGCTCTTCCTGTTTCCTCTGGATCTCTGACCGTTGAGCGGGTGGCACCCAGAACATCTTCCCTCGCTCTCTGGTACAGCTGTCATGTTCCTTGGCACGGTGCCTTTGGCCTTTCGTGTTTGCGGCTCTATCCGGGGCTGGTGGGCAGCGGAGGGATTTGGGTTCTTGACCGTGGCAGGAAAGCCTGGCTTGGCATCAAGTCTGCCGATTCTCCCCGGGACCCCTCTTCCTATAGGTGCCACATGCCGCGATTTATACACAAACATGGTTTGCCTGATTGTTGCAGTCGGGGCCTGGAACAATTTTAATTAATGGGAAAATGGCCCTCAAAACAGTGATTAGACCTCTTCAGGTACAACAAGATAAAAGCCTGATAATTTGGATGGAGTACTCTTCTTAAATGTCTATTCTGTGCACCGCAGCCAATAGGAAAGCCTGGCTCTCTCCCACCTGATCCAATGAGTAATTAAGAGAGGGCTTTTTCTTCCTACCTCTCCCCTCCCTCCCCCTCCCCTCCCCCTCCCCACTGAAGCTTAACAGGTTGGTGGTATAATTGGGAGACTTTAAGGGGTGTCATGCTAGGAGCTTAGGCGAGAGTTAGAGCATCTTCTCTCCAGCTCCCCAGGCACTGCCCGGCTGGCTGGGTTGGAAAAGCAGGCAGGTGAGAGGAGGAAGGAGCTGGAAGCAGGCGAGATAGGTGACAACGCTCCTCAGCCAAGTTTGAGAGGGGCCTATGGCCATGAGCGAGCTGGGCGCCCAGAAGACCAGTGATGGCACGGTTTCTCGCCTGCTCAACGTGGTAGAAAGCGAGCTTCGGGCAGGGAGGGAAAAAGGGGACCCTACGGAGAAGCAACTCCAGATCATTCTGGAGGACGCACCTCTCTGGCAGAGATTCAAGGAAGTCACTAACGAAATGATCGTGACCAAGAACGGCAGGTGAGTTGATCTGCGGCCCTGCCTGGGGCTGCCGGGGCTTGGCGAGGGTGGCGAGACCCCCCGAGTGCGGAAGAGGCTGCCGTTCTTCACGCAGACGCAGTGAGTCTGGTGAAAACGCTCACGAGAGGGACAATGTCAGAAGGCTCTCCCCCAGCCAACTTAACTAATTTCCCGAGATCGGAGAAGTCGAGGGCGAAGCCACCTTGCGTACATTCTCGGAGGGGAAATTCAGGGAAATTACCATAAGCGGGGCATTCCCTATGAGTTCGGGAAATTAGTCTGAAGATAAGACTATTTTCTGACTGATTGTGTATCTCGGAGCAGACCTGAGCTCCATCGCAGTTCAGATGAGGTGACAGTCAACTTTATTTGGATGCCGGATGTCTCCTCTTCAGTATAGCCACCTTGCCAGGAAATTTTGGACTTAGCTGAAGATTCGGAGCCAAAGGGCTAATGTGATCTCGCTGCCTATCACTGCGTCTGCCTCCTCGTGTGTGTGTGTGTGTGTGTGTGTGTGTGTGTGGGGCGAGGGTTCATTTGAGATTGTGTATGTTTGTGGTGACCTGAGACCCACCGCAGGAATAGTTACTGAAGCCGTAATATACTGCCCGAGAAAAGAGAAGAGATTTGCTTTTTTTCTCCTAGCCACGACTGGGACGTAAACAGAAATGGATCCCTGACGGCATTCCTTGGATTCTATGAAATCCTGCCCCGCTAAGTGGCTGTCGAGGTAATAGGAGGAGGTTTCACTTAAGTAGAGGAGATGCAAATATTTTGAAAGAAAATCTCTCTGCTCCCAGTGCGGCCAGACTGGCTCCCAACATTCAGATGGTGTTCGCGGAACCTTTGGTTCACAAGGTCAGCAGGTACAGAAGTCCCAAAGCATTTTCGGTATGTCCAATGGTGGCCCTTCGGAGACATTCTGCTAAGAGACAGAAGTTGGGGCCAGCGGGACTTCTGGCGGGCTTCTGTCCTCATGCCAAATGCTTCCGTTCCCGATGTCTTCCTTTCCTAGTTTTGAATGAAACACACAATACAGAAAATGAACCGTTCCCTGTCTCCCTGGGAGAATCCCGGGCGCCCCTGTACTTATACCATTTAGGAAGAGTTTTCTCTTCACCTATATAATGTTTCTGCATATTTAAAATGTAAAATCTCCCCACATTGAAAGCCCTTTAATATTAAAAATGTGAAAAAATATTCTTTGTAGAAAAGTCTTATTTCAGTCGGCTCAGTTATTCTTATCTGTGGAGGCCCTGGTGACGTTTTCCTTTCTCCAGCGAACTGAATCATTTCTCAGGTTCTCTGAAGGTCTCTGAACCCCTGAATCTCTGATCGAGATTTTGCCAGGAGGCCGTTCCCTTACTCTCCAGGCGAAGAAGGGAAGGCATGTCTAAGAAATTGATGCGGTTGATAATGCGTGAGCGTGGCCTGGAATTACTCTCATCTCTTATTTTCACGGATTAAGTTGTTAGCAACATCGTACCGTTCTTGATACCAAAAGATCTTTCTTGTTTCCTGTCCCCTCGTCTTCTCTTAACCATCTGTTCCTGTGTATCTCCCCTGCGCCCCCGTCCTCCTCCTGCGGACCCCCTACGTCTCCTCCCCATGCCTCATTCCTGCTTCCAGACCAACTCCCGAGCCCGGGGCACGTGCCCCTGTGGCTCTTCTCCGTGTAGAAGTCTGTTTCTGGTATTTAAACACCCAGCTGTAGCCTTTTTCCACTCACATAACGCGCCTGCCCGTGTGGGCAGACTTTCGGCTTTCTGGAAGCATCAGCGGGAGTAATCCGGGTTCTGTCCCCCTGACGTCTCCTTGTTCTGTGTGAAGAGCAAGTTTTGAAATAACGCAGGGTGGGCTGATGAAAGAATTCAGTCTCCTTTCAAATGGAGGGTTATCTGTCTATATAAATAGGAGGCTTGTGTCCGATGTTGATTAGAGGGAGTGAAGAGGGGATCTTCCCCTGACGGTCCCCAGACACTGGGAGCCTGACAGCCTTCACTCCTCGCTCCGTCTCTCCGGCCCCATTCCCTCTCCTTCCTTTTCTTTCCCTCTTCCTTTTCCCCCTTCCCTCTTTTTAAATATAACTTTAGTTTTCCATACTCAGTCGTCTTTCAGATATAACAGTTATGACACCCCGCCCCCCAGAGCTCATTTGAATCACCTGTAGTGTGTCCAGCTTGAGGAGTCTTCCTTCCTTCCTTCCTTCCTTCCTTCCTTCCTTCCTTCCTTCCTTCCTTCCTTCCTTCTTCTTTCTTTCTTTTCTCCCTTCCTTCCTTCCTTCCTTCCTTCCTTCCTTCCTTCCTTCCTTCCTTCCTTCCTTCCTTCCTTCCTTCCTTCCTTCCTCCCTCCCTCCCTCCCTCCCTCCCTCCCTCCCTTCCTTCCTTCCAACAATTTATTGTCATATTGGTTTCCATACAACACCCAGTGCTCATCCCAACAAGTGCCCTCCTCTGTGCCCCTCACCCACTCTCCCCCCTCCCACACCCCCCATCAACCCTCAGTTTGTTCTCAGTATTTAAGAGTCTCTTATGTTTTGTCTCCCTCCCTCTCTGTGGCTTTATTTTTTTCTTTCCCCTCTTCCCCTCCCCCCACGGTTTTCTGTTAAGTCTCTCAAAATCCACCTACGTGTGAAAACATATAGTATCTGTCTTTCTGTGACTGACTTATTTCACTTAGCATAATCCCCTCCAGTTCCATCCATGTTGCCACACATGGCCAGATTTCATTTTTTCTCATTGCCACGTAGTAGTCCATTGTGTATATGTACCACATCTTCTTTATCCACTCGTCAGTTGATGGACACTTAGTCTCTTTCCATGATTTGGCTATTGTCGAAAGTGCTGCTATGAGCATCGGGGTACACGTGCCCTCTATGCATCAGCACTCCTGTGTCTCTTGGGTAGATTCTCAGCAGTGCTCTTGCTGGGTCATAGGGTAGCTCTATTTTCATTTTTTTGAGGACCCTCCACACTGTTTTCCAGAGCGGCTGCACCAGTTTGCGTTCCCACCAACAGTGTAAGAGGGTGCCTGTTTCTCTACTTCCTCGCTAGCATCTGTAGTTTCCTGATTGGTTCCTTTCAGCCACTCTGACCGGTGTGAGGTGGTATCTCAGTGCGGTAGGAGTATTCTCTCATTTCCATCCTTGGAGCTAGGAACTTCGATTTTAGGTTGGAGAAGAAAACCACAAAAACCTTACTTCAGGCCTTCCGAGGCAGATACATGAGATCTCTTGCACCTCTTGCTTTCTGTACTCTAACGTCGTCACCTTAGCGGACAATGCTGGATTTCCCGTGTGTTTCCACACAGTTAAGTAATTCTGCCTCGATTCTGATTAGATCTGCCTCGAACAGGTGTTCAGAGATCGGAAGCGTTTCAAATGTAGCTGGTGCGTCCACGTGTTATAACAAAATACGTGCTGGGAATCACTTGGTTGAGTTTGCCGATGATGAGGGGCGGCGAGCTGGTGTGTGTGGCCCGTGGAAGGGGGGAGACCATGGAGGTTGTGCTTCAGGCAAATCCATTTCCATGCCCCGAGCTCACGGACCTTTTTCTCCAGAGTTCCCAGTTATGATTTGTGAGGAGAGTATGTATTTGTGCCATCTGCCTCTAACCAGGCTCCCTCCTGCTACGCTTAGGGATGCTCACCGTCACTCGACACACGTGTGCGCGAGTGCACGCCCACCCTGATGGGTATTTTGTGAATATTATAGTTCCGCGGCGACATAGCGGAAGGTGAATTTTGCCTTTAACCGTCTCTGCCGTTTCCCACCTACGAAAGCTGCCCCCTTTCGCCCTGCCAGCGTCACTCCTCGGGGCTCCTTCGCACAACTGGCTCTCCAGATCTGCTAGGAGAATAGAGAGTGAGAAACGGGTCTCCTAGCAAGGCACCAAGAGCTCCCAGGCAAGGCCCAACCACCTATAGTCCCTCAAGCCTGGTTTTGGGGAGCGCTTACTCACCCTGCCACATTTGCTTCTCTCTTCCTCTCTCCCTTCTTCTCTCTCTCCTTCTCCTCCCTCCCTCTCTCTCCCTGTATCCCCCCCCCCTTTCTGGCTCTCTCCTTTCCCGCTAACTCCCGAATTAGGGACTGATTTACTCAGCTCCGCCCAAACTCTGGGGCTTCCCTGTGGTTAGCCAGACCTTGGACAGAGAAGGAGGAAAATCAACTAGATTAGAAGCGCAGTTCAGCTTACGCTTCAGCTCAGGTCATGATCTCTCGGTTCGTGGGTTCAAGCCCCGCATCGGACTCTGTGCTGACAGCTGGGAGTCTGCTTCCGATTCTGTGTGTCTCCCTCTCTCTCTCTGCCCCTTCCCTGCTTGCACTCTCTCTCTCAAAACATAAATAAAACATGAAAAAATAATAATAAAAGGAAAGGCACTAGGGTGTACACTTGCAACTAACGTGTCAACTATACTTCAATTTAAAAAAAGAAAAGGAGAGAGAAAAAGCGTGGTGAGCGTAACGGAAGGGAAGGCAGTGGGGCAGAGCCAGAGAAGTGTGGGCTTGGACTTCCTGAACCCCGGCTTCCGGATCTGTAAAATGGGCCTGGTAACATTTACTTCCTTGGGGCACAATAAGACGTGAGTGAGACGCACATACATGGAGTCTTGGGTGCAGTAAAATTCGCTACGTAGCTGCTGTCCTTGGGAAAACCGCCTTATGTTAAATCATCTCGTAAACCTTAAGGCAGAGTTTTAGGATACTCCCTCCCATCCCACACCGCGAAGCGAAGGGGCCGGCCACGCGCTGGAGCAGCCGTGTCCTTACTCCGCGGGGGAGATATTCATATGTGCTTTCCTTTAATTACTTTTACACGTACTGCATGTCCTTACTGAGAACACTTACGGCACTTTCTGACTTCGTATGCGAAATGACAAGGCTACACATTTAATTCCTGTGTTTTCTTTAACACACAGAACCCAAACCCAAACTTTCGCATTTCAGAAAAAACACAGGACCAGAAATCAGACCGTCTGTCCGTGTACCTCCTAGAAACAAGCGAGGCTCCCGGCTGTCGGAGTGACCCCATCCGACCCCTACGATCATTTCCGGCGCCCACTTTTGTGATTCTTTGTGCTTTCAAGGGAGTTCTGCTTTCTTTTCTTTTCTTTTTTTTTTATTTTAAGTTTATTTATTTTGAGAGAGAGAGAGAGATAGAAAGAGACCATGCATAAGGGAGAGGCAGAGAGAGAGGGAGAGAGAGAGAATCCCAAGCAGACCCTGCATCAGCTGCACAGAGCCCGTCGCAGGGCTCGAACTCACGAACCGCGAGATCATGACCTGAGTTGAAACCAAGAGTTGGACGCTCAGCCAACTGAGGCACCCAGGTGCCTCCGGGCTTCTGTTTTCTACACTTGGCCAATATTATTAAAATAATTGAAAACGGGGCGCCCAGGTGGCTCAGTCGGTTGGGTGTCCGACTTTGGCTCTGGTCATGATCTCACAGTCTGTGAGTTTGAGCCTCACGTTGGGCTCTGTGCTGACAGCTCAGAGCCTGGAGCCTGCTTCAGATTCTGTGTCTCCTTCTCTCTCTGCTCCTCCCACCACCCCCACTCATGCTCTGTCTCTCTGCCTCTTTTGAAAATAAATAAACATTAAAAAATTAAAAAAAATAATTGAAAACATTAAAATATATTGTGAAGAGAATAGATGAAATCCTTCTGTTGAAGAAAAAGCAAAAGGGGGGGAGCCTGGGTGGCTCAGTCTGTTAAGCATCCGACTTCGGCTCAGGTCGTGATCACAGTTTGTGGGTTTGAGCCCTGCGTGGGGGCTCTGTGCTGACAGCTCAGAGCTGGAGCCTGCTTCAGATTTTGTACCTCTGTACCTCTCTCTCTGCCCTTCCCCTGCTCACGCTCTGTCTCTATGTCTCTCAAGAATAAATAAACATTAAAAAAAAAACCAGATTAAAAAAAAAAAGAAAAGCTAAAGATGCTCTATTCCAGTCCATCTTCAGCTCCAATGTTCCTGTGATGCACCTGGGGATTTGGGAAAAGCACAGCTTCTGACTGAGCCGGTCTGGAGTGAGGTCTGAGGTTCTGCGTTTCTAATGAACTTCCGGTTGATTCTGCTGCTGCTGCTGGTTCAGGGACCACTTTGTGTAACAAGTGTCCAAACTCTCGGTTATTAGCTTCTCAATTTGGAGATTCATATTTTAAAAGAGAGGGGTGCCTGGGAGGCTCATTCGGTTGGGCGGCTGACTTCGGCTCAGGTCATGATCTCACGGTCTGTGAGTTCGAGCCCCGGGTCGGGCTCTGTGCTGACAGTTCAGAGCCTGGCGCCTGCTTCAGATTCTGTGTCTCCCTCTCTCTCTGCCCTTCCCTTGCTCATGCTCTGTCTCTATGTCTCTCAAAAAAATAAATAAATAAAAATAAAAGAGGTATTGACAAATAAGACTATGTCTGGGGCGATGGGGTAGTGGCAGAAGCATGTCTGGAAACCAGGTCTTTTGAGGATAGATCAGAGCCACTTAGAACATTCGGTGAAGGAAAAACAAACCGAAGAGAATGAGAAGCCAGATGAGGTAGCCTGTCCACAAGTGTGAGAACAGATTTGCTGTCCTGTTCCAGAGGATAGGAGAAGGACCAAGGACTCCAGATCGGTGCGTCTCCGAGTTCATTCCTTGAGCACAAGTTCCCACAAAATGCTCCGTGAAAGGATGGTTCCGCTGTCCTGTAAGTTCGGTGTGTGCGCAGTCAGAGGTTTATAGTGCGCATTAGTATATATTAAAGGCTCTGAGAAGTCATGCAGGGAAGGAACTGGTCTAACTCCGTAGAGCCAAGCAGTTCCTCACCTGTTCTACCGTGAAACCACGTTTTCACGGTTCATGCTGTGACCGTCACTCAGAACTAGTGTTCTCTGTGACAGGGGAAGGACTGGTTTGTGGCCTTAGTGTAAGAACCGATGTGTGCCTGGAGGAAGTCTTCGAAGAAGGGACTCCGTGAACACTTGGCATCTGATTAAGCCTTTGGGCTTCAGGCTCCTCTGTCAAATGATGAGATCGGTGGTTTTCAGACTTTAAAATGGAGCACAGTGGTTTACAGTAAAACCCATATATATATATTTATTTATTTATTTAATTTTATTTATTTATTTTGAGAGAGAGAATGCACAGGGGAGGGGCAGAGAGAAAGAATCCCAAGCAGGCTCCTTGTTGTTAGCATACAGCACGTAACCTGAGCCAAAATCAAGAGTCAGATGCTAAACTGACTGAGCCACCCCCGTGCCCCTAAGACCCCAAAATGAGATGCATTTGTAAACAGAGGCGCCAGAACTGGGGCTGCTGCCCTGGGGCCTTCTCTGCACCCCGAGGCTCTCCACGGAAGGTCTTGGCGGCTGGACAAGGCGAGAGGTGCCCCGAACACGCCACCATCCCTCGGGTGACTTGGTTTCTGCCTTTTCTTTTAGACGGATGTTCCCTGTCCTAAAGATTAGTGTCACGGGGCTGGACCCCAACGCCATGTACTCCCTCCTGCTGGACTTCGTCCCAACGGACAGTCACCGCTGGAAGTATGTCAACGGGGAGTGGGTGCCCGCAGGCAAGCCGGAGGTCTCCAGCCACAGCTGCGTCTACATCCACCCGGACTCCCCCAACTTTGGGGCCCACTGGATGAAAGCTCCCATCTCCTTCAGCAAAGTGAAGCTGACGAACAAGCTGAACGGAGGCGGGCAGGTAAGCCGGGGTCGCCCGATCGCCTGGCCTCCCGGCCGCCCCGCAACACCAATCAAGAAATATCAAGGGTGCATTTAGGCAATTAGAGGGGTCCTCACCGGCCTCTTCTCCCATGGAAGCCAATTATTCCCCGGAGTCCAAATGTGAACAGGAATAAACAGCTCTTAATTGGTGCTTTCAGTTTTTAATGGACTTCCTGATGTTAAGAGAGAGGGAGAGAGAGCGCAGTTTACTTAATCATCAAGGGCCCTTTCATAGTTTTGTCTTGCGTGGGGCTTTTTACCCAGCCCCTGAGGAGATGTTTGTGGGTACCAGGGTTTTGTTGTTCTCGCTCCTCTTTTTTTGGTGTAAGTGGCATGTTGGCAATAGACAAATGCCTTAATAAAAAGCCGCTCCTTAATGAAATAATTGCTACCTCCGCTCGGGCATTATGATAATTGTCAATAGAATATTGAATCAGCTTCGGGTTTTCAGAAAAACAAACAAACCTGAAATAAGGAAGGTTTTATTTAAGGTCTCCAATTAGAGTAAATAAGAATTTGGGGGCTTTTGCCTCTTTTGTTTTCTCTGGGAGGAGAGCGGATACTGGTGCGCCGTGTAAGGTTTGTGATTTATGTTATAAAATGTAGACTGTTTTGGGGCCCAGAGCCGTAGCTGGGAGGCAAGGCTTGCCCACCCCATTTCATGTTGTCCGCCCCTCAGCGCTCAAGCTCTGTGGCCTCCTCTGATCCCCGTGTTTAACCAGCCGGGACACAGGAGTTCACATTTTAGGAGGAAAAGGAGGTAATCCACCCGTCTTGTCACTATTCCGAAGTTCCCGTTCTTCATTAAAACAGGAAATTGAAAAATAAACTGTTCTTGCCACCTGCGTTTCATAACATAAGACTTTTTTTTTCTTTCTGTCTTTTTTTTTTTAACTTATTTATTTTGAGAGAGAGAGAGAGCGGTAGGGGCAGAGAGAGAAAGAAAGAGACTCTCAAGCAGGCTCTGCACTGTCAGCACAGAGCCCAGTGTGGGGTTTGAACTCACAAATCCTTGAGATCATGACCTGAGCTGAAAACATGAGTCAGAAGGTTAACCGACTGAGTCACCCAGGCGCCCCCACACCGTAAGCCTTTCAGCAAGACCTCTGGGTGAATCACAAAGAGTGGGTGCTAGGTAACCGTCAGATGTCAAGTAGGTATCATTACTCTTTAGCTAGTCGCTTGCAAAATGCAGCCGTGTCAGTGTTTGGAGGTATTAGGATTCCTCATATGGAGAAAAACTGTATGTTTTCGTGGATCGATCCACATTGCTGTTCTGAAAATAGGGAGAGTGGGGGAAAAAAAAACGGAAGGAGGGTGTTGGCAGAGAAGTGAACACTCTTTAAAAAATTATTTTAATGTTTTTTTTTATTTTATTTTTGAGACAGAGAGAGACAGAGCATGAGTGGGGGAGGGCAGAGAGAGAGGGAGACACAGAATCCGAAGCAGGCTCCAGGCTCCGAGCCATCAGCACAGAGCCCGATGCGGGGCTCAAACTCACAGACCGCGAGATCATGACCTGAGCCGAAGTCGGACGCTCAACCGACTGAGCCACCCAGGCGCCCCTGAACACGCTTTAGAACAACTTTCTGGCAACCCTCGCATAACCTGTCGTGTCACGCTCCCTGGGAGTTTCTGAAAAACTGCCCCTCCCTCCCCATTCAGTTCTCAGACACGGGGGTCATGCGGTGGCAGCTCCGGTGGCTCGGATTCGCAGTGTGTGGCCCTGACGCGGTCGGGTGCCCAGCCGGGGACCAACCGCAGGTGCCACTAGCGTCGCGCCTGTCTCCACCGGGCTCGGCATGGCTTCTCCTTCCCTTCTTCTCCCACCTCCACAGATCATGCTGAACTCTCTGCATAAATATGAACCCCAGGTTCACATAGTGCGCGTCGGAGGCGCCCACCGAATGGTCATGAACTGCTCCTTCCCGGAGACCCAGTTCATAGCCGTGACCGCCTATCAGAACGAGGAGGTGAGTGGGCGCCCGGCGCGCGCATGCGTGGATGGCCCGTGGCGGAGGGTGGGGGATGGGGACCAAGCGCCCGTGGGAGGTGGGTTTCCGGGATTCAGATACGCTCAGCCGCGGTGGTTTTTTAAGCAGTGGGGGCGCCACTCGCCACTCCTTCTGGCCCGTTTGCTCTCCTGGTGCCCGGAAGGCACGCTTGTGCCCTGCGTTAAAGCCAACAGACCGAGGGGGTCTTTGTGTTCAGGGCCCGGTGCGCGCTTGGCCCAGAGTCTGTGCCCCGAGCTGGCTGATCTCCCTGTGGATTAGCTGGGCGCAGGATGTTTGGGTCCGCTTGCACCTTCCAGGGTCTTCCCAGGCCTGCTTGTCGGCAGAAGTGCCGGGGGAGGGTTAGACTCTTTCCGACTAAACTTAAAAAAAAAAGCTTTTTAAAGTAATATAGGTTTATTAAAGACCGCCCCCCCCCCATAATAAATAGTGTGGAACTATGTTCAGTGCAAATGAAACAAAGGGGTAAAAATATATTCTTTCTCTCCTACGTTTGGAATCCCGCTCCCCAAGGACACTACAAATAATAGCTTAAAGGGCGTGTCTTCCGCACACATATTCTTGGCATATATAAATACCTATGAGGATATAGATTTCCTGAGATAAATTGGCTCATGTTGTCCATATTAGTCTGGAAGTTTCTTTTTTTCCCACTTATCCATATATTGTGGATATCTTTCTATGTAATTAGGATCAGGCATCGCTTTTTCTGAAGTGCCTAGAGACGTATTTCGGGCACTCGGCTCCCCACGATGGACATTAGGTTGTTTACAGGTGTTTTGTTTGCTGTTATCAATGATGCTGCAAAGACTATCCCAGTGCCTCCAGCTCCGCTGTTCCTTGGCAGGAACGAACACCTAGAAATGGAATTTTCTGTCAAGGAAGGGGGTGGGTTTAGAATCGCCAGACGTCCCCAAATTCCCTCCCTCATAGAGCCCACTCCTCTGCAGCCCTCACACCGTTCCCCACACCGGTGCTAATTAGCCTGGTTCAGTTTTATTAATCTGATAGGTAAAACAAAAAAAAAAGCAAAACAAACAAAAAACCCCAAAGTATCTTATTGGCGCTTTAATCTACATGTCTTTATTTGGAAGCTTGAAAAGATTTGGGGCTCCCACCTGGCCAACGGAGTCAGAATCCCCAGGGAGGGCGCCCCAAATCTGTCGTTTCTAGGTCTCTCTGAAGGATTCTGACGAGGAGCGTCCAGGTTTGGAACCACTACCCTGGTGCCTACAGGGAAAATGGCATTGTGGGTTTAACTCACGTCACGAATGGGCAGAGAAAATGTCGTTTCTTTTCTAGAGTCGTCCGGCCTCTTGGCCGAGCCCCTCCAGCGGGCCAGTGGGAACAGAGGTTAAATATTGGATCATTGAGACGGGCCCTCAGGTGGTGCCGATTGTGGGCTAAACCGGGCTGTGTCCAAGATGGCCTTCCCTCCCCTGCTTCTCTCTCTGTAGGATGGAGTCTGGGTCTTTGAGGGGAGGCTGTGGCTTTTGCGACTCTCGAGAGTGGGGAGGGGGTGTTGGGGACTAAGCCCTAGCTGCCTCTAGTCTCCAGGGTGATACCCCTGCCCGCTTCCTCCCGCCTGTTCCCTGAGTCTGGTTAGTCAGTCCCCTCCGGACCACCAACCACCCCTCCGGCCAGCTACCCAGCCTCATGCTATATTTCCACCTTGCTTTTACTCCATGGGAATCAAGGCCAGGAAATCCAACCTCAGAGCCTCCCTCTGCCGCCAACACTTTCCCGCCAGATGGATGTAGGTGCACCCGGGGCGGATGCTAGTCTCACCATGCACCTTGCTTCCCCCAGCCCGGTTTAGGCCAGGAGAAACTATTTGTTGGGTCTCACTACCTGCTGGGACTACCGTGATGGGCATCAGGGATGTGTGGGCTGCCCTCAAGTCACTTCCATCCCACGGGGAGAGACGAAAGCACGCGTGCCTCATGCACACGTATATGTATGTCCGGGGGCTCCGAGGAACACTGAAGCCTGCGAAGGCCCGCGGGACGGCGCGACGGCGGGCGGGAGTGAGAATCTGTGTTGGTGCTAATGTGGCCCCAGGAGTAAGTGATCCCTGAAGACTTAGGGAGTGACTCTCTGGGTGAGGTCGGATCACACCCGCATCGCTCCGACTGTGTTCCCAAGGGACTAGAAAACTGACACGGGGGTGGGGGTGGGTGTTCACTGTTAAAAAAAAAAAAAGGATGGATAAATTAAAGAAGGAATGCCAGGTTTAGCACATCAGGCTTTGCTCATTTCTAACCGTGTCCTTTCTTTGCTCGCTTTCGCTGCGTTTGCCATTTTCGCTACAGGCCACAACACGGCGTTCTTTGTCAGAGACCGCGTGCTAGTAATTTTGTGCAGAGAAAATTTAAGCAAAGAAACATGGGCAGGGAGAAAAGGAAAGCGAGGGGGAATTCTTCTGATTGGACAGAAATTCACAGGTGAAGATGAAGGGTTCTGTCTGTTCGTGCCTGTTCCACTGTCACTAACGCTTCTTGTCTTTGTAAACGTTAAGATAACAGCTCTCAAAATCAAGTACAACCCTTTTGCCAAAGCCTTCTTGGATGCCAAGGAAAGGTGAGTAGAGAAATTACAGTCCAATCTTATGGGTTGGCTTCTGCAAATGTGAAATTTACGATCATCTTGAAAGGAGCTTGCCGTTCCCTTTGACAGAAATAGGTTTGCAACGTTCAATTTGATATTCGACGAAATCATCAGAATTCAACAAATTCCTAATTTTCTGTCCGTTACGCAGGGCTCCAAGAGAACCTCATGACTGGCAAAGTTTCGTCAGCTCTGTGTTGCTGCCAGTTCTCAAAAGTAGCACAGGCACATTTAAAAAAAATAATTAAGTGATTTAATTTTTAATAATTCACTCTGCCCTTCCCCAATTATCTCTGAGTAGTATGGGTTCAATTTTTTTTTTTTTTTGAACTACATGTAGCCTAGGAGAGGTGAGTGATTCAGACGAGTAACTTACAAAAGAGAGAGCTTTTCAGAGGAGAAGGTTCAGAGATTTCTGGGACCGTGAATGGTCCCTTAAGGGTGGTGACTGTACATCTTTGGGTTTTTCCTTTCCATTCTGGAAAAAAATGAAAAAACAATAGTACTTACCATTGTCTTCTATCAAAGGACTTTGTCCTGTCAATATTTGATTTAACTTAATTTCAGATAACCAAAGGCCTAAAAAAAAAATCCGATGTGTGAAATAACAGAATGTTGAAGAAGCGGTTCTGACTTGGAGTCCTAGCTTTGCCGTTTCCCGGCTGTGTGAACTAACAAAAGTCACTTTACCTCTCTGAGATCCACTGTTTAAATCTGGAAAATGGGCGTCGGAATATTTTCCTCGCAGGATTATCTGCGGAGCTAGCATATCACGGATGTGTTTGTGCCCCGGAGTCCTACGCCAATCCTAACTATTACTGTTGCTTGAATTTCACCAGGCAGGAGCGGTGACCATGCGTCAGTGAGATCAGGCTAAACAGGGGCGGCTGTAACTACGGCAAATTGGGGTCGCATTAACTCGTAATTCAAAGAGGGCTTACGCATTAGATCCAGTATCCTGGAGGAAGAATAGGGGAGGGATTGGAGATAAAAGGTGTTTGGTTTTCTTATTCTAAGATACGTAGTGCTTCCCAAAGAGAATTTGGGGTAGACTTTCCGCTGGACTTGTGAATATGCTGGATGGCCATGGCGTGCTTTCGCTCTCTTTCAGGAATCACCTGAAAGACATTCCGGAAACTGTCTCTGAGAGCCAGCACGTGGCCTATTCTCACTGTGAGTTGGGTGGGCACGGGGGTGGGGGTGGGGACACTGGGTGGGACATGCCTGGCGGGGGACACTGGAGTCACCCCACCCCCATTGCACTCAGACTCCACCCTGTTGTGTTCCAAAACTTCTCTCAAGACTTAACGGGTTATTTCTTCCACTCCAGACATGGGTATGCCCTTTCCAGAATTCCAGAGAGAACTAGTGTTCCCCGGGGGCTGGACCGAATCTCAGGCAGGAGATAGGAATGGGGTGATGGATTTCTCGACTCTAGTTTTCGGGTCCCAGAGGCTGGGGATTATCTCCTCCGTCTCTACTGTGTGTTCCACACCCTTGTCCGTCTGGCCTGGATTGCCCTGTTCTTAGTGTTTGCCCATTTTTGTGTTGGTCACCACGGCAGCGCCTCCCTTGCATGTGTGGGGGAGACTGGGGAGGCTGACAGGAAAGCCACAGGGCGAGGCGAGTGATGCCACTGGGGACTGTGTGGGGAGCTGGGCGTCCCTCACAGGACGCTGGCCTCCCTGTGTCTGGATGGCACGGGAGGAGGCCCCGTGAGGGAGGAAGCCCCCTAAAGCTGCAGCAGGATCCCAGGTGAGTGAGGTCAGAGCGGAAAGTTACCCCTGGTGTCGGAGACACTCTAATGTCAATTGTGGTGGTTTGCTCGGGTCCAGCTGGGGGCGGGGGGCCCTCTACTCTCTCATGCCCCTGCGCCTCTGCACATGCGCACTGCTAGCGGCACTATCGTGCATAAAAGGAGGGGCTCTCAGAAAAACACTTTTTAAAGGAATTTGGAATAACAGGCCTTGTGTATAGTACCTGCCTGTGTACCGCATTTTTTCCAAGCTCACGCGTTATGGTCTTCTCAGCGAGCTTCTTGAGGTGTGTCCCTTAACGTGGCATCAAGGCTTTCCGAGCTTTGATAGGAAACTGTCATCCTTCTCCAGAGAAGCCAGCGTCGGTGCTGGTGTGGAAGGGGGGTGGCAGCGAATGTGGTCTCCGTCTCCACCCGGGCAGATATTCAGTGTCTGCGTTTTTGGTGGGCAAGTTCAGAGTCGGTCTCTGTGTCTTCCTCTTGTCTCTTCTTAGTGGGAGGCTGGATCTTTTCCAATCCTGATGGAGTGTGTGCAGCAGGAAACGCCAATTACCAGTATGCCACACCGTTGCCTCTCTCTGCTCCCCACACCCACCACGGCTGTGAGCACTATCCCGGCCTCCGAGGGCACCGGCAGGCTCCCTATCCTTCTGCGTACGTGCATAGAAACCATTCTCCCTCAGGTGCGTGATTTTGCTAATTGAGCCCTTGGGGGCGTGGGTAGGGGGGTGGTGGTGCAGAGAAATGAATAAACAGCGAGTAGTAAAAAGAAGTCTCTGAAGATGGAATCTCTTTCATCTAGCATAGGTAATAGTATTGTATTAATGTAAGAGAGAGACAGAGACAGACCGTGAGTGGGGGAGGGCAGAGAGAGAGGGAGACACAGAATCCGAAGCAGGCTCCAGGCTCGGAGCTGTCAGCACAGAGCCTGACGTGGGGCTCGAACCCGCAAACTGTGAGATCATGACCTGAGCGCTGTCAGATGCTTAACCGACTGAGTCACCCAGGTGCCCTATCATTTTCATGTTTTATTTTGTATACTCACAGTTGATTATAGTTATGACCTTAGTAGTGTTTTATAATTATTTCATAAGACACTCAGTCTCCTGGTTTCTCATGGGGGCGAAGGGCTTCTCTCAGGGCGCTGACGTACTTAGCATTTCAAGCTCTATCTCTCAAAGTCAAGCGGTAGGGGCTCTGAGACACTCAGCTCACTGTTTTCTGCATTGTATTACGTGGTTCCATCCAGGCGATGCTGGGCCTAGCACTGGAGAGCTTTTAGGAAGACCTCTGGGAAGCCAAGGTCACCCTACAACCAGGCTTTGGTTTGATTCGGTTGGAGGCATGCAAAGCCAGCCTTGATGACTTTTGCAGTCTGATTATTTCTTCTAAGAACTATGTGCTCTCCTCTGACTGCCACCTAGTCTGCCTTGGGCTCGCGTAAGCCCAGACGTTGCCTGCTTCTGAGATTTGTAGGGAAAAAGGGAGAAGTGGAGCCAAGGGCAAATATTTCTTGAGGGCTGTCTACGTGCTAGGTTCTGTCAAGGAACAGATAAGAAAAATACCCGATTCTACAGAGATTCTGTTTTCATATGGGGAGGTCAACACTAAAGAAACAATTAAGTAAGCTTCAAGGCGCTTGGGTGGCTCAGTCGCTTAAGCCTCTGACTCTTGATTTTGGCTCAGGTCATGAGCTCACGATTCATGAGCTCGAGCCCTGCGTCGAGCTCTGCGTTGATGGTGCAGAGCCTGCTTGGGATTCTCTCTGTCTCTCTCTCTCTCTTTCTCATTCAAAATAAAGACGAGTCAACGTTAAAAAATTTTAAAGAAATAAGTAAGGTTCCTGGCATGGGAGTTGGAGGAGAGCGTTAAGATCCCACCCTGAGCTCTGTCTGCAGAGGGCTTTCTTGGCCACCGGCTGTCTCTGGGTCCCTTCACGTGCTCCTCCCAGCAGCCTTGAGCGTCGCTGCCAGGAAGGAATAGAATATAGCTTAATGGTACCAGAAAGTGGGCAGTATTCTCTCTCCGCTTCCTGGTTCTTTCCCACAGTCAGCGCCTAAGACACAGCTTCTGAGCCCCCGCTACACACCAGGCCCTCATCCAGACAGTAGGGATAGGAAGGCGATGAAGGTATAGTTCCACCCCTGAGGAAGCTCAGGGCTACGTGAATACCTGAATAATGAATCATAACACAAGGTAGGGAGAGCGCTCGTGCGGTCTTCGGACCTGTGGCATCACCTGGGAACTTGTTAGAAACGTAGACTCTCGGGTTCTCCTTCTGGAAGAGTCCACCTTTTAACGAGATCCCTAGGCGATTCTTATGCACGTTACAGTTTGAGAAACATTCTAGAACACACTTCAGCTCAGGTGCTGTGGGAATGAAGGTAAAAGAGCAGCCGTAGCTGCCCCGGAGGGGTTAACCCTTAAGTTGAGCTTCGCAGGATGAATAGAAGCAGATAGAAGGGTGGGAGTGAGCAGAGGCAGAGGCGGAAGGCAGGGGGCCCAGGAGAGGCGAAGAGCCCTAAGATAGGAGTGATGTGAGCAGAGGCAGAGGGGGAGAGAGGACCCGGGGTGTCAGGGGAATGGATTTGGAACAGAGTGTGGAGAGAGGGGTGGGGGTGCAGAGCTGAGGCGGAAGAAGTTGCAGGTGCCACATCCTGACGAGGAGCGACTGGGCCAGCCATATGTGTGCACTGGAATGTTCTTCCTCCTCTTCTTGGTCTCCCTCCTTCCTCTCTCTTATCTACACACTATTTCTGCACATGGAGAGTCAAAAACATAGAAGACGCTATTCTTGAGATGTTTAAATTTACTTGGGGTTGCTGAGAGGAATAAGGTGCTGGTCCTCAGAAATCTCATCCAGGGTACTGGCGGGCCCTTCAGCTTGTGTTGAGGGGATGCGGACACAGTCCGTTCTTCAAGGGGAATGAGTGTGGTGATGAGCCAGACGGCCTGTATCACGAAGGGCGAATCGCCCCTCCTCTCTGAGCCTCATGTACAAAGTGGAGAGGACAGGTCGCTGTTGTGGAGAGTAAAATATGAACAGAATGTGGCATGTGATTGACATTTAGTATCCCGAGCGCCTCCCTCTTTTCCGTTTCCCTCAGTACTAACAAACTATTGGCACCTATAGCACAAAGCCACGGTTATATTTTGCCCTAGAATAGTATCATTGGCTGCCATCTTTATATGTTCTCCACACCCCATCAACTGACCTGTCCTTATTTCCCCAAAGTGAATTTGATAGAAAGCTCCAGCAATAACCTGCAAGTCTTCTCCGGAGCCGACAGCTGGACTTCCTTATCCTCCACGCCCCACGCCAGCATCCTGTCTGTACCCCACACCAGCGGGCCAATCAATCCGGGGCCTAGGTAAGACCGACACCAGCAACTTGCTCATTGGTGGTCTTTGGTACATTAGCGCTGGAGACTCAAGTTCGTTCTTTTTTCCTGGACGGCTTGGCTTAGGCTGTTGTTCTGAGTCCTACGCCACTAGGAAGGGAGCGTAAAAACAGGATGGACTTTTCACTCTCAGAGAGAAGGGAGTGGGACAGTACCTGCTCAACTGTAGGCTCTTTCTTTTGTAACTTTGGTTCTATTCAGTTCTATTCTATTCTATTTATTTTATTTGAGAGAGAGAGAGAGAGAGAGAGAGAGAGAGAGGAAGAATCGCAAGCAGGCTTCATGCTCAGCCTAATGCAGGGCTTGATCTCATGACCCTGTGGTCATGACCTGAGCCGATATCAAGAGTTGGACGCTTAACCGACTGAGCCACTCAGGCGCCCCTGGTATTCTATTTTTAAAAGGGAAGAGGCATTATAGTCCGGGACCATTTGTCTTGAAGCAGTCAGGAATATTGTAAGCCGGGGCGGTAGCAGAGAGACACTGACTATAGCGGAATCGAGGGGAGAAGTGAAAATAGACACCGAAGAATTCCAGACCCAGATTGTCCGTGTTCGCATAGGCTACCCATCTGAACAGGAGAACAGATGGTGGGTGCCTGGCCCGCAGTCCCGGTAACAGAGCAGAGCGTAGCCTGCAGGGCCCGTGGCATAACTCACACACCTGAGGCATGCATTTCCTTGTAACTTCTGGAGATCAGTGTGGGGAAGAGGACGGGAAGGGACCTTGGCGTTGGACGGACACAGGCTTTAGCCCTGGTTCTTCTACGTCTATGGGCTTTGTGGCATCAGGCAGTTTTCTGGGAGAACACACGTGAAAATGCTTTGTAAGCAGTAACTGTTCTATATAAATGTCAGGCTGTTACGTTCAGTTCTGTATGCAGAGTTTCGAGAAGGTCCTAAAACAGGTTCAAAAGTAAAAGGTGGGGCTTGAGAGATGTTTGATGACTTGTGATTTGCTGGTCTGGAAAATGTTAGGAGAATGTAGTGCTTTGGTCTACACCAGGGCTGCTCACACTTAAATGTGTGTTAGAATCACCTGGGATGCTGGGCGCCTGGGTGGCTCAGTCCGTTAAGTGTCTGACTTCGGCTCGGGTCATGATCTCATGGTTCATGGGTTTGAGCCCCACATCAGGCTCTGTGCTGACAGCTCAGAGCCTGGAGCCTGCTTTAGATTCTGTCTCCCTCTCTGTCTGATCCTTTCCCATTTACACTTTGCCTCTCTCTCAAAAATAAATAAACATAAAAAAAAAAAATAGAATCCCCTGGGATGCTGTTAAAATGCACCGTCTGGGTGCCTGGGTGGCTCAGTTGGTTAAGCAGCTGACTCTTGATTTTGGCTTAGGTCATGATCTCACACTTTGTGAGATTGAGCCCCACATCGGGCTCTGTGCTGACAGTGCGGAGCCTGCTTGGGTTTCTCTCCCTCTCCCTCTCCCTCTGCCCCTCCCCTGCTCACGAAGTCTCTCTCTCAAAATAAATAAATAAAAACTTTAAAAGAACGCACAATCTGATGAACAGGTCTGGCTTGGAGCCTGAGATTCTGCATCTTAACAAGCTCGTGGGTGTGGCTGATGTTGCTATGACCTTGAGGGTGTTGACACTGATGTCGCTGTGGCAATCAGGATCTAGCGCTGAGTTGCCCAGTGCAGCAGCCGGTGGCCGCCTGTGGCGATTGAACCCTTGAAACGCAGCAGGTCCCCATGGAGGTGCGCTGTGAGTGTAATGCACACGGAAGTTTGAAGACTTAATAGGAAACAAAGAATTAAAATCTCAACTCTCTCTCTCTCTCTCTCTTTTTTTTACCTTGAATGCATGTCAAAATGATAATATTTTGCATGTTTTTGGTTCCATAAAATATTATTAACAATAAGTGCATTTTCCCCCTTCTTTTTCCTTTTTAAAGAATTAAAAAAAATTTTTTTTGGCATTTATTTTGACAGAGAGAGAGAAATAGAGCATGAGCAGGGAAAGGGCAGAGAGAGAGGGAGACACAGAATCCGAAGCAGGCTCCAGGCTCCGAGCTGTCAGCCCAGAGCTGGACGCGGGGCCCGAACTCATGAGTGAGATCATGACCTGAGCCGAAGTCGGACACTCAACCGACTGAGCCACCCAGGCGCCCCTCTTTTTCCCTTTTAAAATCTGCAGCTGCTAGAAAATTTAGCCTTGAAGTTATGGCTCATGTTTTATTTCTATTGGTCGGTACTCGACTGGATTATCTAAAGGAAAAGCGCGGATTCGGGTTGAGGTAGGAAGTGAGAAAGCGAGTCCTCGAAGACGTGACACGATCCTGTGGCAGCTTCTCTCCTAGATATTTTGTTGGTCGTTTGCAGTATTCCGTGATATCCACAAGGCTGCTGTTAAAATTCCTATCTTACTGTTGGAGAAACCATAGCCCAGAAGTGTTAAAAACGTCCTGAAGGTCACCCGGTAGGTGGCGAAACCCAGGACACGGTGTTCCCACTGGCCCAGGAGGTGTCAGGAAGGGGCCCTGCCCTGGACGATGCTGTCGAAGAGTCCCTTCTGGAGATCAGGCCCCCAATCGCAGCAAGCCAAGCCGGCTAACAAACAAACAAACAACCAGCCACCAGCCCGAGTACGGGCTTTTGCAGGTTTCGTGTGGCCCAGGGAGGTCTGTAGCGTCTGGACTAGGCACGGACTGCAGGGCGGCATTTCTGTTTCTAGTCCTCCCCACAGCATCTTTGCCCCATTGCCAACTCCATCAAGGTTTTGCTAGAGAACAGCAAACGTGTCTGCGTCACGAGCCTATTCTCACGTAGCGCGGTATCAGGCGATGCAGACTCTACAATGCCAGGACAGCGTGATGGCCGAAGGCTTAGGGCACTGGCATTCACCCGACCTGTTCCAACTGCAGTCATTTCATCTGCATTCAACTGGAAAGCTTTAAAAAGTCCCGAGACCCAGGCTGCATTGCCAGACTGGTAAAAAAAAAAAAAAAAAAAAATCAGCATCTCTGGCGGTGGGACCCAGGCATTGGTCTGATTTTAGAACTTGCTAAGCGATTCCCACATGCAGGTGGGTTTGTGAACCAGTGCTGTAGAATAAGAGAGGTCCAAGAAGGCGGTCCAGCTCCCCGGCCCTTCTGCCAGGGAGCAGAGCAGCAATGGAAGAGTTAATGAGAACCACCACCATTTGGTGAGTGCCCTGTGCCAGGCATCATGTAGTCGTCTTATATAATCCTCATAATAGTATCTGTTAATGTGTGCATAACTATCACTCCAAATCTTGAAGTTGAGGAAACTGAGGCTCAGAGGCTGACCTTGATTGGACCAAGGTCATGGAGGCGGTAAGCGGTAGACTGGGATGCGAGGCCAGGTTTTCTGACCCTGTGTGTCCCGATCATTACGTATGTCATGTCCCCTCGCTTCCAGCGAGGGGTCTCACTCACAGGCTCTGCTGTCCAGATACCCTCTTTTGCACCCCTGCCCATCTACACCGGCTGGCAGGGACGCCTCCAGAAATGAAACGCGGCTCGAACTTGCTAGAGGCAGGGCCCAGTATCAAAATTCAGGTCAGGACACCTAACCGTATGCTTATTCTACTACATTTCACTGCTTCTCCACGGAAACTGGGCCCCTCTGGGTCAGAGCTGGAATCTCTGTCCCGAGCCCGGGACCTCAGCAAGCATCTGTGTCTCTGTCTCTGCAGCCCTTACCCGTGCCTGTGGACCATCAGCAACGGCGGCGGGGGCCCCGCCGGGCCAGGCCCGGACGTGCACGCCAGCTCCCCGGGGGCATTTCTGCTGGGGAGCCCGGCCGTGACTTCGCCCCTCTCTGCCCAGGCACCCACCTCGGCCGGTGTGGAGGTTCTGGGGGAGCCTTCGCTGACCAGCATCGCCGTGTCCACCTGGACGGCAGTGGCCTCCCATCCCTTCTCGGGCTGGGGTGGCCCGGGTGGAGGAGGGCGCCATTCCCCGTCCTCACTGGATAGTTAGGCAGGATCCTAGGGAAGGGCTCAGCAGAGAAGCTTCTATGCGTAGAGCTTTTAGAAACCCCATCTACGGATTCCAGGAAGTTAGACGGCGGGGCGGCCCCACCCAGTGAGCTGGAGGGTGGCTGGGTTACAGGAGATGATTTAGTTTGATGATGCTCCCTGGTTTCTTTTTTGCACTCCCATTTTCTCTGCAACGCATCAGTGACATGCTTAGGTAACCAAAGTTCACTAAGTACCTTCCTTGGCCCTGTCCCTTATTTCAGATGATTCTAGAACACTTCCTGTTCTGTGGAGGTGGTGCAAAGCTATTGAGCTCTGAGTATTGACCAGGTCTGAGGCTTCTCAGCCTTGTGCAGCCCTGGAAAGCATCTGTGGCCACAGGGCTTCTGTTTTGAGACCAAGGGAGGGTATTAGTTCACAGAGCGAAGTTAACACACATAGAGCTAATCGCGTTCTACTCGCAGCACTGCGCCTGGAATTGAGGAAATGAGAGCATGTCCTTCCCTGGCTCAGAAGCCTTCCGTGGCTCACTGTTGCCTCCAGAACGAAGTCATACCTCCTGGCTGGAAGGACACCGTCTACCGTCAAGCCTCAAATATGTTCAGCTTCAGTTTCCTTCATTACCCCATTAGCACCCCACATTTCAGTCAAGATGGACATTCTACCTGTTGTCTGAATGTTCAGTGTACTTTCCTGCCTCTGTGCCTTCTCTGTGCCTCAGCTATCCTTCTCGGTTCCATGCTACCTGTGTGACTCCTGCCCATCCCCCCGGGGGCTGGCGAGGTGTCACTGCCCATATCATACCGCTGATGTGCCTGGGCACATGTGATCTTGCCCGGCCGCCTGCCGCCCCACTGGTTTTGCCTCGGGTGTGGCGCTCAGCCCATCCTGCCTTTGTTTTCGTTACCTGTGAGTGTGTCTCTCTGCCACTAGACTGTGAGCCCCTTGAGGGTGAGGACTAGCCTTCTTATCTTTGTACCCCACAGCACCCGGTACCGTGCCTTGCCTCTAGTAGATACCCAATAAACACTGGCCTAATGCAACCGGTGTGTGGTGCGTGTGCATGAAGAGGACAGCCGTGGAGCTTGCTGGGTGGCAGAGCTCGGAGACACGCGTCACAGGGTAGCGTGTCAGCGTTGGGAGCCCAGGAACATGCAGGGCTCCTCGCCTGGGGCCAGTGTGCCGTGACTGCTGAGCTGGAGAAGGTGTGGGAGGAGCGGTTACTTGGACCCCCTGTGCCGGGATCCCCAGGAGCACCTGTTAGAAACACACATTCCTGGGCGCACTCTGTTCCTCCTGGGTCAGAAGCTTTAGGGCTGGAGTCCAGGAACCTGCCTTTCAAACAGGGGCTCCAGAGCCAAATTTGGAACCCACTCGCCCAGAATAGAGAAATCGAGGGATGGATCCTGCAGGAACCTCATTTCAGGTAAGAGTTTCAACCTTCGCCCCAGCCAAGGTTGTTGCTTCAGCAACGGTGTAGCCAGTGAGCAAAATCACTGCTTCCTTCCTTTGCTTGTTGCCTTTTCAACCACTACTGGATGTGCTGAAAACTACGGAGTGAAATTTCCAGAACTATGTGATGCATAGCTCTGCCAGACCGTTCTCCCACTGCCCTGACTGAGCAGTCCTTGGGGGGGGGGGGGTTCCTCAGGGAGTGGAAGCTTCTGTTCGGACCCTGTCAGTGACTCAGCTGCTCCCACCACCGTTCCATCAGCTGAGCCCACCCATGTCCACCTCACACCAAGCAAGCCTTAGTCTGGGGTGTCCAGACATGACACTCTTGAGTCCTTGGCTCTCCCTGCAGGGAAGGCTCCTTTAACGTGCGACGGTGTTTCTGTACTGTTCTGTTATTGGACCTGGATTTCTGGAAACAATGCCACTCCAGGCATGTGGTGTCCTGGGAAGCCACCGTGTGCTCTCAGGGCTGCCTGCCCAATGCTCCAGGTCCCTAATTGGTGTGTGAGTGACACAGGTGCAAATGTACCCATCAGCTACTCTTTGAAAGAAAAGCTGTTTGCTCAGCACATGCGTGAGGCAGGGCTGTGTTTGGTTCCCTGGTTCCCCTGTGACAGGGTAAGAGGCCGTGAAGATATTAATATATCAGCGTCTCTGCAAGATGGTAGTTTGGTAGGTTTTCAAAAGTGGCCATTTCTCATTCTGTTAGAAGTTTAGGCTCTGGCAGCCTCCAGCCGCCCAGACCTCTGCGCTGGTCACCAAAGCCGTTAGTCACGCACCCGGAGCTCAGCAAGGTCCACGAACCTGTCTCTGTTCTTGGCCTTTCTGCCTCCGCCCGGAGCCTGGAGCAGGCAGGAGATGTGGCCCGGGACCGAGAGCAGAAACAAGCCGATAACCTTCATTCTTTTTCCACTCATCTGGCTCAGGTGGTTGGGTCCTCTGCTGAGCACAATGTGAGCATTAGCTGAGTTTGGGGGGATTCCACGTCATTGGTCTTATAGCATGCTCAGCATAGAATCGGCGATGGTTTGTTTTTTGAATGTTTTTTATTTATTTTTGAGAGACAGAGCACAAGTGGGGGAGGGGTAGAGAGAGAGACATACACAGAATCCGAAGCAGGATCCAGGCTCTGAGCTGTCGGCACAGAGCCTGCCGTGGAGCTCAAACTCACACAACCCCAAGATCATGACCTGAGCTGAAGTCAGACAATTCACCGGTTGAGCCACCCAGGCGCCCCAAACCTGCGATGATTTTTAAACACATGAAATGGTAGCTGGCTCTGCATAGAGGGTCTCTGTTTGCATGGTGTTGGCCATGTAGCCAGAATAATATGCTTTCTGGTGTTTTTCCAGATAGTTCGGGGCTAATTTCTGTCTGGGAGAACAACCCTTGATTGCTCAAGTCATTTTAATGACTGACAGAGTCTCTGATGTCCTAGGCGAACTTTGGAGCCTTTTTTTAAATAAATATTTTTTAATGTTTATTATTTTTGAGAGAGAGAGACAGATTGAGAGAGAGAGAAGGGCAGAGAGAGGGACACAGAATCCAAAGCAGGCTCCAGGCTCCAGGCTGTCAGCACAGAGCCTGATGTGGGGCTCAAACCCACGAACCGTGAAATCATGACCTGAGCTGAAGTCGGAGGCTTAACCGACTGAGCCACCCAGGAGCTTTTTACGCCACCTCCTTGCTCACGCAGCTCATTATAAAACAACAACGATGGCACTTCAGAGATTTTGAATTTAAGAGAAACTTAAATCCCGCCGAAATAAAGAGTTAATACAATTCTTCTAGGCAGGGAGTAGAGATTTTTAACTGTCCCTACAGCCTGCTCTGTTGAAGGCATCTCCCCCTGTGGGGTCTTTATTTGGTCTATGTGGCTTCCGAAGCCCTCCCCTCTACCAGTGAGCCAGCCTTGTCAGCAAATACCTCTGCCCGCCATACCTAGGTCAGGCCTTCCAGATGCTTCCAAGTGCTTCCTGTCGCTCAGCCGGCATCTCCTAGGACCGAGCGGAGGGGAGAGGAGGTGCTGATATGAGGAGAGTGTAAAAACTATGCTGTGAAGAAAAAAAATCTCAATTCTCACTGGAGAATCCAACGTATGGCCTCTGCAGGTCTCTACTGGCTAGATTCAGTGCTAAGTGCAAGGCACACTCCACATTGTGTCTGGTTGACACGTGGAGACTGTCTCCGTGCTGTGACTGGGTCCCAGTTTGGGTGTGGTCACCGTCCCCCAGCTCTCAGCTTGTCACACACATCTTGGTTCTTGGGCTGCTATTAGGATCTTGGATCATGAGCAAAGGGGCTGGCAAGGAAATTGCTGTTCTCATCAGCAGACTTGAACCCAGATCCTCTTCAGCTGGCAACGGAGGGAGAATGTTCTGTGAGGAGGGGCAGTTCGACTTTGCAGCCTCTAGGTTTCTGATGAATCTTTCAAATCACCGCAGCCTCTACCATGCTGGGCTCTATGGCTGGCTCAGGTGAGGACGCATGACCGTTCCACAGGGACACAAACCAAGCTGTAAGGGCTTTTTCTTTTTTCTAGAGGCTTAGTGCTTATAGGCGGGAATTAAACGTAACAGGTTACATGCATCTAGAAAACTTGGAAGAATTCAATAACCTACATTTTATTGGACTCTATTTAAATATTTTTATCTGTATTGGGATGTAACATTTAGTAGGTAAACAAATATCAAGTATACAGCTTGATGAACGCTTACAAGTGTAACTACTTATAGAACTCCCAACAACGTCAAGATACAGAACATTTTCAGCATCTCAGGAGGCTCCCGTTGTGCCCTTTTCCAGGCAATGCTCACCCCCGAGATAAACACTCTTCTGACCCCTATCCATGTGATTAGTTTAACCTGTTCTTGACCTTCATATAAATGGACTCCAACGGGAAGGACTGTTTTGTGTCTGAATACTGTGTCTGAACCTCCCTGTCTAGCTCCCACCTAACCCTCCATTCTGGAAGATTATGTTTTCATTCATTAGTTGAAATACCCTCAGTAGACTGTTAAATTCATTGATTTCCAAACCAAGACCCATGCCTAGAAGAAAGCAGGCATTTTTCTTCAGTAGTTTCCCACCTTCTCTCTGGCAGAGAGAATGTCTACCTTCTTTTCACAGATCCTTACTCTCCCCGTCTCCCCGAATGACAACCACACCACAGCAAAGTAAATTGAGCTCCTGCACACTGCTGGTGGCCGAAGGAGTATTTTGTTACAGGGGTTTAAGAATGCATGTATTATAGTCCATTCACTTTTCAGATGAAAAAACATTGTTTACCATCACCCATGAATGGAGTCTGTCACAGCAAGTGATAGGATTTGAAAGCCAATGAAAAAGAACCCCCTAAGAATGGATCTCCTGGAGCCCGACCTGCTTTAGTATTTTTTTCTCCCAGTTTGTGATTTTTTTGGGTTGAGACCAAAAAAAAAAAAAAAAAAAAACCAACCCTCTTTCACGATATAAAGATTATCTGTGGTGAATATCTAGTTAATTTCTTACTGCTTACAATAAGCTAGTAATTAAGCGAGTTTCAGACAGAAGGACATCAGGATGAGGCTAAGAGATTATTGATGACTGTATCAAACTTGGCTAATGTTTGACAATCAAGAGACAATAAGAAAGCACAGAGGGAGGAGAGAATCAGCAGGTATGGAAGGCATGGTGTAGCAATCATTTTTACTGGGGGCCACCGTTTCCCCTCCCTCTGCAGTTGGTGGTGACAGGGACCAGGGACAGAGGTGATAAATGAGCAAGTAACCCACTTCTAACTTGTAAATCATTGCGTGAAGACCCACCAAGCATCTGGAATTGGACTGGGGGCAATAGAATTGGCCATTTTTGTTGCCAAAGCTTAGTAGGGCTTTGACATTGACAGGCAAATGTTTTGCATCTGTGCAAAAGATTTTTTTTTAAGATTTTGTTTTTAAGTAATCTTCACACCCAACGTGGGGCTCAAACCCACAACCCTGAGATCAAGAGTCATACACTCAACTGAGTCAGCAAGGTCCCCCAGGAATTTTTAAATTTAATGCTCTAAGAAGTTAAGATTCTCTGCAGTGAAGATCTTGGAAACCAATGTAATTTCACCTCTGATGAATGTTGGTCTAAACGGTATAGAAGAAAGAGTGCTGAGAGCAATGGGCACAGAGAAAGAACCATGAACTTACATCCCAGCTCCATCACTGGCACTGACCAACTTACCTCACCTCAGTGGACTTCAGTTTCCTCACCTATAAGACCTGTAGCAGTAGATTTTACAGAGTAAGATGGCATCCGTATCAGCGTTCCACTGGAGAAACAGAACTGGTAGATTGTGTGTGTGTGTGTGTATGTGTGTATTGGTCTATGAATAAAATCATAAAAGTTTGGGGTTCCTCAGCTATAATCAAAACCCAATGTGTGTGCAGAGTCCACCCGGGCCACTTAGCATCACCCCAGTGGACCTTGGGAAGCAGGGGGAACTGATGCAAACATGAAATGCACACTGCCTGCTCTGCCTTGAGTGATGAAGTCCTTTGTCTCTGACCCAGGAATCCCGTGTCTCTTTCCAACATTCATGACCCTGGCCCTGACAGGCTAAGTTGTTAGTTTGGAAGGAGGGCAAAATCTTAGATCCTTCACACTTTTTTTTAAATGTTTATTTATTTTTGCGAGAGATAGAGAGAGAGACAGAGTATGAGCAGAGGAGGGTCAGAGAGAGAGGGAGAAACAGAATCTGATGCTGCCTCCAGGCTCTGAGCTGTCAGCACAGAGCCCGACATGGGGCTTGAACTCATGAACCGTGAGATCATGACCTGAGCCGAAGTTGTATGCTTAACCGACTGAGCCACGCAGGCTCCTTCACACTTTTTGACAGTAATCACAATCTTGAAGTTGCTGTATATCATTCCCATGTATGTTCTGGTAATTTCCTAGTATGTATGAATCTATAACTAATACAAATAACTGTTTTATGTCTCTTAAATTGTGGGTAAATGATATTAACCTCTACATGTCGTTTGACATTTAACAACAAAGGATTCAAAATTATGTCCATATTGGGGTCCCTGGGTGGCTCAGTCAGTTAAACATCCCACTGTTGATCTCAGCTCAGGTCTTGATCTCAGGGTCATGAGTTCAAGCCCCACACTGGGCTCCACTGGAAATGAAACCTACTTAAAAATATTATATCCATATTTATAAAACCTAAATTTATACAGTTAATTCATTTTAAATGTTTCATTATCATTTGTTCGATAGTTTTAAATTTTATGAACAAATCTTGGACTATTTGTGTCTCCTATACCTACGACAGTTAATCTCTGCTGGCTTTCTGTTACCAGCAGTGCTGCGGTGAACATCCTTGCGTATATCTCTTGTGTGCATGTGTGCGAGTATCCGCAGGGTAGACCCCCAAGAGGGGACTCCCCTACTTAGGGTATGTGCAACTCAACTTTGGTCAGTATGGTTAAATTGTTCTCTAGATCAGATGTACCAATTTACAATCTAGTAGTAATGTATAAGTTTCCAACTTTGCCAATATCCTGTATTACTGAGTTTTCACATGATTCAATGTGCACGGCATAACATTTCATCTGGTTGTCTTAATTTTCATGTTTGTTGAGGCTGAATATCTTTACACAGTATGATGGCCGTTTGGGGCTCTCTCTTCTATGAAAAGCTATTTCATTTCTTATGTCCATAATTTTTATGAGTAGTTCATCTTTCTTTACAGGTTCTGAATGATGTTTCTTTGTTGGTAGATGTGGATCTACTGTAAAGCTAATGAGACTTAGCCTTAGGACCCTTGTTTGTATAAGCCTCCTCCAATGCCCTGGAGTATGTTCATATGATCATATATTTTTTGTAAAATTTGCGATTGTAAGATCTTTTTATGCCATTTGGTTAAGACCAATGTTTCTTTTCACTCCCTTCTGTAACACCTCTCTTTGTGTGGAGTGGTGTTGGGCATTTTTGGAATCTGACTAAAGGGAAACTGAGCTGGGAATGCATTTAGTTTGGACTTAGGGAAATACGTGTATGGGGTTCTCGGTCCCTTCCATGTTATTGTTTGCCCCCCGTTATAGACATGGCATCCAGCCTGACTCCTACGGTTCATGACATGGAAATGCAGTGCCAGGGACCGCACCGTGATACAAACATGTCCTACGCCACCTCGCATAGAGCTCATGTAATGGAGGAGAAACAGGATTGAAATGTACAGACCCAGAAGCTGCTATGTGGAAATTTTATCCACATAAAATGGATGAAACCATTACAGGTCTGCGTACGGACCTGGAAGTAGGAGAACGTGGTGATCACTGACACTTATTCAAAATGGAAGTTGTCTCCTGCCAGGAATATCCTCTTTAAAGCATAAAAATTAGCCATAAATGCACCGTGCTCTTTCTCTTGTGATGGGAGTTACATAAAATGGAATGTATCAGAGTTTCTGTGTGTGTAAGGCACAAACCTGTAGCAGTACTACAAACGGCAGACATATGTGTAAGAGCTCATGTAAAAGAAACATGGTACAAGTGTTCCAAAAATGGACAATCCTAGAAATTTACACGAAATTACTAATAGCTAGTTGTGAAGATGAAAGGGCTAGTCGTGAACTGCTCTAAAATATTAGTACCCACTCCCCACCCCCCAAACAAAAAACCAACCCCACCACACCGTTTGATCGGAGATGTTAGTTACATGAGTTATTGTTCAAGTTTCTCTACAGAAAAAATGATCGTATGACGAAGCAATCAAGGTATAGAGCTTAAAAAATGTAGGCAGCTAGTGAATATAAATATGGCGCCGTTTCTAGCATCCAAGGTGGCAGCCGAGGGCTGCGGCTAAGCACGCGCCATGAACAAGGCGGCTTCAAACAACAGAAATTTAAGTCTCTCATGGGTTTGGAGACTAGAAGGCTGAAATCACGGAGTTGGCAGGGCCCTGCTGTCCCCGAAGACTCTGGGGGAGGACCCATCCTTGCCTCATCCTAGCTCGTAGTGATTGACAGCAATTATTGGTGTTTTTTAGCTTACAGTTGCCTCCCTCTGATGTCTGCCTCTGTCATCATGTGGTGTTCTCCCTGTGTCTGTCTGTCTATGTCTCTGTTTTCTCTTCTTGTAAAGACACCAGCCATTGGATTAGAGCCCACCCTAATTAGTATGGTCTCACCTTCCCTAATTACATCTGTGAAGACCCAATTTTCTAAATAAAGTCACATTCTAAGGTTCTGCATGGAAGGGAATTTTGCAGGGACGCTATTCAACCCAGTACAGGGTATAAGCAAACTTTCCCCCTTTAAGTAGCCTTAAAGAGAGAGAGTGAGACCTTCTTAGCACTTCCCTTTACTTGTTGGCTGGAATGCAGGTGTAATAACTGGAGCTCGAGCAGTCATCGTGCACCATGAGGTGGGAGCCATGATTTGAGAATGATGGAAGGACGAGATGAAAGGATTCACCACTCTCTCGGAACCATCATATCAGCCTTAGCCCTCTTTCTTCTGGGCTTTGTCTCCAGAAGAAAAAATAATAACCTATGTTGTTGAAGTAATTTTTTTTGGTTTTGTGTTATCTGCAGCAGCAAAATCGATTCATAATTTTTACAATGGCTTGTTATTTTCAAAAACTTTAAGTAGCTTAAATTTTTTTTAATGTTTGTTTTTGTGAGAGAGAGAGACACACACAGAGTGCAAGTGGGGGGAGGGGCAGAGAGAGGGGGAGACACAGAATCCTGAAGCAGGCTCCATGCTCTGAGCCATCAGCACAGAGTCCGACGCGGGGCTCAAACCTACGAACCCGGGAGAGCATAACCTGAGCTGAAGTTGGACACTCAACCGGCTGAGCCCCCCGGGGCGCCCCTGAATCACTTTAAAGATGCTTACTTTGTGTGCTCTTCCTGATCGTTGTATTATTGTCTCGGGTTCTTGGGGTCTAATTCCCCAGCTTACTGAGTCTGCTGACTTGCATGCGTGAGGGAATTCTTGCTTCTGCTTTTGTACTTTCGATTGGGTTGAATTGTGAGAGTGGTTTTTCAAAAAAAGGGTTACACTCGCTTCTGTTCTCTACCTTGGGCTCACCCCCCGCTGTTCCAGTTACTATCGGGGCAGGACTAACCACCCCAAGCTTCAGGGTGTGAAACAACAGCCATTTAATATGCTTAGGGCTTCTGTTGGACAGGAACTGGAAGCGGGCAGCGCAGGGATGGCCGGTCTCTGCTCCACATCTGGGACCTCAGCTGAGAAGACCCAAAGCCTGGTGGTTGGAGCACCGCAGGATTGTTGATCCGGTGGCTGGTCTGGCTGTCGGCTGGGACCTCAGCTGCAAGCGTTGTCTGGGATGTCTGCATACGGGCTCTGCCTGGGCTCGTGGCAGGGCGGCCCAGCTCGAGTGGACGTCGGGACGAGAACCAGGAAGAAGCTGGTTAAGAGAGAGGTGCTTACAGTAAAAGCAGCAGGGGTTGCCAGGGACTGGGGGGAGAGAGGGATGAATCGGGGGAGCATGAAAGATTTCTAGGGTGGTGAATAGTATCTTTGCAGTGTTTCAGGGCACATAGCGTCCGTTGGTTTCTTGAATGACGGAGGCACGTCATCCATTTGTCCATCCCACAGAATGTGAACCCTCACGTGAACGGTGGAGTTTGGGTGCTTCTGAGGCAATCGGGGTCTCGTTCATTGGTCGTGACGACCCTGGTGGGAGACATGGATCATGGGGGTTGGCTGTGTGTGTGTGTGAAGGCAGGGGGGATACGGGACGTGTCTGCAGCTTCCTCTCAATTTTTCCGTGAACCAAAACTGCTCTAATAAATAAAGCCTACTTAAAAAAGTGCTAGCTTGTCTTTTATCACCTGGCCTTGGAGGTCATAGCATCACTTCTGTCCTAGTCTCAACCAACCCAGATTGAAGGGAGAGGGACTGTGGAGTCTACCTTTTCATAGCAGGCATGTCACGGGGAGAAGAGAATGTGACATGAACTATTCTTGAGGCCATTGTTGAAAAACCCATCTTCTACCGCAATTGTTTTTTTTAAAACAAATGGTTATTTACTTTGAAAGAGAGAGAGAGAGCGCACAAGCAGGGGGGAGGGGCAGAGAGGGAGGTAAAGAGAGAATCCCAAGCACCCTCTGCACTCTCAGCATGGAGTCCGATGTAGGGCTCAACCTCAAAAATTGTGAGATCATGACCTGCACCGAAATCAAGACTCGCATGCTTAACCAACTGAGCCTTCCAGGTGCCCCTGTCCAGTCCCGCTGTTAATGTTCCTTTTTCAACTGGGGGTTTGCTTGGTCCTAAATTTTGAACCCATGTGAAGTCCAGACCCTCAGATCCAAGGTTTTACACTGACCGACCGTAAACCCAATGTCTCAGTTCAAAGTTTTAAACTATCAAGGGAGAACTTTTCTCCCACTCAGAGCCCAAACGAGGATGGGTAATCTCCTACATAATTCTTTCTATGCTAGTTGGACTTTCCCAAGTTCAGTCTTTTATGGACAACGTTGCCTTTTGAAGGTCCGCGTTCCTATAACTGTTTTATTTTTTTAAGGCATCCTTCTCCCTCCCCGGCTGGAGAGCCCCCAGAACGGTCCCTGTGTCTCCACTTTGTATTTCTAACAACAACACAAACACCCGTTCTCTGGGAGATGCTCCCTGAGTATTTCTGAATGGAAATGAACTCTTCCTTCTATTTTGACCTCATGCTTCTGTCCTTTATTAAGTAATCATTCATTCCTGCTGACTTCATTATTTCATCTTGGTATTTTTTTTTAAAAAAATTATTTGTTGTTTAAAGATAGATATGTGAATAGGTAGATGTCCAATAAATTAATAATGTTATGAGTTTAGCATTTATATGATTGCGTATATTTGCAAAGGAGCAAGCATAAATATTTCAGTGCAATGCACTTAGAAGGCAGCAAGGTAGAAAAACACCCCCCCCCCCCGCCAGCTCTGTGCCTCTGTGGGGTGATGCTTCATTCCTGTTCTAGCCAAATTCTAAAGAAAATCCAAATTCCATCCTTCCTCCCTCCAGTGTATCTTGCATGGGCATTGAGAGTCCTTTCAAAAGGCTGTGGCCTCCAACAGTGAGCAAGGTTTGGGGGTTGAGAGCTGCCCCCCTCAGTTCGGGCTGGGCTCTCTGTGTTACCATTTCAGCAAGAGCTGCCTGCCGGTCAGTGTCTTCCATGGGACAATTTGTGGATCTAACCTACGAAGCCTGTCCCCCTGGGGATAAATGAAGTTCAGAGAAATAAGCCACGGAGAAAGTGTATTTAACATAAAACTTCAGAGGCACCTGCGTGGCTCGATCGGTTGAGTGTCTGACTCCTGATTTCAGCTCAGGTCATGATCTCAGGGTTGTGGGGACTGAGCCCTGCATTGGGCTCCATGCTGAGCTTGGAGACTGCTTGGGATTCTGTGTCTCCCTCTCTCTGGGCCTCTCCCCCCCTCAGGCTCTCTCTACCTCTCTCTCAAAAATAAATAAACATTAAAATATTTTTAATATTCCAAAATTGAGCTCAACATACTATTCCAGTTGAATCTCTTATCATTCTTTTACATAAAATTTATGCTCCAACCAATTTACCAATATCCTGTCTGCATCTTAGTTTTGGCTCTTACTATTCTCTCCTTGTGCGACTGTCTTCTTTCATCTTTTCCTGTTTAAATGTTCAGCACAAAATCCTTCCTTGAGTTTTCTCTGATGACCAAAAAGGTCTTTCCCTTGTTAGCTTCCTATCCTATATTTTTCATGTGACTCCTATGTCTGATTAAATAAAAAACACTGGTTAATTGTAAACAGATTTAATTTTCCTTACTACCCAGGTAGGTAGTGTCTTTGTAAGGACTCTAGATGCTACAACAGGTAAAACCCTGACTGTCAGTAGTTTTATACAAGTCTGTAGCTTTCACTCACGTGACCTTCTGATGTGGCTTCCTGGTTAGAAGAAGCCATTTTTTTTTCATGAGAGGTGTGGATACAGAGACAAGTGCCAAATCTGGGCCATTTTTGTCTCGTTCAACTGCAGTGAGTGTGCTCCACATCAAGAAACTTAAGAACAAGGAACGTTCATCTCCTCGACATTTTGCAGCCGAGGCTTCCTCTCTGGCTTTTGGGATCATTTTCCCTCTGTTCCAAGGCAGGGCTTTGCTCTAAACTGCATGGCAACTAATCCCAATGGCAGGTTTTCCAAGAAAATGGCTGAAATGATGACGGGATGGTAACTCCACTTAAGGTACAAAGTCCTGGAAGTGAAAAGGAATAAGGCTTACACTGTGGCGATTCAGACACTCAGAGGTCGTCTGTGGTATCTCTGCTTGCAGGCCCTTAAACCCTCTTATGGATGGGCGCCTGGGTGCCTCAGTCAGTTGAGTGTCCGACTCTTGATTTCGGCTCAGGTCATGATCCCAGGGTCATGGGATTGGGCCTCGTGTTGGCCCCTGCACTAAGTGTGGAGCCCGTTTGGAATTTTCTCTCTCTCTCTGTCCCTCTCTGTCCCACTCATGCACACGCTCTTTCTCTCAGATAAAAAACAAACAAACAAACAAACAAATATGTAAACTCTATCATGGAGACGGGTAGCTTTCTTCTTGTCAGGCAATTCTGGTCTGGGCAAGAGTTATACCTTCTTGATGTATCCAAATTACCACCATAGCGGGCCTTCCTAGAGACATCTGGCCCTCTCTCTTATGGCAACTAGAATCGATTCACAGTCCAATCTTGATAATTTACCTTCCATCCATTACAAATGTCTTGTGTTACTGGGAAGAATATCATTTGTCAATTCATTGTCTAGTGGCCTTCCAATGCAGCTTAATTGGCACAAACCATAGAGAGGATTGGGGTTTTGATCTTGAATTGAGGAGAATTTCAGGCAGGCCTGGGTCAGGGTTCAGTTCAAAAAAACACAGTATGCCACCCCTCAAAAAGACCACCAAAGGTAACTTGTTGACAAAGCAAAACTGAATTTTTTACTAATTGTAGTAAAGGAGTACATGTCACCTTGACAGAGTCTTAATAGTCTTAGAAGAGAAAAATCAAGGATGGATGTTTATAGGATTTGGAGGTCTGGTTTAAGGGGGTGTTTTAGTGATGATATCTGATCGGGAATGGACAAAGGCCATGATAAAACAGTTTAAGATTGGGGGATACAGTGACGGAGACTTTTGAAGTAGGTCCTGATGAATAAATAGTTTAATAAGCAAGTGGTTTGTCTCGTTGCCTGAGAAAGGGACCACTTGAGTGATGTATTATTCAGATGCATGGATTTTTAGGACATTTCTGAAGCAATCAATAATGTAATTTGTGACTTCATCTTCCTGGGAAACAGCATCCTGGAATCAAGTCATGTTAATGTGGACAGTCTTCGTTCTTGATCCTCTCATGCTGTGGGGTTGTAGGCACGTTGTTCTCTGGCACATCATGTACTTATTGAATGTTGACTCCATGCCAATAAGGGGCATCTGAGTGGAAGAAGGCCTGAACAAATGGATCTGGCAGCCCTGGTTAACAAAAGAAGAAACCTCTTCAGGTGGGCTGTATTGAGTTCTGAAGTAGACGCAAATGACTAAAAACAAAGGTGAAATATATGTGACTTGTAAATATACATTGGCTTTAATACGCCTCATTTCAACTAAATGTTCTCTGGGGCACTGGCTCTGCCAGGCACAGGTGCTGGGGACAATGAGCTGAAGAAAATCTGATTCCCTCTCACGGGAACACGGCGTGCCAACTCTGCAACGGAGGTACTCACAACTCTGAGGCCTGAGTGATTATTTCTGGGGCAGATCAGGAAGCCTTCACCCACGCAGAGGCTGACTCTGTGTCCAGGGTAAGATTCGTCCCTATTTCTCTAGCCACTGGATGGACATCTTAGCCTGAATATCAGCCATCATGTAGGTCATACATTCTAACCGCTGGAGAAGATGAGAGTGGTTCCCAAAGAGCGAAGCCTTGGCCAAGGACAAACTGGAGTCTTCAAGGGATCTCTGAGAAGGGATTTGAGCTTCCACTGGGGGGAGTAAGGAGTTAGAAAGGGAATGAGATTTGGGCCAACGCTGTCCTTGAGCAATCCTTCAAGGATTTGTTGTAGCGAGAACTCCATCAGATAATCCACATGAAGTGATCTATCATCATCAGACATTTTTCGATTGTTATATTTACGACTTTCGATTGCTATTTACCTTCTAATGAGCACACCCTGTCTCTTCGACTATTCTGCAACCTCCTTATAGGTAGAGATCATGTCTCTTTGTGTTTCAAGTGGCCCGTCAGCATGTCCTGCACATAGAAAGTTTCAACACCTGGCTTGTGGGTCCAGCTGGAAAAGCACTTCTTGGTATGAGGGCCTTCTGTGAAGAAGCAGATGCTTTCCCCACATTTGCTGCCTGTCACTGAGCTTCGTGTCATTGGACAGTTCCTGTAGCCTCAGTGCCAGGGGGAGCTGGGATGGTCCCAGTTTTCCTCAGCTGCCAGGCATTGGACTAGGCGAGTCGGCTGCTCCTTTGGCTGAATCTCTTCCATGGGCCATGATGAAGGCCTCTGAGTGTGGGGCAAAGAGTCAATTTAATATATGGCATTCCAGTGTTCCAGAGGAAAGACTGCCGTGGTCCCCGGCTTCCAAGTGGGATCTATGTGGGCAGATTGAAGACCGAAGCCTAGGCAGGAATCCAGCAAATGGGTCCTGAAACAGCACAGGTAAGATTCTGAGCGGAATATAACAAGAGCTGGCAGATGGATAATGAGAGGAAAGCAGATATGTGAATCTGGGGCGATCGATAGTTGAAATTGGGCTTGACTATTTCATACCTTTAATTCCTGAGATGGTGAGAAAGAGGAGGGTAGAGTTACCTTCAATTAACCTGAATCCTGAATAGTCTCATATTCACTTATACCCTATGGGAATGTCAGAAGTTGGCTACGGTAGTATTGCCTATTTGCTTCCCCTTCCGTTGCTCATGTCCCCTTTTTAGAAAGTCTTTGGGATTCCTGTATCTTCGGTCTCTGAAGAAAGGACACTGGGGACAGCAAACTCAAGAGTGAGGTCACATACATCGTAACCCTCTTATTTCTAGATTATCTCTAACACAAAGCAGAACAAAAGTGAGATTCTCCCCAACTCCTGAGGTAACTACCTGAACCTTCCGTGTTGGCATGCATTACCTACGCCTGCCCCACATGCTTGACATTGATCAGATTTTGTAATCCAAAATAGTAAAAGTTAATGAATGTTTCTGAGAAAAATGTATTTGACTTGGAAAGACCAAAAGAACCGGTGCCTCACCATCTACATAACAAACAGTAGGCAGGAAAAACAGGCGAGGACATGGGTGCAGGGAAGACTATGGTGTCTTCGGGTGAAATCAATGTTGGCTGGGGAGAAAAGAGGCAGGGTGGGGGTCTCCGAGAAGCAGACCACATTCTGGCCCTCACTCAGTGCTGCAGCTCTAAGGAGGGGTTCTGAGAACCCCACAATTAAGTTTTAGGAAATATGAACTGGAGTAGCATGTGAGCCAGTGAAGGCATCAGGAGGTGTCCTTGGTCCTGACAGTCTCGCAGGAGGCTTGGTGTAAACCCATTCCCTATACTGGTGAAATCGCTGAAATCACGCTCTTCACTGCGTGTGGGTGAATCACACACCCTTTGACTCCTTCACTCTCAGGGGAGCTGAGAACCTTGACAGCCGTGTCTGTACTCTGTTACACCCGCCCCTTCACCTCCACCGTTCCTCCTGATGCACGCTACGCTCTTTGCCCTCTCTTTCCCAGGAATCTGGATTTTGTCTTCAGATTCCAGTTCAGTTTCAGCTGGTCTTTCAATGGACCAGATACGGCTGTGGTTGCTGAGGAGGGGCCACCTTCCAGCCTCTGTCCTCCATGTCGCCCTCTCTTCCATGCACCTGGAGAGGCAGAGGAATCCAGAGAGAAGATGAGGCAGGAGACGGAGCGCTAGAATTCTAACTGAAGGCTGCCAAAAGAATTTCCTGTTTGCTGCAGTAATACTCGAAGGTAGGGTCTCTCTCCCAGCTCCTGAGTGGTAAAAGCCTAACTTCAGTAAGTGCTGGTTAGCGAGCCCAGATGGGTGTCAAACGGACCAACCTCCCCTCCCACCCTTTTTGTAATTTTTCACTTCCCTGACTCTACTGGGCCCCTGCTCACCAAAACCTCCGTCCCCAATCCCTCAGACTTCCTTCAAAACACCACTTACCTCTGTGCGGGTCAAAGTGGAGTTCGGTTCATGCTGGACGCTTCCCTATTGCTGATTAAATCCATCCCTATCGCTTTAACTAGCGTCAGCCTTTGTTTGCTGACCCCTTCCTCTATCGGGAGTGCCTAAGATGGGTTTGGCATTTTTGACCGCAGTACCAGGTCAAAGGCAGTCAGCAACCTCCATCCACTGCTATCAAGCCAAGTTGGCACATCCTTTATTTGTGTGAGCAGCTTAAAAAAAGTAAGCCATTGGCAGGCTTTTAATCTCATCTCTTAGAAGTCTGTGGAATTAGTTTTGAATGACATTCTGCCACATAATGCATTATCAGTCTTTCCCAGCCTATGCAATATGGAATTTGATCACATTTCTGAGGCTTCTTCCTATGTATTAGCATAAGTATTCATAGGACACAGACTATGAGAGTTGTAACTACCAGAAGTCACTTTCCTGGATAAGAGACAATTTCTGCCTTAACTCTCAGGTAACTAAAAAATTGAATTAAACCTTCCTGACCCCGATCCTTCTGATTAAGTGAAATTCATAGTATTATTTTTAACTTTATTTTCAGAGAGAGAGAGAGAGACAGAGAGAGAGAGAGAGAGAGTGAGCGAGTACTCTCACACACAGGAGGGGTAGAGAGAGGGAGAGAAAGAGAATCCTAAGCAGGCTCCACACCAGCAGCACTGAGCCCGATGTGCGGCTATACCTCACTATGGTGAGATCAGAACCTGAGCCGAATTCTAGTCAGAGGCTTAACCTACCGAGCCCCCCAGGTGCCCCAAGTTCCTAGCATTATTATTAAGGGTTTGACAAGGTGTTGTGTAAATGTTCTCAATTTTGCTCCCACACAGAATACACACCAGGAGCTACTGGGGCTTTGGATTTGCAGATGGAGCACAAACAACGCTCCAGTATTTTTAGTAAAACTAGCTTTAGTGTTTTTCCTTGAGTGTTTGTAGTTGAGTCACAGGGTCCTGTCCAGCCCTTCTTAGGAAAGCGGACTTTCTTAGGAAAGCCTTGATGGCTGGCGTCTCCGGGAGATTTCCACGCACGGATTTAATTAAGATCGCTTTCTCTCCCTCAGCATTCTTGGTTTTAGTGCTCCGAACTTTCTGTGGGGGCTTGAGGAGCCCAGAGGAGGTCACTCTGTTTGTCTCCCTCTGTTTATTCACCAGGGGAGTCTAGGGGGATTCAATCCTAGCGCGCGGGATTCAGGTGGGCGGGAGAAATCACCGAGGGTAACTGGAAAGGTCTGCGGGGAGTGGGAGAGTGCTGGCCACACGGGCCTTGCCCTGGTGAGGAGGAGGGGCGGGATGGGTGGGGGCAAGCTTCGGTTCTCTGCCTCTGGGTATGTATGGTCGGCCTCCTGAAATCAGTCGTATAACCCAGAACTCTGCACAATCCCTCCTCCCCGTCTCCATGCAGCACTTGATCTGCGAGCCTGCGGACCGCCTGCGGACCACCTGCACCGGCCAACCAGCGACCGTGAATGTCCTTAATGTCCGCAGATGACATCCTCCAGAGGCCTCTATCTCTTTGCCGCTGCAACTTCGAGGCCCGACACTAGGTGGCAGCAAAGCGCCGACCCAACAGCGTCTGCAGTCTGCGGCAGAGCTTCAAAAAAAGTGGTGCGGCAGAATTTTCTTTTAGAGAAAAGACCCGCCCATGCAAGACGAGTAGCTCTAGACAGCAGTAGCGATAATTGAACCGTCGTCAGAACAAAAGTGGCTTCTGAATAGGTTGGGCAAACAACCCCTCCCCCGCCCCCCAAACGGGCTATGGTTGATGAAGCCCCTCCGAGGACGATACAATGCAATTTTGGTCCTGATGCTTCAGAGCCCATCATCTGGTATCGGGTGTGTGCAAGGAGACAGAGCGTGATTCTCTGAGGCCCGTTCTCCTGGCGGTTTGGCTCTTAAAACGTGAAAGTTTCATGAAAGTTTACTGGCTGTAGGGGAGGTACTTCTGCATGCTTTAGTGACATCTGTCTTCTGATCCATGACCTTGGGCCCTGCAGGATTAATGGGCGTCTTGTAGATCAGTATATAGATCCTAGGCTGATTTTTTAAAAAATAATTTATCATCAAATTGGTTTCCATACAACACCCAGTGCTCATCCCAACAAGTGCCCTCCTCTGTGCCTGTCACTCACTCTCCCCCCGCACACCCCCCTCTCCCCTCAGTTTGTTCTTAGTCTTTGAGAGTCTCTTATGTTTGGTCTTCCTCCCTCTCTGTGGCTTTTTTCCTTCCCCTCTTCCCCTCCCCCCTGGTTTTCTGTTAAGTCTCGCAAAGCACACCTATGCGTGGAAACATATGGCATCTGTCTTTCTCTGCCTGACTTATTTCACTCAGCATAATACCCTCCAGTTCCATCCATGTTGCCACACATGGCCAGGTTTCATTCTTTCTCATTGCTGCATAGTATTCCATTGTGTATATATATATATATATATATATATATATATATATATATATATACACACCACATCTTCTTTATCCATTCTTCATTTGATGGACGCTTATTCTCTTTCCATGATTTGGCTATTGTTGAAAGTGCTGCTGTGAACATTGGAGTACACGTGCCCCTATGCATCAGAACTCCTGTATCTCTTGAGTAGCTTCCTAACAGTGCTATTGCTGGGTCATAGGGTAGTTCTAGTTTCATTTTTTTGATGAACTTCCACACCGTTCTCCAGAGCGGCTGCACCCGTTTGCATTCCCACCAACAGTGCAAGAGGGTGCCTGTTTCTCCACATCCTCGCCAGCATCTATAGTTTCCTGATTTGTTCATTTTAGCCACTCTAACTGGTGTGAGGTGGTATCTCAGTGTGGTTTTGATTTGTATTTCCCTGATGATGAGTGACATTGAGCATCGTTTCATGTGTCTGTTGGCCATCTGAACGTCCTCTTTGGAGAAGTGTCTATTCATATCTTCTGCCCATTTCTTCACTGGAATATTTGTTTTTCGGGTGTGGAGTTTGGTAAGTTCTTTATAGATTTTAGATACTAGTCCTTTATCTGATATGTCATTTGCAATTATCCTTTCCCATTCCCTCGGTTGTCTATTAGTTTTGTTGGTTGTTTCCTTTGCCGTGCAGAAGCTTATTATCTCGATGAAGTCCCAGTAGTTCATTTTTGCTTTTATTTCCTTGCCTAGGCTGATGTTAAGACGGGTTTTCCAACTGACAGGGATTAGCTCGGGAGGAAGAATCCACCTACTTTTAAGGCAGAGCCTTCAGCGAGTAGACAATGGACCCCATTGCATGACATGGCCTTGTTCAAGCTGCATCCCAGAGCTAGGAGAAGGACAAATGGGGACCTGAGACAGCGGTGAAAACAAGCGCTTTGCTAGGGTCCAGAGCCCCTGAGTCCTGTCTCCCAAAGACCAAATGGTTCTTAGAACTTAGTGAACCCACCCCCATCATCCCTGTTCCCCACACCCACACATGCAGGGTATTTTTAGAGGGCCAGCTAAGTTCTTTAAGAAGCCAGCCTGTTTCAGCTGGGCCTGTTGCACTTGCAAAAGCAATCCTCTTGCTGGAGACCAGTGTTTGGCTTGCCCGAAAGCTATTTACGGGGCTCCAGAGTGAGCCTGGAAGCTGAGAAAGGGCATGGAGAGGAAGCGAGAATCTGAGAGGGGGGGGAGAGCTCCTGTCAGATTCCTCTTCTTTGTCTCATTTTTCATCGTCTAAGAAGCCTTCAGTTTCAAGGGCAGTGGAGAGCTGTACATTTACAGAGGGTAAGACACCCATCTGTGTGGCGGTGTTGACTTCCTCACCTTTCAAGGTCTCCCTGTGACTTCAGAGAGACAGATGACATGGTCCTCGTGCCCCTTGTGTTCTCTTAAGAGGCTCGGCGATCGATAAGATAAATCTAACTTGCCGTCCCCCGTCAGTGGACCACTTCACCCACATTAGTGCATTTTAGGCTCATCTTTCTGATATTTATCTATTACCTGAAATCCCTCCTCCTTCAGAAAATCTTCTTTGTTGAATGAATGAGAGTTGGAATCCTATACATCCAAACTCTACAATTCTGGTGTCACATATGACCTCACCAAAATTAATTAATGTCTTTGCTGATGATGGAAAGCATTTCCTGGTAAATTCGTGTATGAATGCTAGGTTTGCTCAAAATTCGCATTTTCCCTGTGCCTCCAGAATTCCTGTGCTGTGTCTGAGATTTCTGTTTGCCAGAGGGGATGCGAAATGAGGAGGTGGACAAGAAGACGCTCAAGTAAATCCAGGTATAAAATACAACATGCAAAAATGTGGCCATGGAGCTTTATCACTTACAAAGACATGTCAAGTATTTTTATCTCACTTGACCTTTGCAAAGACTATTATCACATTTTAATTGGGAAACTGAGGCTCAGATAGATAGAGGAGGGCATTGCTATGGGACACTCATTCGAGATCTAGGTCTACCCTGAACTACACAGCATAACCTGCTAGAGGGGTGTATATCGTCCATGCATATGCCCAGCAGTTCAAAGAAGACAGGGTCTGGGACATGGCAGGGGAAGGAGCCTTTTGGGTGAACAAAGCATCTATGTAATCTCAAGCCCCACCCTATCCGGTGGGGCACATTCACCCTGAAGGCAAAGCTGGAAGGAATGTGACCATCTTCCCAGGGCAGTGCAGGTCAGTCTTCAGTAGAAGACAGCTGGGAGCCTTGGTTTCTGGAGAAGGTCGGGTCCTCATCAGGCACCAAGTTCAGATGGGGTCTGACTGTCGTCAATTTGCAGCTGCTGCTTCAATAACATTTGTGGGCTGGCGGCTGCCTCCACGAGTCCGGTGGTTGAGGATGGGTCCCAGCTCCTCAGGCCTGGAGCACTCTGGCTGCCCAAGGAACTGGGGATAGGGCACAGGGCAAGGTTCAAGGGAGGCCAGGTCACAGGAGCCGTCTTTTGGAGGAACACGCCCTCTGCCTAAGTGCAAGTCCTAACCTACCCAATAGTGAACATTTTCCCTGAAGACGGGTCTGGAGGAACCTCAACTGTAATGTCAGGGTGGGGGGCGGGTGCTGGCAGGGCTGGCTTGAGTATTTTCCCATGACTCAGGGCTGCCCTAGTGCTGGAGAAGCTCCAGGTTCCACCATGTATCAAGTCCAAAGGCAGCTGCAGCCTCAAAGAGATTTGTGCCGTGTAGAGCCTCCTTCTACCCGGGAGCCTCAGCAGGTGGTTCGGGACCAGCCCGAGCTCCACAGGCCCGGAGGGCCCTGGCGGCCCTGGGCAGCCAAGGGGGTGCCTACACACAGGTGCGAGCTGGCACTCAGGTCAGGGGAGCCAGGGACCCCGAAGACAGCCGCTCTTGGGAGAGGCAGGGTCACAGGAGTGGGATGTCTGGGGTCACCTGGCATCGACCACATTCCAAGCCCCAACTGATGCCAAGGCACATATCGCCCCTTCAGGGAAAGCTGGAGGAGTCTGCACTACTTGGCAGGCTGTAGGGGCATCTTTTGCAAACACACACCTGGGAGCACTGATGACTGGGAAGCTGGGGGTCCCGGCACACAGCCAGTCCAAATGGTGACTGTCATCCCTTTAAAGCTGCCGCCTCAGAATGACTTTTGGGGCCAGCGGTCCTTCGCCCAAGAAACTGCAGCAGGAGCGGCACAGACCTGGAGAGCCCTTCTGAGTTCCCAGGGTGGAGGGGCACCGTTATGCACATGGGCTAGTGCCAGGTGTGCATGCCCCCTCCCCCCTTCATGAGGCTGGAAACCCAGACAAGGGCAAGAGTCTGGAAAGGTTAGGTCCAAGGTGTAAGCTCTTGGGGGGATCAAAGCATCTCTCGAAATCCAACTTCTTGTACACTGAAGTCCAAGCCTTGTTTGGGCGGCTTAAACTGTTCCAGATTTAACATCGTTGGGTCCTGGATACACATTCATAATGACAATGTTTGTGAGCTGTGTTAAGATAGATTAAAAACCAACTTGAAAATTGGGCCGAATGGGGGCCATTCTTTTTTGTGACCTTTCAGAAGGGATAAAGCCCTGCTGGGCACTTCCAAAACTAGCCCAGAAGGTTAGGTGACTGATTGTATTTTCAGAAATAGTATGAGAATCCAGGGGCAAGGTAGATATTCGACCTCCATTTTATTGAGACATTAAGTCAAGTAACTAAGTTTCAAGAAGGAGGAATCCAGTTTGGGCAGATCTGTCTAAGGGATGCCAACAGTGTCTCCCCTAGGGCAGACCCCACCTTTGGACAGGCATTTTAACCTTCTGAGACCATACACAATGACTTCTAAAATAACTATTTAAATGTAATCCCAAAGATCTTTATAGTCTTTGTCTTCATAGGCGGTGCATTTTTCTTTCTGCCGAGAACACTTCTGAAGTGGTAAAGAAAATACAACAGAACAAGAGAAAAGTTAATAAAATTATGAAATTGCTTTCAGTTCTCTTACTTGGCATAACTATTTCTATTTTTCATATTATCCTCTTTGTGTTCACACATATCCATTTAATTGCAATCAGTTTGGATGTTTGAAATGTAGCATATTTATTTAATTTTATACTGTGCTATCATCTCTGTCTCTATCTCTATATTTTTTCTTTTTCTTTTTTTATAGAGAGAGCGCAGGTGCATACATGCACATGGGGGAAGGACAGAGGAAGAGAAAGAGAATCCCAAGCAGGCTCCACTCTCGGCTTGGAGCCTGATGTGGGGCTCAACCCCATGACCCAAGTCGAGATCAGGGTTGGATGCTTAACTGACTGAACCACGCAGGTGCCCCATTCCCTTATTTTTTATAGACTTTCTACTATAACTTTAGTTTCTTGTAATATTCCATCTCATTCATGTTCATGTTCTTGTTCATCTGGTTCACCAAAATTTATTAAATCATTGTCAGACTGTTGGACTAACTTAGCTTTTCAAAAAATATGTTTGAGTGCATAATATATCTGGGACTGTGCCAGGTTGACATTTTTATGCTGCCCCAAACAGTTTTGGGCCTATGTATATATTTTTTTCTTCTCTTTGTTTCTTCAGGGTAACTTCCTTGGAGTGTGAATTTCTTATTGAGCCTTCCTTTCTTACCGATCCTTACAAGTTAGCTTGTAATAGGCAATAAGTACACTAGTTTTGTCCAATGCCATTAGCATTAAGAATGATCATTTTTTACTCTTTTTTCCAAAGTCATCATTTCATTTACCACAAAAGTCTAAAATGGCCGGAAGGAAGCAGAATTTATTGTTCTTAAGTCACCTGGTCTGAGGCCATGCATACATAATGGCAGTGAGATCTTAGTCAGTATCTCTACTTTAATTTTCTTCACTATGGTATGTGTCTTCTTTTTTCCCCCCTTGAGGGGAAATGTTCACCCATTGACTTAGATTCATATCATCCCTTTGCTTTGACACCTCCAACTATTTCCTTGAAGACAGGCCATACAAAGGGAAGGGTGGGCTGGTGGTAGGTTTGAGGGTGGTGGCGTGAACTTGCACAGTGACTCAAAACAGACTAACCCCAAGCCAGGAAGGAGCCAGGTCTGTCACCTTGGGGTGCAGCCTTCCTCCATGGCCCTCCTACTCAGATGCCGCCTGCAGGAGGAAATTTGAAAGAAAAGGAAAGAATGTTATACTCAATACCTAGGGAAAAGCATGTTCGGAAGGGGGTCTTAGTCAGGGCAGACTTCTAGACATCGCTGAGCATAGAAAAGGCTTTTGGAATCTTGTTTGTGTCCAGAAATTCTCACTCTATAGAGAAGCTGATCAATATTAAAAAAATTAATCTTCTCTTTTGATTCTTTTATTACATTCATTCCCCAATGTGTTTTAAAAAGGGTCTGATGAAGGTTTCCTTTTCTCTGTAAGAAAGAATGGACAATGAAAAAGAGTCCGTCCACTCTTCCCCCGGCAAGGCGGTGGTGAGCTCTCCTGAAGAAATATGTAGGTGTGACTTCAGAGCTTTTGCAGATAACCCTGAGAAATCAGAGAGCTACAGGCAGATAAGCAAGGTATTGATACAGATTACACTAAAAACCATTTCTTAAAGAGATTTCAAATATATTGAAATGGATGCAGGGATCGCTTCCTACAGGGAAAAAATATACAAGAAATGAACATCATTCTATTTTTTAAAACGGGGCAATTAATTTGCAAGTTTAAGGAAAGCTGAGGATACAGTGTGTGCCATTTCTGCCTGGCATTTAGGAAAATGTGCTCTGTGTTCTCTCGAGGGAGAAGAATGTATAATTGACTGGATGCTATTGTTGTCAGATGTCCCAGACTCAGTGGTATAAACAGTATTCTTTCCCAGACTGGGGGAGGGTCTCTGGTTAAGGCAGAGGACTTTGTCTTCGACCTTGGCTTCGTCCTGCTCAAAAATTTTATTTATGCCTCAATTGAAGAAAGAAACATTTTATAATCCAGCAGATGAGACAAAGCTCAGAAGAATCTAGTAACAGTGGTGGCAGGAGAGAGATTTGAAAATAATTTCAGTGGCCTGGAATAGCAGGCTGAAAGTAACATGAGGAAGTTAGAACTTCACAAATTTAAAAAAAGCAAAAAAAAAAAAAAAAAAAACCAGTCCAAATATAGATTGAGGCTGTTTCTGGGAAAAGATCTGGGAGTAATCGGATAGAGCAGCCGAATCGAAGGTGACAATTCAGAGGTGCACGTGCCTGGGCGCAGTGAGGGGACGAGACCTGTGGCTGCTACTCTGCCTGGCCCGGCGCAGCCTGCCGGCACAGCCGCCATCGCCATCGGGGAAGTCGTGCGGAGCCAGCGGCCTGGGCGGAGCAGGCATCCAGGAGGTCAGCAGGCTCCAGAGCAAACAAAACACAGAAAACGTAGCGGGGTGTGAAGGAGGCGCAGAGAAGGGTAAGGGGAACGTGAGAGTTACTTGCAGACAGAGCTCCAGGTGGTATCATGCTCCAGAACCATGCCCTATACCCGTGCTCCCACTGCTCCCCCCACCCCCCACCCCTCCTCCACCCTCTGGGGCCGCAGCATCTGCGTTCCCGGAGCACGTGACAGAACGGCAGCCACCGCCCTCTGCTCTGCAGGTCCGCATCTGAACAACATATCCATTTGTGTCTGGGCAGTTTCTGTGTCGTTTGTGTGACTTTGCACATGACACTGGGCTGTGGCGTCTGACTGCGGGGTTCCTTTCCAGGTTTACACACAGGCATGTTTGGTAACCTCTCCGGACCGGACCCCATCTCCTCCTGCGTAAAATGGGGGCAGTCATCCGTACTCCTCACAGGGAAGTTGCAAGCATTAAGTGGCTGTCTCCCTGCAAAGAGCTTAGACGCAGCCCTGCCTGTGTTCTCAGTGGCTGCTTTCTGTTCTTGTTCTGTGTCACCACGCTTAGAATGTATAAAAGCAGGAACTCTGCTTTCAATCCTAGGACAAAGTAAGTGCTCTTTGAAAATGGGTTGAGGGAATAGGTTTAATGGGTGGCAGTTTCAAGCAGCCAGATGTCATTTTGTTGTAAGTGGGAACTTGCCCCGAATCCGAGCTCTTCGGGAGCAGAAAGGCTGTCACAGGAGGTGGTGGCTCCAGGCACCAGAGCTGCTGCAGGGAGGGCTGCTGGCCCTTGGTTTGGGGGTGGGGCACAGAGCATCTCTGCTTGGGGGCTGGATGGGGGGCGAGGATGGCAGATCTTCAAGGCGGTCTGTAGCCACTGAGTTGCGAAGTGACCTAATGAAGAGACAAAGGTCATCACAAGGCAAGAAATGCAGCTGAGGAAAGACTGAGTCCCCTAAGTTGGGCGCCGCATGGGACTCTTTTGGGTGTAAAATAACAGAAGCAACTCTGATGCTTGAGCTCGCTGGGCAGCTGGAGAAGCAACTTGGCAAAGGAGCGGGCGCCAGGTTGGCTCCAGGGGGTCAGGAGGCAGGGGGCACTGGGTGCCTTCGGTGTAACTCTGAGTGATAACGGTTCTGGCTTCTGTGGTGTGAACGGGGTGGACTCACTCCTATGAAGACTCACAAAATAGGAAATCCTCCCTGATAGGGAGTGGGTTGGTTGCTGGAGAGCTGGACAATGTGGCAAAGTCCCCTTGCCTCCTGTGGCTGAGCACATATCTCCCCAGTGACCTCAGGGTACAGGGAGAACAGCCTTGCCCCGCGGGTCTGGATCATGCTGTGAATTTGCGCAGGGTGCCCAGCCGGCAGCCTCTGCTTTTGCTGTTTCTTCCTCTCCCGGACATCCTGGTTGGTGATGTGCAGCGTGTCCCTCTGTGGGCCACCACTGAGGGCTGGCCTGAGGTGACGTGGTCCTCATTGCGACCTTAACGGTGTTGGAGCACTACTGAGAGTCTTGTAATGTTAACAGAAATGACGGCTACCGTGTTCGAAAATGCACCAGGTGCCAAGCGCTGTGCCCGACAGTCTGCACGCTGTGTTTCTTTCAATCCTCACATCCTCAATGAAAGGATTTTTCCCTTGAGTAAGTGGGTTAACTGAGGCTGGTAATCTTTAAGCACCTTCCTTCGTTTCCCTCCTCCTCCCTCCTCTTCTCTCCTTTTTTCTCTTTTTGCTGTCTTTCTTCTCGCTTAAAAATGTTTCTTTGCTTTCCACACTTTTGCCCAGAGATACCTTAGGAAAATCTCTCTCCTTCACTTACCTCCTTTTCTGGTATCCTCTGTTTTCCCTTTTACGTTCTTTTGTTCATTTTCGGACCAAAAAAAAAGGGGGGGGATTCTTGTTATCATTAATAAGTGGACGATTGCTGCTACCAACGTATTCTTGTGGAGGCAAGGAAAGTTCTAGATCTGAGGTGATAATAGACAACTAGGGCAGTCAGGATCTGGAAGCCATTCCAGAAAATCCATACAAGTCTTCGGATACCTCCTTCTCCACCTCTAATGAAACCGGCTTTATCTTCAAGCACCTTCAGTGAGCAAAACCATTCAGTGATGGCCTGTGAGCTGTGACCTGCAAGGCAGACAAATAATTCACCAAGAAAAGCTCATGCCCTCAAGGAACTCTCACCCCAATTTTACTGGTTATTTAGAATCATTTCTTTATATTCCTTTCTTATCTCCCGCTCATCTACCACCTCCTCCATTAAATGGTTTTTCTTTTTGTAAGTGCGTACTATTTCAGCTACATTTTGGATGGAAATCAGTTCTTGCAGGTGGTTTTGGAACCCCGCCACGCTTTATGAAAATAATTCTATAGGGAAAAGCCTTTTTGGTAAAACCGACTTGGGCGCAAGTGGAGCACCGTCGCTCCATCCACGGGCCTGCAGGGGGCGCTTTGCGGGAGCGCAGCTCCCTATGGGTAGTCAACTTTGGTGGAAAGAAATCTCTATCTGGCACCATCTGGTGTTTGGGGGAAAGGAAGTGCTGCTGTCAATGTTTTTTCCCTCCCGACCTTATCTTGCAGTCGAGAAAACCCGAGCTGGAAGTGATACCTGGAGAGGTAGATACAGGTTTCTAGATGGGTCCTGTTATCTGCGCTGACCGTTCACTTCCGTCTTTGCGTTTTGGCTTTCTGCCTGTCCTCCCGCCCCGGCCCCTTCCCTGCCACCTTGCCTGGCTCCTGCCGCTCTGTCTGTCTGGACACTTTCCCTCAGCACAGTGAGCCACTCTGTCCCCAGAAGCCAAGTCTGGGAACGGGTGTAGCTGTGGGGGGATCAGGGAACAGGGCCACAGGACTTGTGTTCCTCGTTCTCCGTGGAAACCAGGTGAGGGCGTGAGGGCTCTGTCGCCCCTGGCGAGGGGGTGGTGACGATCATTAGGGTTAGCGCACGCACGATGCAAAGCTTGCACAGAAGAGGGGAGGCAAGTGAGGAGGTGAGTGCGAGATGCTTCTGTTTTTGGAAGATTCAGGAAAGGAGCAGCAACACTGGTTGCTTCCGAACGGACGCTGCTGGGTGAGGATTCCCGGCATTCTTGTTCAAAAACAGAAAACACGCAGTCAGGGGAGTCCGTTTCAGGTAAAGATTAGTCATGAAAAGTAGACTGCGTCTGGAAGGCCAGAGCTGGTTGACATTGGGCAGGAGGCCGCAGGGAGGGGGTTAGTGTGAGAGACTCTTCTCTCTTCCATTTCCTCTCAGCTTTGATTTTTCTGGTGATGTCAGTGATGGGCCGAGGATGTATGGGGGCCAGCGAGACAGTAGGAAGATGACAGTAAAAATGTGTCCGTCTCTTAATGGAAGGAGCCTCAGGTACACAGAGGAGGTGACTGGTGACTGGATGGTTACTCACGAGACAGCAAACACTGAGGCATCTGGTTTTCGAAAACTCTCCTTGTGGTTGATAAGCCTGCGGTCCCTTATATTATCACCGGCATCTAGCCCAAGCCTCAGAACACTCGAAAGACATGTGATTCAGCCAGAAAGTTGCTTATTCAGTCAATGTTTACTAAATACTGTTCTCCGGCTGACAGATTATTGAGGTCGCATAAGAGGAAAGTATAGCAAGAGAGAAGACAGAGCCTCTTCCCCGAGAAGCCCACACTCCTAGTGAGGAGAAAATGCCAATATGTAGGAATCAATGAAGGCAAGGTCTGAGGCAATAAGTAATGCCGTACAGTACCGTGTCTGCGGACCCGAACTGTAGGCAAACAAGGAAGGTCATGGCGCCATGGGTTGGAGAGGACGGAGACAGCTGTGTGAATGAGCAGAGGTTTGACTTGGTTTTAGGAAAAGAGGGAAACTTCTGTCAGGTTTGCAGAGAGGAGGGAAGTTTCTTCAGGTGGATGACGGAGGCACAGGGAAGGGACTTGTTTAACGGGTGAAGGGAAGGGTTCCACCTGAACCGGGGGGGGTGGGCGGTTAGACGGGGACAGGCAGGCCCGAGCGCGAACACCCAATCCAGTCACCAGCGTGTGCGGAGTCTGGATTCTCAGGGCAGTGGGGAGCCACTGGAGATGTTTGGCATGGAGGAGTGACACGGCTTGAATCAAGTCATGTTCGATATTGGGATAGACTCAAGGATTTTTAAAGTTGGAAGAATCCCTAGCATAGAGTCAAGCCCCTCATTTTATTTATTTATTTATTTATTTTAATGAGTAGGATTTCTGCTCTTTGTTTTTTTTTTTTTAACGTTTATTTATTTTTGAGAGACATAGAGACAGAGCGTGAGCAGGGGAGGGGCAGAGAGAGAGGGAGGCACAGAATCTGAAGCAGGCTCCAGGCTCTGAGACATCGGCACAGAGCCCCATGCGGGGCTCGAACTCACAGACCATGAGATCATGACCTGAGCTGAAGTCGGACGCTCAACCAACTGAGCCACCCAGGCGCCCCAAGCCCCTCATTTTAAAGCTGAGGAAACTGAGGCTCAGAGAGGCAAGAAGGCTGTCCAGTGAGTCCTTGGGACAGTCAGACCTCTGATCCCACCCACTGTCCAGGGGTCCTTCCCTCCGTGCTTCGGGGTCCTGTGCTCTCTGGAACATTGCACTTGTCGCGTTTTGGGGAACCAGGCTCGGCCTGTGCCCCTGCCCTGCAATAGCCCCCCTTGTCTGTCTGGGATTTGGATACCCTCAGAAGAGAAGAATCTTCTTCCTGGCGCTGAGAGCTGAGTCCAAACAACGATTATATCTGGAATGACTGGGCAGTTGGAAATATGGCTACTGATGACTAATTTATCATACGGCTTGGACATTTGTTCTTGCATCAAATATTTATTGAGCACCTACTAGTCAATAAACACTGTGTGGTGTGCTGAGAAGAGCTGGTTTGTGAGGCCAGTGGAAAGCAAGCGGTTAGAGTACAGCTTAGGAAGTGCCTCGAGGGAGGTGAAAAACAGGGAGCCATAGGAGCATAGAGAGAAGCATAGGGTAGGGGGATGGATGAGGAGGGGGATGGGTGGGAGGGGGATGGGCGGGGAGGCCAGGAGCTAGTGGGGAAGAACCTTCCAGGCGGAAGAAAAGTCCAAATAAAGGTGCGGCGTGGGGAGGGAGACAGAGATAGACATGGCGGGGGGTGGGGGGATGGCCTGAGGTACATGCTGGGTCTGCCCTCGGCTCTGGGTCTGAAGCACTGCCCGCTGGCTCTGGGGTGCCAGATGAGACCGCCAAGGTCGATGGAGCAGACGGTGACCTCATCTGTAGACCATTTCAGGAGCCTGGAGTTTAAATGCTGCACAGTAGGGAGCCGTTCTTTATTCAGTAAGAACACACAGGACTTACTCTGTGCCAGATATCATTCTAAGCCTAATGTCAGGGTTTCAAGCAACTTTTCTAAGACAGATACTATTATTATAACCCCATTTTGCAGATGAGGAAAACCAAGGCCCAAGGAAGTTAAGTCACCTGCTCAGGGTCACCCAGGTAGTAATGGGATAGTTAGGATTGAGACCAGACAGTCCAGTTTTAGTGGTCATGATCTTAGCCATGGTGCTCTGTGGACTCATACTGGGGTTTTAGGTAGAGAAGTGACACAGGCAGAGAGAAGTTTTAGAGAGACCACCCTTTGGCCGCAGTGAGGGACGCGCTGGGCTGGGTGAGGAGACGGGCTGTGAGGAGCTGTGTTTGAGAACCTCAGAGTTCAGGAAGGCGTTTGTGGTCCGCGTCTGGCCCGAAGGTGCCACCCCTGAGTCCCGAGGTCGCAGCTGCTCCCTGCATGGTGCTGACGACAGAGTCTCAAGGCAGCTCCACAACCATCCCTCTTCAGGTGCTGGAAGAGATGCCCGTTTGTGGGTGTCGTGGGGATGGACAACCGTTGCCTTCTGTCGAAGCTTCTTGGGCTGGTCTAATAATTAAATGGGCACAAGACAGAGGAACAGGAGAAAAACTACTTTTAATTTCATACGTACAGGAGCCCCAAAGACTCGAGAAGTTCCAAGACAGCCAGGCAGAGGAGGCTCGTGTGCACCCTGAGCTAAGGAGAAGGGGGAGGGGTCCAGGGCTTGGGGGAGGAAGGCAAAGCATAGGACGATGGAAGAACAAATGGTTGGGAAACAAATGTTTGTCATGTCACTCGGATAAGTTTAATATAAAAAGTTACCTCTGGGGTGCCTGGGTGGCTCAGTCGGTTAAGTGGCCGACTTCAGTTCAGGTCACAATCTCACGGTCTGTGAGTTCGAGTCCCGTGTCGGGCTCTGTGCTGACGGCTTCTGAGCCTGCTTTGGATGCTGTGTCTCTCTCTCTCTCTGCCCTTCCCCTGCTCATGCTCTGTCTTTATGCCTCTCAGAAATAAATAAACGTTAAAAAATAAAGTTCTCTCTGGTATTAACTCTCTTCCTGATACAAGCCCTGATCTACATTTTTTAGGCAGTTAAGGGAGAGGTAAAACAAAACAAAACAAAACAAAACATAAACTTTCTTGAGTCTGCTGGGTCCCGATTGCCTTCAGCTCAAAACAACCCACTCGCCAAAGTGGCAGGCACACTGTGGAGTGGTGTCCCCTGCTCCCCCCCGTTGTTTAGTGACAGGTGACAGAGGAGAAAATGGAGAAAGGAGGGAGAAAGAATCAGGTGTTGCTGAGCCAAGGGCCTCCCTGAGGGCTCCTGTGGAAAGCACTGGAAGGAGCCAGGTGGGCAGAAGCAGGGGTGGGGGGTGGAGAGGAGGGAAGGCAGGCCTGCAAAACCTCCACGGGCAAACTGTGGACTCTGGGGGGAGGGGCTCAGAGGCAGAGTTGCCTATCCAGGCAGGCCTGGGAAGAGGGGCCCCTAGGAGACATCCCCATAGTGGGGGAGCCAGAGGTGTGGCTGCAGAGGTGTGATGGGAGGGAGCATGCAGAGGTGTGGTGGGAGGGAGCAAGCCCTGCTCTGCCAGGCTCAGCTCTTGGGAGGGCAGCCGGCAGGCAGTGGGCTGGGAGCAGGCAGGAGCCCCTCCAACCAGGGCGGACAGGCCGGTGTCCAGCCTTTTTACCTGCAGAGCTTCCTTTGCTGTGGCTTGAGGGAAAGGGGATAAGAGAAAGGGCTGGGAGGGTTCAGTCCTTCAACTTCAGCCGAACTCCGCTAACACCTGACGCAGCATGTGATGGTGCCCAGTTAGCCCTGCTGAATGCCTGCACGCATGAATGAATGAATGCCCGCATGAATGAATGAATGCCCGCCACGCCCGTCAGGAAGTGGCACAAAGTCCGGTTTATCGCTGGGGGTACAGAAGACACGAGGAACAGACCGAAACGAGGGGTCAAAGGTATCCCTAGAGCTTTGGAGTTTGGAAACCCGGGCAGGGGAGGAGCTGGGCGGGCTTCGCGCCTGCTCTGAAGGAGGGCGGTTGCTTCTGAGACAGGCCACGTCCCTCAGAATTTGGAAGCCTCTTCCTTTGAAAACGGAGAGAAGTGACCTGGTATGCAGGTTAAGAGCTCATCTTGCAAGAAAACCCAGCTGAGTGGCTCTGCTGCTGTGGGGGGTGGGGGTGGGGGGGGAGGCTGTCCTTGCTCTCCCCCACCCCCCCCCTGCTGTAGGCTGACTCATCCCCTCTGCGACAGACAGATTGTGTCTTGCGTGGGAGCTGCTATGCAGAGCTCAGAGCTGTTCCCTGAGAGTTACAGGAATTCCAACCTGCTGAAGGGAACAATTGATCTAAATATGTTCTTTTAATGATACTTTATTTTTATTAGCATTTTATTAATGGGTTCCTAAGAGGAAACAGCAGGTCCCACCATCTTCAGAAAATCGTTTGCTTTCCTCCCCGGGGACTCTTGGCGTACTGGCTCTGAATTCTAAACCCCGCAGAGTCAGGTCGGGTCTCTGTGCCTGGCGTAAATCCCGGGCTGAAATCCCGTTGTAAGGCTGCCGCCTTGGGATCAGGTTCTCTGGATGTACTCCCCCCCGCAGCAGATGGCATCACCCAGGGAACTGATGACTTAGCAAGACCCTGAAGAGGCACCGTGGGCTCATGATTGTCAGGATATGTCAGAACAGCTGACGCTGTCAAGGCTCCAGGGCAATAAAGAGTAAGTGTAGGCGTTCTATGCCCAGGTGCCCACACTGACATCTCACCTCCCGGGGCAGAGACCTGGCTGGCAGGAGTCCTCAATGCATGTGTATGCACCCCTTCAGCCCGCAGGATTGTTTTTGGTTCCGTTTCCTGGGAGATGCGGTGAGAGCGAGGTTCCTAACCAATCCTCACATGCAAAGCTCTGGTAGTGGCCGCTGATAAAGCAGGTGGTGATCAGGTCAGTTTTTAGTGCGTGAACAAGAATGAGAGAGGACAGGACGGCAAGATCCCCGCTGGATGTTATCAGGTGGCAGGGTGCTCAGAACACCCAGCTGGCTCGTTAATCTAGCGCAACATCACAGCTGTTTGCTGAGTGCCTGCAGGGGGGCCGGGGCAGAAAAGTAGGCTCAGCGTCAAGGAGCTCACAGCCTAGCAAATGGTTCCCCAAGAACTTGATACGGGTGCCAAGAGCTTGGCTTCCCCGTATAGACGATGGAGGTAGTAATAGCCTAATGGAGACCCTGGCGGGATATGAAGGACTACCGCAGGCCAGTAAAGTATCTTTTGTGCATTCTCTGGCATATGGTAGAGTGGATTTAGAGATGGGAGGCCCCGTCTGCTAAGATATCATCTGTGTGGGAGGTGGAGGTGTCTTTGAAAGGAGGCGGAGAAAGGGAGCTCCCTCTTGGAGGCACTTACCTTCATCTCTGACTCCTTGGTCTGAGCATCGAGGAAGTGTTAAATGAATACCTACTGCATTCAGTATTGTTTCCCTTTCCATTGCCTCACCAGCTCTCAGCCCAGTAGTCCGGACCTCGACTCCAGAGCCAGGCTGCCTGTGCTACTCCTGCTCTGTGGGTAGCCTCACTAGGTCATCTCTCTGCCTCAGTTTGCCGTTTGTTAAATACGAACCATACTTCACAGGGACGTTATGGGGATTGGATGAGCCAGTGTAGGCAAAATGCTTAGAATAGTGCCGTACACATCCTAAATTCTGTGTAACTTTTAGGTATTATTAGTCCTCTTTTCACCATTGAAATAAAGATCCATGTGATTCTGGTGGATAACCAAAAAAGAGAGTCCTGATTCGGAAGGAGGACCTTTGGATCTAATCCTACATTGCTGTATCCTAATGCTTAGGGCCTGGCCCATAATAGGTACTCAGCGAATGCTTGTTACTTTGAATTGTACAGAGTGGATTTGCCAGGGCAGAGTGGGGCGGGGTGGACAGGCCTGGGATCCTTCAGGCAATTGCCTGACTTCAGGAAGGTGAGGGTCGCTGGGATTGGGATGCAGGCATAGCTGGGATCCTCGAACAACAGACTAGGGGACCGGCTAGATGTGGGAGGCAAGAGAGGTGAGGGAGAGGGAAGACTTGAGAATGACTGGCTGGCCAGCTCCATCCATGGATGGTGGGATCTGAGTTTAGGTCTGTGTTCGGCTTTTTGCTTTGGATAGGATGGGGCAGGTGGGAGGACATCGGTATTTCTCACCATCGGGTATCTTATGTGTAAAATGGAAGTGAAAATCCTCCCCCTCCCCCAGAATCTTCTCCTTTTCTAAGTCACATGTCTGTTAGCGAGAAGCAAGCGAGGCTAGGTCTGTGGAGGCGTTTAAGTCAACTATAAATTACTATGGAAGTATGATGAGTACAATTTTCTGTCTCATTGAAACCCTGATTCTCTAGCAGGCCCTCAACTGTTCCATCTCAGGGATATTTTCATTTTCAGAGAGGGTCTAGAAAAAAGCCTTGATTAAGCCGAAAAGATGAATGGCGGATGCTGAAATACCAGACCGTCGCCTCTACCAGAGGGCCTCCTAACCTTGAACCCTGGGACTGTGGGAGCTGAGCGGGAGGAGATGTGATAAACTGAGTGCCCGTAAAATACTTCTGCTTTCCGTTACTTCTTTGAATCTCCGCAGTTCTTTTCCTTTTTTATTTTTTTAATCCTCTTTACATCGTAAAGTGTCATGGAGAGTCAGAATGGGAATTCTCTCTGCCAAGGCTGAAGGTAGAGCAGGAGCTGGCCTCGGGGGCTGTGGGACAGGGATGGGGTGGGGGGGCATGCCAGGCTGGCTCAGACCTGGGGCTGAGGATGAAGCGGGGAGAAGGAAGTGTGGGCTCTGCTGTTTCTTTGGCTGTTGTGTCCTTTCTCTCCTCCATCGATTGAAAGGATGGCATGGAGATGATGGATCCCAAAGACACAGATTTTCATAAGAAACGTCTCTGACATTTAGCCACACAGACATGGGCAGATGTGGACCTAGTGAAAGATACACCATGGGTGTGCCTTCGCCGAGAACAGGAGAACACAGCCTTTTGAGAGGCCATATTGGTGCATTTTCTTCTCTTCCCCAACCCCCTCCTCCTCCTCCTCCTCCTTCTTTTTTAACTAATGTGAAAGGTACAGCTTACAACAGTCATTTCTGAATAGTCATCATTTTCCCAGGGAGTAAAATCCTCTTGCTCTCATACAAATGTCATAAATAAATTGAAAGTATTACTGTGGAAACACTTGTACACAAATAATTCCCACCTCGAACCCTAAACCCTACTGGGAAATACTCTTCAGTTTTCTTTTCTAGTGCACAAAAGCCTATTTTTTCACAGTGATGAATCCTATTTAGCAGATGCCTGTGTCGAAGGAAGCAACCCTCTTCTCTTGTGAGAGGAAGTATCACCCTCTTTCCTTCCACAAGATGGTCGTGATAGCTAACATTGATTCTTAAGTCCAACAGTTTAGTGAGAAATGAGGGGAGTGAACTCAGGAAGGTTAAAATTAGGGAAGTAACACAGGGGTCCACAGAAATCATTACCTGCTTGCATTTGGGACAAGAATGATTAAGAGTGAACTTGAATGTAGGCGAGGTACCTGGAGCACCACTGTCTGGCCTCATGTAGAAATGTTCACCACCTTCCTCCTTTTTGTTGACTGCCAGCAGTACTTGACCATGGATGCTGATTGATGTCTTCATTTGCTTAAAAATATCAATTGAACAACATTTTGATTTTATAGCATGATTAATTTTTTTTGATTTTTAAAATTACTGATTGATTTAATATAATTTATTATCAGATGGCTAACATACAGTGTATACATTGTGCTCTTGGTTTTGGGGGTAGATTCCCGTGATTCATCGCTTACATACAACACCCAGTACTCATCCCAACAAGTGCCCTCCTCAGTACCCATCACCCATTTCCCCCTCTCCCCCGCCCTCCCCATCAACCCTCAGTTTGTTCTCTGTATTTAAGAATCTCTTATGGTTTTCCTCCCTCCCTCTCTGTTTGTAACTATTTTTCCCCTTCGCTTCCCCCATGGTCTCCTGTTAAGTTTCTCAAGTTCCACATTATGAGTGAAAACATATGATATCTGTCTTTCCTGACTGACTTATTTCACTTAGCATAATACCCTCCAGTTCCATAGCCTCTACTACAAAGCTGTAATCATCAAGACAGTATGGTATTGGCACAAAAACAGACACAAGACCAATGGAATAGAATAAAAAACCCAGAATTGGACCCACAAATGTATGGCCAACTGATCTCTGACAAAGCAGGAAAGAGTACCCAAAAAACTGTACTGGAAAAAAGACAGTCTCTTTAGCAAATGGTGCTGGGAGAACTGGACAGCAACATGCAGAAGAATGAAGCTAGACCACTTTCTTACACCATACATAAGAATAAACTCAAAATGAATGAAGGAGCTGAATGTGAGATAGGAACCATCAAAACCCTAGAGGAGAAAACAGGCAACCACCTCTTTGAGCTCAGCTGCAAAAAAATTTTTAACGTTTATTTATTTTTGAGAGTGAAGAGACAGAGTGTGAACAGGAAAGGGGCAGAGAGAGAGTGAGACACAGAATCTAAGCAGGCTCCAGGCTCCAAGCTGTCAGCATAGAGCCCGATGCAGGGCCTGAACTCATGAACCATGAGATCATAACCTGAGCTGAAGTTGGATGCTTAACTGACTGAGCCACCCAGGCGCCCCTACAGCTTGATTCTTTTACAGACAATTTTTAGAGCAATTTTAGGTTCGCAGCAAAATTAAGAAGGTACAGAAATTTCCTGTGATTCATTGCTTACACACAACACCCAGTGCTCATCCCAACAGTGCCATCTTCCATACACATCACTCATTTTCCCCTCTCCCCTGCCCTCCCTATAAATTTCCTATATATCTCCTGCTCCCGCGTATGCACAGCCTCCCCCATTATCAACATCCCCCACTAGAGTGGTGTGTTTATTATGTAACTGCTGAATTTACACTGACTATCATAATCATCCCAAGTCCATCGTTTACATTAGGGTTTACCCTTAGTATTGGTACAGTCTGTGGTTTTGGACAAATGTGTAATGACATGTATCCATCATTATAGTGTTGTATGGAGTATTTTTAATGCCTTCAAAATCTTCCGTGTTCTGTTGATTAATCCTCCTTTCTCCCAGCCATTGGAAACCATTGCTCTTTCATTGTTTCCTCTCTATAGTGTTGCCTTTTCCAGAACATCATATAATTGGAATTATACAGTATATAGCCTTTTCAGATTGACTTCTTTTGCTTAATAATAGCATATAGTCCTTCTATGCCTTTTCATGACTTGATAGCTTTTTATCGTCTGGATGGACCACAGTTTATTTACTTATTTATTTATTTTTAATTTTTTAAATGTTTATTTATTTCAGAGAAAGAGAGACAGAACATGAGCAGTGGAGAGGCAGTGAGAGAGGGGGACACAGAATCTGAAGCAAGCTCCAGGCTCTGAGCTGTCAGCACAGAGCCCGACGCGGGGCTCAAACTCATGGACTGTGAGATCATGACCTGAGCCGAAGTCAGACGCTCAACCAACTGAGCCACTCAGGCATCCCTGGAGCACAGTTTTTTAATCCATTCACCCACAGAAGGGCATCGTGTCCTAGTTTTGACAATTATGAACAAAGATGCTATAAACATCTCCGGTTTTTGTGTGGACGTAGGTTTTTGACACCAAGGAAAGTGACTACTAGATTATGTGCTAAGAGTATGTGTAGTTTTATAAGAAATAGCCAAACTGTCTTCCAAGGTGGCTGTGACATTTTGCATTCCCAGCAGCAACATACCAGAGTTCCTGTTGCTTCACATCTTTGCCAGCAGTTGATGTTGTCAGTGTTGTCAGCATTTGGTGTTTATGATTTTGGCCTTTCTAATAGATGTCCAGTGTGGCTCATTGTTATTTATTTTCTTTTTCAAAGTTTATTATTTATTTTGAGATATATATAGAGAGAGACAGAGAGGGAGAGAATATGTGCAGGGGAGGGGCAGAGAGAGAGAGAGATAGAGCGAGAGAGAGAATCCCAAGCAGGTTCCACATTGTCAGTGTAGAGCCTGACCTCGAACTGTGAGATCATGACCGGGGCTGAAATCAAGAGTCAGAGTCTTAACCTACTGAGCCACCCAGGAGCCCTTCATTGTTATTTTAATTTGCATTTTCCTGATGACATGTGACATGGTGTGTCTTTTCATATGTTTATCTGCACCTGTATATATTCTTAAGTGAAGTGCCTTTTAAAGTTTTGGCTCATTTTTAAACAAGTTGTTTCTCTTCTTATTGAGTTTTAAGACTTCTTTGTATATTTTAGATACCAGTTCTTTATCAGATATGTCTTTTGCAAATATTTTCTCCCAGTCTGTGGCTTTTCTTTTCATTTTTAAAAAATTTTTTAATGTTTATTCATTTTTGAGAGAGAGACAGAGCAGAGCATTAGCAGGGGAAGGGCAGAGAGAGAGGGAGACACAGAATCCAAAACAGACTCCAGGCTCTGAGCTGTCAGCACAGAACCTGATGCGGGGCTCGAACCCACGAACCGTGAGATCATGACCAGAGCCGAAGTCGGATGCTTAACCGACTGAGCCACCCAGGCGCCCCTCTTTTCATTTTCTTGGCAGAAGACAAGCAGAAGAGCAGAAGCTGTTAATTTTAATAAGTCTAGCTCATTGGTTATTTCTTTCATGTATTATGTCTTTGGGGTTATATCTAAAAAGGGATCACCATACCTAAGATCCTCTAGGCTTTCTCCTATGTCATCTTCTAGGTTTTATGGTTTTGCATTCAAATTTAGGTGTATGATCCATTTTCAGCTGTGCCTAGATTATTATTATTTTTTGCATTTGCATGTCCAGTTGTCCAGCACTATTTGCTGAAAAGACAATCTTTGCTCTTTTTTTTTTTTTTTTTGCCTTTGGTCTTTTTCAAAACTCAGTTGACTATATTTATAAGAGTGTTTCTGGGTTCTTTATTCTGTTCCATTGATCTATACATCCATCTTTTCACCAATACATTACTGTCTTAATTACTGTAGCTTCACAGTAGCTTCTTGAAGTAGAGTACCATTAGTTCTCCAACTTTGTTTTTCTCCTTCAACATTGTGTTGACTGTTAGTGCCTTTTGCCTCTTTACATGCACTTGAGAATCAATTTGTTGATATCTACAAAATAACTTGCTGGGATTTTGATTGTCATTGCATTGACTCAAAGATCAAGTTGGAAAGAACTGACATCTTGACAATATTGAATCTTTTTATCCATGAACATGGAACATCTCCCCATTTATTTAGTTCTTTGATTTTGTTTATCAGAGTTTTATATTATATAGATCTTGCATCTAAGTATTTCATTTTTTAGGAGATGCTAATGTAAATGATATTGTGTTTTTAACTTCCAATGCCATTTGGTCATTGCTCATATAAAGGAAAGCAATTGACTTAGGTATTTTAATTTTATATCCTGCAAACTTGCTATAATTGTTTATTAGTCTCAGGAATTTTTTAGTCAGTGTTTTTGGATTTTCTACACAGATGATCATGTGATCTGAGAACAAAGGCAGTTTTATTTCTTCCTCCCCAATTTGCATACCATTTATTTCCTTTTCTTATTTCATTAACTGGAATTTCTACTACAATGTTGAAAAGAAGTGGTAAGAGGAGACATCTTTGCCTTTTCCTGATATTAGTGGGAAAGCCTAAAGTTTCACACCATTAAGTATGTTTATCAAGTTGAGGAATGTGCCTCTATTCCTAGCTTTCTGAGAGTTTTTATCATGAATGGATGTGGATTTTGTCAGATGTTTTTTCTGCATTTATTGATAAATTTATTCTTCTTTTTTAGCCTGTTGATGTGATGGATTACATTAATTGATTTTCAAATGGTGAACCAAACTTGCATACCTGGAATAAGTCCCACTTGGTCATGGTATATAATTCTTTTTTAAAAAATATTTTAAGTTTATTATTTATTTTGAGAGAGAGAGCAAGTGGGGGAAGGGCAGAGAGAGAGAAGAGAGAGAATCCCAAGCAGCCTCCATACAGTCAGTGCAGAGCCCAAAGTGGGGCTCAAACTCGTGAACCATGAGACCATGACCTGAGCTGAAATGAAGAATCGGATGCTTTAACTGACTGAGCCACCCAGGTGCCCCAATATCATTTTTTAAATACATCGTTGAATTTGATTTGCTAATATTTTGTTAAGGATCTTTCATCTTTGTTTATGAGAGATATTGGCTTGTAGTTTTCTTTTCTTGTAATGCCTTGTCTGGCTTCCATATTAGGGTAATATCAGCCTCATCAAATTAATTAGAAAGAAATGCCTCTGCTTTATTTTCTAAAAGAGATTGTAGAGAATTGGGATACTTCTTTAAATATTTGGTAAAATTCACCAATGAACTCAATAGGTCTGGTACTTTCTATTTTAGAAGGTTATTAGTTATTGATTCAATTTATTTAATAGAACAGGCCTGTTCAGATTGTCTGTTAATTCTTGTGTGCGTTTGTGTGTGTGTGTGTATGAGTTTTCATAGATTGTGCCCTTCAAGGAATTGTGTTATTAATCTAGATTGTCAAATTTGTAAACGGGGACACCTGGATGGCTCAGTCGGTTAAGACTCCGACTTCAGCTCAGGTCATGATCTCACGGTCTGTGGGTTTGAGCCCCACATCGGGGTCTGTGCTGACAACTCAGAGCCTGGAGTCTGCTTCAGATTCTCTGTCTCCCTCTCTCTCTGTCTCTCCCCACTCACACTCTGTCTCACTCTCTCAAAAATAAATAAACATTAAAAAAATATTTGTAGACATAGTATTGTTCATAGTAAGTATGTGGCTTCTACTAGACAATTGGCCTCGAATACAAAGTAATCTTTGTGTTCTTCCTCTTTGGCCTCAGTTTTTAGGAATTCCATTAAGACAATTGTTAGGGAATAAATTACTGTTCTAGAAGACCCAGGAAGACCCATGGATAGTGATGGTGCAGCAGGAAGGAGGGAGGGAGGAGGTGTAGTAGGGGGATGAGGTCAGGTTATCAAAGGAAAGAATGAAGAGGTCGAGCAAGTTTGAGAGCTACATGAAGGAAGGGAAAGAAAAATGAGAACCAATGTATGTGTAGAAATGAGGATACAGATGCAAATGATATTTCACTCACAAGTTTTGGTGGGAGAGGGCATCTTGAACCCAAGTTGGGCTTGTCCTAGGGTGCATGAGGGAAGGCCTGCTGGGGATCCTTCGTGTGAGGAAATGCTTCTCAACCTTCTCTAATTCATTCTGGATAGTAATGATTATAACTGTCCTGTATATAAAGAATGATGGTAATCATACTGTGGGAGCTATTGATCACAGGAGGGGTTCATCCTGTGATTCTTGGCCCCCAGGCCCAGCCCAGCAACTCTGGAGACTTTGAGGGAATGATTTCTCCTGGCACACCAAGAGTTGTGACCCATTTTGCAGCATGCTGGTAGGAAGCTCTGGTTTGAGGAAGCAGCTTATCTTGCTCAGGAGAGAGAGAACTGAAGCCCTCAAGTTTCACTGATAAATAATTCCTTGGAGCCAGGGACAGGGGTCAGTTTTGAGTACAGCACTCGTTCTGCAGGATTCGCTGTAGTCCAGGCCACTACCATGAAATAATGTTTATTGAGCATCTATTCAATGCCATCCTCTGTGAAATGAACAGAAGGCCCATGTGGAATGTGTCTGCATCCTGGGAAGGAGGAGGAAAGGTTTTTATCTGAAATCTGTGAGACGGTCAGCCCAAAGGCGGGGGCTTCTGCTGGCATTTTGGATCAGGACACTGAGGCCTGTAGCTGTCATGGGGTGGTAGGCATTCACTAACAACACCTGTAGCCCTGGCTCCAGCAGCTTCATGGGGCTCAACAGACTCAGAGGAAGCAGTAACAGGAAACAGTAGCTTTGGGTATGGCTGACGGCCTTTTCTAGGGACTCTGTGGAGATTGACTGCCTTGGCAGCACTTTTGGGAATTAGAGACCTCAGTGTTGGAGCAGGAGAGAAGAAAACTAGCCAATGCATGCAGTGACCAACAGACTGTTTGAAGTCTCTACTCCAGAGTTGTGGAAACTTAGAAGTCAGACTGGTGATCTCATAATAATGAATATGGGCAGTGTTAAATAATGTTATGGACTGAATTTTGTGTACCCCTCCCCCCACAGATTAATATGTCAAAGCCCTAACCCCAAGGACATGTGGAGGGGCTGTTGGGAGGTAGTTAGGGTTAGATAAGGTTGTAAAGATGGGGCCCTGGTCTGATTGGGATTAGTGCCAATGTAAAAGAGGTGTCTCTCTTGTAAAAGAGACACCAGACCGCTTCCTCTCTTTCCATGAACATGCACTGAGGAAAGCTCATGTGAGCACACAGTGAGAAGGTGGCTGCCTGCAAGCCAAGAGAGGAGGCCTCCAAATTAACCTGTCCGCCAGCACCCTGACCTTGGACTTCCCAACTTCCAGAACTGTGAAAAATAAATATCTGTTTAACCCCCCAGTCCATCATATTTTGTTATAGCAGCTCAAGCCAACTAATACAGTTGTCATGCCTTATTATCACTCTTTTTTTATAAATGTTTTTTTAATGTTTATTTATTTATTTATTTATTATTTTTTTAATTTTTTAATGTTTTATTTATTTTTGAGAGCAGGAGAGACACAGCATGAGCAGGGGAGGGGCAGAGAGAGAGGAGACACAGAATCGGAAGTAGGCTCCAGGCTCTGAGCTGTCAGCACAGAGCCTGACGCGGGGCTCGAACCCACAGACCGTGAGATCATGACCTGAGCCGAAGTCGGACGCCCAATCGACTGAGCCACCCAGGTGCCCCAATGTTTATTTATTTTTGACAGAGAGAGAGAGAGAGAGAGACAAAGTATGAATGGGGGGGGCGCAGAGAGGGAGAGGGAGACACAGAATAGGAAGCAAGCTCTAGGCTCTGAGCTATCAGCACAGAGCTTGATGCGGGGCTTGAACCCACAAACCATGAGATCATGACCTGAGCCCAAGTTGGATGTTCAAACGTCTGAGCCACCTAGGTGCCTCTCTGCCACTTTAGTAAAACTTTGATTTGGATGATTTTTACAAGCAGGAAAGGGTCAGGTCAGAGTGTTGAGATAAGTGGACTGGACTCTTCATTATTTCACTTTGATCAGTGAGTCCTGGGAGATTCCATTCCTTGAGGGCTAAAGAAGGCAATTTTGGGGAAGTTAAAAGAGAACTGAAACACAGATGTGAGATCAAATGCATTTAGTGGGCATAGCAGCTAAGTCACCTTGGTTGGAAGTGAACACAAGAAGGAACGATCATGAGCCAGAGTGGAGCCACAGCCATTGAGGGATGTTTTGGGGAGATCATCTTCATCTTCATCATCACCATCATCAACACTAACTTTTACTGAGGGTTAAGCACTTATATATATTTTATAAGTGCTTATAAAGTTATATGTTTTATTTAGTATTCACAACAGCTGTATAAAGTAGGTCCTGTTAACATCCCCATGTAACAGATGAGGAAACAGGCTTGGAGAGATGGTTTCTCCCTACATCACTGGTGGGTTAACTGTAAACAATGAGGATTTTGATATTACTGAGTGTTTCCTACATGGAGGGGTACTGTGCTGCCTGGGGTGAGTGTGGGCTTGATTCAGTAAGCAGGATAATGTTAGTGGAAGTTTGGGGGCAAGAAGTGGTGTGTTTAGAAAAGTGTAATAGACAATTAACCAACAGCACTCCGGATGCATTGAAGCAGGAAGATTGGTGGTCTGAAGACCCGTTAGGAGGGCTTCTGTGGTTCAGGGCAGAGGAGGTAAGTGTTTGAACTGGGTGGTGGCGGGAGGCCTGGCACTGAGGGAATGGATACAGAGACCGTTTGGCTGTCGAAGGTCGAGGCCATGTTCCCTGAGTGAATACTGAAGTCGGGGAGGCATGAAGGACTCTAAACTGACTTCAGGCTTTCAGACTCAGGCAAGAGGAAAATCACGGGGGCTTGATAGAAGTGTGAAGTGAGAAGGTGGGCCTGTGCTTGGGGGTAACAGTCCCAGAGAATATCTGGCTGTACTTGTAGAGCAGTTCTGCAGAAGTCAGCTTTAGGGGTGAGGATCTGGGCATCAGCCACAATGCAGTGAAAGGTACAGCCTTGGAAGTGTCTCTTCCCAGGCTGGGCTTCTAAAGCCATGGGGTCCAACCTTGACCCTTGTCCTTGGGGCTTGGCTTGCTCACCTCCCCTCTCTATCTCAGGCTTGCTAGCTAGTCCATGTTGAAACTTGCTGTGAATTAGAAGACACCATCTTTCCTCAAGACACTTTTCTGATGTCTACCAGAAATGTCAAAATATCTGTACAAATTGGTAATGACTACGAGCCTACTCAATACCACTGGGTAATCTGCTGTTACGTGCATCCAGTTCTGTAGATGCTGTGGTACCTACGGAGGCCCCTTAGCTTCTTACAATGTCCAAGATTAGCGGGGAAGGAAAGTTTGGTATAGCAGAAAGAGGGCGAATATCAGGACTTTAGAGATCACTACCGTTAGGGGTGGAAGACAGAGGAGACAAGAACTCAGAACTCGAATGACTCAGAGCCCTAGTCTTTTTAAAAAACTTTATCTATCTATCTATCTATCTATCTATCTATCTATCTATCTATCTATCTATCTATCATCTATCTATCTATTTAAAACGCTGGCTTTTATTTCCAATATATACCTAAGGTTAATTGCTTCTTGGTTTTTTTTTTTTCCAATTTTATTTTTTAAATTTAAATCCAATGGTGTAATAATGATTTCAGGAATAGAATTTAGTGATTCATCATTTACTTGTAATACCCAGGACTTATCCCAATAAGTGCCCTCCCTAATGCCCATCACCAGTTAGCCCATTCCCCCCACCCAACACCCCTCCGGCAACCCTCTGTTTGTTCTCTGTATTTAAGAGTCTCTTATGGTTTGTCTCCCTTTCTGTTTTTATATTATTTTTGCTTCCCTTCCCTTATGTTCATTTGTTTTTTATCTTAAATTCCACATGAGTGAAATCATATGATATTTGTCTTTCCCTGACTGACTTATTTCACTTAGCATCGTATACTCTAGTTCCATCCACGTAGTTGCAAATAGCAAGATTTCATTCTTTTTGATCACTGAGTATATTCCATTGTGTATATATATATATACACACACACATCTTCTTTACCATTCAACCATCGATGGACATTTGGGCTCTTTCCATACTTTGGCTATTGTCAATAGTGCTGCTATAAACATTGGGGTGCATATGTCCCTTTGAAACAGCACTTCTGTATCCTTTGGATAAATACCTCGTAATGCAATTGCTGGGTCATAGGGTAATTCTATTGTTAATTTTTTGAGGAATCTCCATACTGTTTTCCAGCGTGGCTGCATCAGTTTGCATTCCCACCAGCAGTGCAAAAGTGTTCCTCTCTCTCCGCATCATCGCCTGAGTTGTTAATTTTAGCCATTCTGACAAGTGTAAGGTGGTATCTCATTGTGGCTTTGATTTGTATTTCCCTGATGATGAGTGATGGTGAGCATCTTTTCACGTGTCTGTTGGCCATCTGGATGTCTTCTTTGGAAAAGTGTCTATCATGTCTTTTGCCCATTTCTTCACTGGATTATTTGTTTTTTGGATGTTGAGTTTGTTAAGTTCTTTATAGATTTTGGATACTAACCCTTTATCTGATATGTCATTTGCAAATAACTTCTCCCTTTCCATCAGTTGCCTTTTCATTTTGCTGATTGTTTCCTTTGCTGTGCAGAAGACTTTTATCTCGATGAGGTCCCAATAGTTCATTTTTGCTTTTGTTTCCCTTGCCTCTGGGGACATGTCAAGTAAGAAGTTGCTGTGGCCGAGGTCAAAGAGATTGTTGCCTGTTTTCCCCTGTGGGATTTTGATGGCTTCCTGTCTTATGTTTAGGTCTTTCATCCATTTTGATTTTATTTCTGTGTATGGTTTAAGAAAGTGGTCCAGGTTCATTTTTCTGCATGTCGCTATACAGTTTTCCCAATATCATATGCTGGAGAGGCTGTCTTTATTCCATTGGATATTCTTTCCTGCTTTGTCAAAGATTAGTTGGCCATACATTTTTGGGTCCAATTCTGGGTTCTCTATTCTGTTCCATTGATCTATGGTCAATTTTTGTGCCATTACTATACTGTCTTGATGATTACAGCTTTGTAAGATATCTCAAAATCTGGGATTGGGGGCGCCTGGGTGGCTCAGTCGGTTAAGCGTCTGACTTCAGCTCAGGTCATGATCTCACGGCTCGTGAGTTCGAGCCCCGCGTCAGTCGCTGTGCTGACAGCTCAGAGCCTGGAGCCTGCTTCGGATTCTGTGTCTCCCTCTCTCTCTGCCCCTCCCCCACTCACCCTCTGTCTCTCTCAAAAATGAATAAACATTTTAAAAAAATTAAAAAAAAAGAAATCCGGGATTGTGATGCCACCTGCTTTGTTTTGTTTTGTTTTTTTTTTTCAGGATTGCTTTGGCTATTTGGGTCTTTTCTGATTCCATACAAATTTTAGGACTGTGTTCTAGCTCTGTGAAGAATGTTGTTATTTTGATAGGGGTTGCATTGAATATGTAGATTACTTTGGGTAGTATTGACATTTTAACAATATTTGTTCTTCCAATCTATGAATGCGGACTGTTTTCCATTTTGTGTGTGTCTTCTTCAATTTCTTATAAGCTTTCTATAGTTTTCAGTGTATAGATTTTTCACCTCTTTGGTTAGGTTCATTCCTAGGTATTTTATGGTTTTTGATGCAGTTGTAAAATGGGATCAATTCTTTGATTTCTTTTTCTGCTGTTTCATTATTGGTGTATAGAAATGCGACTGATTTCTGTAGATTGATTTTATATCCTGTGACTTTGCTGAACTCGTGTATCAGTTCTAGCAGTTGTTTTGTTTTATTTTGTTTGGTGGAGTCTTTTGGGTTTTCCACATAGAGTATCATGTTGTCTATGAAGAGTGAAAGTTTAACTTCCTCCTTGCTGATTTGGATGCCTTTTATTTCTTTGTGTTGTCTGATTGCTGAGACTAGGGCTTCCAACATGATGTTGAATAACAGTGGTGAGAATGGACATCCTTGTTTGTGTTCCTGACCTTATGGGGAAATAGAGCCCCAGCCTTTTGATCCACACAGTTCATTATCGTGTCAACTGGCCTAGGCTTTGCCAGTTCCCAAGTCCTACACAGAGGTGCTTGATCTTAACAAATTGCAAACATAGTGTGTGTGTGTGTGTGTGTGTGTGTGTGTGTGTTTACTTATTCTTCGATGACTGTTTTTTGATGATTATTTTTGAGAGAGAGAGACCGAGTGGAGGAGGGTCAGAGAGAGAGGGGGACAGAGGATCCAAAGCAGGCTCTGCCCTGACAGCAGGGTGCCCAATGTGGGGCTTGAACTCACAAACCTGAAGATCATGACCTGAGCCAAAGTCGGATGCTTAACCGACTGAGCCACCCAGGCACCCCTCTTCAATGACTGTTTTGTGTCACTCACCTAACTAATGTAAAACTAAATGTAATTTCTCAACTAGGCCTCCTGCCCCCCAGGTTATCTCTCTTTCTACTGTCCCATGCTTGGATGCTTTTTGTTGTCAGGACAGGTTTTTCTCTGCTTGATTCGTAGCTATCTTGAGACCAAGTACTGCATCTTATTATTTGCTTTTCATAGCACGCAGTGCAGTGTGATGAGGCAGGCAGATAAGTGACAGTAAGTGGTGTTGGTGATGTCATCTCCCTGTGCACAGGGCCAGACGGCCTCAGGCACAGTTATTTGCTAACCTGCAGGTTAAAGGAAAGGACGGGAGCTAATGGGATGGTGGAAGGGTAAGGGTTGGAGGGAGGCCAGATGCTCTGCATTTTACGTAAAGCGGCCTAGTGGAAAATGATTGGGAACCCGGTATGTACTTGCGTACATAGTGTGGCAAATTTCTGAAAATTTCTTCCCATGAAATGTAACTTTGGTTGATAACAAAATAACAGGAACATTAAAGATACCTTGAAAGGCAAATAGCAGAGCTTTTTGAAAGCAAATAACTTGAGGCTAAATCCATTGCTCTTTTGGCAAAATAATAGTGGTTGTGTTAGATGGGGAGAGGCCAGTGTTCTGAGGAGTTGGGAAACGGATGGTAGGCATTCCTCACTCGCTCCCCAAAGGGTGCTGAGCTCAGTGTAATGAAATGCTGTCACAGAAAATCAACTGCTTTTGACTGCCTGCCTGAAAGTCTTTGATTAATACTTTCACTCTCAAGGTGAATGGTGTAGTGACATCCCGTTGTATTTTGTTTCGTAGGTGACGTTTGGAATGTTGAGTGTGTTCCTCTCTGAGATTCTTTTATTCCTTCTTAGTTTTTTAAGAAGTCAGAGTCTCCATCTTCTGCTTCATTTGGACATACTACAATACTGAGGTAGGTTTAGGAGCTGGGTGGGGACTGTAGTGCTTTGAAATACTGTCTTAAGGGCTGCAAGAGGCAAATTGGCACATCAGTTCCTTGTGACTCTATTCATAATGTTGGCTGGACTTCTCCCCAGCTTTCTCAGAAGTTGTCTGAACATGCCCTTTTCTGAGTCAAAATACCGGGGCACAGTGATTCTCAATCACTTTTTTTTAGTGTCATGGACATGAGTTCTTTGAGAAGCTCATGAAAGCCCCACACAATTTCCTCAGAAAATGGCTGCATATAATTTCAGGGGGTTCAAGGTGTGGACAACAAACTAACAACTCTGACTTATTTCATCTTAAAACTTAAGTTACCAGCCATTCTCTCCTCCTTCTTCCTTCTCCTGAACTCCTCCATTTCCCTTCCTGAAGCAGCGTCTGCATGAAGTGGGGAATAAGGACACAGCCGAGAGTGAAGCAGGTCTCCATTGGCTCTGCTTCTAGAATATTGTGCTAAACAGGGCAAGAGGGCAGGTCTGAAAAGGAGCTGTGGCTAGGAGGTGGCCCGTGCCCTCAAGGGACTCCCATTCAGTAGTGGAGATCAGTTTCAAAACAAATGATAAAATACCAGGCCTTGGCCCCTTTACAAGGTCAAATGACACCTTGAATCTGAACCAGCCACCTCACAGATGCATAATGTTTCTCATAAAAGGAAATGGATGACAAAATTTCAGGTGAAATGAATAAAAAATGCATGTCTTGTTAACAATGGATGTATAGATTTCTCTAGAAGTTTCTGAGAGTGGGAGCATTTCTGTTGATTGAATTTCTAGAAGTGGACTTGCCAGATCAAAGAGTTTGAATATGGAAGTATTTAATAGACCCGAATTACCTTCCAGAAAAGACTGTGTCAGTTTCATACCTCAGGAAAATTCCTGTCGTTTATGAATGATGATACTAGTTTGGTGATGGATTTTGCAGGATATGGTGATAATTCCTCACACGGACCTCTGTGTAAGTTCTTGTTTCTTTCTATGAGAGCCTCACGTGTTGTCTTTCCTCAGAAAACACCATTGTAAGGATGGGGTTTTCCACCCTCTGTTGCATCTCCAAAGCATTGGTTTGGCATTTTTGTGTCTTTGTCCTCCTTATAGCCTGCCCCCATGGTGTGTCCTATCCTCTCTCTCTCCGGCTGCTCTGGGCCTGGGCCTCCTTTGCTGCAGCCTATCTTGTCCTAATTCTGGTCTTCAGCAGGGCTTTGGGCCTCTGGAGGTAAAAATTTAAAGTGGCCTTAGATACCTCCCTGCAACAGAGAGCATTCTTGTCTTTTCTCTTGCTGGCCAGGGGAGTGAATTTGACATCCTGATCAGATTCTGGACTGAGCGAGGAAAGAAGAATAGGAAGAGAGGAGGGGGACAGTGTATTTTTCTTTTAGCTGTGTGGGCAGCTGTCCAATTTTATTTTGGTTATTGGATTTTTGCTGTCTTGAATGTGACTAAGTGTGGAAGCTGGTTGGAAAGCAAGAACTTTCAGCCTGGCCTTATGAGGATCGCAGGGGTCGGGGCCACCACTAGTCTACAGCCTTCGTGCCAGGCACATGCAGTACCCCCACAGGAGCACGGTGAGTCACAGGTGTTACCTTCATGCACATTTACAAAACACACCAGGGACCTTTGCCTCAGGTGAACTCAGCTCTGAGCCAGGATTCCTGGCTTGGTAAGACCAGGGCTGGCTTCACTTTGGCCCCACTCATAGCCTTGTGGTGTGACTCTGCTCACTGACCTGTCCATGGCAGTCCTGACCGTGGCTCCCACTCCTGGCCACTGTGTGATGGGGTCCACATCAGGGGCCTGTGGTGCTCCTCAGGAGACACAGACGTGGCTCAGAGACTGAGCAGAGGTCTTGGTGTCTTCCAGCTCATCTTTCCTGCCTCCGCCTACTCCCCACTCCTGCTTCTTGCCCACTGACCTCTCCTGTGTCCTGGAGACAAAAATAGCCCTATTGAGGGATTTTGCTGTAATACGTCCTCCTCCAGTCAGAGCAGATTTTATGTTTAGCTTTGGTTGGTGGCTGTTCATTCTGGACACAGTTGTGCTGGCCCCTCAGAGCCTGAGAGCGCTGGTGCAAGGGCCTTGTCTCATTGGCGTAACCCCGTTGGTGATAAAGCTGTAGGAGTCAATGCTGGCCGCTCTAGCAGAGAAACTCTGAAATTAGAGCTGCCGAACCCAAGAGACTTTTATTTCTGACTCACCAAGCAGTCCAATGACGGCATTCAATATTCTAACTTAGGGACCCAGGCTCCTTCTCTCCCCTTCCTTTGCCATCTTAGCCTGAGGCAGAAGAAAGGGAAGAAGAAGGTGTAGGTGGCCTCAGTTTTTAAAATAATATTTTTAAATGTTTATTTATTTTTGAGAGAGAGAAAGAAAAAGAGCATGAGCAAGAGAGGGGTCAAAGAGAGAGGGAGAGAGAGAAATCCAAACAGACTCCACGCTGTCAGCACAAGGCCCGATGTGGGGCTTGAGCTCACGAACCACAAGATAATGACCTGAGCCCAAATCAAGAGTGGGATGCTTAACCAACTGAGCTATCCCAGCATGCCTAGATGGCCTCATTTTGACTTGTCAATGGGCCACATCCCTTTTACTCAACTTCTGTTGGTAGGAACTGGTCCCATGGGGTCTAGGTGCAGGGTTCCCTTGGAAATATATCCTTGGTTGGGTAACTGTTCCTCAAAATCAGCTTTACACCATGGAAAAGGAGTACTGGACTTTGGCGGGGCAGTAGGCTCTGTCTGCCATGGGGCTGAGCTGAGAATGCTTCCACTCCTGCCCCATAGTTACCCTTCTGTTCTGTGGGGAGAAGTCCTTATACTTTACTGGGCAAGTGGCTCTGCCCAGAAATGATTTTTATTAATGCTTCAAGTGGAAAGAGGTGTGGAGTGAAGAGCTTTCACCTTTCTTTGATCAGATTTACCTCTGCTCCTGCTCTATGTGGGGCGCGCAAACGCCTTCCTAGTCCTTCCCCTGTGCATTTCCTTTTTCCCCAGTCTCAAAGCAAAGTCACAGATAAATTTGCCTGGGAACCATTCAGGACCTCAGTCCTCCTTCCCCCTCCAGATTGGTGATTTTGGTTAGAGGGTGACTAGGGAGATTTCTCTAATAAAGGCAGTTTCTTCTCTTCCTGTGTTTGCTGAGGTGGGTGGGGTTGGGATGGTGGCTCTGAGAACTCTGGAGAAGCTCAGGGAATTAATCGGTCTGACAAATGATGGGGCCGGAAGGGGAGGGCCCACCTTCCTGCGGAGTCGGCCTTCCCTCAGTGACGTCAGAAGCTGCTGCTGTTGCCTTGGCAACCTCATCACCAAGAGCACACATGCTGATCTCAGGCTCTTTTCTTGATGAGGAGCTAAAAATGAATCTTACTGTCCCCAAAATGCAACTTAATCATAGAGAGATACCATCCAATACTCAGGTCTGTGGGTGAACACAGCTCAAGGGAGTGGATGATACTGGAATGAATCTGAACGATACGTGCGGGACCAAGAACTCTCTTTTTACACAAAACCTTTATGTTTTAGAGAAAGGAAACTGCTGATCTGCCTTCTGACAGTATTCTTCACTTCTGCCTCTTTCACATGAAAAGTCTCACCAAATCATGAGGTCCATTACGCCGGAGTCCTGCTGTAGAACTGGAGTGTTCTGGAAATACTGCAGAGGTGGGCACCATTAGGTGCCAGCATGGTAGAGAAGGGCAAGAGCCACTCGGCTACCCACTTCCAACAAATACATTCTTTTTCTTTCCATGCTCACTTTCTGAGTGGCTGAGAAGTTGAAAATAGACCAGTTGCTAACACTAGTGGGGGAAGAGGAGGCAGAATTTCATGGTGGCCGCACAGGCGTTTGTGTCAGTGACCAGTGGCTTTGCTGCTTCCTGCCGGTGTGGGCTTGACTCAAATAATTAACCTCACTGAGCTTCAGTACCTTTGTAAAGTGATAATGATGGCATTTTAATGAATAAACAACCCATGTAAAGTGCTTAGCACAGTGTCTGGCACACAATAGATACTCAAATAAATGATGGCTGTTTTGCCTATTTAGGGTATTTCTTAAAATGTTCCCAGTGTAGGGCTGACACTAGCACACATTGAACCTTTGCACAATAGAAAAAAGTGCCTTTACTGTAGACAAATGGAATCGAGGTTGTTCCTCCCCCCGCCTGTGCAGCCTGCACAGCTCGCAGAGGCTGATGGCTCGGGCCTGGGAGCATAAGCTTCACGCCAGCGTGCACCAGCCCTGCCTTACACCTCCCACTTCTCTTGTTTCTCAGCGATTTTCCTGGAAGGTATCTTGGAAGGGTCAAGTCTCATAGGAACATTAAGAAAAACTTCAAAATAGGGGCACCTGGGTGGCTCAGTCAGTGAAGCGTCCGACTCTTGATTTCAGCTCAGGTCATGATCTCATGGTTCATGAGTTCGAGCCCCACATCCAGCTCTGTGCTGACAGAGTGGAGCCCACTTGGGATTCTCTCTTTCTCTCTCTCTCCCTCTCTCTCTGCCCTTCCTCTGCTTGCTCTCTCTGCCACTCTTTCAAAATAAATAGATAAACTTAAAAAAAAAAGAGAAAACTTTCCAAATAAATAAGAGATAGAGGAGATTGAAGATATGACCAGCTGTAACCGTAGGACATCTGGTGTGAGCACGGCTCGTCTTCTCTCTGCTCAATCACTGTGATGTGCTGTAGTGAGCTGCTTGATTTTCTTTGTTCCTTCTTGTTACCGTTGTTATTGTTATTATTATTTAGGTTGGCCTGTGGGAAGTTGGTCCTGAGGGAGCTAGCCTTTTTGCGGGTGCTGTAGGATTTGAGAGAGTTTCATGTTGGCTCTGAAGCCCCTGCCCAGTGCCACTGTTTTTTCCACTGAGGTGCAGCTGTGGTGGGCATTCTGGCCAATCACTCTATGTATTTGCGGGGCCACTATCACACACCACAGCCTGGGATGAGGCCTGGGTATTACGCACTGGATGTAGCCCTCCTGCTCAGGGGGCTCATATTCTAGTTGGGGGAGCAGAAAGACACCGAGTGGTCATTTGGTCTTGTATGTTGATGTATTTGGTAATCTCAAGTGCTGGACATTTTATAGGAGAGGTTATAGAAGCTCTGAATGAACTGGCTTTTCTCTGGAGAGGATTTATTTTTGCCCTGGCTGGTGGTTATCCTGGAGGGCATGTTGCCTTAATCATGTTTGGATTGAGATGATTCAGAACTGGGCTTCAGTTTTGTGAGGACTCTTATTCACCTTCACTTCTTCAAGGGTATGTTGGCAGAATAATGCCCTCCTCCCAAGATGTCCACATCCTAATGCTGGGAATCTATGAATATGTTAGTTTCCATGGCAAAGGGGAATGAAGGTGACAGATGGAGTCGAAGTGGCTAATCAGTTGACCTTAAAATAGATTATCCTGGATTTGCTGGGTGGTACCAGCGGAATCACAAGGACCTTTAACAGTGGAAAAGGGAGGCAGAAGAGATCAGCGATGCTCAACCAGAGGGACTTGACCTGCAGTTGCTGGTGTTGAAGATGGGGAAAGGGCCACATGCCAAGGAATGTGAGCAGCTTCTAGAAGCTGGAAAAATCAAGGGTGCAGATCCTCCCCTAAGACCTCCAAGAGGGAATGCAGCCCTACCAGCACCTTGATGTGAGCCCAGCAGGACCCCTGTCAGTCTTCTGACCTCCAGGACCGTGAGATAGTAAACTTGTGTTGTTTAAAGTCCTTACACTGGTGATAATTAGTTGCAATAGGAAGCGAATGCAAGGGGTCCCAGCTACAGTGTTGAGTGCTTCCCACAGCATCCTCTCAGTGGGTCCTCAACTCCACATTTTGTCTCCAGAGTGCTGTGAAGCTGCTGAAAGCTTTGCCTTGATCTCAGCCTCTTGCCCAATGGCTTCTGCTTGTTGCTCACAAGTCAGCAACTACCTGTAGAGCTAGAGGGGTCCAGAATTCAGAAGCCCTTCCCTGCAAGGGCTGTGCTCCCTAAGAGTTGGAGTACTTCGGTAGCCCTGACCTTAGATTTATGTGCCTCAGGCCACTAATACTGATCAGCTTCTCAGCCGTTGGCCCCATGTTTCCTGATCAGCAGATACACCTGACAATAAACAATTGAAACCTGGGTGCTGGTCCCAGCTCAGCCTTAAATAGCCTTGGGCGTGTCATTGCCCTTCTCGGGGACTCATTTCTTTTCTGTGCATAATGACGTTTTCGGATGACATGGTCTCCAGTTTCTCTTCCACCTCTTGCATCTCTAATTCTGGAGTCCCCCCTGTGTGCAGGAGAGCACTGTGCCGTTGGTTTGGCAGGGGTCACAGAGGTGGAATCCTTGCTCAAAGGTGCTTCCGGTCCCCTTATCATATTGGTGGAATAAGGTCTATTTATGTAGAAGAAAATTAGAGAACTGAATAGCATATTATCAAATGAAAGGACAACTCAGGGAGACAGAGAGCAAGGACTTCAATTTGGATCTAATGAAATGGCACAGCCCAGTGTTATGAGAACTTATGTCTAGAAAAATAGCCACCTTAAGCCACAATACTTTCTTGTCAGCACAATTTGGTTAATTAATCCATGATTAATCAGAAAAGTTAATTGAATTTGAAGAACTTGGGGAACTAACACCATGATGGATTTAGGATCTCAGTGGATCTTTATGCCATCTAACTTTGGTTATTTGCATGAGCTGTGATTTAGACCTGACTATTGAGGTTTTTTTTTTTTTTTTGTAGGCAGGGTGGCAGTTAAATGGATGGCAGTTGTGTTCAGATTAAATAGAAGGAATTCTATTTTGCAGGCTCTGCAATTCAATTTGTTTTCTGGGAAAGGAGTCAAGAAAAACGTAATAAAAGCCCATGGTTATATAAGCATCAGACCAAAGCTGGGGCTCCCCTACCCTGGTCTGACTTTTATTCATCTTTGCCTCCCTGGTCCCTAGCGTGGTGCCTTGTGCATAGTCGATGATTAACTAGCTACCTGACAGCAGACTAACCAACAATGGACTAAAAATCAACTAACTGAATGAATAAATAAATGATTCCTCCATATAGCATGCAGTAAATGTTCAATAAACCGCCTGGTCCAGGCCCCATGGGAGGTTCTGGGACTAGAGTGAAAAACTCCCCCTGCCCCAGGAGAGCTCCCAGTCCATTTGGGGTCCTGATCCCCAATCAGCAATGGCATATGATTTAATGTGGTAACACGTTAGTGGAAAGAGTGGGAAGGGCTGGGAGACCCCACAGGAAGAGATAGAGTGAAGGGTCAGAGGGAGTTTGGGAAGATTTCATGGGGCAAGTTGCATTTGAGCTGGGTCTTCAAGGATGAATAGATGTTTTACAGGTAGAAGATTGGGGAAACCACATTCTGCAAAGGATCATGGGTGTGAAGGATGGAGAGCTTCTTTTGGATAACAGGTGGCTTCAAGTGGGAAGGAACAGATCATGGAACTAGGTGGGTGGCTTGGAGTAAGGTTAGGAAAAGTCTAGAATGCCAATTGAGGGGACCTCGACTTTATTTGGACCTAATGGGGAGTCTTTTAAGGATGTCCAGTATGTGAATGACATGGTGAAGGGATTCTTGTAAGTGGATGGTGGGTGGGCTGGAGGAGAGAAGGACTCATGATAGAGACACTGGTTGCTTGGTGCTAAGTAACAGTAGGTCCAGGGAGGGCAGGAGGGCAGGAGGGCAGGAGGCTACAGGCTGGGGTTGGGAGGGCAGAGTTCTGTTCAAGTTAGTTACCTTCTCTGGGCATCCTCAATTTTCCTGTCTGTAAAAATAGGAAAAAATAATTTCTACCTCATGGGTTATTCTGAGGTTTGATGAGAAATTGCGTGCAAAAACTTTTGTATAAATTGCTTGGCACATAGTAATCACTTAGTAAATATTGGTTGGTTATGGTTTACCTGGGGAGAGATGACACGTGGGATGAAGAGGGACAGTAGAGTGGAGAGGAGGGATGAAGTCAGACAGTAGAGTGGTAGACCAGAATGCTGAGTCATGGTGGCTTGCCCTAGAGCTGAAAGGCAGTTTTATGCTGACTGTTGTTGCAGCAGAGTCTACTCTGCCGGCTTCATTATAAACTTTAGATGAAGCCCTAGGGTGCTTGACCTTGGGCTATCCCGGACTCCGGCAAGTTGGCAAAACTAAGTTGTCCGCAAGGGAGGCACTTCTCTGGTTGAAGGCAGATGCACGTGAACATCTCTGCCTTGTTGCTTCCATCCCCGGGGGATCCTAGGCGTGGTCTGCCTCTGCACCGGGGTGTTTGACGATTGGTCTGAGCGGGACAGCCACGTGGGCTCTCAGTGGAGCAGTAGACCCAGTGAGTGTTGTGATGGAGGCTGGGATGTGGAGAGCAACCTCGATGAGCCCCGCGTGGATACTACTCCTGGGGAAATATTGAGGGTGCCCTGAAGGACCCCTGCCCGCTCTCTTTCTCTTGGTTCGAAGCCCCACCATTAGGAACTGATTTGTTTGGATTTAAAGGCTCTTTGTCTCCTATTGAATGCAAATACCTCAGGCAAAAGTGGTATCATTAAGGGAAGGGATAACAACCTTAACAGAAATAAATAATAATAAGGGTAACAACTAGTACTTACGGAGAACTGTTTTGTGCCATAGATACCTTTCACTCATTGCCTTATTTAATTGTTCTGACGGTCCTATTAGGTGAATATTTGTATTTCTGGGTACATGGAAGCTCAGAGAAGTTCAGAAGCTTGATTAAAAACAGCATATATCTTTGCGAGCACTGCAACAACATGGGAACAGCTGTGAGAGGGACAAAGAGGCAGGTGATGGGCATGGGATTTGGTAGGTATTCCTGCAGGAGAGAGAGAAGGAGGAGTCAAAAGGGCAGAGGAGAAGTGCAGCTTTAGCCAGGACTGGCCCTGTGTACCTCATAATCACTGAATTGGCATTTTGCTTTTTGTCCCTGATTCTGTCAGTGCTTCTCGTTTGGAGGCTCAGAGATAATCATGGAACTCCTAAGACAGGATGTGGCAGAGTTAAGGGCTCCACATAGGACCACCTGCGAGATTCAGTTTTATCCAGATTTATCCAGCCATGGTCAGACAGGGCACATAGACCCCTCCTGACCAGGACTGGGGACTAATAGTCTTTTCATCCCCCATGCAAGGCACAGAGTATGACAAGCAGAGGTGCTCAGCAGATGTTCCCTGTAGGAATGCTACCTAGGGTGTCCCCAGGCTTGCTCTCCTTAGGGCTCTGCCGACTCCTCCGGCTGCTCTCCCTGTTTCCAGTGGCAAAGGAATTACAGGCCTCTCTGCTTGTGAATTCGGGAGGGACCAGAGGAAGATCAAATACAATTGTTTTTTAATGATTGCTTACCTAGCTCATGTGGACCGTTTAAAATTTGAATCCTAAATTCTAAATTTCCCATCAGGCAGTGGATGGGGAGGATGGAGGTGGAAGAGTCTGACTTGCTCTCGAGGATCCTGGTGACACGAGTCCTAGACATAGGGTCAGAGCGGGTTGATGGTCTCCCGGAGAAGTGTGATCCAATGAGTAGTAAGTGTAAAATAGAAGGTAACACTGGCAGCTCCAAAGTAGAATGGGAGAAAGCACTGGAAGTGAGCAGATCCTGGTTTGCCACTAGCTATATGACCTTGGACATCATGTTCTTTCTTTGGGCCTCCATTTGCTCATCTGTAAAACTGGGACATTGGGTTGGATGAATGATTTTCAAGCTGCGTTGAGAAGTATGAAGAGTTCCGAGGTCCTCTGGGATGGGTCTTCTTGGCTCTGTTTACAATACTGTGTTGTATCTAGGGTATCAACTGACAGAAGAGAGCTAGTGCCCAGCACTTCGAGGGGCCCATTTGACATGAGTCTATGTACTTGTAAAAGCTCTTTGAAAAAGGAATAATCCCTAACTGGATACCAAAAATTTGAGCTGTAGATCACTAGATAGAGAATATTATTGGAAGGACACCATAGCTGAAGTATCCCCAGACTCTTCCTATTTTCACTTTTCAAGAGGTACCGCCTTTGGGTTAAGACTTGTGGCTCTGGTGGGGTGCCTCAGTGGCTCAGTTTGTTGAGCATCCGACTTCGGCTCATGTCATGATCTCACGGTTCATGAGTTCGAGTCCTGCATCAGGCTCTGTGCTGGCAGCTGGGAGCCTGGAACCTGCTTCAGATTCTGTATCTCTCTTTCTCTCTGCCCCTCCCTCACTCATGCTAGCTCTCTCTCTCTCTCTCTCTCTAAAAAAAATAAATAAAAATTAAAAAAAAAAAGACTTCTGGATCTGGGGAACTCCCAGGAAAATGCAAATATTTATGAGGCTTTCCTCCCAGAATTACTAGCACTGGGGATGACCTCCATAGTACAAATTCATAGATGTCTTTAATCTTAAACTTTCATTCTTCCATACCACCACTTCCAGCATTACCTCTTCCCTTGTAAAATTTCCGTATGAAAGGATGCTGACATTTGAAATACATTCATCCATTTATCCCTCTCTCCAAGAAGTCAGGCCAAATTTTGGAAGAGATTCTGTTTTTGCAAATATCAGAGAAGGAGATGAGGTGTTACATCTGACACAGCCCAGCCTCCTTGCAATGTTTGTCAGACTGATCTGGAGATGGGGTCAGGCATAGGTTAACTAGAACCTTTTTAGTTCTTACTCCAGCAATCCCAGTTAGTTAAGTATGTTTTGGGGACGTGAGAAGCTGGAGAATGTTTGGTGGGATGTATGGACTAAGAAAGAAGTTGCTTCTAGTAAATGATCCGATGTGGGATGATTGTCTGCTTCCAGCTTCCGAGGACCTGAATCCATACACCTTGTACGTTTCAGGTGAAGCCTGGACGAGGACTTGAATCCATACACCTTGTACGTTTCAGGTGAAGCCTGGAGTAGCTCCTGGGGGCAGGGAAACACTTGGCTGAGCTTCCAAGTTTGACATTTGATTTGCTGGCTTTGCTGGAATTACATTTCTAAAGGGTATGAAAATAACTTTAAGTTTGGGTATGTTATGAACAGCACATGGCCCCAATTTTAAGTTCGAGGTCTATTATTTGCTGCCATGCTCTTGCAAAGACACTTTGAATTAAGACAAATATTTAAGGCAAACTATAGGTCAATTTTGGGGACATCTTGGAATTTTTGTAGGTTTTCACCTCCAGGTTTCTTAAGAGACAGTAGTTTGAAGTGAAGTATATTCACATTGTTAAAGGCTGGGAGAAAATTGACCAACTGCACTGGTTTTTTTCAAGATATATAAATCATGGGTGAGCTTGTATTCTTTATTTTCTAAGCTTTATATCATATGGGTATATTGCTCTATAATGAAAAAAATACTGTAAACCTTTTTGCAGGTATATAACGAGCCCAAAATGCCAGTGATTGTATTTGCAATCTTTACTCCAACTCTTGTACCTGTTCCACTCTGGCTTCTGTTCTCCCTACTGTATTGAAACGGAGTCACCCATATTCTGCAAAACCAAGAACACTCTTTAGTCTCTGCAATCTTTGACTCTGTGGACCATTTTCTTCCTGAAATTCTCTTTCCCTTTAACTTCCAAGGAATCACTATTTCCTGGGCCTTCCTAGCCTTATCTTTTTCATGGAAGCCTCTTCACTCACCCACTTAAATGTCAGTGTTTCTCTCCTCGCTCTGTACACATGTAGTGAGTGACCTCACCAAGAGCCAGCTTCAGCTTCCGTGGGTGAGCACCGATTTTGCCTCTGATGTGCCAGTCCCACTGAGTTCTCTGTGGGGCAGCTCCACTAACTGTACACACGCATCACCAGTTCATTGTTTTAAATCTCTGGCCAAACACGCACCGGCTTTGGTGTTTTGTATCTCCTTACCTGGCACAGTGGCCCCTTAATCATCTTTTTCCAGGCTGGCTCCTTCACTAACTTGTACTTCCTTCCTTTCCCACAGGGCCGGTCACAACCTCCTGGAGCCTCCATCTCTCTAAACTCTCCCAGACCCACCACCACATCGCCATCCTCATCGATGGCCTTAGGTTAGTTCTCCATTGCTTCTTGCTGGGTTACTATCAACATTCTTCCTGCTCTCAGTGGTGTCTGCATTTCAGGGCATCTGCGTTTCATACTGATGATTGAATCATCTTTCTCAGAGTTTGTTTCCAAGCTGACCATGTCACTCTGCATAAAAACTCACCAGTGGATTTTTCAGGATGTGCTCCTTGGTAAGGCCTTTCAAGGTCTGACTTTTGTTTATCTCTGTAGCCTCAAAGCTCTTCACTTGGTCCCATACATCCTTTGCTCCAATGATCCTACCCAGCCAAGACCCCAGCCTCTAGTGATTTTTTTTTTGCCTCCTTTTTTCTTAACTTGCTGTCCTATCTTTGAGCTTTCCCAGATCTTCTTGAAGTTACCATGTTTAAAATCCCAAAATTTAATAATCGCAAACTTATGCCATTTATATTTAATAAAACTTTCATTTCCTTCAGGAAAATGCCCATATTAATCACATAAATAATGAGAACACACACACAAGAATGAATGGGAAAATGTTTTATGTTATAGAAACATGATTTATACTCAACTTTCTGACCACAATTATAGAGTAAGGCAAAGTGCATAGCTCTAAAGAAAGTAAAGAATTTTACTCATCAATGTTAATTTTGAAAAATTTAGTAGCTTGAGAATATTTTGCTCCTTATAAAGCGACCAGTAACCATTCATAGGCTTTTATGGACAGGGTGATAATGCAGCTAATTAGTCAGCACGAGAGTGTAACAGAAGTTGTGGGTCAGATATGACAAATTAAGAAAGACATCAGCAGGATGGTTTTCTTGTGGCCTGGCCCAATTTTCTTCAGATGTATGTTCACAGGCAAGGCTTGATTAAGAATTAGACTTAATTTTTCATTAATCAAAATTTGTTTTCTCTTAAGGTCAATCACTGAAGACAAGCAAATTGTTTAAATATTCTCATATGGCCTCATGTATCATTATTAGAATTAGTGTAATGACTCATTCCTGGAAAAATAACAAATAGTTATCGTCCTGCCCTCATAGTTGAGGGGATAGGTGGATTTGAAAAATCTAAAATGTCTCTGACTTAGTTTGTAAATAATTTTGACACATAACATCATGCTTTGGAGAGGTTAAACTGTGAGAATTAATTTTGGTCAAAACAAAAGTAAGATGAACACTCCCTTGTCATTGTTGGTCTCATAAGTGGGAAAAGAGAGTTATTAAAGATTCAATATAATTTTCTCCTCCTGGTCTCTCAGTGGTGATGCTCATTCAGTTTCCCTGGGGAAAGGAGTCCTGGGCTGAAATAAAAGTGTTGTGTGAATGCGTGGATGTTTTTTAGTGCTGATATCCAGTTACCATTCTAGGTCTACTGCTAGGATTATTTTTATATTATTTTGTGGTGTTTGGGAAATTCCTTAACTTCTTTGAGCCCCAGTTTCTTCACTGTAAAAGGAAAAAAAAAGCCACCAGCAGTCATACGGCCATCATAGCCCACTGCAGGTGGGGATGAGTTCACATACGGGAAGCACCTGGGACAGTGCCCAGCACATAGCAGGTCCTCACTTGGTCCACCTCCTACTAATGCAGACACGCAGATGTGCACACAAAACACACGGGCTCAGACACAGAGGGGAAAATATGGCTTTCAGACAGGTAAGAAAATTGTCCATACAGACAAATCATAGAGAAAAGAAGCCATACTGAAGAAAAAGAATGGCTCTGGTGGGCAGGTGGGGTAGTAGTTCATAGAAACCACTCAAAGCAAGCAAGACTCATCATATTTGGTGATTATTAGTATGTTTCCTGTTAGATCTTTGTTGGTTGCTGGCCAGTAGGGACATCTTATAAGAATTCGGATTAAAATGTAGAATTCTGGTTCTTCTAATCACTCATTCCCACCTGGTCTGGCAGTGTTTGCATAGAGAGCTGGTAAGAATATTTTGTGAACTTGTTTCTCAGAATGATGCCCAGAGAGCTATAATTTGAAGCATTTTTACTGCATGGTGGATGATGCAAGGTTATTTCTTTTTGAAGGGGAAAGAGGGTGGGTGGAGAGCAAACTGAGGCTCAGGGGATCAGGGCGAAGAAAGAGTGAGCATAGAATTAGTACAAATACCTGGCACCATTTTCCAAATTAAGCCATAACGTTTAGATGCTCACATATTCACATTTCCTCTGAAATCTTAGGTTGCTTTCCCGTCATTGCAGAGGGAAGGTTCCTAAGGTTCCCCAGGGCAGGCTCTGCCTAGAATTAGCTGACAAGGCGGATCAATGAGAGCCAGCTTGAGGCTTCTCAGGGACAGCTCTGAGCAATGATGGGGGCCCAGAGCCAAATTAAGGGCGTGGGCAGGAGCTGGGGCTGATCACACCGAGAGTGCCCTCAGATGCTTTTTTCCAGAGCGCACTTGGGCTGGAGCGGCAGTGGCGTCTGAACACTGATGTGCAGACCCCAGCTCTGATTAGGTAAACGGTGTCATGCAAATCGCTTCACCTTTCTGCTTCTCAGGTTCCCCATCTGCAATGATGAGGAGCCCCTGCTTAGCAGACGGCACTGTTCTGAGGCCCAAAGGATATCATTTATATGAAGATACTTGGAAAATTAGGGAGCACCACACAAGAAGCAAAACACTGCAGGCTAAAATTCTGGGCTGCTTGAAGGAGAAAGGAGTGTTGGAAATCTCATCAAAGGAACGATAGGGACAAGTGCACGGGGAGGCAAGCAGAGGCGACGCTGGGTGTGGCTAAGAACTCAGAAGTGGGTTGCATACTGATGCTACCTGATGCTGCATCATGGCAGGTGTGGCATTCTGTCTGTCTGTCTGTCTATCTATCTATCTATCTATCTATCTATCTATCTATCTATCGTCTATCACCTCTCTTCATCTCGGTTTCCTCATCTGTAAAAATGGGAATTATAAAATATGTATCACCTGGGTTCTTTTGAAGATGTAACAAACACGAAAGGCACACAGTGTGCCTGCCACGCTGTCATTCCCTAGAGGACGTTGGCAACAGACGAAGGGGGCCTAGCAGCCCTACCAGCTTTGTGCTGCAGGATGGCGGCATGTATGTGAGATTGTGCCTCCTTTTCCCCATAAGATCTTTCCGGAGTCCTTCACACCCTAAATGGTGGCAGGAGGATGGGGGAAAACATGGAAACTGACAGTTTCCTGACTCGTCCTATTGTAGGTGTTGTCTCGCCGATAGAGCAGAAGTCCCATGGATGTTAGTTCTTTCAGAAGGGGGTTTGACTCTATTGATTGTGTAATTTTTTTTTAGGGTGGCCTTATCTGTGAGGTGGTCCAAAAACATTGCTATTCATTTATTTATCCATTTGTTCAGCCAACCAACTTTTTTTTATTAATTAAAAAAATTTACATCCAAATTAGTTAGCATACAATGCAACAATGATTTCAAGGGTAGATTCTTTAGCGACTGTTACCCATTTAGCTCATCCCCCCTCCCACAAGCCCTCCCGTAACCCTCTGTTTGTTCTCCATGTTTAAGAGTCTCTTATGTTTTTGTCCCCCTCCCTGTATATATATATATATATGTATATATATATTCTTTTTGCTTCCCTTCCCTTATGTTCATCTGCTTTGTATATTAGTCCTCATATAAGTGAAGTCATATGATACTTGTCTTTGACTAATCTTGCTTAGCATAATGCCCTCTAGTTCCATCCACCTAGTTGCAAATGGCAAGATTTCATTCTTTTTGATTCCCGAGTAATCTCCATTATACATGTACACCACATCTTCTCTACCCATTCATCCATCGCTGGACGTTTGGGCTCTTTCCATACTTTGGCTATTGTTGATAGTGCCGCTATACTATGTGCTAGATAATGAATTGGGCCGGGAGGTGAGGACACAGTGGTGAGTAGGACAAATAAACGTTCCCGCCCTAAAGGAGCATGCGCTCTAGTGGGTAAGAAAAAGCAATTACGTATTTAGTGTATCACATGTAGTGACAAGTGTTAGGAGGAAAAGAAAGTATTAGGAGGTGACAGTGATGTCTTTGGAGGACTCAGGGTAGAGACGGTGGCCACTGACCCTGCTCTGACCCCTGGAGTTGCCCCTGACTGCCCCCGTGGCTGTGTTCCATCATCCGGGGAACTGTTTGGAGACATAAGATGAGAGAATGACCACATATCTACTCTGTCTGTAAGGGGGGATAGTGAGGTGGGGCAGTTGTGATGCCGGCGTAGCCGGAATAAGGCAGAGGTGACAATCTCTTCCTGCCTGTGTCCCTGACCCCTGCTCTGGCCCATAGCCACGGGCATGTGTGTGTGTGTGTGTGCGCGCGCACATGTGCTCGCGCGCGTGTGTGAACTTTGGAATGGGGCCGGGGTGGGATACAGAGATGATGACTAGGCATACAGAAGGTCTGGCTCAGAACACTTGAAACGCAGACCTCATTTGGCAGGACTTTCTGTGACTCGAGTATATTATCTTTACAGCTCACGGTTTCATGGGACATTTGTGCAGATGAAATTGATCAGCAGCAGGAGGACGATAGCTGTTGCCTAGGCAACCAGCTGATGACTCATCCTGGCTTCGAAGCAGCAAAAGCCATGAGACTGCAGTAATTTTCCAGATGCTTAAACCTGTCCTCCTCCTTCTCTGTCTGTCTTTGTTTTCCTCTCTCCTTCCTTCATTTCTTTCTGCACACCCACTTCCCGGGGTCCTCCCCAAACTGGACACTGCAGTCTGCAGGATCTCTGCAGGGGGTGGGAATGGGGGGAGTCTGGAGAAGTTATGTGGACCTCATCCCACCAGTAATCTGTGGCTTCCCCTGCGGCTGCTCCTTCTCTCTCATAACCAGGAAATGGCCAGGCTGCAACCGTCAGAGCTGCAGAGCCCCCAGGATGCGGCTTGTTGCCCTTGATCAGAGAAGCTCAAGTGAGTCCCGCACTCTTTCTTTTAATCTAAACTGACCTGAGCACATCCATTTATCTCAGAGATCTGCAGAGTGTTCCTCTGAGGAGAAGTAGTTATCCTCTGGCCTCCCAAGCGAAGTTGTGACAATGGTGTTTACAGGTGACAGAGGTCACCATTGGCAGCTCTTTGGATACTGGGTTTTCCCATCCTCTTAGCTGAGTTTTCCCATTCATCACCTCGTGTCTGATGTTCCAGGCCCTTCTTAATTAGCCATCACAATCCTCTCCACCATGCAAAGTATAGAAGCTTAAACCATTCCGCCTCCAAAAGCATTTTCATTTTAATACGGCTTTCAGAAGCAAAATATTTTAAAAGTCAGGGGAAGCAGATCGTTAGCCTTTTGGATAAAGATATAGGCGGGGGCGGGGGGTGGGATTGGGGAAGTGGGCTCTGCATGGGGTATTCGCATCACCCATGTTGCTGCTGAGGTTGGCATAAAACATTTTTGTATTGGTTACAAGTTGGTGCCTCAGTTCCGTGTCCCACCCCTACCCGTATGTATGTACTCTGTCCACACACATACACACACGTACACACACACACACCGTCCTGAGCAGCAGCAGCAGCTAATGGGGAGACAACAACAAGTCCCCAGTGATGCAGAGTGTCTGCTCGCTTTTATTTATTGGATGTCGTGCTCGCTTCGGCAGCATATGTATTTATTGGATGTCAAGCATCCACCACATGCGGAACATGGTGGTGGGCAGTGGGATGGGGGTGTCCCCGTTCTCTCAGAATAGCTTACAATCAAGAAGGGAGTTAAGTCAAGCAGACACATGCTTGGAGTTTACTCTCTGGGTTCCTTTACTGCGCCGTGACTTTTTAACTAATGCAATGGGCTCAGGTCTATGAGACCTTTCGCACCGGTGCCCCCTCTGTCCCACCACACTCCCCTTTGGGGTGACCAGCCTGCAGAGCCATCAGGGGCACAGACGGACGCTCATTCTCCTCATCCCGCATTGGAGAAAGCTGTCCTCTGGTCTCAAGCACTTGTTGGGCCCTTCTGTCTCGGACACCCTCATGGTCTGAGGAAATGGCACTAGCTCTGGGAACCCTAAATACCACGAAGCATGAGACTTTTGAGATGGATAAGACTTGAGAGGCGTGCACTCCGGCCATCCGTCCAGTGCAGGCATGGCTGCTAAACTGTCCCCGATGGCAGGCGTCTCGCTGAGCTGGAATGCGCTGTGGGGGAGGCCGCTTCTCTCCCAGGGTACCCCAGTACATTTTTGAACAGATGGTATTGTTCATTGATTTATTGACTTATTGAGCAGTTCTTTCATTCAGTCAAGACTAATGGAATGTCCATGGTAGGAGACGCAGGGGTGAGCAAAACACTCTTGGCAGTGTAGGGCTCAGGGTCTCTGGGTTGGCAGAATTAATGGCACAACCTAACAGCACCATGATTGCCAGCAGGGGAGGTAGTGGTAGGGAGAAGTTCAGGAAGCTCTGGGGCCATAAGCTGGGGGCCTCTGGGCCCGTGCAGGCGGGGGAGGGGCGTGGGACCGGCGGGGGGTGGGGGTGGGGGTTGCGGGGGATGGTCTGGGATGGCTTCCTCAGGAAAGTGAGGCAGGGCCAAACAGTCCAGTCCACTGGGCAGGGTGCGGGGGCCAGGGGAGGAGGGAATAGACTATATAGGAAAGTGTCTGTAGGTGAGTAGGTTTGAGAAAGGGCAAGGAGACAGTGTGTCTTAAGAATGGAGTGAGGGAGAGCGGAGTGTGAGAAGCGGCTGGTGGGGCCAACAGCAGGTGGCGCAGGAGCGGGGTAAGGCAGGGGGTCTTCCAGGACACTGTAGCCAGAGGCGCAGGTGGGGAGCAGTGATGGTTCCCCCTCCTTCCCTTCCCCCTTCCTCTGCCCCTCCTCTTTCCCTCCCCACATCCCTGCCCTCCTCTTTTTCTTTTTTTTTTTCCAGTGGGGGGGGATCGTTATCTAATTTCGTCTTTCTCAGAAACTCCATCTGCTGAAGAGCAAGAATTTCAGCTTCAAAACTTAGTGTGAAATAAAAATATAAATAGTCCTTTTTGAGTAAATATGCTTAGATTTGACTACCCTCACAGGCAACTTTTCAGGCTGGCTCCTGAGTATTGGGGTGGGCTTTGGCTTACTTGGTACCTGTAGCAGCAGTGACAAAAGGGACCTTGGATCTCTGAAGTGACCTGGACTGTTCTCTACCTCTTTTGGTCTTTGCAATAGAGCCCCTTGTCTCCCTGGCCACCATATGCCCTGCTGACGTTGGTGGCCGTGGTTGGCCGCCTGTGCACCTTGTAGCTGGACCTCCCTTCCTCCTTTCCCCTGTCCATCCTTCCCTCCAATCAGTCAGGGCCCAGCAATAGTCCCCTGGATAATTCAGCCCGACCCCAGGTCTTGCTGTGTTTCTGTTTTGTTTCCCAAATGGCCTTTGCAGGGGAACCATCTCTGGCCTGTGGAGAACCCTGTCAGTCTTATTTCCGAGTTAAGCCAAAAGAGAGGATAAAGGAATTCAGAAAATTCTCCCTTGCATGACTATTGGTTTGCTGCAAAACCCCATTTTGAAATTAAAAATCTGGATATGAACTCCCTTCCTTCCCTTGGCAGTCTTCCTTTTCAGTCCAAATTTCTTCCCAGCAGATAGATGCTTTGCCATCTAGGGAGACGTTGACTTCTTTGGGAAGGCAGAAGATAAAAGTGTGTGGGGGTGTGCATATGTTTCAAAATAAGATTCTTGTTACTACACTATTTTAAGGATTTTTGTGTTTTTTTCCCCCTAAGATCATTAAGGAATCACTGACGCATTTTTTAGCAAGGGAGCGATAGAGTCAGATTTGCATTTTCGTGGAAGGGCTGGTGGCTGCTGTAGAAATGGATGGGACAGCACAGTCCATGCAGGCAGGTGGGCCAGCAGCAAGTATTGGGTGGTGGCTAAGAAGATAAATGGGGACAGGCTTGAGAAATGTTTAGGAGCTCGGGGGTCAGGATAGGAATGTGGACCAGATATAGGCTTGAGGAATGGTAGGTACGAAGGTATGAAATTTCTGCTCTATGCGACCAGAGGTATTTGGAGACTGTTTACTGAAACAAAGAATACATACTAGGAGACCCAGATTTAGAGAGTGGGAAAAAGTTAAGTGCCTTTGAGAAATACGAATGGAGGTGACAACTAAGTGGAGATTGAGTGTGGAAGTCAAAGGAGAGTTCCTCCAGTGTGATTGAACACTGATGCCCAGCGAGCAGGTGGGAGAGGAGAACAGGGCCCAGGGTCCGAGGAACTCAGGTAGCGAAAGAAAGGAGAGAGGTATGGTAGTAGATGAAGGGATTTCATTGTCACTGAAGAGACAGGGTCCTCGAGAGTGGATAAGGAGGATTGGTTGGGCAGGAGGCCTCAGCAGGTTGTAAAGGTATTGTTGTGGAAATGGGAGATGGGGGAGCAAGGGCAAACAGGGTGAATGGGGCATTTTGCTGTACCATCCTCAGCGGTAACTTGTAACTTTTCATGTCTTTTTCCCTCTGGTCTGTTTTTCCTCTGACTCCTCCCATCTGCAGGCACCCAGCATCTACTGGTTTGGCCATTGGCTTCTCCCATTTTCCCTGCTCCCCGGTGTGGCTCCCAGCCAAATTACTGTCCTAAATTTGAGTAAGTAACCCACCCCAGTGAGGTAATGAATCAATGGATCTGTCCTTAGAGGAAAGCCACTTGCTGTTGGAACGAAACTTTAAAAACAAAACCAAAAACTACGAAAAGCATTTGTCTTAATTCTCTGTAGCAAATTGGAGCCTTCCTTTTGTATTGCCTTCTCCCCAAACCAGGCAGGTTAAGGTTTCTTTTCAGTTGCCCTCATGCACAAGAGTCTGGGAGGGAGAATGAGGTCATGAGCCTGGCAAGCCTTCAGGGATCTGGGTGAGATGGGGTAAGGCCAGCTAAGACCACTGTCAACGTTGCTAGCATTACAGAGAGGATGTATGATTGTATGAAAAGAATAAATATTTGAAAAGAACAGTAATTTCAAAGCATCTAAACCAATTACTTTGTTTTGGTCTGAGAGGAAACATTAAAACGAAAAACTGGAAATAAGAGATGAAATGGCGAATGCTAATAGCGACAGCCTTTATAATAAGAAAACACTAAAGGCAATATATGTCAGTACCTTCCATAACCATGGAGGATAATTATTTAATTTGAATCTTGGAAAGAGGGGAGGGAAATATTGCATCTGTTGCATTTTTCTAATGGAACAGAAACGATATTTGAAGAGATAATGACTAAGCATTTTTTTCAAAACCAATGAAAGACATTAATCCATCATTTTAAGAAACCCAACTCATTCTGAACAAAATATATAAGAGGAAATAAATGTGTGGCATATTATAGCAGGAAAGACCAAGGAAATACCTTGGATTACCTTGAAAAAAGCAACAGGCCAACAGCTGCCTTCCTACTTGCAACAGCGGGGGTCCAAATACGGAGGACCGATATCTCCAAAATACTGAGAGAAGAAAAATATTAATATATACAGGGAGAATAAAGACATTTCCAGATGAAATGAAACAGAATTTGTCACCGGCACGTCAGCAGTAAAGGAAATACTAAAGGGTTAACTTCAGGCAAAAGGAACGTGATGCTAGATGAAAAAGCAGGAAGAATTTAAGATGAATAAAAATCATTTTTTAAAAAAAGTTTTAATGTTTATTTTTTTTTTTGAGAGAGAGAAAGAGAGACAGAGCGTGAGTGGGGGAAGGGTAGAGAGAGAGGGAGACACAGATTCCAAAGCAGGCTCCAGGCTCTGAGCTGTCAGCACAGAGCCCGACACGGGGCTTAAACCTGGGAATGGCGAGATTGTGACCTAGGCCAAAGTCAGATGCTTAACTGACTGAGCCACCCAGGTGCCCCAAGATGAATAAAAATCTGAATATGTGG